>OW386543.1:8138485-10638485 GCA_936435175.1 Glyphotaelius pellucidus | reverse complement strand
TGTTAAAATTAATCTGAATACATGAATAAAAAGAAAGTTGATATTTTATTACTCAAACTTTATTTCGTGAAGTTCACCTATTATCGAATAAATTATGCGTTATGCTATATGAAAACAGAAATTAGTGTTTTATTTTTTAATCTTATCTATTTTTTAACTACGCTTATTGTTGGACATATTGCTATCCATTTTTAAATTATAGATTTAAAATACTTTTCTCTAAGAACAGTTTTCGTAAAAATCCAATTTTTCAATATTAGTTTACATTTTGTCAGTTTGTACATGCGTAGAAACTGGTACAGCCAAAATGAACCAATTACGGATTTCCTCCTTGTGACTTTACCTCTAATAAGAAAAGATAATAAAAAATAAAGAAATTCATAAAAAACTAAAAATTGCTCATGAAAGTAAAAAAAAACATTTATTTTGTGGAGCTTATTCTAATATAATTAAAGATGTCATGGATAAGATATCGTATTATAATTAACATGAAACAACATTAATTAAGTTCAATACAGAATTATATTATAAAACAATAACCACAAGAACTCATAATAATTCAGAATAACATGATAACAAAACAACTCCGTACTTTTATTCGAACATCACTATCCGCTGTTTGTGTCACGGCTTATGGATATATCTATGATAATTTGGAACGAGTTTGTCTATGGATTTTTGCCAAATTTGACGTTTGTTATAAAATGTCACTGTCAGGTTGTAAATTTTTGTTTTAATTAAATAGGTCAGCTAAGTTTGGATATTTTATATGACCAAAACACTCCACCGTCGCCTTATTAATTTACTTTCGTCACTGTGATATATTAAGGATCTAATGTTTCTATAAAAAAAGACGTAAGTATTTGTATGATTCAGGATGTCAAAACATAATATTGTGCTAGGTGGTGCGATAAAGCGTGATACACTTCATAATCAAGTAATAAAGCATAAATAATGCTGTATTTTTTTTAGAACACTCGAGAACATTAACTTATTTGGTTTTGATTGCCACAACAAGACTATTGCACAAGTGTCTTATCTCGGAAGTTACTTAATTTTGTATCGAACGTTTTTCCTGCTGATTAATTCTTTAAATTCCCCTTATCAGTCAAACCACTTCAGTTTAAAACAAAGCCAGATACTGAAAACGTATAAATACAGCAATTTTCATTTGGTGTGCCTTATCATTCCTTTCATTCGCTTGTCATGAATGCTAATTGTCAGTTAAACGTAACTTATTTCAGTGAGTTCATTACTCACAAGTTAAAATGGGCTGAATTGAGTGTTTTGGGGTCGAAAGATTTCAGTGATTTGAACTACATAATTCTAAATTAAATTTTAGCACTGTCCGAGTTCAGTTTGAGAGTTGTGCCTACCATTGTTAACAAATGGGGTGAAATCGTTTGTTTAACAACTCTGTTGTTAGTGTGAAGTTTGTTTCGGGACTCTGGGCACCGCTCCAGGTATAATATTAATTGAAAATGTTTGGTACAAACCTACAGAGGTCCTACAAGTACATCATGTACGCCACAAAGACACCTTCCCTGAGGATCCACCACAGCGATTTGAAGTGCAAGAGTGGCTGTGGTTTCTATGGCAACGCTCAGTGGCAAGGATATTGCTCCAAATGCCACCGAGAGCAAGTCCATCGCCAGAAAAGGGCAGGTAAGATCAATTGAAATTAAACTTTTTCCTTTCAAACTCCATCTTTGTAATACTTAAACTGTTTGACTTTTGGATTATTAAGCTGTGATGCATTTCCTTCTTGAGCCATCATTTCAGACAGTCTTTTAGTGTCCATCATAATGGAAGATAGTGTAGTGTAGAGTTTTGCCACAGAAGTGATTATTAGTATTACATATTTCATCATTCCAACTCAATTAAATGTTTTGTTTTTTACCCACATACATTCATACGTATAATTCCATCAATTCCAAATGTATTATATTTCGTGTATTATGTTCACAAATATATATTTTTTATGTTTACATAATTTTGGTTTTAACATCTTTTTTTACATGTTAGCCTTCTAACCGAAAACATGAGATTTTTGTAATATAAAATGATGAATGTTTATTATTATTTACAGCTGAAAAGGCGAGCGGCTCGACCAGCAGCAGCAGTGGGCAGCGAGAACACCAGGTTCTGGAGCGACAGCCAAAACCCACTCAGGTCACCGGCTTTACCAAGTTTGAAGAGAAGAAGCTGCGGCAGTCCGATAGCCTCAAGAAGACCAAGCTATTGAAACTCAATGTGTTCAGGAAAGCTTCCAATGCCAAAGGTAGAATTATTACCATAATAAATAACAATAAAGGCGAAAGCTATTTATGTATTTTTAATAGATATTTATATCAGAGAGAGTAGTAGATATTCTCAGTTACCACCATTCAGAATTGAAACGTTGCTTGAAATGGGGCTTAACCTTTAGAATGCCAAAAAGTCCTTATTCAAGTTTTGATGTTTGTAACTTTCGCGTGCCAGCTCATCCTCCTACATTTACTCTTGCCTCGATTTTATGGTATTTTTTTACTGAAAAATTTTTCTAGCATGCTAAAATATATTTTATTAGCTTGGCAAAGAAACAATGTATCTTAATATCCTCCTCGGGCCCATCGTCTCCTGTTGGTGACATAAAAAGTGTTGTTATTCCTGGATTATTAGTAATTTAAACTGAGCATTAAAAAAAAAATTGAGAAAATTAATTCATTTAGTTTTTTAGAAAACCCAAATCATAAAAATTGACTTTATTTTCTGGGTCCGAAGAATTTTATTCTAGCTTGTAGTTTAGTCACTTGAAAACACATTTATTTCATCTGTATCCAGAACCCTGCCACACTAGGCTAGTATTAGGTCGCGGTAAACTGCATTCGGCAGTTAATTAACGGCAGTTTTAACCCGGCATTCCAAAGGTTAATCCTTATTTGGTGACCAGATCTAAATAGCCAGGTACTTCACCACCTTCCACTTCACTATCTTTCCAGTTCCCCCTTCACGAAAACGGTGCTATACAAATTATCCTACTGTTATTATTATTATTATCTTTTTTTATATTAGCCCCGCTTAGGAAAATAATTTCCCTGAGAAGAGCTATTCTCTATTTGTGAGAACGAGATCGTTCTCCCGCGAGAAGTCCTGTCAGATTTGTGTGAGATGCTGTGTGGAGGGTCTTTTAAAGGAAAGGGATGAGAAGTTCTGGGAAGGAAAAAAGTATCAGGGGTTAGTAGGAAACTGGGGTTCAGTGTGTCCAGATCATCCGCCGCCAAGACGTAAATAAACCTCACCCCGTGATCCCTGCTACGAAACCAAAAGTAGCAAATAACTTAGGATGACAGAGTTGTTGGTTATCCAATAAGTGGTTCCTGGGGCGGCAGTACTCATCTTCTTCCCCTCCCCAGTACCTTCAGCCTCACAACATGCATATCCTAATTGGAGATTCTATAATCACTGGCTCCGGTTATCAGGGAGCAGTTGTGCGTTATTCACATAAAAAAATTAAGAATTAAACTTTCTTTCTAATAACATGTAACATTTATGTTTAAGATCATTTTTAATTTATTTATTGTAAAGAAATAAGTCTCCTTAAATTTGCTTGAATTTGTTTGTCTGCCAATTGCGACTTTAATGTCGTCAGACCATCTCGTTTAAGGTTTGTTGCGGATGTTTAAGTTGACAATCTTGAAAATTGAAATTAAACGCTATTTTACAACTAGAAAGGAAAAATAAGATTGAAGAAACAACACTGTGGGAGTATAAAATGCTGTGTTATGTCAGAAATCATTATGACTAATGATTTCTTGAGCAATAATTAACTTCAGTCTACCAACTCGTGGCTTCTATTTTGCTCCTATTTTTATCTTTCTCTAATGATTTTGCTTGTCAACAATAATCATATTTCTTCATTATTCAAAAGATTAGATCAAATTGCACTGATTATTTATTGTAAACTTGATTTTTGTACAGTAGATTACATTGTGTTTCGTATTTTTTTATTTATCACCACAATTTGGTTAATTTTAATGTCAACGCCATTTTATAAAGCTTATCAACTCAAGGTAAAACCAAGCCAGTGTTTTGCGTGGTTACAATATTAAAAGCACTTTGTCATAATATTACTGTACCAGGCTTTGTATATCACTGATTGAAGGCCTTCTAAAGCTCCTTCTATGTTTGTTATTCTTTGACATTTTGAAGATATGTATTACAGATTAATAAACAGATCCAATGGAGAATTTTCGCAAACTTTGTTATACCGCAGTGGCGGTTCGTGAGTTTTCACTGAGTTATAATACTAAGATTGAAAACTACAACGCTACCGATGTTGTTTTAGCTGAAACTGAATTTTATTTTTTTTTTCAGTTTCAATTTTTTGTAAAAAGATCTTCATACAAAAAGTTGAAATTTTGAAAAAAAAAAATTGTTTTCAGCTGCAACAACATCAATAACATCGTATTTTTCAATTTTAGCACTCTAGCTCGCTGAAAACTTACAGACCGCCACAGGTATACCGTGAAAAATGTGTGGATGATTTGAAGTTTATTTTTCTGATTATTGTACTAAAAATGTGTAATTTTAATATTTTCATTCATAATTTTTGATTTTAAAATAATACAAAACTGCACATTCTGAAACGTTTCCAACTGTTTGTTTCAACGTCATTATGACGTAGAAAACACTGTCGAGGCTGTCACCAAATTCACAAATAAAAATGAACATGTCATTTTGGTGGCAAATTCAAAATGGCACATTTTAAATTATTGCAGAAAATTTATTCGTCAACTTAAAAATAAATTAAAAATACCTTCATTACCATAATTTTTTTCGAGAATTAAAATAAAATAGTGAAATTACCTATTCAGAGTTACCTCTCCTGGCTTTTTATATCTCCTTCAATGATATAAGCAGTCAAACACATGATGTATGTATGTAGCATGAGAAATGAATTATATTGTCTTTTTTTAATCATAGTTTGAGCAATTTTTTGATTGATTTGTGTACAGACTGTTGCCATGCAATCGGAGTCTGACAGCTGATTTTATATTATTCTCTGAGAACAGATGAAATAATAATCCATAGAGGAAGTTGGGGAATACTCATTGGCTGTATAGAATTTCATTTGGTTTATATGTCTCTGTATTAAAATTCGGACGTATGATTTTTTTAATGTGGGCAGAAAATTTTCAAAATGATCACCTTAAAAGCGACCTGGATTATGCTCCAAGCCACTTTTGATAATTATTGTTATAAACGGTCAAAAATGCATGAATATTATTCCTTTCAGATGTGGGACCCGGAGATAGAGAAGGCCGTGAGCGGGGCCCGCCGGAGATGATAATCCCCGCCAGCGATTTTGAAAACCAAAAACGAGACTTCCAGGAGTGTTTCCCTTCGCTAGACCCCACCATTGAAAGAGACACTCGCAAATACATACAGATTTTCTTCTCTACCATAGCCAAACAGTACCAAAACAAGACAGTCGACGAATTGTCAGATTTAACACAGAATTTTTATCAGGTAATGAATATTACGGTTTGGTTAATTTCTCGATAATCAAAAAAAAGTCACAGTAATTAACAAATAATCTGTGAAAAATTAATATTTAATGTGTTTTTTTTTCCAGCATTTCTCTAAACGTATGGAAACAAGTCATTACTATGAAAACGTTGATGCTGAAACCAGAGAACTTCTACTAGACTATGTTGAAAAACATTCCATGACATATTTACACGGGTAATTAAAAAAAATCTTTACAAATCAAACCGATCTTAATTGATTTTAATATGATTAACAAACATTACACAATTTGCCCAGTTTCCATACTCGGGAAGTGTTGTTCAAAACTGCTTCGCTATAAACATCCTCTCCGCATCGAGGTATCTTTTATTTACAACCACCTTTATAGAGTTGATAGTCTGTCAATTAAGAGTAGAAAATATTAAAAATGAAACTAAAAAAATTGTAGGCTGGCAACAGAAATTTAACTGTCAAATATTATTTTAAAGCGCAATTACCCTGAAAACATAAAACACTGTAAATCACATTTAAAAAAAAAATATGTGTTCTTGAAGAAAAAAGTTAAAATCGAAGAAGCACTGTTGTTAAGACATAAATTTGATTAAATGGTGTTTTAAAAAGTGATTTGCTTTCATTTAATTTAATATAAATTTGAATTCAACAGTTAGGTTGAAAGGAAGAATCGCTAATGGTGAGTTTAGTTACACTACTTTTAGATCTGAATGAGTTAAATATATTCAGATCTAAAATTAGATACATGATCTAAAGCCCGGGCAACGCTAGGTACTTAAGCTAGTATTAAATAAATGTGAGCAATTTCTAAACTACGCCTAATATTTTATTACAATATTGTTATTCTTCAATATGTTAACACAAAATTGCAAAGGTATAATGTACACCCATATGCAATTCTAATTTTGAGATCATATTGCATTGAAAAAATATTTTTTTCACTTTTATGCCTTTTTAATTTTTTATAACACAGATTTACGTTACACAGATTTACATTACCACCATGGGGTATATTTTTATTATTGCTATTTGAACAACAGTGGCGCCCTTCTGTGTTTTCTACTCTTATTTGACAAACTGTACATTCAAACATAGTTGTTAATAATTATTGCACAAAAGTATGGAGCTGTTTGTCTTGCTTTTGAAAAGTTTTTCTATCTTACTTTTAACCCTTTGATTAGTGAGTTATTTTTTTATCATTTACATTTATTTTCTTATAATACGAAAAAGTGTTTTACAAATATATTTGTATTATATAGAAATCATAATTCAATCGAAATTACAAACATGGCAATAGAAAAATTTGAATAAAGTCGTATAGCCGCACGTAAGCAGTGATACTCTAAATGGATCTTTTGAGTGCCGCCGTATATGTGCGGCCATTCCGCTCAAAAGGTTAAAGATATGAACAAGTTGTTGGTGTTTTTAATGAATATTATTAAATTTGCTTTAAGCGTGCTGTTCTCCCCGGCCAGTTGTGACGATGAGAAGAAAGATGCCCAGATTCAGAGTAGGATCCGCCAGCTGTGTTGGGTTTCTCCCCAACATCTCGATTCGCGTATTGATGAGAGGAATTCTGAAGTTCGAGACCTTATCTATGGTGCTATATCAGGTTAGTTATTTTTAAATATGTACATATCAACATAAATGCCATCAGTTACTTCTTTGCGTACAAATACTTCAATTTTAAATCTGCATATATTAAACAAAATTGAAGGTATCCCTTGAAGAAGGGTTTATACAATTAACCAGTGATTCTTGAGCATATTTGGAATTTAAAACATAGATGACATTTTGCTGTCTGGCGATTTTTTTTTTTCAATTAAAAAGGAAAAATATATTTTTCCGTTTCACTTCCCCACTGGGTAGTTCACTCCTTCTCATTCCAACAGACGAGACAAATGCTTATCACACAATCCAATGCGCTTGTGGTAGAAAAACATTTTTTTATTTTTACATACTTGAAAAAAAATAACATCGGACAGCAAAATGACATCTACATCTTTTACTTACTTAAATGCTCAGGAATCGCTGGTTAAAATCCTTCAGGTACATGCTGTTAATTTCTGTGACAGCTCAACATAGTTTTCACTTCAACACATTTTTGAAAAGTCATTAAAACCGATGAAACCCTAACCTAATGAAACCAATTTTTTTTTCATCCCTTTATATTTGACTAGCTTTTCCCCGCGGCTTCGCTCGCATGGTATTACGGGAAATTACTGTAGCGCTTGCACTTATCAATTATCTCCCCCCCCCACCCCACCTCATCCCCTCCCGCATTCCATATATTCATTCCCTTACATTCAGTTTTCAAACATCTCGCCTACCACCTAAATTTCATAATGCTATAGCTCAAAGAAAAAAAGAATTACTTATCCAATTTTGTTCATTCGTTCGGAATTTATGCGCTTACAAACATTTCGGATGTTTATTTTTATTTAAATATTTGGAAGTTCGTTAATATAATAAAAAAATACTCTATTTATCATCCAGTCTTTATAATCGTTACGAATTGTATTTTAAATATAGGAACTCTCAACTCAACTCATCTGACATTTATTCCAAGCTTGTCCAAAAAAAAAAACGAATTCTAATATTTGAATTTTCTGCAGTAGTAGCTGACCAGTAGACTGAGTACCTACCAGCATAGAGCCCAAAAATATATCAACACTGTTTCCATGGAAAAGATTTTTTTCTGACGTTAGCAAAAACTCGCTTTTGTTAGCGACAGAAAACGTATAACAAATATAATATATTAATATTTATAATTTCATAATGCCAGAGCTTACCATCATATACGACCTGTAGTCTGCGCATATAATTTAGCTTTATATTGGTGAAAGAATTATTAAAGTCTTTATATTGTGTTATGCGTGAAAAGGTCATAAACAAACTCGAGTAGTTTCGCATTTATAATATTAGTATGGATATCACTTTTCAAAGGTTTGTTGAGTTGTCTAGTCACCGTGCTGTTACAGCCTGTATATTATCCAAAATTTTTATTTATCAAGATAAGTAAAAAACATTTCCTTAAAACGTTTCTGAAAAATTATGTGCATCCTTATCTCATACTGACCTCTTTTGTGGCTATATAAACTCCTTCTATGTTTATGTATATTCCTCTCCACTATTTCTTTTACATTTCTGTACATTAATTTACCAATCCAAAGCGTTAATTATTTCTTCAAAATTCGCAAATTCACTTTGTGGCATCATTATTTAATTTAATGAAAACAAATAACTTTGTGTACACCACTATTTAATTAACAATATCAACATGTTTCGAAAACTATGTTTTCTTCGTCAGGATAATAAGTTAACTTAAAAGAAAACATAGTTTTCGAAACATGTTGATATTGTTAATTAAATAGTGGTGTACACAAAGTTATTTGTTTCCATTAAATCAAAGCGTTAATCTTTAATTTTCTTTGTTTGTTCCATGTCATATCGATCCACAGAATATGGACAGAAAGGCGCTCTTGTTGCCATTCTATAAGCATTTTTTCAAATCAAATTGTGGTCAGAGTGTTATAAAAAAATTTTGCCCGAAATTGGGCAAAATGCTATATGGTGTCAATATTGTTTTAATCACGCATACCTCAAATGGGGGGATTCTTATGTATGAGGTAAAATAATCGGTTATGTTAGTTAGGTTTGTTTGTTGTTTTTCTTCAATGTTCTGTTGTGGTTATTCCAGAGCTGATAGCAATGGACAGCATCCTGTCCCCCGGTGGCAAGCTGCAGCGCGTGGTGGAGTGTTGCCGGGGTGTGGTGCGGTTGGTGGGAGCGGCGTGCGGCGGGCCCGCCTCGGCTGACGAGCTGCTGCCGGCGCTGATCTTCACGGTGCTCAAGGCCAACCCGCCGCGCCTCACCAGCAACATCAACTTCGTCACACGCTTCTGTAAAGCCGAGCGACTCATGACTGGGGAGGGCGGCTATTATTTCACCAATTTGGTAACTATTTTATAATTTATTTTTTTTAATTGTTTTCAAATTAAATTTGTAGAACTTCATTTTAATTTGAACTTTTTTATGTTTTATGTTATTATAAATAAGTTCTGCTGTATAATTATTATTACGCGTCTCAGCTGTTTCGCCTTTCAAAGGCATTATCAAACTGTGGTTACAGACAATCTCTTTATATTACTTCTATATAAGCTACTTATAATGAAAATCAAATTGCTTTTAATTTTATTGTCGATGCCTTTATTGATTTCTGAGTAAATTATCGCAAATTATTACTGGTTACTACCATATCAAGTTTCATCACTTATTGTATTATTAAAATGTCTAGAGGTTGTTAAAGTGAGGTGTTTCCGAATTAATAATTTGGAATACATACTCACTATTTTAAAAGACTATTTGTATAATTTAAAACAAATCAAATTTAAAAAAGTTCTAGAAGTTTTTTACTAACCTTACCTAATTTTTAATAAACCCAACCTAAACAAATTTGGTAATGACATTTAACGCTGAAAGAAAAGTCAAATGATTAATTTCGGTCAGTGGCTGGTTGGCATCACATCTGGATCCCACCCAGAAGAGCTATTCTCTATCTTTTGTGAGTACTAGATCGTTCTCCCGCGAGATGTCCTGTCAGATTTGTGTGATTTTCTACAGCTGTTAAATGAATAAATTATCATGCATACTTGCAGGAATTCGTGTTTAAAACAACCCACTCGAAAAATAAGTGACAGCTCACAGCTGAAATTTCGGCATCGGCCAATAGAAAAAGCAAATAACAGCCATAGAAAATCACACAAATCTGACAGGAGATCTCACGGGAGAACAATCTTGTTCTCACAAAAGATAGAGAATAGCTCTTCAGGTGTTGTGAGTTCAATTCCACGGCTGTTGTGCCCTCCATCACAACAAAACCAATATTTTCTGTTTATTGTGGTGGTAGTAGTAGATTTTCAAATATTGTCAGGTTATTCGCAACCCGGAAATGTTCAAAAATGAAAGCTCTGCTTTAAAAGCTACAAATTTATCGATATAAATTAAAATTTGGCGTCTTTCTTTTAAAAAATTCAATGCAGTTCTTTGTTATGATTTTTTTGATAAAAATATATACATAGTTCAAAAACCCTATTTGACTACTTATATAATCCAAACATAAATTGGCAAGAAGACATCCTATTGAAAATAGCAGAATTTTGTTTGTTAGTTATAAAATCACTGTTAGAAAATTAATTCTTTAATATTTGTTTTCTTTTATTTCAGTGTTGCGCTGTTTCTTTCATTGAAAACTTAACTTTCGAATCCTTAAATATGACCAAAGAAGATTTTGATGGCTTCATGAGCTTGCCAGCCATTGTGAGCGGTGGATCTTGGGTAAGCTTCATCATGCACTTAATTAATTTAGTTTAATGGTGGTTGAGCTGCAGCGCCATGAGATTAACCTATCATTTGATCAATCCATAGATTTAAAATAAATGCTCGATTGATAAATCTAACCAATTTAATTGTTGTTCATATTATAAATTTATTTAACAGGTGGCAGCACTATCCCTTTGCGAAGGACTTCATGATCTCCAGGATCAAATTAAAACTCTACAGGAACTTGATAGAAGAACTACCCACATTGAAACTGAATCCAAAAATTTAGCAGATCATGTTGAAACATTTAAGGTAAAACTTGTCTTGATTTAAAGATCTTAACTTATTTTCCTCTCACGGCATCATCTTTGTACGTATTGGTCGTCCAGTTAATTAGTCAGACATCTCTAAATACTAATTTTGAGATAATGAGGAAAGCAATATTCAAATGCTCACCATAATTCAAATATTATTTACACATGCCTGTTTTATATATTATGTTAAGAGGTGTCTAAATATTTGGTACTGATAAAAATACCTAAGATTTGTGGGTTAGAAGTTGAGTTATGTGATTTTTGACTAATTAACCAGATGTTGTTCAGAAAAAAATATATTTGCTTCAATCATTTCGAATTGTTTCAGTAATCAGCTGGACATTTGTGTTTAAAATGGATTTAATTCAGAAATAATAATGAAAACGAAGGAACGTTTTTGTTTAATAATATGAGTATTGTACCAGATAGAGGGTACACTTTTACAAATAACTGCGTACTTAACTAAAATTTTGATTTTTCAGAGATGTCTGATTAATCAACTGGACGATCGATATAATCAAACAATCTAATTTGTGTGTTTTCAATTATTATTGCAGGATGAAATCTACAAAAAAATTTCAGATGTATTGGCACGCACCCCATTGGATCTTTATAGGAAACCAGTATTGACCGAAGAGACCGAACAAATGATAGAGCCAATCACGGCAGATGAAACAAAGACCACAATTCAAACTTCTGAAGCAGCAAATAGGAGTGTCCCAATTACCAATATTCAGGATGTGTTCGACTCCTGCAGTGATGACAAAACTGCAGCGTTGATGGAAAGTATTCCTGACTTCCCTTCTACCAACGCAGCTGCTGCTGGTCACCCTTCAGGCTTGATGACTTTAAGACCACCAGATTCCTTACACAACTTAGCGGTAACTCTGGACAATCTGCCAATCACCACTTTAAAAACTGTGGGATCAGGAGACTTCTTATCTCCGTCTCCCATCTTTGGATTTGGTTCTTTTGACACGCAATCTCTAGACGAATTGGCAACTCCCGACGAGTATGGTTCAGAATTTCTTCACGGGTTAACAAACGTTAACTATGATATCGATCTATCAGATTTAAGTGCCGATAATAGCGCTGCGGAGGATGCTCCTGTTCCCACCGAAGTGTTCAAACCAAAGCAGGACCCCTTTAGTCCCGACGGATTACTGAACAATAGCACAACAGATCCTTGGCAGGCTATTGCCACGGAACCGTTGAGATCTTTGGACAATATCAATCAAAAATGGAACCTCCCTATCCAACTACAAGATGAAGCTGCTTCTACAAGTATCCTGGATGCAAATGATTCCCCGACCACCGATTGCTTACTTCCTTCTCCCATCAAACCCCTCAGTGCTAACCAACAGAGCGAATTTCAATAAACTTTTACTACTTTTCGTATAACTTGTACATAAATAATAAACTTCACTAACAAATTTAACATTTTTAACAGATTATTTAAATTTTATATTTATATTATTGTTCTTTCAAATGACTTGAAAGCTATTATGTTGATTATGTCAAATTGTCTGTTTAAAAGGCTAAACTCTCGGATAAGTATTATTTATAAAACCTTATGTAGAATTTTATTTATCTTAGATAGCAAAAGATGGCAAAAATAATGATGCATACATATTTGTAAAAAATAACTGAAGTATTAAACATTTTGTATAAAATTATTATGAAAGTTTCATAACATCCTCAAAAAATAATAACACCCACGGGGACCAGACAACTCAACAATGCACAATGTTATCACTCCTTAGAAAAGTCAATAAAAAAAATTGGTTGTCTGTAAAATCGGTTCACGGATGATAATTTAAAGTGATAACATCATATAATAACGATGAAGTGGAAGAGAGATAGATGCGTCACAAGCCGAACGCTTGCTCCGCGCTCTCGCTTGCACGCTCGGCTCAGGCGGAACGTGACAATGAATCATGCGTTTTCGTGAGTGCAGCCGGCGTCCATTTATAAGACGTTATCACATCAAAAAACTTGGTCAAACAGGTTGTTAGGTTAGGTTATGGGCTAAATTTTTTTTGCTTTTGTTTTTTGTCACTTTTTGACTTTTCACAGGGGTGTTGAAATTCACTTTGCTGAGTGGAAATGGAATCAACACCCACATAGTCAAATGAGTGCTAGAAAATTGTAAAGCTGGACTAACTGATTAATATTATGGTAATTAGTACCAACATAAGTGTTTCGTAGGTGATTGGGTGCAGAAGAGAAGTACATTATTGAATATTGGTTATCAAGACTTGTTTATTTCCACAGTCCCTTGTCTTTTCAATTTGTGACATTTAAAAATAGTTTCTATTGTAATAATAATTATATTTCTCCATTATTTTGGGATAACATACATATGCCTTACATCAGTTCACATGTCAGGATTATTCCTAGTAATTATACAAAGGTCCTGGTACAGAGATCAAAAGTACATAAAATATGCTAAATATTTTGTATTTCGGATCCTGAAATGAAATAAAGTTGTTTTGCGATTATAAACTTCATTGAAATCAAAAAATATTTACATAATTATTCATTATAATACATAATGGAAACTTTGGATGAATTCTTATGCTATTCATTATTATTATAATTTTATCAGATCGGCAACAATTGTCTTTTAGTACCACCTCAGAGTTCCACCAGTCACCGGTACACTCAAACCACAGAGATCGTAACGTTGATGCCTAAATTGCCATTGTCCGCAAATAACTGAGCCAGGGACGTGTCGAACACGAGACAATCCGAGTTCATAATGGCCGATGACACTCCCTCATGGATGGAGCGAGGCATGGCTTCCCACGTCAGCCTCCGTCGGTGCCCGTTCAGCTCCAATCTATAGGCAAAGTTCTCCGCCTGCTTTCTGGATCCTATTAACTGCACAATTGCAAAGAACTGCTGGTGTCCGTCGAACTTCTCTTGCTTCTCAAGAACTAACATGAAGTGGTGGTTAAAACAAGACTGCATCATGACCCAGTCGACGGCACCGGGCAGGTTGATGTCTGTAGCCAGGAACACGATGTCTTCTCCTTGTAAGGTAGTGATACTCTTGTGGGACATCATGAGGTGTGGCATGACCTGGTCCAGGCTGCCTTGCCACTTGCAGGAAGCCCCGGGGCAGGGGCAGGAGTAGGGCCGGAACTCGCACACCTCCTCGTGGTCAGCCTTTTCTGTATGCACCAGGGTGACTGTACATCCTGTGGCCGAATGCTTGCACGGGAACATGACGTTACTCGCAACCTTCTCCATGGCGAGGTTCCGGATGTTGCCCAGAGGTCCGCGGCATGTGGGACAGCATGTGAGTTTGGGACGGCAGCTGGAGCAGACCAAGTGGCCGCTTTGGCATTGCAGAATAGGAGGCAGCACGTAGTCGAAGCAGACTGGACACTCAAAAAGAGCGGCGAGATCAGCAGACATTGTTGATGAAACGTTCACGATGCCGGATATTCCAGAAACAGAGCACCCTGAACCACTTGCTCCTCCACGTCGTTTAGTATTCGTGCTCATGTCACTGCTACAGGAGCATTTATCGGTGGCCCTTTACAGAAAGCACCATTAGACAACTTTCGCAATTTATATTAAACACCCACGGCGATTTAATAAGCACAATTTTGAGGTTTGCTGTTCCAAAGGGAATTCAGACTGTGCTCACTAATTTCTAAACCGAACATCATAAAGTACGAAGAAATATTGAGATGGGAATTATAATGGTCGAGGTGCTGTCATTCGAAATGTTTTGTCCTTCCATAACACACTTGATTCGAACGGAAAATCAATAGCCAGTAGTTAAAACGACGAGTTGAATGGTTAATAAATAAATTTAATAGTGTCTCATAAATACTTATTGGAATAAATATGGGAAACGGGTAGAAAATTTCTAAAACAATCGCACACAAATAAAAATCTCTCACTTTTAATTTCAGTATTGCCACATGAGCTTTATGTTTTATCCAGTTTCGAGGGATTCATGATCTGGGCAAAAATAAACTTGATTATTTATTTTTGTCAAAAATAATAACAAGAGCAAAATGTGAGCGAAAGATGAAATTATAGGATACTGCAAACTACCAAAAAATAAATAAAACAAAAACTACCAGGAAACTAATGATACATAATACATACGAAAATGATTTAAAAAAGAGAGTGAAACTAAATCCGGGGAAAATAGCCTGCATATCAGATATGAGATAACATATCCGAATTTAGTAAAAAAACTATTTTCCAGAAAATCATCATCAAGTAGTTACTTTTCCTAATATTTCAGTCTGGTGAACACCTACTAATTAAACTTCTGGCAAATTTCTAAATGTCCATAGGGGTCGTAATAGCCGAATTCAGCATTGTGAAAACAGTGTTTTGAGAGGGGAAAACAAAATGAATTATTTTCTTCAAGTTACAGAACATAAATTATATTATACAAAAAATATTTTTGCAGTCCTGTTGGTTTTATTATCCCGCACTAACCTGAAAACAAAGTGGGGAAAATGAGTTATTGGATGCCAACACATAACCTCTCCGTCAAAACAAGGCATCAAAATTCAAAGTTGGATTTTGACAAAAATATCGATGTCAATCAAAATAAAAATGAAATTTACGGAAATATGTGTTGCAATTGTATTAGCTTTAGTGACGCTTTTAACAGCCGGCGTGGAGGCTTCAGCGGGCGACAAGTCTCCTTTTTTTAATAAATGTTGGGAGAAATGCAGAAGTTTCAACTGTACCACAGGTTAGCGTTCATAAAAATTTACCGAAATCCTGATATTTTTGATAAGAAACATTTTATTTCGTAATTTTTAAATACCAACATATAACAACGATATTTGTTAACATCCCTGAACAATATTTTGCATAAAATCGTGCACTTTTATTTCAGAAAATATCATTGACGATTGTACAGAACTAATCTAATATTTGGTTTCAATTTTTGTGATTAGTTTTTTTATCGATGTGATCAAGGATTTAATCTGTTTTTAGATGGTGATACATTCAAGCGTGAAATCGATAAAGTAGAAGTAATAATTAACAAGGTATTACTTTGGGAGTGCACCGACCAATGTCAATATGAATGCATGTGGAAAACAGTTGATGCATTCAAGGGGCGTAATTGGGAGATACCGCAGTTCTTCGGAAAGGTGACTTTAAAATTCTAATTATTTTATCATGAACCAGGCTTTAAAGTCAACAACAAATATGTTTATCTGAACTTTTTGGGAACACTGACTTGTGTGTATTTTTTTTTTACATTAACTCCGCACTAAAGAAAATAATTTTAATTTCATTTTCAATTAATATATCGTTTAACCCACATCACTGGGTTATATAATATATACATATAATGCGATATAGTGGAATGTAGACTGCATATTTTATAAATGCAGACGAAACTAATGAAAGGAACTTTTGAAATGCTTTGGTTCTTACGGCTGTTGTTCCAAACTTTTCGATCGATCATCTCTCCTATGATTTGTTTAGTAACGCTCGATTCGCCTGTCTGTCGGAGGGTTGCGTTGGGAAGAGTGTATTTGTGCATTTGAGTTGTGTTAAGCCTAAATTTCGGCTCAACAGTTGAGCAGTAGGATTGGAAATAGCGGCCGTATGTGTTGGTTGCTTGTTTCTTGATATCTTTGTTTTTTGGTAAATAAAGTAATGTAATTTTCAGTGGCCATTTATCCGAGTGTTTGGGATCCAGGAACTTGGGTCAGTGGTGGGTTCCTTCCTCAACCTCCTGGCGCATGTGGTCAACTACATCGCTCTGCAGAGAGAGGTGACCTCTTCCAACCCACTCTACTGGCTCTGGCAACTCTTCTTCGTGGTGAGTTCAGATAAATATATTCTAACTCGAGAGGACCCAGCATGCTTTGCAATTCCATTTGTGTTTTAATTCTGTTTATTGAAATGCTTTTAGATACTCTATATTTTTTTATTTTTCCATCTGGTGGCGCACACATTTTAATCAGAAAGTTTCCGACAAGTGAGCAGGCTACCTACAAATGTGGATTTTCCAAATCCTGCTATCCTCTACTGCAACTATATCTCCTTTGCATTCCCTCTCTCTGCCCCTCCCTCTTCCCCCACCCCTCCCCTGTGTGTCCTTTCCCATGTGTCCCCGTTCCCCTTCCACCTTCCGCATTCCCCTTCCACCTTCCCCAACTTCCCCTCTCCAACGACCCCCCCTCCTGCGTTGCCTTCCCTCCTCCCGCGTTCCCCTTCTGCCTTCCGTGCCTTCCCTCCCCTTCCCCCTTTCCATCGCTGCCGGCAAATATAGTCAGTTGAGAAACCACTTGTGGTTAGCAATTAGAACAAGATTGATCAACAATTAATTTCAACCCATGACCAAATCTAATCACGTACTGAGTCTGGTCCAAACAAAAACATAGAATGATTTTGAAATGATTTACCACATATTTTTCTTGCTAACCCAATATTACGGCGACCCAGTTAATTATTTATGTAGTTCTCTTTTTGAAATATGAATGATGTCTTTTGATGATATAATTTAAAAAAAACTTTGTTTGTTTTAGATCTGCGTGAACACCTGGATTTGGTCGATAATTTTCCATACACGAGATGTATGGTTCACTGAGTTCATGGATTATGCATGCGCATTTTCTATGGTTGTGATTACATTTTACTGCTTTGGGATGAGGTAAACAAAAGTGGTGCATTTTAAAATTCTTTTATTATTATTGTTGACAAAGACAGTCTGCACAGTTGCCGTGTGACATGTTTCACTTATTCATTTGAGTGTTCCTGATGTATGATAACGAAGTGCGCAACATTAATACATTTTATATGAAAATAAATCCACATATAATATGTGTAAAGCATCAAGGGCGTGACATATTTGCATACATGTTATTATGTGCGCATAGCGGTGTACGGGTTAATAAAGTTCATCATTATTAAATTATTAGTGCTAACAAAAAACTGTCTAGAGAAGTGAAGCTAGCAGTCCACAATGGAGTTCTGGTAACTACTCTGATTTATGGCAGTGAGGCATGGAACTGGCAGAGGAAGGATGAAAGTAGACTGAAACCTGTACAAATGAGATCCCTGAGGCGTATGTCTGGTAAAATCATGTACGATCATGTGAGAAATGTGGAAATACACAAAAAATAAAAGGCGTTGCAAGCGTAATGAGTAAGATTAAGAAAAGGACGCTCAGATGATTTGGGCATGTACAGCAAAGAGGTTCAAGAAGAATATATGATGCAAATATGTTTTTTTTTCTTTTTTGATTACAATATTATTATTTTATTATTATGTATTATTTTCTTTTATAATACCTCCCAAGAGTCCCAGCTCCTCCCGTTTGGAGCCTGTGAGACTATGGCATCGTACCCCAATTGGGGTATGTTGTGAAGCTGAAGGTAGAGGGGAAGGAGATGGGGAAAAGGAAAGTGAGAAAGTACCTGGCTCTTCAGATCTGGTCACCAAACACGGCTAAAGCCATTTCAAGCAACGTTTCAATTATGAATTGTGGTCTTAAACCAGGGTGATACTGAGAGCATCTTCCACTCTGAAACGTGCTGCAAATATAGTAATATTATTTTTAATGAATTAATTGTGAAATAACACAAATTAATCACATAAAATTTACTTGCACATACCGGGATTCGATCCCGCGACCTTACCCCGAAATCAAGAGTCTTACCCCTCGATCACGGAGGTCATCAAATGTGAATGGTAGAAGAAGTCAGGGACGCCCGAGGAAGACATGGTATGATTAAATGAATCAGATGTTTGAGTCACGTGTAAAGAGTCAGAATATTAGAAGAGTATGTATGAGACGATGTATGAATGTGAATGAGGCAAGGAGTGTGCGCAAAGAGCGAATTGTTTAGCAGTCTGTCCTCTCTGCCTACCCCTGCGGAGAAGTGGCATGATCCTTAGTTAATTAGTGGAATTCAACCGAAGTGTGATATAATAAATATATTTAGAATAATTTTTAATTGATAAGTTTTTGTATTTTCAGAGTGTTGCAAGGCAAGTCTAGAAGCTGGGGAGTAGTGTTTACGTGCTTCTGCGTCTCCTACTTTGCAAATCACGTATTCTACTTGTACTCTGGAAGGATTGACTATGAATACAACATGAAGGCTAATATCGTTGCTGGTAATCAATCATCTAATATATTTATTTATTTTTATTTAAGTACATAAAACAGGCATGTTGCCCAAAAATTTATATACATGGATGATTTAAATACAGTGTATAATAGAAATTATAACAAAAATATTTTTCCATATGGTCTCTGGTAGGTTGACGTGTTGTTCTTGTATAGTTTTGAATTAACACATTGTAATCGGATCACGTATTGATACGTTTTTAGCAAATTAATGCTAGAGAGCGGATCACGTATTTATACGTTTTTGATAGATTGTTAGTGGAGCGCGGGTCACGTTAAAATACGGGTTCCAATATACTTGAGTTTTCGCTATATAGCGTCTGTAGGGTTGTAGCTATGCAGGTAAAAACCTTTTGAGAACAATAGATGGGGTGTACGGTGGGTACCGAGGTAGTGTTATAAATCACAAAAATAGTCGAAGATAACGGTACATATAACGGTATACATGCAACACTAAGACGAAGAATAATATTTTTTTTAGTTTATTTCACTACTCTTTGGTGGTCGGACGTTGCTAAAAGCTAAATATCGAGTACATAGATATTATATATATATTACGTACATATTTACATTTTATTTTAGTGGTTAAAAGTTAAAATACTTTTGATAAATTTTCGATGAAACAGACATTTTTACCACGATTGTGATTGAAAGTTTGTTATTTTTTTTAGTTAGTTATATTATTATATTGTGTTTTATCCCATAAGAAAAATGTCTCACCACAATGAAGATAGTGACCAAGAAATATACGCCGACAATTTATCCGACATATCGTGTGAAAGTGATTTTGATAGTGATGATAGCGATCAAGTTGATGATGAAGATATTATTCCACTGCCTACAACATTTACCCGCAGGACCATTTCGTCCAGTTGTGTAAAATAAAGGATGTTATGTAAAAAAATTTTTTTTTTTTTTTTTCAAAACTTTCCTGCTTTATGTGAAATTCTGCACTAGTTTAACGATGAAGAATACATTTCTAAATATAATAAAATAAAATAAATAATTTGCAAAAAGAATTATTGAAATCAAACAAATATTTTTGAAGTTATCGCAATTTTTCTAGAGGTCTACGTTAGCGCGAAATTACGCGAAAAATCACCCGTTCGCAGCACTAGTACGCGGCCGAAAACTGCCCGATCACATTGTGTTAATATACTTATACAATGCAATTACATCGCGTGGATTGACTAGATGATCATTTGTGGAAAAGTGTGTGGAAGGGTTAAATTTTTCCTGTGGGGAAGATTTAACCCGGACATAAAGTCTAGAGAACAATTAAAAAAAGCTAAATATGCAAAAGTGAATGACAAACAAGAATGGGTATAAGGTAGTAGAATACATAAAGTATCACCAACAATTTATTATTGGCATCTGTGCTGATGGGACAATGATTTAGTAGGTACAATATTACCTGTCTTTGAATAAAGGGCTTCATCACAATATTAGGTATATAATTCGTATTATCAAAAGTACTAATTTCGGTTGTGTGTGATGCGCGTTGGTTATTCCTGCATGAAATCTGGTTCAGTGAACTCAAATATACTTATAATTTGAGAAGCAGATATGGGTGCCGCCGCTCCGGGAACCATTTATTGGATAACCAACACCTCTGCCGTGGGACTTGGCAGGGGTGCCCGGGTTCGTGGGTTAAGGTTTATCTAAGTTTTGGCGGCGGTTGCGTCTGACCACCTTCTGCATGGTGGATCGAATCGGGAGAAACTGGTTGAAGAAGACCCTTTGTCCTCTCTAGCCGGACTTATCCCATCCCAGTTGGAGGGATGGATTCGTACGTCTGTCACTCCTGAAGAAACTGACCCCCAGATTCCTGTCCACCCCTCATAACCTTTTTCCTTCCCAGAACTTCCTCTCCTCCCTTTCCCTAAAAAGTTCCTCCACACAGCATCTCCTAAGGCATAAGCATTTCCGTAAGAGCCTCCTGTGTGGAGCGAATGAAAAAAAAATGTAATTGTCATTTTAAAAATTGGAACTGCTTATTTGAAGAATAATTTGGGAGGCAGGAATGGGTACCGCCGTCCCAGAAACCATTTATTGGATAAAAACTCTGCCATAGGTCACCCCAAGTGGTTCGCTACATTTGGTGACTTAGCAGGGGTACCCGGGTTCATAGGGTGAGGTTTGTCAGGATCTGGCGGCGGATGACCTGGACACACTGAACCCTAGATTCCTACCCACCCCTCTTATGTTTTTCCTTCCCAAAACTTCCTCTCCTTAAAAAACCCTCCACACAGCATCCCCAAAGGTGACGTAGGCCCTGAAGGAAATTATTTTTCTCAGGGCCTCCTGTGGGGAGCTAATGTAAAAAAAAAAAATTATAATTCAGACAAGCGATAAACAAGGTATTTACTTGTAACTTATTTATTTTTATTTAAAAAAAAAAATATACTTACTTAAATATATTTAAAACATTGCTGTCTTCAGAATATTGATTGTAGGAGGGAGGAAACAAAGAAGCCGACAAATCTGTTCCGCAGCCAAGCTGTTGAACTTCAAACTTCAGGCGGGCGAAAATAACGAACCCATTTGAGAAAATGGAATTTGTTTTAAACCAAGATATCCTTGAAAATAATATGTGTATTTCAATGAATTTTTGATGCCGTAATCACTACACCCCAACTGTAAAAGAATTGTCCAAAATTATAGCCTTTTTGTAATAGGACCCCATAAACAAAAGTTATAGACAGTATAAAAATATTTGACAGCAATGCCTTTCCAGACATTTAAGTGGGACCGGCGTAAAAAGTAGAACCACCCTTTCCGTCCAAAGGTGCAATAACGAATCGTAGAAACGACCCATTCTCATGTGACAAATGTCAACCCTGTTGGCGAGCATTTGACGTGTTTCCCGATTATGCACCGGTGCCGAAAGGGTCTATGAAGCTAGTTCTTCAGAGAATCTTCTATTGAAATACCGTTGGAACAAGGAGAGCATTACCACCTGACGCCTGTACCCTAAAGATTGCAATCATAACTTATCAAACGGACTGCCCATTTCTGCACAGAGTCAAGGTTTTTTTTTTTTCAATATTTTGTGGCTCTAGATCAGTTGTGGCTGTCAAATTAAACACTGGGGAGCACTTTGCGATTTGTACAGGGTCAGCAGTATATGAGTGTATATATATATGTGGTTGTTTGGTTGGTAGGTGTGCTGGGGGGTGCGGGCTGGGTCGTGTGGTCGTGCGTGCAGCTGTGGCGTGGGCGGCGGTATGTGTGGCGCTGCCTGGCCTACGTGTTGCTGGTGGGCGCCAGCATGTGCCTGGAGCTGAGCGACTTCCCGCCCAAGTTCCAGCTGTGGGACGCGCACGCCATCTGGCATCTGTCCACCGCACCGCTGCCTTTCCTCTTCTACAAGTAACTATAACCCTTTTACTAAACCCCTTTATCCACCCAAACCAGACATATGGGATTTAAACGCTTTCCAGGCTATAATGCAAATAGGCATTAACAAAATATTATACCATTTTGAGCAGCCACGCAAATGGGAGTGATATCCTCAAATTGATGCTTGAAATTAATGACAAAAATTAGGATAATAATTGGAAAGATAATTGCAAAATATTCATCCGGGAAGTGGTTAACCCTTTATCTGTGAATACTGAAACAATAAAATATCACCTAGGCTTTTAGAAAACAAACAGAATCACCCCACTTGTTTGAAAAATAATGAGGTTGTCTCCTACAACAAAATTTTATGGTTTTTACAATTGTTTCATATTAATTAGAGCGCGCTGAGGACAGAACTTTAATTTTTTTTGGAAAATACCGAAGTGTACTAAAGATATAGGCCTTCAAAATGTTGATATTTGGGGCTGGTCATTTGTCATGTGACATTTATTTATTTACTAGCTGGGGTACCCGGCTTCACTCAGGGAGAATGACGTTCTAACTTACGACTGATCTTGCTTTATATACACCCTACCAATGAGTAGCCCCACCCGTACAAAAAAGGCTTCAAATGGTCCACAATATTCGAGAACATTCTACAACATTCGAGAGTGTTCTGGAATGTTCCACAATGATCTGGGATGTTCCCGAACATTCCAGACTATTCCCGAACATTCCAGACTATTCCCGAACATTCCACAACATTCCAGAATGTTCCGGGATGTTCTGGGATTCATATACTCCCAAGCATTTCTTGTGAAATATTTGCACCATAATCACTGGTCCTGTACGGGACCGTTGGGCATTAAACAATGCAAATCTGCCATCCCGTAAGGGACCACTGGGCGTATAAATTGTACTAAATTGTGTCTCGTGTAACATCACGAAATATGATTGCATACGATTTACCCAAGTTCTCTTTGAAAACTCATACCTTCGTCATTTTTGGATATACTGAAAAACTAATTTTACTGACATTATTAACTCGTATAAAAATTTTTATTCATCAAAATAAAATAATTAGGAGACAACCTCATTATTCATAATAGAGATGATTGAAATTACACATTTTATGTTCCAAATATTACGTAAATATTTTTGTACGGTCTCTGTTCTGCGACTGCAGCAGGTTTGGAAGTTCGCTTTCATTCAGTGTAGTACTCTATTTATTTTTTTTGCCTATTTTTGTTAAAACTATTTCTCCTTTTTCCAGATTTATAATAGATGACTGCAAATACATTAGGAAGCGGGCCGACTGAATAAATGAAACTTCATTTTTCCTTTTACTAATAATGCTGTTTACCTAATTGCGGGTCGATTTTAAAGTTCTGAGAATTATTTCTAATTTTAAAAAAATCTGCAGTGACAATATTCTGATAAAAAAAGACAAAAAGAAGAAAACTGTAACTTAAAACGATTTGAAGTCAGGGAAAAATAAGGAATGTCAGTTAAAATCCCAAAATGAAGTAACAAGGCCAAGGAATGTCAGTTAAAATCCCAAATTGAAGTAACAATGTCTAGTGGCGTTACTGTGTACCTTTCACACTGCAAGATTGTTTTAGCAACAACCTTGGCTGTCAAAAACCGCATCTGCTTATTTATGGCAGGTTTATTTGCTTATTATTATATTAGCAGGCAAGAATCATGAGCGTCTGTTGGCGCGCAAATACATAGGCAAAAATCAATACTGATTATGGTTTGAAACATCATTAACAATAAAAAAAATATAGTCTTTTAAATTCTGATTTATACAAATTTATCTTGAATTGACATTCCTTGTTTTTCTCCTGGGTTTTTCTTTATTTGGCCTTCGTTATGTTTCGGTTCCTTGACAACTCAACAAAGTGGCATTTCAACACCCCTTTGAAAAGTCAAAAGTGATGAATTTTTTTTTAAAACAGCCCATAACCTAACCTATTTAATCGCTCATAATTTAAGTTTTTTTTCCATCACTTACTTTGACTTTTCAAAGGAGTGATGAAGTTGGACATTGTAGAGTTATCCGGTCACCATGTCTTTAGCAGTGTTCTGTATTGCTCCGTGACCAAAGTAGGCTGTGTATGGTTTTCAAGTTTAAGTAAGAATTGTGCATTGAATATTTTAAAATGGCCATTTTATTATCACCTTCTGTTGATATTTCTTTGTACGGCTCATTTTTCTTAGGGTAGGCACAGCTTTTCAGCCTCCTGGACTGCACGCCATTGACTTTTAGAGTATGATTTAACTGTCACTGAGACACCATTCTTTCAAATTTACTGCTATTTATATACCTGCTGATGTCATTTTGAAAACCACAAAAATAGTATTTTGAATCCCCATTTTTATGATGTTCTTTGCACCATGTACAAAATTGAGCAGAATGAGATTGGTGAGGATTCTAAGAACTTTTAAATCAATATATTATATTGCCCCACATGTAATCATGATAAGTTATAAGTCTTTAGTAGTATTAATTATTAAATACAATACATTATAATATATAATATGACAGTGTGTTTGATGTAAAACACGGATGCATATTTTAGTCGAATGCGGCCATATTCATTAAGTAATACCAAATATTGCAAATGCTTGCATCCATATTTTATTTCGAGTTCCTTAAACTTTTTATTTATTTATTATGTATTGAGTAACATCTTTACGAAAAGTTTTAGTCACTTTTGTCATTCCAAAAATAAAACATGTCATTGTGAATTCGTCTCTGAGTAAGTCATATTTTGCCGTTTTCCAGGAAAGATTAAAAAAAACTGGGGGTAATTTCACACTTTTGGAAATTTTCTGTGATATTATCATTGTAATACTATTCCTGCTCATTGAATAAATACTTTTTCTTGCAATGTTTATAACTATTGCAACAGCAAAATGTAGGTGCCGTTGAAACAAGGGCCATGTTTATCAAATCATTTACCTACAGGTGTACAGCTTCCAGACTGTCTTTTCAGGTTGACTTACTCGGTTAAATATTCGCATAAATGTTGTAATATATTATGTATAAGCATATTTGTTGCATAATAAGTCTTTTACTAGTTTCATAAAAACAACCCGTAACTGAATAGAATTTAAGAAACTATCTGCTTTTATAGACAGCTAGAGAAATACATACTATGTACAAATAGCAGCATCCCAAATACTTCTACATTATGATCAAAGGTGCCCAAGTTTTACAATGTTAATTTAATTTTACGTTTAACCAGTCGTTGAAATATCTAAGTCCATAATGTTAAATAATATTAATTCCCAATATTTGTCCATATTATTAATCATGAAAAACCAATTTACCAAAATATTTGCCAGTGCTATGTATTATTTTGTATGTTTAGTCATGTACATGTTTAGTCACGTATAATACGTTTAGGGGGTATTTCACCATCCTCCCCATAGCTTATCCATACACATAACGAATATTAATAAATAAACAAATAAATACTTGCAAGTGGTAAAAAACATGGCTAATTTATCCAATATGTAGCCATTATTCATAGGTTCAAGTGCCGAATAGTAAACTTAGACTTTTTAAATAAATAAATCCTTTATGATTGATCTAAAATGTACATTATCGTACGAATAATTTATTAGGAGGATGGTGAAATACCCCCTTGGTCATGTTATTTTTTTTTATGACCTTACAAACAAGATATTTGTTACATGTGACTGCCATTGTATAAATTTAATAAATAGTATACATTAGAAAACAATTAAAACTTGTTTTATTTAATCAAAACCCAATTACGTATTGATGATATATTATACTCCCACGCCTCTACACAGCGATACAATCTTTAGCCCTGTGTGCATAGGTTGTGGATTAAAATCTAGAAAAAGTGCAAATATTTAAAACAATTACATTTTTATTTTTCTTGTGACATCATTCGCAAAAGTCTCCTGGTTGTGCACCGCGCAGACAGTACGTCGCCACTTGATTGGGTGTCGTTGTGAGGTCCGTTATCCTTTGGAAGCAGAGGTCCTGCAACCTAATCCTTCTGTAATGTGCCAAGGGTAAAAATCCCACCAACGGAAAGTATGTATTTCAGATTACCATACGGACATGCTGGCGATCAACGGATACCATACCATAAATGGATATCATACTAATCAAGGGATTTGCCAATAAGGGTCTTCAAGAGGCCTGGATCAAATGAGGTAGAAAAGACAAAGAAAATTCTGATGTGATGTTTTTGAAGGTATATATTTTTCATGGAAAACTATATTATTGTCGACCACATATTCATATGTGAGGCTACATTTTTTTATAAAAGCACAATCCTACTTAATTGTAATACAGATCCAATGATTTTATTATTTTTATATTAAATGTAATAGCTACCCAGTTAATGATTGATTAATTGCAATTTTTTATTAAAATATGAAACATTTTTACACAAGTAGGTACTTAAATGTTATTTGTTTGTTAGTTAGAAATTTATTTATTTAAACTGATATTAAAAAAAACACACACACAAACAATAATGGCAAGAAGTTAAATTCCAAATATTTAAAGAAAATTGTGATAAAAATTAATAATTTTTATATAACAATAAAATTTTATAATACTTTTAAATATGGCATTCAAAGAAACCTTTCAATTGGCAAGTCATAATAATTTAGAAAATTTTTGATTTCACAGTGAGTTAAAATAAATTAAAAATACATAAAACCTTTGAAGATAAAAATCCAAAAGTGGCATAAAGCATTTTAATTATTATTGTTAATAATACTTTTGTGATATGTAAAATTGCATTATTATGAACAATGAACTAAATTCTACATCCCTTTAGACATTATTTTATTTACAATAAAAATATTTTAAGCATTTTTTACACAGATAAAAAAAAACACTTACATTTTACACAATTATAGATTTTTAAAAAATCAATGAGACAAACCTGAATTATGTGGAAATTTCAAATGAATACTAAAAAAATGAATATAAAAATAATCATAAATAAATTAATATCTATGTAATAATAATTATAACAATTTTTTAAATATTTCCTAAAATAATTATTAGCTGTTGTAAATTTTATTATATATATTTTCAATATCAACCGAGTAACATTATTATTATTGATAATATTCGCATTCAAATTAGTAAAAAGTCAATTAAAAATAAATAAAATTATATTTACTATTCAAAGAAGTGGTGAAACAGTGCTTATTTATCAATTCCACAGCATCTATCTGACCAGCAAAAAACCCCATATTAAAATTATAAAGGCGTTTTTTTTAAGAGATTCTCATAAAAAATGTATGGCTGACAACACCATCTGTCCTTGTGGAATGTGCTCGAGTGACTTTTAAAATCTAAAACTACCTTTAAAATCCATATTATATTTGTGAACTACATATTTATAAACATTTAAGTGAATATAAAGTATTCACAGGGAGATAGCAGATGTTGGGTTGAAAATTTGTATTTTTTTTTTACTTAAAATTTGGACTTTGTTACATCAATTATTTAAGTACATGGTCATATAAAAGATTATCCTATTAATTGTAAATACATTTGAGGTAAGTACTGCGGTAGCTAACATCTAGTAAGCTCATAATGTAGTCTACTGTCTAGAAATGATAATAATATAGTCATAAGTGCATTTGATTTAGATGTGCTCTACAATAATTATCAGTTCTTAAAACACAATATTTGCAATGCTACACTATAAAAATCATGAGAAAATTTTGAGATTTTATATTGGATCGGAAGTTTTGTCAAAGTTTGCCTTAATTTTCACGAAGCAATCATAATTATTTCTACAGTTTACAATCGATTAGCTTGTGTTACCTTAATCAAAGGATTGAACATTTGTTTAATATGATTTATGAAGTATCAACAACATTAAATAAAACAATATTTGTTTAGTAAAATTTCAATACATCATTCAATTGACTTTAAATATTGCACCCGGGGGATAACAATGGCACAACTCAAAAAACTATTTTTTCAGGAGAGCAGTTTGAATATTTCGTTTGAGTGTATTGGATCAGTTTTTTAACCAATAAAAAAACATTATTTCACAAAAGTTGAAAAGCAGTATGTTAATATTTATCAGGTTTAATATTATAATAGTGTTACAATGATCAATGGTGTGCCACTATTTTTGCTTGAATTCAAGTAAAACATTATTATATAAAAACGGCATATTCGCTTTTAAGGTCACAATAACATTTTTTTTAAATTGTGCCCTTTTTATCGAAGATAGAATCCAATTAATCCAGGAACATTTTTTGACTTCTGCCACTGTTATCCCTCAGATGCGATATATAAGAAAGTCAAAAAAATTACAGATATTATCTGAGTTCTTTCCGCAATTACTATATATTCTACCATTCCTGTAATGGAGAGTCAACCACAAAATAACATGTACAGTGAAACCCTATTAAGAAGTTCTCTCTTAAGACGTTTCGTGGCTTAAGAAGTTTGGTTTTTTTGGTCCCTCGGCCCAAAATTGGCCCAATTTTTCCCACATATAAGGTTTTCCTGCTTAAGAAGTTTGTTTTTTTCTGATACCTTGGAAAACTTCTTAAGAGGATTTAACTGTATAGTGAAACCCTTTTAAGAAGTTTTTATGCTGAAGAGATTTTAATCTAATGGCCCAATTTATCCTACATAAAAGGTTTTCCCGCTTGAAGTTTTTTTTTCCGGTTCCTTGGGAAACTTCTTAAGAGAGTTTCACTGTAGATTGAGCGTACAGAATTTTAGAGAAGCTATAAACGCAATGTTATACACATTGAACTGTATCTGTATTGAAAAATAACTGATCATTTCCACAATTATTATTATAAATAGAATGATCTTTTACAAACGAAAAAAAATTTAAAAGTATGTTTTGCTATTCTCATGAGTTTAGTGAGTTAAATTCAATCAGATTCACAAACTTAACGTCACACTTAAAAACTTCAAGTCTCAATAAACAATAATAATACTACATAGTATTAATAAATCTAGTCTGTGTTTATAAACAAGGTTTATTGACTAGTAAAGGAAGAAAAAAAACAAGTTAGTTGATAAAATGTTAAATAATTTTTAAAACACACTATTTGCTACACTTACATCTAGGTTAATTTAAGATAGTTTATCATCACTTTGAGACCTCAGTCCGGGATTATAAGAGCATGGTTGCTAAGTCGAGGATAGGAATATTCATCAAAATAGGTACATTAGGTATCATTACATATTAGTTAAAGAAAACGCTGCCAGCAGCTCCTCAGCTCTATTAACTAAGGTTCCATGACAACTCGGAATCAAGTCAACTCAACCCTTTTTGAAAAGTAATTAAAAGCTATAAAAAAAGAAAAATAGCCCACATCCTAACCTAACCTATTTAACCAATTTTTTTTATATATTTTTTTCATCACTTTTAATACCTTTTCAAAGGAAGTGCTGAGTTGAATTCATTCTGAGTTGTCCTTCACCATTTAACACGTATTAACATTCTCTAAAATGATAACCAACTGAAATGATATTATTTATTGAAATATTCGCTATTTTGTTATTTCATTATAAGGGGCCATCCATAAATTACGTCACACCTTAAGGGGGGAGGGGGGGTGTAGAGAAGTGTGACATTGTGTGACAAGGGGGGGTCATCAGGGGGTCATCAGCTCAGTGAAGCCACATGCAAAAATCTAAATTATTAAAACGCAAAACTTAAATGTAAATGAAAAATGTAAAATTGCAAAATATGTGACGTCACACTAGGGGGGAGGGGGTCTCACAAATGTGACGATGTGTGACAGGGACGGGGGGGGTTCAAAAAATCATGAAATTCGTGTGACGTAATTTATGGATGGCCCCTAATATTATTTATGAATTAACAATACTACCCAAATGCCCAAAATGTAATCCACATTATTTAACCCCTCAGGCCTCAGGCATATTCTGTCAGGTCAGAAAATTTCCGCTTTGCAATAAAATACAAATAAATCAAATATTTCTGAATGTATCCGAAAACTTAAACTGTTTTCGAAAATTGGTGAATTACGATAGAAAAAAAACATAAATTTTGAAACAATAAAATTTTAAATGTAAACATAAAAAAGTTCACCTTACATTTAACTAAAATTACTAATAACAAAAAAAAGAAACACATATTTTATTAGACAAATGTATTAGTGTCACCTCACTATTTTGGCATTTCATAAAAAAATAATTAATACAAAATTTTCTGAAATTGCGGTTGGAAACTTTGGTTTCATGGAGGCGCACATTTAAATTTTTCTGAGGTTGACTTCTATGGTTAACTAGATTTGAATATAAAGTGTGGTGTTTTTTCTTTCCAACATCATTTAGATCATATTTCTCACATGACAGTGAGAGAGATACAACGATTTCTATGAGACCTATGTGAGCTGTAATGAAATCGAACAAATTAGCCTGAGGGGTTAATCTCTTGTGTGTCGCTGTGTCCAACCAGAAAAATCATTTCTCTGAGCTATTCTTGGGAAACTAATTTGGTATATTACATGCATATAATATATTATCTGTTAATATACAATTTACAAAAACATCATTTCAAAAAAGTTATTATGAAAATAGAAGCAGCTGGTGGATGGCAAAAATTTAGTGCGTAGGCACACCAACAGTTAAAACATAGATTTCTTACATTTATGCCGTATTTGTAGTTTGTTTTGATTAATGCGTAACAAAATAATATTACTTGAACTGTATCAGATTTTTATTTTGAAATAAAAACTAAATTAAATTCAAGGCAAGAAAGATTAGGCAAGTGATGGAGATGTGCAGCATTTTATACAAAATACAGGTTTACAAACTTATCTGTGGTGCGGCCAAAATGGAACTATTGTATTTACATTACCTACAATAGAAACGCCCACAAATGCAGGTTTTTAGATATTATGTAAGTTGTTTGTATGGCGCTGCATCAAGTGTCAACATTATAAAATACCAAGTAAGGGGCCATCCATAAATTACGTCACACCTTAAGGGGGGGAGAAGTGCAGAGAAGTGTGACATTGTGTGACAAGGCGTACGGGGGGGTCATCAGCTTTGTGACATCACATGCAGATGACAGGAATTTTCCTGAATTTTAAACATAATATTACAAAACGTGTGATGTCACGCTAGGGGAGGGGGTATCACAAATGTGACAGCGTGTGACAGGGACGGGGGGGGGGGTCAAAAATTGTGAAATTCGTGTGACGTAATTTATGGACGGCCCCTAAATATATATGAGAAAATTTGTTTTTCTATTGAATTCCGTTTGTTGCTTGGGCAGCATTATTTATTCATTGACAATATTTAATTTAAAAAACGTTTTAAATTATTGTTATTTTTATGTCTACAAACAACCAATAATATTCATAAACCATATAAATATATTATCTACCACAAAAAAATTTAACAAGGCAAAAGCAATGACCCAATATTAAATTAAAGGAAGGGGGGGGGTAAAGTTTTAAATTTTTTTTGCATTTTTAATTTTTTTTCTGAAAGTACAACATGTCGAGAGTATTGTGTCGAAATTTCAAGTAAATCGGAGCAAAACTAACGAAGGTACAGCGTTTCAAGCGACCGGTCCTCACGCTCGATTCGAGTATAAAAAAAACTTCAAATCGATTTTCTCGCAAACAACATTTTGAAGTTTGTGAACATCATAACTCAAAATCTACTTGACAATCTTCTTTAAATTTTGTACACTATTTCTACAAATCAATAGGCAGTCAGGGAGAGTTTTTTTTAACATTTTTTTCCATTTTATAATATCAAATTCACTGAAATTTTTTTAATGAAAATCACGTTTTTCGCTTCAAAACGCTGCCTAAATAAAAATCGAAAAAAAAAAATTCTCTGATGACCTAGGAAAACATATCACCTTTTAAACGCATTTTGACTTTTTTGATTCAGATGATCCAATAACGAGTTATAGAGTTCACCGCATAACAACTTTTTTCGATGTGCCTCTGGAGATTCGCTCTCACGGACTTATTTATTGATATTTTTAATTGAAATTTTTTTCAAAAATACTTCAGATGTTATACTATAACACGTGTATGAAATAAATAAACCAACATTACTCATATCTCCAAAAAAAAAAAAAACATGGAAATATGCCCTTTTTTCGCCTTTAAAACCATACCTCCCCCTTAATATTAAAACACAACTTCAAAATTTCTTATACATCTACACTTTTAAGAGAAATACTTTTTAACAATAATATTCGAGATTTAATAATACCTATTTGAATTTTATTCAAATTACAGCAGGGAATATAACTAAAAATAAATTAAGGAAAATAAGTGTCTTTTAAACTCAAATAATTCAATCATGTTAATATATTAGCTACATATTAACAAGTTCTTTCACTTACATGTTTTCATTTCTACTAAATCACTGTACAAATTTGATCCCTATGTAATATTTTAACATTCAAAATAACATCATAGAAATCAAACAAGTAAAACCAATTTAAAGGCAGGTTTTAAAATGTTTTAAAATTTATCTGCAGGCTTATTCTCTATCTTTTGTGGGATCATTATTGAGATAACGGACGTGATCTCTGTCTGATTTGTGTGATTTTTTACATATTTACTGTAACGTATTTTAGTTTAGATCGTTTTAAACATGAATTCCTGCAAAAATGCATGATTATTTATTCTTATAATGTATGTTGTACGTAGAAAAAGCAAATAAATCACACAAATCTATCAGGAGATCACGTCTGTTATCTCGATAACGATCCCACAAAAGATAGAGAATAAGCCTGCTGGTTTCGATAGTATAGAACAAAAATGTTGGCTTGGCTTTACCTGTCAATGTAGGCAGATAGTACACTAGTATTTCAGTGAAAAATGATCATTTTGAGACCCATCCCGTGCCCATATTCCGCATATAACGCGTGTCGAGTTTTGGGAATATGGTATAAATGTTGCAGCAGGGGGTCCACCGAAACCAGTAAAATTTTGAAAGTGGTCCATGAGAAAAAAAAGTTTGGGAACCTCTGGTATAACCTAATACTGAAAAGACATTTTTGCAAACACAAATAGAATTTTGCCGAATTACGTTAAACCTAATAATAATATAATTGATGTACAAATTTATAAATATATTTTGTAATATTATATACAAATTGGAAGTTGGGTTTGGCATTTTATCCAATATTTTAACAATTAGCAGCCAGTTTCGTAAGTATTATATAATATTTTATTGTATACATGCTGAAATTGTGTGTTGCCAGAAGAATTTTTTAAATACAGCAGTTAATAAGTTAATAAGTTAATAAGTAGGGGGAGTGACTGTAATGAATTATTTTATTTGATTCAGAGTTAAAAATACAGAGTTGAAGTGTGAAGTGAGCATATTTGGAGTCGGCAAGTTTTTCAAAATTGGAAGGTGTTTTAAGTTTGATTTGTTGTAAGTTATGGAGAGATATTTCTTAGAATATGGATGGTTATTAATTAAATATTAGTATTTTTCTTGACTTCTAGTTACCACGGAAATTGTCTTGAATACGATATGTGTATTTACAATCATTAATAAAAAAAAATTGTTTGTAAAAAAAAAAGTAACAGTAAAAATACACAAACATTTAAGCACTTAAGTCACTTCAGATTGTTAGATTGTTTAAATCTTTGAATATCCGTTTGAATGGCATAGAGAAAGATTCTGGATATCTAATATCAGAGAATCTCCATTCTCAGTTTCTGGCACCCAGGACCACAGTAAGAACCTACTCTATCATCATTTTTCCTAACACAAGCATGAACCATCTTCTAACCACTCGAGTGATAGCTACCCAAACTTGGGTAGGTGTTTTTTTATAAAACTTAGAAAAACAGAGAAATATAGGTGGATTCATTGGCTTTAAACTGCATTAAGTTCATGTTTTCGTATTAATATTTAGAGGTATGATTTTTGTAATGAGCGCCGTAGAAATGAAAACTGAACACCTGGAAATTTCCATCGCAAATCAATCATTTTTAAATTTCCCCCTATCCTGTTTAGAACTTCAGTATCCCGAAGGGCACAATGAGTTGTTTCTGCAAAAGCAAATTTGCCACAATAGTCATCTAACCACTTAAGCGATAGTTGCCCAAATTTGGGAAGCACTAGGTAGGTGATTTTTATGAATTGGAATGAATTTATTTTGAACTTCCCGCAATTAGCTAATATGTTTGCTAATATGTCGCTAGTTTGATCAAGCTTCTATCAGAAGCCAACAGATGTCAATAATGTTTGTATTATTTAATATTCTAGATAATGTTTTGTACTTTAAGACTGAATGTAGATGCCATTTAAATTGTTTTCTAAAAATTGAACATCCATTTAGATGTTAAATTGCATTTTTTTGTCTGTGACTATAGACATTTCCAGTAGACCAGAGACAACACACAGAAATATTAATATTCAATATTGACCCAAAGTACAAGGTAGATCAATTTCGGTAACTAACATACAGAATTCAAGCATTTATAAATAAGCATAATAAATATACTTAATTATTATTTTTTTTTATAACACTTATAAATAAAGGATTAATGGTGAAATATATAAAGGTTTCATTGGCTGTAAACCACAGAGATTCATTGGCTATAAATAAAAGTTTTTATGTTTGTGTTCGAAGTGTGGCCGAATCCAAAAGCTAACATCCGGAAATCTCTATCGCACGAGTGGTTAGTACATGGTACAAATATTTAAGAACAATAATTAGATTCCTATCCACTCCTCATACATTTTTCTTTCTCAGAACTTCCATCTCCCTTTCCCTAAAAAGACCCCCCACACAGCACCCTCAATGTAAAAAAAGAAGAACAAAGATTGGCTGCCAGGGCAGAATATGAGGCATTTTACCTTTATCACAACACGATTTAAATTAGTTATGAGGTGCCTTTTTACCTTGCATATATTCCTCCCAGCGGTGTGCTGTGGAAGCAAAGATAGATTCCTTTTCTAATCCTGCCAGTAACAGAAGCAGGTTAATGTGGGTAGCGTGGTAGTCCCAGCGCGCAATGTTGGGAGTCACTCCGAGAGTAAAGTGACGAAGGTCGTAGATACTGCCGGTGCCCGTGTCGTACAGAGGAAGCATTTTCTTCAAGGAGTCCATCCCCTGATCGTACAATGCCTTGGCCTCCACGCCTTGTGCCGGCCCCGCTATCACGCGCAGGTCGTACAGGCCGAGGAGGGCGTAGATGAATCCGTTTAAAACAAATGATGCTGGCAGTGTAGGGTATTCTTCATACCTGCAAAAATATTACAGATTAATAACCTCACTTATAAAAAAAACATTCCTAACCTAGTTTTAGTTACACATTGAATAAAGTCCGTACATTTTCTATTTCAAATTGTTACCAATTAAATATGTCTTTAAGTGCGCTGCAAAAGAACTGGCAACATTGCATTTTGTTATGTCTGCGCATGCGCCTTTGAATAAAGATACACAAACTAAAAGATCTTCATACAAAAAGTTGAAATTTTGAAAAAATAAACTGCATTTTCAGCTACAACATCTTAGCACTCTAGCTCACTGAAAACTCACAATCCCAAGAAACGGAACTAATCGCATTCCGCCACGGAAAAAAATGCCGAGAAGATGCTCCCCGTACAACTCAATGAGGAAAACATAAATACATCTAAGAATGTAAAATACTTGGGGAACATATTTATGGAAGACCTCTCGGACAATATTGGTATTGAGCGACGGAGAAGTACCAATATACTGTTTAATATGATTGCCCGAAGATTCTTCCAAAGCAGCAATACAATTTGGGAGGCGAGAATGGGTATCGACACCCCGGGAATCTTTATTGGATAACCAACACCTCTGCCATAGGTCACCCCAAGTGGTTCGCTACGTTTGGTTCATGTGGTGAGGTTTGTCTAGGTCTTGGAGGCGGATGGCCAGGACACACTGAACCCCAGTTTCCTACCCACCTCTTAAACCCTTTTCCTTCCCAGAACTCTCCTTTCCTTAAAAAACCCTCCACACAGCATCCCCAAAGATGACATAGGACCTGAGGGAAATTATTTTCTTCAGGGCCTCCTGTGTGGAGCTCATGAAAAAAAAAAATACAACGCAAAAAAAAAACATTGTTCAATGCATTTCGCACTAGCCTGTATTCGTGACGCATGGTGTCACTACCGAATCAGCTCGATGGAACGACTCCGGATCCATTATAGTAATGCACGCAGAATTATATTCGGACACAGAAGATATAGCAGCGCATCGACAATGTTTACGGAACTAGAACTGCATGAAATCGCCAGCCTGATTAGATACCAGGTCACTGGAGCCAGGATGCGGCTAATGGCCTCCGACAACAAGCTGGTGACCGCAACCTTCCAGCGCCAAGCGCCACTCCTGAGTGAGCGCTGGGCCCAAGCTCACTCCAGACCACGCCCTACATAATAATTGATTTTTTTTGTCTCTATTCAATGTTCTTGTTTATTTACTTAAAATTTAGTGAGCAAATATGTATAAATATATGGGATGTGCAGGATTGCACTATCCTCCCCTCGTCCTGGAAAAAAACATTATTATCTTTTTCAATTTATCTGAGGTGCCCCCTAGTTATATAAAAAAAGGAACTTTATTTCTGATTTCCTACCACATTTTTTGCCTAGATACACTTATGCATTTTTTGTATGGACGTATCAATGGTCGGTCTCGTGTTCAAATTTTTTATTTGCGAAAATTTATAATTTTTTTAGGTGTGGTATGTACTTAGATACAAATATTACAGAACAAAAATGAAGGGAATATTTCACTTTGTTAAAACTTTATTTTTTAACCCCCGACGCAAGGAGCGGTGTTATAAGTTTGACGTGTCTGTGTGTCTGTCTGTCTGTGGCATCGTAGCTCCTAAACGAATGGACCGATTGTGATGCAGTTTTTTTTGTTTAAAAGCTGACGTAATAGAGATGGTTCTTAGCTACAATTCATGAAAATCTATTCAGGCGTTTTAAGGTTATCAGCCTTTTTTGTGTCGGGGGTTTCTTAAAATTTTGTAAATTTTTACTTATTTCAAATCTGTTTGTTTTTAGTTGAAAGTGTCAACAGTCCCATAAATATAGTGGATACCTACATATTTACACAGCTTGTCAGTGTGCGCTTAAAAAATACATAACTTACAAAATAAACAATACTTGTGGCACAACACTAGATTGTTTTTAATCTGCCAATATGTACGCCTAATGCATTTGTACACAATGATGTTATCAGTGTGTAAACTAAACAAACATTTTTTAATGTCTTTTTCCAAGTAAAAAGTTTAAAAAAAAACACAATTTTATTGCAAAAAATTGTTATGAAATAATATTCCATAGATGTAAAATTTATTTTAATAACTCACTACGTTGTCACGCAGGTGTTAGCTAAGAACTATTTTGAAAACATTACTTCTTTATTTTTACCTGCCTTTTTGAGAAGGTTGGCAATACTGCTGTGAGCGACAGCGATAATTTCCGGATTCCAGTCTTACATGGTCAACGAGTTGAGTGCCAAAGTCTTCGCGACAGTCACATAATTAATTATGTTGAATGATTAACTTCCCCGGCTAATTTGTTCGGTTTTCGAACAACTCATCGAAATCGTTGTCTCTCTTGCTATCATGGTTAGAAATATGAAGGAAGAGAAAACACCATGCTTCATATTAAAATTAATTAAAAGTACAGCTAATCTAATCGAACCAAGTTTCTGAGAATAACTCCTAAAAGTTATTGTAAAAACTTTGTAAAACACTTTGATCTTCGTATACTGCAACATTTTAATCCAAAAAAAGCAAAGGTGAAACTCGCCTCGGAACAGACTTTGTCTAGTGTGGCAGGAAAAAGAAAGCCATGAACATAAATCAAAATAAGATATATAAATGCCCGGGTTGGCCGCACTGAAACCTGAGAAAAAGCGTGATTGTTTTAACCAAAATAATAATTTGGAAAATTTTCCAACTCTAAAAGACCGCAGAGAATGAAATAGGCTGGCTCAAAAAATTAACATCTTAATTGTAAGCATTAAAACCAGAGAAAAAGCCATTTATTTATAAAGTTGATTTGAAAGACTTTAATTGCAAATTAAAAACATTTATTGTACAGATGCTTACATCCTCATCATTTCTTTGATATTTCTACTTTTGATAAAGTCTCTGATAGCAAAATGTTTTGTGAGAACTTCAATCGAATCAACATCATTTAGGTATAAACAATGACCTCATGAACAAATTGGAGCAAAAAATGCAAAATATTTGCATTTCAGATTATACTTGACCTTTGCAAATTGGATCACTTCTTAGAATACCGCACATATTAAATTCAATAATATTTGTGTGGCGCAGTTTTAAGCTACCTACTTCACTTCAATAAATAGTTTTTACAGAAAACTTAAAAATAGTAATTTAGTATTCAGTTGTCAGATTCTAAAAATTACTCCTATAGTGCCCTTTACAAAATATTGATCAAACAACATGACATAAAAATATACAGTATGCAACAAATAATTAATAATAACAATGCTATTATAGCACAAGAATAAGAATTATATTTCTTCTCGTATTTTAGATACGAGAAGAAATTAATAAAAAATTGAAGCTTACCAAACGTATTTCCCAAGGAATGTAGTGAGCACCCCTCCCTGCCACGCCGGGAGACGGAAGGGCCTAAGTGCTTGGAGGGCGGCATGGAGGAATTTGGTGTTACCAGACCGGTGGGCAGCCCTCGCCAGCAACGATATGGCGTGACCCTGGCCCATGGCTGAGTACCTAACACATTGTGAGTAAAAATCAATTTAGGATATTTAACATTAAAAAAAGTCAATTGGTGATATTAATGAATAGTACAGTAGTGATATTGTTACAGAGTATCCTAACCTAACCCAACCTTGGAGGAAATATACACCATTCAACATTTTAAATATTTAGATAAAAATAATTATGAAATTATTGTTGTATCTCATTCCATTGTATGAGATATTCTCAGTATCACCTTTCAGAATAGAAACATAGTTTGAAATGACTACTCATATTTAGTGATCAGATCTGAACAGTCAAACACTTGCCAATCTTCATGCTTCACAACAATTCCAAAATGTGGATATCATAGATCCACTGGCTCTGAGCAGTTGAGAATGTTGTGATGTTCTAATTGAGGAGCCGAATGACAAACTATGATGAAAAGTATTGTAGTTTTTTTTTTAAAAACGGGTTCAAGGTTTTTTGAAATGCATAATATGTATCCACTTATTGTAACTTGTGTAAACTATGTAGCTCTGTCTGTGTAAAATCTGCAGAAGTAATATTTACATAAAGCATGGGCAAAGCTCCCAGTGAGGCTCCCATTATCATACAATGTTTGAAAATACATTTATGATATTATTGTATTAATAAAATTTAAAAAAAGCAGATAAAAAAGGGATGGAGATACCAAAAAGGCGATGGCGAAGATTGTGCATAAGTTGTTTTTGTATCTAGCTCCTCAATTGTAGAATGTAAATCCTAGTAAGCAAATTCGTTTTTATTTGTTTGAGTAAAACCAATGAATAAGAACGATGGCTCGAGGCGATGTCCACATACACAGTTTTACTCGAGAAGATTGGCTTTATTAGTCATTAGTGTATGCAGAACAGTTTAAGCCTCAGCATCTCTACAACGTGGAAGAAATAGTGGCTTTGTTTAGCGAGTCTCGCATTACTTACGAACTTACACAATGTAACACACTCTAGAGCTCGGCTCGATGGCTCAAAGCGAGTAAGTACATAGGAGTTCCAAATCTCTTTGAGTCGGCTCGAAGCGAGCGCCGTGAGTTTTGCCATCCACACTATGAGTCATACTCGAAATCGAGTAAACCGTTGATTAAGTACGGGTGCAGGTACAGTGAAACTCGTTTAACAAGTTCTCTCTTAAGAAGTTTGGTTCTTTCAGTCCCTTGAAACCTGAATGGCCCAATTCATCACACTTGTAAGCTTTTCCCGCATAAGGAGTTTTTTTTTCAGTCTCTTGGAAAACTTCTTAATACCTTCAGTAATCAGTAAAAAATGGAAAAACAAAAAACATTATCACTACCCGTCACCGGATTTGTGTAGATCGGTAGATAGGGGGGAATAGTAACTTGTTTGAAACATCGCAGCTGTCTTTTTTCTCGCTTTCACATGGAAAAACACTTCTTAAGCGGGAAAACCTGATTTGTATGATAAATTGGGCCAATCTTCAAGGGTCCGAAAAACCAAACTTCTGCATGAAATGTATGCATGTATGGCGTAGCGCCTCTAACTTATATCTCTATGGCTATGTATGACATTCCTAGCTCCAATTTAAGTGGGCTAAATCTAAACTGAGAGGGACTTTTTTAGAGGGTTTCGCTGTACTGAATTTTTTCTATTAAATATATTTATTTTCACTTACCAGCCAGGTTTAAGTTCTGCAAATCCTGAAGCAAGTCTCCTACGTACAGGAATGGGCCATCCTCCAGTTTCTGGATCTTGATTTTTCACAAACCAATTGGCCGCTGCATAAAAATGTGCCATGTGCTCACTGGACGCAAGGGTTATATTGTCAATCATCCCACGACCACTCAGCATAATACCTGTTACCTGGAAATACTTACATCATTAGCATCACCTAACAAGTAATGCCCCTCATTAACCTTTCCGCAAGGGAGGGGAAGTAATTCAAATGAGAGTTTTATGCAATATCCAAGTTGTTTTTTATATCACATACTTTATAATTTAGATAATCCTACAAAAAACAATTACTCCATAATCAAGATATTAACCCCTCAGTCCGTGAGCATATTCCATCAGAAGGTCACAGTATTTCCACTTTGCAATAAAACCCAAATAAATTAAACATTTCTGAACATATCCAAAAACTAAAAACAGTGTTTGAGAGGTGGTGAAATAAGCTTTCAAATTTTAATATTAGAAATAAACATATAATTTTTTAAATATTAAAATTTTGAATGCAAACATAAAAATGTTTTAAAAATTGCTCACCTTATGTTTTTTCTAACCAAAATTACTGATAATGAAAATAACTAAAAACACACACAGACTTTATTAGACAAATGATAATAAACATTATTGTCACCTAACTTTTTCTCATTTAATGTAAAAATAATTAATAAAAAATTTTAAATTTTTATTAATTAATAAAAAATAATTAATAAAAATTTTAAATTCTTTATTAATTATTATAAATTATTTTGAAACTTCAAAATTCGGAAATTTTGATTTCATATTTTAATTCTTCTATGATTAACTTTTAGACTTGAATATAAAGAGGGGTGTTTTCTCTTTCTAACACCGTTCATATCATATTTATAAACATGATACTAAGGGAGGCACAACGATTTCTTTGGGCGATTTCGGTTTAAAATGGCAGATATAAAAAAACAATAACTAAAATATGTTACTGGAAAGGGGTAAAAGAGTATTAAGAACATCACTCCACGATATATGGGGGAAACTAGTGGCTCCCTTTCCCTTTAAAAAAAATTAAATATTTATTTGTTTGTACATATTAACCTTAAATTTATTTCTAGAAAGCTTCCGCTTTGGTTTGTCTTGGTAAGCAAGGCCCTTTTGAAGATCGATTATCAAATCTCTCGTCAAATGTTTCCAAACATTTACTTTTCCAATTCCATGATAGATATTTTCATCCTGCAAAGATAAACATTTATCATTGTTTAAATAAAAGCGAAAACTCAATGAATCATCTGTATAAATAATAAAGCATTGACAAATGGATTACCTGGGCGGATATCATGACATCGCTCGGAATGTAATGCAAATAGTAAGCTTCATTCTTTTCTTGGTTTTTGAGGCCAATAATAATACTGGAATTATATTGCAGCTGCACATCAAAACTCAAAATAAAATCTAAAACATGATTTAATTTGATAAAAACATGGTTTGACGCCTGCTCGACAGTCGAGAATTGTAAAACTTCCGAATGTTTCAAGGAATCCCTGATCCGAGTTATAACAGATCCTTTGGATTCCGTCCAAGCGGCTAGAATAGATTCACTATCATCAATGACCTTTCTTCTTGGCTCAGGTTCAGTCAAGTTTTTGCTATAATGCGCTAGTCCAAATTGTGCTATTTGTGTCGGGTAATAGTATCCTTGCGGCTCCCATTGTATCGAGACCGGGACTCCGTCGATAGCGCTGATGCACTTTACCCTGTCCCGAACTTCCACGTTGTAGTTCTCAAATGTTCCAAATACTCCGCGAGGATCGTACTTCACTTTGGGGTGGTACACTTTACTATAGCTATGAGACCATTCGAATCTATCAATTCCATCGTCAGAGGCTAACTTGCCGTAAACCTGTAATGTTAGAAGACATTTTAATTAATATATCCAACACTTATACAGTTTATAAAAATATTTATTCTACATCATTATTTTTAAAGCTCGATTAAAAAGGTGATAATTTTCGAAATGTACTTACTTCAAAATACTTATGTAAGAAAGAAAAGGGAATATAAACTTCATCTCCTTCTTTCCGGCAAGAGACAGAATATTCCCCATTAATGTGGCAATCAATTTCTTCTCCTGAATTTGGTCTCGTATCTAATGGTGGTCCTGAATTTACATGAAATAAAACTAAAAATATTACTAACGCACATTGCTCATAATATAATACAGTCGATTTTGCTTAATTGGGAAACATCAGACCCAAACATTTTGTCCCAAGTAAGCCAAGTTTAAGGAATAAGTGGTCGCCGAATATTTATATTTTATAAATATTTCTGTTTCAGAAGTCAAAGATTGGTTGCCCCCTTTTATACAAAAATTAATTTTGTACCAAGTCTGAATCAGTACAAATGTGTCATTTACTGAGACACATCTTATATTGACTTCATTCAGTTCATGGGGTGAGGTTTGTCTAGGTCTTGGAGGCGGATGACCAGGACACACTGAACCCCAGATTCCTACCCACTCCTTAAACCCTTTTCCTTCCCAGAACTCTCTTCTCCTCTTTTTCCTTAAAAAAAACCTCCACACAGCATCTCCAAAGATGACACGGCCCTGAGGGAAACTATTTTCCTCAGGGCCTCCTGTGTGGAGCTCATGTAAAAAAAAAAAAAAAAATAGTAATTCGTCCCAAATGTTATCCCAGATAACCGAAGTAAATTAGTAATAATTTCTTTATTCTTCTTCTTTCGTATGGTGGGGGGGGTCAGAGGGGGACATCTAGGTCTTATTAAGTTTGTGTTTCTTGGGTTTTGACCCAAATAATCAGCTGTCCCGATAAACCGGTGAACCAAATAAGCGGAATCGACTGTATTTACGAGAAAAATGTATAACGGAAATTATATTTACCAGGTTTCAGAGAAGCTATTGATAGATGGCCGCATTGTTTCCAAAGAATAATTATAAAACTTATACCAAAAAATAATATAATACCCAATGTATGCTTAAGATTGATTCTTAAGAACATCATCTTGGCATCTGAAACAAAATACACTCAGAGTGAAGATACAATATCATTCTACGTTATAATTTTTTTTTTAAATCTTATTAATTCCGATAAATGTGCCTACAAAGATTGTGCGAGACACAATTATGATGAAGGATTTGTTTACAGGAAATATATATAACACCCTAACCACGTTATTAAAATAATATTCTGTGGCTAACCACATAAATGTTGTGAAGACAGAATAAAAGTATACACGCATATCTTTATTGGCAATTTTTGCTGACTTGCCAATATTTGTCCAGTGTTTCGATAGTTCATGACACAGTAAATTGAAGCATTTGAAAGTACACTAGTTTACTACTGAAGTTAACTATCACAATAGTTAACTTCAGTAGTAAACACCAATTATGGTAAGGAAACACTGAACTATTTTGATGAATTGTTTCATAATTATTTGGCTTTGGATTATGGATTTCAGTTCAGATGTATTAAAACACACAAGAGAAAAAAAATAATGATTTTAAAACAAAAGTTAAGCGGTAAGCACACAACAACTGGTATCTAACGAAAGATTGGGAATTGATCCAGATTTTCACATATGATTTCCTAAATTAACCTTACACAAGAAGAGACTATTGGCTCTTTGGTAATATGACGATAACAGCAAAACACTACTGTTTGTAGAACATGTCAGTACATAAAAGAGTGGATATAAATGTAGTCTGCTAGTGTGTTTAATACAAGAAATATAACTCAAGTATTCTAATAATATCTTTTATGACTTGGAATGGAGGAACTTGCCATAAATACGCGGCAAACGTTCCTCGGCAAAGTTTCGAACAAGAATAATGAAAGAAGTGGTAAAGAACAATCTCAAAATCTTTCTCAGTCATTATAATATATTTCCTAGAATTATTTGTTATGATTGATATTTACTGTCAACATTGCGGCAGCGGCACGTCACCGGAAATCTAGTCACACGTTGCCATTAATACATTATATTCACGAATCCAGACCCTTTACAATATTAATAAAAATGGAAAAAGATTTCAGTATCCTAAAATTAGAAATCACTTACCAGTCAACTCTTTCCATGTTAACAATTCAAAGAACCATATTGAGGATAAACGTTGCACTTCACTGATAAGTGAATACTTATTTACTTTATTAGCGAAAACAAAATATTTATGTCATTTTGCGAGTGACCCATGAGTGACCCATATCGATTCAATATTTTCATGCTATTTTGACAGCTGACAACAGTGAAGTTCTCGATTTGAGGTGTACCAACCTGAGAACTATTACGCCAGGTATTTTGTAACTACAATAGGTACCTACCTATTCAGGTACCTACGCACTCAATAAAGATTTGGTGGTGAGACGCAAGACTTTATTATGTGCCTATTTCGATAATACCGTTGGAGTTTTTATGTTTTTTTGCGCGCTTGTCTAACTGATCTATTACGTACATTTAAATTTGTTTATTTGAATCTAGTTTAGTGGTATTTTATGTATAATTCTCTAGAACCTAGTTTAGTGGTGTTTTATGTATAATTGGAGCATCCATCAACAATTTTTTTTTTCAATAACGATAGCTGCTGATAAATTAATGTTCATTTTTTGACCGCAGAGAACGGCTGGAAAATAATAAGTTATCAAAAGTGTATTAGTTTGTGTTCAAGATGATAACACACGCTATGTACCCACGCCTGTTTGTATTCGGTGTTTTTCGCTCATTCGAACATGTCCCAATGTGGATCGGTTTATTTATGTGTGTACCATTTCGCTTGATGCTTTTTTTATTCGATATCATTCCATAAGCACTATTCTTCACGATATAAATTTATAAAATTTACAATGGATAACACGGAATATCCATTTTTATTCTCCAATGACAAGAACAACGAGCGCATCAGACTCAAGACAGATGATTTATGTGTTCGATGCGATTTGCGTTCTCTACATTGATACACGCTCGACCGAATTTCTGTCGAACATCAACAAAAATTACGGACCTTGAATCTTTTTTGCATCGAACGGTCGGCTCGATGTAGAACAAAAAATCACCGAGTGAAATGGTACACACGTTGAGACATATTCGAATGAGCGTAAAATCATCGAGCATGAACGGGCGTGGGTACACAGCAATAGGTTCTAATACCGAGTTAGCTCGGACTTCATAAATTAATAAATCGTCAATCGAAAATTTCACGTTCGTTCACTCGCCCCTCCAATCATTGTATTCATGGTTTGAAGCTGTGATTGAATTCAATCATTCTTAATTAAACTTCGTTTAATAAAATACAGTGCTACCGTTTAAGCTGGCGGTGGCGTAAACATGAACTCATAAATATACCAAACCACACACCATGAACTGCGCTATATCTTTATATTTTAATCTGGCAACCACACCTACTATCGTTGTGTCATAGACGACAGCGCCCTCCTTTCTCGCCAACTTATACGTATAGCACTGTAGGCGATATATTTAATTATATCCACAGCCATTTAAAAAAAGAATATGCCTTAATTCTTATTTTTTAGTAAACAAAAGGGGAATACTAATAATAAGGAACTCCAGTGAAAAATATTATGGCTTTAAAAAAATATGTTCATATAGACCAATAAACGCTGATTCTGAATATATAAGTTTAATTAAATAATATTTAACGTAGAGTTTTAAAAAAATATTAAAAAGTACATTTTAAAACAGTTCATTAAAACACCCTGAAGTTGGTGTTATTGAATTTGTGAGGCGTGACGTCACCGCTTCCATAAAACGCTCCAATGCTGAAATTCAAAATGGCGGACGTCGAACAGCTGATTCCAGTTCCTTACAAAATTCATGCTTCGGTTTCCTTTATATAGATTTCGATTCGTAAAGCTAAAAAAATAATAATTTCAAACAATTTTTATACCACTCTCCCGTAATAATATTGAAAAATATAATTTTTTTTTTTTTTACATTAACTCCACACAGGAGGCCTTGAGGAAAATAATTCCCCTCAGGGCCTATATCATCTGGGATGCTGTGTGGAGGGTCTTTTTGAGGAGTGGAAGGAATGAACATTGGTCTTGAAGAGACCCATGTTGTAGGAGGGAGGAAACACAGATGCCGGCAAATCGTTCCATAGCCGAGCTGTTGAAGTCAAGAACGAGTCGAAAAAACGACCCGTTCTCATGTGACAAATGTCAACCGTGTACATATGTTGGGCGCGCGTTTGGCGTGTCTCCCGACTATGCACCGGTGCCGAAGGGATCAATGACGCTAGTTCCTCAGAGCATCTTCCATTGAAATACCGGTAGAACACGAATAGCATTCCCACCCGACGCCTGTGCTCTAAAGATTGCAACCCGTTCGTTAATATGGGAGAATCTATCAAACGGACCGCCCGTTTCTGCACAGAGTCGAGGGTATTTTTCAAGTATTTTGGAGCTCCAGACCAGAGGTGGCTGCCAAATTCAACCGTGGGGCGCACTTGCGATTTGTACAGGGTAAGCAGTTGTGTACTATTAAAGTATCTGCGGGCCCTGTACAGTACGCCCAGTTTTTGAGAAGCTAACTTTACTCTGGCTTCGATGGAGCCCCCATACCTGAGCTGGTCACTTATAGTTACACCAAGCATATCAATGGAAGGTCTATTCGGAAGATTGCTTCCGTTGAAGGAGACTAGATTTTCATTTCGATCCCTTTTAGACGTAATCAGACATGATTGGGTCTTTGAAACATTGAATTCGACGAGGTTATTCTTACCCCAAGAGAATAATAAATAAATAATAAATATTATAAAATAAATAAATAATTACACCTAAATAACGTTTTACTTATTGAATAGTTTCATTACTTCTTCCATACAAAATGACAACATCTGTTGAAAATAACTAAAACTTTTTGGCACATGACGTCACAGGGCCAGATGACGTCACGGTGGTTTTCGGGGAATCTTGAAAAATTAAAACTTTGACATTTATTTTAACTAACTATAAATATAAAAATAAATATGCAATGATTTTAGTTAGAAGGTCATTATTCATAAAAAAAATAAAAAAAATTGGACTGGAGTTCTCTATTAAAGAGAGGGAAATGCACCAAAAGTTGACAAAAAATGCAAGGGCTTAGAAAAAAGACAAATGGGTCCATTCTGGAAGGGCTAGGCAAATATAATAGGCTTTCAACATTTTGCCTACACGTTGCTCGCAAAATTGATGACTCTAACTTGAAGAAACTCATAGTCACTTGCAAAGTGAAAGGCAGATGGAACAGAGGAAGGTCTGAAGTGATGACCGACATGAAATGCGCTGGAGTGACCAAGCACTGGCATCTGGTACCTACGTCGGTGTCCGCAGGACTTCGAGGAGAGGAGGAGCCTTGTCCATCGTGGAAAGTAGGGGCACGATCCTCAGCAACGAGGAACCGACCTGAGAAGAAGAAGAAAAAAATGCAAGAATTGAAGAGATATAGGTACCAACTTTCTAGAAGTGCTGTAGATACAGAATACGTATTTTTTTTTAAATATTAAAGTTTTCAATTTTTATGTACTTTAAATCCCGACTGCGGTCGGCAGACCTGTTTTTTTTCATTTGCTAATCGACCCCTATCGTACGAAACCATTCCCGTTCATGTTAATTCATTTTTATGAGTTAATTTTATTGAAAAAAATCGTTCTTACTACGAAGTCTGTATATGCGGTGACCTAGGGTTCATTTTTTTACATTAACCCCATTCAGGAGGTCCTGTATGGGGTTAATGTAAAGCAAAATGTGAAAGGAGATGAAGTTCCGAAAAAGTTACGAGGGATGGGTAGGAAGTAGAAATCTGAGGGTCAGTGTGTCCAGGAGTAACGGACTATGAATCCATCCCTCCCGCTGCGGTGCAAGACGATGGGTCGAGAGGGACCAGCTGGAAAGGTCCAAGGGCCTGTACCGATTTGGCCCGCCGTGCAGCTGGTGGACTGGCGCATCCGCCGCCAAGATCTGAACACGCCTTGCCCTGTTAAGTCACCAAACGCAGTTGTGTTGATGACAGATGTGTTGGTTATCCAATAAATTCCCGATACTGCGGTGTTCATAACACGCCTTCCATTTTTGTTTGTTGTAGGATCCAGTCCAATAGGTAGGTAGTTAGTCAAGCCGTGTGCCCCTACAAGTTATGGAGGGTACTGAAGATCTCGAAATAATTTAGGTATAAATCTTCAGATACCTACCCATTATTGTTTGGTAAAATTGAAAGCGTGTTGGAGCTTTTAAAAAATACTTTTTGTAGAGTTAATAAGGTAATTTAGCACGGGGAACTGCCATTTTTAGCGGAAAAATGCAAAAGTTGCATTAATTTATTTTTATTTCATTTATATATTCAATAATATTATATAAAAAATATAGAAAAATTAAAATGGAGTTCTACAAATTAAACTTGATAACAATAAAAATAAAAAAAAGTTGCATTAATTATGTAAAAACAGAACACGACAGAGAAGGAGTAGAGTTTTAATATTCAGTCTCGTTCTTTACGCAAACCCGACATAAAATAACACAGGCATTCAGATTTTTTAAGGTTGGTTTTTCCATCACTTTAGCTAGAGCTTTTCCATCACATAACATCAAGAGCGTAAATAAGGGGGGGGACCACCCCCCCTTATCGGCCCCAGTTTTGAATAGGAAAAAAGGGAAATATAGAACTCATAGATGACATATAAATAATGAATAGAACTCATAGGTTACACGGTTGAATTTGGCAGCCACCTCTGGTCTGGAGCCCCAAAATACCTGAAAAAAACCCTTGACTCTGTGCAGAAACGGGCGGTCCGTTTGATAGATTCTCCTAATTTAACTAACGGATTGCAATCTTTAGAGCACAGGCGCCAGGTGGGAATGCTGTCCTTGTTCTACCGGTATTACAATGGAAGATGCTCCGAGGAACTAGCGTCATTGATCCCCTCGGCACCGGTGCATAGTCGGGAAACACGCCAAACGCGCGCTCAACATTTGTACACGGTTGACATTAGTCACATGAGAACGGGTCGTTTCTACGACTCGTTCTTGAGTTCAACAGCTCGGCTGTGGAACGATTTGCCGGCCTCTGTGTTTCCTCCCTCCTACAATATGGGTCTCTTCAAGACCCATGTTCACTCCTTCCTCTCCTCAAAAACACCCTCCACACAGCATCCTCAAAGATGACATAGGCCCTGAGGGAAATTATTTTTTCCTCAGGGCCTCCTGTGTGGAGTAAATGTAAAAAAAAAAAAAAAAAAACATTCTTCGAAAATCTGCATCTCAGTTGAATATCATTCTACTGACATTTTTTTAAAAATGACCCTTGAATGCAAATTTTTTTTGCTCATGTCTACAACCAAAATAATTTTCAGAACCGTATGTGTTGTATTTTTTAAGTTCTAAAAACAAGCTCCATTTATTTTACAAGGTTATAACGTACTAACAATCTCTAGTTTGTATTATTTGATTGTTGTTACGAGACGTTTTAATATTTAAAAAAAAAATCTTATTTTGCTTAGGCATAATTGAAAAATTATATAGGTATACTTATGACCAAAAATAATTACAAAAAGTACAATGTTTGAATAGTTTTATCATCACGTTTTTAGCATTTTTGATTGTAGGTATTTATCGAAGCAAATTTTGAATGAAATAAAATCGATATTGAGTTATTAAGTTAAAATGTATGGAGAATAATTAATATTTCCATCTGAACCGCTCTGTACAGTTGCAAGGGTACGATCGCAAGACCATCGTTCGACGAAATTTGAATTCTCGGCCGCTGGTTAATGCCACTTAAGGCACCAGGACACTGTATAAAAAATCATTTTTTTATTTAATTTTATGAAAGATGCATTTGTTAATAATGCTCTCACCAAATGTTTTAAGAAAATCGTAAGATTGACGGAGATACAGCATTTTATATGAAACCGTTTTAAACAGTTTTTATGTTGAATTATCCTTCAGCAAAACTTGAACGCGCTTTCATCGAAACTACATTTTTCAACCTATTGACAACATGTTAGAAAAACTATACATCCGATTTGAATGCACCATGCATCAAGTCTTAAACTGTTCGAAAATCCAGTCACTATGACCAGGGCCGTATTATCCATAAGACAGAGAAGGAAACTGCCTAGGGGCCCCTATGGTAAAGGGGCCCCGAGACGTGCATTGCCTAGGGACCCCGACATGTTCCGGGCCTGGCAGGGCCGTATTGTGCATATTAACATATTGACCCCTACGCAGCGTAGGCCACTGCGTAGGGGTCATCGGCTAGGGGGGCTCTGGGGTAAAGGGGCCCCAAGAGGTGCGTTGCCTAGGGCCCCCGACATGTTTAATCCGGTCCTAACTATGACACCAGAGATTGTTTTATAAAGGGCCCCCTTCTATTTTTTTATTTTTATGAACGTTGAAAATTTTCCATAAAAAATCGAAAATGAAATTCGCAGAATTTTTTTTATTATAGAAATTTCCCTACGTGGTGCCATAGACACTGGATTTTCGAACAGTTTAAGAATTGATGCGTACAAATCGCATGTATAGTTTGTTTAATATGTTGTCAATCAGGTTGAAAAACGTGTTAAAAAAGTTTAGAGAAAAACGCGTTCAAAGTTTTGCTGAAGGATAATTCTACATACAAACAGTTTCAAACGGTTTCTCATAAAATGCTGTATCTCCGCCAATTTTACGAATTTCTTTAAAATTTTTGGTGAGAGCATTAACAAGTGCATCTTTCAGAAAATGAAATATTTTTTTTTTTTTTTACAGTGTCCTGGTGCCTTAAAGCCTTTTGTAGGTTTTGATCAAGGGAACATGGAGGCGTTTGGGGGCCTCCCTGGACCGGTGGCCCGGGGCGGGCCGCTCCCCGCCCCCCCCTTAGTCCGCAACTGTAAATGAGTCTTTGCAAACTCTGTCACCTCAGAACATATCTCATAACAATAATATAAATTTTTACGAAACTGGTATTTAAATGCATTATTTCCCAATCCACCAACTTAATTAATTTTCTTATTTCAATAATCTATGCGTAACCTAAGAACGTATCTGAATAGTAAAACTTTACCGAAATAGGCTAGGTTAGCTTTTTTCATCACCTTTCTTGGTTCTCTTTTGTCACTGTTCAGTTTTACCATGTAACCTGCTTTTATAATGCGCCAAAATTGGTGAGAAGTGAAATAACACCTACCTATGTAATGTTTGTGTGACAAACAAAATAAAGGCGGCATGGTCGCTCTGGCGGCAGGTTGGTACTGGTGGGTGTGGCGGGAGCGCATGCGCGGCTCTGCGCATGCGCCGGGCTAGCGCAGGCGTCGGAGCGCCCTCCCCCTCCCTCCGCCCCACGGCTGTGACGCATTGATCGCAACGGCAACCGCCATTGCCAGTGGCGCACCGAGTAAACGCAAAATGGAATCAAATTGTAATATTTATTTGTTTGCATTATTTAAAGGAGATGCTTTTTAAAAAGTAATACGTGTATTTAATAGTAGTTTGCGAATTTATTGCAAAAATAAAAACCGTTGAAACACAATACTTGGTAAAATTTCCGTTTCAATTTAATTTTTTTTTATATAATACCGCACAAGAGTCCCAACTGCTCCCGTCTGGAGCCAGTGAGACAATGGCATCCCCAATTGGGGTATGTTGTGAGGCTGAAGGTAGAGGGGAGGGAAAGGAGATAGGGAAGAGAAAGGTGTGGAAGTGCCTGGCTATTCAGATCTGGTCACTAAACACGGCTAAATCCATTTCAAGCAACGTCTCAATTCTGAATGGTGGTCTTACACTAGGGCGATACTGATAGTATCTTTCACTCTGGAACATGCCGCAAATATACTTTATATTATTTTAAATGAATAAATTGTGAAATAACACAAATTAATCAAATAAAATTTATTTGCGCACGCCGGGTTCGAACCCGCGACCTTCGGATTGTGAGTCGAGAGTCTTGCCTCGGGACCACGGAGGCCGTCAATTACTACAAGAAACAACTATTTATGTCGAGAGATGGAAAAGCATGCACAATATAGATTTTTATTATTACGTCCTGGTTGCTTAATAATTTGTGTATATTTTGGCAAACATCATAACTAAGAAGAACAAAAAAAGACGTCAAACTGTCAAAACACATGAAATTTTGAACTTTGAAAAATTTGGAACTTTAATGTAAGCTTTACCTTTTCCCAGAAGTAGATAGTTATTTTTTCAGTAACTAGTTGAAATGATTTTTACGTGCAAAGTGTGAAGCGGAGTTCTAGATGTTTACCCTATCTAGTAAAACAGCGTTGAAACACATTATCGTTTGCGAATATTTGGAAAAAAAAACACCCTGTGAAAGATAAAACCCCACCACGCTGATAATCTTACGTATACAGTAAATTTTATGTCGTTAAATATATTGTCCGTATAGTAAGTCCATATACATCTCGTGTATAGTAAGAGATAGGCTATTTGTTAAGACATTTTAAACAAAGAGTTTCTGAAATTATAAAAAATGTATATCTAACTACGCGATTCTGGAAATAATCTGGAAAAACCTATAATGCATACAACATTGACTGGTTAGATTTTCTATCTTTAAAAAAATCCTGTTAATCATTGTTTTAAATGGTAAAATGATTTCCATTTAAGGGGATCCAATAGTACAGGGAAAAATCGAAGTCGGAATTCACGCCCATTGTGGGAGGAGTTTAAAAATATTTGAGAAAAAGCTTTTGGAACGGTTGAAAAAGGTATTTGAGAATTTTTTTTTACAGGTTGATTTCGTAAAGACCTAAAAAAAACATTAATTCCTTTTTTACACATTGTTTATTGTAACAACAAGGAAATTAAAAATTAATTTCACGGAACCGAGCGACGTGGAGTCACACGTCTGTTCCCTGCTCCGGCCAGGGTGTTTCTGAATGGAAGTGGGGTGTGGCAAGCCAGTAGTCCTTCGGTGAACGACATAAAGGTCACTTTGAAAATCCACATTCGTCGGCTGCCAGCCGTATTGTGAAATAACAACGCAAATATGCATATTTTATTTTATTTTGTGAATATCGGGCGTAAATATCAATTTTTTTTGCGATTATCATAAAAGAAACTAAATTTGCTACAATAAGCAATAAAATTATATCCGAAAAGATGTTCATAAGTAGGAGAGTTTGCACTTGAAAGTGTTTTTTTAAATACCTGTTACTTTATTTTTTTCTAGGCTTATTAAAAGACTTATAAAAAAAATGACCGATATTTTTAAGGGCCAAGATATGTTCTACACGCATTATTTTATTGAAGCATCTATAATATTTCTAAGCGATCAAATTTTCAAAACAAAAACACATGATTTTGTGTGATTTTGCATTATTTACTATGGCTTCGTCTTAAGTACAACAAATAAATCTTTTATCTGAGAAAAAAGCCAGTACGAGTAACTAAAATTGTTTTTGTAATACCTACTTTGATATAAAACTGTTACCTAAACACGACTTGCTGATAAGATTGACTCCGCGCAACCATAAGTAAAAAAAAAACAGTTAATTTAGCTGCCACAATATTTAAAAAAAAATGTTGAATGAATTTTTCGTAGATTTAAAAAAATGTTAGTTTATTGAGCATGATAAATGGGTAAGATGTATGATGGTAGGGCAGGCTGGGCACGCCGGGCAGGGCACTCACCGCCCCTGTGGTGGGCGGCCCGCCGCAGTGGGCCCGCCGCCCGCGCGCCAGTCAGACGCACGGCTCCGCCGATAGCCCTGTTCCTCGGTCGGACGATGCTCATCGGGGATGACGAGCTCGCCAGCGGTGGCGGCAGGGTGTGACCGCAGGACATGCCGTCATGGCAAGAGAGGTAACCAACCAACAAACTACCTGCCAACAGCACCTGCCGAGCCGAACAGCCAACCACCCGTGAGGCATAGCACCCACACCCGGCCCTTGATCAATTCTGCCACCTCTCTCGCATATAATAATAACACAAGATGCAGCTAAATCTAACTAATTAATCGAGAACCGAACAGAAACAATCAATTAATAATAGATAGAATGTCGTCGATGCGGTCTATGATGGTTTTATATTTCAAATTCTACACGTTTTCGTTCACGGTTCACGCGACTGTGTTTTGTCTCAAGTGCACCCGTTTTGACCCAATCCGATTATAATTGATTAAAACATCTTTAATGTGATGTTGTTATCGGTGTTATCGCGCTATGCGGCAGTTAAAGTGTGCGCCTAACTCATGAACCTAAAGTTTTCCTTCCTGAACGGGATGCGTGATTTGGTTAGTTTATAAATCAACCGCCATGCTTTCGCCGGCCTAAATGTGTATTATACATTTAGCGGAGTTCAGAATTTAGCATCGGGAACGTATAAAGTCAAGATATTTCAGGCGCTTAACTCGCCATTTTCGCAGATTTCGCGTGGAATCTCGCACCGCTTCCAGACTAGCGAAGTTCTCAGTTCTCGTATCGATTCTATCCCCTAGGAGTGTAGAGTGTAGAGTTCTGTTGGCAGGTTCTGTGCTCGGTTTGAGACCTCCCCGATGCGATGTGTTTATGTGGAAGGCTATGCCAGGACATTCAGATGACAAATGGAATAGAAACAGTGGCCGATGTTGTTGGGGAGAGCGTTTCCAGGATTATTATGGTAATCAAAATTGAAGCATGATTTCTCCCTTATATAGGTACCTACATAGGATCGCCCATGTGCTACCCACAACATTACAGATACGTTCACCTCTCGTGTTCGTGTTCCTGTTCACGTTCATTGAAGAATATATCTACAGCCGTTTTCATCATATATTCATATGAAAGTATTTCCAATAAAAAATGTTTAATGTTTTATAAGAAGTTTGCTGTTTCCAACGAATTATATTCACAAAATATTTTGTAGGAAAAAATTAAATACATTTTATTATAGGCTTTAGAATAGCATGTAGTTTTAATTATATGGTTGCTATTTTGAGACAAAATACATCGATTTAAAAACACAACATTTTTATTTATGAAGTTCTGCCTGATTTATTGTTAGACACATCGCCACATTAAAAAAATGAACCGTTCAAATCAGCAAAAGGAATCACACTTTTTGTTACAATTTAAGTTAATTTTTAGAATAATTCTCTACCTAAACAAATACCGTAATACGGGGAGACTTTTGAATCAGGGGGCGACTTTGAACACCGCGGATATCTGCATAATTTTCGCTAGCACTCAGTATCACTCTCTTCTTTTTAACGATTTTTTGACATCGATATAATGTTTCCAAAATAAGTACTAAATTAGCTGGGTATGATTTTAGGTTTTCACGGGCAAAAATATTTTTTATTTATTTTTGGGGTGTTATGCCGTGTTGCGCTACCCCCTTCTTTAGCCAACGTTTCGGACAGCGTTACAATGTCCATGCATCATTAAAAAACTATATTGATGGTTGAATTGTGAAGCTATTTTTTTAGATATTAACATACAGAGAAATTGTAAATTCTTTTTTTTTTAATTTTTCAATAATTTTAATAGTTTCGGAGCATTTATTTTGTCAAGTACATAATGGCTATCTATCAACAATCCATCGATACATTTACGTAACTGTTTGAATATTCGAACTCGCAGTTTTTTACAAGTTTTTTGTGATTAGCGAATTGTTTTAATAACCTTATAAAAAATGGTATAACAAGGTCGCCCACTCCGAAAGGCGATCACCGTGCTTATTGTTTATTGTTTGACTCACCAAACACAAATATAATTTTTTGTCGCATATAAATAACCATGTGCAATGAACATTATACGATAGATTTTGAAAAAAGGCACGCATTTATTTTCGAAGTTGAAAATTGACAAATTCAACCCATTTTATCGTATACATTATAAGTAATTAATATTCAATATTCAATGAAATAATAAACCATTGCAAATTTAAAACCATGAAAATTGTGTTATAAACAAAATATATATTACTAGCTTTTCCCCGCGGCTTCGCTCGCATGGTATTATGGGAAATTACTGTAGCGCTTGCACTTATCAATTATCTCCCCACCACCCCTCCCCCACCCCCTCCCGCATTCCATATATTCATTCCCTTACATTCAGTTTTAAAACATCTCGCCTACCACCTAAATTTCATAACGCTATAGCTCAAAGAAAAAAAAATTACTTGTCCAATTTTGTTCATTCGTTCGGAATTTATGCGCTTACAAACATTTCGGATGTTTATTTTTATTTAAATATTTGGAAGTTTGTTAATATAATAAAAAAATACTCTATTTATCATTCAGTCTTTATAATCGTTACGAATTATATTTTTAATATAGGAACTCTCATCTGACATTTATTCCAAGCTTGTCCAAAAAAAAAAAAACGAATTCTAATATTTGAATTTTCTGCAGTAGTAGCTGACCAGTAGACTGAGTACCTACCAGCATAGAGCCCAAAAATATATCAACATTGTTTCAATGGAAAAGATTTTTTTTCTGACGTTAGCAAAAACTCGCCTTTGTTAGCGACAGAAAACGTATAACAAATATAATATATTAATATTTATAATTTCATAACGCCAGAGCTTACCATCATATACAACCCGTAGTCTGCGCATATAATTTAGCTTTATATTGGTGAAAGAATTATTAAAGTCTTTATATTGTGTTATGCGTGAAAAGGTCATAAACAAACTCGAGCAGTTTCGCATTTATAATATTAGTATGGATAAAATAAATACATCTGACTTAAAAAAAAAGAATCCTCTCCCTGTAGAAGCCTGGTCGAAATTTGTTCTTTTTATTTTGCATGACTCCTCTTTTGAATTCAGAAAATAATATTGTTAAAATTATTTAACTTTATCAGAAAACAGAGGTCGTGGACCTACAGCGTTCCTGAAATAACAGAATATTATTCATATTATTTTCAACGTATTTAATTTATTTGACGTAATTAAGAGTAGTATGAAAAATAATTAATTTTCTGTAAATTTGAATACACCTAAAATCGATGGTACTTTTAATTTGAAAAATGATAAAATAAAATAAATATTTAAATTTTGACCGTTGTAAAGTAAAAAAAAAAATGATTCAACATCTCAAATTAAATTCCTAATCTTATCATCAATGCGGTATCAAAACAAATTATTTTGATTTGTATTGCATTTCCACAACAAAATAAACTATTAAATGGGCATTTGGGAAAAATTAAAAAAAATAATAATCTTGCATCGAAATGCAAATTCATCGAGAGCTTCAGAAAGAAGAACATATTCCGAAGGGTTCCATGCCAACTGAGAATAAAGTCAACTCAACTCCTCTTTGAAAAGTAATTAAAAACTATGAAAAAAATCATTTTAAAGTAGCCCATAACCCTAACCTAACGTAACCTATTTAACCATTTTTTTTTATATATTTTTTTCATCACTCTTAATGACTATTCTGAGGTGGTTTCATTCTGAGATGCCCGGTCACCATTCCGAAGAGATAAAAAAACTACTTTTATAATATAAAAGTAGTTTTATACATAAAATTTACTTTTAAATATTATTTATATAGGATACCTATATTTTCCTCAATTTATCCAGCGAACATGTAATATAAATTTACATGCTGCAAATAAATTTAAAAAAAGGCTATTTTAGAGAAGTGCAAAATCGGGATTGAGAATAATTACTATAAATCGAGTTATTATGGTTTAAAAAAATCAAAACTGTTAAAACAATTTATTTGAATTAAACTTTTTTCTTGGTTGAATGAATGAATGCCGCGGAATCTTGGAAGAGGAAATTAATCCACTTTCCGACATTCGATCAAGCTGAAAATTTGCAGATAGACTCGTTGTCGATGACAATGCATTATATAAAATTTTGGTGGCAATCACGCACAAACTCACAGACAAATAAACAATTTCCTGAAATAAAAAATTAAAGCATTTAATTTACGAAAAAATAACGGTTTTAAAAACTAGAATTTAGCAAGGTTGGTTCCGATCGCTGAGAAGGAAGGTTAAAACTCATTCAAACCGATTTCATATAAAAAAAAGTTTTTAAAGACGTTTGAAAACAGTTTTTTCCACTTATTTGACTTGTGAACATTTGGGAAACAGTTGTAAAGGTTTTAAATGCAAAAAGTCACGTTCAAATGGTTAACCATTAACGGTTTCAATATTAGAAATAAGAAATCTAGTGAAACTTATATATATTTTTTGATTTGTCCCAAGCAATGCGCAGAGATCTAAAACTCTAGTATTAGGAAGTGGAAGTCACTATAACGCTGACTGAAGACTAAAGAGGCAGGAGGCGCAACACGCCAAAATAACCCAAAAATTAATCACGATAAAGCTCTTTTAAATAGTTTTGTAATCAGTAAAGTGCAAAGAAGTTATTTACGCGTTGAATTTCAAATATTCATAACTTCCACATCGATTTTCTTATTAAACGATAACGCATCTTGTTAATTTAAAATAAAAAATAAATAAAAGTAGAAATTCGATTATATTTCGGGCTGAAAACGTTGTGTTTACGTATTTATTTCGATCAATTTGGGAGGCGGGTATGGGTACCATTTATTGGATAACCAACACCTCTGCCACAGGTCATCCCAAGTGGTTCGCTACGTTTGGTGACTTAGCAGTGATGTCCGGGTTCATGTGATGAGATTTGTTCGTTTGTCAGCGGCAGTTACGCCTGCCTACCTATTGCGTAGCGGGCCGGAGGAAAACCTTTCGACCTTTCCAGCAGAACTCTCTCGGAATATCGCCTTGCATCGCAGTGGGAGGGATGGATTCATACGTCTGTCGCTCCTGGACACGCTGACTGCCAGATTCCTACCAATCCCTCATGCTTTCGATCCCAGAACTTCCTCTCTTTTCTTTTCTAAAAAGCCCCTCCATACATGACATGACCTGAGGGGAATTATTTTCTTCTGTGTGGAGCTAATAATTCTGATTCAAAAATCTGAGAATGTAAAACGGCTCTTGTTCTAATGTTGAAATATTGCTAACGTGGCGCCAAAGTTAAGTAACAAAAATTGTGATTAAAAGACTGCATTTAGCAGAAAAAACTTTTGTAAAATATTTGTTGAGAAAAGGAATATTGGGGTGGTCTAATGTTGAGGGGTAAGGCTCCCGACTTATTAATTATTTATTAACAAATGTATGCTATACTTTGGTATGTTCCAGAGTGGAAGATATTCTCAGTATTGCCCAGGTGTAAGAACTATTCAGAATTGAAACATTGCCTAAAATAGCTTTATCCGTGTTTGGTGACCAGATCAAAACAGGCATGCACTTCCCCACCTTCCTCTTCCCCCACCCTGATTCCTTCAACGTCATAATATACACAGACCCCCAATTGGGGATTTCATAGTCTCACTGGCTCCAGACGAGAGCAGGCGGAACTCTTGTGCAGTATTCACATTAAAAAGGGGACTAAACTACAATAATTTGAAACGAGACATGTTAAGTAAAAATTAAATTAAAAATATATATAGATGAGAGAATAATTGTCGCAAATTAAGATATCCTTTGAATTTTTAACACCCCCTTATTTCACCCTCTCTGCATACTGCTACGGAGAAATAAAGGTTAGTTAGACGTTATCATAATACGATTAAAGCTTTTGTAGATACCAATATTATTACTGGAAAATTTTATCAATCTTAATAAATAAAAGTAAATGTACGGATGTGTGCCTTACATAGACTAAGAAAATACTCGACTGATTTCGCTGAAAATTTCAAAATTTGTTCTTCTTGCCAGAAGTGTTTTGAGCAGTGATTATCAACATTTTGGAGTCCATTTATCCAATTTTTTTTGCGGGCGCAGGGGTAGGTTGAGGGGTAGGTTGTACAGCTCGACTTTACTTTGCAGTCAGTGGTGTCGCAAACCTTTTTGTATTATAAAAGTAAGTTTTTAATAAAACGATCTCGGAACTCAAAAAAAAAAAAAAATTTATCTCCAAAGCCAAACCAATAAATGCGGTCAATTTTTATCAATCTGAGATATTAATACTTGCCATTTTGGGCGGCTGATTCAAAATGGGTAGACAAAAGTTTGACGTAAAACCGTTTCGTATTTTGTAATACAGATATTAAATCGGACCATCAAAACGCTCTTCTCTTATATGTTTACATCATAAAATATCACGATTAAATAACAAAGAAAGCGCCGCAGGAAAAATTTTGCTAGATTCTAAGTCACACCAATATATGCTATTGATTTTTATAGTTCGCCTTTTTTAAAAACAGAACAGAATCTGTTGTTAAATATTACTGCCAGTTTTTCGATATTTTATTGAGCCAACTGGGTCGAACGAGAAGGCTCGCGGGCCTAACAAAAAGTCCCCTAGGGCCGCGGGTTGCTCATCACTGCTTATCTTCAAAGAGTGATTTGAATGGTAGAAGAAGTCGGAGACGCAGATGAAGACATGGACAATTCACTATCGAAGCGTTACGGGCTGCGTGTTGCTTATCACTGGCTTAAAGAATGGTTTGAATGATAGAAGAAGTCGGGGATGCCGAGGAAGAAAGAGATGGATAATACACAAGCGATGCATTGCGGGATGCGGATTGCTCATCATCGATTTAAAAAGTGGTTTGAATGGTAGAAGAAGTAGGTGACGCCGAGGAAGAAAGACACGGATAGTACAATAGCGAAGCATTGCCGGGTCCGCTATAGTTTAAAACCACGACAAAATAACTCCTGTTCGTTTGAACAATTAAACATCCTAAACAATCATCTGCGACACCAATTTAGATTACTGGCTCTCCACCGCTGTGCGATTTACAAATACTGTAGATATTATGTATATATAACTATTTAGTTTATATTTTACGGTGGTAGGTTTGAGTTCAAAAAGTCTGTTTAATATTAATATGTGTCCTCACACGAGGGACCGAAATTTTAATGACCTCTCTGAAAAGGAAAGATTAATATCGTCGAACTTCAATTATGGAATTCAGTTTCAGGGAATCCTCTGAAAATTTCTTCGGAAGGCAAAACATGTGTAATTTTACTAAAATATCAGTAACTAATTAACCTAATAACCGGTTGAGCAGAGAGGATGGTCCGCCAAACAACTTGGTGTTGGTACATTTCTCTCTCCATTCACAATCATACATCGTCTAATACACACTCTCTTGTTATTCTGACTCTTGGAACAGCCCGACTCAAGTATTTGGTTCACTTGATCATGCCATGTCTTCCTCGGGCGTCCCCGACTTCTTCTGCCATTCACATTCTGTTCATGTACACCCTTTAAACTACTTTATTCGTTCATTCGATCATATATGATTTTACCACTCGTACGCCTCAGGTGTCTTATTTCTACAGCATTGTCATAATAATAAGCTGTACAGCGCCCTTGAGGTGATTTTTCACAAAAACGGCGCTCTACAAATTATCCAATTATTATTATTATTATTATTATTATTGTCTACTTACATCCTCTTCCAGTTCCATGCCTCACTGCTGTACATCAGGTTAGGAATCAGCACTCTACTGTGCACAGCTAGATTGGCTTAACTTTTAGTAGCTAAATTAAAATAGAGTTCCGTTAAGCAAACCAGAAAAATAAATAAACTCAAACCTTGTATTGCGGATTTTGAAAATTTCGAGAACATTTGGAAAACAATACTTGAAGGCAGTGTTTATATCCTCCTTTTAAAAGGATACAAAGCCTCCCGAATGCAATATTCAGTCTGCAAACACCGAGCGAACAAATAAAAATAAACAACGAATCACTGGGGGATCCCCGAACACATTCAGGAGATAACTTAGGCAAAACCAATCGGTAATTTTTCCTTTGCTCCCCTTTTCGTTTCCAGCCTAAAATTACTTAAAAACGCCCCCACGACAGCTGCGAGCGGGAAAGCAATATTTAAAGCCTTAATCCTAAACAAATAACCGCCGAAATTCGCAGAACACAATTTTCTTGCATTTTTCATAATGTTTTCGTACTTTAACAGTGTGCAAATTTCTACCACTGTAAAATAATATTAACTGGGGATTGTGCATTTTGTTTTTTCACACAATTAATTCGTCGACTCGAAGCATTTTTTCCCTTTCAATTTTTTAATCAAAATTAGATTCAATCGAACGTTCTAAATATAAATTGGTAAATAATAAACGAAATTTATCTATTTCCATTAATGTATATTTGGTATATTTTGATTGGTTAAGTACGTAATTTGAATATATTTAGCAGGTTACTATTATAAATGACTAGATACCTGAAATCGTCACGTTCGCGATAACCCGACTTTACGCGAAATTCGTCACTTACATAAAAACGCGAATTTTGCCATTTCCACGCGATTAACGCAATTTTTCCTATTTTTCATGCGATATTCTGATCTCGTGTGTAAAAAAAAACAAAATATGTCTTTGTCTTTGTCGGTTTTGACAAGCGGTTTTGACGGTTTTGACAAGCTTGAATGTCTATAAAATGGAACGCAACCCAACTTCTTGCCGAAAATTATTTTCGATAAAAAAAAATGTTGGCCACCAAACGTTGCCGAAATGTTGGCCCAAATGTTACCGAAAAATACAAAAATGATATAGAAAATACTCTTTGTTACAAATAACAGCACTTTCACAGAAAATTATGCGAAATTCGTGGGAAAAAAACTGGAAATCATTAAAAATACGCGAATTTGAATACAAAAAACACAACTTTTTACAAAAATAAAGCGAAATTCGTAAAACAATATTGCGACATTGTAAATTAGGTGACCGGACAACTCGGAATGAAACCAACTCAGAACTATCTCAGATAAGTCATTTAGGGTGATACAAAATATATATAAAAAAATATTACGTTAGGTTAGGGTTATCGGCTAATTTAATTTTTTTTTTCATAGCTTTTAATGACTTTTCAAGGAGGTGTTGAGTTGACTTTATTCTCAGTTGGCATGGAACCGTAAAACAACGTTATTTTCGTCACAAATAACACCACTTTTTTTTAAATAACGCAATTTTCTTAAAAAAATAACAAGAATTTTGGCAAAAATAAAACTATTTTTAACGCGAAATTCTTAGGTCCCCAAAGATAAATAAATATCTTAAGAATTGGCATGCATTGCTTCCGCAAACACTCAGGTCATTGACCCACTGCGTTCTCTCACAAATCCTTTGCCAGTAACCCGACCCTTTAATGAAGTTTACTAGGCTTGTCTTTGGGTAGTTGACGATATCCCCTGTTCCACAACTGCCCAGGTATTAGATTAGTTACTAGAGCCTCCTTACCACTAAGGATGTAAATATGTTTTTTCTTCCATGTATTGTCCACTAAACTTGTTGAAACCTTCTAAATATCTTCATCTCTTCAACCGGTCTTCCTTTCTTTAGAACCTCCACAGTCCACATGCATGATTCAATCATTGTAGGATTTCACTTTTACCTACATACATTCAATTAACTTTCATTCACCTTTTTTTACCTAAACTCCCCACTAATAAAATAATTTCTCTCAGGGCACATGTCATTTTTTGGGAGGCTGTGTGGAGGATCTTTTCGAATAGAGGAAAGAATGGTGCTGGCAATAATTCCACAGCCGATCTTTTGAACTCGAAACGACGCTCTCAAATGACAAATGTCAACCGTATATAAATGTTTGATGCGTTTTCCGACTAAACGTCGGGGCCGATCGCATCAATAACGCTAGTTCCTGGGACCATCTTCTATTGAAATATCGGTAGAACAAGGATAGCAATCCCACCGGATGCCTATGCTGTAAAGATTGCAATCTGTTTGTTAAGATAACCCTTCAAAACTTTACCCTTAAACTTTTACTAATTATTTTCGTCCGAAATAGCATAACATGTATGTGTAGCAGATCAAACTATAGATAAGGGTAGTTAATAAATTTTTACGAACCACTCCGGAGTTGAATGTGTTATTACATTGAACGTCAATCAGACTGACATCCAAACGTGGCTCGCGGCATTATTTTGAATTAATAATACCTGTAATAGACATTTTGTTTGGAGAAAAAACTTATTTCTTCTTATTTATCATTTTACCCGCCTTTCACCGAGTTTTCTACTCAGATATTTGATATCGTAAGGGTGTTAACTAGTCCATTTAAAATATCTTGCAATGCGTAAAGTTTGGTTCCGATGCGTTAATTAATACATATTATTAATATTGAATTAAACACCAAATGATTTTTTTTGGAAGATAGGTATAGGTCTCGCAAATTAATTTGGTTTTATCACAGTACTCACACAGATGCAAAACTTTCATACAGCATGTTTCGTTTTAGGTTTTAATTGTTTTTTTTTTTAATGTTTCTAAGCCAAAGCGTATTGATGTCGGTTACATAAAACTTATTTTGTTTTACAACATTGTAATTGAAATATGCAATTCACCCTAAAAAGAGTGCTTTATTGAAATACTAAAAGTCAAAAATACATGTAATAATGAAAATTAATTATGAGAACTATTAATTATTTCAATTTGAAAAACTAGTAATTATTTCACTTGCGATATGTAAGCACTTGTATGTTTACATCACAATCCGAACTGAATGAATAGGACACCCCGTAAGTGCACTATTAGTGACGCCATAAAAACTCGCTGTCTCTTCTACACTAGTTACAATAAGTGGGCGTAAGCAAGACAGAAGACCCTTTCGGATATCTGGGCGTGGTTTGAAGTGCACAAGGATCCACCAATACATCAATTCTGAGCATTTTTATTGCATCCAACTCTCGTTGCGTTCCCTATACACTACATATAAAATACGATTGGCAGGAAAAACTTGAATATGATTGGTTCATTTTTTTTACATTAACTCCACACAGAAGGCATTGAGGAAAATAATTTCCATCAGGGCTACTTTGAGATCTGGGTCCTGAAGAGACCCATATTGTAGGAGGGAGAAAACACAGAGGCCGGCAAATCATTTCACACCCGAGCTATTGAACTCAAGAAGCAACCGGTTATCACGTGACAAATGTCAACCGTGTACTGATGTTTTACGGATCTGCGTTTGGCGTGTTTCCCAACTGTACATGGGTGCCGAAGGAATCAATGACGCTAGTTCCTCGGAGCAATTTCCAATAAAATGCCGGTAGAACAAGGACAGCATTTATTTATTTATTGAAATATAAAGTGTACAAAAAACATAGGCTGCACATCTCACTGGGGCATTCCTGTATTGAGATTCCTGTATTCCCACCCTACGCCTGTGCTCTAAATATTGCAATCGGTTTGATAAGATCTAAGTACCGCCCGTTTCCGCACGAGGTTTTTTTTCAGGTATTTTGGGGTTCCAGACCACATATCGCTGCCAAATTCAAACGTGGGACGCACTTACGAATTTTACAGGGTTAGCAGTAGTTGTGTACTTTTAAAGTATTCTGAGAGGCGATGGAGCCGCCCTACCTGAGTTGGTCACTTTGAGTTTTTTTTTTTTTTTTACAGTTAACACCGCACAAGAGTCCCAACTGCTCCCGTCTGGAGCCAGTGAGACTATGGCATCCCCAATCGGGGTATGTTGTGAGGCTGAAGGTAGTGGGGAGGGGAAGGAGATAGGGAAGAGGAAGGTGGGGAAGTACCTGGCTATTCAGATCTGGTCACTAAACACGGCTAAAGCCATTTCAAGCAACGTTTCAATTCTGAATGGTGGTCTTACACCAGGGCGATACTGATAGTATCTTCCACTCTGGAACGTGCCGCAAATATACTTTATATTATTTTAAATGAATAAATTGTGAATTAACACAATTTAACCAAATAAAATTTATTTGCGCACGCCGGGTTCGAACCCGCGACCTTCGGATTGTGAGTCGAGAGTCTTGCCTGGGGACCACGGAGGCCGTCGAATACACCAAGCATATCAATGGAAGGGCTGTTAGGAAGATTGATTAAAAGATACTAGGGTTTTAAAGAGAGACTTAAATAAATATTATATTTTATGTATTAAAGTTATGTATTCAAACGATCGGGGTGATTAGAAATCACATAATACTGTGCTGTATAAATTATCCACTTATTACAATAATTTTACAATGGAAATTATATTAAACTTTAAATAAATGGAAATGTGTGTAGGTAAATAAATCAAAATCATATTTTTTTATTAATTATTGTTAATATGCTCAAATTCTACATTGGAAAACTATTCTTGGGGAAAATATGCGGCTTCTTTGTCGTTTTTTATTAGAATGAAATATAAATCAGTAATTAATAAATGAATGTAGGTAAAGGTAGGTACATGCTAACTACACATAGCTCCAAAAATAAAATAAAAAAGCAAGAACTTAAATTATTTCACTAAATAGATTTTGTAGATTTCAGGAGCTTTTAAGTCTATCGCAATTCTTAACTGACTGCCATTACGTGTAAAAAAAGTTTTTTCGATCTCACGCGCCACAGTTTGACAAACTTGTAGGTGAACTATCGTGTGCTTTGAGATTTTCACGACCACTTTTTTTTAAAGTGAATATCTCACAAGAGTCCCAGCTGCTCCAAACCATCTGGAGCATGATACTATAACTTCCCTAATGGGATATGTTTTGAGGCTGAAGGTAGTGAGAAGGAGCTGAAATGGCTGAAAGAGGAAGGTGGGAAGTACCTAGATATTCAGATCTGGTCACCAAATATGGCTAAAGCCATCTCAAGCAACGTTTCGATTTCTGAACGGCGGTCTAGCCGGGCGATACTGACAGTATTTTCTATTCTAGAACATACCGCAAGTAGATATACTTCAAATTTTTTAATAAATAAATTGTAAAATAACACATATTAATCAAATAAAATTTATTTGCGCACGCCGGGGCTCGATCCCGCGACCTTCGGATTGCGAGTCAAGAGCCTGACTCCTCGACGATGGAGAAAACACAACGGCATAAAAACCCAAAAAAATATTAACGATATCATGTACCGTAAAATGGGGTGACTTTGTGAATTTCCAAATGTGAAACTAAATAACTTTTTTATAAAATCAAATTTTGTAAGCTTATTACAAGGAAATGCCAATGCCAAAAAAAATTATTGCCAATTTGAATATTCAAATTTCAATAGACTTGATTGACATAGGTACTTTAAAATACAAATAACACGAAATTATTATAGTCAATGAAGAATTTATTAATGCATTTAAATTTTTCTCGGAATGAAATATCTAAAAAAATTGCGTAACAATTCAACCATTAATACATTTAAATATAATTAGAATCCAACTAATTTGACACTTGTTTTCGAAGTATCATTGTATCCACGTTGCTCGAAAAAAATAATTAAAAAGAAGTGAGTAATTTCTGACTCGTAGCTAGAATTACGAAGATATCTGGGATGATCAAAGTCACCCCCCCCGATTCAAAAGTCACCCTGTATTACTTGATTGCATGTTTGTTCTGACGGTTCTACTTTATCATCGGTCTTTTGGAAGCTGGTTGGCCAGGGTGATACTGAGAGTATCACTTAATCACTCTGGAAAGAAGTTCATACATTTTTATAATTTTATTTTTTTATTACACGTCATAATAATACATTACGCTTTAACTTTTTTTTTACATGTAAATACGTTACAAGAGTCCCGTCTGGTCCCGTCTGAAGCCAGTGAGACTATGGCATCCCCAATTGGGGTAGGTTGTGAGGCTGAAGGTAGTGGGGAGGGGAAAGAGATGCAAAAGAGGAAGGTGGGGTAGTACCTGGATATTCAGATCTGGTCACCAAACACGGCTAATGCCATTTCAAGCAACGTTTCAACTTTGAATGGTGGTCTTATACAAGGGCGATACTGAGAGTATCTTCCACTCTGGAACGTTCCGCAAATATACTATATATTATTTCAAATGAATTAATTGTGAAATAACACAAATTAATCAAATAAAATTTGTTTGCCACGCCGGGATTCGATCCCGCGACTCAAGAGCCGAGTCAAGAGCCTTACCGCTGGATTTCGCGGGCCGTCAGTTTTTTCCACTATCTTCACTCTACTTCCAGTATCTTCCACTCTACTACCAATCAACCCTCTCTAAATGATTTTTTTTACATTAGCTGCACACAAGAGGCCCTAACAGAAATATCTTTCCTCAGGGCCTATGTCGTCATAGAGGATGCTGAGTGGAGGGATTTTAATGGAAAGTCAGAATAGGAAGTTCTAGGAAGGAAAAAAGTGTGAGGGGTGGTTAGAAATCTGGAGGCCAGTGTGTCCAGAAGTGACGAACGTGTAAGGCGATGAGTCGAGAGAGTCTGGCTAGAGAGGTCATAAGGTCTCCCTCAACCAGCTTTTCTCAGTACAGCTCTCGACGCAGTAGGTGGGCAGATGCATACGCCGCCAAGTCCCGGTTAAACCTCACCCCCATGAATCTGGGAACCCCTGCCAAGTCACCAAACGTAACGAACCACTTGGGGTGACTAATGGCAGAGGTGTTGGTTATCCAATAAATGTTCCCCGGGGCGGCGGTACCCATTCCTGTCCCCCAAATTGAGTTACAATTTACTGTCATTATTGAATCATATAAAAATGTTTCCCGGGGGTGGTCCCACACCCGCCTCGAAAAACAAATAGTGGCTGTTTCTAAAAGGATTAATGTTAGTTGTTTCAAATTTCCGACCGACCAGAAAAAGATACGATCACATCTAGGACTCGGTCTTAGATTACCTTTTTCTGATTTTTCTGTTTCAGATTTTCGATTGAGTTTCGCTAATATTGTCTGTATTAATTAAATTTTACAATTTGAGGTTTTACTCAAAAATAAATATTTTTTATATTTATATTTAGTGCTTCACAAATCCTACAAAAATAATATCCCGTGATTCTTCACGGATGTAAGCTAGTTTTTTATAAAACTTAAAACAGTTTTGTTTTGTAATTTTGCAATATTGGATTACCTACTTTGAAGTTTGACCAGAGCTTCAAACTTAATTGTGGATTTTTGATGTTTCAACAAATTTGTAAACCTATAATATTTAATTATTTATTATTAGAATTCTGTCAAAATTGGTGAATAAAAAAATATCTGAATAAATTTATAACATAATTTATCTTATGATGATCAAAAAATCTTTTAAAAAAACACAACTCAAAAAAACAATTTTATGGTTGTTCAGACTTCGATAAAGTTAAAAAAATTCTCCAATTTCGTAAAGTATTTTTTTTTCAAAAGCGCCATTTTGAAATGTGATTAAAAATCACTTAAAATTCTTTCTGACCCAGAAATCTAAAAAAATAAATCATAAACGCATTGTTAAGATTTGGAAAGTAGCATAAAATTAAGCATTTTTTTATTGTCTCATGAATGTGACCCGAACCGTTTCTCAAACATTTTTTAGTGCTGTTTGAAGCTAAAAAAATCAACTGCAAATGCATTCGCGATTGTGTTTGTTGCTAGCAAAGTTTTATCGTCAGGGCACTCGATTAAAAATTGGTTGAAATTCTAGGCAGGGATTATAATTAAAAGACGATCATACCCACATTTTTATTAAACAAGTTCTTGCATTGTCACATCAAATTTATCAATTTAAATCTTCTTAATATTGCATATCCTTTCTCAAACACAACATTTCTACTTATGTTTTGTATAGGGCTGAAAGAGATTGAATATATAACAATTATTTTTTTAATTTGTTGGAATTTCAAGTGTTGCAGATTTGGATGAACTTTACATTCTTTGATATTTATGATGTGTGTTTCGGAGTTTTGTGTTAATGTATCGGCGCATACCGATCGGGAGTTAGGGCAGGGGTATGTTAAGAGATGCGGTTAGAAATCTTTGCCCCTTTTTGGGATACGGCAACCTATTCCATCCCCTTTTTGAATCGCCTCGGCTAAAATCGCGCTTTCCAAACGTTGGTGCGTAAACAAACCCGGCACCTGAGGCGGGCGGGGCCCGAGACCGGGTCACGGGGCCGCCCTGCGCGCCGCCCCCGCCCTGCCCTCCCCCCGCCCCCGCGCCCCCCCCGCTCCCGCCCCCGCCCTGCCCGGCCGGCAGCCACCAGAGCGGCGGGCGGGCGCGCGCGCGACGGTCGCTAGTTGCGATGGTCGTGGGCGTGATCGCCGTACTGGCCGACTATCTCGCCATAACCGACCCCGACCTGAACCCGATTATTGCGGAATTCCGAATTCGCGTAATACGGGTTTAGAAGTGCATCCGAACTGTGGTTATCGCAGGCTGCGAGTCGTGCTGCGCTGGTTCTCCGCCCGCTCCGTGCAATAGTGAATTCCAGTAACAATCCCAGTTCTCTCCGTGTGTATTCGCCTCTCCGTTGGATTTAAGATATGTCTCGGATCCTTGTGTTTTATATCTTATCCAATGTGATGAAGAGTTCACCGTGATTGCCAATAATGAGACTTCATGATGAGTTCGAGGTAGGTGTAACCGCGCGCGCGCTGACAGTTTGGGAGAACATTATTTTATATTCGTCCGAAATTCCAAATCGTGTTTTCAAATTCATTTACCTAAAACGCAGGAATAGGGTTTGCCGTGATTTATCTGTTCGAGATTGAGAAAATAGGTCGTGAGTGAAAATTCTTACTCTCTTGCCAAATTATCTAGGTCAGTTCTGGAAGTAACCTACTCTAATTCGATGCACTTGCAGTTGCAACAAAGTCGATATTGCGCTCGCCTCCAACAACCAACCGACCTATCACTTATAAATAGCTTCTTTTTACATTTAATTGCAATCAAACCAAAGAATATCTTGACCAAATTTAAAAACTTTCATTTATAAATCAAAATCGAGATGTGATTAAAAATTTTTTAAACCAAATTTTTTTGATTTTAAAATATGATTTTGAGGTAAAAAAGTAAAAATTTGGGTGCAGTTTATTATCTTCAAATTGGAAAAAAAAACACGAAAGTGGGCCATGAAGGAGCGTGAAGTTGGTTGCAGTTTGGGGCGCATGCGCGCTGCTTGGCCGCCATGTTGGCTGCGCGCGCACTCTCCGGGCTCGCCTATGTGCCTTTCCTTTAGATCTCGAGACATTTGAGACTACACTGATCTGATAACTTAAATTGAATGAATAGGAAAGTTGAACCAATCTGAAACGATCAATCAAGGTCCATCCTGTCACGCGAAGGTGTTTTTTTGGTTAAATATGCGGAGGTTTCCCCACGGAGCGTGGCGCGGGTAACGCGGTAAGGGTGTATTTGGAATTAATTTTACAATACGTGAACTTTTGATGGATAATTTCGGTTATTCTACTATTTACTATGTCTGTTTAATGAATGAAACATGCCTTATTTCAATTAAGTTTATCTATTAACTATATTATTTGTCGGATTCTACCGTGGTCTGGTGTAGATTTTCGATAAAACGTGGAGAACCATTCTCCGTAGACTAAAATCATGAAGCAAAATTAGGGATGAATGGACGATCATATCTTTGAATTCAATTTTTTGACAATTTTGTTCAATATTTTTGTAGAACACGCCTGTTGCAGTTTTCTTTTAAAAGAAGGATTGTAAATCGTAAATCGCATGTGTGTAACTACTCTCGCCTAAAAATAATTATTAATAAAATGATCCCAAATTTTAAAGTTTCGATGCAAAATGGCAGTGATACACGTGCATGCACGTAATTTATTATTTAGCAATGACTACCAAAATTCCGATACAATATTACAGATTTTTAAAATGACTATTAAGTGAATTTATTTTGTACAGTCTAAAAATGAGAAATAGAATATTTTGCGCTAAGGTGAAAGAATTAATAAAAACTTCGATTCAGAAAAAAAATGGAAATTATCAGTGTAAAGTAAATTGCCTATATGCCAGGCGCACCATGGATTTTGGCTAAGCACAAGCATTAAACGCTGTGCTTTGATATACCGGCTTAAATGACATTTAAACCAACTTATCGCTGAAACCCGATATAATGATAACATCAATTTTTGCAGTAATCAGATAAATGTGTGTATTAAAATATTTTCTACCATTTATTCTAAATAGAAATAATCATATCTTTCGTCTTAAATAAGTCTTTCGCTCAATTTCTTTGAACAGTCATTATACCTTCCCAAAAGACTGAAATATTTAAAATCACATAAGGAATCTAAAATTATAAGAAGGTTTTAAATATTGTTTTTAGAATGTTACAATTATTGTAAAAAAATGTTTCGTGTACACTATGTATTATAATAAATTGTGGCATTGATTTATATTATTTATGTAAGATTATTAATGCATTTATTTAATGTTATCATGGATGAAGCGCATTGAGACGAAAATAAATTTGTTAAATTTTGAACACGGGTACCTATTACCCACAGAGTATAGAGAAGTTCATCCAAAATGAAAATTTTATTTTACAACCGTTCAAAAAATAGGTTTTGGAAATAAAAGTGAAGCTTGTGATTTTTCCCAATTTTATTTTCGTAAATCGATATATTTTTAATAGCAAAATTCACTTAAATAATTTGGTAATTTAACAATCGGTTAAATGATGACTCAGTTTTGTTTCTATTTCCATATATTAAACTCGTATTTTCTGAAAAGAGTTTTTTAAAAAACAATATTGATCTTTGACATTTAAAATATACATAACTCCATTACATTTCATTACTTAAATTTGACGTGTGGGCAGAGACAACGGAAAACTCCTCCACACGTATTTCTGTACAAGATTAGCTAATTAATAAGACCCAAAAGCGAGTAAACAATTTCATTGTACAAGTACATACGGGAATTACGAATTACCACCTCAAGTATGTGATTCGTTTTGTAATCTGATTGCTGGTAAGTTACCGACGCTCATTGACAATAAGTTATTGTAATTCTCGTTGGTAACGTTAAATTATTTTATCAAAACCAAAAGAATTTTATTCTCAAGATAAATGACCTATTGTCTTCAACAAATCTAGTTTACTGAATTCATTTATGTTCACGAAAATAATTTCAATGCCAATTTATTTTGTTCAATGCTCAGAGAATAGTTTTTTTAAAAGAATCATTGGTTTTTAGTTGTTTTTAAGTGTTCCTAATTGCTTTAAAGTAATCCTAATTTATTTTATTTTTGCGTAATGTAAAATAGTTTTATAAAAACAAGGTTAAAATACCACGTTTTCAGCCTATCTCATCGTTCAAGTTGTAAAATGTTATTTTTGGTTTTAAATCCGCTGTCACCGTAGGAAAGTGTTAAGTGTATTTATAAAATCCGTACAATAAGTACGTCGCATGCACGGATTTATACACGATTATTTAAACGGTGTATCCGTCAAACAAACGTTTCACGCGCCGAATGAATGAAACGACTTCACCTCACAGGGCGGCAGTTATCATATCCCTGGCTCCACTAGTGCTGGGGGCGGTGAGGGCGGTGAGGGGGCGGTGCGGGGGCGGCGAGAGCAGGGCGGGGGTGGGCGTCCCGCTACGGCCACGTGTTCGCTCGGGCGGGGCCACGGTACACTGCAGAGGATCGATCATACAACAGCGCAGGCACAACCTAAAACCGGTGCATCCAAATCTTGAGACACTTTCAAATATAATCGAAGAGAATTGCAGCATTAACCATTTTTTGCATTTTTTAATTGCCCTTAATAAAAATTTAATTTAAAAAAAAACGGAAAGAGTCAAATTGAACCGAGCTTTCAATTAATCAAACATACCTACATAAATTCTGTGTATTTGAAACAGATATTGCGTGATGAAATCGGCACAGTTTTTTTTTTATAATAAACTTCTAAGTAAACGCAACAATTTATAGCTTGCAACATCATTTCTCTAGTGAACTACGATTCCATTGAACTCTTAAAAAATAGTTTAATTTAAACCGATAGAGTCACTCGTACACTTTAATGAGATGTTTTTTTCTAAATACCTGTTATTATCTGAAAAAAGAAAATGCCTAAAAAAACTTTATTCGTTAACACATTCTTATTTTTTCGATTACTGATTTCGATACATCTATACGAAAACATTGTGATATTTTTATTACAAGCTTTCTTGAGAATACTGTTTCAGGGACGTGATATTTTTTTTTTACAAACGTAAAACCAGTATTAATAATTACTACTTATAAAAAAGGCACCTAATTATATATTCTACATGTGTTTTTATCAAACACGGCTAGTCCATAGATTACCTCAATGGCCCGGTGTTTTAGGGCAATAACAAATTTGCCATTTTGATGTTCAATTTCCATGCGATTGCGTTAGATTTAATACTTTTTCCCATTTTTTCACACAAGATAATTTTCATTTGTATATTTTTTTCTCTCTCTTAAATTTATGTAAAAAATAATTGTAATGGTTTATTATTTTTTTTTATCGCCTGCTACATTAATCTGTAAAAAGATAGTCAGGATGCTGGCGAATTCTTCAGCAAATATTTTTTATTGTCCTGTTTACTAATGTCTGTATCCGTGTTCTCTGAGAAGCAAGCAAAAATAAACTTAAGTATTTAAAAAAAAATTAAACCATAAGAACTTAAATTAAATAACTTAATCACTCACTTCTTCTCAGTCAGCTATCTTACTCGTGATATATATTATTTAAATATGTAATATCTAAATTTCTTTATGTTTCGGAAAACCTATGGAATATTACATACATGTGGGGGCTCTGAAGCCTGAGTTCAGGAAGAGTTCAGTCACCTGCAACTAATCTCAAACCCCTCTCCAACCTCCATTTTTCCCTCTAAAACTCTGTGTTGCCTCCAATAATGTATCAGTAATCTGTCAGACTCTGTAGGTCTTTAGAAGGTTCACTTAAAAAAATGTTCAAATATTATTTATATAATATTAATTAACCAACAAAGTTCTTGCCCGAATGTTGATGCAATAGATTAAATTGTTTAACTTTCAGTCCAGGACAGTTGTCCTTAATACTTAACCCTATTGAACTCATTCAATATTTGTGATTAAAAACACAAATGCGGGACACCAAATTCATTAAGGGCAAACACATGAATTTTTTAATTAATTTTGGAAAAAAACAGTTATTCATAATTTTATGAACATTAAAATGATCTTAAAAGCTGAACTGTTTGAAGGTTTCTACTTAATCATAACTTACAAAATAATATATTAAGACCAAGGAATATGGTAGCATGAGTGAAAGTGGAATTCCAAATGCGCACCCAAATCTTATTATCATAAGTCATTATGAATTGAAGGTGAAAAATTAAAAAAATTGCGTCAAATATTTTTAAACAAATCTGAGCCTGTTATACAAAGCTTTTGCTGATTTTAACTACCCTTCTATTTTATTTAGAAAATTATTCCAATAGCCACCCCACCCCCCCCCCCCCCCCGGCCGTGCGGGCACCGGAACATACATAGACAAAACCGTCGAGAGGGGGTTCAGGAGTATAAATCATTATCATAATTTTTAAAATAATAAAAAAATTGAGACTCCACGAAGGAGGCCCAGATGGGAAATAAGTTCCTTTGAGCATAATTTGTCATTTTTGGGGATGCTGTGAAAATGGTATCACTTAAGAAAATACTAAAAGATTTAAGTCAAAATATTGTTGGGATTCTGACTTTCCGAAAAATACAATACACAAACTTTATTGGTTTGCTCTCCGACCTACAAAAAAATTCGCCTGCTGCTCTTTTTCCATGTCTTTGTAATTGTTTTAATTTGTTTTCCAATTCCTTCACCCCCACCACCTACCTAAATATCTACCCCAAATAAGAATACCATGTAAAAAAATCGCCTGCAACACTTTTCTGTGACTGTGGGAGAGTTACAACAAATTTTCCACCCCTTTGCTCTCGTCACTTACTCCAGTCGGGGTACTAAAGTTCTACTGCCTTCGAGATTGTTGAAGAATTGGGACTTATGTACGATATTGGCAATTTTACATACCTAAGTATCTGTAGTAGGTAATTAGCAATAAACTAATATAAAAAGGTTTTTTTTTTAATATTTTGGCCTCAAACCAAATTTAACTTTTGTGTGAAAAAGGCCACAAAGCCTTAACTGTTTTTTTTGCATAAAAAGCACATTTAAAGTAGATATTGCACCACCCCGCCTTCCCACCGATGATAAATTGGATAGTTTGAGGACTGCCTTTCGAGTCTTAGATCCTCCTCTGGTCCCCATACAAACAGTTTAAAATTTTCCCAGCGCTTCCAATTGTGCGAAGCACTTGTAAGAAGTTTGAGGAAATATTTCGAGGTTATGGACCACAACTTTAAAAAGCTGAGAACATTTTTTGATAGCAGCATCTCTTTTTGTTTATCAAATTATCATTAATAATAATATAATTTAGCAATCTTTAAAAAAATATATTTTTTATTGTACTTCCATATAAATTGTTGTAGTTTTAAAACAAGTGTTGGATGAAGTAATATATATGTATGTATAAAATGAATTGTTTTCTATGTTAAAGGAGGCGAGAGGAAAGAGGCCTTTTAAAATATGGGACAGTTCGAGAAATGTGCGTAAAGGACTCGTGGTTAACAGTTTCGAGGAGCTTTTACATAGAGGTAATGTATACATTCTTTTCACTCTAATATGTTTTTTTATTTATTTTCGATTACATTATAATAGATATGTTGTATAAGGGAGTATAATCATAAGTGTAGTACATAAAAAAACATTATTATTATTATCTTCTTCTTCAATAATTATTTGATGAAAAACAGTTACTAATAAATCTAAATGAAACGAGAAACAGAACAAGACAACACCTCAATCCAGTCAGCCATATTTTTACGTCTTTTGGTCGATTGCATATTTCAACATCAGAATTAACAATATCTTTATATATTATTTCCAATATTTTAGGCTGCTCTCTTTTTAAAATATTACAAAGTTTTATGAATTTATTTGTAACCTGGATAGTGTCTCGAATAAATAAGGGACACCTTTTGACTTTTAATAATCTTCAAAAGTTATAAAAATGTTATTCCAATAAAATTGATTGTTAAATTTAATTGTCCTCTTATAAGTCCAATTTAGTTGCTCATCATATGTGACAAACGTTCCTTTGATTGTAGTATTTGATTTTACTGATTAGTTGTAATAATTTCCATAATTTATATAATTTATATTTCCATAAATTATAATACAAAAAAAACATCGGTACTGTTGTCTAATGTTGATATTCTCAATATATTCAGCTATGACAAATGAAAACACAAAAAATTCTGCTTACCCATATTGTCTTCCCTTCATTTAAAATTTTATGTATTTATTACATTTAATTATATATTTTTACTGACATTTATACAATAAAAACACAATACAAAGCATTTAAAGCGTTCTGAAAATAGTAGAAATAAACGAAGAAAATGGTACAAATGATGACAAATTGCAAAAAACACACCTCAGTAATATGATGATTTCTGAACATTATACACAAGGTGATGCACCACGTTGTGTAAAATTCGGGATCAGATTGGATAACACTCCTTATGTAGTTTGCGATAAGGATTAAATTCCTGTTTAAACACTAGCCGCCTAATTTTTCACAACAAAAAAATCCAAAAAGCGTGTTCTATTTTATTTTGCGAAGCTCAGGCACAAATATTTAAACGTTTTAAAAGCACATTTAAATAATTTAATTTTCCACATTATACTATATAATCATAACCGAAAAAAAGGTTCGTAAGCGGGAGATTTTGGAGCAGGCTTATAAAAAGACTAATAAAAAAATACTCGATTATGTCAAAGGCATATATGTGTTCTACTCACAGTATTTAATTAAAGCAACGAAAATATTTCTAAGTGATCCAATTTTCAAAACCAAAATCACAGGATTTTGCATCACCATAATTCTATAAATGGAGACCATAAATAGTACCTCAAACTTTCGATAAGTGAATGTGATATAATGTGATGTTCGACGTGTGTGTTGCAAAAAATGTTAAATTTCGTCTTGCGTTCTTAGTCGGTTCATGAAATTTAATTATGGCGACGATGGCAGGGTTCTTAATGAATTTGTTACTGACTATGTAATAATCTTCTATGTATTCTGATTCATCACACTTACATAATAATTAATGTGCTCAGATGGGATTTTGAGCTAAAAATTTATATAACTAAGAAATTTGCTGAACTTGTTCAATATTGTTTGATTGAACTTTAAGCAAAGTGAACCAAATAGGTGAATTATACTCCACTTGACTTCTAATGAAATACAGAACGTTCTCATACAATCTAATACTAATCACTTAAAGTTGTTTTGCAAAGGAAGCCAAGCATCTTTATTAGTTATATCATTAATAATTAACGATATAACTAATAAGACATACACTGCACAAATTATTTGTGCAATGAAAGTCAAGTTTTCATTGAATTCACACCCAAGTCACGATTTTGTTGACACTGGTAGCAATTTAAAATTTATGGCGATATGAGTGAAGTTCTGCTACTTTTAGACGAAAACATTTTTCTATCAATTTTCATATTCTAATATATATTAGCTAAATACCTGTGCTAACAGTGGGTAAGGAGGATTGGATTTGAATTCAATCGACTCTTCAGAATTGGATGTAGGAATAGAGAATATGAATTAGAAATGATATCATGGAATTTCATGGACACATGTATATGTGTCATTTTGACAGAGTCACCAGACAGTTGGGTGGTGTGGTGTGGAGAGACGGAGTCTGAGTTTGCGGGTTCGTTTGTTTGTATGTTTGCAGGTAAGGAGAAGTTGTCGGTGGGCGCCAGCGAGCCGGTGCGGTTGGTGCTCGAGAGCGACGGTACGCAGGTGGAGGACGGCGAGTACTGGAGGACACTTCCGCCCAACACTGTGCTTCTCCTGCTTCGCCAGGGACAGCGTTGGCTACCGACTGGCGCTGACGTCATCAGGGCTGGTTAGTTACTATCCTATATCTTGTATTGTCTCTTGTTATGTATCTTGTCTTGTCTCTTTCCATTTTTGTTTTCTTGTCTCTTGACTTATCTCTTACCCCATTTATTATCCTGCCTCTTGTCATGTCTCTTGACCTATCTCTAGCCTCGTTTATTATCCTGTGTCTTGCCTGTCTTCTATCCTTACTCTTATCACGTTAGTTGTCCTGTTTCTTTTCCTACGTCTTGCCATTTCTTTTATTCTGTCTCTTGTTATTTTTCTTGTTCTGTCTCTCGTCCCTTCTCTTGTCCTGTTTGTAATCCTGTATCTTGTCATGTCTCATATCCTGCCTCCTATCCTGTCACTTGTCTTGTATCTTTTCCTACGTCTTGCCATTTCTTTTATTCTGTCTCTTGTTATTTTTCTTGTTCTGTCTCTCGTCCCTTCTCTTGTCCTGTTTGTAATCCTGTATCTTGTCATGTCTCATATCCTGCCTCCTATCCTGTCACTTGTCTTGTATCTTTTCCTACGTCTTGCCATTTCTTTTATTCTGTCTCTTGTTATTTTTCTTGTTCTGTCTCTCGTCCCTTCTCTTGTCCTGTTTGTAATCCTGTATCTTGTCATGTCTTATATCCTGCCTCCTATCCTGTTACTTGTCTTGTCTCTTTTCCCGACTCTTGCCGTTTATTTTATCCTCTCTCTTGTTCTTATCTTTCGATTGTCAATTTTTATTCCTTCGCTTCACGACACTTTGGGCAATTGGATAAGTTGTTTTATTTTGGAAGTATGTTCACGAGGTACGCAAAGGCAAATAAGGATATGGAAAGAAGAGTGAATGCAATGATCTCATGCAACAGTGAATCGAATGCCATGCTCAGTAGTTTGCAAAAAGGAGCAGGCTGGTAGTCCATAATGCAATGCTGATACTAGCTCTGATATGGATCTGGCAGAGGAAGGATGAAGGGCTTGAATAAGGGAAGAAGTCAACACTTCCCGCAGACTATTGTTGTACACTTGCTGCGTTCGATCATTTTCAGTACTTCCCCCTCATTACTGTTACCCCATTCATTTGTCCGATTTGTCCCAAGATCCGATCGACCGCAATTGATAAGGGAGGCGATCTCGTTTATTCTAGTTTGTATGCTGATAAAGAACAACAAATGCATCGCAGACAGACTTATAACTTTTCTGATCTTAAAATTAGGGCAGAAATGGGGTTTCCTTTTCATCTTTTATTATTAATATGTTTACACAATATAATTTCAATCACGAAAGTTCTCACTAGAGTTACTAAATTCCTATTTAGTTGGTCAGCGATGAAAACATGGTTTTGTTGGTTTTTAGTAGTGGTTACATTTAGCATTTTCGTAAAACCACAAGACCCATAAAATGCATTCGAAATAGAGTAACTTGTAAACAAATATTGCTTTGTTTTCGATTTGGAAACACCTAAAATAGTTCAATTTTATTAGTTTATGATAAAATTGAACTAACGCGAATCTAAAATTCCGAATATTTGTACCACTTATCCCATCGTAAAACATTCTATAAAGCACATATAATACTAAACACGCAGTAAAATTAGCGTTTTGTTTTGCAGCTATCTCGGCGATCCCAAAGATCGTATGCGAGACTATCCACGCGCTAGAGTTGCACGATGAGACTCCGTCGTGGAAGATCATGGACAACAAGGGGCGCGTCACGGTGGTGCTGCACTGGGACCAGCGCGCGGGGCAGGGCGGGGCGGGAGGGGCGGGGGCGCGCTTGTCACCCTCGCGCAAGCCCGCCCCCGAGCGTCGGCCCTCCCTCGTCATCCAGACCTCGCTAGACAAGGAGCCGCATCGCCGCTACCCCGCCGGCCCGCAGATCACCGTCATCAACCACGACGAGCCGCCCTACCCCGGCCGGCCCGGCGCTGTGCACGCGCACACGCCCGAGTGCGCGCGCCACGTGCACCGGCCGGCCGCGCGACCCGGATCCCCGCCGGGCTTGGACGGCAACGGGCTGCCCGAGTGCGACTTCCACTGCTGCGCGCTGCACGAGGAGGGTCGCAAGATCGCCGTGCACAAGAGCGTGGCCACGTCCCCCATTCAGGAGGGCCACGCGCACGCGCAGACCTCCCCGCAGCCCTCTTCGCTGGCGGACGGTCGGCGGGCGCCCCACAAGGGCCACGTGCGGTTTCTAGATGCCGAGGGAGCTCGCCGCAACGGTGACAGTTCCGAGAGTGAGACGGAGAATACCGTTCTCGAGGACGAGCTCATCACTTCGGACAAGTTCCTGCTTCTCATCGATCAGCTCAGCGTGGACCAAAAGAGGCATCTCACCATCAAAGATATCGGCATCATCCTCGAGAGGCTTAGTTCTAAGATATTGGATGTTGAGCGATTAGACAGAGAGTCGGAAAGCGACGATTGCTACAACTGGACGATAAAGGCGACGATCCGAGGAGACGCGCTGCGAGAGCTGGGCGTCATCTACAACGGAAACTACTACGCTATCTCCGAGCACCCGGGGTACAAGGAAGAGAACGAGGAGGGCGGCGAGGAGGCGGAAGAGGAGGAAGAAGAAGACCGGCTGTGAGAGCAGAGGCAGTAGAGCAGTGAGGATGAACACTAACAGTAACTCTACACTACAGTACAGTGAGGAGCCTTAGCGCGTCTGGCCACGCCACTGGGACACTGGGACCCTGGGACCCTGAGACAACACTCGTCCCGGCTGGTGACTGCGTGTCACCGTGCTGCATCCGCAGTAGGCGCTGATGTGCCGGGCGCAGACCCTAACCAGCCCACCCACCAGCCACCGCCCCCGCCCCGCCGTTTAGTTGTTAAGTATTGATTACCTCCGACTAGAATCACCTAGGATAAATAATGCAATCATTCGTTCTTCCGAGAAGTGTGGAGAAGTGTGTTCCGGCACTCCCCGGCCAGGTCGGCAGGGCGGCGGGAAGGCAACCTGCCACCTGCATCTGCAACCTGCAACTACACCACGCAACTTGCAACCGTGGCAACCCTGCTCCAGTGAGGGCCGAGTAGTCCATTCCAGTGGAGACGTATGGCGATGTCAAAAGCACAAACGAATCCGTTGCTACTTACATATTTATTTAAAACGGTAGATAATTTAAAATCAAATAATTATAACTTTTAAAAGTATCGTGCGTGCGTGATGTTTTTATAAGCACATATCGATTCGAAGTGACTATAATATAATGTAAACGGCGAGTTTCTCCGAGAACATTTTGTGTAGATTGAATTCTCAATTATTAATTAGTCAAAACGCTACCGAATGTTGATGTTTTTTTCAAAGGTTTAGTGATTTTAAAAGAGAGAAATGAAACGAGAGTGAAATATCCGCAGAGCGACGGGCAGAGGGCAGAAGTCGCGGTCGCCCGATCGCTGTAAAACTCCAATACATATATTAACGTTATTTAGAGTTGACAATCGATTCATATGTTCAATCGATCAAATAAATACTTTTATGTGTATCGATACACGGTTTTTTATTATTCTAATTCGATTATATAAGGTAAAAAAATAGTAAATAAATGCAAATTTATGAAAATTTTGTATAGATATTTCTGTTATGACATGTAAATGAATAAATATGTACGGTATTTGCTTAAGAATTGTTGAAGGAATATGGTGAATGTGTGGTCCTGCGTAGAGGGTGTCCTGCATTCAAACTACAAAACGCATCTCTCGAGCTATCACTTTTTAACTATACCTTTCTCAGTAACAAAACAAACAACAAACTATCACTGCAGCAGTTTGCGGCGGTACTTAAGAGTTCTTAGAATGGCTGATTTCGTCTAAAGACAAACAAAAAACAGATTAGTGGAAATTTGAATTCAAATAAGTTTAATTTATAAAATGCATAATTGCTCACAGAAGAAGCTTATGTATGTAATTCAAAACTCATCTGACTTAAAATAAAGATTGGACAGTTAACTTAAACTCATTAATCTGCTCAATAAGCCTCAAATAAATGTTTTTGGTCTAATCAAAATATAACGCCATTTTCACACCCTTGTCTTCCGCAACCAATTGAGAAAATGTAATGGCATTTAGTCAGAAACTGTTCTCAGTTGGTTTATTAGTAAGTTTGTACAAAATAAACAAATCAATCCATCGCAGGCGCTCGAGGACCACACGAATGTGAACATTTAATAGTATGGGAGTTCTAGATTACTCGCATGATATCTATTATACTGAGAACAAGAAAACTTTTCATTGGAAAATTGTCACATGTAGGTCTATATTAGAAACGAATATTAAAACAATTTAACATGGCGTTCACGAGTTACCGTGTCGTGTCACCGTGCGGCAATAGCAGGACAGACTTCAAATATTGCAGAATGCTTGTCGAAAGATTTTGAGATTGATACGAAGGTTAAGAAATGTGACGAAGTAATTTAATTGCTTGGGCGGAGAATTCGTCGAATACACCACATTCAGAACTATACTATCTGTCATTAAGATTGTTTACAATGTAATAAACTTAATTACGTTAAAAACTTCAAAACTTCACCTGTTTAAAAAAATAAATCTCATTTAAGTTCAACTGACAACCTGACGAAATACTACGTGCGAATTAAATTGAATTTTGATTAACCTCACAGTTAAGGTTCAAAGCTTAGTATCAAGTCGAAGTCTACTTACAAGCAACAAAAAATTTCAATAGAAAGGCAAAAATATTGTCGTTTGATCTGTAAAAAATTCTCCCTCTAAGCGATTACTTTAGTTTTAAAGAAGTAAGAAATGATATAAGTGATATTTTTTTAAATAATTAAGACATTTTCAGTAATTTTCAAGCATTTATTTAAGCAATATCAATTATATGAAATCTCGCCTAAGTCGGCAAGACGAAATGAATAATCAGTATTATTTCTTAAGTTCGTTTACCAAGCCAAATATTTGTGCCAAATCATATGGAAGAGGTTGATGAAAGTTTTCAGGACTCGCATGATTTGTAATGAAAGCATTTTGTGAAGGATTTAGTGTGTTTATAAATAGATAATATATGCTCGAGGACTATTGCCGCACTCTGACACTAGGGATCGTAGGGAGGCCGTCTTAAGGCAGTGCTAATGTAAGGATATAGTGTTCATAACATACATACATACATACTGTTAAATACTTATCTTTCTTTATTTTTTCTTTCCTTACCTTCGCGATATTAAATACATCACTGGACTGATTAAATAAAATTATAAAGATCCCGTTGTGAATGATCTTCGCGATATTATTCTAATTGTTTTAGAATTGTTGAAAAATCGTCGACCATGTTATTATTAACTCTTTGAGAGTGTTAACATTTATTTTACTTAGATGTAAAATTTGAACGAAATAAAATACAATACAATAAATAATTGTTCACGTGTGACCTGATTATTTGAATTCAATTACAGCAACTAAAACATTAAACAATATCACAATATACATATGATCATATCTGAAAGAAAATGTATAATTTATTAAATCAATCCAGTGTTAAGAGATTTGATTAAAATATGTTAATAATTGCGCTTCCTTTATAAGTTGTTTTATGAATATTCAGTTGTACTTTTCATAAATTGGTGCACCCCCTTGCAAAATATCTTTGTGAATGAATATTTGTTGTGCCAAATATATTGTTTATATTTGTAAAGATCTTCCGTTAGGTAAATTGTATAATTAATTGTTATTTTTAACCTGATTTTAATTAATACCTACAACTGTACGTAAAATCCAAAGCCCGACTATAGCATAGATAATTTAAATATACCAATTTAATACTTTTAACGACAATTATTTTTTTCTGAAATATTAATTTGAATTCTCGTTCAAATAATTCTGAACAATATCTTTCAGTTTTCTATTTATTGTATTTGAAATGTAATTTTCGTGTTTATCAATACTTTTTTTGAGCGATTCTGTAAGAGTGAAATAAATGAATTTGTATATATTATTATGTACAAATATAGTAAATAATATGTGTAAAATATACTATGAATGATATGCTAAGAAAATGTGTAACGTTTCCAAAGATTTTCATTTTAGAACCATAAAGATTTGTGATAAGTTTCAAATTCTTACTTGACTAAATAATGACGTGAACAAGCCAGTGATCCAAGTGCAAACTAAAACTAGATGCATCATCTGTGTAATCTTTTGTAATGATTATTTTAACGAACATTTTAAAGTTACTTTTTAACAACGGTTTTCACATTCGCAAGGATATATAAAACACAATAAGATCATTAGAAACACATTAAAATCTTCGTCTATAAACCCACAATAAATAATATGAAACACCTTGAAAACAGAAGCCGCATTATAGAATTTACGACTTCAAGAGCAATCTCTTTGAATTCTCAATCTAAACCTTCTATCGATATGATTTTCAATAAACGTAAACATGATTAAATAATAGCGAACTAATGTAATAAAAAATTACATTTAAAAACATTCAATAAGAAATAATTATACAATATTGATTATTTCTGTCTATTTTTATTAATGTCTGCATTTATTGAAGATAGAAAAATCGTATACGATATAACCTACAAATTAATATCTACCCATATTTTGTACTCAAGTTAAAAATATTATTTTTATCTATAATTCTATTTTGTCTTTCCATATGCAGACATACCTACACAAATAGGTTGTTAAATTAACCAGTCAAAAGTAAACTGGAGATCGCATAATCTAATATGATACTACTTAGACACACAAATAGATTGATAAACCGGTCGAGAGAAGACTCTGGAGATCTCATAGTTAAAAATTATGAATTGGTAAAACGTTTTTTTTACCTAAATAATATTGAACATGTAATTGCCAGAGAAAGAAAACCCACCAAACTGATGAAAAAGAAAATGACTTTAAAGTGAACAATTTATGAATGCCCATTTGCGTTCCTCATCTGAAAGTATTGATAAAAACGTACACATTGAATTTAATATACATATGTTTTTAGTTATTATTATGATTGTAACACTTTTGTACCGAGCAGCAATTTGTGTCTCCCCCGATTAATGTCGAGAATCGATCGAGAATAAAGTTGCTGTTAATGTTTTTAGTTTGTAAAGCAAATTTGTTATGTGAAAATAAAAAAAAAGCAATGTTATATACATTTATTTTTCAATTTATATGTATACATATTGAATATAATTAAATGATTTATCATTTAAATGCGATTACTGTCGAATATTATATTTCGATTTCAAACGAACCGGGACCAAGGATCGAACTGCACAAGAAAGTCAAATATGGCAACTTAGTGAAAATCTAATAATTTCTCTCCCTTTTGAAGAAGTCCCTTCATGGTATGAATGTGTACTTTTGACTCGGTGGGATCAAATTGATAACAACAATAATTAGTTAACTATTGGCTGCATTGTGTAGATCGGTTCTGGGTTTGGAAAAAAACCAGGAGCGGCTCGAGGAATTAACCGATTGAGGGGGAATTTTGGCTCCTAAAATAATAAGGGTGCCTAAAACAAAACTGAAAACTAAATTAATCAAAAATGTATTAATTTATTGAATGCAATGCATTCATTAGATAAGTGCATTAATAAGTTGTATATTTTGTGGTGTAAATTTCCCCTTGGTCGCGTGATCTTCTCGAGCAAGTTTGTCGATCGTAATGAACGGAACAGTATACCAATAGTAAAATGTGTTTTTGTTTGAAGAAATATACCTATGGCAATGGCTTCTTGCGGGTTGTGTTGATCTGTGGTTTTCACTAAAATGAATAGAAAAAATGTCATCTCTTATAACACTGCCATATTAGGTAAATAAAGAATGATAATATCGAGAATCATGTTGTATTTTATTGACAAATCGCCTCAGCCCAATCTACTTAATTATTATTATTATTTGTTGACTAAAAACATTATTTTATTATATTTTTCAGAATCTCAAGATCAAGTTTGTAAGAGTTTTATCTTTTTGATTTTACATAATTTAAAAGGAAAGTTAGTGTGTGTAATTGTGCTAATGAAAAGGTTTTTTAATACGTCGATGATTGAAAATATGATTACCAAGTAGCAATTTAAGACAAATACATACACAATAATACGGGCTACGCAGTGGTTCGATTGTTAAATAGAAATTTACAGTTCATATTTTTTAACAATTTTCTTACTCAATTTTAGGACACACATTTTGGAACTTTATTTTTAACATTTTTCGTTGTCGTCAAGTTTAATTCGTAAAAAAAAAAAAGATTTCGATTTTAATGTTAATAACGATTTATTTATTACAAGAGCTGCTGTGTAATTATTATTATAATTATTATGCGTGACAGCTGTTTCGACTTCTGAAGGCATTATTAAACTGTGGTGAAGCCGCTTACAGACAATATACATACGTATATATGTAGTATGTCTACATAGGTGCTTGTGATGAAAATCTTTTAACAAATTTCTTTTATTTTTATTAATTTCTGAGAAAATTATTGGAAATTATTAATGGCTATTAATCAGCGCACACATTTTCAATAATTTAAATAATTACACAGAAGAACCTAATTACGAAAATGTTTTTAAAAATTTTAATAAAAATAACGTTATTAAATAAAAATAAGGACCCCTCTAACTTATTTTCTTTCTATATGCTATTGACGATTTAAAAATATATATTTTTTTGTAATAAAGTGTTTTAATCTGCAAGTTTTCAATAGGCAAATCAGTAACCTAATTACAAAATTAATTAATAATGCGGTAGAATTTCTTGATGAAAAGTTCGACTGTGAAGTCGAACACTTCTCATTGAAAACCTTGGCCCGGTTACTTGCCAACACATATTAACGGTAGCTAATCTTTAAAATTGGAACGCGAAAACCGTTTGAAAATGGAACTCCATTTGAAACGGGGACACAATTTGAAAATCGAAGGCCGCACATTCCAAATTGTAATATAAAGTGCATGTGTCGCGTCGGGGCCCACACCCCTCGGCAAAGTGGAATGAACTCTTCCTCGGGGCGTCCCGGATGCAGCTGAATTCCAGCCGTATATCTATCCCTCTCCAACCCACAGCATTTTTAAAACGTTAGAGCAAGCACACCATATTATATTATACTGAATGTTGCGGAAAGAAAAGCTCGGCACTTCGCAAAAAAACACACTTTATCTCTGTACGGAATGAAAGTAAAATTTCAAACAATTTGGTTCCAAAATACACATCTAATCGCAATGCAGACTTTAGTTTTAATTAAAACGAAAAAAAAATTGAAGGTCCACCACGTAAAAAAATTTTTTTACAAAAATTAGTGAGAATTTGTAATCAGTAATACATTGTCATTTTTGATGCAGTGGTTCACCCGAACTAGTAATAACTGGCTTTCGTTCGTGTGGTCGGGTCTAGTTAGGAGGCTCGCTCCATTATTTATTGAAGTAATTTCCCTGGCGGGGGAGAGGTGGAAGTGAAAGGTCCCAAGGCCGCGGAAGTTTAATGCTGCTAAACGGTCGCTACCTTTTGATGCCGGGGCTTCACCTGAAAGAGCACAAATTTCAGCGGACCTGAAAATGTTATCAAATAAAATTATTAGATTGTTCTGTTCTTATTTCGATTTAGTTCTTCCCCGTTTAAATTGGATTGCGGAAAATGACCCATTTTTACTGAGATTCGTTTGGTTTAAAAAATTCTTGACTGAAATAAAATGTTCGAATTTTCAAATAATCATTGATAGAAATAAAATGTTCCAAGTTATCAAGTAATAATTATTTACTAAAATAATTATTATTGATTGAAATTAAAGATAATAAATTTTAATATAATTTAATTAAATGAAACGAGATCTAAAATTTTCCGTTGTGTGTAACTCCGGTACAATAAACTTTAAATTTAAGTATCATCATTTTTCTTAATTGGAAGAGTTTGTTTGAAGATATAGTACCTACCCATAATATAATATTTTTAACAGAAAATTATTTTAACTGTCATTTTCAAAATTGGAACTATTTTTTCGAGAATTAGGTCGTCTTCTACAGCAAAATTTCAAAGTTTTTGCAATGTTTCATATTAATTAGAGCGAGGACAGAACTTTTTGAGTCGCAAAACTAAATTTGACTGTCGTCAATACCTTTAAAAAACCCAATATACAAAAAAATAAAAATAAAATGGGAGATGACCTTTTTGAGAATATCCCGAGATTTTTCCACGGATCTGAGGAATAAACATAAAGTAAAAAAAAAATATAAAATTTAAAAATAAATACAAATAAAATTTTGCATGATACCAACAGAAGGTGCCTATTTACGTTCAGCTGTTTTTTGTATTTTTCTTTCGTGTCTCGACGTGTTTTCAAATATTTTAACCAACGAAGTGAACGTAAAAGAATACTTCGTATCGATATCAACTGGGGTATTTTAGCATTCAAACATCAGTGGGGATGGTCCGATGATCTATAGCGCACATGGGCATATGAGCAACCGCCGGCCCGCCGAGCTATTTTGTCCGGCCCTGATTCATTTCGGCGAAGTAACAGAGAAATAAATTAACAGTTCCAGAGAGAGATTCAATAATGGAGATAACACAAATTTACGTATGTGTGAACAGTTTTTTTTCGAGGATGAAACACACCAAATCAAAAATTCGAAAGAGGAAAACAGATGAAAATCTCGAAAATTCTGTGCGATTGTCCTTTAGCAAAATACCAATATATTGATAGTCTCTTAATTCAAGTACAAGGCCAACTTCACACAAAATTTTGAAATCAGTCTATAATATTAATATTATGTCGTTTATCAGTCAATATAGAAGTAGCAACGTGTTTTATTTACTTTCATGTTACTTTAATATGTTTAATAATTTGTCCCGGGCGTTGACTCGGGGACAGAATGATAATTTGGCCCACGACCTAGGAAAGGTTGCCCATGCCTGATCTTTAGTATAGGTTTAGTATATATTTTTTTATCAGTCAATATAGAAGTAGCAACGTGTTTTATTTACTTTCATGTTACTTTAATATGTTTAATAATTTGTCCCGGGCGTTGACTCGGGGACAGAATGATAATTTGGCCCACGACCTAGGAAAGGTTGCCCATGCCTGATCTTTAGTATAGGTTTAGTATATATTTTTTTATCAGTCAATATAGAAGTAGCAACGTGTTTTATTTACTTTCATGTTACTTTAATATGTTTAATAATTTGTCCCGGGCGTTGACTCGGGGACAGAATGATAATTTGGCCCACGACCTAGGAAAGGTTGCCCATGCCTGATCTTTAGTATAGGAAACCCGCTCGCACCGCGCTAGTGTAAAATGAATGCTCTAAAATTTAAGTTTAGACTTACCGAACTTAAAACTTTGTTCGTGTTAAAATATTAAGAAAAAATACATCATAACGCAAATGAAATCAAGTTAATTTTTACGAAAGTCATTGTTTTCCATAAAACTTCAGTTGGCATAGTATTTGTTAGTATTCAGATTCGAGATTCTTCAAAATGAAACATCGAAATGAATATTTTTGGACTGGATCATTCTACCCACGTGCTGGAGGAGCCCAGGCACTGAATCAGATGGATTAAATCTTGAATAAGGCGTGGTAGGAATTTCAATGCGATTCTCTTTCTAATGGAAATAGTTTTAGAATGATTTTCTGAAATATTATAGCATTAAATTATTAGCAATTCAACCTAGAAAACTTTTACATTATAAGATTTTTTTAAATTCAACAAAACTCGACCAGTCGTAATGAATGATAATTCGAAAATGGTGATTTTTTTTCTTAAACGCCCGTTAGGCTTTAACGCACATTACGTAATGATAGTCTTATATTTGTAATAACAGATATAATAACAAGTTAAGGATTATTGCATATCTTCACAAGGGAAGCAATGTTAAAATTATGTTAATAAAATTAAATATGTCGACAGTTGGTAGTGTACACGATTTCAGAATAAGTTTGTACGAGGTACTCAAATACTGATGTGAGGAGTTGACTTGTCCCATCTCAAATGAGGTGAAGTGTGATTTATATAAAAGAGCCAAAAAGGAGCTAAAATCTTATACTGCCAATGTATTTTTCCCCCAATGTGATGAAATTAAAATTAAATATGTCGATCTAGTGAATTTGTTAAAATGTCGACCAGTGATTCCCAAAGTGGTCCATGTGGACCCCTAGGGGTCCACGGGAGACCCGACGGGGGTCCACGTGGGCGCGATAAAGAAATGGGGGCTCACAAGTTGTAGGTGGGGGTCCACGAACTGGTTTTGATTCAGACCCATCCCGTGACCCATATGCATATCCCATCCCACCCCCCGTATCATATCCTATTACGCCCCCTCCATAACAGAGACCGGCGTACAGCGCACGTTGTTGTACCGGTTATGCATAAAATCTTAAAACGCCCAGCTAGGCAAGGGGGGGGGGGCGTAATGGGATGTGGATGTATTGTACTGGGTTGGGAACATACCCCCCCCTCACGTACCATATCCCATTACGCCCCCTCCGTCGTGGCAAATATAATCTCGAATAATGGTCCATTTTGCCCCCGTTTGAAAAAGTCGTGGATCCGGTACTGCTCCGTTGTGACAGACCACACCTCGCCATTCAATATTCAGCACACCGTCGAGTTTTGGGAATATGGTAGAAATATACCAGCGGGGGGGTCCACCATGACTAGTAAAATTTTGAAAGTGGTCTACGAGAAAAAAAGTTCGGGAACCTCTGATCTAGACGGTAATAGTTTCATTACCCACATGATGCAATTTTACACAATGACCCTCATACATTTTTCCTTCCAAGAACTTCCCTTTATTTCTTTATTCTCGGGTTATAAGATAACCTGACAGTTTTTGAAAACTCCTAGGTACTTTAACGGAAAAATATACATGGGGCGATGTATGGATCTGAATAGAGCAAGGAGTGTGTGTCAGGACCAAAGATATTGAAATATAAAAGATATAAAAGATATCGAAATATCTTTAGTCAGGACCGAGTTATTGAAATACAAAAGATATTGATATATCTTTGGTCAGGACCGAGTAGGGTGGAAGTTCATCGTCTATGTCCACCTTTGCGCAGAAATAACGTGGCGGATAGTAAGTTAAAATACCCATTTAAGTTTTGTCTAAAACGAAGGTCTTTGATAAAGTTGGCACTAAGCAGCGCTTGAATAAAAAGCGTAAAAGGCATAAAGGCTTAGATAATGAATGTTCTGATGCAGCAAGGAGAGATAGCGGAGGATGATTCGGAGACCAGCGAAGTGGAAGCAGAGATTGGTGCGGGCGGAGATGTGGGCGGGTGGAGATGTGGGCGGCTGGTCAAGTGGGGTGTGGACTGTGGACCCGACCTGGAAATAATCCTATCATTAAAAACCACTCAACATGAAAACGCTACGGCTGGAGTGATTAGATATGATGGCGGGAGTTAGGAGTTAGAGTTTGCTTTTGGTTTATGGTCATTGACAAATACAATGCAGACAAGGATAAGTTCCATCTATGATATCTGCAGGCAGCTGACTGTAATGATTACGGTGACTGTGTGACAGTGTTGCACAATTTATTTGTCATTAGGCTGAGAACGACCTCCTTGACTGCAAATCTGGAGATCGCAGGTTCAAATCCCGGCTTGCGCAAATAAACTTTATTCGATTTATTTGTATTATATCAAAATGCATTAATTTAAACCAGTGATTCCCAAAGTGATCCAGATGGACCCCCAGGGGTCCAAGGGAGACTCCACGGGGGTCCACGTAGCCGTGATAAAAAAATGGGGGTCCACAAGTTGTAAGTGGGGGTCCACGAAAAAAATCTGGTTTCGATAGTAAAGAACAAAAATGTTGGCTTGGCTTTACCTATCAATAAAGGCAGATAATACACTACTAAAAATAAAATTAAGGAAGCAAACAAAATTCCAAATTTTTCGGTGATTTCTGACAGACTGTTTTTTGGTGAAAAATGGTATTGAGACTTTAAAAAAAGCATTTTGAAGTCTTAAGATTTTAATTTTCAGACTTCTGGCTAAAATTTTTTAGGTGATACGATTCTCATGCAATTCTAACAGATAGCGCGAAAAAATAATTTTGTAAAATTTTTATATTTTGGTCCCACTGGCTTGAATTTTTTTTTTCAGTTAGGCCGGCATATGGATCAGATAGCATGTTTATTTAGCATTAATTTCCCTTTTTTAAAACCTCCCTTAATTTTTTTGAGTAGTGTATTTTAAGATGGTCAGCGACCGTTACTTGTAAAAACTTGCACATTCGATATTCAGTACCGGCTTGGCTTTACCTGTCAATGTAGGCAGGTACTATCTGCCTATATCTACTCGTATTTTGGTGAAAAATGGTCATATTGAGACCCATCCCGTGCCCTTATCCCATCCCGCCCCCTGTCTCATATCACATTACTACCCCCCCCCCCCTCCCCCCCGTTTTGACAGAGCACAACTCCAGCGTTATATTCAATATTCAGTACAATGCGTGTCGAGTTTTGGGAATATGGTAGAAATGTTGCAGCAGGGGGTCCACCGAAACCAGTAAAATTTTGAAAGTGGTCAACGAGAAAAAAAAGTTTGGGAACCTCTGTTTTAAACTAATATGTAGTATGTTTGCAATACGTTCCAGAGTGGTAGCCATTTTAAAATATTTAAAAAAATCCCACAATTCAAAAACCCTTTTCGATTATTTTTATAATCGAAATGTGAAATACTGGTAAGAACGCGGCAGAAACCATTTTTTTTCGGTTTTCACTTTTTGATGCTTACTTGTAATAAAATAAATACGTCGATCTGTATAGTCCAGGTTTACATAATTTTCATTAAGGTTTATGTATGATAAAAAATTTATAAACCGTATACAGATCGACGCAGTGCTTTTTTTATAAATGAATTTGCCTCAAAAAGTGAAAATCGAAAAATGTTGGTTACGTCAATTAGCCTTTCTGCCGTCGATTTGTGATGATTTTATGAATAACTAGCAAGTACCCGGCATGCGTTGCAAAGCCACTAAAAGAAAGAAATAATTTGTGTTTTAATTCTGTTTATTGAAGTGCTTTTGTATACACAATATTTTTTGGTTTTTCGTCTGGTATAAATGCACGAATAAATCAGAAGGTTTCCGACACGTGAGCAGGTCACATAAAGCTGTCCATGTGAGAATCATGCATTTTCCAAATTTTATTCCTGCTATCCCCTACCGCTACGTCTCTCTCCTTTGCAATCCCTCCCTAGTCCCTCACCCCTCCGCTTCCCCTCCCTTTCGTGTGCTTTAACATGCATCAGTGCTTCCGTCTCCGTTCCCCTTCCGCATTACCTTCCTCTTCTACCTTCCCTCTCCTGCGTCCCCCCCTCCATTCCCCTCCCCTCCCGTATTCTCCTCCCACTCCCTCCTTATCGCTAAACTTATCGATAAACTATTTGAAATGCACACATTTTCAAACAACGTATGCAAATAAAAATCCTATTAATGGTAATACAAATAAAAAATTCTTACAAATTTCATAACGCCAGAACTTACCATTATGTGGGCGTTCGCACAATAACTCACCAAAGTTTCATAGTAATCCCATGAACAGTATAGAAAATAATAAAAGACAAACAAAGAAACATTAATTTTTATGTATATGTTCATACAATTATATTTACATTTAGCACTATTATTTACAACTGAAGACAATACATTTCTGAAAACACTTTCAAAGGATATAATTAACGCAGAGTTGTTGCACCAAAAGTTACTATAGTTTCATCGTAATATCAAAAACACTTTTGAAAAATATATCTAGACAAAAATGCATTTTATTGATACTTCTAGCTTTGAACTCCGGCGTTGTCCGGGCATTATTCTGCATTAAGGAGTGAGAAAATGGTGGGAGTGGAATGGGGGGAGTGGAATGGGGGAAATGGAATGGAGGGAGGTATTTTTTAAATCTGGCCACTGAAAATTTATTAAACTTGGAATATATCTGTATTTTTGTAAGAAACACACTCACGGACACCCATTTTATATTTATAAAAATATAGATTAGAACTCCATGGGGTCTCCAGATAGGTCTTCAAACTGAAAAAGGATGTGCGCTACTTTCTAAAATTGAAAGTGTCTGGTAAGCTGCATGGGCAATGGTAAAGCAGGCGTCTGTTCGAAAGGTTTCTTTTTGGCAGGTGGGTGGCTACCAAGGCTACCCCCTGCAGAGGGCGGAGTTTGTACTTAAGATTTGAAATATTTCATTTCGGAGTTCAACAATAAAATTTGAGTCAAATTTATAAACATGATAAAAAGTCCTAAGCTAGCTACAGAAAATGCCACCGTGAGCTCCCGGTAGCTCGCGAGCGACCGTTTGGCGACCGCTGGATTAGATAGATAGAAGATATTTGATATGCGTCCTGTCAGTTTGGTTGAGATGTTGTAAAATATGATGAACCTGAGGAAATCGAAAGTTGTGATTGGTTATATGATGTAGGTGGGTTGTTCTTCTTTTTAACCTACATAACTTATACCACTCTGTCACATTTCCACCACTCTGCCACATTTTCTTTTTACCATAAATGAATTCTCTCTGGATCTCAGAGGGGAAATTGTAGCAAGGGGGAAAGGATGCCTAAAATGCCTATTGGGGGTGACAAACACGAGCTGCGTGTATACGAATTTCGAATGACAGAATTAAACAGTAACAGAATTAACGTACTACATAAAAGTTGTAGAGACAAGTTTTTGAGATTTTTAAAAATATTTTATTAAACATCATTAAAAATAATAATCGCTGTTTCTTGATAAGTTATATCTTTTGGAGTTTAAAAATAGTTTTATATTTTATGTCATCATAGCATTTTATTGTAACATTATAGAATATACGCAAGTCGAGGTGGCAGAAGACAACTGTGACTTGTATGAAATACACTTCAATCACGAGGAGTTACAACTCTGTAACGTAATTTTTAATACAAAAATTTAAACACTTATAATTTTAAAACGCACACAGTCGTAAGGTCTTTAGTACAGTACATTTAAAGTAATTATAAAATAATAATATTGGTAATTCTGTTGAATTTTTCTCCACTAACTGGTGGAGACAACTTTATGTAGGTTAAAAAGAAGAACGACCCAGGTATCTAACTCATTATAAAGCATGTTTACAAAATTGGCTAATCATCTGACTTCTAAAGCTATCAAAATTATAAAGTTACATTAAATGACCCGAGTAAGTAAAAAATATTAGTTTGCGTATTTTTTATACGCTATCGAAGTAGTGATAACCGTTCGGGATTCACTGCGGATTAATAATTTACCTGTGAGTTGGTCAAAGACTTTCAGACTTCAAGAAATCTCCAATGAATTCCTTCTCAGTTTGGTTTCCAATGTATTCCTTCTTTCAGCAGCAGAGTTTGGCCGCAAATAAGGCTGCCGTGACGGGAGATTACCATCTTATTGGCGCTAGAGTCAACATGTTTCCGACAGCTTGCTCCGTGCTCCGTACTCCGAGCTCTCTGCTCTGGGCACTGAGAACGTTGCTAAGGAAATGCATCCATGCATTTGGAACTGATAGCCGAGAATCGTACCGCTTTTTCTACTGAAAAAATTAATCAAAGAGGCAATAATGTTGGGCTATTTTACAAAAGATCACATCAAGAATTTAAATAAATTATTTTAAAACTAAAAACAACGTAAAATTAACGTATTTGTGTTCACGTAAATCTATTTTATAAAGAACAATGTCAGTGCCTAGTGGTATGGCGTTGATTTTTACAAATATCTATAAACAAACAAAATGTTTTTTTTTATTTATTTATTATATTACATTAGATACAATTAAATAGCAAAAGTAACATAATAATAATATTTCAAGATAACTGTAAATATTAAAAATGTGTACAAGTGTTTTATGTCTTGTAGGTCGATATTAGTTCCTAGCTAGGCAGATTGCCTGTTCTAAGGAACCAATTGCTGATGAAAAAGCCAGACATGTATTTTGTAATAAAATGTTGTTTTAATTATAAAAAAATTCTAATTTAAATATGTACTAAGTTTATAGTATTAATTGTGCCATTTTTAGGTAACCATGTAAAACTTTAAGTGACATTATTTAATAGTTTTTCAGACTCCATTCTACCCAAGTCAATCAACCATTTAGTTATTAATGAACCGATGCAGGACATTTTGCATGTCTTAATATTTAATTCTGGGGGGATTTTATTATACAATTTCGGTCCCAGATATGTATATGTCTTTTGATACTTTGCCGTATTGCTCTCTGGGACCACGAGATCCTTTCTAGTGTGACTTCTTGTGATATATTTATGCTCAATTTTATGAAGATTTTCTAAATTTTTGTGTACTTGGATAATAACCCTTTTTATGTAGTTTTGACGAACATCAAGTACATTAAATTGTTTGTAGAGAGAGAACCTATAGGGTTTACGCATTATGACTCTAATTATGGATTTCTGGGCCTTCACAAGCGGATCTAAAATTGTTCTACCTGATGCTCCCCAACCAATACAACCATTCGTTAAGATGGAGTTGCATAATCCGAAATATATTTTTCTTAAGTCTTGTTGTTTAATTACATTTCCGTACATTTACATTGTTTAATTACATGTTATTCCGGTATTTTATATTTCCACATTATTTCTATAAACCTCAGAATTTCAATACAATTAAGCTAAGCTTTCGGAAAATTTTGAACATTGAGGAAATATATAATATGTAAATATTATTTGAAAAATGCATGTAAGAATCCCCATTCAACCTACAAACACAAATCATTCTTATTAAACAAATAATTGATACTTAACATTAACAGACCATACAACAATACCCCTTGCATGCTTGAGGTGATTTTTCACAAAAACGGCGCAAAACAAATTATTCAATTATTATTAATCAGTGAATAACATAATATTAACAAATTGACAGCTTTGTTGTTTAAGAGAATTTGATTAATCATCAAATTTAAAAGTTAAAATTCAAGCTATATGAAAGGTCGTTTCAAGCTCTTTTATAATCCAATTTTACTGAGTAAAAAATTTAAAAGATATTTTGAACTCCGATGACATTTTTGACGCTATTGTAAAACATCCGGTCCGTGAAGAAATAATAACAGAACTTGAATAGAGCTTTCACAGGACTTGAAATTTTAATTTTAAATTTGATGAATTGTTCAAATTCCGCGAATGTTTCTAATGAGTTATTCATAAAACATTGAATTAAGATTTTTATTACCTATTTTAACTATATATTATATCGATATAATTTTCCCTTTCTTTTTTGCTCTTTTGTTACATGGTATTTTCAAATAATTACGTGTCAGTCGTGATATTTTTTTTATTATTATGCGCTTTCTATTTCTTTAGCTAATTCTGCCTAGATGATGGAGACTGCAACGCCGTCCGAAGCGCTGCCTAAAGAAGGATGAAGCGCAACCCGACATAATAACCCAAACATCAATCACGACATTTTTGGGTTTGAAAATCTCAAAACATATTTTTTTAGCTTTTTTTTACATTAACTCCACACAGGAAGCCCCGAAGAAAATAATTCCCCTCAGGGTTTATGTTATCTTTGGGGATGCTGTGGGGAGGGGGGGGTATTTTTAAGGAATGGCAGTTCTGGGAAGAAAAAAGGTATGAGGTGTGGGTAGGAATCTGGGGTTAGTGTGTCGAGGTTATTCCGCCGCCAAGACCTAGACAAACCTGAACCATGAACTCGGGCACCTTCGCTAAGTCATCAAACATAGCGAACCACTTGGGGTGACCTACGGCAGAGGTGTCGGTTATGCAATAAATGGTTCCCGGGGCGGCAGTACCCATTCCCGCCTCCCAAATTATAATATCTTCCTACGCATTTATTTTATTTTACCACGAATTTTCTTTATTTAGTACATGAGTTTGTAAGTTTGTTCAATCGCCGAGTGCAAGGCACTTGACTTTTTTGAACAAGAGATATTTTGAATGTGTACATATGTAGGGTATCAATTATAATTAATAGTACGATTGGTAAAAAGCACGTGTACGGTACGCTCGCCTGGTGCCTGGCGCATAGTATCGGGATGATTGGCCGCTGCAGGCGAGTGGGGGGCGCGTGGCGGGGGTCGGCGGGAGTCCTTGGCAGGCCGGGGCTGGCTTCAACTGGGTCAGTGGGGCGCGGGCGGGGGCGGCCGGGCTGCGCTCGTTGCACTGAGGGGGCGGCGCGCGGCGGGCCTCCACCGTACAGCTGGGGGGCGGTGTGGAGGCGAGCGGGTGGACGGACAGCTTCCAGGCCCCGCTGCAGAATGCGTGTGATATTTCAAAATCCGCGCTCGGTACGAGAAGATCAAAGATACGTCTAAACAATATATATATATTTATTGATATGTTGTAGTATAATTTATAAATCTTAAACAGCACGGTACAGTGTTCCAAAGTTGTTGACTAACTTTCTTTCACCGCCTAATAATAACTTGAGTAAAAACCTTATTCATGGATCCATGACAGTTGACCCACCGACAGTTGGCCCCCCGGCATACAACATACAATATGCAGTCGGTTTAGGGAAAATACGGTATACCTAATTACACAAAATATAACTAGGTTATCCCGAAAGTTTGTGCAGAGAGGATGTACCGCCGAATAACAAAATATAAAACATATTTTCATTTAAATCCATCGAGGAAAAATCTATTTGTCTATATACTGTGTATACCAGCGCATAAGTACAAAAATCGACACTGTTGATTAATTCGTTTAATATTCATACCAACTTATTATTAAAGGTACTCGCAATTTTGAAGTCGATATTACGTCCGTTTGAAATTGGTAAACAGTGCACAAATCATTATAATTTTATATCGTTTCGAAGCGGGCCAATTGCCAGCGGATCAACTGATTTATATGCACACTAGCTGACCTGGCCACGCGTTACTTCCTTTATCCAATATTGCGTCCGTCAAATGTAGGTATATCACACTGCGCTGTCAGAAACATTGTCTAAAGAAGGAGATAGCGCAACACGGCATAATAACCCAAAAATAAATAATGACACAACTTTTAAGTATTTGTTTGAGGGATGTTTTCAATAAAATATTTATTAAAGTAATTAGCTATTTTATCTTAATTTATCTCTTTTGGGAAATTTATCGTTCTTGGTTATGGACTATTATTTGGACTTTATATAAATTAATGTGATAGTAAAATTTTGAAATTTATAATATGTAAATGAATAATTATAAATAGAAAATTTCGCGATCACATTATAAAAAGTCAGCCGGTAAAAAACAAAGTTTGTTTTACTATAATACAAATATTTTCAATTTACGATCTAGTTGCGCCATCTCTTGGGCTGGCTAGTAGCCAGTTTCAAAATTGATTTTACTGAGGATCGAACCTTTACACCCGGGTACTGACTGATATGAGTGAACACCGATAAAACTTTGCAAAATCCTAACGTAATTAATTTCGTAACTGCTGTAAAATTTGTATGTCATCCAATTTCAGAGAAATTCGTATTTGTGTGCATGTGTATACTTGAGTGCCACCAATAGTTGAAAGAATTCATTGTCATCGTTAACGAGTCTATCTGTCGAGTCTCAGCTCGATCGGATGTCGGGAATTGGGTTAATTACCTAACTGAGGTTATAATCTACAGTTCTACGAATTCCTTCTGGTTTTCCTCGCCGCTGTGAACCGTACCTTCCAAATAGTACCTACCTAAGTAGAGAATAATTATTTGAACCGAACGCACCCTCATTTTCGCTGCACCGCCTGAAGTTTGCGACGGGGCGAGGGTTGGGGTGAATTTTTGGTGAAGAAGGATGACTCCCTTCCCTTCCCGACCCCACCGACACCTCCCTCGCCCCCCACCTATGTCTCCCTTCTCCTGGCTTTCCCACCCCCCATTCCTCACCCCGCCAGCTGATTGACCGAAAGCTGCATTAGAACTGGAAATTCTTCAAATCTCGCCCTTCAGCGGGGGCTTTGACATTATTTGGATACTTGAGAATGTACACGAATATCAGGTAAAATTTACTAAGGCAAGGTTATTTTCGTTTTCCGATGCCAAAATACCAACCTAGCAAATAAAATAAAAACTATTGTAGGATAAGATAAAATGAATAAATCTAAAACAAGTATGAAACAAAATAAAAATAAAATAAAAGTCGCAACAGGGTGTTAAATCCATGCCCTCTGTCTTACAGGGATAATACTATGACCACTGAGCTATAATTGAGAACCGATTTTTCTGTACTAATAAAATAAAATTTTGTGTGATGCTGTATTTTTTGTAATTTAAAAAAAATGTTAGTAGGTGCTGAACAACAGTTCCAGCTGCTCCCAATCGTCTGGAGCCAGTGAGACTATGGAATTCTTAATTGGGTTACTTTCTGAGGCTGAAGGTTATGCGTAGGGTAAGGATGTGAGACAGAGGAAGATGGGAACGTAACTGGCTATTCAGATCCGGTCGGAAGCCATTTCAAGCAACGTTTAGATTCTGAATGCGGTCTTTCACTCAGTGTGTACTATATCACCTCAAATATAGATAATAGGCTTATAAAAATCGCTTTACAAGCGGAGTAACAAGTGGTCAATTAAAGCATGAGTGTGTTTTTTATTATTTATTAAAAAGATTAAATTAAGTTAAGTAAGTTAATTAAAGTAAACTGACACAAATGATCTTAGCCAAAAAAGATTTTTTTTTTCAAATAATTGTTTTAAGCCGCTCATGAATTTTCTACTTAAAACACAAATTATTTAGTATTTTACGCTGATATTTTAATAATATAATTTAAATAACTAAGTTTTATTTTAATTCTACCCTAGTGAAAATGTAGAAAAGGTTTCCATTTAGTCAAAACTTTTTTTGGTATTCATAATGTGAACCGATTCGAAATAATAATTAATCGAAAACAGTGATTTAGTTGACACCTTAGCGACAAATAATCGAATCGAATAGTATTAATACGTAAGCGTCTGCGTGGTTGAATTTCCGAACCCGGCTTCGAGTGTATGTGGATGCCACGCCGTACGCGCCGCGCCACCAAAACATTTGTGTACGTGAAATTTCAAACCAAGCTACCGTTATAATTCTTGAATTCGGTTTCGAATTCGAGAATTCGCTACTTCCAAAAGATGTCGCTACTTCCGTTAGCAGGACGCGTGGGGACGTGCCCCCCCTAGATATAAGTGCTACGAATTTGTGAATTCGTATTATCTCTCTGGATACGGAAAGATTTACGGTTACACTCAGTAGTGAATAATAGTATTAAGCGACTATATATTACATTGACTAACGCGGTTACTTTGCCCCGGCGACTAGTTATCACTGGATGACAGTGGATCAGAGGAACGGTCTATTTTTGGAATCAGTTCCTATTGGATTTTTAAAATAGTCACCAACCCTGTAACTGGGCGAAGCCGAACCAAAAGCCTGCGGGGCGGGTTTTTAACTGCCAGTATCTACAAGATTACCCAACAGTTATCAGTAGAGGGAGAAAATATGGAATATGTACTAGAAAGAAAACGCGTTAGGGACGGGTGCAATTCCGCTGAATTATTTTGGGGTGTAATCTGCAGACTGTCCGATTAGATAGGGCTTTAAAGTTTGCTTCAAACGTATAAATGCAGGGCAGAGTTTTTAAAAAATATCTTTCACTGCAAGAAGTACTCAGCGTATCTGAATCCCTAGCAAGTCCAACTGGCTTCCGATACTTTTTTAGTGCAATGAATATTACAGTCTGTGCGGCTTCCTTGTTATATGGTTGACGTAATTAACAAAGACCTTCATCATCTTCTATTCTTGAATCTACAAAGACTATTCGATCTCAGTGAATTAGATTGATTGAAACCTTAGAATACTTATCTGAAAATTGCAATATTACATGGTTGCTGCAAGCTTTAACCAATAAAGGGAAATTATCTACATTTAGCCTGCGAATCGCTACATTTAGATTACGAATCACTGCACTCGACAAGTTGAAAAGTGAAACTATCTGTTAATAACGGTTCCGTGATAACTCGAAAACTGAACGCACACCTTTAAAAAGTTACTTCATAGATATAAAATCATTAAGACCAAATTTGTCCCATCTCACACAGGTCATATATAAATCGCTGTATCTCCCTTACTATCATAGTGAGAAACGTGATCTAAACGGTGTTAGCAAGAGAAAACACCGCGCTTTATAAAAACGTAAGGTGAGCTATTTTTAAAACTTTTTTATATTTGCGTGCAAAATTTTTGTATTTCAAAAATTACGTGTTTATTTCAAATGATACTTGTATGATGTTTATTTCAAATGAGAAAATATTTCATCGTCATTCAAAAACAGTTTTTAGTGTTCAGATACGTTCAGAAATTTAACATTTATTTGGATTTTATAGCAAAACGGAAATATTTTAACAATCTGAAAAATACGGCAGATTTAAGAAAGAGAAATTGTTAAATCAATGAAAACTGGCGCAGATAATGTTAACCATATAATTATATTTTTTAAAAGTTGTTTCTCATATATGCGTTCATACATTTCTAATGAAAAAAAAATTTTTTTTAGTAGTTTACGCTTATATTTCTTATAAAGTGAATAACATCTTTATTTAATTTAAACAATAGGAAAAGCTTCAATTTATCTAAAACATTTTTTTAAATATTTATACTATTGTTATTTATACGTTCAGTACTGTCGTTTTATCGTGGCGATACTACGACCATAGCCCATTTCAATATACCACTACACAGAATTCAAAACTTAGGCAATATGTATTTGCACATATTTGTATGGAATGTGTCGTTGATAAAATATAAATACGAAATAATGAAATCATTTATCCATAATTCAAGTACTCACTAAGGAAGTTTTTTTTTAACAACTTACAAATAATGGTACTAACTTACAAAGTGGCTATTTTTATTATGTTGTTCACAGATTATATAAATTTTATTGTTTCATTGGAGATAAGGTTTGTTTCCTAACTTGTAATATATTTTACTTTTTATTTACCTACCGTTAAACATTTTCAACGTGCCTCTTAAGTTAAGTTATTTGCATGTATTATATATAAATACATTTTTCATTTTCGTTATTTGTTTTTGGGGTGTTATGTCGTGTTGCGCTACCTCCTTCTTTAGCCAACGTTTCGGACAGCGTTGGGGCAGATGATGATGGACACTGTAACGCTGTCCGAAACGTTGGCTAAAGAAGGAGGTAGCGCAACACGGCATAATACTCCAAAAACAAATAACGAAAATACTTTATTTTTCATTGTTGCAATATTGTAATATTTAAATATCGTAGTATTTATTTCTGATTTGTTATCTGCACAACTACATATGTCTTTCTCAATTATTTCTTACTGTTTTACAAGATCACTAGAGCTGTCTTTTTCATGTTGTTGCTATACCTTATACTATGTTATATTATGTAAAAGCCCAAAGGCGTTAATATTATAAATAATTAGATAATGTAAGCGGATTCGTATTAAAGATTAACCTAAATTAGTATTTTAGTAATGAGCTTCGCCTTAATCTAGTTTTATTTATCACTTTTCGTGACTTTATATTACTCTTCAAAGTTGTGTGAAAGTGCCACTGTGTTGAGTTGTTGCCGGAATGAAACCAACTCGGAACCATCTCAGATAAGTCATTTAGAGTGATAAAAAAATATGTATAAAAAAATTGTTAAATAGGTTACATTAGGTTAGGGTTATCGGCTGATTTAAAATGATTTTTTTCGTAGTTTTTAATGACTTTTCGAGGAGGTGTTGAGTTGAATTTATTCTCAGTTGGCATGGAACCACCATTAATTACCTATCCCTGTACGGGGAAAGTAATGAAGTATTCAGATGTGAATTTGAAGGAAACATGGATGCTATTCTGGTAGGAGATGTTATCGTCTCACAACCGGGTGGATTCACTACTTGTTATATTAACTACTAACATAGACATTTGAAAAATCAAGGAATTTCACAATTTATCCTTAAATATTCTTATCTTATTTTTATATTTAATGTAATAATAATTATTTGTCTACGATAATTAAAACAAAAGAAATTAAAAAACTGTATTATTAAAAATAAAATAAATATAACATTTTCTTAAAAAAAATCCACGGCTGAGAATCGCTAAAATCGCACCACTAACTATATCATCATCAAACTTACTTATTTCGGTTGTCTGTGTTGTGCTCTAGTTAGTCCTGCGTGAAAACTGGTTCGGTGAATTTTCATTGTATTTAAGTGTCATGTTCCACATTGGAACTGATTTGTCAAGAATTAAAACAATTCCGTGATTTTTCACGGGTCTGTGCTAGCACTAACATATTATGTACTGGAAGTATACGAATTATGTATTTTTTAATTACAAAATTATATAAGCGCTTCAGTTTAAATGAACTACTTGATTCTGAAGGAAAGATGATATTTAAAAATCATAAATTTGACGGCCTCCGTGGTCGAGGGGTACGGCTTTTGACTAGCAAACCGAAGGTCGCGGGATCGAGTCCCGGCGTGCGCAAATAAATTTAGTGTTATTTCACAATGAATTAATTAAAAATAATTAATAGTGTATTTGAAGCCTTTACCGGGGTGAAAGATGTTTTCAGTACCGTCCACCATTCAGAATTGAATGATGGACGGTAACGTTGCTTAAAATGGCTTTCGGCGTGTTTGGTAACCAGATCTAAATAGTCAGGTATACCCCACCTCCCTCTTCCTCTTCCCATTATCCTCCCCACTACTTTCAGCCTCATAACATACCCCGATTGGGGATGCCGTAGCCTCACTGGCTCCATATGGGAGCAGCTGGGACTCTTGTGGGGTATCCACATTAAAAAAAAAATTGGTTGTATGTAAAGTCGGCTTACGGACGATAATTTTACATGATAACGTCGTATAATTACGATGGAGTGAAAGAGATATAGATGTGTCATAAGCCGAACGCTTGTTCCGCGCTCTCGCTTGCACGCTCGGCTCAGGCGGAACGTGACAACGTGACAATGAGTCATACTTTTTCGTGAGTGCGCCGGCTTTCATCGATTTATAAGACGTTATCACGTCAATAAATAAATAAATAAAATGACAGCTACATAATTCCGAAAGAATGTTTTAATTAAAACATTTTTTTTTACATTCTTGTCTTCTTTTCTATTATTTAATTTTTCTTTCTTTACTCTGGCACCATCTAGTGACTGATTAAATACTTAATACAACAATTTAATAATAATAGCTTGTATGCAACGTAGGACCATTGCGGGTAATCCAATTACAGCAAGCACCGCGTCAAAAGCACTACAAATAATTGCACAATCCATTTTAATCAAATCTATCGCGAAGTTTGAAACGGTGCTCGTATTTTGTGAGCTCGATGGTCGTCACTTCGATTGTACGATCACCTGACTGTATAGGACGACCCTCACGTATGAAACTTTTGACACCTTATCAAAAGCGTCTCGAAGATGGACAGGAAATTACGGAATAGGTACAGATATATTTTTTGGAAATAATATTCACCGTTTCTTAATTTTTCAACCTTGGTGAAGATACTGAAGATGACGTATATATAGAGAGGTAGATAGCTCTCGACTAGCATCCGAAGGCGCTAAGTAAATTTTATGTGATAAATTTGTTATTTCACAATTTCACAATTTATTTATTATTATAATTTCACAAGTTATTTCACAACTTATTTATTAAAAAATATGTACTGTACTTACGGCACGTTCTAGAATGGAAATACTTTCAGTATCATCCACTCAGAATTAAAACGCCGATTGAAATGGCCTTAGCCATATTTGTTGACCAGATCCGAATAGCCAGGTTCGTCTTCATCTCCTTCTCCTACTCACTACCTTCAGCCTCAAAACGTATCCCAGCTAGGAATGTTATAGTTGTTGGCTCTAGATGGTTTGGAATAGTTGGGCGGTGTTCATAAATAAAGTGAATATCAATTATATTATTTCGGTTTTAAGCCCAACACATCCACCATTGACAACATTCATGATTCAAACAATGGAAAAGGCCTATGACAATGAATATAACACGAATCACCAATACCTGTTCATTGATTTCAAACAATTGAAAAGGCCTACGAATATAACACGAATCTCCACTATCTGTCTGACTTTAAACACCGAAAAGGCCTATGAATAAAGCATGAATCTCCATTACATGTTCATTGCCTTCATACAATGAAAAAACCAACGAATATAACATGAATCTATACTACCTATTCGTTGACTTCAAACAATAAATTGAAAAGTCTTATGAATATAAGATGATTCTCCATTACTATTCATCGACTTTAAACAAGCTTTTGATAGTGTAAATAGAGAAAATATGCTCCACTGTCTAAAAATATTCGGTATACCCTTAAAACTAATCAAGCACATTATGTCTGATGTCTATTGAATCACCAATTGGAAGAAGGGAATAAACCCCACTTTTTGACATATTCAGTTTTCTACACTTTTACATTCTTAAAACGTAGTGCTTAATTGTGAGTTCGAAGAAAGGAACAAAAACCATTCGCTTCGTATAGATTCGTGCGGCCGTAAAAATAGTTAGTTGGAAGAAGGAAACAAATACATACAAAAAATAATCCAGTATATTCCTAAAGAATTCAAAGATTTTTACGATATTATTCTGACTTGACCAACTACAAAATCCGAAAGATGAAATAGATGATTAATAGAGTGTCCCCACGTTTTTTCTAATAAATAAATAGTTTTTGTCATTATGTTGTCCAATATTTCTAATTATTTTGTATGTAGTAGGTATATGATAAATTGGAAGAAGGGAATAAATCCAAAACATTTACATAAACATAATATATTATATAAATGAATATTATATATTTCAGCCAGGTCCATTAGTAAATAAATCAGAATTTATGTTTTCTTCATTATCATTGATATCACATGAGCCTATAAGTTGAAAGTAAAAAGTTATAAAGTTTTTTTTTTAATTATCTCCATTCTATTTTTTTGGATTTATTCCCTTCTTCCAATTGGTGGTTCTATTAGTTTCGAGACCAATCCGGCCATTGATATTGCTGGGTAAAAAATAACAAAAAAAGATTTTAATATATGCGATAAAAAGGTTAATGTGTCAAAAATATATTTTAATAATAATAAAGTTTTTTTAAACTTAATTTCTTTGTTTTATTAAAACCTGAAATCCTTGGGCCTGTTTTTTTACAGAACTGAACAATAATTTCATCAAATTTCAAAGTTGATTTTCAAGTTCTGTGAAACAAAAGCCCTTAGCCTTAGAGTGGAAAAGCAGCGCATATCATTAATTTGTTTACATTTTCTGGTTCTTTCATCTGTCACCATGGACCATGCGCTATGGAACATAGGTCTTTTGCCGAATTACGATCTGAGATCCACTGTTTGCTATCCCGGTTGGGTGGCTGTAGGGCGGCTGTAGGGCGGCTTTAGGGCGGCCGGGTGGCTCTAGGGCGGACCGCTCTAACTCGACTCGAACTGGCCAATATTTGTGTAATGTATTCAGCAAGCGATTTTATTGCAACTTCCACGCTCAAAGTTTGGTGATTTCGTCCAAAGGATCGCTAATCGCGACTTTCATTTGCAGCGAGGTTTGGGATTTAGCGATTCTGCACGACTTCACAGATTTACAAACTTATCTGTGCAAGTAGTAAAAGAGAAACTAGCAAATTAAGAAATGATGAAAAAAGCTCGGTAAATGTAAATTAGTACAAAATATACCAAGAGCGGACAAAGCTGGAGGTCTAAGACATTTAAAAAACCGCCAAATTGACTAACTAGCGAGTTCCCGGCATGCGATGCAATGCCGCTCATATAGAAATTGTTTCTCTCTGCGTGTCTTTTCCCATTTGTCCCGTCCCCCTTCCGCCTCCCTTTTGGTACATGATTAATATTGGTTTACCTCTTCATGATCTTGTCCTCCTGGTAGATTTTTCAAAAAATTTAATTTATTAATAAATGTTCTTTGTATGGCGGTTCTCACCCGCAAATTGTCTGCCTATCTCATCTTGCTTTCAAGGTACATGATATGGTATCTATTTTAACATAAAATAGCGTTAAAACAATAATATGACCCATTCCGGCCCCGTGCAATCAAAGGGGTTGGATATTTGCAGCATTTGATCATATTTATTTGGCAACATTAAGGCTACGGGAAGGCTCCTTGCCAGCTGCTAGCTTCCAGAGATGCCTCGCGGAGAAATAATATCATTTGGTCAGCAAATAATAGAAATAAGCCAACAGGCCGTATTATTCACGTCCGTTGACGTGAGCGATGGTGATTCCGTTATTGCCTTATTAAATTGTACCCTTTTTTGAGAAAATTGTTGCTATAATTTCTCACCAATCTCCGGCGCTTCTCATTTATTTTCCTATGTATTTTTTGTGATTATTTTTAGTAACTTAATTGAAAAACTATATTAAACAATAATAAATAACAATAACATAATTTTTTTTTTTAAAGATTCATTACACCGATAAACATATTAAAAAGTGTGCATCGAGCACATTAAAAAAGAAGAGAAAAACGCGCTTCTAAAACGTTATAAAAAAAGTTCGCCTTAGAACAACGTTTCACCTTATACAGCTCTACTGAGAACCTATAGTCCTTATCGAAAGAATCTAGTCAGAAACCATTTAGAATTCTAATTAATATCCAATTTTGTTATTTTAACTTTGGCAATTTCATTATTTTTGGCAATTTTATTATTTTTATTGAAGTGAAACTTCTTTAGCGGCTTTAGTACTTCGGAATTTGGATGAAACGGAAATTACGCAATAGCACCTGCGAAGCATCCCACTGCGTTCATTGATTTGATTATGATGTCACTTTTAAAGGCTATTGGTTGAGATATAAAACGGAAATGACGCCAGGTCCTAGGTCTGCGCTCATTGGCTGCTTTGATTATGACCTCACTTTTCAAGGCTTGAGATTGTTTTGGTAAAGTTTCGTTTCTACCGTGTGTGTGTGTGTCAACTGCACTCGTATTTTTTAATAGTAGATACCTAACATTAATTTCATTTATTTTTTCCATTTTTTAATTTTTTTATATATATTTTTTAAAAATTTATTTATTTATTTTATAAATCAACAAACAAGTCTCGCTAAGCCAATTGCAATTGGCTTGACAGCAGGTGCTTATAATTACTTACAAATATATTTAAAGTTATAATTTACATCTTTTATCTACAGTTTAAAAATTTTTTCATATTATCATAAGTATCAAAATAAATATTCTTTTTCCAATAACCAATTTTTCACCACATATTTAACCTTATTCATAGAATTATGTTGCTTTATATTGTCAGGTAATAAATTAAATATCTTCGGTATGTTGTATTCAAACGTTCTCTGTCCGTACTTATTATTAAATTTCGGAACTATTAACCCGTCGTTACGCGTGAATCTAGTGCTATATTTATGATCTAGTTTCTCTTTATGCTGCGGGGTAAATATATGCTGAATTATAATTTTATACCATAGTATTGCCTTCACAGGTAAAATTTTTGCACTCTGAAACAGCAACGGAGTATTGTGTCTTTGTTTGAAAATATTAGGGACAACTAATAATTTTACAATTGCGTTTTGTACAACTTGTACTTGTTTCAGGTTGGTTACAGTAGTATTTCCCCATATTGTTAACCCATATCTTATTATTGATTCTGCTAGTGACATATAAATTATTTTAAGTGTATCAATTGATAGGAAAAAATTTAATGTGTACATTCTGCTAGCAATTGATCTGAGTCTTTTACAGGTTTTTTTTTAAAAATGTTTGTCCCATTTAAAAAAAACAATCTACTGTAACACCAAGATACACATATTCCGTAACTAATTCTAAGCTTTCACAATTACAGTTAATTTGAATATTTTTGTGGATGCAATTAAAGTTATGAGAAATAATATTAGGATTAAATTGAAATTTGGCATTAGGTGATCTTATATGCATTACTTTAGTTTTTTTAGCATTTATTAATAGCCCTGCATTTAAAAAATCATTCAATATTTCTGTGACTTATTTAGTCTCGTTAAATTTGAAAACTGACATTGGCCGTTTAAACAACAAGCCACAGATTTATCAATAATAATCTTAACCACAAAAATAATAGCTTTGCAAACCATTTTCGTAAATTCTTTTCGAAATCGAATTTAGATAAATGCAATAAAATATTTGCAATCCGTAGATACTTGTATACATTGTAAGTACAAAATAATAATATCTTTCGTCATGTGACAATAATAATTGGATAATTTGTGGGGTGCCGTTTTTGTAAAAAAAAATCAACTCAAGGGCGCTGTAAAATGCCTACAAAGGTGAGGTAGGTTGAAAACAGAATGCGCAAGCTTTTTCAAATAGTTAGCCCAATTTCGCCCATTAATTATAATTGTTAATGTTATTTTTGTGTTGGAGACAGGTTTCCAAAAATGACATTATTATTTCAAAGTGAAAAAAATTATCTTCATAAATATTATCTGCTTTAAAATTGCTCTTCGCTCCTGCTGTCTCCCTCACACGGTGTCCGGAAACTCGTGGTAGGTACATACAGGAAACTGGTTAATCTACGAGTAGATCGTTACATTAATCAGCTGATATTAACTCTATAGCTATCGATTTTTTTAAATGACCTAAAAATTCGAACTTCGAATCAGATCAGATCTACTCCAGAACGATTGTCTAATTAAAAAAGCTATCCCCAGTTTTCCGCTTGTACCGCTAGTTTCCGGACACCATGTAGGTATATACCCAAGGATGCAGTATTGGCCTCTCCACCATTCATAAGTTTAGTCTCCCAACACCCCCTTTGTCCTGCAGGTTTATGGAGAATCCTGTTTGGTGGTTGCTTCACGTCCTGACCAGCAAAGAAGTCTTTGTTTTGTGATTATTTTCATTGATGAATCTTACAAGAACTCTTATACATAAAAATTAATATTTGTTTGTTTGTATTTTATGCGCTGCCATACCGTTCATCCGATTGCGATGAAACTTTGGTGATTTGTTATATATAATGGTAAGCTCTGGAGTTATGAAATTTGTATAAATGAAAATATGTGTATTTCATATATTTTAGTGATAGGGAGGAAGGGCAGGAGGGGAGGTGGAGTTCACGAGAGGGGTGACGAGGGAGGGGAAGGCAGGGAAGGTGGAAGGGGACTCGGGAGGTGAACTGGGATGCACAGAAAAGGATAAGCAGGGAGAATCAATTTATTTCTTTGAATGGCATTGCAATGCATGCCGGGTACCAGCTAGTATGTAATAATTTGTATAGCGCCGTATTGTCAAAAATCATCTCAAGGGGGCAAACAAATGGTTCAACTCAAAGTTAAACCTGTTTTAATCTTTCATTAAAATAAACTTTGTTTTCCTTAATACAATAAAATTTGAGGGATCTTTTCAAATTCTTTGCGAGGAACCTGTATCACGGAGGACACAGCGTCTCCAAAGATGACATCTTGTATGGAGCTAAAGTTAAAAAAAAAGTATTCTGACCCATACATAGGCCAGCACTGGTTTAAGAATGCTTCGTAGAGATTGAATTTTGTTCTTCTGGACCTCTCCGTTCCTCTCAGATATGATTTGAAAGTAAAAAGGCACCAATCTTATAGTTCCTGCTTATAAAAACACACAGATTCAATTCAAGGAATCATCAAGGAACAAAAACGCTTCATTTTATTTTTCTTAATAATATATTTTATTTAAAAATCAAATATTATTGAGCCAACATTAAAAAAAATATATGTGTACATTTTTTAATTAACTACACAATAAAATGAATATTTTTAACAATATATTCACGTTAATCATTCATAGTTCCTGTTTCGACAGAAAACATCAATTGGTAATAAGTAAACTTTCAAAAATACACCGTAAACTGAAAGTGTACAGCACGATTAGTGCATTATTTATTTTTTGAAATATTTGAGAAAAGTCTTATTGCAATATTTTGTTTTCTAGCAGAATCAAGACAACATGTATGTACTAAAATAACAATATTTTTTAACAAGATCTGAAGCAGGGTCTCCTCCGACCATAAAACATGAACATTTGCTTACACGTTACTTTAAACATTGGCAATGGGGGCGTGGCCTTCCACATTGTTGTATGCGTCTGCAGTAAGGCCACGCCCCCATTGCCAATGTTTATGTAAGCAAATGTTCATGTTTTCGGTCAGAGGACCCTGCTTTATAACAGCACTGTTTATAACAAAAGATAAGCTTACACAAAGTGTCTGCATAACAACTGTCAAATTTTTTTTACTTACAAACACGTGAATGTTTTTAGTAAAAATCTGAGAAAAAAAATATTTAACTATTATTTAACATATTTTCTAATTATCAACTTTATTTAATTGTGACACCAAAGTTTCGGTAAAAAATACAAGAAAATATTATTTATAGGTGTAATACATTTGCAGGCCAAATTTAGGTTTTAGTTGAAAGTAATAGGGAAAAAGACTTGCTTCAGGACATCAAAGTGGGTAACCTAAAAAAACAACAAACTTAAAATTAGAATTATTTCATATCCAGTCAAAGCGATATGTATAATTTTTATCCAGACAATGAACCATTACAATTCACACTAGCGATGTGTAGGTTCAGCTGGAGTGGGTTCTTGAACTCGGGTTTGCAGGAAGCGGATCCTACTCCTACTCCTTTTTCAAATCGATTACTCCAGGAGAACCCGGTCAGTACTCGGACCCAAACTCGAAACTCGGCGGTCCAAGCCACTCGCAAGTCAGGAGCAGGTCCCGGGTTCGAATTCTTTTGCGGCTTCCGGCTCTGAGGTCTGGCTCCGGTCAAACCCGTGCTTCTCGGTCCGAGCCACTTGCGAGTCGGGAGGAGGTCCTGTGTTCGAGTTCTTTTGCGAGTTTCGACTCCGAGGTCTGGCCCCGGTCGAACTTATTCCGAGCCATTCGCGAGTCGGGAGTGGCTCCCGGAACCTGCTACAAGAACTCGAGTTTTTTTAAAAGGAAGCACGTCTTGGAGGCCTCCGGTGAAATGCAGAACTTACCCATATCTAATTCACACAGATCATATACAAAGAGAGGAAAATTATATATTTTAAAAAAGTTACATCATGGGATTACACAAAAAATATGTTTTCCATGTAACTATTACGTATTGTAAGTTTTATAATGCGATCGCAATCTGAAATAGATTATTATTAATTAAATAGCAAAATTAGAAATAAAATTATCTGATTATTGTAATTAGGCACATGAATAAATCACTGTCATACTATTATATAGTTGTAATGCGGAAAAATAGAATTATCTCCATAACGCTGTTTTTGTACAGATCCATTCAGATTATGTGCCGTACATCCATCCACGTTCACTTATTCTTTTGCGTTTTTTGTACTCAACACTGATGAATAAATTGATTAAAAACATAAAACGTGTTGACTATTGGTTGAAACATTTTATTCCGCATAAATTTATTTGACTTTCAATTTGTATACGTTCACAACAGTCCAATGACTGATAAATGAACCGTTAAGTCTATTTGTTCGGTTTTCAGAACAACTTATGTACGTCTCATGGAAATCATTGTGTCTCCCTTACCATCATAGTGAGAAATATGATTTAAACGAAGTTAGAAAGAAAAACTACCACGCTTTTTATTCAAAAATAAAAAATAACCACAAAAAAAGTAAAATGTAGACTTTTATGAAACCAAAGTTTCCAATCGCAATTTGAAATAAATTTGTGAAACTTTGGGAATTTTTATTAATTATTTTTACATGAAACAACAAAAACGTGAGATGACAAAAACATTTGCAATACGTCGTGTCTAATAAAATGTGTATTTGTTTTTTTGTCATCAGTAAGTTTAGTTAGAGAAAACTTAAGGCAAGCCATTTTTAAAACCTTTTAATGTTTGCATGCAAAATTTAAAAATTTCAAAAATGAAAAGTATTATTTTGATTTATAAAATTTGAAAGCGTTTTTTGTCACCTGTCAAAAACAGTTTTTAGCTTTCGGATACATTCAGAAATATGTATTCCATACGTTCATGTATATACAGGTGCACACATCAAATACACAAGAGCATAGATACACACACATATATGCACCTACGTACAAGAATACATACATGCATGCACACAATATCAACACACACACACACACACACACATATATACATACATATACACATACACACACATAGTGAGAATATTTTGACCCTCAACTATAAAAATATTGTTAAGGCAGTCCTGAGGGGTTTAACAGCCAATATCTCAGAACTCACCTTTTCACATAACGTTGTTTATCCGCATAGGTCTCAATTACAAAAAAAAAAAATGTTGGTTTTAATCTACTTGTGAAGTTTGGTGTTTTACCAGTACTATTTTTACTAAACAATTTTTCAGGGTGAAGAAAAAAAATGTTTGTAAAGAATTTGAATATATGGTAACATAATATGGCGATGAACTAAAAATAATAGTAGCAAAGTATTACAATGGAAAAAGTGTATTCAACACAATCCCAAATTGAATATTAATCTGCCAAATTATTTATTGTCTTAACGAATGACTAGTGAAACTACAGTGTGCTGAAGATAAAATTCTCACTAACAGAATGTATTGAAGTCAGAATACCATAGATGCCAGCACTCAACAAATACAAATTTTCATATCCAATGGGTATTTTGGCGCTTGAGAAGTTAAAGCTCTTGTCAAACAATCAATTAATACTAATCCTGTACCTAAAATGAATTAGCAAGTACAGTATTAACTCAACTTATTAAATGACAAAGAAAAAAGAATATAAACATAATAAAGAAAAACGTAAAAAAGAAGAACATAAAACATAATAAAGAAAAATGTAAAATTATTAACAAACATGGTTATTAACCCGTCTAATCACAGGAGACCCTAGTTGTCCCAAAACATCATATGCCGTTATAATAACAGGAGACCCAGATTGTCCCAGAACGACCGAGCGTCATTAAAAGTTAGATATCTCTCTTCCTGTCAAGCAAAAATTTGTGATTTCTTTTATATTTGAAAGCGAAAGAAATATTGCTTCTTATTGCCTTAGGAATAAACAAGCTATATTGATCAGATATTTTACAAACCCGATCATAAGTGACGATTTTATTTTGCGCCAATGTGTGACGTAATAAACAATTAATTTAAAAATAAAATTGTATGAATGTGATAAAAAGTGAAGTGACAGTTTTATTACAAATTTTCTTTAAAAAAGGAATCTGTATTTAAAATTTTAATTTTCTTTTATTTTATGTACTTTTTTGGGGAAACCCCAGGTACATAATTTTTAAGCTAATTCACATTTTCAATATAAAAATTTTAATATTTTAAAACAAAAATCTTAATTTTTGATAAGCACATCGGAAAGATTATTTTATCTAGATTTTAGAACAATTTTTTTTTTTCAAAAAGATTAAAAAATAACCAAAAAAATGAACATTTGAAATGCATGGGAAGAACCGAGAATTTTTGCGTGCAAACTTTGACAGGCAAAAGTTCATAGATATTATTTTCTCATTATTCGAAGGGTTAAACTATTTACTATGGTTGATAATAACATAATTTTCACAAAAAAGAGAAAAAAAAAGTATTTTAAGTTATTAATTTATTAAGCTGCATTTTATATGATTTCAAGTCATGGTTGAAAATGTCTACATCTCGTAAGGCATTGTAAGTTTCACAGATACGTACTATTACAGAGTTTTGCGCATATTTAGATTTACTGTGTGGTATTCTAAATAAGTCGTTCGATCTGGTGTTTTGTTTGGGGCAACGAAATGCAATATTTTCTAACAGATATGATGAATCAACAAGGCAGTTTACGATTTTGTGTAAGACTATGTATTACTATAATCTGCCCTTATTTTTACAAGTTGAAAGCTCAAAATCAGTTCTATAATTTTGTAGTGTTCGTATGCCAAATTCAGTAGTCCGCTGCGTGTCTAGACACGAGCGTCAAGCTTTATACACTGCCGGGTTGGGTTACCTTACGATCATTATTGTTGTTTTAGGCCATTTCGGTTAGTCCTCTGTGTATTTTAGCAACTATATACTTCTGTTCATTTTGTTGCTGTAATATAAATAAAAGATATGCTTGATCTAACTGATCTCCCAAACAGTTAAGAAAGTGCCTCTTAACCCTCAAGCCTCTAGCATGTTCTCTCAGAAGGTCGGAGGATTTCCACTTTGCAATCAAATCTAAATAAATGGAATGTTTCTGAACATATCCGAAAACTGAAAACTGTTTTTATGAGAGGGTGATGGGGGAGATACGCTTTCAAAATTTATTATTAGAAATAAACATATAATTATCGAAATTCTCAAATTTTGGTGCAAACAAAAAAATTACTCACCTGAAAACAAAAAAATTACTCACCTAATTTTTTTGTAACAAAAATTACTGGTGGTGATAAAAAAAACACATACACACAATGTTATTAGATAAATGTATTACAAACTTTATTGTCACCTCACACATTTTCATATAAAAATAATTAATAATAATATATATTTTTTTAAATTGTTGTCGGAACCTTCGGTTTCACAGAGGTGTCATTTAAATTATTCTGCGGTTAACGTCTAGATTTGAACATAAAGCATGGTGTTGCCTTTTTCTAACAGTGTTTAAATCATGTTTCTCACCATGACAGGAAAGGAGATACAACGATTTCTATAAGACCATATGAACTGTTCGCAAAAGCGAACAAATTAGCCTGAGAGGTTAACAGAAGACATTAGCAGTGCAACAAAATGAAATGCAGAACAATAAACATAGGCCCCACCTTGCCATATCCCGAGGGGTTGGGCAAAGGGTAAAGCACCATTTACAAATTGCAGAAACACCATCAAATGCAGTAATAGATGGAATAAGAGCGATTGAAAAAAATAAATCTATGAGTATTAGAATAAAGGAAAGTGAAAAAAATAATACAATTAAATAGTTCAGAAAATTATTAATATTAGAGATAAAATTTAATACAATTTGCTTAGAATTCTTGGAATGGTGAAGGAAGATTAATAGATATTATAGATAATAAATAATAATTAGACAAAGCACATTTCCCAGAAATAATTATTGACTTACGTATGCAAATAAGATATTATTTATGAGTACATACTTTGTTCTGACAAGATATTGAGTTCAATGAAGAAGACAGATTGTATTCCGTTAATTTGCATAAGTGTTTAATATTTATAGTAAGATAAGATTGTATTGAATTAGTCGGACTAAACAATTTAATCATTTTCCATCTTATCGAGAATCATTTTTATTTATATACTTATAAAAATGGATACTTACATACTTTTATTTTTACCCATTTCTAAGAAAACAAATGCACCAGAAAAATTAAATTTCTTACAACAGAATTATTGTTTCCTGTAAACTTTTACAAGCGTGTAGGTAGAGAAAAGTAACCAAATATGGAATAGTATCTCTAATATTGAATACCAGCATTTCTCGTGAACAAATACTCCTAGATGCAATAAACAGTGATCGTCTACCTCTTTCAATCACTATACGCGGTGAAATGGTTTTTTTGCTGAAGATACTCGAGTAGAAACCTGGGTCAAATCCCTCGTGCATACATTCTGGGCACATAATAATTGCGCTGGTGCAGAGTTCGACACCTGGATTTGTGATTATTGCTAGTAGTAGTAACTTTTTATATTTGAACAAAGATCCTTTTCATAATGAGGTACGTTGATTTTGTTTTTGAGAAATTATAGTACTTATAATTAATAAATATAATACAAGACTGCTTCTACGTAAAGTGCAGATGTACAACTGATTGTAATTACAATTAAAAGTTTTTGATTTTTAATATGTATGTATTTTTTCTATGCGTAAAAAAAACGGTATTCCATATTTGGTTATTTTTCTCTACATAATAAAAATATGAGATGTAATGACATTTAAAGATAATAATTAATGCAGTTATGTGGGGTGCGGCAGCATTACTTCCTTTTTTCAAAACTTAATAAAACTCATTGTGTGAATCAGAATTTTTTTTGTTGTTTTTTATAATGAAGTTACATACCTAAAGTTTCGTTTTACTTAGTTTTTGAAGATCAAATCAGGTAGGTGACGTCCCCCATTATCCTTACACTGAGTAAACTGATTTCTGGCGTTTGCGTTTTCCTGGCAATTTCTTCCTGGATATTGGTCTCTAAATATTGTAGGGTCCTTGGACGGTTCACATAAACACGGGATTTCAAAAAACCCCGAAGAAAAAAATCACAAGGGGACAAATCAGGAGAGCGGGCCGGCCACTCCAAATCGCCCCTAATTGAGATGAGGCGCTCTGGGAAGAAAACATGATCACAGAACATCCATTCGAAAAGTAGGCCTCAATGGCAAACGCACGCTCCTCACTGTTCCAACGCATGATGGCGACTTAACTGTCAGGGTCGGGACAAAACTTAATCGATCAGCCTCTCGAACGAGATCACTAGCGCTCCGCTACGACATCAACCGACTGAATGGCACACATTTTAAAAAAGGAAGTTATGCTGCCACACCCTGTAGAAGTATAAATCTAACTAAAGGTGCGTCATTTGATCATTTCTATGTTATGCAAAGGAATTACAGAGATTAAGTCTGATTGGAATGTATAAAGAGTTAACCAAAATCTCACTTATAATGAAACGTAAGTGAGAGACGGTTGTAAAAATAAGAATATTAGGAATTCAATGGAATTTAATTTAATAATACTGATGCAACAATTTCTATTTTCATATACAAAGTCACAATGAAATTAAAAATCAGAGACTTTAAAAAGATTTAAATTTTTTTTAACATATCACTGTAACCACAAACACATTTAATAAACCACTAAAGATGAATCTGAATTGGAATTGTGGCATCACTAGAACTGATTAAAAACCAATAATACTAAACATAAGAACAATACAGAAGAATAAAGATAGGTACATTTTGGAAAAACCAAAGCACAAAATCTAATACATAATATTATTATTGTCTATTTACTAAAAAAAAGGCAGAAATAGAAGTCTTTCTTTGCTCAAGCAATATTTAGCACCCATTATTTTGTGTTTTTAAGGCCGTTTTGAAAAAGAACATCTTTTTTGTGTTACATAGTTTATTACATATCAAATTTTGTACAAAATTCACTGGTAATTTGAATTGAATTGTATTATTACAGTGTAAATATTATATCTAAAACCATTGGAAATCAATAAATTTATTTTGGTATTCTTATCTAATAAGTCACTAAAAGATTAAAAAGACAATGAAAATAAATTTACCAAACATACATTTATGCATATATTATTGCAGTTCAAATTTCTTATTATATTTATATGTACTTAGAAGTTTATCATAACATTTTTAAAGAAAACAAATTATTTTTATATGTTTAGGTACAAACTGGTAATTGAAAATCTAAGAAAATTTTGTGGCACTGTTGGTTAAAGACTTTAAATATTTGTGTATCACAGCCATCAATATAATGATGATAATAAAGTTTTCTTAATCAATATTAAAAGTTCTAATAAAAAATTGCCAGATGTTGATCTCTCCATGTATTGCCACTAGATTTTATCACATTTTGTATGTTGTTTCTCAGACTGAACAAACTTTTAACAAATAAAATTTTTTAAATTGATAACAAATAGAACCGCAATTTATATTGGTATAAAATACACAAGATTGATCCCATTTCAGTCTACAGCATTATATAGATCGACTTACTTATTATCTGTGGAGTCAGGGCTGTCGCTAATGTTCTTATCGTGAAAAAAATCTTTAATAAACTCTGTGTGTATCCATAATATGTGATAAAGAGATCAACAACTAAACCCAGATTCAATTCACTATTTACTGACAAGAAGGTCTTGTGTATGCTATATCAATACGTACATGCTAACAATAATAATCAAAACTTATATGGAAACTGTGAGAATCCATTGAATTTCATATCAATCAGCTAGAACCGGAACGGCCTTTTTCAAGTGCCACTTTTTCTTCTTTTTTACGGAAGTGTCGTTCTGGTCAAACGAACTTAAGCTTTGGGAAGACGAATTGTGGTGGTTGAAGGTGAGAAACTTTTGGTACCATTTACCCTTCTTCGTCCTTTCCGTTTTAGAGTTACTGTGATTGTTCGCACTTATGTCGGTTATATCGTTGGCACTGACAAACATTCCCGGGTCGGCGGTGGAGGTGAAGGACTGCTCGCTGCGGCTGTCCGTTGATTGGTTGAGGTTCACCATGCTGGAGGAGAGGCCGATGGGCGGAAGGTAACTGGGAAGTATGGCCGGAGGCTTGGAGCTTGGTTTGGGCTCGTCTTCAGGTTCTGAGAGAGTGACGCTGATGGTGGGTGGTTGGACAGGTGACGTGGCTATCACGTACTGCGGCTTGAAGGCAGCCGGAGCGTTGGGGATGGCCAGCCTCGGCGATGGTTGGTATGGATGAAGGGTGGGACCGATTGAAAGGGTTTGGACATCTGTTTCTATTTCTCGGATTATGGCTCTGAAACACATTAAAAAAGAATTTCGAATTGGAAGGAATATTGATTGAGACATAACGTTGGTTTCAAATTCTATAGTTGTAATATTGTAAAAACACTACCACTACTTGTCAATCCTTTCAAACGGTATACACAAGTTACATTATTAGTTTTAGAAGAAAAGTACCTGTCTCATCAAAAGTCTCATTCTTATGAGAAGCAAAATATTGGTGTAAACTGGCTGGACCATTGATGCAGACCCCATACAAGTCGCTTTGACAAGTACACATTGAGTAGGCACAACACCTCTTACGTATTTGTCATGTATTGATATTTCATGATGAGTACTATTTCAATTTACAGCCATGTGATGAAATTGATCGAAAATGTTTTGTGTTGCTAATAATTTTCCTAACTAATCACAATCGCTTCTGAAATCGACATACACACTTTGCATCAGTGAGGAGAGTTCTAAAAGGAAAATCTGGGTGAAAGAATGACCCCTCAGTGCCAGAAAATCTCTACAAACCTCTAAACTGTTATTATAAGACAATGGATTATATGGATTTACATATTTGATCCTTCGTCAATAACCGTTATGTACCTGAAAGTAAAAAAAGAGATGGTAACTCAAATACATAGTATTCCAGTTAACTTTTTACACCTTTTATGACCGCACTTGCGGCAAAGATTTTTTTTTTTAGTAATGGGAATCAGAAGGGGGGAATACTTTTTTTACCAAAATTACAGATTACGCGATGTTAAAAACAACTTAGATATCACACAAAACTCTCGTTTGGGGGAAGCATATTATCCCCCTCATATTACAACAAGTTTAATTCTTCAAAATACCAACTATTCAAATTAAAAATTGTCAATATTTTTTACTTTTGAAAAAGATTTGATAAATAATTTGAAGAAGAGAGGACCATGTTTTGTAAGTGAGCATTTTTGCCAAATTTTGTACACTTGTTAATTATTTTTATGCTTTTCATTCTGTTACTTTCACGTTTTATTTTTAAGTTTTTATTACCAGATTACTAGAAGTCGGGTTTTTTATCAGTGCGAAAATTCTGCCGTAATATGTACTCCTCATTACCTAGAATACTAATGGAAGGTAAAAATGGGATTCTTCAGTTATGTAAAAAAAATATTTTAAAAACATATTTACAAGTAATATAATTATTTGAACCGATTTTGATGAAATTTTGTGTACTTATCGGGTAGGTCTGAGAATCGGCCAACATCTATTTTTCATACCCCTAAAAGTTAAGGGCGGTCCACCCCGAATTTTAATTTTTTATTTTTTGGACAAATTTTTTTATTTTTATTTTTTTATGGTGAGACATTAAAAAATACATATAGCCCTAAATTTTCACTATTCTACCATCAACCCTATTTTTAATAGCGATATTAGTAATTCAATCATTTTCAACCCCGGTCGATAGAAATAACTCACAAATAGTAAAAAAAGATTTTTCAAATGTGGTGCAGTCGTTCGGAAGTTATGCGCGTACCAACATTTCGAAGATTCATTTTTTATCTATTCTACCATCAACCCCTATTTTTTAATAGCGATATTAGTAATTCAATCATTTTCAACCCCGGTCGATAGAAATAACTCACAAATAGTAAAAAAAGAGTTTTCAAATGTGGTGCAGCCGTTCGGAAGTTATGCGCGTACCGACATTTCGAAGATTCATTTTTATATGGATAGAAAGATATTAACTACGACGCCTTAAATAAAAATATATCAACATCGTTTCCACGGCAACGATTGGTTTTTTCACATTAGTAATAACTCGCTTTTGTTAGCGAAAGACAACGTATAATAAATAAAATACTTAAATATTTATAATTTCATAACGCCAGAACTTACTTTTTTTTTGCAAATTTTTTTTTGCTGTTTTTGTTTTTTTAACACAATTTTTTTTTTCACAATAATTTGTTCCTGACACAATTTTTTTTTTAATTTAAAAAAAAATCCACACAAATCATACAAAAAACCGCGCAATGGTTGAACCATTGCACGGTTCAAATTCTGATATAATGACTTCGCTTATAACGGCTTGTCGTTTTTAGCGGCGACAATGTAAACTCAAATTAGGTTTCGTAATCCGTTTAGTACGACTCCATTTTAAGCGACCAACCGCTTAAAGCGACCTCTTTTAATTCGTTTTAATTCGTCCAGTTAGAATGACACGCAGTGTTTTGTTTATAAAACCTACGCACCAATACCTCGCCGCCCCGCGCCTCGCCAACTCCCCGCGCCTGGCTACTCCCCGCGCGCTAACACCTGTCCTTATTAGCACGAGTAAATCACAGTCATTGTTTATCATCTGTTGTGACTAGGTTAAAAGCTCGATATAACGAGTTCCGTGAAGCGAAAGTGTTTTTCAATTGAAGAAAAAAGTGCTATATTACACCGTTTAGAAGCCGGTGAATCAAATACAATTCTCGCCGTGTCTCATGTACGTCGTCAGGTATGACAAAGTATCGCCGGCCCCTTGAGAGTCGTTGTATCGGGATTCTACTGTACGGTCACAGTATGGAACTAATGGATTCTACAGCAGAAGTGTTAAATGTGATTTTTTCAATGTTGGCCCCAATATACATAAAAACTGTTTTGTAAGCTATTTAGGACACCAAAAAATTAATCTTAAACACCTAAAATTAATTTTGAAATCAGGCTTTGTTTCATTGAATTTAGAAATGGGACTAACACTACATTTTGATCTAAATCAGTGGTTTTCAACGGGGGCGGTACCATCCCCCTGGGGGAGTTGGTAAGATCCAGAGAGGGGTGGTGGTCTCGTGGGCAAATGGGGGAAGTGAAAGGTTACAAGGGTGCGGTGGAGGGCGGAAATGGCGGTCAGAGGAATTAAAATTACATTTTCTTAATGAATTCAAATAAGTAGTAGGTACACCACTGCAAGAATCTTGAACAAGAATCGCTCAATTAGTTATTATTTTACATTAGCTCCACACATGAGCCTATGCCATTTTAGGGGATGCCATGCGGAGGGTCTTTTTAAGGAAAGGGAGGATAGGAAGTTCTGGAAAGGAAAGAGGTACGAGGAGTGGGTAGGAATCTGGGGGTCAGTGTATCCAGGAGTGACGGATGTATGCATCCATCTTTCCAACTGCGAGGCGATGGGTCGAGAGAGTCCGGCTGGAAAGGTCAAAAGGCCTCCTTTACCCAGCCCTCGATCCGGCCCGCCACGCAGCAGGTGGGTAGACGCATCTACCACCAAGACCTAGACAAACCTGGTCCTACAAACCCAACATATGTACACGGTTGACATTTGTCATATGAGAACGGGTCGTTTTTTCGACTCGTTCTTGAGTTCAACAGCTCGGCTATGGAACGATTTGCCGGCATCTGTGTTTCCTCCCTCCTACAACATGGGTCTCTTCAAGACCAATGTTCAATTTCTCTCCTCAAAAAGACCCTCCACACAGCATCCCAGATGACATAGGCCCCGAGGGAAATTATTTTGTGTGTGGAGTTAATGTAAAAAAAAACCGGATACTCCTGCTAAATCACCAAACATAGTGAACCTCTTGGGGTGACCTATGGCAGAAGTGTTGGTTATCCAATAAATGGTTCCCGGCGCGGCGGTACCCGTACCCGCCTCCGAAATTGGATGATGTATTATTGATGGATATTTTTGTTATTTTGTGTTAATACCTGCGCTGGAAAAGAAAAATAGCTAAAGCGCCGTACAGCTGTGATATTAAAGACGAACTTACTCAAAAGCTATATTGTTTGTGGTTGTCTTCATCAAATCAAATTTTCTTGAGCTTCCCACTTGTTCTGAGAAACTGTAGAAAACTTGATTTGATGAAGACAAGCACAAACAAACAATGTAGCTTACTGTGAGGATTCATCTTTAGGGCGGCTTGCACCAAAAGTTAAATTTGATTTAAATATCAAGTTAAACACATTATTTGATTTAAGTCGACTTGGCGTCTTGCACCACAAAATTTAAGTCGTTAAATGCATTTAAAGAACTGTCAAAGTTAAACACCCAAAAGGGGCCGTTTAACTGAGTTAAACATGTTTAGTGAATAAGTTTTGTCAAAATTTTTTAGGTTATTGCTTCGATTTCCGATTGTCTAATATTGCTGAAATCTGTCTCATTTATTAATTTGTATTAACGATGGACATTTGGGTTTTGTATTCTGACATTGACAAAGAAATTGTAGATTTTATAAGTACTTAGAACGTTTATAGTGAGAGAAGTAGACGAAAACAAATTTATTTGATACATATAGTAAACAATCTACCTAGAAGTAGATAGTAAACAAAGTACCTATATAAAAGAAATAATAAGTAAAAATATTCAGATAATTGTTTTATTTAATCTAACAACAAAACCTCTTTTTGCCTTATTTCAAAGTTATGTTTGTTTTCTTTTATTTTTTCCTCTAATTCTAACCTATGATTCATTTGTTTCTTGTGCTCAAAATCTATTTGCAGCGACTCTTTTTGTTCCTAGCTGAACCAACTCCATTACTTTTAAAAACAAAAATTGTTCCTCCTTCGAAAAGTTAGGAGCTTGGGATTTATTTATTTGGGCACTCATTTTCTGGACCAAAATAAAATAACATACTACGCAACGCAACCACAACATAACCTCAATATTTTGACACTCGTAAATTTAAGCTCCCCCCCACACGGATACTTCGAAGCGACCGTGCCCCTCTCCACTTAGGCCGCTGCGCGCAAAGTGTACGTGTGGGGGGCGTAAGGAACGTCGTAACTGTTTTACCGACGCGTTAAACGGCGGTAACTGTTTAACTAAATAACCACTCCAACTTCGTGGTGCAAGACACAACTAAATACGTTTAAGTTAAATGTATTTAGTGACTTAAATTCGTTTAGTTAAATACAATTTAAGATAAAATTAGCGATAGTTGGTGCAAGTCGCCCTTAATGTTACAGCTGGATGGCCATTTTTCCTTTCAAGCTTTGATATTATTTAAAAAAAAAACCCTTTTTACTTAAATTTATAAAGCAACATTTCCGGGTTACATTATATATTTTACTGGGATGGTAGTAGGAGAATTTTAAAAATTATCAGGTTATTCGTAACTCGGGAATGTTTGTTTTTCTTTAAATACATACATAAAAAGTTAGAGGGTTGAAAATCTATTAAAATTTTAGAATTTCAGACTTCCATTATATGTGGCTTGTGCCATGATGGAGGACTAAACTAGTAGAGGATCGAACCAATAAGTACTACGCTGCCAACCGGATGGTCATGATGTTTCAAAACATGTAATTTTCACTTCCAATTTTTTCACCTGCGACATTTTTTCAGATATGCTGTCATAATCTTTTTTATGGAGAGTGAGGGGGGGGGTTTGAAGAACTATATACATGGAATGTGGATGGTGAACCTGACAAGGTTGGGAACGTGTGATCTAAATAATGAATTAAAAACATGTACAGGTTCGACAGCTGTATTTAACTGACTAAATAAAGTACCTTTGGTTGCTGGTGAGTGAGATGGGAGTCACCCTCAGGGAGTCTCTCAGTTTGTCCCAGAAGTTCCACAGCTTCCCGGACCTCTGATAGTTGAGCAGGAAATAGTATGATAGTTGGGGGGGCAGCTGACAGTACTTGTAAAGGCAGGGGACTATCTTTCTCTGTTGTTGTTCTGTAACACCAAAAGAATTACATTTCATTTCCTTAACCACTGGAGCGATTATTGTCGAAAAATGGACCACTTTTATTTTTCTGCAATTGATAGCGGTCCAAAATTAGACCACATTTTCCTACTATTTGTAAAACATTTATTGTAATTATTTTAAACATTTCCATGGCCAGCCATTTATTTTAAAAAGAAGTTATTGAAATGCTTTATCTATTAAGACCATAGATGTCACAAATCCAAACATCGTAGACTAATTTAGAACGATGTTAAAAATAAATTTTTTAAATATTTTTTTTCACGCAGAATTTCTGATCAGCTGTTTACGGTTAAAATTAAGTGCCTTTTCCATAGAAATGCACCTTTTATTACCAAGTATACCATAGACAACATACAGAAATCGAAAATATTCTATGTTGACTTGAATAAGTACCTCTCACGGAATTTAAAAGTAACAAACACGCAGGATTCGCGCGGTTATAAACTTAATGATTTTTTAATATTTTTTTTATAAATCCTACAAATATGAGATAAACGGTAAAATACGAGGACGTGGGTGAACAGCTGGATTTCAAGCCGTCGAAGGTCATGGCCACAATACGCGTGAGCGAAATAATTTTAATTAATCATCATGAGATAATTTCTAACTTTGTTTAATTTAGCAGTAGCGTGTTCAATAATCCTTTTCTAAATATGTATAGTTATTATACAGGCGCCCTTCAGGATTTTTATTGTAATGCAACCATTTTGGTAATACCACATGTTCCGAGAATCAAGTTTTAACATTAATTGATTTACCATAGGAAATCAACCACCCCTGTAGATTCATTAAATAATATTCATGCTCTACCTTTTTAATGATTGAGACTTAAATAAATCTGCATCTTGTTACTTTAAAATTCCGTCTTCTTTCATTGAACTACACACATTCCGAAAGGGATCAAATGTTTTATTTTAAATATGAGAACAATAAGTATTACTTTTGGATGGCGGTCAAAGTAGATGGACAAACGGTAAGTATTACCGTTACAAAATTACTTACAATACCTGTGACAAATTATGTGGAAAAATAGTATTATGTGAAAAAGTGAGTTCTGAAGCTGTTAAACATTTCATTTGATTGAAATTAAAATGTAATAAGATATTTCAGCTAACACATAATACGTTTTATGTATTTTTAACAAATTATACATTAGTTTCGAGTATAGAAAAAAAATGCAATTTTTCCATAAATCAATATTTGTTCATTTAATTAACAAACATCAATATCCATAAAGTTTTCAAATTCCAGACATGTTACAACATAGATAATTAACAAATAACATAACGGAGATTTAAAACTTTATTACCATGATAATGAAAAATATGCCAAACGCCGATAGTACAAGCTGTCAATTTTATGACCGACTTATCTTGAATATACCGTTGTATGGAGAGAGATCACACTACCAGCCGTCACCTTAGGCCTTCTACTGCCATCTGTGGTTGGGGTTTTAAAAGAATATTTGCTGTGAATGTAGATGGATGTATGGCACGTAATCTGAATGGTTTAGCAAAACAGCGTTATTGAGTGTTGCCGCAAAAGGGTTCAATTGTAAATAGCTAATTCCATAAGGAGTGATTCTGATACAATAAAGTAATAACATCCTAAGCCCATAAATTTGTTTTAAACCACTTTTTGTAGTGAAACTTCTTTAGCACCATTGTGATGTGACAACGCTGAAGAGACAAACACATACATCTATTTATCCCGCGAGAGAATGAGATAGAGTAAAACCTTACTCAAGTTAAGCTGCACTCATTGGCCGCTTTGATTATGATCTCACTTTTCAAGGCTCCTATTGGTTGAGATTGTTTTGGTGAAGTTTTGCTTCTACCGCATGTGAACTGTACTCGATTTTTTTTAACACATCTCTCCTGGTTTAAGAAGTGGCTTTCCTTCATCAGAAGAATATTAAAAATTCCTGATAAAGAAAGGGCAATTCTGAAACCGGTAGAGATGTGTTAAAAAGCGGTTTAAAACAAATTTATATAATAATAATTGGATAATTTGTAGAGTACTGTTTTTGTGAAAAATCACCTTAAGGGCACTTTGTAATTACGACAAGCAGCAAAGTAAATCTTCTCCTTCCTTGCACCGTCCCAACTCATTGCCGGGCTGTTGGGGTTGACTCTTTTCGTTCTCAGGCTATATCGTCTTCGGTTCTGGGTATTGCTTTCATCCAGGCCGTTTCTCTGCAATATTTTGGAGCATTGAGTCATCCAGGAGTTCTATGTCTTCCTCTGGATGACTGTCGATGAAGCTCCATAGACATTGCCTGTTTAACTGTGTGATCTGGTGGTCTCCATCTTATGTGTCCATACCCTCTCAACTGTTGTTCCACCAGCTTACCATTTATGTCCGTGACACCCAGGCTGCTACGAATGCGTGAACTTTTAATTCTATCTTTTAGTGATACTCCTGCCGATCATCTAAGCATTCGCATTTTTCAAACCCAGAATGACTGGCTTTCCTCCGCTTCATTTTGCTTACTTTGCAGCAAAGTAAATGCTTTTTACAAATATGTAAAATAATAGCACTTGGTTAATTTTCACAGTGCCATTTTTGTGAAATATCACCTCAACGACACTTGCTATGTAATTCTGCTACTTGGTAATAAATAGAGGAATAATAAAAATACAATACCAATTCCTAGAGCTTGTGCGAAATCAATGAAGAAGGTGTTGGCTGGGGACTGTAGGAAGGCGGGGGAGATGATGACGATGAGGCGGTTGCATCTCTCGGAGATCAGCCGCAGCATGGCCGAGTGCTGCGAGCTCAGTCCGCCCAGCAGGTCTCTGTCCTTCACGCATAACTGGAAATTAAACAACAATCATCTTACTAAATAGGTATAGTCCGGAAAGAAAGTGTACACAAAAATGGAAGGCGCTGAGATCGTTTAAATGGAAAAAAAATATAGTTCAAAGGAAAAAGCACGTTGTAACGAGGGACACCGCGCGGGCTCGAATACTTTCTTGCTCATACATAATACAGCATCCTTGTCTGCCATCACAGCGTGCAGTAGGACTTGCATTGGTTGCACAATTCAACTCAACGGCTAATCAGCGAGCAGCTCGCCGCTGCCGGCCACCTAATTACCAAATGATGTACCTCCGGCCTATATAACCGACTGCACGGCCTTGAGCCGCCAGAGATCGAGAAGACAGTCCTAGGGCTTAATACCAAGGAACCAACTGTGAGATATTGTTTTGTCCACTTTGGTTCGGTAGAGGAGTCACTAGAGATAGTCGGCCTCCAAACCTCAGTCGGAGGTTACGCGCCGCGTTTATATACAAAGTATCATTATATCCGTGAACTCATTATTTTGGTTCTATTATTTTGTTATACTTTCTCTTTAATAAAAGCTCTCTGCTCAAACTCACACAGTATTTAATATAAATTTACGTTATAATTTAACGTGGGGGCAGTGATAAAAACTGTTAATTTACGTTATAACGTAAATTTATAAAAATCAGTTTTCCCGTAAATATCCATCATATTTGGGAGTCGAACATAACCTCACATTAGAACGTACTAAAATTTGTTCCAAAATCAGTGTTACTCGGATTTCCCACAGCAATGAAAATTTTGAGTTCGATTTATTTTATGCTTTATTAAAGTTTTTTGATAAAGTAATAAAAAAAGTTTTTGAATTATAATACGCACACAGAATGCAATTTCAATAATTTAATAAAATTAGGTAACACAAATAGATATATGTTTATGTTAGATTTGTATAAATAAGATTTAAGTTTTCTTCTATTCATTGTTGTAATAACTGCATTAAAAACGGTGCTGTTTATTATTAAATACCTTATCTCTCCTAAGTCTGTTTCACTTTTAAACCATGTTGAATGACTTTTGTTTTTAATGCAAGTTTTTTGAGCAAGAATTTTTTTTATTTTTTCACATAAGAACAAATTTGAGATTTTTTTAACTTTACAGGCAAGGGTGGTCCCTGTGCAGAAGCAATTGAATTGGAGCAGTCTTCTCCGGGCACGGACGTGTCAAGGCGACAAGGAACCAAAGAGTCAAGGTACTGATAATACCTACCTAATACAGCGCCCTTGAGTTTTTTACTAGCGCCAGGCACCGTTTGGCTCATTGGCCCTAATTACACATTGTGGTATTTTGCAATGGTAATTTTGTGATCTGGTTTGAACACATTTAGATTTTAATTATTATTGGTTTCCGTTTACGAAATTGGGTACTGAGGTATTCTATCCTACCTTAAATCCAAATGCTTCCATGCGGTTGATGAGCTCAAGAGCGAAATCTGTATCTTCGTCAGCAAAGAGAACAAACGCATCGTAGATCTGCGGACTGAGGGACCCTTGCTGGGAAAGATAGGCATCGTCCACCGTCAGGACGTCGTGTTCAGGAGTCGAGGGGAGCATGGACGGACTTATACTCGATATACTGCTGGAGCGGGAGTCATTCAGATAGTCCATGGCATCGGATTCTGAAAATAATGGGGTAAAATGAGAGTATTTAATATTTTATTAATCTATTACACAGAAAAATATTTATTTATCATTTTATTCAAGTTCAACAGGCTCTAGAGCAGAATCTACGTTACCCAGTGAATCTTTATAGGTTTAATATGCGAGATACTTGAAGATACAAGAATACATTATAATAAATCAAACATCTAATATTTTAGATACTGTAATTTTTTTGTACAGTATTTTTTTTAGTATGTAGATAATTATTATATATATAAAAATCAATTTTTGTCTGTTTGTTTTTATGTTATGTGCTGCCATACCGTTCATCCAATTGCGATGAAACTTAGATAATTTGTTCTGCGCATGCCCGGACTTATAACCTATTATAAGCTATATATAGTGGTAAGCTCTGGCGTTATGAAATTTGTATAAATGAAAATAAGCGTATTTAATATATTTTAGCGGCAGGGAGGGAAGGCATGAGGAGAAGGGTAATGAAAGGGGTGGGGTTAGCGGGAGGGATGACGAGGGAGGGGAAAGCGTGGAAGATAGAAGTGGAACGCGGGGGGGGGGGAGGGGACGTGGGAGGGGAACGGGGACGCGTGGGAAAGGAAATGCAGGGAGAAACAATTTATTTCTTTGCATTGCAACGCATGCCGGGTAACAATAAATTAGCTCTCCAGTTAGACCTGAGATTATTTCTCTATTAACTGGGTAATTAGATTATTTCTCTATTAGTATTATTTATGTCTTACTCCGCTTCTCGGTTAATATGGAATATTTTTTTATTCAAAGTTTAGATTTAGCTTTATTATTACAAAAAGTGAGTATTTATATCAGGGAAGACGCATATAAAAAATATGCATGATACATTTTAATTTTGTTAAAATTAATTCAGTTATGCGATATACGAACTGTAGTACGCCATATTTATATTACATTTCATAGACAATTAATGCAGCCAATCATAGAAAAATTATTATTGCCATATAAAACAATAATTTCTTTGTTATGAAGTGAATGCATTATTGACAAGTTTGAACCTGTATTTATGACAGAAGAACTTGGAAAGAAAGGTATTAAAATAATTACACGTATCCGTTAGACAAACCCTGCATGCCATACAAACCATTAAAAGCCTGGGATGTATATCTTATTAATGGCGGCACGCAGCTTTCGCAGCTTGAATCTCAACCCAGTAGCACTGGGAATAATTTGATTTAGGTACTTTTGCTTTTATTTTGATGAGACTTTATTTTATAAGGTTGGTACTTCCAAAAAATGTCAAATTTGATTGTCTATTAGTTAAAAAGAATATTCCACATTATCCGTGTATCGGACTTCGACAAGTAACACTCCGTATTATCCGAAGCTGGCTTATACATTTTTACCATTAGTTAATTAAGAAGATTATGAATCTTTTTTTATATTGTATCTTTGCTTTATAATTTAAAAAAAATATATATTTAAAAATGTCAAAGCGTAAACAGTGTTTACTTTCCATAACTTGGTGTGACATTATTTAATACAACATGAAAACTATAAAATAAAGTCCATAAACTTACCAAACAAGTGCCTTGTATCATCGAACACGTCAAAACGGTCCATTTTTCCTAAATACTCCTGTAACCTTCGAAGATTTGCTATATGGACACCTTTCTGACTCCATTGCGATAGCACCCCAGAGGTTGGATCTGCCGAGGAAAAAAAACCCGGGATCATCTCTCCGGATATTCCCGAGAGATGAGCGAGACCCCTCCAGTCCCTAGAAGATTAAACAACGCTGCATTAAGAAAAAAATCATGCAAAAGTGACACCTAACCTACACAACGTCGCTGTTCGACTTACCTGGGGACGCCGTCATCGCTCGGAATGATTTTGGTAGGATTGAGCAGCATCGATAAAACATTTCGGGAGGCATTTTTCAAAGAAGATATTGGAATAAAGCCGAGATCTAGCGTAACATCACTCATATTATCTACAACAAGACGCTTCACGTCAAAATATCATAACAAAATAATGTTGCCAGCTGCGATGAAACGTAAATACGCCACTCTCCATGAAAGTATTATTATTTTTGTACGTAGGTATGTCATTTTCCCTATTTTGTACAGATAGGCAATGACCAGATAAGACGGGGCAGATTTGAACAGGAACACTTCTGTCTATTTGGTAATTTTAAAATTATTTTTTTGTTTGTTTTTATTCCAGCAGGACTGGGAGGATAATGCAGTCTTAGTCTGCCATATTACATGAAATATAATATATATTACCATAACACAGAGAAAAATAATAATTAGAAATAAAATGAAAAAATATATTACGTAGCTAACAAATGATAACAAAAAATAAAAATTAAAAGCATCTTACAAATAAATTTTAAAATTGTACGATCGTCCATCAAGAAGGTCGCCGTACCATATGCATCCATCGATAGTTGAGTGGAGAACTGAGAACTCTTATTTATTTTAAATGAAAATATTACCAATTTAAAAATTATTTTATTTATTCATTTGAGTGTTTTACATTTTTTTTTTCATTTTTCGATATTTTATATATTCAAGAATATCTTCATAGGATTTTTTGAAAATCGGTTTATTTTAAAAGTTATAGCCATTTTAGTGTCGCGGCAATAAACGGAATCTGCCTAGAATCTACTTAGAAGTAAAGTTAAACAGTAGAATCTAGCTAGAAACTACTTTTTCGAAACGTTTGTCAGAAAAGCTCAAGTTTCTAATAAACCGATTTTATTGAAATTTGGCAAGAATTTTTTTTACATCCCATTATGGTAAGAACCAACAAAAAATCAAAATTTTCAATTTTTACCATTTTTAAAAATTCGGGAAAGTTAAAAAATAACTGAAAAACATTTTTTTTGACTAGCCGCCATTTTGCGAGAAAACTTTTTTTTTCTTGGTTCCTACCATAGTGACATTTGTCCTGATAAAGAATTTGCATTCTTATTTATTTTTCAGATGACCAGAAGGGTGGAAATCGTGACAAGATGGACACCTTTTTTTTCTCCCCTCTACTTCAACAGCGTGAAACGTCGTGAAATATATATGTGTACACATTTTTAAAATTTTTTTTGAAATATAAATTATAAGAAAAATGTTTACTTAAAATATTAATGGTTTTTTCATCGACGATCAAAAAAGCCTGAAATTCGGGCTTCTGGACTAAAATACCCGCTTAACTCCACACAAGAGGCCCTGAGGAAAATAATTTCACTCAGGGCATATGCCATCTTTGGGGATGCTGTGCAGGGGGTCTTTTTGTGGGAAGGGAGGAGTGAACTTGGGTCTTGAGTCTTGAAGATACCCATGTTGTAGGGGGGAGGAAACTCAGAGGCCGGCAAATCGTTCCACAGTTGAATTCAAGAACGAGTCGTATAAGCGACCCATTCTCATCTTACAAATGTCAACCGTGTGCAAATGAGTTGAGCTCTTGGAGCTCAGAAATATTACGAAGGACGCAGGAATATTTCACATCATATAATATAAATGCATATTATGCATCCAATCACGCACAGACCACCGAGTTAGCAGGTTTAGTTGCGCTCATAATAATAACAATATCCGCGTGGCAATTTTTGTGGCACCATTTTCGTGAAAAAATATCACTTCAAGGCATAAAGATATATTTATATTTATCAATGCTTCAAGGGTGCTAAACATGCTATGATGATGTAGTAAGGCTTTTGCAAGTAGGTACCTACCTACCTCCCTGTAAAATTCCCATACCACAAAAGGTCGCACGTTCTTGAAATAGTGGTATGTAGCCCGTAATGGCTCCAGTTATGGGCCTTGAGAAAGTTGTAAACTTTACACACGACCGACTGCAGGTTCGGGTGCCTACCGACCTACCTTGAGAATCTGTCATTAAAAAATGCGAATATCTGCAGTGGCAAAGTTGAATCAGGGACATAATCTTATTATGACTGTAAATAAATGCATGTGATGGTATATTTTTCAAGCTAAACTAGCGCCGTCTAGAATTAGAATTAGACGAAGGAATGTAGGTATATATTTTTTATTTGATACGTTTCTTACAACATAACAACACAATCATAAATATTTCAAAAACACTCTCCTAATAAAGCAGATGCTTGTGCTTAGGAGAAGTTCACTATACATTTTTACTAACTATATAGTTAAATTTATATAAATATGTCGCAGGCCAATCGTAAAATCAGATAGATCATGATGCGCCTCAGGCATATCACGATTTGCCGCCATTTCACGATGTGGCTAGGCGCATCATGATCTGCCTGATTTTACGATTGGCCTACGACATATACATTATTCAGCTTTTCAAGACCACAATTTTTAGAAGGGTGTGATTTTTTATTTCTCTTACATACAAATTTGATCATTGATAATTTTTTTTATTTATTGTTTCTTTACATAGAAGATATAATAATTATTAACGAATCAATTTTAATTTTAATTAACCTCACTAGGACAAGCCTGTATTGAAGTTAATAATTTTATGAAGTAATAAAAATAAAACAAAATAACGAACAATATTGTTACATACATATTGTTTCTTACATATAATGGGTAGGTTCCTACTAAGCTGAATGAAGTTTATACATTATAATTTAAACGTGCATTGATTGACTGCGATTTGATAATGATCCTGAACGCCGAAACAGCGGTCACAATAATAAAAAGTAAAGTAGGTACCTTAAATTAAAAAAAAAACTTGCTGCATCTTTCTCCACCGCGTTTCCATCAATCTTTTCCAAATAAATAAAAAAAAAAAACGTATAGGTATTTTTTTTTTCTTAATTTGATAGATATTTTACATTTTATAGAATAATTTAATAATATGGTCCCCACTGGGTGGCTTACAAGTGCTGAGGTTCCCATTATTTTTGGAGTTTTCTTAATTTTCTTCTTCAATATCCACCGTTCACCGTTCTACTGGATAGGTTTCGCAAAACATTGCGTTATAGGAAACTGCTTTATCAGAGGAACTGAGATAACGAATAAGAATAAAACAAAATGTGTAGGAACCCATATCCTGGAATTAGTAAAGAGATTCCCATTACACAATGAGACATTTTTAAAGTTTAGGTATTTGATTGCAATTTGGTCAATGTTTCTTTTTTCTTCTTCGGAACTATTGTACCTACAAAATTTCTTGTATAATAAACACGATGGTATAACTTTGTTTAATTCCACTTTTTAAATAAAAAGTGGAATTAAACAAAGTGATACCATCGTGTTTATTATAATTATGTATTCCCACAATGTGTTTGCTACATGTGAAAATTTAAATTTCTTGTACCTACAAAACTCGATTTGGTCCCTTCGAGTCATTGTACATGTGCATTGTCTTTCAACGTTTTTCCGTAATTTTGACGATTTTTACACAAGTTAAGAAAGTGTATAGAAAAGATCACTAAAACACATTAACGTTTTTAAAGATTTGAAGCCGGAAGTACCTAGGTACCTAATTTGAATACAATGCGAAAATAGCCGTGAAACCCGCAGACAAAATGTTCTCGTTTGTTGAAATGGTAAGGATTCTAGGTACCTGTTGCCTACTTAGGAGCATTATAAACTTATTATTTAGTTATGTATGTAGGTTAAATGCAAAACACAAGAAAGCAGTTATACCATACACTCCCTTTTCACCTTCGCTCTGAATTGAAGGCAAGACACTTAACCTTTAAGTTTCCAAGATGACAATCAACGTTACATAGCGTCTTCAATCTTCGTAAGCACAATTCCAGCCTCAAATTAAAGCCTTTCCTAAAAGATATTTTTTACAAATTTAATTGTAAAAAATATCGAGTGCACGCTGAGAGAAATGGGACATAATTATGTTGTATATAAATACAACACATATTATATAATGTTGGTCACGCCATAGAATAAAGAAGAACACAAAGAATGCGATGTGGGTGTGTTTCGTGATCCAAAATTCAGCCCATTTTTCGCAAAAATTTCAAACACAGATCAGTGTTTGTTTCATCATTACGAAATTATCATTTCGATCAAATGGGATGTGTAAGAGGTACAGATGCTAAATGGGGTAGAACCAAAAGATAGCCTCAGTCAGATACTCTCAGCGACCATTCAAACGTACATGGAGTGCATTTCTAGTACGTAGTATCGATTCAGTGGATAACACCTATAAATTTGTCAGAAGATAATAAAATGTAACACCATTTTACTATAAAGTGTAATATAGATTTTTTCACAGATAAGTGTGTAAATAGCTCAAATCGCACTATAACGCCGCTAAAGCAGGCAACTTTGAATTTGGGAGTCGGGTATGGGTACCGTCGCCCCGGGAACCATTTATTGGAAAACCACATCCCTGCCATAAGCCACCGCAAGTGATTCGCTTTGTTGACTTAGCAGGACCGGGTTCATCAGGTGAGAAGTGTTCAGGTCTTGAAGGTAGATGCGTTTGCCCATTTACTGCGTGGGGGGTCGGGCCAGGAGAGAATGGTTGAGGGATACCATCGCCTTGAAATGCAATGGGAGGGATGGATTCATACATCCCTCACTCCTGGACACATTGGGCTCCTGATTTCCATCCATCTCTCATAACTTTTTTCCTTCCCAGAACTTTATCTCCTTCCTATCCTTAAAAAGACTCTTCGCATAGCATCTCCAAATATGACATTGACCCTGAGGGATTTTTTCCCCGAAGGCCTTCTGTGTGGAAAAAATATATATCTTAGGAACGGATGGAAGTTTTAAAACACGGTATTTGAAAGGGTTTACACTATCTATGAAAAGACGACCAATAACTCGTCGAGCAATAATTGAAATAATGTTTGCAAATTAAAATTGAATTATTTCCAGAAATGATTTTCACCCCGCTAAAGAATTCTAAAAAACATATTCGCGCATTTTTACAGTATCAATCCTTGTTTTATATTGTTAAGTCTATGTCGTATCAATCGATCCTTGTTTTATATTGTTAAGTCTATGTCGTATCAATCAATCGTAGTATCAATCCTTGTTTTATATTGTTAAGTCTATGTCGTGAGTCTGTAACTTGTTATTATTTATTGTTCACAATGTCATCAGATCACGACACAGACAATAATCTTTATTTACCACATTTACCATCACTGTAGACCATGGGTCGGCAACTTTTTGTTGCAAAAGAGCCAAAAATTGCATGTTGGTATTAGTGCGGGCCGCATTCTGCCACATGTCATTAAGTATACGTGATTCTTGGTGACTTAGTAGGGGTGCCCGGATTCATGGGGTGAGGTATGTCCAGGTCTTGGCGGCGGATGCATCTGCCTATCTGCTGCGTGGCGGGCCGGATCGAGAGACTGGTCGAGGGAGGCCTTTTGACCTTTCCAGCCGGACTCTCTCGACTCATCGCCTTGCATTGCAGTTGCAAAGATTGATTCATACATGCATCACTCCTGGACAACTGACACCCAGATTCCTACCCACTTTTTCCTTCCCAGAACTTCCAATCTTTTCCTTCCTTAAAATGACCCTCCACATGGTATCCCCAAAGATGACCCTTTGTGGAGCTATTGTAAAAAAAAACCTTTAATATTTGTACAAATATTTTAGTTTTAAAAATAAAACGCTTATGTTTATTTTTACAACATTTATTGTAGTTAATAAAATCAATGAGATTTTTGTGGTTGTATTTGACTTGCAAGTTTTTTTATATTAGCTTGCATTTTTGAAGTAGAGTCGGTAGTTTTGCGTCTAAATGTGAACTTGATAACCGAGAACACTGATTGTGCTCTCGATAATTCAGAATTGAAAAAACTTGCTCACAAATTTATGTACTACCTAACAAAGTAATTATTTCGTCAGCAAACCATTTTAACTCCTTGTAGTCTTCAGAAGGCAAGCCCCCATAGTAAATCCACCAAGTAAGTTATCCTTTAAAAGCCATTTTAAGCGGGGTATCGCTTTGCCTTATCTATCACGTTGGTTTGCTAATCGCTCCCCCTTCGCTTTGCTCGCTTTCTCGCTCCCTTTCACTCCGTTGTGTATGATATCGTGCGTCACGTGCATTGCGGCGAGAATCTTGCGGGCCGCACCAAGACGCCTCGCGGGCCGCAGGTTGCCGACCCATGCTGTAGACTGTAGGGAAAAGATCAATCCGATGTGACCTTCGCGATCCCATGCCCTTTCATGATGTTAGTAGGTATGCGATGTTGAATCAGCAAACCCATGGCTTACATGTTGTATGTATTTGTCATTGTTTACTTCTTCAATATTCGCAAATCCATTTTGTGGCGACATTTTTATTAAATGAAAATAAATCACTTTGTATGCACCACTTACTTAATCAAAATTATCAAAAGGTCTCCCGAAACCAACAGTTACTTCGTCAGGATAAAAAAAATTAAAAAATGACAAAAAACAAACAAGTAAAGAAAAATAAATAACTACAGACAAAAAAAACATTACAAAGAGTGGTGATTAATTAGTTTTTATCAATTATCGTAATAAAGACATAAAATAAAATATTAGAATTATTTAAGAATACCTAGGTAAAAATTGCTCTATTACCTATTCTTAAATAAACCTTTAACTACTGATGTGATTTTTTAAAAGTATACTCTGACATGGGGGCCTGGGCGGCCTGTTACTTTGAATGTTTGTATATTAGAGATATATGAAAATTTTGAGGTCCAAATTATTATTTATTGAACAATTTAAATATATTTAATAAAATAAAATACCTTTTTATCGTTTTTTAACTTATATTTGACGATTTGGATATTTTTGGCAAAAGACAGTTGAGATCAGAAATCAGTCTGTTTTGTCTATTAAACTAAATAAAGACAATGAACTCACTTTTATTATAATATTTTAAAGTGTCTCAAACTATATATAATCAACTTTAGTAATTAAATAAATAATATAAAATTGCAAGGCACTAAATCTTACAAATTATACACAGTCGGGGTAAACTTTTTTTGCGCAATGGAGACATACATGTTTTTTACGTCGTGACTCCTGCGATCGAAACCATAAACATGAACGTGAACGTTCGCTTGAACATCGCTATAAACATTGACAACTTTGAACAATTCTTGTTCAAAAACGCTGTGTTCAAGCTTACCACGGGCGATGGAAAATATTCCCCTGCCACGTTTTTGTACAGCGCCCTTGAAGTGATTTTACACAAAAACGGCATATTTCATATACAGCCATATTTTGTCATTATTATATTTATGGCTTTGTGGTCTTGCCGGGACCGGAATATCTTTCACATCAGAACTCGACGCTTTTTTGACGTCAACGTAATTATTTACGCACTCGAAATTCTTAAATGGTCCTGCAATAATCGATATTAGTCGGAAATCTTAAAAAAAATGGTAGGTGATGGATAGAAAAAACTAAAAAACAAAAAAATGGTAGGGGAGTAGGAGGTGGGGTTAGGGGTTGGTCGGTTACTCAGCTGAGTGACCAGTGACGACATGCGGAAAAAAATTATTTGATTTTGAAGAAAAAAATTTTGAAAAAAAAAAAAATTGTCATGAAAAAAGTCACCGGACACCAAAATTTCGTTTACATTTTTTGCTCCAAATAATGTCAGGAATTACTGGTTAAAGTAAGTCAAGTACGTCCCTTAACACCCTGTATAGATGAAGCCTGGAATAAACTGAACAAAGATGTTATTAAAATTGGTCTAATGAGACATCGGGTCACGGGAGTCAGGATGCGGCTAATGGCTTCCGACAATGTAGTGGTAACCGCAGCGTTCCAGCACCAAACACCACTCCTGAGTGAGCGCTGGGCCCGAGCTCACCCCAGACCACGCTCTACATAGAATGGATTATTTATTTATTTTTTAATTTTTATTTATTTTTTTATTTTGTTCTTTCCTATTCTATGTTCTAAAAAAAATCTGTTGTGTTAAAATATGTATAATTATATATATACGTATGTACAATTATATGGGACGTGTGGGATTGCACTATCCTCCCCACATCCTGGAATAAATACGTATGTACAATAATATGGGACGTGTGGGATTGCACTATCCTCCCCACATCCTGGAATAAATACGTATGTACAATAATATGGGACGTGTGGGATTGCACTATCCTCCCCACATCCTGGAATAAATACGTATGTACAATAATATGGGACGTGTGGGATTGCACTATCCTCCCCACATCCTGGAATAAAAATTTATTATTATTATTATTAAAATCACATTTTTTCCCAGAAAGAAAATAATTTCTTTTACATGGTTTTCGTCACTAATTTAAAAAAAATTTAAAAACAAATATACATTATCATACATTTAAAAAAGGGGCTTAACCAACGATTGCACTATTGTTAACCTTAAAAAAATGGAAAAGATTTATTTATGCAAGGCATGTAATTTTTTTAATTATGTGGCAATTGCCAGTTCTTAATGCATCCAAACACGAACTCTTATGAGAATCTCATAAGAGACAGTAGTATAGGATGGTTAATTTCATATTATTCCTATAAACAAAAAAATTATGTTATTATTGGTAACGTAATATTGGCCAAGTTTGTGTGAACTCTTTCAAAGCATTCAGTACGTTTGATTATTTCATGATGTGATCCAAGTACGGAAAATGACACGACTTACAATGTGTTAAAATTTATGGAACAAGATGTCAATAACTGGTCAAAAACCGGGTAAAAATGAATGTGTGCCTACATGTATTTAATAGTTTTAGTTTCAATGTCTCTCAACAGATGTCATAAGAGTATGTAGTTTCAATGTCTCTCAAACCCGAACGATTACGAGGACATACTATCTACAGGCAGGCACCTCACTCGGCGGCTATCCGCGCTTCAGACTCAGAGCATCCTTTAGAACGGACGTTAAGCCCAGTTAGATATTCATTGTAAATGCGATACGATAATAAACATGACTCGTAATCTCGGTGAATCGAAGTATTATTGAAAACTCCCGATTAAGAAAATTGTAGTGCTAATCAGAGGAATTAACAGTAGGTACCTACCTACAACACAGTTTAATTTTTTAATAACATGAATTTAATCCATTTTTATAATACACTGGAGAGTACCCGGCATGCCCCATTTAAATAAAGAAATTGTTTCTCCCTGCGTGTCCTTTCACATGCGTTCCCGTTCCCGCCCCCGTTCGCCTCCCCCGTCTTCTCCCCATCCTTGTCCCCTCTCCCGCGAACCCTCCCGTCCTTCGTTTCCCTCCCCTCCTCAGGGATTCCCCACCCCCTCCCTTCTTCCCACTCTGCCGTTAAACTATATAAAATACACACATTTTTCAACAATTCGCGCGCCACCTATTATATATATGGAAACCTTTGGACGCAACAACTCGCCCAATTTTCGATGAATGGTATGGGAAATAATTTCATAACGCCAGAGCTCACCATTATATGTGTAAACCTGCATGCGTACAACAAATCACCAAAGTTGTATCGCAATCGGTTGGAACAATCAAAGAAACATTAATTTTTATATATTAGATGTATCATAAAATAAATGGGTATTTTTAATGTCTAAAAATAGATTAAAAATACCACATCGCCCCCCAAAATACGGAAAATTTCTGATGTAGGAATATTATTTGGAAAATGGTAGGTGAATGAACAAATGAATTAATTTATTATTTATTCCGGGATGTGGGGAATCTGTCCTATCGTTCCATACACCCCATATATAGGAGTGAAAATTTTATGAAAAATGCGAATAGGAAACAAAATGTTCATTTATTTTATAATACATATATCAATAAACTAAATATAATTTCTCCAAAAATCTACGCTTATTTTGTAAATTTTGAAATAAGAGTAGGTACCTACATAGTTAACTGATTATCGTGCTTTTAATTTTTTTTTTATGTGTACAACGTACAAGAGTCCCAACTGCTTCCGCCTGGAGCCAGTGAGACTGTGACTTCCCCATTTGCGGTATTTTGTGAGGTTGAATGTAGTGTGGAGGGGAAGGAGATAGGGAAGAGGAAGGTGGGAAAGTACTTGGCAAATTCAGATCTGGTCACCAAACACTGCTAAAAGCCATTTCTAGAAATGTTTTAATTCTGAATGGTGGTCTTACACCAGGGCGATACTGAGAGTATCTTACACTCTTGAACGTGCCGCAAATATATATTATTTTTTAAATTAATTAATAGGGAAATAACATAGATCATGATTCGATCCAGTGACCTTCGGATTGCGAGTCCAGAGCCTTACCCCTTGACCACGGAGGCCGTAATGTGAATACCGCACAGATTCGGCGACGGTGACATAACATTGTCCACACAAGAGTTATCGATCGACCGTGCTAGGTACCGAAATCTACAACAGTTATCAATAAGAATGGGCTGCATTTTCACAAAAGTTTTAGGTCTTATTTAATTGATTTCCTATTAGTCTTTATTTTAGCCGGTGATTGCAACATGCATGTTTATTTTAGCCACCCGTTAAAATAATAATGATTTTAGTTGATACGGTAACAGTCCAGTCTAGTAAAATTCTTACAGTACTTGCTTTACCCACTCATGGGAACCAATTAGCATTCAGGGAATGTTCACACGGAAGGTAATCTTCAGCACATGGAGTTACCTAGTAACTACCAGGCTACCCATTATCTTACATAGTTCAGTGATGGGCAATGCGCGACCCGCGAGCCCATTTCGTGCGCCCCCTCCGGTATTACCGTACTTGGATAAATAAAATATCAACAACTTTGCGATAAAAAATATTCAACGGCTTCTGTTCAGTTTCGTAAATGTTTTGGCGGAAATCTTTAGTCATACATCAAAATCTTGAATCAGCCGTTCAAATTAATAGGCGTTTTACGTATTCTTAAAAAGACAGAATTTCATGGTTCGACCTTACTGTCAAATGCCAAGGAGGAAACCGGCAGAAATTTTGCAAAGCATTACTTTGACGTAATATTTTGTGGGTTTATTTTGTGCTATCGTATATTATACTTACCGAAGCACATTCCTTGAACAATAAACTATGCAAAAAAACAATATTACTTGCGTTTATTTGATAAATTGATAGGTTTTTCGCTACCTACCACGCTCGGAGTTTGACAGTTCAAATTGCGCCAAAAAAAGACACTCCGACGCCATAGATAATTTAATACAAATTATTCCGAGTGGCTAGGCGTATTTCGGGTACCTGTTACGCCAAGTACGAGAATGGCCCAAGCGATTCTGACCTTGTCCTTCATACAGTTTCTTTATACATAAGGGTTAAAATCGCATTTAAAAATAAAAATAATTGAGAATTTTTGGGTGTGCGCATGCGAAATTTATTTTAACTTTCCGCACCATAAAAATCAACAGCATTTATTGATTTACCTTGAACCTAGCAAAAAAATTGTCCGGTTCACTTTCTTTGTGCGGGCTGTGTTCAGTGTTGCCAACTCGGCTCCTTTAGAGATATTTAGCTCCAAAATGAGGCCTTCGGCTCCAAAAAAGTGATTTGGCTTCTTTATCTTTTTCTTACCCCTTATTTATTCAAAATGAAGGATCAGGTTATTTTCGAATTGAAAACCTGGTTTTACCTCATCTAGTCGCTCCCCCCCCACAGGATACGAAGGAACCGGGTTTATTTATTCTTGGAACACATCTAGCCACCCCCCTCCCACACCTCCCCAGAATGGTGAATTTTCGGTTCCAACATGGGATAAACAAGAATTGAGCTCTTTTTTAGCTCCTTGTCGGGTGACGTCTGGCTTCGTTTTAAAAATCGAGTTGGCAACACTGGCTCCGCTGGATATTTTGTATGGGTTCCGTTTAATAAGGGCACGCTTCCAAATTGTGTTCCTGAAAACGGTGAACGGACAGCTCAGAATAAAATCAACTCAGAACCTCATTTGAAAAGTCATTAAAGGTGATGAAAAACAAATTGAAAATTAGTTAAACAGGTTACGTTAGGTTAGGATTATATGGGCTATTTTAAAATTATTTTTTTCACAGTTTTTAATGACTTTTCAAAGAGGTGTTGAGTTGACTTGTTTCTGGAATTGGCATGGAACCCCTGAAAACATCTGAAAAGGTAACAGAGAGAATCTTGTATGATTTTAAATTTTCACGGCCAAAAGTTTTTTCGTTATTTATTTTTGGGGTGTTATGCCGTGTTGCGCTACCTCCTTCTTTAGCCGACGTTTCGGACAGGGTAGATGTGTATGATGGACACTGTAACATCATCCGAAACGTTGGCTAAAGAAGGAGGTAGCGCAGAATGGCATCGAACCCCAAAAATAAATAACGAAAAGAGAAAGTCTCATTTAATAGCCATCGTTCGAGTTTTCAGGTGCCTCGATCAAATATTTAACTTTTCCAAAGTATTATCAAATACAAAGGGGTTTCGTGACAAACTTTTGTTTACCTGCGGTGCTTTTTTACGTTTACGAACACCAAATACTCAAAGATAAACCACGTCATGAGCCCCTACCCTTCGCGGCTCGCGAACAAATTGAAAGTAGATAATTATTAGCCCTCCGGTTAAAAAGGTTGATCATCACTGATAAAGATTGTAGTTAATCTGAATACAATACTAAACAACCGTAAGTAATACCTTTTTTGTTTATAGTAGGGTAAAGCAGACAGAAGAAGAGACGAAGTGACTACCGTAAGAGGTAAGAGGAAGCAAATGTGTATCTCCATTCTGTTTGCGAAGGTTAAGAAACATTCGAATGAGCTTGAATGAGAACGCTCTAAATACCTCTTTGGATATTGGCATTATTATTTATTGTTTGCAACAATTAATATAATATATATTCGCATATCCGATGAAGTGGTCATATATAGCTCAACTATTGAGCCGAAATTTTGGCTCGATAATCCTCAGATGCACAAACACGCTCTTTCCAATGCAACTCTCCAACCAACAGGCGAATCGAGCATTACTAAACAAATCATTTGGCTGATCGGAGACTGATTGATCGATCAGTTGGAAATAACGGACGTTAGAGTTATAATATTTATTGTAGGTTTTGTAAACAGGGCGCAATTTATTATTTTTCTCCGTGTTTCTTCCATCGGATGTTAGCTTTATTTCATTTAATACAGGAATGCACTCATTAGAAAAATCTGTGCACGGTGGAAAATGCACATAAGTCACATAGGCTCCGATAACATTAAGTCTGACTTATGTATTTACTTTCCCTTTATCAAAATGCAAAACATGTTATGTAAAAGTTCCAGTCTCAATAAAATTCTCAACAGCTTTTAAGGCTTAATTAAAGAAGAAATTATACTGTATGTGATACAGGCTTACTGATGCGTCACAAGATGCGTCACAAGCCGAACGCTTAGGCTGAACGCTTGTTCCGCGCTATCGCTTGCACGCTCAGCTCAGGCGGAACGTGACAATGAGTCATGATTTTTCGTGAGTGCAGCCGGTGTTCATCGATTTATAAGTCTATATTTCTTATTCTTTTTTTTTGCTTTGAGTAGGTATGGTTGAGCAAATGACAAATAATACCGTTCTAGTTTATTCAACAAAAGTAACGTAATTCACTATGTTATGAGCCATATGTGATGACTCGCAGACTTCAACATTTAATTTATCATCAAACAGTATTAATAGGCTTGCGTCTGCGCGGTTGAATTTAAGAACCCGGCTTCGAGTGCATGTCTCATGAGGACGTGCTCCAGGCAGGTATAAGTACTACGGAATTGAAAATTTGAGTATCTCTTCGGATATGGAAAGATTAACGGTAATACTTAGAGTGGTGCATAATAGTACACGTGGCTATATATTACATAAAACTTCATCGCCTATCGCGGTTTCTGTGTCCCGGTGACTAGCTGTCACTGGATCACAGTGGATCCGAGGAACTGGCTATTTTTGGAACCGGTTCCTATATTTATTAATATTATTAAGTGGTTACCAACAGTCAAACTGGGCGAAGCGGAATGAAAAGCCGCCAGCAGGGCCTAGCAGAAAAAAACCTGCGGAGCGGGTTTTAAACTGCTATTCTGTAAATTATCATAGACCGACGCGCATTTCATTACTTCTCGACATTTAGTTTTTGCTATGCCAAAAGCTGTGTTTTAAATGGTTTCATGCCAACTGAGAATAAAGTCGACTCAATACCTCCTTGAAAAGTCATTAAAAGCTAAGAAAAAAATTATTTTAAATTAGCCGATAACCCTAACCTAACGTAACCTATTTAACCAATATTTTTATCACTCTAAATGACTTATCTGAGATGGTTCTGAGTTGGTTTCATTCCGAGTTGTGCGGTCACCGTTTTAAATATACCCACGACAATATTTATTATCATTTGATGAATCATTGGGATCAATGATTGGTTATAGTTTACCATCGAGGTATCTCCTAGTTCAATATATTTCAAAGAAAGTAGCAAAGAAGCTGAACAAAGTCTGATTTGAAATAAGTTAACAATGGATGTTTTGAAACGGAAGGGAAATAATAAACTAAAAATCCGTAACACACTCGTGTCTTAAATACAAACAAAGTAACAAAGCAAATAATAATTTCAGGGCGAGTGGTTTATTCTCAATCAGAATAAGAGATCGGAAGGTCATCAATCTCCATTCGAATTCTTGTTTCTGACAGCGAGATAATATTAGAAATATTTCGGCAAATCATCCAAGTTCTTTTCAGGATTGTTGGCAAATCATTCCATAGGAAATGAAGCAAAGTCAGTGATTGTTTTGGTTTTAAATGGATCGATTATTTTTTTTTTCATTCACACAGAAGGCCCTGAGGAAAAGAAACTCCTCATGGCCTCTGTCTGCTTTTGGAGGATCTTTTTAGGAAAGGAAGGAGAGAAAGTTCTGAGAAGGAAAAATGTATGAAGGATGGGTTGGAATCTGAATTACGAATTACGAATCTGTCCCTGGCACGGTGATGTACCGAGAGAGTCCTGCTGGAGAGGTCAAAAGGTCTCCCTCAATCAGCCACGTAGTGGCTCCTCACCCCATGAACTCGGGCACTCATGCTAAGTCACCAAACGTAGCGAATCACTTGAGGTGATCTATGGAAGAAGTGTTGGTTATCAAATAAATGGTAAAAATAATAATATCAATAATCATCGAATGAAATGCAGGAAATCATCAATACGAGAAAAACGTTGTGTTTTTTTTTATGTTAAGCCATGTTTTTTTCTGTAAGAGGGTCATAATCTCCATAATATCTGCAAGCGATAAGCGGTTGTTATGTTTAATCATTAAGTTGGAACTTATGGTCGTTTCACACGATGCTTTTTCAAACCGATCCCTATATGGAAACCACATCGGGATCCATATGAATTAGTAGTTGTGAACAGTTAACCTCGCGTCCAAAGTAGTATTTTTCTATTCAATAAATCAAAACCAAAATGTCCGACAGAATATTTGGAGGTAAGGTACTTAAATAGATACCTGCATACTTAATTATAAACCATAAACTTCTCAATGACATCTCTTGAACGGAAAATAGGAACAAATAAATTTAAAGACAGTTGAAATGAATGTCGAGTCAAAACAGAACCAAGCTATGCTCATTTAAAATTTTAATTTTTACTTTACAGTTACATGGCCTTCGTGGTCGAGGGGCAAGGCTCTCGACCAGCAATCCGAAGTTTGCTGGTTCAAATCACGGCGTGCGCAAGTAAATTAATTTTATTTATTTCATTTAAAATATTATGTTACATATTTGCGGAATGTTCCCGAGTCGAAGAAACTCTCAGTATTACCCCGGTGTAAGACCACCATTTAGAATTGAAACGTTGTTTTAGCCGTGTTTAGTGTCCAGATCTGAATAGCCAGGTATTTCCCCACCTTCCTCTTCACGATCTCCCCCCCCTCTCACACCTCAAATACCCTCAGCCTGACAACATATCTCAATCGTGTATCATAGGCTACCAAAGTCTCACTGGCCCCAGACGGGAGCAGTTGGGACTCTTGTTGGGACTCTTCACTTTTAAAAAATAATAATTTTTAATAATTATTTATATAATTCTTTTCACACTTATTATTTCATACAGTTTCCATTATGGAAGAAATAATATTTTGGGACGTTATAAAAAATGACAATACCTTTTTACGTTGAAACCATAGAACAATTATTCGGGCATCTGTCATTTTCCTCGGCCTTTGCCGTCAATAAATCATAAAAAATACACATAAAATTCACTATACCGAACAGTAACCCACGTTCACAATCAGAGTAGTAACATGTATTAGAGAATGGTCATCATTTCAAAAATTCTTTTGTGCAACAATAATATCAGAACTTATTGATGAGTCATTTTGATACTCGCTTGTACATAGTTTGCTCGCAGTTGGCAATACATTCTCAGAAATATTAGATGTATTCAACTGCACGGAATTTAAAAAGAATAAGAAGTCTGTAATAACAAACCTCGTTAATAAATACTAACGTGGGCACATATTAGTCTTCTGCATTGGTTCTGTTTTATACTTTCTACATCTGATTTTACTCCATGAATACTATTCCACTAAATTAATGTACATCACATGTTTGTAAAAGCCCGTACGGACGTATGAAATAAATAAAAATATTTTTAATATAACACTAAGTAAACTGCAACATTTTCACAAAATTGTAGTTTCAAAACGTAAAACCACGGAGGAGAGAATCATTCCTCCTTCTGAAACGACAAATGTTAAATAATGTACGCCATCTTAAATGGCCCGAAAGTCGGTACCAAAATAAAACACGTCCTTTTTTCATCCCATGTGAATCCATGTGAAAAGAAAGCCCACATGGAAAATTGACGAAAAAAGCATCGTGTGAATCACCCATTAGGAGTTCCAAGAATTTCTTCCATCTTCATTGATAAATTATTATTAATAATTTTTTTTGTAAAATGTTAAGCAAAATCGAAGAAATAATTGAGGGAATGGTTAAGTTACAAAGTAAATTTGGGTGAGTTTTTATTTCCTTATAATGATTATGTTCATAAATTACAGTCAATCTACACCAAAATTCTTTTACCACCAATCTATCTCAAACCTTTACTTCACCTGCCCCAACTTTTCCCTAGGTTCTCGTTTCTTTTTCTAAAACAGCATTCTTCTTTTTAAATCTAATTCATGTTTTTAATTTAAATCTTTAAAACTAGTCTTCGCTTTTATACATTCACTACCTACATTCACACGTGGCGGAAAATCTACAACAGTAATAATATGTGAGTAAGTTTCTACCCAAGAAATAATAATAAAAACAATGACACGCCCATGTGATTAAGAATCAGAGTGAACTATAAATTTTGATGTGGTGTCCCCATTTTAGCGTACGCGATGTATTACGCACCTGTACGCTGAGATCGGACATAAGATAATAGGTACGGTGATAAAACTGATAAGTCATATGTAATTTTTCAGACTAGGGTGGAGCGGTCTTGTATGGAAATATTTCGTAGTATCGAATTTGGCATACGCGGAAATGAGTCTCTGTCATATACTTATATAAAACAAATATTGAAAATATTTATTAATATTTAAATTTAATGTCATGAAGCAAAATCATACAAAATCATGTATTTTTGTTATGAAAATTTGATCGCTTGGAATATTATAGATGCTTCAATTAAATACTGCGTGTAGAACATATCTTTGGCCCTTAAAATTAATGGTAAGCCTTTTATTGGCTTTTAATAAGCCTAGAAAAAAAAAGTATTAGGTCTATAAAAAACACTTTCAAGTGCAAACTCTCCTACTTATAAATCCCTTTTCGGATATGGTTTTATTGTTTAATGTGGCAAATTCAGTTTCTTTTATAATAATCGAAAAAGTATATATTTACGCCCGAACTTCACAAAATAAAATAAAAAATGCATTTTCTCGTTGTTATTTGGGACATCAATTCGACGCACACTCTACGAATTTGGATTCTTAAAGTAAACCTTTTGCCATCGGCACAAGAACCATGCACTTGGCACATCCATTTCGTATCAGTTACGCCCCGCCTGCGAAGGAGAATAGACGTCCTAGATTGCGCGTCGCTTGGTTCCGTTAAATCAATTTTAAATTTCCTTGTTATTACAATAAACAATGCAAAAAAATGAGTTAATCATTTTTACAGGCCTTCGTGAAATCAACATGTAAAAAAAATTCTCAAATACCTTTCCAAAAGCTTTTTCTCAAGTATTTTAAAACTCCTCTCAAAAAGAGGCGTGGATTCCGATTTCGATTTTTTCCTGGGCTATTGGATCACCTTAACCATCAACAGTTTACGAACCTATGTGGTTCAACATTAAGAAGATATCAACTTTCGCGCTTTGTTTTCCAGCGATTTAAATGACATTATTTATCCAGTATTCCAATCCAGCTTCATGTTTTTTTAAGCCTGACAAAAACATATTGTTAGCCAGGTTAGCCGAAAACCGAAAATATTACGTAAGAGAGTTTCTTCTTTCTTCTCCGCAAAGGATATTGAAAGCCCGGCAAACGAAAATGCAAATAAACGTGATTCTTACGAGCCGAGCCGTAATAAGATAATATCTGTTTCCTTTTAAAGGAAAAAAGTTGTACTTTGGAAAAAAACAGACACACGTATTTCGTGTATCTCATCTTTTGTCTCACCATTAATTAATGTGTAAGAAAGAGCTGCAGCATTATAACGATAAGGAACTTATTTTTATTGCCTGTTTTTGCCGTCACGGCACCGTAACCGTGAATCGTCACGTTAATTATAAAAGCATCTATTCGCTGGTTAAAATTCTTTTGAGAATACTGTATAGAGTATTTTTCCCAAGTACGCAGATTTGGAAATTCTCTCTTTCATTATCGAAGTTAATGTAATCGATAAAAGTAATTATTGATACATAAAATACAAAAACAATTTTCCGAGTGTGAACAAAAATCGGAAACGAATAGAGATAAATCATTTTATCCTCAATTAGGTTTTTATGGTTCCGCTCATTATTAGACGAATGTGGAATATGTTTATGCTCACAGTGCACCGCTGATAATAATTGCAATTTAATTTAATCAATTAGTTTTCTTGCTGTTCGACCGGATTAGTTCAATATATCTATCATTAAATTTGCTAACATATCCGATCCAATGACTAGAATTAAACCCATCATCTCCGGATGCAAAGTAGGTCGTTACAGCATTACGGCATTCAGCCACCTCGAACGAATTTCGTAAATAACCAAATAATTTGCATGCAATTACGCATACAGATTCGCGTTTCGTTTCGCTCAAACTCTTCCGTTTTCTATTAAAAACTTAAATACAGTAACTTTTCCGCAGTAAAATTCACTCAAATCTTTGAAATGGTTTATGTTATGAATTGTAACGGAAATTTATCAGAAGTAAGTACCTACCAAATTTCACGCTTCATTTTTATTTCATACTAGCTGGTATCCGGCTTGCGTTGCTATGCCATTTAAAAAAAAATTGTTTCTCCCTTCGTGTCCTTTCCCATTCGTCCCTTTCCCCTTCCGCCTCCCCTTCCTCTCCCGCGCCCCCTTCCCCTCTCGCGTTCTTAATCCGTCTCCTACACCTTCCCTCTCCCCACTCCACTCCCCCCTTCCCCCGTCCCACGAACCGCCCTCCCGAGTTCTCCTCCCCCCTCCCAAATTTCCCTCCCTGGTTCCCCCCCCCCCCCTCCCGTGAGGCCCTACCCGAGTTCCCCTCCCCCTTCACGCATTCCATACATTCAACCCCGGTAAATTCATTTTTCAAACTAATATTGGAAAAAATGTTGTTTTACTAACTTCCTCGCAATTTTTTCCATATTTTCTCACCGTTTAAACCTTTCCTGGACTACGACAAACATTTAAAAACCAAAATCAGCTAAATCGGCCCAGCCGTTCTCGAGTTTTAGCGAGACAAACGAACAGCAATTGATTTTTATATATATAGGTAAAGATTAATTCTGTTTGTATTTTCCCTCCGAGATTCTGTTTGGAGGGCTTTTTTTAAGTAAAGGAAGGAGAGGAATTTCTGGAAAGGTTAACATGTGAGGGGCGGGTAGGAATCTGGGGGGTCAGTGTGTTCAGAACGTGTAACGTTTGAGTCCATCCCTTCCACTGCGGTGTTAAAGATCTCGATTCGGCTTGCTATTCAGGTGGGCAGACAAATCCGCCACCAAGACCTGGAGAACCGAGAACCAAGCCGGGCACCCCTGCTAAGTGATCGGTAGTAGCTTGCTACATAGTGTGACCTATGGCAGAGATGTCGGTAATTGGTTCCCCGGGCGGCGGTATCCAAACCCGCTTCCCAAAATCACATTAATGATAAGGACATCACGGATTACAAATAATCAATTTAATATCTTGACGGTTATTGTCTAGGTTTTTTTTTTCATTAAGTCACCTCCTCACAAAAACCGCCTTCGTACGAAGTTAAAAATAATTACAATTTGCATCAATTTCGAGAAAAGAATACTTGCTCTGAAACTGTATTCAATTGATTGGATATTGTGAATTGAAATGAAACGGCGGCGTAACGGCCGCACGACCTTGGCAGGCACCCCGGGCTCGGGTTCCGAAGGGGCCTGTTCCCGAAATTCAGAGAAAATGTTGTTAAATACATTTTCTACGAACCTTGGCCGGTTCTAAGTATAATAATAGTTTATTTCAGATAAAAATGCTATAATGGGCTGTTTTTTCGTTGTTCCACATTCGAGGAGGGTTCGGTTTAAGATGAAGTTATACGTGAAATCCTATTTAGATACTAATTAGATTAACCTTTACGACGAATCGGTTTACATTATAAACATCAAAAAATATGCTACGGATAAATTGAAGCTTCTACTAGCTTTTATTTGTATTGGAATTACATTAAAATTATTATTTACATAACAAAAAATATAAGCGTAAACCCCTAAAAAAATGTTTTTGCATGTCTTAACCATGAAATAATATAAGAAACTTTTTTTTAATATACCCCTTTTTGGCTAAGACAATTTTTGAGGTTTTGCATGTTCTAACTTTTTTTCATTCTTATAAAATTATGCATAAAATAAATAAAAACCACTTTTTCGCTTACTTGCCTCGTGCAAATAAGACGCTCGATTTTAAATTTTGAAGTCACGAGAATCGAAATATTTCTAGCGTTTATATTCCTCTAAGTGCTTCAGTGAGGAGACCCTCTCCAGCCGGACTTGCCTGGGCTATCAAATCAGATATAAACAGTGAACTTCCTCTTCTTTTGAAGGTCAAATGTGCAAAATTTCATCAATCTCTGAATAAAACCGTAGATTTGTGTAAAAATAAAACACTTGTTGCCCGCTCGGTACTGCCCGCCCGTCACAGACACTCTTCTTTAGATAAATTGACATAAGAAGCTTCTCCAAATTAAGGTCACATAAAGTGTTATTAAATTTCCATTCCTAAGTGCGACGTAGAATTTTTATGTTTAATTTAATTCAGCTTAATACGCATTATGCACGACAGTAAAGTCAATGTTTTCCCAGACGCCATTATTTTTTTTAGTGTTTCAGTAAACTCAAAACAATGGACGCAATAAAAAAGCGACACCGTCTTCCTAATTCGACACGGTAGCTGCACTTTAATTGTAATACCGTTTCGCTAAAATCAGTCGCAAAAAGGTACATATCAAAATACCAACCCAATAAAATACGGCCTACTAATGCATTATCCATTTTTGAGAGGTTTCGTCATATTACTTGCGATTTCGCCGGTACGGTACTAATGAGCAATAATAATTAAAAAGAACAATGAACTTCATGGGCCGTCTCAAACGTTCAGGTTTCAAGTACAATTCGTAATCTTGTCTCTTCGCTCGTGCGTTTGGAATGTCTTCTAATGGGATGTTCGAATTTCAAATTGCGCTTCCGTGTCACCAAGTACCTACCTACTGGACTCTTTTGTTTATTGCAACTGTAAAAGTACAAGTTTTGTAGAATTTATGCCTAGCACGAAATCTTAGAACATAGAAAGGTGGCAGTATTTAAAAAATGACTCGATTACAATGCAATTTTTTTTTAACAAGTTCCTTAAGGGCAATATTGTTCAACTTCATATAAACGATGTTTTCAATAGCTAAACAAGAGGTTTTGAGTAAATCCTGTTTTATTTGATCTCTCAAAAAGGCGATAGTTGCCTACTGTAGTGGATAGTAAGTAAGCCTACCGTTAAAAATGCTTCGGGGGATACTTGCCTCATGCGGGGATAGACGCCTCACTATGAATTTTTTAGATAGTAACAAATTTATATCAATTCAAGTAATCATCTTTATTATTTACTGAGATCCTTTATTAACACTTAATCAAAATATTAATCAACATTATAAAATAGTTTTAACGTTTTAAACTATAAAAATAAAACAAAAATAGCCTCCAAACCTTTAAGTTATGTAAGTTATAACGAAATATTATTATTTATCTTAAAGATAGAACAATATGGCAATTAGCGTTGGCATTAGCATTAATTATCAAAAGAAGCCAGGGTTTTCAACTTTTCACATCTCATGCGATGGTTTTCGAATGTTGTTCAAGTTTCATGCAACCACGACGATAGAGCGACTATCCGCAAAAGTAAATGGGGCGACTATCCTTTTTGTTACGGATTCGTGCCTCTTTTAATTAAATAAAAACTATTCGACAATAAAACGTAATAAACTAATTTAAGCTCCAATGCATGCATTGAAACAAAAAGTCGACCGAAACCACAATCCGTAATAAAAATATTCAATAGGAAATTACTTACCAATATAATTTCGACGCCTGTCAAAGTTTCGTCGCGGAACATTTTCGTTCACGCAAACAAAACGCTTGCGCCTACTCCGACGGTTTACATGTCACTGAGGCCTGCGAGAGGGGTACTTTTAATTAACGTAAAGCGCTTATGCCACCAACATCCCTAACATAGTGTATTTAAAACCGGGGCATATATCTCACGAAATGAAGTTTTTTGTTTCCGGTGACAACTCAAAACATTTAAAATCAGTAGGTATTGGCCAGGTAGGGTCGAGGTTAGGGGTTAGGCGGTTATTGGACTGAGTGATGATAACATGCGGAAGAGAATATTTATATTTAATAAAAAAAGCTAAAAAAGTCACAGGATATCAAAATTTTATCAACATTTTTTACTCAAAATAATGTCATAAACCACTGGTAAAAGTAAGCCGTGTACGTCTCTTAACACCTTTATAATATATTTCAACCGATGATTGGTTTCCCAAAAAACCTCCTTTTCAGGACTGAAATTATAATTTCACTGTAATCAAAACCAATATACTAGTCCCAGCAAGAGGTCTTACGTGACGACATCGTTTTAGTATTTTCTGTCTTTTTCGTTTTCAAACAAGACGCGTGAGAAGGAAAAGAACTTTGTCGACCTCAGTACGAGCACTCGCTGGGATTAGTTTAGTTAATATCTTAGATATGTAGATATTTCTACTTGGTTACCACAAAATGATAAAAACATGCAAAAATATTACACAAGAAGTGAAATAATAAATAACATGAAAAACACAGGAACTGATGTAATGGCGTATTATGGCAGGCATATTATCATTATTTAAATGCATTGACCGTAAAATCTACAACATAACATCATAACAAAATAATAAACAAGAAGATAATAAAGGAATTTTTTTGTTCGCTTTAAATTTAAAAAAATATATTTAAAGAATGTGGTTCCATGCTAACTCAGAATCAAGTCAACTCAACACCTCTTTGAAAAGTCATTAAGCTTTGAATTTTATTTATTTTAAAATAGCCCATAACCTAACCTAACGTAACCTATTTAACCAATTTTTAAAAATATCCTTTACATCACTTTTAATGACTTTTCAAAGGAAAACATGTTTAATATTTAATATTTGTCCGGTCACCCAAAAATGCTAATTTGAATTATGTATCTGCTTCAATGAACTCTAGAACTTGGGATTTGCTTTGAATTAAAGTGTTTTTTTTATTGCAATCAGTTGTGTGACTAACTAATTAACAATCACGCCGTTTCCTCGCAGGGGTAGGCAGAGAGGACGGACCGCCAAATAACTCGGTCTTTGCACACACTCCTTGCCTCATTCACATTCATACATCGCCTCATACATACTCTAACAGTATTCTGACTCTTGATATGGCCCAAATAAGAATCTGATTCACTTGATCGTGCCATTTTTTTCGGGAGTCCCGACTTCTTCTTCCATTCAAATTTGGTTCATATATTCTCTTTAAACTAATTTCTTCGTTCATTCGCTCTACGTGCCCAAATCTCTGATCCATCTGAGCGTCCCTTTCTTAATCTTAGTAACTCATTACACGCTTACTTCAGCCTGGCATAACTTGCGGGAAAAAGTGAGGTACCTACCTATAATAGTACTATATTTAAACAGATAATTATTATTATTTAGCGTTTTCAAATTTGGAATTTTAATATTCCGTGATTTTTCACGGAATGTAATCTATTATGTTCAATATAAATGATGAAAATTTATCCACCCGTTTTCAAATAGTTTGATAATGAAATAATGTAATAATTAATAATTAACAAGAAATATGATTTCCCAAGTTTTGCCATGGCGCGACACGTATGAAAAAAATCACTTTCAGAAATAACATTTGGATAGGTAATAAAATTAAGTGCTAGATGAGATAATAATAGTTCTTCCACATCTGAGCATTTACAGACGATTCAAGAAAGATTTTCAAGTGGCTGTAACTAATATGTTGATGTACCAACTAAACATTTTATGAATCCGGTAGTAAAATAACTATGATCTCTGTTTCAGAAATACTTTCTTAAACTTTGATCCAAAAGAAAGTAATTTGATAGTACCTTCTGTAGATCATCTTATATGTTAACTTTAATCTTATTTAGTATAAAATGTCTGTCTGTACGCTCAGATGTTTTAAATTACGCAACGGATTTTCATGCGGTTTTCACCAATAGATATAGAGTGATTCAAGAGGAAGGTTTATATGTATAAAAACCATGCATATTTAAAGATTCAATTCAGGCAGCGGGCAGTGATTTGTATGCAAATTGTATGCGGATTTGATATGTATGCAAATTATCAGACAACGTTGGTTTTAAAGGTTGTCTCCAAAGTATTTTTGTCGAGTGCACCACTATTATGTTCCCTTTTCAACGCTTTGACGGAGCGCTTCTCCGTAAACATATGCAATTGCGCTTTTTATTTCCTACACCATTCATTCGGTTGCAATGAAAGTTTGGTGAATTGTTGTGCGCACACCCTTGAAGGTTTTTATATATTACCTCTGGCTGTATTTAATTTGTAAAAAATTACAAAATTTGTGTATTCCATATAGTTTAGTGGCAGGTTGGGGAAGGGGAGGGGGAGGGGAATCCGGCAAGAAAGGAAACGATGGATTGGGAACGATGGAGGAAAGCGGGAGGGGGAAGGCGGGGAAGATGGAAGGTGAGGTGAAGGGAACGCGGAAGGGGAACGGGGACGCATGGGAAAGAACACGCAGTAGAGGAGTGACGGAAGGCCGGGTAACGGGGGAGGGGAGGGGCAGAGGGAGGGATTGCAAAGGAAACATAGTAGCGATAAGGCATAACAGGGGGTAAATTCCGAATATCCGGACTTCTCACACGGACAGCTATACGCTCACGCATCGGGAAATCTTCTGAATTATTTAAGGCAGTATTCTAGTCTAGAAAAAAGAAACATTTTTTTCCTACATATTTCCAATGTTTAAATATTCAAAAATATCTCCTTAAAAGGATTTTTCGAAATTCGCTATATTCTAAAAGTTATAACCATTTTAATGTCGCGGTTTAGACGGAATCTAACCAGAATCTAAATAGAGCAAAACTTTAAACGCGTGTTTCTCGAAACCACTTTTTTTGAGACGGTTGACACGATATTTCCAGTTCTACGAAACCAATTTGGTTGAAATTTGGTGTGAGCTTTTTCTACACATTACTCTGTCGCCCCTACCTGAAGTTTTACAAAATTTCAATTTTTACTATTTTTTAAAAATTCCGAAAAGTCAAAAAATGTCTTTTTATTTCAGACATTGTAAAATTTTTATTTTTATTTTTCCGAGGTACGGGCTACAGCAGCATTTGTTTGGATAAGAATTAATTTGTTTTTTTTCTTCTGATAACTAGGAGGGTTGCAATCGTGTCAAACAGGGCGCGCCATTTTTTTGAGACCCCCACTTCAACACCCTGTAACTTTTTGAATTTTTTCATTTGATTTTTTTTTATATATTCTTTAACTTTTCATAAATATTTGGAAAAGTAATGGATGGTAAAAATATTAAGGTTTTTTTTATTGCACCTGAAAAAATACCTACAATTCATGCTTCTTGACCAGTGTTCCGCAAACTTTTTGTGTTCAAGGTACACCTACCAATTCAGAAATTTTTGAGGTACACCAAAGAAAAAAATATGTTTACTTAATATTTATTTTAGGTAATCAATATAGTATGAAAATATGTTTAATGAGAAATGTGAGCCTACTTAACTGAGCACAGGCAATTTGGAATAATCGTTGATAACGAGCGGTTAAAAACCCGCTCTGAGGATTTTTGCTGCTAGGCCCTTCGGGCGGCGGACGACACGACAGTAGCTTTGTAACAAACTTCACGTACGAATATGGTTTTGCATAAGACGCGGCGCCAAAGATGACCTTGAGGCGGATTCCTAAATTTCAACCTACAGACGCTAGCATATTAATACCATCAGATGCCGCTCTTACCCCTTCGTCAATCATCCTCAGGCGTTCTTTGTTTTTAAATTTAATCGTAGTGAGAGTTAAAAACCCCAATTCGCGTAAGGACAAGGCAAATGCTAAGAGAATTGCAATAGCATGCTTTGAAAGCAGTGTATAGGTACTCATTTTTAATATGCAGCCAAAAATGTGCTAGCTCTATTTCGGAAAATTTTGGTTTTAATGTCCGATCAGTTTCTAGCTCCACGAATTCTTCCTGCTCATTAATCGGTGAGTGTCCAAGGGAAATTCTATCTGGGAATGGATTTTGTACCCAGTCCATACGATGCAGGTCACACATAGGAAAATATGAGTTCATTTTTTCTGCTAATAGCTCCAAGTGTTTCAAATCAAAGCCTGCACTTTTTTTTCTAAATCGGCAGCAATGACATTTGGGAAGTGTTCGCAAATGAAATGTTCATTACTACTACTGGTAGCGTGGCTGACCCATAACACCAACTTAGCCCGAAAGCTTTCAATCTTGTCCGATGACGTAATAGAATCCTGCCTTGCATTTTTTGTTGATTTAAATGAGCGAATATCTCCGCCATACACTCAAGTTTTGCTACCCATTCTTCTTTTTTAAACAGAGAAGCAAAATCTGAACCCTGGATCTCTAAAAATTGATAGAGACATAGACCTGCGTTATTTATTAAGTTTTCATAAAAATATGTGTAAATAACGAATTAATCAAGGTTATAAATACGAATAAACTTCTACAAGTTTCAACGCAAATAATATGAAAGATGTTTTTATTGCATTTGAGATGTAGCCATAATAAAATATAAATAGAACAAGTCGACTGGTTTGAAATGCGGTTTTATCATTTTGTTATGACTCTGAATTCCGAGATACCAATATTTTCGCATGTTTTTCTTCCGAGAAGAGATTTCCTGAAGAATGTTTTGAAGTGGCCGTCCAACTGTCTAACTGTCCATCAGTTTTATCTTATTTACTACAATTGTATTCAACTGTATACCCAATTGCTCTGTCTAGCGGACTATCTAGAACAGCGATCGGCAACTGGCGGCCCGCGGCCTAATTCCGACCCGCAAAGCCAGAAGTGAGGGTGATTCATTCCCACCATACTTGGCGTACCATCGGTCACAATCATATATTTTTTTCATACAAGTTCTTGATAGAAGAAAACATAAATGTAATTTATCATTGAAGAAGAAAACACTAAACGGTAAATAGTAACTAGGTGGTAAATCTAAACTAAAATATGAAATAAAAACAAGACACAGAAAAATAAAAAGATAACGTTCGCAACTGGGACACGAACCCAGAATTTCTCGTCTTAATGGAACAAACGCCTTGCCAATTCGGCTACTGCCACCTCTTATTTGAACGTATTTGTCAATCTCATATTTGAAATTTTAGAATTAACAATATTATCTTCGACTAATTTTTCCATATTAACTACCTTTGGCAACTACCTTCTTCATTGAAAACAAATGTTCTAAGAACTGGTTTGTAATCTAGGTCGTGCCTTGGATAAATATATCCGATTTTATTTATATGGAAAACCTATTGACATTTTGTAAAAGTCGAATATTTAATATTTATTAGAACAACTCTCTTCACAAAGCATTCTCTTTAGGGTGAATTGCCTATTTAAAAAAAAAAAACGAAATATAATATATCATTGAAGAAGAATATAAAGCTAATAATCTATACGAAAATATGAAAGAGAACAAGACACAGAATAATAAAAAGATAACAGTCGCACTGGGACGTATTAAATTATTGGGAATAATCTTCAAAAGTTATAAAAAGAGAGTTGTTTTAGTAAAAATTAAATAAATGTATTTTTTTTAAAACCCCGTAACGCCCGAATGGGAACCCACTACCATGCTACTATTTATATAAAAATATATGTTATTATATGATATCAAACGTAAGTACTTGTATATATATAAATAATCTCAAAATGTAGAAAACCAACCCACTTCCATCATTATAAGCAGAATATGTGGCTTGTTCAAAGACGGAGGACTAAACTAGTTAGTAGACGATCGAACCCGCAACTTGGAACCAACAACTATCACGCTACCAATCGCTTGGTTGCGGTATTTCAGGCGCCGTATCCTCGCTCGAAAAGAAGAAGATGGAGAGATATGAAATTACGAATGTTGGAGAGAGTGCGCTAATATTTAAAACGATAAAGTTGAAGCCAAAATTGTGAAAATGTTTAATAAAACACAGCTCGCTTAGAATAGTGCAAGAATCTCGTGGGGGTTGTCTAAAACAACATTCAAAGAAACACTGTGAATTTGTTCATAAATATTATAACCTTTTAAATAATAGAAACAGATATGAAAATAAAAATTTTCGGAGCATACTTTGCGATTTTTTTCTATCGAGGGAATTTCATATAATTTGCGTTTCGGCATGGGGAATGTACAGGTATTATCTTCAAAAATAACATATATTTTTTTAAGAGCTTAAAAACTTCAAATGTTCAAGGGAGATATGCAAGAAATCGGTAGAAATTCGGGTAGCGGCGGCTTCAAAAAATGTAATTTTCTCTCAACAATTTTTCGCCTGCGGCGCTTTTTCATTTGGTCCCGTGTATGAGTGACATCAACGCTCGCATGCGCCCCCAAAAGATCGACACATTAATAAAACCTGCCACCAAACTTTATTGCCGACCGCTGGACTCGACTGACTATAGTAATCAAATTATTTTAATATTCAGAACCGTTGCTGTTTTGTGTGGTTTCAAGTGGTGCGTAATTTTATAGTAGAAAGGCTACCGTCGAGGAATTTTATGACTCAATTTATTGGTTATTTAAAAATAACTTTTAGTACTTTATATGTAGATCACCGTTGTTATAACTATCAATTCGTTGTGTTTTTTTTTCATTTATGTATTAATTTAGTAGAAAATAAGAAAATTTATGAGACACTCAATGAGGTAGTCTCCTACACCTACAACGAAATTTCAAGTTTTTATAAATGTATTATATTAATTATAGCATGCTGAGGATACAATTTTTTGAATATTGACGATTACCGAAATAGTATCGAAGATAAAGGACGCCTACTGCATGACGGGCTGGATCGAGAGAGACTGATTGAAGGAGACAGTTTGACCTATCCAGTCGGACTCTCTCAACCCATCGCCTTGAACCGTAGTGGAAGGGATGGATTCATACGTTCGTCACTCCTGGAGCCATTGTCCCCCAGATTCCTATCCATCCCTCTTCCCCCTTTCCTTCCCAGAACTACATTTCCTTAAAAAAATCTCCACACAGCGTCCCCAAAGATGACATAGGCCCATAGGGATTTATTTTCCTCAGGGCCTCCTTTATTGAGCTAATGTTAAAAAAATCTAAATTTCTTTCCTTTTATTTTTTGAAAGAAAGATAAACATTCCCGGGTTACGAATAACCCAACAACGTTTGAAAATCTCCTACTACCAACACAGAAAGCCGAAAATGTTGCTTGTGTTGTGATGGAAGACTTAGCCAACCGAGGAATCGAACACGGGACGCCCGGGTGGGACCCAAACGCGATGCCCACTCCACTGACCAGTGAAAATAGGTAGGCTTTTAGGATGTTCATTATTGTAACTGCTAATAACTATGTTTTTAAAATTGTCTAGTTTTAGGATTCCAAAAGAATAACGAATTTTCCGATTTACGGTATTAACGAAAATTCTTTAAAAAACCTTAATTATAATAATAATATATTGACAAAATTACCAAAATAACGTGCATCGTTGATGTCACTATTCCAAATTCCTATAATATTAAAAAATCTGTGTCTGAAAAAATAAGAAAATATACAGATTTAGGTTATGAAATTAAAAGAATTTGGCATTCTCAGACTCTAAAAATATTACCATTTGTTATTTCGGCTACTGGCATTATACCTAGCTCTCTCATTCAAAATTTAGGCTTATTAGATTTGTCAAAGAATTTATATATAAAAATAAAAAAGTCAGTCATATGGATCAGTAGGATTTATCGGTCCAGTTAGGAGTTCTATCGAGCCGAACCCTCTGATATGAAAATATCTGAAGTCGGTGAATTATTTTCCCATTTGGTCTCTGGTAGTTGACTTGTATTGTTGGTCATGTTGTTCTTGTATTGTTTTGTATTTATTATACTAATATAGTGCAATTGCATAGCGTGGATTGACTATATGATTATTTGTTGAAAAGTGTGTGGAAGGGTTAAGTTTTTCCTGTGGGGAAGATTTAACTCGGACATAAATATAAAAAAGTTTATATTTCAGAACATAATATACTGGGGTATATCGTGTAATGCAGTAGGTACATTCCATATTTCGAAATAGCAAAAAAATTAGACAAATAATAAGAAAAAGAAATAAGGCAAAATAACAATAAGTACATAGAATAAAAACGGGATAGAAGTGAAAAATATTAAATACAAAATTGTAAGCAGCCATTTATAACTTTCAGAATCTCCAGTACCAGAAGAGATCCCTCCTCACTTCGAATCCCGCTCCAAGTTAGTGTCACGGTCACTTGGTTTTTGTAAAATGGGGTCGCGACCCGAAAGAAGTTAGTAACCCTGGTACAGAGTAACAACAATGGTCAATCGGTTATGGTAGGTTATGAATGACTAGCGGATATTATAATTAACGAATGTTAATTAATTAAAAGCTATTAGTTAAGATTCCGTGACGTTGCCGTCATTAAATGATCCAGTTCCAGACGTGCCTTGCTTTATTATTTTACTCGCCTTAAATCACGCGGAGCGGTAATAATTTTCCCAGGAATTGCGATCGAAACGGGCCGCGCCTTTGCTTAAATTAGGACCAAACATGCCACACGCAAAGAGATATATTCACCAAAATAACCTGATCGCTGATAAGATATTCGAGGGTGAACGAACCGTTATTTTCAAAAGAATTATTTTGTAAAACTCGACTGAATCTTGAGTGATCCAAAGCCACTCGCTACTAGACGAAGCTATGGACATGATCATAGAATGCGCACGGTTTTCGCAAATATTGTGGTATTTTAAAATATAAATATAATAATAAGAATGTTTTCATTCTCCTTTTCCCTCTTTCTCATATACAATCAACGCTTTTAATTCGATTCATAAATCTATACGTTAAGATGAAGCCATGCGAAATAATGCAAAATCATACAAAATCATGTGTTTTTTTTTTGAAAATTTGATCGCTTAGAAGTATTATAGATGCTTCAATTAAATTCTGCGTGCAGAACATATCTTGGCCCTTAAAAATATTGGTAATTTTTTTACAGGTATTTTAATTAGCCTAGAAAAAAATAAAGCATCAAGTCTATAAAAAAAACTTTCAAGTGCAAACTCTCCTACTTATAAACCCCTTTTAGGATATGATTTTAATGTTTAATGTGGCAAATTCAGTTTCTTTTATGATAATCGCAAAAAAAAATGACATTTACCTTATGCAGTCCGCCTAAGGACTACTGAGTTGCCACACCCATTCTGCATCAATTCGGCCCCGGCCGGAGCGGGGAATAGACGTATAGGCTCCGCGTCGCTTGGTTCCGTGAAATCAATTTTAAATTTCCTTGTTACTACAATAAACAATGCGTAAAAAAGGAGTAAATGTTTTTTACAGGCTTTTACGAAATCAACCTGTAAAAAATAAATTCTCAAATACCTTTTCCAACCCTATAAAGAATTCCGATTTCGATTTTTTCCTGGACTATTGGATCACCTTAAGACAGTGGTACCCAATCCCTGGTCCGGTACCGGTCCGTGGATCAAATGGTACCGAGCCGCCCAAAATTACGTAAAAATCGAACACATCCAATAAAAAATTAAATAATTAGCGACAAAAAATAATTTTTCAGTTGAGAACCCCTTCACGTCAAGTTGCCGACGACACACGTTCGAAGTAAAAAAACACGACTGGGCTTCCATCTTACGCACTCGCATGTATAACGTAAAGAGCTCTAGTGAGACGCAATGACGTGAGTCACCGCTCTGATACTCGTATTCTGCTTGCCCGTTTCCGTAAATGAAATCGTTTTATTGAAAAAACGTGACGTAGGTACTAAAACCCGTTTGAATGTGCTGGTGAATTTATTCCCGTTTTTCAAAATACTTCTGTTCCGATAAACGAGAGCTTATTACTATTTTTATCATAATTAAAAAAAATCGTATATGAGTAATGAAGGATTAACCAAAATCTGAATCCTGCATTTACCCCGGTCCGCGGCGATAAAAAGGTTGGTGACCACTGCGTTAAGGTATGTAGGTAAAATAATAATGGGCCAAAACGTAAAAAAACTTGTATGAAGGAATTGTGATCACATTGTGAAAGCATAGGTATTCTTCAGAAATTGATCACTGCTTGGTAAATCAATTAGGGAGAAAGGAGAGTGAAATTTTACTACACAGATAATAAAATCAAACATAAAAACCAAAACAACAACAAAAATACCAACAGAAATTCCAACAAAAACAAAACTATGTACCTACCTATCCTTATGTTCTAATCTTTATTATTAAGTATAAGTGTGTACCTACCTTTTTATTTTAAATTAGAATGCTAAACAAGCAGCAGTCAACTTTGTTTTAATTGGATATTTTATTTTATTCTTTCTCTTCTCTTTTTTATTAATATTTATACAAAATATGTATGTAGGCTTCTAATATGCAATACAAACCTAGTTACCTTTATTTTTATGTTTAAATCCTTTGTTATTAAGTAAATATATATACCTTTTTTTTTATATAAAAGGCGGAGACGGTTTACAAGTATATGTTCCCGTGAGCACTTAGGCCATAAGCCCATTGTGCTATCTCCCATTTTACCTCAATCATTTAGTAACAACCCAGTCCCTTTAATAAAGTTCACCAGGGTTGTCACCGGATATGTGGCTATGTCTTCTGGTTCTACTGTGTGTCTCCCCAGGTATCTGAGCCTAGTTCCCACCAAGGCAGGACATTGGCACCATAAGTGAATTGGAGTTTCTTCGTCCTCTTCACATTTCCTGCATCTATTGGTGTTTTCCACTCCCAATATCTGCATGTGTCTCCTGAGATGGCAGTGTCCCGTTAGTAGTCCTACCAGTTCCCTCAGCGAGTTTCTGTCCATATTGAGTAGTTATATATACCTTTAATTTTATTATTATTTTTAAATCTATGCTTTGACGGCCGGCGTGGTTGAGGCGTAAGGCTCTTAACTCGCAATCCGAAGGTAGCGGGATCGAATCACTCGTATAAAAATGCTCTCTAAGTCTTGCTTGGCCGTCATGTTATACATGGATTAGTAACATCCATCGCGAGTTGTATCATTCATTAACACGCACAAAATGTAGAAATATTTTAATATGAGCAAAATCTTTGGCCTTTTTGAATGCCTTTGTATTTGCGTGTTTGTAAAAATTCTGAAACGAACATAACTTGCACACGTCTTTTATATATGATGTTGATGAAAAATTCTTCATGGGTGACAAACTCACATTTCATGGGCAGGTTTTCATGGGCAAAATAAAAAAATACCGAAATATTGTGTAAAATGTTTTCGCACTTTGTTTTGACCAGATAAGCTTTATGAAAGTGAAGAGATATGAAAAAAAATTTTTTTTTGCTAATTCCATATTAAGGTTCTCGTTATCTGATATTGCGCTTGTTATATTGTTTATTCAGAACTTTTCTGATTATAAAAACAAACATTTGAAACATGCTACGACAGACTACGACCGATATCTGTACCACTGCGGCCTTGTGTAGCTTGACGGAAAGTTTACAGCATTTGAATGTAAGTATGTACTTTTATAAATTTTTTAAAACAATGTAAAATTATTTTGCTATGGCTAGGTAATAAAACCGCTCACTCCATTCATAAAATGCTCCTTAAAATGATAATAATTATTGGATTATTTCTATAGAGCGAAAATCATATCAAGGGCGCTTTATATTTTATTTATTTAAACTCTCCGCCACACACGGAGTCGAGAGACCGCCTGGACGATCAGGTCATTCTCTACCGCCATCCGAAGACCCGTGGTCTTCACCGCCACAGCATCTCGGCCTCCATCACACAACACGACCGTGCATCATCCACATCACCTCTGTCTGCACTATGTTACCACTACTTGACCATCGCTACGTAGCCTCAATAAAGACTTCGACTCATAACACCGATTCGATCCCGTCTCTGCCACTACTGGAGTCCGAGCCCTCAGTACTAATAAGTATACATTTATGACCCAGCGGGTATTAATACATTGCACTGCTATTTGACTATGAATACTTAGAACTATGGCTTCAGACTCTAGACCCTCAACTAACACCCGAACGACGAATATTAGTATTTCTTGGATTCAACTGAGGCAACTGGTTCTTGATATTCACAATTTTTTCAGCAGGAAAAATTAAATAAGAAACACGCTGCTTTTCTGTTCAGCAAAAGCTCGATTCTATCACGTTCAACCATATTTATTTATTAAAATTGACGAATTAAATTTCTCAATTTAAAAAAAAAAAAATGCATTTAAAATGTTACATTATAAATTAGAACATTATAACAAGTACCTAATCGATTAAAAAAAATAAATGTCTTGTTAGAAATCTTAGTACCTTTTGTTTTGATGAGAATCTAACATTTGGCTTGGCTTAGTATTGATTCTAAGCACTTCAAATGATTCTGGCAGCCATCTGTCCCCCGCTTGTTCAACAACAGGAAAACAGGATAGGTGTAATTACCCCTCAGGATAGATAGTGAGGCTTAGTCAAATGACAATAATCGTATTTATATCCGTAGATAACTAATTATCCATTAATTAGTGCTATCAATATATTGTAAAAAGGCCTTTCTAAGCATTCCGAGTTCCACCTCTTGCATTCCGTCGACCCTATCAATGAATGCTTTTGGTAACATGGCTCTGTAAATAAGGACGTTGATAATAATAATTTATATTGTGATAAGGGCTAAGCGACTTTAATACCTACTAAATCTACAGCGGTAATCCCATAGATCTTATCGCAACATGAAAGCAATTAAACAAATTGCGCCTATAAGCATAGTTTGACTAATTATTGGAAATTGCCGCGTACGTACTCGAAACGAGTCATCTTCATCATCAACATCATTTCGGCATTATGTTGCAGGGTGGGATTTGGTCCCCTTCGAAAATGTTGTCCACCAACACATTTCTTTTCCAGTTCTCCCTCAGGTATTCATATAGCGTAAAATACTTGGGACATATTATCCACACGACATCAAAATGGAATCAATATTCGGGGAATCAAATTATTTTAGGAAGAACAATATTCGTCAGAGCAGGTATTTTGCCAAGTCGTTTTCACTTTGCAGCACAAACGTCAAAATAATACTATTCAACGCATTCTGTACATCTTTGTATACGATGGAACTGAGGGTAGATAACATTGCGTCCAAATGGCTAATTACGCTGCGTCCAAACGCTAAAATTCATCTACAATAATGAATATCGCCAAATACTCCGCTTACCGAGATTCTGTAGCACCACAGAAATGTTCCTGGAGGGACGAGTGCACTCTTTCAGGGCACTTCTCCACTAACGCGTGGGAAGCTTACGGCGCAGACTGCGCCAATCCAAGAATTCTATCATCATTACTGCAATGACTGCCTGAATGGAGTCTTCCCTTAATGGCTCTCTGGAGACGGTAGAAGGTCAATATCCTCCGTAAACGACTATTTGCATAATTTCTAATGAATATTATTACTTACCTTTTCTGTTTTTATTTTTTGTATTGTTATTTTGCTTTACTCTGATGGTGGAATGTATTGCATTGCTCTACCGTTAATACCTTCTTGAATAAGTTATTGTTGTAGAGTCTAGAGAAAAATTAGAACTATAAAGCAGTTTATTAAACGTAATTTAATATTTGCACTTCTTCGGGTTTCTGTGTTGCAAAGCTTGATACACTCGTAACAACAGCACGAAATTTGCAACTGACGTTCTCAAATAATTTTGTCCTTGCATTTGGATTGATTGAAGTTTTCGCTAATGAATCAAATATCAATCTAGATTATTGGAAAAAACGTCCGATGTATCAATTCTCATCCGATTGGAACGTTATCAGGATGATATTATTATTCTAATTAGTTCCTGGATTGTTCATCTGACACAATTCCATATAGTTGCTATCGGGCAAAGCACTCCAAAGCGCAATAAACCGTTACTTTACCCGTGACATTGCCCTTAATCAAACTTTATCTGATAGTTGAGGTTTTCCGGAGCACCAGCCGCTTGTCGTTTTAATATGTTGTAGTTTACCTGCGTAAATAGGTACTACGCAATGCAACACACACTCGTAGGTCAAGTGTCCCTGGAGTAGGTACTACTACAGTACCGAGGTATGAAACTAGGTCTCTACTTTATTTCCCAATAAAGCAAACTCAATAATTTCTAACTGCATGGTTTTATTTAATTAAAAGTTATTTTCTTTACCATTTTCGGTTTTGTCTTTGTTTTACAAAGACGTGAGTACTATTTAATGTGACATAACCACAGTTTGATAATGGCCCTGTCGCAATAATTCAAAACTAAAATACATACAGAACTTAACATTATTTTACTTTAAATTTTATATGAAAAATAGAGTTCTACAATTTGAACACAATAACAAAACAATTAAAAAATGTCAATAATTCATTATATAAAATCGTTGATGATTGTACAGTAGAATGGGTCACGACTGTATGGGGAAAAAAATTCTTGTTTTGATTTGTCTAATAGTGATTAAAATTGAGATATAAAATCACGTAATTTTTAAAAAAATATTTGGACATCATCTTCTTCCTCCGGATTGACTTTGAAATTTCACATAATAGAGAAAAACGCACCCTTATTAAATCTTAAAAAAATGTTATATAATCCATTAAAAATTAACAATTTTTAATAGAACACGAAAAAGAGGGAATATTTTTATTTATTTATTAACAAATATATTTGAATATAATTCAAATTATCTCAAGGCAGTGTATTCAAATACCAGCAAAATCCATCTTACTCTCGAATTTCGGCATTATTTTGCGAGACTTAAGTTTTCGACTTTTTGTAAAAGATTTCGTCAAAATATACTAAATTTTCTATGGAAGATTACAAAAAATATGGTTTGGTTAAAAAAATTAAAAATTTTCAAAACTTTGAAGTGAAACCGGAGGAATAAGATCGTATCAGAAATTTGAAAAATTTTCAATACGCCGTTTTGAACCCATTTTGCGCCCTTTTATCGCTCTTAGAATTTATAAATAACATTTTTTGTTAATTGACCCACCTTATTGTACAGCTCTGTGTGCAAAATTATAAATACCCTTTACACACAGAGTTCGGAGCGGGACGTGCCCCGCGCCACTTCAGGCCGCCGCGCAGAAAAGTCTCACAGTGAACTGGGCTGTAAACCGTTATCTTACTTTCGGTCTTTACTTTTCTGCGCGGCGGCCTGAAGTGGCGCGGGGCACGTCCCGCTCCTACTCTGTGTGTAAAGTGTACTATTGGTATCCAATGCAAATTGATAGACCAGCCCAACAAGGAAAGGGGAAATAACCAAGTTTCAGGAAGCGGGAAGGTGGCGCGCGTCTCCCTTCTTGTGATTTTCTGTAAATGCATCTGACAGTATATGTACACAGGCAACTCGCATTGTGATATCACCATTTAGTCTTTGAAAATAAATTCTAAATGGGGCGCAAATTGCTGGCTGCGTAAAATGCTCAGGGTGCACGCATACTTTAAGGCGGTACGCTTCGGCTGAAAAAGAAGATGATGGAGAGATACTTGTATGTAATTACGAATGTTGGACAGAACGCGCTAATATTTTAAGTCATAAAAAAGCAGCGAAAATTGCGAAAAAGCTTAGAGAGAGCAAAAATCTCGTGGAGCGTATCTTAAGTATCATCTAAAGAAACATTGTGAATTTTTTCACAAATATAACTTGTAAAATAAAAGAAATAGACTTGTTTTAAATAATTTTCGCAGCATAATTTACAATTTTTTGCTATCGAGGGAATTCCATATAATTTGCGTTTCGGCGTGGAACGTATCTAGATATCGTCTTCAAAAATAACATATATTTTTTTAAGAGCTTAAAAACTTCAAATGTTTAAGGGAGATATGTAAGAAATCGGTCGAAATTCGAATAGTGGACCCTTAATCGTGGCGACAGCCGGAATCCAAATTAACATAAATTCAAAAAGTCTCCACATTACACCATTTTTTTTTCAATTAGCTCCACACAGCTACAGAGGGGTTGACAGAGTCTGGCTGGAGAGGTCTTGAATAGTTCTCCCTTAACCAATATCTCCCCATCCGGCCCACCACACAGAAGGTGGGCAAACACATCCGTGCGCCATCAAGACCTAGATAAACCTCACCCCATGAATCCGGGCAACCGTGCTAAGTCGCCAAATTGTGCATCCCTCTCCCAGTCCCCGATTTCCTCCCGCGCCCCCTTCGCTTCTCGCGTTTCTTTTCCGTTTAAACAATATTACGAAATACACACATTTTTCAAACAACTCGCGCGCCACCCATTGGAAATTTGAAATTTTGGTCTCCGGTGATATTTTCGATATATATTTTTTACTTAAAAATTTAACTGGACAGGAAGGGCCGGGGTGAGGGGTTGGGCGGATACTTGGCTGAGTGATTAGTGATGAAATATGAAAGATAATTTTTTTTGTTTGGTTTTGAAGAAAAAAATAAAAAATATGAACACCAAAAAAGTCAAAGTAGATCAAAAAATTATTAAAAACTTTTTACTCCAAATAATGTCAGGAATCACGTTAAAGTAAGTCTAGCAAGTCAAGATTGTAGTGGTTTTACTTTGGTAGTTACCGATTTTATGCAGATGGCCATAGACGACTAGGGTGTTATTTAGCAATAGCGGATCGATAAAATGTCACGTCGTATCAATCATAAAGTTCTATTTCCTCGGGCAGGTTTTTATCTACTAATCGACCACAGTGTTATTGTCATTATTGTCTTGGAAATAATTCTTAGACTGTTTTACTATAGCGACGAAAATTAGTTTTTAAAATTCACTAGAATAATCGCACATAGTTCATTATTATGACATATATTATTATATTATATATTATTATGCAGGAAAAGATTTATTCCCAAAATCATTTTTCGGAGATAACGGCGTTTCAATAATTCTGTTGGTTGTTAAATTTTATTGATGAAACATTGTAAAAATATTTTTACAAATTTTTCAAACTTATTTATCTCCATGGTATTTTTAATTTAATTGCCATTAATAATTGAACAACCAACAGAATTATTGAAATGCCGTTGTCACCGAAAAATGATATTGGGAATAAATCTTTTCCTGCACATGAGCTTTACTTTGGAGATCTATCTATCCAATAATATGCTTTCAAGCCCTAGGCATCTAAAACGATAGATATCTGGCATCATTGGTACTAAAAGCACGACTGTCGTGTCTTTAGTACCAATAATGCCTTGCATTTTAGAGCTTAGCTAAGCCATTTAATCTAAACTAAGTAAATGATGGTAACACCTAATACCTATTAATTCTCCACGTACCAATTTATTACCTTCAGTGTAATTTTACAATCATACCTACCTTTTTCATTTTGTGAGCGGTCGGTCACAATGAGTGCATTTTCAAATTAGTGTCAAGAAAATTAAAGACTTGAGTCATTAATATCATTCTCCTTGTTAATCAATTATATCGTACCTTTTGATGTATCATGTTTTTAAATAATTGGGGCGGTAGGTACACTACCTTTTGGTAAAAGAATAATAAGTTTATATACACAGTAAAAAAATTTATGCTGATTTCTAACACTATGGAAGATCTATAAGTCTCTCGTGTCTAGGATGAACGAAGTATGTATGAAGAATGAGTTAATGATGAATGTAAGTAAGCCTAAAGTCATGGCGTTTGAAAGAGAGAGTACGGAAACTGTACGTGTGCAATATAGTTGTGAACGACAAATACTTGGAGCAGGTGGATGAGTTTGTGTATCTGGGTAGTATGTTTACGAGAAATGGGAAGGCTGATAGAGATATTGAAAGAAGGGTAACTGCCGGTGATTCCATTGATGGGGGACTGAATGGATTTTGACGTTGGCGCTAATAAAAGACTGTCAAAAGAAGCGAAACCAGCAGTCCATAATGGAGTCCTGGTACCTACCCTGATGTATGGCAGTGAGGCATTGAACTGGCGGAGGAAGGATGAAAGTAAACTAAATGCTGTTGAAATGAGATCCCTGAGACGTATGTGTGGTAAAACCATGTACGATCGTGTGAGAAATGTGGTTATCCGCAAAGAATGTAAGGCTGATGTGAGCGTATTGAGTAAGATTAAGAAAGGGAGCCTCAAATGGTTTGTGCATGTAGAGCGAATGAACGAAGAAAGTAGTGTAAGAAGAATATATGACGCAAATGTAAATGGTAGAAGAAGTCGGGGACGCCCGAGGAAGACATGACACGATTAAGTGAATCAGATACTTGAGTAGGGCCATGTCAAAAGTCAGAATAATAGAAGAGTATGTATGAGACGATGTATGAATGTGAGTGAGGCAAAGAGTGTGTGCCAAGACCGAGTTGTTTGGCGGTCCGTCCTCTCTGCCTACCCCTGCGAGAAGCGGAGTGATGGTTAGTTAGTTAGTTAGTAAAAATAGTTTGAAACATTTATAGGCGCTTTTATTGTTACCGTGATGGATAAAAAGGCAATAAACGTACTTTCTGTATCACAATAATACTGCAGCTGTTTCATAAGATGAGATATACAATGTACGTAGGTCTGTTTCCTCCAAAGGAAAGTAGTAATAATTTTCTTGCATCTCTCTCTCACACACCGCACTGTGACGTCTCCGTAGACCCCTACAATGCTACTAGCCGTGACGATAATTTTTAAATATAGAATACAGTTTACAAGGATAATATTGAACTGTGAGTGAATTCCAAAAATTGAAAAACGTCAAATGTCATCGCGCTGATGGTTTTGCTTTTGTTCTTGAACATATACCGCTTCAGCTTTTTCTTACACACTAAATAACAACAGTCAAAATTGAGACAAACAATGAACGTATGTCTGCACTCCCCAAAGAAAACATACAATCATTATCACACATCTCCCTCAAATGTATAAAGAAAATGAAACGCAATTCCCGTCGCCGTGGCTGAGCCGTAATAAGATGTAACTGTTTCCTCCAAAGGAAAAAAGTAGTACTTTTTAGGAAACAGTCACACGTGTTTTGTGTCTCATATTCATCAATTTATTGTGTAAGAAAGAGCTGCAGCATTGTAGCGATTAGGAACGTAAGTTTTTAGCAGTCATGGTAACGTAAACGTGGATCATTACGGTCGGAATAAAAGCGTCCAACACTGACGTATTTTATATTAATCGGGATAAGCTTTTAAATAAAAATGCCGCATTATTTTTTAGAATATTAAATAATCCCTTATTTAATATTTAACCTTTTACCTTATCATATTCAAATTCGAATTCACAAATTTCTAAGATTCCCAGTTTATCCAAATGAGCACCTTTAAAATTACAATGTAAAAAATCAATTCCACTATTGAAGTCAAAAGTGTGACTCGTCTCCAACAAATGATTGCCAAACTCCGAGAAACTATTATTGTTTTAACATCTCATACATTCCTTTATCCTTATTTCAAAGTTTCTCGAAGTTTTACCTATATAAAAGAAACTCCAATCATTACACCTCAATTTATAGAATCCAGATTTTTAAAATTTTTTAATTTCTTTTTTTTTTCATTTTTGTTTCTCGGAGTTTGGCAATCATTTGATGGAGACGAGTCACACTTTTGACTTCAATGGTGGAATTGATTTATTACAGAATTATATTATTGAACAATTTCTTTGTTTATAAATTGTATGTTTTACTTAAATTACTAAAAAAAAATCTATAATAAATTTACACGAACACTAGTACCTAACTAATTTCTGATCTGGCTTTGCATGTTTTGTCCTCCGGTTGGCAGGTTTATTAAATGGAAGCCACTTCATTGGTTTGCTTTCTTCCATTTTTGCTATGAATCCTACCGAGGTGTTATTACAGTTTTTACCTTAATAAACCTTTAGTATCTTTTAGCATTTTTTTCAGTGTGAACTACGTTCCAATAGACAAATCGAACATGAACAACTTCAATCTCTTATCACATTCAAATTCATTAAAATAACACGGAATTATGTACGACGGAGTGGTGCGATAAAGGTGCTATTGATTGAGCCCGTCCCATGGAGATATCGAGCCAATAAGTGCTACAGTTCCTGCATAACGACAGGGTGTGTCTCTCCAGTGTCTTGGCGTGCTGAAAGCCCATCACCATAAATACTCATGGAATATACTTCAGCCTTAATACGAATTGGCGAGTCCATAACTACCTCCAAGATCTCAGCGTATTAGCAAAGACATTCAGTCTTCGCCAAACTGTGGAATAAAATGTCGACGAAATGTTGCATAAACTTGGTTCTTCTTCCTCATATGGAAAATGTGACAAAATTAGGTGATATGGGATGCAGAAGCTACTCATCTAGTCAAATGCTCCGACAACACTTAGCTTAGCGCAGATGTACCTGCCCCCTGGAATCTGATGAAATTGACCATTCTTCCACGATATGCTCAGTAGTTTTTATAACTCCATATTCTCTTATCTACTTCCTCCTAAATTAGCGGCTAAATTAAATGTTTAAATCAGCAAAGTAACAATTGATTAAAATATAATCTTGATATAACTTTAATGAAAGAAAATTGATCTATTCTCCGATTCGTAGTATTTATAAGAAACTGAAACAATCACGACAAACTCGCCATTATTAACAGGAAATCGGGCGGCGTTTTGTAAATATGTATTCCCCAATTTCCTCCCTAGATTTCGACACTAGTGTAAATATTTTTTAATATAATATAGACTATGTCGTTATGTTTTGCTTTTTTATGTTAAGTTATTTCTTATAGGAGTTAGGACCCTTCAAAATCGTTAAAATTGCCTGGTTTGAACGACATCATTCAGAATACAAAATAAACAATGTATTTAAAAAAAAAAGCAAAACGTGCAGAGATAGAATATTTTCTTCCGATACATTTGGTATTTTTTTTAAAAATTGAACCAGTCTTAGAGGATAAAAAACGGGAAATCAAATTCTTGATTTTGAAGATTTTATTTAGGTATTATCAGCCTAGTTATTATTATTATCAGGTGCAGTTGTCCCTCTCGCCAAGTATTCGGAGGTTGACAGCGACAGTGACTGCAATAGCAGCAATAAAAATCCTATTATTCAACTTTAAAGAGGGAAAACATTTTTTATGGTAAGTGCTTCACACAATTTTATTGAACTTCTAAATAAAACGATTTTTACCGAAAATATCGATAAATCACTTTATATAAATAACATTTTACTTAAAAAGGATGTAAATAAAATCATGCTTATACAGGGTGTTAGGGACGTATTTGACTTAGGTACTCTAACCAGTGATTCCTGATATTATTTGGATTAAAATATGTAAATGAAATTTTGATCTCCTGTGAAATTTTTGATGTTTTTTTTCTACAAAAACATAAAAAAATGGTAGATGTTGGACAGTTTGATGTGAGGTGAGAGGTTGTTTAGTTACTCGGCTGAGTGACCAGTGACGACAGGTGGAAGAATTTTTTTCTCTTCGATTTTGAAGAAAACAAAATTCGAAAAAATAATTACCGGAGATCAAAATTTCATTTGCATTTTTTATTCCAAATAATGTCAGGAATCACTGGTTAAAGTAATTCAAGTACGTCCCCTAACACCCTGCAAAGTCGCTTCGACGATGCCTCAATGTGAACCACAGTTCGGTAATGGACGCCGAAAAAGCAGTCACAATAATTTTAACTAAAATGTTTGCAGAATTTAATAGTAGTTTTATTAAATTTGATTTAATACTTAAAAAAAAAAAATAAAGCTTTATTTATAATCTAAAGCACTAAATTTATTCAATAAACAATATAAATGTTTTTCACGGAAATATTTCATCTAAGCCAAAAGGAATGCGATTTAACAATAATTGCGGTTACTGAACCATTAAGATCATTCAACCAGCTACTGAGCGCCAATTATTTACGTTGATCGTTATGTCAATTTTATAATCACTGACTTCAGAGAACTCCGAAAAAATCCAATTCTGACAAAATAACTAAATTCCTAAATCGTCACTTCGAACAAATCGAACTATTCTTTGCCGTTACATAGATTTACATTCAATCATTGCTGCGTTTTCTCTATGTAAATCTGTTCGCGTATTCCGAAAGCATCGGCAAAATCGTGAAATAATTTAAATATCGAAGAAAGTGATCAATTTAAATAATAAATACAATGGACTGTTGTAAATTACTCTTGGTAATGTACGTAGTAACATTGAGTATTCAGTTTTAATGGTTTCTCCGCGTTGTTGTGGTAGAGCTGGTAGACGATATGCAAATTTTTGAATGCCTTGCATTATTTAAATAATGTAGAAACCTGCGCGAATAAACTAAGTAATTTGAGATGCTATCAGTCACGACTCTATTAATCAACTTTGCAAAATAAGAGAGTTCGGGGACTATGCTCTGACTTTTTTAATTACCTTCTATCATTGAATATAACTCCTAGATTTGATTCCCCCATTTTAAAATACATTCAGATTTAATCGAAAACAATCCTAAGAAACAATAATTTTAAACTCGTTATTCCCATTGAAAACATGAACAATGAACATTATCACTTGATGAACGAATTAAATTTATTAAGACTCATTTAAAAATGACTTTATTATTGTAAAGTTTTTCGGAAACAGTTAAAATACCCTATGTTTTTCGAAAGTTGTAAAGTGACCTTGGGATGTTTCACAAAAACGGAACCATAAAAAAATTCAAGTACACCACATTTTCAACATTTTAAATGATACATTTCCCCTTGGTTATTCAAGTAAGAACAGGATTTTTGTAAAAAAAATTATAAATTTTTTGTTTTGAAAACTTTGAAACAAGTAATTTATCTAGAAAGTGAAATGTGTTGGCACAGCAGGTTGGAGGAGGGGGAGGGGGCATTGTCTAATAGGAGCAGACATTCGCTTTTACTGCCTCCGTCATTCATCCGCCGACTATCATGGCCTATCATAAATACTCTGTCTTGATTAAACGCTGTCACGCCTTCACTGGGCTGATTGAACAACCGAATTATTATTAAAAGAAGATAATACAGATTCCCACTATACAATACTACAATTGGGTTTAATCATTTCTCCTCCCACTTCAAAATAATTAAACTTGTTGAATACATTTCTAGCTGAAGTCCCCGGCGTAAAGTTTTTCAAAATCTAATGTATGGACATGGACAGTGATCCTCCTCTTCCTCTTATTCTGATGACGAATTGTGAAAAAGTAAACTGATGTGTATAAAAACCAACCCACCAACACTCTTCTTAATTTATAATATAGGTAGATGGATTCGTAATAATGAATGTTAAAAGTGTGATTTATTTATTTATTTATTCATAAAATAAACGCCATTCGGCTTTTACATAATAACATAGATAAGGTATAGCAACAACATGAAAAAAAACTCAAGTGAGCTTGAAATATTACAATATTGCAACACTGAAAAAATATATTTAAATATGATATATTTGCAAATAACTTAACTTAAGAGGTAGATAAATAATAAGTAAAATATATATTACAAGCTAACAAACAAACCTTATTTCCAATGAGGTGAAAAAAACCTTCTCCTAGTGAGGTGTTCACGAAACATACAACAATACCTATCCACAGTTTCACCTTCACAAACCTACCTTACACCCAACATAATAAAATTAAAATATATATTATGTGAAAATGTTTTTCAAAATTGATCTATAGGTAAATACTGTAATGCATAGAAATAAATAAATAAATAAATGAAACACTAAAATTAAGAAAATCTGTGAACAAAATAATAAGATAAGCCACTATTGTAAGATAGTTCCAATATTTGTAAGTTGGTAACAATGATGAAAAGAAAAAAGTTTTAATTTTTTTTTAATAATTTTGATGGTTTATAAAATTACTATAAATCATACAATTAATTACTAAGGTGCATTAATACGATATAATACATAGAGATATGTTATAAATATATTAGGTTATTTCACATATTTACCAAAGAACTTCCTTAGTGAGTACTTGAATTATGGATAAATGATTACAATTATAGAATTTCGGTTTAGTAGGGGCAAGTGTTGTACAATTGTTGTACAACTTTGGACAATTTTGTATTTCTTAACTTCAATATTGTTTTTCTTTAAATTGGACCACGACAAAGGCTTATTATTTGAAATCTTGTATTTGTCAATTAATCAATTAATTTTATAATTCATCAATTAGTCCATCTGGCATCAGTCAATTAGAAATTGGTCAATTAGGCATTTTTTACACATTTTTGCATTAATGTGTAAAAATTTTTGCATTCAATGATTTTTGACTAATCGGAAATTTAAAAAAAGTGCATTTTTGTCCAGAGGTACAGTACCTGTATCTTTGGACAGTATGTTGTATCTTTGGATAAAATAGATTTTTGCAAATGATTTTAGTTTACAATCGTCATATTTCTACTAGTCTGAAGATGCCAATTGCACAGTAAAACCGGTCCGGTCTTTGAGTGGAGCTATGTAGTAAAATTAATAATTATAAATTTATGTTAATTAATTTTTGACATAAACACAAGCGCGGGTTGTGATGACATACCATCATACTTTACGCCGAAACACTTGAAAAACCTATCTGCATTCTATTTAATGAATCAACGAACGAAGGCGCGGTACCTGAAATATGAAACGAACCTATGCAACACAAATACAAAAAAATGGCGAAAAAAATAATGTTTGAAACTATATATTCAACAAATCACGAATAAAGCTGCTAATATGTTAGGTTTCATGATTATGAGCCGTTCGCATTGGTAGAGTATTTTAGTCGAGTCAAGAGTATAAGCAACTAAAAGCGTTCGAACACCATCATTTTAGTAGAGTGGGTCAGCTCTTTAGTTCATTCAATCCATTTCGTTCTAATTTTTCGGCGAGTAGCGCTCCCCTCCACGCGTCTCTGCGCACTAAAATGCGCAAACCCGCTGTTTTAGCAGAGTTCATTTGTAGACGCGCGGAAATGTTGTGGCGTTGGAGCGAAGTGCAACTCTAAAATTATTTATTAATGCTGCTATTAATCTCTTTTCGTGTCTATAGTTTATTTATTTTAACTTTTAGTAGCATCATTACGTACGGAGTCATCTGGAGTTAACATCAGTTTTTTGGTCTCCATTTTATAAATTTTACTTTAACAAAGTCGAATCAATTCAAAACAAAAATATTCTTAAAATATCTTTGTTACAGGTCATTTGTAAGATTTGATAACTATGCAGAGGCAGCATCATAATTTAAAATTAATTCAATATTGTTCGAAGGCAACTTATAGATGCAGTTTTCCTGTATAAATTATACATCTAATTAAGTTAACAATAATTACATTCAATGCTCCAAAATCACAACTTGGTATTTAAATGACGATTACTGTAATCAGTTGTAAAAATTATCATGATTCCCAATTCAAACTTATTACGAGGTGGAAACGTTGCTTCCTTTTTCAGTATTGAATTCTTTCTCGTTCTGTGAATGAAAAACAGAAGAAAAACAAAATTTGAAGTTAATTAAGTAATACACGTTAAAATACTGTACGAAATCGTACGGAACAGTAATGTTGGAAAGGGAGAAATCGTAATATTATATTCGTCACGTCTACATTACATAAAAAAAAAAATTAATTTCGTTCAAATGTTTTCCCATACTTACATTGTAAGCATATATAGATATATTTTGTGTGAAAGTGTGCTCGGAATTTTGATTTTGAATTTAAATATTGAAGAGTGAAATGAATTTACGCATTGAATTGGTCGCTTTTGTACGCACAATCTTTCGAAAACTATATTTGAATTGAAACCCAAATTTTTCCATCACATTGAGAGGAAACCTACGGCGTTTTTTTTCCATACAAACGTATTACGCATTTTCCTCTCTGTATTTTGGCACTAGCAAATGTTTTTAATGTAAAATAAATATCGACCATTAGCGTTTCGGTACGTTTTATTTTTTTTTATAATTACTTCTTATAGAAGTTAGGACCCTCCAAAAATTGTTATTAAAATTGCCTGGTTTGAACGCCATCAACATACGTTCGGTGTACAAACTACAAAAAGCAAAAAGTACAAACACAGAATATTTTCTTTCTTGTTGGTTGAAAAAAACTCAAAAATCCTGTCAGTTTTAGAGGAGAAAAATGAGGCATAAAAAACCTCGATTTTGACGATTTCTTTTAGGTATTATGAGCCCCACGGTTTTCGAGTTAATTGGAATTTTCTAAAATTGACACCCTTTCTCACCCTCCCGGTCGGTGCCTTGGTCATAAATTAAGTATTTTTCACAAACTTTTTAAAAAATTATTTTTTCTATTCTGAAATAGTAATGCTATCAGTAGTACATTACTATTATTGCATTCTGTTTTAGTTTTTATTTAGAAAAGTCCTACAATTATAATTTATGTTTTGACAAATTTAACCGAATTAATTCTAAAACCATGAGAATTTTAATAAACGAATTTTCGGAACGGCTATAAGAAAATCGCGATACGCGATCAAAATTTCACCTTCCGATCTATAATCAATTATTAATATTATTTTCCTCTTACGTCTGTTATTACTTACACTAAAATGACCATTTATTATCTTCTTTATAATTAATAGGTTATCATCTGCTTCTGTTCGCTAGCTCGTTGTGTACTAATGAAGCCAGCACGTGGTTTATCTATTTTTCACGAAGCCACGTTCAACAACGTACGATGTATTCATCTTCCTAGTGAATAATTGGATAAAACGTGATTTGCAATAATAATAATGCTAATTACGTAATCATTGAGAAGTCCAGAAACTTATAGGACCTGGCCATTAAGATCAGAAGGATAAGATAGCATGGACGATCGTTAAAGCCCTATATCAATATAATATTGACAAAATCCGTCAACTACGGCCAGCTGTTATCAATATTTGCGATCACGACAACAATTGGCGAAAGATATTCCGACCGATGATTGATAAATTTTAGCCCGGCCTCCATAGAATCAGATAATATTTGCGAAACTCCTTAGAATAGAAAGAAGTTATATATGCATAATTCAACTTAGATGCGACCAATTTATTCCGTTCAATCTTTGAGAAAATGGTTGAAATACGACTAAACACCTATTTAACTAATTAACTCCAGTTTAGTGTCAAAAAATAAACGCGGACGGAAAATGGATATTTAGGTTAGTATTTCGATATTTTCAATTTATTAATATTTTTACGCAATTGCTTGGCGTTTGACATTTCTTAAGGTCGATTCATACAAAATACCTTCGGTGTTGCCAGCGTATACCGATTTTTATTTATTATTCGTCAATATCGGCTGTCAACTGTGAAATCGTGCTCAAATGATCGATATAAAATCATCGAAAGTTACGCCTATCGATACAAATACAATAAAGTTAACGATTTCACTGTGCTAGAGCTCCTAGTCACAACGGCATCACAAACACGGCTAAAGCTATTTCAAGGCGTTTCAATAGCAGGTAATCTGTAATAACTCGAATCAGCCGTTGGCGCTGGTGAAGGTGGGTAGCACGCCAGTTATTATAATGCAATGGCGAAAGGTTTAAAAATGTTTCATAATAATTGTAATTAAAATGTCTCAATATTGTATTGTGCTTTTATGCTCCTCGAGGACGTGTTTCCAAATGATGAAAATTTAAGAAAAAAGTGGTATGTGGCTTTAAAAACATATAAATATAACTCATTAAAAATTCTAGAATTTGAAATAAAAATCTTTCTTAAAAAATTCTCTAATTTGAAATAAACTTTTCGTTTTATTAGACCTTTAAATGCATGTTTTAATCATGTCATTTGTCAATCACAGTCTCATTTAAGCAAAAAGCTATCTTTAACAAAATCTTTTATCTTTTTAAAAATACTTTTTGGCCGTGAAAACCTAAAAACATACCTATATTATTATGTTATTATGTTATTTTGCTATTTAATTGTATATAATGTAATATAATAAATAAAAAAAAAATATACAAAAAAAAAAAAAAAACAAATTATAAATAAGCACCTTTTCAAGCACTTGATTTAACCTCACTTTTCAGCATTTTAGTTCAGAAAATCATCTGAAAATTGTTATTTTTGTTGCAAGCTGCCAATCTGGAAAACTAGCAAAACTTATATCTCATCTTATTTTGTTAAAAGTATTATACGAGTAGGTATGTATACGTTACTACAAAAACAATCTGAAATAGGTTGCTCTTATAAACAAAACAAATCTTCCTATAGTTCTAGAACAACAATCATAGGATGAGGATTAATAACAAAACAAATCTACATATACGTTCATAGAAAAACAATCTGAAATAGGTTGTGGTTATAAACAAAACAAATATTCCTTTTTTTCGATATTTATTTTTGGGGTGTTATGCCGTGTTGCGCTACATTTGTGATCAGGGCAGATGTGTCTCACATCGGCCCTGATAACAGATGATGGACACTGCAACGCTGTCCGAAACGTTTTCTGAAGAAGGAGGTAGCGCAACACGGCATAATACCCCAAAAACAAATAACGAAAATATTTTTGGCCGTGAAAATCTAAAAACGTATCAAATCTTCCTTTTTCTCAATTACTTTCGCATTCATATTTCTCGGTTAATTTTTTGCTATCATGTCATGAAAATCCTTCTTCGTCTGTCTGGGGTCTAGAAATCGAAAAGTTTTATAATACGTAGGTACGTAATTTGGCAATTTCAGTAAAAAAATAAATCTCAATTCGGTATCGGCAGGTACTTACTTGGTAGGTACATTACCAAATACATATGATTTTGAACTATGCTTATTGCTTTTTTATCAAATAATTATCTTTTGGAACTCCTAATAATACCTAATTATTGGATGTTTTGGCTGAAAGTTGTTTGGGTTGTTGTGTGTTTTCAGTCTGCATTGCTTGTTTTTATCAAAATTAGCCATTAAAAGTCAATTTCAACGTTTATCATGAAAGCAATTAGATAAAAATGCAATTATTTCCCAACTTTGAGTCCCCTGGAGCGACATTTCATGTTATTCTTAATACAAAATACAGCTCAGGTATGGGGGCTCCATCGAAGCCAGAGTAAAGTTAGCTTCTCAAAAACTGGGCGTACTGTACAGGGCCCGCAGATACTTTAATAGTACACAACTGCTTACCCTGTACAAATCGCAAGTGCGCCCCACGGTTGAATTTGGCAGCTACCTCTGGTCTGGAGCTCCAAAATACTTGAAAAATACCCTACACTCTGTGCAGAAACGGGCGGTCCGTTTGATAGATTCTCCCATCTTAACGAACGGGTTGCAATCTTTAGAGCACAGGCGTCGGGTGGGAATACTATCCATGTTCTACCGGTATTTCAATGGAAGATGCTCTGAGGAACTAGCGTCATTGATCCCTTCGGCACCGGTGCATAGTCGGGAGACACGCCAAACGCGCGCCCAACATATGTACACGGTTGACATTTGTCACATGAGAACGGGTCGTTTTTTCGACTCATTCTTGAGTTCAACAGCTCGGCTATGGAACGATTTGCCGGCATCTGTGTTTCTTCCCTCCTACAACATGGGTCTCTTCAAGACCAATGTTCATTCCTTCCTCTCCTCAAAAAGACCCTCCACACAGCATCCCAGATGACATAGGCCCTGAGGGGAATTATTTTCCTCAAGGCCTCCTGTGTGGAGTTAATGTAAAAAAAAAAAAAAAATAACAACCAAGAAGGAAAAACCAAATAAAAAAAGAAAATAGTTATATTTTATTGTTAACATTTTTTTGTGTGTTATTAATTTAAGGATTTTTTTAAAATTTATGTACTAGGGTCAGTCGAAAACTAATGCCTCCTATTTTTTTCTAATTAAATAAAGTTAGTTAAATGAAAAAATTGAAATTGGCGCTATTCCTCGAACCTTCATCTACAATCATCTACAATCTCTACTGCAATAGTAACTTTCTGCGTTAACGGGTGGCAGCACTGCAGTCGCTTGCAAAATGGCCGATATCAATGTTCGTTTTAGTCAGCGTTCTGTGATTGAATTATTGAATGCAAAAGGTGAAACGCCTACTTGTATTCATGAACGACTGAAAATGTGTACGGTGATGCAACTGCACAAAAATTGTGACCGGAGACGAAACACGGGTTTCATGGAACCTGAATCAAAGAGGCAGTCAATGGAATGGCATTACAAAATCTCACCGAGGACGAAAAAAATCAAAACTGTGGGATCGGCAGGTTCAGGGATGCAGAGGGTTTGATTGTGGTTAATTTTTGGAGCAGGGATGCACAATAAATTCTGTCTAATACGTCACAACTCTTAAAAAGCTTAAAGCATATCTTTCGCCCAACAAAAGCTATGGCGGATGGCCTTGGGAAGCAGGATCGTGCTTTTTACCACTCTGGGATACACGCCCTTGTTAAAAGATGGACCAAAACTTTGGAAATGGACTGAGATTATATTGACAAAATAATCGTCAATAATTGTGTGGTTTTTGACTTATGTCATTGCATTATTTCTTGACAATTAAAAGAGAAAAAAAAATAGGAAGCATTACTTTTTGACTGACCTTTATTTATTGTTTTAAACATTTACCGAGATTATTATTAACACTCCATTTGAAAATGTTTACAGATGCTTAAATCAAAGTACCGTTATCACTAAGTGAAGATGCTACTAGTGAAATAGCAGAAACAATAATAAGCTAAATAAATTATGAATCACAATAAGTATATAGTACAGAGAAAGAGAAGAAAGAAAGAAATAAATTGTTTATGAATATTGATGAAAACATACTACTAATTTTTCGTTTTATTAATTATTTATTAAAATCCCAGAGGGCCTTTCCAATAAAATATTATAGTACGTTTTTAATGTGCGAATTTACTAACATTTGAAAAGAAACAATAAAAATAAAATTACAGTAGATAAGATACACAAGAAGCAAAACAAATACAGGCAGGTTTACAGAAAAACATATTTTTTACTTTTCATTTTAATCACCCGCTAAACTGTCAAAGCAGTTTGTCAGCAGGTCAATTTGGTAATATTAATAAAACACTAAAGCACAAAATATTATAAGAAACCACAATAGCAAAATAGATACAGAAGAATAACTTTTAAGTAACTACAATACAAAAGCATAAAATATACAGACAGACAGGCAAATTACTGAGAGTCATATTTATACATAAGATTACAAACAATATCAATAAAGAAAGTTTTGATCCATTAGCCATTTTTTAACTATCCGTACCATCGCGCTTCTAGTTGGAAAATTCTGGCATGTTTCGTAGGTAATGCGTAAATGCTTGCATTTTAATTTTTTATCAGAAAAAAATTAGACTGAATGCATCAGTAGGAATCATATTTAGGAAAAGGTTTGGAATAGATATTTTATGGTCCACAAAATTCACCAAAATTTACATGAAACATGTCGACCTCACTTATGTACATAATTATGTAGGCATTGGTTTCCAATATTATAAAACTGCTGGGTTTCATCTTAAATACTACCAATAACTTTACTATCTTATTGTCTGGTGATACTGTTGTATGAGATCAGTTTCCATTGACAAGAAGGCGCAAGTAAGGGGAATGGTATCCAGTGAATCATTATCCGAGCGGTGCAGACGGCGGTACTCGCAGACATGCTTCATTAGCTCATTGTGTCACCTTATTAGATATTGTCTCTTGACATACAAACAATATTATCATTGGTGATTGTAATTGTCCCACCCACGAAGTCGGCCAAACAATAACAAATATCAAACAATTATAAAATTTCCCGATTACAACTATTTTGATGATTTTTTTATGCAAACACAACAAAAAAAATCATGTACATGTAAAACTGTAAAAAACGTATAAAACGATGTTTTTTTTTTACATATATATTTAAAAAAATATATATGTTACGTCAACTACAGAAAATATGTTGCGATGTACAAGATAAAAAATTAATATATTGTAATATATAAGATATACCACCAAAATAAAGGTAGGCTTGTATGTACGGGGGGTAGGGGGTGTTATTACATGATCGCTATTCCTTCATTTATATGTTTAGAGTATTCAGTTACCCAGTTACCATTTTCAGTGTGTTTTTTAAAGGAAATTTAAAATCGTTTAAATTATTATTTATATTTCTGTTGATGTATCAACAATTTTAACTCAAGATAATTGAATTGCCACATTGATTTTTTTTTTAATATTTTGAAGTTGGGAGAATTGATGTTTGTCTGAGATTTCTATTATTTTTAAATGGTAGGTACAGTTTTATTTAGAATATTATCTTTTTAAATGTTTCATGGTAGAAGTATACCTAATGCATTTAGTCTAAATTTTTTCTGACAAAAAAATTAAAATGCAAGCATTTACGCATTACCTACGAAATATGCCAGAATTTTCCAACTAGAAGCGCGATGGTACGGATCGTTAAGTTACCTTCTAACTTCCAACCAGTGAGTACCCAGTGACCTTTGTGGGATTTAAAATTGCCCAAAAATAATGGAGATGGCAATCTCTATATGAACATTCTTGTTGCCTGCAGACTGGGGTCAACTCTTGCTATTAGAGCTGACCCAATAAAGCCACCTGACCCCGTGACATACTACATGCACAGGGCCGCCGCTGGTAATCCCGCCAGCTGCGTACGAAAACAAAAAACAGACTGTAATATTTGTAATGTTCTTCAATCCCAGTGATTGAGATTAATTGATTTGTGTTCGGGAATCTTCAATAAAGCTGGAGGTTTATCGAGATTTCAAGTTACTTTATTTACGTTATCGTGTGGTTTACAATGAATAATTAACTGGACCAACGTCTATTGGATGCTTTATTCTCTATTCTATTCTATTAGATGCTCTAAGTAATTCTGAAGCCAGTGAACTCGACACTGAAGGAGCCCAGCTGTCGATGGTATACATTGGCTAACCTTCCGTGCATTAGACACGATTGGTGACAGTTGCAACTCTTTTAAGGTACTTTCATGGACCTTTTAAGGTACTTTCAGAGGTTATTTCATGGACCGACATGATCACTAACATAGAAATTCTCAGGCGGGCTAGAGCAGATAGAGAACTGCTCACATCAATAAAAGTCAGAAAAATTTCATATCTGGGTCACGTACTTCGAGGGGAAAAGTATCACTTGCTTCAATTAATATTGAAAGGAAAAACAGAAGGTCGCCGAGGGCCTGGTAGGAGACAAATGTCTTGGTTACAAAATATACGAGAGTGGACCGGCATTAGAAGTGCGCAGGAGCTATTCCGGGCAGCACAATATAGAGAGACATTTTCCAGAGTGATCTGACCCCATAGGGCACACGAAGAAGAAGAGGTTATTTCCAGTTAGGATTTCAAAAAATCTTTTTTTTTATTTCATTTTCGTAATATACATATATTTAAGTACACACACAGAAAATTTCAAGGCAATCCGGCAATTATTTTCAAAGTTACCCGCATACTTGTTTAATTTTTTTTACTCTATGCGTATTGCTTTTGAAACTTTAAACGCGTTTTCTCATAATCATAGCTGTGTGTTTTTAAAGTCGGTGATCAAAATTTCTCGGAAACGGCTTAACCGATCAGTCTCAAATTTGAACACTAACTTCTTAAGTTTATTTTTTAGCAATTAATCAAAGGTTGATTCTCACCGGTAAATATGTTTTTTTACAAACAATTTATGACCATAATTTTGGTCAAAAATCGATTTTTTTTGAGAAGCCGCCATTTTGTCAAAAAAAAATATTTTTCTTATTTCTTCGATTAATTAGAAGAATACACATTACTTAAAAGAAATCCGTTTGATTTTTTCATTTTAGATGATTCGATCTAGAGATGCCGTGGTCATCGCAAAAGAGGAGAAAAAGGAGAGGAGCTCCTGGAGATCAGCTAGAGCAGCTTTCAAAAATATTGTTTTTACAAATACAAAATGTTAAAATATAGCTTAAAATTACCATAATATGTGTATAAATTTTTACATTAATAAATTTAAAGGACTTCTCAGGAAAAATTCTTGAAAAATCGCTTTTTTGTGCGTTCTGACTGATTACAACCTCTTAACTGAAATCTGTAGACACACCTCAAAACTACATATAAATACCTATACTAACGACGTCTATTGAAGGATATTGACATTGAAGTAACCCAGCTGTGGATCTTATATCATCGGCTAACCATTCGTGCATTAGACACGAACGGCGACGGTCGCCACTCTTCTAAGATACCTACTACTTACCTGATATCTTTTGACAAACCTCAAAACTAACATACTAACGACGTCTGTTGAAGGATATTGAAAGTATATACATTATCATATACATCACAATAATGCATACCGTTTCACAATAAAGATTGGTTGGAAAAGATGAGAACAACTTTCTTCCTAATAAAATTAATTTTAATTGAATCACTGAAAACAGTCATTTATACGAATTATAATGTTTTGATACAGCGACACAAATTTTCATGATTATTTTTTTGGCTAACGTTTCGGATAGCGCTGCAGTGCCCATCATTAGGATAGACGTTGGATGATGTTGTGTGATGGGCATACGCTGCAGCTTGATGGACACTTTAAAAAAAAGGAGCTCAACGTGGCATTATAACCCAAAAATAAATCGCGATAATACTTTTGGCCATGAAAAACTCAAATAATGTGACAGAAGCTGTTTAAATATCTTTTATTTTAACGGAAGTGATTAGGTGTACAAAATTTCATTTTGGCATAATCACAAACATTTTACCAACATCGTGTAATTCGATGCAAAATATGTTTCTACTGTATTTTTTTTTAAATATGATAATGTTTTAATGAGAGTTAGCATATATATTTGTCAGTTAAACCAATGTGAGGCGTGTGGTCGCCCCTGGATCGACCGCCTAAGTGCACCACACACATTTCACATCATTATATCGGGTACCTAAATGCGACTCTCCTGTGTTCATTCAACTAAATTTTGAGCCATTTCAATGATTCACCGTGCACCAATCCACCGAATCGACCCAGTGAACTGGCGAAACAACAAAACAACACTTAATAAGGCCAGATAAATCAGTTGATTTTAAGCTCGGTTTAATTGGAACTTCGAGCCTAGCGCGGCTTGGGATTTAATCCGCATAAAAGTCGCAAGCCTAGCTTTAACCTGCGTTCCACAGTTTGTCTATGATTTGAATAGAGGATCTTTTTTCTTTGAAAACCAGTCTGCTTTTCTTTGAAAACCAGCTGTCTATGTGGGTAGTACATCTACGCTTTTTATTATCATCGGCAGATCGCGATCTTTAAAAATATCAACGAAGGCAGCTTGTTTCATGAACCTAAAATATTTTTATTTAAGTTTCCTCTTGCGACAGATGAAGTTTATAAACTAAGCTATTCCGGATGTGACAAGATTTATGTAGACCAGACAGAACGGAACATCTCCAAAAGGATATCAGAACACTTTCTTGCATGTAAACTCGGCCATCACGACAAATTGGAAATTACCGACCGTTAAATTGAATTCGGACGTTACTTTGAAATTGTTCTTAAAGTCCTGAGACGACTAAAGTTTAAGTTTAGACTTTTGAGAAATTCAATTCACAATTTTAATAAAGACGACGAACTAAACTCAATAGTATATCATGTAATTGACGGCTACACCAAATATCATTTCACTTCACCACAATCTACGATTACACATCATCTGCTCTGATTATGGACAGTGTAATGCTGTCACAGTAAATGCAGTGTAATTACACATCATGTGCTCGGCTCAATAAAGAGGAAGCTCAACATGGTACATAATCAAAAGTAAATCAAAATAATACTTTTGGTCGTGAAAGTCCCAAATTAGCAAGGGGAATAAGGTTTTAAAACTCATTTTTTTAAATGTACTACGTATATGTCGCGAGTATTGTGTCAAAATTTCAAATAAATCGAAGCAAACCCAACGACGATACATCGTTTCAAGCGATCGGCCCTCTTGCTCGATTCAAGTATATTTCGAGTATAAAAAAACTTTAAATCGATTTTCTCGCAAACTGTACAGGGCACGCAGATACTTTAATAGTACACAACTGCTAACCCTGTACAAATCGCAAGTGCGCCCCACGGTTGAATTTGGCAGCCACCTCTGGTCTGGAGCCCCAAAATACCTGAAAAAACCCTTGACTCTGTGCAGAAACGGGCGGTCCGTTTGATAGATCGTCCTAATTTAAATTGAATTTTTTAAATATTTTTTTGGTTTTTATTTTGTATGACAAGTTTTTAAAAGTTGAAATGCCAGAAGAAACCAATCAATCAAATGCAAAACCAATCAAACCAAATGCAATCTTTAGAGCACAGGCGCCAGGTGGGAATGCTGTCCTTGTTCTACCGTTATTACAATGAAAGATGCTCCGAGGAACTAGCGTCATTGATCCCCTCGGCACCGGTGCATAATCGGAAAACACGCCAAACGCGCGCTCAACATTTGTACACGGTTGACATTAGTCACATGAGAACGGGTCGTTTCTAGGACTCGTTCTTGAGTTCAACAGCTCGGCTGTGGAACGATTTGCCGGCCTCTGTGTTTCCTCCCTCCTACAACATGGGTCTCTTCAAGATCCATGTTCACTCCTTCCTCTCCTCAAAAACACCCTCCACACAGCATCTTCAAAGATGACATAGGCCCTGAGGAAAATTATTTTCCTCAGGGCCTCCTGTGTGGAGTTAATGTAAAAATAAAAAAACCTAAAAACATACTATTCTGAGTTGGTTTCATTCCGAGTTGGCATGGAACCAGGAAAACATATCAAATTTTAAACGCATTTCATCTTTTTTGTTTCAATTATTTGGTAACGAGTAACGAGTTATGTTGTTCACTGCATAACAACTTTTTTTCGAGGCGCCTCAAGAGATTCGCTCTCACGGACTAATTTATCGATATTTTTAATAAAAAAATTTTCAAAGATAATTCAGATGTCATACTATAACTTGTATATAAAATAAATAAACCAACATTATTTCTACCTCCAAAACAAAATCATGAAAATATGCCTTTTTCCGCCTTGAAAACCTTACCCCCCCGCTTTTAAATAATACTTCAAAATTCATTATGAAACCTACAAATTGTAAAAAAAAAATGCTCATTTTTTTTTTACTAATAATTAATACTTGGAGGGTTGTACGTTTTTATACAATCCATTTTCTGCTTTACTGTTACTATAGTCACCGTTTTATTCTCTTTTTTAAACTTCTTTGATATTTTGTTAACATTTTCTTCTTCGAAGATTAAATTTTCCCGTGAGATTTATGAGCTTCAAAAAGTTTTCCCAATAAATCGAATTAGGTATAAATAAATACAGCTGCTTCTAGTCGTGGACAATGCAAGTCTTTCAGAATTTTGTTTAAAAGATTTTCTTGCATAAATCGTTTCCAGCGAAAGAGCATAATATTCCCGTTCATGCGACGTAGGAGCGACCGCGAACACAGAACCAACTGTACCTGTATCGGTTTTCTGTGGGAACCTTCTCGATCTCGTGCTACCATACATTTTATTAGTATGAATCCGTTATGGCAGGTGTCTCACGGACTATATTTCCTCAAGAGTGTGCGTGCTAAATATACAGCGAGATCATCTACATTCTAGGTAAGTACTTACAAATATTTTATTAACAGCGAATTCTCGGCATGCGTTGCAATGCCATTTAAATAAATTGTTTCTCCCGCGTGTCATTCCCATTCGTTCCACGTTCCCCTACCGCATTCCCCTTCTAGCTTCGCCAAACTTCAAAAAACTCGGCCCCCTTCTATTTTAAAATTGTAAAACAAATTTCGTAACGCCAGAGCTCCGTAGTATATATAGAAACCCTCGTGGGCGTGCGTACATTAACTCACCAATGTTTCATCGGAATCGGATGAATAGTGTAGGAAATAATTTCATAACGCCAGAGCTCACCATTATACATATACAAAATTGTGGGCATGCGCACATCAAATCACTATAGTTTCATGCAAACGGATTAATGGTTTAGGAATGCATAGGGTACAAACAAAGAAACATTCATTTGTATATATTAAGATGTACTCGTATAACACATATATTCTGTGCGACTAAAGATGTTTTGTTTAAACTAGACCATTTGGCATTTCATCTGTCTGTAAATTTGGTTGTTACACCCTAGTCATCAATTATTTATTTATTTAATATAAACGGTACTAAACACCATAAACACGGAACTTATCACAAAATCAAAGTTAAATAAGAAATAATAAAAAAGAGTAGGTACAACAGTTAATTATGGCTTTTGATTACGAAATGACACCAGAGATACAATTACATATAAAATTCTATAGTGCAAATAAAATTTATACTGATTGAAAATATTTGATCGTATAGCCTCCTTATACCTAGCTTCCGTTCTTGTAATCTAGGTACAAGCGAGTGTTTCGTATACTCAGTCCGGTTATTGTAGCATTTAAACAGGATTTTAGAACGAGTGGCTCTCGTGGGTAAATGAAATTCAACGAGCTTAATTAAATCAGGACTGTCTATTCTACCAATCAATTATGATGGCAGGTCAAAAATATGGGTATCTTGATAGAAGGAAGACATTTTTTTAAGTCATTACTTTATCATTATTAAAGTGTCAAAAATGCTTAATTTTCAACTGATGGAGCAAGGTCTCCAAGCCACCACTATTTTGTTGCGACGGCCGCGTTGCCTCGTAGATATTAATTATCTCGTCAATCCGGAGGCTTTGAGGCTCAATCATTCATACAATTATTAAAGGAAAGCTCAGGATTAGTACCCTCCTGATAGCGAGGTGAGGGACCAGCCTTCATCCGAACTCCGAACAGGAATGTAATGCGTTAGATAACATATACTCGTGCGTAGATGCTGCGTCACTATGCGAAATTTAACAAGGAAACAATACAGTTTACACCTTGTTCTACCGGTATTGCAATGGACGATGCTCCGAGAAACTTGATTGATTGTTGATTGATCATTGATTCCTTCAACTCCGGTGCACAGTCGGGAAACACGCCAAACGCGCGCCCGGCAGTTGTATACTGTTGACATTTGTCACTTGGGAACGGGTTGTTTCTACGACTCGCCGTGGAACGATTTGCCGGCCTGTGTTTGATCCCTCCTATAACATGGATCTCTTCAGGACCCAGATTCACTCCTCACCTTCCACAAAAAGATCCCCCAAACATCTTTACCAAAGGTGACATGGGCCCTGAGTTCTACATTGGGTACACCAAAATATACCTAAGAGTTAAAAAGATGGTTGCAAAAAAATATTTTAATGTTAGATTGGGGATACCCTCAGTTTCGCCCTACTGTGGTGAAATACGCCCATTAGGTTTCGAAACGTTGCGTTGATTGGTTGAATAAGTTATATGGATTTAGCTTGAGGATTCGTGACCAGTCTGAATAGCCAGGATTCATAATCTTCCCCTCTTCACCTCCTCCTATATCGCACAAATAGGAGTACCAAAGTCCCACTGGTTCCGGGCAGTTGGTAGTAAATATTCAATTCACCTGCCCAAATAATGAAACGAAGATCTCGAATATTTGTTATTAGTTTAGGTCGTTGTATTCCTATTGTTATTTAATTAATTTATTTGTATGTTACCGCCATAATTATTATATTTATTAATACGCAGTTTGATAACACGGACGTTCTGAAACCGGTTGGTAAGATCGCTTAAATAAAGTATTTTACCCGTACAAGCGTTTCATTCCATGTTTTTCAATGATTTTTTTTTGTAGCGTTGCCAGATTAAACTAAAAAGATTTTTTGAAAATTGACCTACCTTTTTCACTGGAATTGTGACTGTCCATGCCTTGAATAAGTAAACATTATCAAATATTTAGGATTAACTTTTGATACACACCTAAATTGGAAGCAACATATCCATAACACTACAAACAAAATACGCAAATCTATATACTTTTTCAAACAAACACGCAATTTCCTTAACTTAAAACTTTTAAAAACAGTGTACTTCTCACTGTGCCAATCTCACATCAAATACGGAATTTTAGCTTGGGGTATGGCTTATTCCAGTGCCCTCGACCCCCTCATTAAAGCACAAAAACTAATCATAAAAATAATTCTTAAACTACCTCTTACTACCAGCACTGATACAATCTTCAATACTTTCAACGTTATGGACATAAAACAACTCTACGCAAGATCCATATTAGTTAATTTACACAAAAACAACAAAACATCATACAAAGCAACACAAACAATGCACAATACCCGAGCCAAAAATAAAGAACTTCTCAAACTCCTTTTTCCAAAACTACCTTTGGACAAAGACACTTCAAATACATAGCTTGTAATCTATACAATACTCTACCAGCTACGATTAAACAAACTGAATCCTTGACAAAATTCAAACAAGATGTAAAGAAATGGGTTGTAAGTATTGGACGCCACACTACTGCAAATATCTGTAAAATAAATCATACATAGACAGAAAACAATTTGCACACGACCTAAACCATATAAATAAAAAAAATAGAATCACGTCAAATTTAATTCTATAAATAGGACAGGATTTGCTATTTTCTGTACATCATTTCTTACTTCAGTATATGATAACTCTCTTTCAAATATATACCCACACCTCCAACCACCTTTATATTATTATTGTACTCAAATGAATATGTAGCATTTATATTCTTTAAACTACCAAATATGTTCTTAAATATATCAATTTGTGTTCCTCTATATCTGTCTCGACACAGGTATATCCTAGTGAGACAGGCATCGACAAAAACCTAATGTAAACATACTGTTTATAGATAAGTACAATAAAAAAATTAAAAAAATAAGCACACCAACGTTCCGTAAGAATAAAATGCGTTAAAGGGTCTACTATTCGTATTTCGACCGATTTCTTACATATCTCCCTTAAACATGTTATTTTTGAAGATAATATCTAGATACGTTCCACGCCGAAATGCAAATTATATGAAATTCCCTCGATAGAAAAAAATCGCAAAGTATGCTCCGAAAATTATTTTAAACAAGTCTATTTCTTTTATTTTACAAGTTATATTTGTGAAAAAATTCACAATGTTTCTTTGAACGATACTTAAGATACGTTTCACGAGATTTTTGCTCTATTTTAAACGAGTCATGTTTTATTAAGCTTTTTCGCAATTTTCGCTGCTATTCTACGACTAACCATATTAGCGCGCTCTGTCCAACACTCGTAATTACATCTCTCCATCTTCTTCTTTTTCACGAACTGTGTTCACGAATAGTAGACCCTTAAGTGGGTAGGTTAAGCACTTATAAAGCAAATGTGGACTAATTGAGATAGTACAATATATTATTATCCAAAAACAAAATTAGTATAACAGAAACATTGTACAGTACATATAAAAATCAAACACAATTTACGTATCACAAAAACTAATAATAAAAACAATTTAAAAAAAACCCTATTCGTATTCGTCAGAACTTTTATTCAGACAATTTAAGGTCAGAAAATTAAATGCATTATACTTCTACCATGCAACATTACAAATTTATAAAGATGATATTCAAAATAAAGTAGCACCCTTTAAAAATAACAGAAATCTCAGACAAACGTCAATACTTCCAACTCTTAAATGTAAAAAAAACAATAGGACAGCAAAATCATAAATATCTCGGTGTCAATTTTTTTAATTCCCTACCAGAAAAAATTAGAAACATGAACACTAACATAAAAGAATTTAAAACACACCTTAAAAATTATAGTGAAAATATGAAATGAGTTATAACAAATAAAACTCTTACGATAACACCCCCCCCCCCATACACACAGACTCTGCTTATTTATGGGGGTACATAAAAAATATATATTATGTAACTAATTATTGTATAGAATCAATGAAAAATACATGTATCTATTTATGATTCATAATAAAAAAAATTAAAAAAATTGAAATATGAACAATTCAAAAAGCAAATTAAGTCCCTGAAATTGGATAATGATATTTTATACCCTTAATTTACCCTCACTTAATCTGTAATATTTAATATAAAAAATATATTGTTATTGTCTCTCAATAACTATTTTTTCTTAATCGTATACCTATGTCAAATAATGTTTGTATTTATTTCATAAGTCTTTGATCATTGTTCACGTATTTCATTAGAACATTATTTTTTTGCATGTTAAAAAATACTCTTAAATACTCCTCCCATAAACACGAGCTCCTAGAGCTCAACTTATGGAGTAGTAGAATAACAACTAAATATTGTATAACTTTGCATAATGTAATCACTCATAATGTTAATTCTTGTAAATAAAATAATAAAAACCTTACTGCAGAGTTCATTTACGTAAACAGTGAATAAAATGGGCCCTAGTAGGCAACCATGGGGAACTCCATATGTAATCGGCAGTGGCTTGCTAGATTGGTGATTAATTTTGACGTGTTTTGTTGCCAATGCAAATAATTTTTTGACGTCTGTACACGTACGTTGACCACAACAACACATTTGATTATCATGTAATCTCTTACTTAAACAAAGAAAATAATTAGATCAGCCTAATAATATTTATGGTAGGTAGTTGACAGTATAAAATGTTTCCGGGAAAAATATCTCAACATGCACCATAAAAAAATTATCTACATTCATATTACGAAACAAAAAGATTAGATAAGTTTGTATCCTTTCTTCGTAGCGCAATTTCGCAATTTTTTCATGAATTTTTATTTCACAGACTGAAAACCTTATACTTTCTTCATTTTATATCAATTCTTAAAGAAGGGGAAATACATACTGAGAATAAACCACAACTCTGACGGTCCCAATTATAATTGTACTGTTTGGTATTTCATCTCTCTGTAAAATTGTTCACACGTTCCGTTTCCGGCTCAAGATGGTGGCCGTGTTGGATACTACCTTTTAAACCACCAGAGTTCGCATGAGTGTCCATATATACCTACGAGCTGTCAAATCGGAATAATCAGTATTATTATGATAGTTAGATATTAGATATTGTTATTGAGATTGTGACGTTTTTTGAACAAATTGTATAAGTATTCGGTATTGTAAAAATGTTATATAAAATATTTATGGTAGGTACCTACTTATAAATGTTATGATTGCAGAAGAAATTTTGGTATTGATTTATTAAATACTAGCTAGTTCCCGACATGTGTTGCAATCCCATATTCAAAGAAATAAATTGTTCCCCTCCCGCGTCCCCTTCCTTCCTCGCCCCTCTCCTACATTCCCTCCCGCCAACCCCCCCAGTACATTCAGTTTTCAAACAGCTCGTGTGCCACCTATTACAATTTTTTCATTCAAATTTTCATTTTACATATGTTACAAATATTCATTTTTGTATATTGTAAGAACAATCAATCAAATTTGGTACCTAACATAGGTACCTACCTATTTTAAATATCTACAATTCTTGATTCGATTCAAAGTATTAGGCGAGTACTTAAATAAATAAATTAATTAATTTAAAGAGTTTCGAAAATTGAATTTTGATTTAACAATCAATTTTTAACATTTTTATAGTTTCGCAAGAGTTTTTGTAATTATTAAAAAACTTTTCAGATGTATTTTCATGTGGTTAAAATAATTCAGAACCCTTTGCGGGGGTTCAAAGAAGGTATTTTGAAAATTTCAAACATTTCCTATGCTTAAAATAGCAATACGTAGACATAGACAACTCGCAAGTCATATACGTATCTATAAATACCCAAGCAAGCATATTTTGATTTTTGTGTACATAGACGACAAAATTGATAACATTTTTGTTGTCTATGATTTAGGTTCATAAACAAGTGAATAGTATGGATTTGGATATTAGGTGTACACGGCTACAACTAATACCTTTAATAATTATTGTGTTTCATGTCCTGTTTATCAGCTTGTAAGAGCACTCCATGCTGTATAGGTAGTCAACAGTCAGAGAACAAACAAACTGTAGTTAATAATTGCATATTGATATAATAAGTTGGTACAATACCTGTACGTTCTCCATTGTCATTTTGAAGCATATGCTTTGATGCATAGAAAACTACAATAGACGTTGGACACCTTGTAAACACCAACGGGTCCTGTATCCTATTACTCTTATTGACACTTTGTTCCCTCTGAGGCGTATTTATTTAACTCTGTATTTTCTAGGATGACGTTGCTTAATATGAGTGTTTGTTTATCGACAAAATTAAACATGATATCATTTAATATGTTTGACTCTCCAAGTGATAATACGTAAAGAGCAAAAAATGTCAAAAGGATATTAAAAACGGTTTTTTAAAATAAAATTCTATTCATCTCATATTTTAAATGTTTTATTATGTTTATGAGAGTACCTACCTGTTGGACAAGAGTTCCAACTGCTCCCAACCGTCCGGAGCCAGTAAGATTATGGCATCTTTTTGGGGTATGTTGTGAGACAATTTAAAAAATATATATATTTACTTTAGCTTCACACAGGAGGCCCTGAGGAAAATAATTTCTCTCAGGGCCTATGTCATCTTAGAGGGAGGTGTGTGAAGGGGTTTTTAAAGGAAAGGAAGGATAGGAAGTTCTGGGAAGGAAATGGGTATGAGGGTAGTGGTGAGGGGAAAGAGATGGGTAAGAGGAAGGTAGAGAAGTAACTGGTTATTCAGATCTGGTCACCAAGCATGGCTAAAGCCATCTCAAGCAACGTTTCAGTTTTAAATGGTGGTCTTACTAACTCTGGAATATGCCTTAAGGAAGTTGTTTGGTTTTGAAACGAGAATATGCTTAGTTTCTACCGAGATGTAATTAATCTAGTTTCTATCTCTTCCATTACTATCACCTTGCTGGAAAAGTAATGAAATTTGGAACAAAGGTGGAAGGGGAACGCGGGAGGGGAAAAGGAGTCGGAAGGGGAAAGGACAAGTGAAGATGCAGGGAGAATCCATTTCCGTACCTTAGGATAAACCACGTAAGTCCATAGCAATTGCAATGGACTTACGTGGTTTTTTCTTTAAGGTACAGATTTATGGACACATCCAATGGACTTTTTTTTTTACATGAACTCCACACAGGAGGCCCTGAGGAAAACTAATTTCCCTCAGGGCCTATGTCGTCTGAAATGCTGTGTGGGGGGTCTTTTGTCTTTTTGAGCATAGGAAGGAATGAACATTGGTCTTGAAGAGACCCATGTTGTAGGAAGGAGGAAATACAGAGGCCGGAAAATCGTTCCGCAGCCGAGTTGTTGAACACAAGAACGAGTCGAAGAAGCGGCCCGTTCTCATGTGACAAATGTCAACCGCGTTTCCCGATTATGCACCGGTGCCGAAGGGATCAATGACGGTAGTTCCTCGGAGCATCTTCCATTGAAATACCGGTAGAACGAGGATATCATTTCACCCGACGCCTGTGCTTTTAAGATTGCGATTCGTTTGTTAAGTTAGGAGAATATATCAAACGGACCTCCCGTTTCAGCACAGAGTCGAGGTTTTTTTTCAGGTATTTTGGGGCTCCAGACCAGACGTGGCTGCCAAATTCAATCGTGGGGCGCACTTGTGATTTGTATAGGGTTAGCAGTCTGCGGGCCCTGTACAGTACGCCCAGTTTTTGAGAGGCTAACTTAACTCTGGCTTTGAAGGAGCCCCCATTTCTGAGCTGGTCACTTAGAGTTACAATTTTTTTGTGACAATATCCTTCGTAATTATTTTTGGGTGTGACCCCCTACCGCCCCCTCCTAGCTACGCCACTGGTCCTACGCCGGGCCGGTCGCTTAAAATGTTGTATCTTAGTTAGTTTTGTTCCGATTTACTTGAAATTTTGACACAATACTTTCGACATATTGTACATTTAAAAAAATTTAAAATGAGTTGTAAAACTTTATCCCCCCCTCCTTAAGAATAAGAATACATACATTTTGGCTTGTGACTTCCTCTTAATTCGAAATTAGATTAATTAATATACCACACTACCTAGAAAATAACAACACAAACTGAGTAGGTATAGCTCCATTTCCTTGAATACAATACAAATAGGAGAGATGTAGTAAGGAGACACGAAACATATTATATCTACACATGCCACAGTGAATCATCATTTGTAACTTCTACAAATGTTTCGTTGAATGAGGTTGAGTGAAATGGTAACTATTTCTTCAATGTACCGGTACAAAGAAAGCATTCCATAATGATTGTAGGTCATCACCATAATTAGGCATGTCACATTGTGCTTCAGAGATCAGAACTGCAGCGGTAGCATATAGTTAAACTCGCTGTGACAGGGAAATAGTAATAATACATTATCGGTACTTGTTTGTCAGCATCAAAAAAGAAGACAAAAAATTAAACAATTTTTTATTTATTTACTTATTTTTTTTTGTGAATACCGCATCAGAGTCCTGCTCCCGTCTGGAGCCAGTGAGACTATGGCATCCCCGATTGGAATATGTTGTGAGGCCGAAGGTAGTGGGGAGGGGAGGGAGATGGGATGAAAAAGGTGGGGAAGTACCTGGCTATTCAGATCTGGTCACCAATCACGGCTAAAGCCATTTCATGTAAGGTTTCAATTTTAAATTGTGGTCTTGCATAAGGGCGATACTGAGAGTATTTTCAACTTTGAAATACGTTGTGTCGCAAAAATGTAAAATATTAATTTTATTTAATTAATTGTGATATTACAAAAGTTAATTAAATTAAATTTATTTGCCCACGGAGGTGTTTGATCCCGCGATCTTCGGATTACAAGTCGAGAGCTTTGCCTCTCGACCACGGAGGCCGTCAAAATGTTATATCGTCTATCTAGTGCAAAACTATCCTAAACAACATTTTTTCGTTTTTTTCCATGCTCGGGTTCGGTAGAATCGTATAAATCTTTCTCTTTACTCAAAATATTCAAAAAAACATTTTCAGGTTCAATTGACAATATAAGTTTTCCCCAAATGACAAACTTACCTAGTAACATTGTTTTACATAATATTATATTTATATACCATTTTTATTGGAATTTTTTTAAATTACTTTAGACGGTTATATCCATCGAAGTAATATATAAATTAAGAAGAAGTTAATATTAATAAATCGAAACGATACATGAAACAAAATAAGACAGAAAAATAAAAAGGTGGGTAACGGTAGCAACTGGGACTCGAGCCCAGGAGCTCTAGTCTTAAGGCCCGACTCCTGCGCCAGAATACACATGAAAACTAGCTTGAACCCCACTATAAACGTTCTTTGTTTTCCGTCTCCTGCGTTTTTTTAAGGCCCGTCTCCTGCGCCGGAATACACATGAATAGTAGCTTGAACGACACTATAAACGTTCATTGTTTTCCGTCTCCTGCGTTTTTTGAAACATGGTTTGAAAGATTGGTGTGAACAGGTGTGAAGTTCGCGCGGTCACACACTTTGCTAGTGGCCTGTCCACGAGTCCACGCGTCCATGCGTACGCAACTGACTTGACGTTTGACGTTTAGCGTTTAAATAAATGTTAAAATATGTTCCGATGAAGAAGAGATGCTACATCAGGGAGAAAACAGAGATATTTTAATAGATGTTTATTTACCAGGAAAGATTTCCGACTAATATCAATTATTATGACCTAAAGTCAGTATTTGAATTTCGAATGCGTAATTAATTACGCATTCGAAATTCAAAAGTCAAAAGTCGAGTTCTGTTAATAAATTTAGCGATGATATTGTAAACGAAATATAAAGAACACGCAGATTTCAACTTAGACCTAACCTACCTAACTAGATTTTTATTAGGTATTTATTTATCAGGGAAAGAATAGAATACCTATTTTAAATGGTCATTTCTTCCGTGTCTCTGAAACCGATTTATAAATTAATAGACTTTATTTACAAGTGAGATCACGAAAGATATAATCATCATTACGACAGTATTTATTTGGAATTTAAAGTCATAATTAGGTATTAGGCTCGCGCGGTTGACATAACCCCAAACGTCATTCGATTTACCTCCGGTACCAACCAACCGCTTCGTACGGCTCCTGTAAAAATATGAACTTATTTCCCCCCCCCGCCGGCCCCGCCGGCCCCGCCTGCCTTCCCGCTCCCGCTTCACCCACTTCAAAAATAATATTAATGTTAATATTGTTAATATTCGTTATTATGTTATAATTTTATTATCAAATATATTTATTATATTGTATTTAGGTATCATAATATTTTAAACTAGTGATTATTAAGCTTGCTCATTGCGCATAACCTCAAAAACTTGTTCGGTCTGATTCTCCATACATGACCGCATCGCGCGGCTCTTGTAAAAATATGAACACATTTCCCCCCGCCAGCCTTCCCCCTTCGCCGGGAGATGAATGTTTTCCGTCGGCTGTGGTAAAGCTTGAACACAGGGTTTTTGAACACGAAGTGTTCAAATTTTCAATGTTTTGGGTGCCGTTCAAGCTAATGTTCATGTGTATTGTGGCGCAGGATACGGGCCTTTACCGGGACACAGCGCATTAAGAGGAACGTATGCGCGGCACATTTTGGCGCGTTTCATGCAAATTTTAGTTGTGGATTTGAGATCAAAAAACCCAACCAAACTGAAAAATTATTTTTGTAAACAAAAGGTATATCAAAAATCTAGTACGGATATGAGCTACTTTATTTATTTTTGCTTTAAATTATAAGATATAGGCCATTAAAGATTTTAATGTTTCATAATTTTAGACGCAATGTGGGCAATTATTTGTGGGTAAATGAAAAAAAAAATCTATGTATTCATCATAAATATGGTTAAATATAAAATAATAAAGAATTTCGTTTTAATGGGTGTAAAGTTAAAATACAAATTATCTATTTACGGTGGACAAAAAAAAAATCATTTATATATTTAAATTACTACCCAAAAAATTCTTTTTTAACGGTGTTTTATTTTTTATTTTATATTGTATTGTACTTTCAAAATAAATATAGTAAAAAAAAATTGTTTTTGTTTTTCATTTAATCATAAATAATTGCCCAAGTTGCCTTATAAAATTTAGGCTTATATCTCATAATTTCAAAGAAAAATAAATAAAGTAGCTCACACCCGTACTAGATATTTGATATACCTTTTGATAACAAAAATATTTTTTTTATCTTCGTTGGGTATTTTGATCTCAAATCTAGAATTAAGATTTGTATGAAACGAGCCAAAATGGACCCGCGCATACGTTCCTCTTAACCAACTCAACCATTGGGACCTAGTTGCAATCGTAATCTTTTTATATTTTTTAGTTCAAGTCCCAGTTGCAATCGTTATCTTTTTTTATTTTTCTATGTCTTATTTATGTTTCGTTTAGATGTATTAGTATTATATTCTTCGTCAATGCTACATTATATTTCTACCTTGTTTTTTTTGGTGTAATAGTGGACAGTTTACATAGAATAGATGTAGATATTTGGTACAGTTTAAGGTTCATTGTCTTCTGTTCTGGCTCGATTATTATTTTTACTTTTAAATTTATTGTTGAAATTGCACACATAAACGATAAAATTTCTGTTAGGATTTTTGTTATGTTGTTACACTACAGAAAGACTTTTTTCCGTGATCAGCATTGTGACCATTACTAAATTTAATTTCTTTAAATACTTATAAAATAAACGTATATATATATTTAGACCTATAAAATGACACTAGAAAAAATAATATTTAAATATATGTTGCCTTTCCTGCGACACTTGTAGGTAAACTAAATCAGAAAAATTGCTCTCCTAGACAAATATTTGCTGTTTGTCTGTTGGAGCAGTTTTGAACTACATAGACAGTATTCGGAAATAAACTGGCTAATTTCGCGTTAGAATGACGTAGGCACATTTCATACTGGTCTGAATACACACTCAAAATCGGTAGATTGGGCAAATGATAGTGATTTCATGTGTTTTCTCCGGCACAAAGCAGTTTCATGAAAGATAAGGCGTATTTGTAAAACGGAAATGTCAATTTAAATGGCGAAGGGCCATCCCGAATTTCACAAGCAGTCAGCGTTCAATATTCCGTAAAAATCTGAAAGGTCAAAAGAGTTCGTTAAAAATAGGCGCCCTAGATACCCTTCAGGTGGAAAAATCGTGCTTTGAACTGTATCTAAAATGAAATAATTTGTTTTTTATCCCCATTACAACAGCTGTGGAAAAAATTAAATAATTTTCTAACTATTCTCAAACCTTTCGCAGGAAACGTACGTACATTTGAAAATACGTATAAAGATTTCTGATTTTTTCCTCTATATAAAGCCAATAAAAATTGACGGTTTTCGTTTTCCGATTGCGCTAAAATTACAGGCTAGACTTGATATTTTTTGAATAAAATTTTAGCTACTTACTCAGGCGGTAGCCATTTTTATATTTTGAATGGTGATTTTTGTGGTTTATCTAGACTTCCGAACTACATTATTTTTTGAGTTTGTTGGTTTGAAGGTACCCAAAGGATTTTAACTAGCGATTCCTGAGCATATTTGGAGTAAAAAATGTAAGTAATTTTTCCGACCGATAATTTTTTTTTTCTATTAAAAACAAAATTAATATTTTTCAATCACACGTCACCACTGATCCTACCGTGTTACCGAGCTGCTGGAACGAGACGGAGTGCTTATTATGTGACCCGTCGCTATGTTTTACGACTACTCAGTTCCAACGAATGATGGAAAAACATTTTTAATTGATAATGTTTTTAATTGAAAAAAATATCATCGGACAGCAAAATGAGATGTAAACTTTTCACTTCAAATATGATAAGGTATCGCAGGTTAAAGTCCTTTGGGTACGTCCTGTTCACCCTTTATATTTATATTTGTGAACGATTTGTCATTTTAATTGAAATACGCCATTAAGACCAAATACTATTTCAAATTAAAGTAGCAATTACTTCTAACGTGTAGAAAAAAACTACACCAATTCTTTTCTAATAATTCTACAACGTGTTATCCAGCATCAAATATGTTTTATCACTGCCAGTTTTGATGAGAATAACTTGATTGAAAGGGTGAACAGTGTGATTTTTCCTTTGTAGCAACACATTTTGACCCAAGACCACAGAAAAACTTATCAAAGCGTCTATAATTTGCAACCTAAAATGAAATCTCTCCATTGCGAATTTTCCAAGAAAACGCAAATTAAAAAAAAAAAACAAAGATGTGAGCATTTTAAGATAAGAAAAGATTATCGAAAACACCTGCATACCTGGTGGCTGTGAGGTGAGGTGCACCTTCCCGAGAAATGTTTATTGTTTATTTACATACCAAATCCATGTGCGTATAATTGGCAATGAGAATGATTCATTGCCTCTTTGATTGATTTATTACCGATTCTTGTGAGATTTTCTCAGTGTTGTTTGTTGTGATTTGACGAGGATTTGAGGATGACTTTGATCTTGCCTCTTTTGCTCATTCATTCAGCGTGACAGCCTTCGCTTTGAAGACATGATATCACCAATCTTTTTTAATTCATTTATTTTTTACCAGCTCTTACTCGCGGCTTAGCTCGCATAGTATTTGGAAGAAATTACTGTATTTTATTTTTCCTGTATTTTATTGTACTAAATTAGTATTTTTCCAAGAGAATAAAATATTTTTTCGTAAATAAAAGTAGCCTATGTCACTTCTCAGTCTTTCAACTATCCATATGCAAAAAAATCAAATCTATCGGTTGCTCCGTTGCAATGCAAAAGAAGGACAAACAAACAAACACACTTTTGCATTTACGATAATTAGTTCAGGTTTACCTTCTAATATCTTTTTATCGAACGTTTTACTTAATCTGTCTATACATAGTGTTAGGGGACAAATTTGACTTACTTAATAGTGATTCCTGAAATTATTTATAGAAAAAATGCATTTAAAAAAAAAACATCAATAAATCAGTGGGATTGGACAGTTACTTGGGTCAGAGACTAAGGTGAGAGGTTGGGTGGTTACTCGGGGTGACCAGTGACAAAATGTGGAAATGTTTTTTGTTTGTTTTGTTTTTGAAAAAAAAAAATTAAAAAGCCACCGAAAGCAAAAATTTAATTTATATTTTTACTCCAAAAATATCAGGAATCGCTGTTAAAGCAAGTCAAGTACATGTCCTTTAGCACAATGTGTAGACAGATTATGTACTTTCGACTACTATTTTATATTGCGACAGAAAATTGACCATGAGATGAGAATTTAATATTTCATAATATGTTTTTCCAGAATACATTCCGAACTATTTTACAAACCGTCAAGTTTTTTCTCCTGATGTTTTGGCAAAGGACGGAATCATAGAATGTTGTGTTAATTAATTTCATGCATTACTCCTGATTCAACATACTGATTCCTAGATTTCTACCCACCTATATTTTTCCTTTCTAGAACTTCCTGTCCTTCCTTTTCTTAAAAAGACCCTCCACACAGCATCCTCTAAGATGACATAGGCCCCGGTGAAAACTAAAGGCCTCCTGTGTGGAAAAAAGACACAAGTGTCTCACGTATATGTGTCTCATTTCTTCTGTTTTATGACCATTTTTGTCTATCTCAACTTCTCATTCCAACAAACCAAAATTGGTATTGGAACTCCACTTTCTTTGACATTTTTTACAAGTGCCGATTGTATTCCAATTCGACGTAAATAATAGGTAAGTACCTACACTTTTTCATAAAAATTCTTCGTAACCAACATTCGCTAATAAATAAAAAAACGACCACGGCGCCGTTCAAGTGAAGTAAAATTATTACATTTCGTTTTTATTATTCAAAAGTTTCATAAACAAGATTCGTTGTACTGAAATGAAAAAATAATATAATGACTATTAATTGAACACCTTTTACTTGGTGCCGAACGAGTCGAGTCAGGGTCAGGGTCGAACTGGTCCGGCGGCTACCGGCGACCTCGCCGCGGGCCGTGTTGTTCGATTCATACGTAATTATTCCTTTCGGCATATCGCTCCTCATTAAGCTGCGTGACCTTTTTGATGCAAAACTTAATTTTGGATTTGAGGCTAAAATACCCAACTACACTTATTATATTATTTAATATAATATTATAATCAATACACATCAATACTCCATACAAAAACACATGAACACCTGAGCATATATGCTACTGGAGAAGGTGTGCGCGAAACACTATAATATTTAAATCATTATAGCACATATCATTCTCATATTAACAACCAATGTAACTACTTGTATTTTTTTTAATGTGAAAACCTCACAAGAGTCCCAGCTGTTCCCATCTGGAGGCAGTAGGGCTATGGCATCCCCAATTGGGGTATGTTGTGAGGCTGAAGGAAGTAGGAAGGAGAAGGAGATGGGAAGATGAAGGTGGTGAAGTTCTTGGGTATTCAGATCTAGTCACCAAACCGGGAAGTACCTGGGTGTTTAGATCTAGTCACCAGCCGTTTCAAGCAAAGTTTTATTTCTGAATGGTGGTCTTACACCAGTGCGATACTGAAAGTATCTTCCATTCTGGAAGACGCCGCAAATATTTGAAACCGAATTCTGTATTCATTCAGTTTTATGATTTTCTGTTAGTTCGTTTCTTGGAAAACCTACTATTTTGGTGTTATAGTTAAAAAGTTGTTTATGGCTTTTTTATTTTTAAGTCGTTTAAATATGTGAGGGTTGTGCTTCCACATGTTTCTATCAAGTAATTTAGATGGGACTGGATTAAACTAAAAACCCCTCTTTTGTTGGTAGGAGATGAGATATTCTTTCAAATACAGCAATTAGTGGAATTATACTTTCTTTCCGATTTTGTACGTGCTGGTTAAATAACAAGTCCCAGATACTTAACACTATCCAAAATTTAAGCAAAACTAGTACTCCATTTGCTCTAGTTAAGTACACTCGTAGATGGTCGTATGCAGCCAATTATACTGTACCACTTAAATTAGCTTCAAAAAAGTCGTAGCAACTGTCATCAATAGCCAAAATACAATCTGAGAGCTTTTCACTCCCAATATAAACACCAATTAACACGGCTTGAAGATATCGACACCCAGCACTTATGAAATATAATTATCAATATAATACGATATCGAGGAAATCTGAAGAATTATCTGTTTAAAAGATTAGTACATCCGCCCCTGGCTATCTCTCGTACGGTAAGCGCCGCGAATGTTGCTCACTTCTCTTGTAGACTTGCAATTCGCAGTTTACATTGTTAACGTCAGCGCGCCGGTTGTCTCGAAGGCTAAACGGCCGATTTCAAGCATCGAACACCTCAATGTGACAGGTGACAGGTTGTGTCAAAGTGACAGTAGGATGTCGTGTGGTCAATCTGACATTAATGTCAAACCCGCAGAAGTTATCAATCTGAAAATTTGAATTTTTTCAATATTAGTGAAAATTTCCTGTATTCCAGTGAAGTGTTTTTGTGTGCAGTTATTTGCAGATTTCAATGTTTTGAAAATATTCATACTGTTGCAAAGTTCGCCAGCGTAGTGTTGAACATAAAATGATGAAAATAAGGTGTGTGCGTTGGAATGATTAAGTGAACATTTATCAAAAATGGTGAGTCTTCAAAACCTGTGAATAAACTGTTTATTTAAGAATTCAAACATACTTTAGACATCATGGTGACTTATTTTTAATCACTGTTTTTATTTCCCGCGAAATTATTATCTATATAAGTGTTTGCTTTTCTTCGCCTACAATCTTTATCGGGTTACACAAATACCTTTTGTTGTTCTTTACATTCCGATAAACTAGCAATACGCATTTTCGTGCAATCATTTTGACGTTATCGTGAATGATTTAAAAAATAATTACGCCTTTTTAACTGCCAAAAAAGCCTCTAAATGTCAAGACCATCGATAATTCAGTGTTGCAGAAGGTATTTATTTTAAGGACTTTTTGTAGTCAGATAATTACAGTAGTATAAAATTAAACAGCTTCTAAGAAACACACACAATAATATAATTAAGTGCGTACAGCGTAAGTTCATTTGGTCTACAGTAGTAGTGGCTAAGTTATTATAGCAAATGTTATGTTTCTAATGCTTTGGAAGTAGACCTGGCATCCCCCGAAAGTTGGTCCCCCAAAATTATAATTTTTTGTGAATTATTTACCAATTTCAATTTAAAAATCGACTTCAAAAATACCTTAACTTTAGCCAGTGATTTCTGACATTATTAAAAAAGAAGTAAAAAATGTAAATGAAATTTCGGTCTCCGGTGACTTTTTGGTGTTTATTTTTTTAACTAAAATTTAAAAAATTCAGTTGGATAGTGCGGGGTGTGGGTTGATTGGTCACTCGGCTGAGTGACCAGAGCCGACATGTGAAAGAGTTTTTTTTGTTTGTTTGATTTTGAAGGAAAAAAATTGAGAAAAAAAAGACATCTAAAAAGTCACCGGAGATCAAAATTTCATTAAATTTTTGACTCCAAATAATGTCAGGAATCACTGGTTAAAGAAGTACTTTCCTTAACCCCGTATATACAAGTAGTTTAATTCTTGATGCATTTGAATGAAAATATGTTTGATATTCACAAACACCCCTTCGGGGAGACTTAGTTAGTTTAGTTTAGTGTAAGTAGGTATACCGTATTTTCCCTAAACCGACTGCGTATTGTATTTAAGTATGCCGGAGGGCCAACTGTCGTGGAATCAAGTGTTATGGAATCGTCTTGAAAATATATAAAGAGTGGCTAAGATGTGCCCACCGCTAACTAAATTGGAGCCATTGTTTTTACTTCACATAAGGAAAATACAATTAGGTACTTACCGGAATTTTTTATTTATCAATCCTATTTTCGCTTTAAGTGGGAATAACCTGACAAAACCGGATATGTCATTTTTAAATCAAATTTTTGACGTATTGACTCAGTAAAATAAAACAATAAATTATTTGGGAAAGCTATTTTTCAGAATTTTAATTAAAGTTCAAATAAAATCATAAAAAAAGATCCGCGCCCTTGTTTTGTGGCGAAAATACTTCAGTTTGTCGATTTATTTACGGTCTTACAAACTACTATAGTAAAAAATATTACATTCTTATTTTGCTTAGAAATTATTGAAAAATTATAAACACTTATGATCAAAAAATAATTACAAAAAATACATAATTTAAATAGTATTATCATCACGAGTTTGAGCATTTTTGAATGTAGGTATTTATCAAAGCAAATTTGGAATGAAATAAAATTATTATGTTAAAATGCTGGTTTGAAAAATAATTAATCTTTCTCATCGGAACCGCCCTGTACAGTTGCAACGGTACGATTGCAAGATCGTCGACGAAATTTAAATTCTCGGCCGCTGGTTAAGAGGGACGTATGCGCGGCCCATTTCGGCCAGTTTCATACAAATCTTAAATTTGGATTTGAGATCAAAATACCCAACCAAACTGATAAATTATTTTTATGATCAAAAGGTTTATCAAATATCTAGTACGGATTTGAGCTACTTTATTTATTTTTTACTTAAATTATAAGATAAAGGCCATTCAAGATTTTATTGTTTCATGATTTTAGAGGCAACTTGGGCAATTATTTGTGAGTAAATGAAAAACATTAAAAAACGAAGAATCATTAAAAAAATTATGCTAATTGTTAATTTTACCCAGATTCTTACAAAATTTTATGTATTATTTATTCTAATTATTAAATGTTCTACTAGGTACTTACATTTTTTTATTTCACTGACTCAATGGTATGAGATCACTTTCGGCGAAACGACGATTACAATCACTGAACAGAAAATCTCTAGAAAGAAGTTATGATCTAAGAAGCCGACTTAAAAATATCCGTTGTCGCCAATAATTTAAAAGATGTTACAACTTCTAGACTTGAAACAGGCTAATGAATTTAAATCTTGGAGTAAAGAAGAACGCAAGAATTACCACACATTTGAATTTCGATAGTCAAAAGTCAGAACATTATTTGCTGAAGAGGGAATAACAAGACCAAACCGGAGATACGTAATTTTTAAATCAAATTTTTGACGTATTGACTCTTTTCACCAAAAATTATAAATTGATTTCGAAAGACTGTTCTTTCATCTAGTAAAGCTATTTTTAAAATTTCGAGAAAATATGTTTATTTTTAGTACAAAAAGGTTTTACGTAGGTCGTTGGCAGATTTGTTAAATTTTCAAACAAAATTTTAAGCAAAGGTTCAGTAAAATAAATCAATAAATTATTTGGGTAAGCTAATTTTCAGAAATTTAATTTTAGTTCAAATAAAATCATAAATAAAGATCCGCGCCCTTGTTTTGTGACGAAAATACTTCAGTCTATTATTTAAGGTCTTACAAACTGATATGTATTTAAAAAATATATATATATTTTGCTTAGACATCATTGAAAAATTATAAATACTTATGATCAAACAATAATCCCATAAAGTATATAATTGTTTTGTCATCACGAGTTTGAGAATTTTTGAATGTGGGTATTTATCAAAGCAAATTTTGAATGAAATAAAATCGATATTGAGTCATTATGTTAAAATGCTGGTATGGAGAATAATTAATCTTTCTCATCGGAACCGTCCTGCAAGGGTCCAATCGCAAGATCATCGTTCTACGAAATTTAAATTCTCGACCGCTGGTTAATGGCTCTAAATTAAAAAAAAAACATAATAAAATTGTTCATTTTAAGGCCTATTTTTATAATGTAAGTTAAATGCAAACACGTTACAAAGCAGAAGTATATAAAATAAAAAGTAGGTACCAACTACTATGGGATGTCTGGCAAGTGTAATAGAGAGACTGCAGGTACTAAATGGGCTAGAACCAAAAGGAACAAGTCAATGGTGACAATGGTTTCCATTCAAATTTATATGGAAGATATTTAGGTAAATGTTCCACAAGCCGCCACACTTTTATAAAGCACAGATTTTGAAAATTGCACCACGTTTCAACTTAATTACATCAAGTTAATTTACCTAAACCTAGAACTAAATAACTAAATTTTGTGTATAAAAATAAATTTTGTGTATGTAAATAGTTGTTTCTTGTAGCAATTGTTGAAATGACGTGTAATAAGGAACTCCAGTGAAAAATATTATTGTTTTAAAAAAATATGTTCATATAGACGAATATACGCTGATTCTGAATATATAAGTTTTATTACATAATATTTAAAGTAGAGTTTTAAAAAAAAATATTAAAAAGTCCATTTTAAAACGTTTCATTAAAACACCCTATTGCTGGATTTTGGCGGCGTGACGTCACCGCGCCGCGTCACCTGGGTCAAAGTTGTATAGAAATCAATAGAAATGAAGACGCAAGCCGTTCGGCATTCCGAGTTATTGGTTTATAGAGAATTGGACATATAATAGTATTTGTTTTTATTGAAACATTATTTAGGCCTAAATAATTCAGTATCAAAAATAAAGTATCTCTATTAGTTTATCTATATTATTTAAAATATTCAAAAACTTTAACTGTACGTAACTTTAACTGTAAAAAACGATCGTATTGCCCAGTAATGTCTATGAAAACGCTCCAATTCTGAAATTCAAAATGGCGGGAGTCGAACAGCTGATTCCAGTTCCCCACAAGATTCATACTTCGGTTAGTCATGATGACGTCACACTAGATTCGGTGGTTTTCGGGGGATCTTGAAAAATTAAAACTTTGACATTTATTTTAACGATTAAAACTAACTCTAAAAATAAAAATAAATATGCAGTTATTTAAGTTAGAAAGTCATTATTCATAAAAAAAAATAAAAAAATTGGACTGGAATTCTCTATTACCATAATCTGTGCTTAAAAATGTGGCGGCTTATGGAGCTTTTAATGATATTTCCAGTATTCTTATTTATTGAACGATTTGAATAGATGCTTTTTCCAATAAAGAATTTCGATATTTGAAAAGATTGTTAATATCACCTGAAGAAAGAGAAACAATTTTAGGCATTGTTTTGGGCTCTTAGTCACGCCCAAAATACACTTCTATTATACTCTTCAGTGAATGCAAATCAAAAACATTACTGTTCAAATTAATTTTGGCATGGAAACCAAGAAAAGCAATTTTAATCAGTCTTAAGTGATAACATTACTTGAATGTGCAAGTCTTTTATTATGGTAATAAAATAACGGTCGCGTTATTAATAAACAACAAAGAAATGTAACAATATCAGTATGCTATTATTTTTCTTGCTATTTATTTTCACTGAAATCGGAAATGGAATATGCATATGATATAACCTGATTAACACACACGAGATTGATTTGCGCTTCAGAACAATCGTAACGTTACGGTGGTTCCATCAGAAAAACTAGAGGAAAAATATTATTTTCCACAACTAGCGCAGACGGCTTTCGTGGTCGAGGGTTAATGCTTTCGACTAGCGATCTGGAGATCGCGGGTTCAAATACCGAGGCGCGCAAATAATTTTTTCGATTTATAAATAATATAATGTATATTTGCCAAACTCTCCAGAATGGAAGATATTATCAGTACCGGCAATGTGAGATCACAGTGTGAAATCACCAATCATAGTGTGTTGCTTGAAATGGCTTTAGCCGTGTTTGATGACAGATCTGAATAGCAAGGTACTTTCCTTTCTCTTCCTCTTCCACATCTCCATCCCCTCCACACTACTTCAACCTCACAACATACCCACAACCCACTTGGGGATGCCATAGTCTCACTGGCTTCAGACGGGAGCAGTTGGGATTCTTGTGCGGTATTCAGATAAAAAAGACCCCTGAAAAATCGCGGGTTGGACTGAATTCATTGCAAATCAATTTCTATTTTGAAAACGACAATTAAAAAAATTTCCTGTAAAATATTATATTACAGATAAGTACTTTACCCGAAAATTTTACACTCACCAGTTGCAATTTTGAAAATGACACTTATATTCAAAACAAAGCCGAGTTCTTTGAACCAGAGTTAGAGCGACACACAGACAGCCCACAATGTTGTTAGTAATTTTGATTTTTGATCATATTATTGAAATATAAGTTTTCTTACTTAGTGAATTCTTGCGCACCAGTCAACGTTTGTATGGTTAAATCATTATCCCGGCTTAAGGCGCGGTATGCACGCTCAAAAAGAAGATGGAGATATATGTAAATACGAATATTAGAGAGAGCGCGCTAATATCAAAACGATAATATTTAAGCGAAAATTGTGAAAATGTTTAACAAAACACGACTCGTTTAAAATAGAGCAAAAATCTCGCGGGGATTGTCTAAAATAGCATTTAACGAAACACTGTGAATATAAAAATAACTGAAAAAACGTGTTTATAATAATTTTTCGAGCATTCTTTGCGACTTTTTTTTCTATCAGGGGAATTTCACGTACTTTACGTTTCGGTGTGAGGAATGTATAGATATTATCTTCAAGAAAGTTTTAGGAAAATATGTAATCAATTGGTAGAAATGCGGGATGCCGCGGCTTAACAATACTTCAGTAAAGTGTTTCACTATTCCAACTTTACAAACCTCGTAATATTAACACCGCTTTTATAAGTACAGGAAAATCATTTTAAAGAGAATGGATAAAAAAAAAATATTTTAAAAATATTTATTCAAATACAGCAAACTTATTTAGGTTGCACTATTTTAATTAAAAAATAACAGATTACTTAGTTTTAGTGTAAGAACCGTCATGTTTCGTAAACAATGCTTACTTTATCAGGGTTAGCTTAAAACTTGTATTTGTTTAAAGTGAAGCATTGATTACGAAACATGTCAAACACAATAAACGTGGTTAAAACTTTATCTGTAAATTTTGAAGAAAAAAAAAAAAAATTAATTTACGGAATTGATGAACGTCGCTAAGCAACCAGTGCGGGCGGGTAATATTCGTGTTATCGGTGCTCACAAATATGTATTTGTGACACATGATATCAGTATTTTTATTTTGTAATCTTTGTATTTGAAAAAAAAATTATCGTATATTCCGTTTATTTAAAGGCATGTGTACCGTAAATTAATAAAATAAACAATTTATTTTTAAATTCATGGCAGGTATTACAAATAACCCAGGAAACACAAATAACAAATGTATTTTCATTAATTATTTTATTTTTAAATACGTGATATTTAATTAAGACATTTACAGCAAATAGATACGTTAAATCACCATATTAGGCAGCTGTCATGGTGACCAATAGAATACAGTTGTATGAAGTCTGGTGTAAACCATATGGATTAATATGGATGAAATATGGATCTATAAAGGCCTGCCATGATACGGACATGAGCTTAGTATGGTGGTCGTGGTACCTACGTGACTTGCTAATGAATATTGTTATATGAAATTTTGTATGAAATAATACAAAAAAATAAATATATACGCAGTGCAACATATATACCTAGAGTATGTACCCGTTATGATCTTAACCAGCGATTCCTAAGCGATATTTATTAGGAGATGCGATGATATATGTTTTTTCAATTATAAACAATAAAAATATTTTTTCATCTCACATCGCAACTGCGAAGTTGGATATAGACTAGCGGGTCATGTGATAAGCACTCTGTCTCGTTACAGCAGCACGGTACAACACGAAACAGCGCGCGTTTCAAGTAATCCCATCGCGACGTGTAGGAGTGCGATCAGTGGCGAAAAATGTTGCTTGTTTCGTGATGGAGGATTTAGCCCGGGAATTGAATACACGACGCCTGGTTGGGACCCAAACGCCGTGCCAACTCGGCTGCTGCCCGGTCATTTACTGTTATTGTTTTTAATTCGAAGACCTCAATTAACAGTATAATTTTAATTTAAAGTGAATCAAGTTTTGCAAAATATTTTAGTTTTAAAAAATTATTGTGACAGCTTTTTCGGCGTTGAAGGCCATTTCACGTCTTTATAAAACCATTTATAAGACAAACCTGCCATCATTAAAGGGGCGGAAACAAAATTTTTAACGGAAAGCGCCTCACAATAGATTTAATAAATAAATCAGTTTTTACCCAAAATATTACTAAATCGAACGACAAAAGAGTTATCACAATAAAAAAAAAATGGTTGTCTGTAAAGTCGTTTTACGGACGATAATTTTACGTGACGATAATTTTACGTAATAACGATGGAGTGGAAGAAAGATAGATGCGTCACAAGCCGAACGCTTAGGCCGAACGCTTAGGCCGAACGCTTGTTCCGCGCTCTCGCTTGCACGCTCGGCTCAGGCGGAATGTGACAACGTGACAATGAGTCATGCTTTTTCTTTAGTGCAGCCGGCGTTCACGAATTTAGAAGACGTTATCACGTCAAAAAATTGTATACCTTGTGGAACTAATAATAACATCATTAAATTTGATTTAATTGAAATATTTAAAAAGAATTATGTCACGTTCAATTCACGGTCCGTGGTTTCGATCTGTATTTAAGAACATAAAGTCAATACAATAAATTGTGGGTAATATTAATAGCTGGTGATGTAAAACTTTCATTTCGCCGTAACGATGTTTACGTTCAACGGAGCAGTAAGAAATTATAAGGAAAAGTAGTGCTGTCTCCGAGCGCATGTGTTCAGTATTCATGCATTGTTCTGTACAGGTACACCACAGTCATCTAACAAATCATCATGACTGTATTCTGGTGAGGGGACAACTCAGAATGAACTCAACTCAACACCTCATTTGAAAAATCATTAAAAGTGATGAAATTATTATTTTTTTTAATTAAAATTTTTTAATTTTATTTTTTTAAATATAGATATTATATAAGTGTACAGTGGTGTTATATAAATTACATATCAGTACAGAAATCATTTAAAATTGCAATCTCCCCAAAGAAGAAACTAGTTCTTGTGCTTGATGAGCGAGTTACATTAATTATAATAGAAATAGAATAATAAATTGGTTCAAAAGGCTACGTTCTTAGAGTAATATTGCTACTATTATTCTAAATGCCAAAGTTTTCAGAAAAAAAGATATTCAGACCCAAGTACAGGAGTGAATAAAATAGATTTGAATAATTGTGACGAAATAACATTTTCTTCTTTACACATATGTTCCCCGATGGTGGTCCATAGCAAGATTGACCCAAAAGACAAACAAAAATAAATTTATACATAAGGGTTAAAATCGCTTTCCAAAATAATTTTTTTTGAAAATTTTGGCGTGTGCGCCGGCGCACACCCCGAAAGGACAAGGACGCATGGAGGCGCCTTGGAAGGAATGATGTCGATTTTATATTTCATTGCATGCGAAAAGTTGGTAGGGCAACATTATTTTCGAAAATTATTTGCATTAACTCAAAAATAATTGCCAAAATTGCCTCTAAAATCGTGAAATATCGATTTCTTTTATTGAGATATTTTTTTATGAAAAAGGCTGTGCACTGCACACTGTGCAACCGTTCCTCTTAAAACAAAACAATATTTTGTAATATTTGTACCTACTACTAAAGTTGTTACTAGCCGAAAGTGTACAATGTTAAAATAATTTAAAAGAAAAACATATCATTAGAGAGTATTAAACTATCACTTATAAATTAATATCTTCTATCATTACACAATAATTTGCAAAATTACATTCGTTAATGAATATACATGATTGTACGAAAATTACTTTCGTGAAAAGTGAATTTGGTACATACGCTCAAATTCAATAAGTGACCACTTAAAAATAATGTAATGCAAATAAATAATTGTTTTTCTTGGTGATTGAATTTTCATTACGAGTTTTTAAGTGTCAAGTGAAAATTTTCAGAATGACAGGATACACACTTGGTGATGGTCACTATGTGATTTGAGATTTTCACTGCCAAAAATATTATCGTGGTTTATTTTTGGGTTGTTATGCCGTGTTGCGCCACCTCCTTCTTTAGCCATCGTTTCGGACAGCATTACAGTGTCCATCAACAGGGCGAATGTGTAATTCGTAAACTTTTGCCAAAGAAGGAGGTTGCGCAACATGGCATAGTAACCTAAAAATAAATCACAATAAAGACACACATTTGTTTATTTCGTGTATTAAAATTGTTCAATAATAAAAAAAAAACAGTCGATTAAAGTGTGGATACTCTGGCGAAGCCGGTTAGTAACAAAGTTAGAACTAAGTTGTTAGTAAAAAAATATAGGTATATATAAGCGGTAATAGATGAAAAAAATCCAGAATGCTTCCTTTTCTTTAAATATTTTTAAGTCGATTTCTTCTGATGCGATTTCTTAAGAATTTCTCTGTACAAGAAACTGGAATTGTTGTTTATTTTATTCTTGTTCGCTTTTCATTTCACTAGCCATTCTTGTTACTTAACTATGCACAACTACAAGACAAAACCAAATTCAACTTGTTTTCTAAAATGGCATGTTTTGTCAGAGAATTGTTTAATATTACCGCTTACAATGGTTACATAATTTAAGTGTCATACCGATGAATTTAGAATGTACCTCTACGTACAAAGTTAGAAAATCTGTGTGATGTCTTGGGGTGTATTATAGATTCTAATTCTAATGTTACATAATTGTTGAAGAGATAATTTGTCGTGTGACATTATAATTCAAAATAAATTACTATGTAAAAACCACGTTTTTTGTTTATACCTATTGACCTAATTTATACTTAGTTACTGCCCTGATGAAGCCAAGGTGCTAGCGAAATCTGGTCTGCAAAAGATATAAAAAAATAAAAGCGGTGTTTACAAAGTTATTGTTTTATTTTCAATTAAAAGTAAATGTTAATTTCCAGTTAACCGCACTTTAACTAACAGACAGCTATTTTTTGAACCAAGGTTTAAACTCCTGCATGAGCCAACATTACTTCCGTGAATTTGACGAAACTATTTCGTCCCGCTTTAGGAATAGTTTCAAAGACCCAAGCATGTCTGATTACGTCTAAAAGGGATCGAAATGAAAATCTAGTCTCCTTCAACGGATGCAATCTTCCGAACAGACCCTACATTGATATGCTTGGTGTAACTCTAAGTGACCAGCTCAGGTACGGGGGCTCCATCGAAGCCAGAGTTAAGTAAATCTCTGAGAAACTGGGTGTACCGTACAGGACCCGCATTTACTTTAAGAGTACACAACTGCTAACTCGCACGTGCGCCCCACGGTTGAATTTGGCAGCCACCTCTGGTCTGGAGCCCCAAAATAACTAAAAAAAAACCTCGACTCTGTGCAGGAACGGGCGGTCCGTTCGATAGATTCTCACACCTTAACGAACGGATTGCAATATTTAGAGCACAGGCGTCAGGTGGGAATGCTGTCCTTGTTCTACCGGTATTACAATGGAAGATGCTCCGAGGAACTAGCGTCATTGATCCCTTCGGCACTGGTGCATAGTCGGGAAACACGCCAAACACGCGCGCAATATTTGTACACGGTTGACATTAGTCACATGAGAATGGATCGTTTCTACGACTCGTTCTTTAGTTCAACAGCTCGGCTGTGGAACACTCTGCCGGCCTCTGTGTTTCCTCCCTCCTACAACATGGGACTCTTCAAGACCCATGTTCACTCCTTCGTCTCCTCAAAAACACCCTCTACACAGCATCTTCAAAGATGACATAGGCCCAGAGGGAAATTATTTTCCTTAGGGCCTCCTGTGTGGAGTTAATGTAAAAAAAAGCTAATTTAAAGGTCTCATGGAAATCGTTGTATCTCCCTTACTCTCATGGTAAAAAAATATGATCTAAACAGTGTTAGAAACAAAAACTTTTAACTTTATTTTCGAATCTAGAACCACAAAAAAATTAAAATGTGCACCTCTATGAAACCAAAATTTCCGACCGCAATTTGAAAAAAATTTATGAAACTTCGTGCATTTTAAAAAATATTTGTTTATTAAATGACGTAAAACGACGTTTATAATATATTTTTCTAATAAAATATGTAGGTGTTTTTTTTGTTATTAATTAGTAATTTTAGTTAGAAATAATGTAAGGCGAGCTGTTTTTAAAACCTTTCTTATGTTTGGATTAAAAATTTTAATATTTCAAAAACTGTTTATTTCTAATAATGCCATTTGCAGGCGTATTTTAACACCTTTCAAAAACAGTTTCAGTTTCCGGTTACATTCACCATTTATTTAGATATTTCATTTATGGCAAAGAGGAAATTTTCTGACCCTATTTAAGCCTGAACAAAACCCACAACTACTTCATAACAAGAAATGTACATCATCCTTCAATTGAGAAAGGCAATTAATAACCCAGGTACGCCTCATACGTCATACATATGTCTAGTAATGTTACATTGTCCTGTAAACAAGATTATGGGTCCGAGAGGTTATAGTTTTTGAGAGTCGTAATCGACACGTCAATTACAAAACAAAGAGAAACAGCAAATATTTATTGAATTTATAAACTGAACTACTTGCAAAATAAATACCATTTTAACTGCTTGAGAGCATAGGGCACACCGCCGTACATAACTGTAAGTACTAATTAATATCATTGTAATGGAATTTTCCGCAACACTTGGAGATAACTTGTAAATATAATTGTCTTCTATATTTTAATTTATTTGATTTTTAACCTTAGAACGTTAATTCATAATTTAATAATTACATGCGTCAGTATTACAATAAATCGCTTATTTCATATTAAAATAATCGTGTAGTTTTGCTGATTTTACTGTAATGCAGAACAAAACAAGCCAATATTATTGTGTTTTTTCGTGGAAGTCCGGTTTACGGATTGAATTTTTTTCATTTACTCTTTTATACGTCCCTTTTATTTACTCTTTTATGAGGCTTTTACATTGGGTACATAATATTAACATTTTTTACGCAAGGTTAATAAAAATAATTTCTTACATTACAGTGGTTCACAATTTGACAAATTTGATGAAAATTAAATGAAACAATGATAATCTGACATTATCAGAAATAACATGTTGATATAAAAAAAAATTGTTTAAGTATCTTTTAAAAATAGAAATTGTTACTTGAGTTTACTATATAATTTGTTTATGAATTTTGACACTGATGGAGCATTAGGTCCTTATGCCTAGTGAGTCGAGTAGGTATTCTTAAATTGATTGCACTCAAGAGTTCGCAACAGTCGAGCTCAGAATTTACAATTAAAAAAAAATATATAGATCGCTTATTCTTCGCCGATCCGCAAGTGTATGTAAAAATGTATAGTTTATTCTAAGGGGATATTTAACTTTAAATGAATAAATCGTACAAACTTTTCGCTGAATTATTTCGACATTTTTAATGTGAATTTTATGATGAGGTGACCAAATGACGGAATTATATTCTAATTGGATACGAACTAATCAGAAGGATTGTGGAGAACTTTAATTATGTTTTGTGTGCATTAACATTTTGTTATCTTGTCCTAATCGACGAACTCTCTACTATAAGACTAACATAATGAAATGATAATATCTTAATGCCCCAACTACCATTACTGTTTTAAAATATTTAATAAAGTATTGTTTTCCTATGAAATCAATAATGTTGGTTTTATATTGTTGAAAATGTAATAGGTATACAACAATTTGCTCGTTTACTTTTGCTTGTTCTTTTATACTTTTTTGCCTCCATTGAAATACAAAACTTTTTATAACGGAAACGTTTTTATTGATTATTACAATGTTCTGATTGTCTGAGCGTTGTTCTATTAGATAGGAACCTACTTATTATAATAATAACTCTATTAGGTAAACATTTTTAGCAATTGACTGATGAAATCTATGTTTTCAATAACTTTAATTGGTGTTGAATTGAACACAATTTATATTTTTCGCGTTCATAGATGGCGCATAGTTAAAATATTTTAGAAAATATACGAGAGGGACAACTTTACTGCACCTCAGGCTGATTATGCTTAAATAAAATCGTCTAAATCGAGGTTTTGAATTCCACTATTTTTCCTCCAAAACTGAACCGATTTTAAAGTTTTTGATAGGGATGCCACGAATAGTGATTTTGCCGAATACCGAATAACGAATATTCGGATAGGCTCTCCTCGGCCGAAGCGCCGAATATTCGGCGGCACTTAGTACATTTCGCAAACAGTTTTCATGTGAAAATCAATTACATTTCGCAAATGAAATTGATTTTTACATGAAAACTCAATTGAAAGATCGGACGGCAGTCCCTTACGAGTGGTGGTCAGTGGTCAGCAAACGCAAAGCAGAATCCAAGCTTTGCAGAATTTGCTAAGATTTATTTATCATCTCGTGGTAGCAGTGTATGAAGTGAACGGCTATTTTGGAAGCAGGTATAATTTATGAAGAAAAGTGCAATCGTTTGCTATCAACAAATGCTGAAAAAAATGTTTTCATTCATCATAACTCACCACTGATGGTTTTAAGTAGGTATTAAATAAGCTGATTTTTGTTAAAATAATTTTTTTGATGAGTAATATTTTATTTATTAGGCGTTTTTTTCATGATTTGTTATTCGGTATTCGGCCGAATGGTTTGCAATATTCGGCCGAACACAGAATAGTAAAAAAAATAGCCGAATAGGCCAAATACCGAATAGTTGCCGCAGTGGCGTAGCGTGGGTGTCAGCCGCCCGGGGCGGAGGAAAATTTTGCCGCCCCCCTATATAGTTATTTCAAATTTTGCCGCCCCCCTATATAGGTATTTCAAACGAAGATTTCCTTTTTTTATAACGACCGCATTTTTCATAGGACGGTTTTTATATCATATGAATCGATATTTTTCCAAAAAAAATCATGTTTTAAATTCTGCTACAAATTTATAACTGCGCTCGAAAATCGATAATGGTATCCATGTGATAGGATTTCGCATCTCGAATTTTTACAATGTGTTTATAACACAAGGCAGGTTTTAACTTAAGATTGATTTTGCGTTAGAGAACCAAAATAATAGTTACACATGGAACAGTCAATTTTAAAAAATTTGCAGCGTATGGCATGCAACTCGAATGTAAAACTTGACTAGGTCCACTATGAATTTGCAACTTGTTATTTAATTTATCGTTATATTCTGAACACAAAACTGGTTTTACATAAACCTCTATGGGGTGAATTAAGACTACACTCAGTACATGAAAATGGTTTACCTTTAATTTTGGCAGCACATTCATATTAGTCTGCAATTAGAATTTTATCACTGCACTTCAAATAAGATAATGTGTCGGGAGATGATTCCACAACTGAAATTTTACATTCTGAATACAAATCTGTGTGCGGTGAATTGAAACTACACTCAGAACATGAAAATGGTTTTGCTTTGATTCTGGCAGAACACACATAGTCCGCAACTAGAATTTTATAACTGCACCTCGATTTATTTTATTTTTTCAAATAAAATAAAAATTATAATTTTTTGGCAAATTTTGCCGCCCCCTTAAAAGTGCCGCCCGGGGCGGGCCGCCCCCACCGCCCCCCCCCCCCCCACGCTTCGCTTCTGAGTTGCCGAATATTCGTGGTATCTTTAGTTTTTGAAATGAAAACTACAATAGCACCGTTGTGATTTGAAAATCGGTGAAATGAACGCACATCTATAGGATTTAGCCTGCGAGAGAATGAGATAGTATAATCGGTCTCCTCTTTGTGCGATGCTACGTAGCCTCCCCATTCATGTCAACTTTATCTTTCTACCGCGTGTGAATTGCACACTCTGATTTTTTTTCTCTAGAAGAAGATAAGAAGAAAATATTCTATGTTTGTACATTTAGCTTTTATAAAAATTCATTACCAAATTTGTATACTGACCAGGTATGTTTTAAGGTTTTCACGGCCAAAAAGTATTTTTGTTATTGTTTTTGGGGTGTTATGCCGTGTTTCGCTATCTCCTTCTTTAGCCAACGTTTCGGACAGCGTTACAGTGTCTATCATCAGGGCAGATGAGTAAATGATATTGGTGAGAGTGTTTACTTATGTGTGTCGAAGCGATACCGTGCTGCCAGCTCCATTTCTCTACGAGCTGGTGTTAGAAAAAATTCAGCATGGTTTTTTTGCGTTTAGCTTTGGTGTAGCCGTCAATTACTGGATACCAAGAACTATTGAGCTTAGCTCCGTCGTCTCTGTTAATATTGATGGGGTTTTTATGGATTTCAATTGCCTCCGTAATTAGGCGTGCTCTGTAAGTTTTGGGTCTTCCCAGGACTTCAGGAACAAATCCAAAGTAATGGCCGGTTTCGATTAAGTGCTTGTATACTGACCGTCTGTTGATGGCGTTCGAACTAGACAATTTTAAGAATTTTGGAGGTCTGATATAGGAAATGACTTATCAAAAAAGCAAAATGTTAGGACAAAAAAGCAAGATGTGTATCAGTAGTCGATGTCTATATTACATTAAAAATTATGTGCATTAGTGTTAAAATCCAGAGAGGAATAGGAGAATACCTTTGCATGGACATAACGCAGCCCAATTTTCCTCTTTTGTTGAACCAATAACTTTACGGGACGACACCCATTTTATACACCTAATATTTGATTTTTTGTTATCTGCTGTAAAAACATTAGAATATGAAGTATCTCTTATCCGCGTTGTATTTTAAATATATAGCTGCAATGCGTAAAGGAGGTGACGGACCGGAATAACCGCTGCGTCATTTCGGAAAATAGGTACCTACCACTTTCTGAATATTTACTCAGATTTATCAAAAGATTATAATGTGTAACACATAAGAAAAAACAAACACACCGTTAGGTTGAGCAAATTATATTATTTGGGGTGTTTCAAATACCTTCACACTTTATAACCGTGATGGTATTTGAAACATCCGTTTCCGCACGTTTTCATCCCGTCACAAAACATCCCCATTAAAATAACCTAACCAAAACCTAACCTAACCTAACAAAAAAATTGACAAAAATAATATGGACGTCCTGTAGAGACAATAAATTATTGTCGTATGTATTATTACAAAGACAATAAATTATTGTTCAAAAATAGTAAAATGGGACAAAAATAATATAGACGAAAATAATTCATTGTCTTTGTTATTGTCTTTACAGGATGTCTGCATTATTTTTGTCCCATTTTTGTTAGGTTAGGTTTTAGTTCTAGTTTTAAATAGGTTCAAAAATAAATAAAGTAGCTCACATCCGTACTAGATATATGATATACCTTTTGATTACAAAAATAATTTTTCAGTTTGGTTGGGTATTTTGATCTCAAATTCAGAATTAAGATTTGTATGAAACGGGCTAAAATGGGCCGCGCATACGTTGCTCTTAATATATTACTTCAACTGTTGTTGGTGCGTTAGCGATCTGCAGTTGTCGATGGGAACAATGCAGGGAACGATGAGAAGTTACCGAAAACTATCCTAAATCCTTGTCGATCGACCGTTCTAGGGAGCCAGATAAATAAGTAACTAATAAGGATTGCCACTTAGAATAAAAGTAGAGGAATATTCTTCATAAGCTGATTGCAAAATACGGGGCTACCTGTTTAACAACATTAATGAAATGTGTGTTTTTTTACATTGATTCCACAAAGGAGGCCCCAAGAAAATAATTTCCTATTTTTGTGGAAAGGAAGGAAGGAACCTGGGTCTTTAAGAGACCTACGTAATATTGTAATATGTAATGTATTATGTTTTTTTTTTTATTTTTTTTTTTTTATATTAACTCCACACAGGAGGCCCTGAGGGAAATAATTTCCCTCAGGGCCTATGTCATCTTTGAAGATGCTGTGTGGAGGGTGCTGTTGAGGAGAGGAAGGAGTGAACATGGGTCTTGAAGAGACCCATATTGTAGGAGGGAGGAAACACAGAAGCCGGCAAATCGTTCCACAGCCGGGCTGTTGAACTCAAGAACGAGTCGTAGAAACGACCCGTTCTCATGTGACTAATGTCAACCGTGTACAAATGTTGAGCGCGTGTTTGGCGTGTTTCCCGACTATGCACCGGTGCCGAGGGGATCAGTGACGCTAGTTCCTCGGAGCATCTTCCATTGTAATACCGGTAGAACAAGGACAGCATTCCCACCTGACGCCTGTGCTCTAAAGATTGCAGTCCATTTGTTAAGTTAGGAGAATCTATCAAACGGACCGCCCGTTTCTGCACAGAGTCGAGGGTTTTTTTCAGGTATTTTGGGACTCCAGACCAGAGGTGGCTGCCAAATTCAACCGTGGGGCGCACTTGCGATTTGTACAGGGTTAGCAGTTGTGTACTATTAAAGTATCTGTGGGCCCTGTACAGTACGCTCAGTTTCTAAGAGGCTAACTTAACTCTGGCCTCGATGGAGCCCCCGTACCTGAGCTGGTCACTTAGAGTTACACCAAGCATATCAATGGAAGGCCTGTTCGGGAGATTGCTTCCGTTGAAGGAGACTAGATTATCATTCCGATCCCTTTTAGACGTAATCAGACATGATAGGGTCTTTGAAACATTAAATTCGACGAGGAGGAGGAGGATTGTAGGAGGGAAGAAATACAGGAGCCGCAAATTGTTCCTCAGCCGAGCTGTTGAACTCAAGAAAGCATGGTAGAAACGACCCTTTCTCATATGGCAATTATTGTCAACTGCGTACAAACGTTTGTCGTGATCTCCGACTGTGCACTGGTGCCGAGGGAATCAATGTTAGTTCCTCGGAGCATCTTCCTTTAAAATATCGGTTGGATAAGGATATCATTCCCACCCGACGCCTGACCTCTAAAGATTGCAACCGTTTGTTAAGATGGGAGAATCTATAAAACGTACCGCTCGTTTCTGCAGGGTCGTGGTTTTTTTTCAGGTATTTTAGGGCTCTAGACAAAGGTGGCTGCCAAATTAAACCATGGGGCGCACTTGCTATTTGTACAGGGTTAGCAGTTGTGCACTATTAGTATCTGCGGATCCTATACAGTACGCCCAGCTTCTGAAAAGCCAACATGTATATTTTTTTCTTATTAAATACTCTAAAAATACAAACATTAGAAAACAGACCTAAAATAAACATTTAATTAAATCAATTAATTAACATTTTTATTAAAAATACTTAACTCTAAATTCGACTGTGAACTCTTGCAACTCGAACTTACGAACACCCACACTAACAACACGACAAAATACAATATTCTACAGCAGCACTCATAAGCGTAACTACATTGCCCACTCTCCGATACAACGACTTCACGGGAAATGGGAAATAAGTACTTGGGTGATGTTGACATATTAAATATCAACTTGGCGAGTTTTGTGGATCATTTAAAACATTTATTTCAACACTATTACTAAAACCATCTTGTAAACCTATAAAATAGCTGTATTTTTCTGTTTTTGTTTCTGTGTTTGTATGACTTGTTGTATGACTTTTATCTAATGTAATTTTATTTTTATTATTCCCTAAGTTTCAAAGTATCTGTCAAATTAAAATTACCCTAAAATCATGTAAAAGCCCTCTGGGCGTTAAATAAATGAATAAAATGTGTTCTCCTAAGGAAGAACTCTGGTATTGAAAGGGTTAAAAGAACTTTTCGAGTGCCTACTTACGTATGCACTACTCAGGGAGTAGGTAGGTACAATAAAATTAATATTTTGATCGACCTAAAAAGCAAACAATTCATTTGACAAAGGAAAGCATTAGTCGTTTTTTAGTAATCTATATTTTATTTATTGTTAATGGATCAATTATTATAAACCTAACAATTCTAAACACCTGTTGGTAGACATAAAAACTTCCGGTTTCTGTATTAGGCGTTTGTTGCATTCATGCAATAAAGGCTCATGGCATTTAACCTATTCAGATAAATACATAAAAATGCTAAGTAGCACTGATGTCTTTAGTAATATTGTGTCCGTCTATGGACCACGTTGTGGGCTAAATGTACTGAGGCACTCATATTATTTTTTAATGAATTTATTCAAAATTGCGTAGCAAAATTAGTATTTAAGCCGCCACTATCCGAATTTCTATCGATTTCTTGCATATCTCCCTGGAACATTTGAAGTTTTTAAGCTCTTAAAAAATATATGTTATTTTTCAAGATAATATTTATACAACCACCACGCTGAAAAGCAAATTATATGAAATTCCCTCGATAGAAAAAATCGCAAAGTGTGCTCCAAATTTTTTTTATTTTCAAGCCTGTCTCTATTATTTAACAAGCAATATGTATGAACAAAATCACAGTGTTTCTTTGAACGTTGTTTTAGACAACCCCCACGAGATTTTTACCGTATTCTAAATGAGTCGTGTTTTATTAAACATTTTCACAATTTTCGCTTCAATTTTATCGCTTGAAATATTAGCGCGCTCTCTCCAACATTCTTAATTACATATCTCTCCATCTTCTTCTTTTCGAGCTCGGGTACGGCGGTTAATGTATTTTTTGCAATCTCACTATCAAGAGTTTTAACTGTCGAAAATATGTAGCGGATACGGTAATATAATTTAAAATCGTACACAACTCCTGTCATAGCAAACCCTGGCTCCCTAGCACAGTCGATCGATAAGGTTCGATAGGATAACTTTCGGTAACTTCTCATCGTTCCCTAGCATGACTGCAAATCGCTAACGAACATGTAATAATTCACAATGACAAGTGTTCTTGTTATATTCGACGTCAACGACGTGTTAATAAAAAACACTGTTATTTCTACGTTAGCGATCTGCAGTTGTCCTAGGGAATCAATTCCTTTATGAACTCCCTTATACCAAACATACACAACTTAGGTTAGGTTAGGTTAGGAACACTGTTTTTTCTACGTTAGCGATCAGCAGTTGTCCTAGGGAACCAATTCCTTTATGAACTCCCTTATACCAAACATACACAGCTTAGGTTACCAATATGCAGAAGTGTAGGATATTTTCAATATCACCAAAAAACCCACAAAAAGCAATTAACACATTTTTTAAAACAGTCATTAGTTTACATTTTGTTTCCAAAAATTCTTAATAATTGTTTATTTAAATCATATGTTTACACTTTATAATTATGTTGTCATTCATTTTCATGAAAAAAGTTTTATTCCGTATTCAAAGGTAGCTATACCCTAAATAATCTACCACCAGTCAGAAGACTGTACTAATAATCATACAGCCTTAAAAAATTTACGGGCTATTTTCATTATAAATTTTAAATACATTTTTTAAATATTTTGCTCAAATGTAATAACTAATTTAATTAGGCGTGAGCGTTTTGATTTTAACAAAGTTAAGTGGAAAATATCGGAGTTTATTTGACAAGGGTATTATCGTCGTTTGAAAGATTATTTCTGCATCTTGGAATAATAAAAGTCTTATTTCTTCGTGCCACGGTGAAATAATTATCAATTTCTATTCAATTATTGTTCTTGCTAATATGATTGACAATTGTGGACCTTATGCCATTCTTTTTTATTAAAAAAAATTTTACAGAACGACTACAAACGACAAATCGACGGTCCCGAAGAACAGTTTCGGATCTGCTAAAAATTGATATCCTTTCTGTTGGATTGCTTATTTTGTTGATTTAAAAGTCTGTATTTTCGGAATTTTGAATGAAAAGAAATAAAATGCCAAATATTAAAACAACGCTTTCTTCCCTAATCTCAAAAACAGCAAAAATGAAACCTTAAACAACTCTATTGCTTCAACGAAACATTAAACAGCAAGCTACAAAATCACACATCCGACATTGTTCTTCGAGACCGTCGAGAATAATTATTCATTTAGAGTACAGGATTTCTTATTTTAACATTCTTGAGATTTCGGAAGACACCTAGGTATCGCAAACAGAACCTGGCGCCAGTAAAAACCTCAAGGGCATTGAATTATTAGGTGTTGGTAATATCAGCGCCTTTGCTCCTATGGTCTTGGCGTCTTGGCAAGCCCTTAGCGGACTGTTCCAATTGCGCCTGCACAGTTCAGAGCTGGCCCTGAAAATGTGGGACACCTCGGTTTTAATATTATTTAGCTATTCCCTAAATTATAAATATCTAAAATGAATACCGCACAAGAAAACAAACTGCCCTTTCAGTCAGGGACCACTACACCGAATAGGATTTTTTGTGAGGCTGAATAGGCGAGGGGACGATCGTTGGAAAGTAGGTACCTGGCTACTCATATCTGGTCACTAAGCGCGGCTCAAACTATTTCATGTGAAGTGAAGAAATAGATTGTGAAACAGAAGTGAAAAGATAAATTTGCACGACAAAAGACGTCCTAAGTAAATTTATTTATTTATTTAACGCCCAGAGGGCTTTTACATGATTCGTAGTATAATTTTAATTTGACAGATACTTTGAAACTAAGGAAATAATAAAAATAAAACTACATTAGATAAAAGTCATACAAACACATACAGAAAAATACAGCTATTTTATAGGTTTACAAGATGTGTTTAGTAATAGTGTTGAAATAAATTTTTTAGATGATCCACAAAAATCGCCAAGTTGGTATTGAAAATGTCAACATCACCCAAGTACTTATTTCCCATGGTGTGAAGTCGTTGTATTGGAGAGTGGGAAATGTAGTTACGCTTATGAGTGCTGCTAAAGAATATTGTATTTTGTCGTGTTGTTACTGTGGGTATTCGTAAGTTAATGAGTTGCAAGAGTTCACAACAGTCGAATTTAGAGTTAAGTATTTTGAATAAAAATGTTGAGTCGTTTATTTTACGTCTGTCTTCTAATGTATGTATTTTTAAGTATTTAATAAGTAATCGTATTTTAAGTCTTCTACTGGGATATTTAATTTAAAATTGATAAAACGCAGATTTTTTTTTGAATTCGCTCACTGTTATTAATGTGAATTTTGTAGGTTGGGGACCGTACAACTGAAATGAAGACATGGAGTGACAGTGGTATAACGAAGACTACAAGATGATAGCCTCCGGGCGTTGATTTTCCCCATATTTCTGTACTTAGAGTCAGCGAAAGGAAATGGATAGACACTTCGAAATGTGGTGCCGGAGAAAATTACAGACATGTATTTTTGAAAAAGAAGATTTAAGAAATCCTTAGACAGTTAGACGCAAAATATGTCCATTCTGGAAGAGCTAGGCAACCATATTAGGCTTTCAAATATCTGCCTAGAAAGTATTTAAAAATAATTTTATCACGTTTCTCTCCAAATCCAAGACTCTAACTTGGAGAAACTCAGTCACTGCAAAGTGGAAGGCAGAAGAAGCAGAAAAAGGTCAGCAATGCGCTGGAGTGGCAGATATCACTGGCGTCCAGCACGTCGGTGTCCTTGGCTCTCCACGCAGCGCTGAACCGCGAGGAGTTGAGGAGGTTTGTCCAACATGGAAATTGGAGTAGGGGTCACAATCCTCAGTAATGCGGAGAGAGATAAAAAATAATTAAATAATGACATACCTACACAAATTGTTACCCCAAAAATGTTTCATGTATGTTTCATATACATACATAAAAACCTGTTTCATTTCAATGTCAACGTTACGATTGCAATATGTTTTCAATTTATGAGTGTGCATGACTTTGACGAAAACGATAGAAAGAATTTGCAGGTACCTAGATAGTATTTTCATAGGTGCATTTATCATAAACTAGCTTTTCCCCGCGGCTTCGCTCGCATTATTACGGGAAATTACTTTAGCGGTTGAACTTATCAATTATCCCCCCTCCTCCCCACCCCACCCCCTCCCGCATTCCATACATTCATTCCCTTACATTCAGTTTTCAAACATCTAGCCTGCCACCTAAATTTCACAACGAAAAAAAGAATTATCCAATTTTGTTCATTCGTTCGGAATTTATGCGCTTACAGACATTTCGGATGTTTATTTTTAATTAAATATTTGGAAGTTTGTTAATATAATACAAAATTACACTATTTATTATTCAGTCTTTATAATCGTTACGAATTATATTTTTAATGTAGGAACTCTTATCTGACATTTATTCCAGCTTGTCCAATAAAAACAAAACATATTCTAATATTTGAATTTTCTGGGGCAGTAGCTGACCAGGGGGCTGAGTACCTACCAGCAAAGAGCCCACAAATATATCAACATCGTTTCCATGGGAATGATTTTTTTCTGACATTTGCAATTAACTCGCTTTTGTTAGCGACAGAAAACGTATAACAAATATAATATATTAATATTTATAATTTCATAACGCCAGAGCTTACCATCATATACAACATATAGTCTGCGCATATAATTTAGCTTTCTATTGGTGAATGAATTTTTAAAGTCTTTTTATTGGTTAATGCCTGAAAAGGTCATAAACAAACTCGAGCAGTTTCGCATTTATAATATTTATTAGTATTATTATGAAATGTCAATAGTCAAAATGATAAAGGATATTTTCGATTAATTAAACACGATTTATTTATTTAAAAATGTTTGAGTTTACACTATTCGGAATTTAACCCCTTGAATGGCTATTTGTATGATAAATTAGCCGAATTGTTTTTACCTGTTGCGAGTATTTATTTGTTCATATATTAATATTCGTTACTATATGGATAAGCTATCAGTAGGCTGATGATATACTCCCAGAGACTAAAATGACGAAGTGCGACATTAATTATTATATTCATCTCATAATATTATCCAATGGTTAATGATTTATTTCCCAGATAATTCAATTTTATTGAACACTTCAATTTGTGATCCCTCGTTACTCTTAATACGTGTTGCAATTCTATTGTAATTATTTCTCCCACTTTTGATATGTAGACCGGACCGGTTTCAGACCGGTTTCATCTTCAGACTCGTAAGAATACATCAATAAACATGGTATTTATACATGGTGTTAGGGTGGATAACAATAGGTTTTTGTACATTTTATTGATAAGTATTGCAAAATCATGTTTTTACATTTTAAAGTTAAATAATAACTTTAATGTATAACTTCATGAACCAACAACTGTGTTCGGAAATCATCCAGTACAAGCAGAAACGTAGTGAATTTACATCACATACAGAATCCAAAAAACTTTTTTCGATCTAAGTTTCAATTTTAAAAGAAAACTTATTTCATTTTTTCCCCGTTAATTTATGTTTATAAAACCGTATAAATTGATTTAGGTTGGATTTAGCATTGCAGTTTTTATTTTTTCATTTAGTTATTTAATGGGGGCTCCATCGAAGCCAAAGTAAAGTTAGCCTCTCCAAAACTGGACGTACTGTACAGGGCCCGCAAACACTTAAATTGTGCCCAACTGCTAACCCTGTACAAATCACAAGTGCGCCCCACGGTTGAATTTGGCAGCCACCTCTGGTCTGGAGCTCCAAAATACTTGAAAAATACCCTCGACCCTGTGCAGAAACGGGCGGTCCGTTTGATAGATTCTCCCACCTTAACGAACGGATTGCAATCTTTAGAGAACGAAATGGATTGAATCTACTAAAGAGCTGACTAACGCACTCTACTAAAATTGTGGTGTTCGGACGCGTTTAGTTACTAATATACTCGCTACTTGACTAAAATACTCGCCAAATGCGAACGGCTCTTTAGTTCGAAAATTGTTATTAAAATGTGTCTCTGGTGTAGGAGTCGAAAAGTCTTATATGTAAAGTTATTTCAAATCGGTATATAGATGACACTTCTAGCCATCCATTCAGTTAATTGGAATACAGAGGAGGCGTTAAATATTACGTTGACCCGACAGTTGATCTCCCGAAATCAATTAATTATGTTAGTTAAAAATTGTTATTTTTTACCAATTAAAAACCTAAAATCGACTTCAAAAATATCTTTATTAATAAGTTGAATTTATTTACAGTGTTTATTTTTTGTTCTTACACGGTGGTATACACAAACTCACGATGAAAGAGAAAGGGGCCATTTTTGGCCCGGAGCTCTGTATGCCAGTATATTAAAACACAGCATATAAACAAGTAGTTTTATCCTTGATGCATTTGAATGAAAATATGTATTGTACTTTTGTTATTCGGCGGTACATCCTCGCTGTACACCCCTTCGAGACACTTTGGTTTATATTATGTAAAAAGGGATGCCGTGTTTTCCCTAAACTGACTGTATATTGTATATAAGTATATCAACTGTCACGGAATCAGATATTACATACTTGTTTAGTCGGGAATCTCGTGTTGCAGAATTTTAACATTTAAATAAATAATACATATTTTTTAATCTTCATTATAAGCGCCCGATAAACTGTCAAAGCAGTTCGTCAGCCGGTCAATTTCACAATATTAATTATCACACATATAAAGAGAAATCACAATATAGAAAATAGATAAAGAAGAATAACATTACAAAAACCCTCCACACACTATCCCCAAAGATGAAATAGGCCCTGAGGGAAATTATTTTCCTCAGGGTCTCCTAAGGAGGCGTGCGGAGCTAATGTGAAAAAAGTGACTACAAACAAAGGCTTAAAAATACACAGATAGATACACAGATATAACACACACTCAAAGGCAGACAACGTACTCAAACACACTCATATTGATACATAAGATTACTTGCACAAAATCTATAAAATATATTATTTTAATAGTGCTGGAGTCAGTGTCTTGACAACCAATTGGGCAGTCTGGGAAGTCGCCAGGTATTCCGGATCTTTGAGGGGTCTGTACAATGGCATTTGGATGCAATGCACCCCACCATACACCCAAACATTGCTTATTTATGGGGGTACATCAAATACATCTGTTACGTAATTAATAACCGTATAAAATGTATGTATCTTTTTGTGACTAATAAAAAAAAAAAAAAAATTTTTTTTTTTTTTTCTAAGACACCAAAAGCCGGTTTTTGGTGACCGGACAACTCAACAATGTATAACTTTATCACTCCTCTGAAGTCATTAAAATTATAAAAACACAAACTTAGTTAAATGGGTTATGGGAAATGCAAAATGGTCGAGTTAAATCAGGACTTTGCTACGCTCAGTCATCGAGGATTATTTCACCATGGGGATTGTCAGGGTCTTGGAGATGATGTATATTATGTAGGCAGGATAAAAAAGTTGAATCCCTCGACAGTAGTAGAGATTTATTTACATTGTGCCATTATTAATGTTGTGCCATTAAAAAAACTAACTTATAAATAGTACAATAAATAATAACATGATTAACCTATAAAAAGTACAACAACATGAATAATAACAGTATAAATGTGGGTTAAATCTTTAAAAAAAGGTAAAAAGTAAGTACTAAGTAAAAGTAAGATGCATCTACATATAATATATAAGTATAAAGTTATAAAGTTAAAAAAAAAATAAATAAAAAAATAAAAAATAAAGAAATCAGTTATAAGCTTTATGTAAGGGTCATTTCATGAAGATTCCCTAAAGACTCCTAAATTCTCCAGTCTCTCAAAATAAATACGACTATACTTTTGCCACTAATCTTTTAATGTAAATTCATGCAAAGTCCAGTGTTTTAAATATAATGCCCTCCGCGTGCAAGACCGTATCTTCTGCAACTATCTTAACGTATCTATTAACTTTCTAATTTCTCGGAAGTGACCTGCCAGGTAAGTATGTTTCTGTATCTGTTTGTAAATAGTTAAATTAGATAGAACCTAGGAATTAATAATAAGCTGTACAGCGCCCTTGAGGTGATTTTTCACAAAAACGGCGCTCTACAAATTATCCAATTATTATTATTATTATAAAGTGTAAAGTATAAAATATAAAGTATAGAATACAAAGTATTAAGTATTAAATAAAAAGTTAAAAGTTAGAAATAAATTGTTAAAAAATGAGACATAAAAACGGCCAGTTATCATTCGATAAAATCAAACGTGTACAAATTTGAATGTTTGGCATGTCTCCCGACTATGCTCCGTCGCAAAAGTGATCAATGACCCTAGCTTTTACAACACTTTCCATTAAAATTCCAGCAAAATAAACCCACTTCACGTGTAGTCTTGTGTTCCAAATATTGCTTATTTATGAAATTATAGAGGAATTATTAGGAGGATTGAAGGTTTTATACAAATTTGTTTTTTCGTAGAGAAGTATTTTAAGATATTTGGCGTTATCTCTTAGACCAAGAAGTCTTGCCACTAGAGAATAGACAGGTATGTGGTATTGCAGATATATAGAATAGAGTATTAGATATTATAGAAATCATCATCACCAGCTGGAGGAAGCGTTCGTTTATCACTTTCAACCGAAAGTTAACAAAATTAAAATTTGATTGGGTACAGAGGCACTGGCTGTAAATAAATGGCAGATCGAGTAATGCTTTACTCTTTCCACAGACATGTACAGACACTCTGGAACGGCTGCTTTGTTGTTCAGAGAAGTCACTACATCATGTTGAAGTAGATACCCGTTGGTACCCAGACTCCACTTAGCTGTAACATGAAGTTTATGTAAAATACCAGTGGCGTGCAGACGAACATCCGGGTATCCGGGTGTCAACCGTGCACTTTACGGTGAACGGGAATTACGAGTCACTAATGTAAAGGCGCATTGTGGTGACACATAAGGTCCATGTTCTATGTTCAGTGGTTGCGTATTAAATATTTGGCAATAAATTATGCAAATGATAACAGACTTATATATATTTATGTGATTTATGTACCTCGTGCAATACACGTAAATAAATAAATGTTAAGTGCATTACTTTTTTTTTTACATTGACTCCACACAGGAGGCCATGAGGAAAATAATTTCCCTCAGGGCCTATGTCATCTTTGAAGATGCTGTGTGGAGGGTGTTTTTGAGGAGAGGATGGAGTGAACATGGGTCTTAAAGAGACCCATGTTGTAGGAGGGAGGAAACACAGAAGTACAAGCAGCCGAGCCACAGCCGAGCTGTTGAACTCAAGAACGAGTCGTAGAAACGACCCGTTCTCATGTGACTAATGTCAACCGTGTACAAATGTTGGGCGCGTATTTGGCGTGTTTCCCGACTACGCACCGGTGCCGAAGGGATCAATGACGCTAGTGCCTCGGAGCATCTTCCATTGTAATACCGGTAGAACAAGGACAGCATTCCCACCTGACGCCTATGCTCTAAAGATTGCAATCCGTTTGTTAGGTTAGGAGAGTCTATCAATCGGACCGCCCGTTTCTGCACAGAGTCGAGGGTTTTTTTTAGGTATTTTGGGGTTCCAGACACGAGGTGGCTGCCAAATTCAACCGTGGGGCGCACTTGCGATTTGTACAGGGTTAGCAGTTGTGTACTATTAAAGTATCTGCGTGCCCTGTACAGTATGCCCAGTTTCTGAGAGGCTAACTTAACTCTGGCTTCGATGGAGCCCCCATACCTGAGCTGGTCACTTAGAGTTACACCAAGCATGTCGACTTGTCCTTCTTTGCAGAGTTTTTTTTAACGAATATCGCAGATAATGCTTTCACCCCTTTCACTGCTAGTCCGTCAGCTCGCTCGTTACCCTCAATGCCTAGATTAGGGTTATATTGTTGACGGTAACAAGTTCTTAAGAGGAATATAAACGCTAGAAATAATATTTCGATTCTCATGCCTACAAAATTTAAAATCGCGCGCCACATTTGCACGAGACAAGTTAGCGAAAAAGTGGTTTTTGTTTATTTTGTGCATAAGAAGGAAAAAATGTTAGAACATACAAAACCTCAAAAATAGTCTTAGCCATAAAGGGGTATTTAAAAAAAAATGTTTCTTCATAGTTAAGTCATGAAAAAACATTTTTTTTGTGGCTTACTATATACATATTTACATATTTTTTGTTATGAAAATAATAATTCAGTTGTAATTACAATACATAGAAAAGCTAAAAGCTTCAATTTATCCCTAGCATATTTTTTGATGTTCATACTGTAAACCGATTCGTCGTAAAGATGTATCTAAATAGGATTTCACATATAGCTTCAACTTAACCACATAGCTAAAACATATTAAAAAAATAACATACAAATTAATCGTAAACATTACTTTTTTTTTTAAATATGTGCACTTCATTCCCTTTGCGGTTGTCCACGCTGCCCGGATGGTCGCTACGACACTGGATATTTTTTTATTGAATGAATGCAGTTGAATTAATTATACCAACTTCGGAAAAGACTCTTATGGCGAACGCGTATTCTTTAAACGATCTGCGATAAATCATTTTTATTAATTCCTTTAGCTTGTAAACATTAAATACTACATTTTGAAGTAACCGTTAACCAACGGCCGAGGATTTAAATTTCGTCAAACGATGATCTTGCGATCGTACCCCTGCAATTGTACAGGGCGGTTCCGATGAGAAATATGAATTATTCTCAATACCAGCGCTTTAACTCAATAACTCAATATCAATTTTATTTCATTCAAAATTTGCTTTGATAAATACCTACATTAAAAAATGCTCAAACTCATGATGACAAAACTATTAAAATTATGTACTTTTGTCAATATTTTTTTAACATAAGAATTTATAATTTTTCAATAATGTCTAAGAAAAATAAGAATGTTTTTTTTTTAAATACATTAGTTTGTCAGAACGTAAATAAATAGACAAACTGAAGTATTTTCGTCACAAAAGAAGGGCGCGGATCTTTTTTTTACGATTTTATTTCAACTTAAATTAAAATTCTGAAAAGTAGTTTTTCCAAATAATTTGTGTGAAATGTATGTTGTATAATACAAAATTTCGTTTGAAAATTAAACAATCTGCCAACGACCTACGGTAAAACCTTATTGGACTATTGTATTTACTCAAAATTTAACAAAAAAGTTTTACTAGATTAAAGAACAGTCTTTCGAAATCAATTTATATTTTTTTTGTGGAAAAGAGTCAAAACTTCTAAAATTTGATTTAAAAATGATATATTTTCGGTTTTGTCTGGTTATTTCCCCAAAAGCATTACAAATAAACATAAAATTTCTATAATAAGGTTGTTATGAACATGTAAAAGGTTTGATCGATGAACCAGATCTATGACGTAACATCACAAGACTTCATATGTAGTCCGAAAATATGTGCAGTGCCATACCTACTTCAGTTAGCAGAGATTCTCAAATAATTTTTTGCTCTTAGCTCCGTTTGTAAAAACCAATTTTCTCCAGAGCCCCTCCTCCTTCAGTAAAATTCGCTTATTCGAGTAATAATAATAAGTTATAATAACATTAGACGAAAGACGAATATTTAAATAAAGTTATAACCACCCGAAACGAAGGATTTTCTCCACTGAATAGATAATAATAATACACACTAGAAATGCCTTCCACGTACCTACTTTTGAATGGAAACCAGTGTTGCCATTGACTTAACACATTTTGGTTCTATCCCGTTTAGCAAGCCCTTTCCCGCTCTTGCCTGACATCGTAAATCGCCAGCCCATTTATTAGAGAAATACACTCGCCAAAATGATTGTATAGTCTTAGTGTGTCTCATGCTGCTTATAAACAGATAGGTATTACCGCGAACCCAACCACGAATTATGGGAAAGGAACGAAGCAATCGGAAGCGGCGTTTCGAGTCCAGAAGCGGTCGAAAAGTGAACGAAAGAAAAGTGACTTTTATTAAGTTCGTGAATAATTTTATAAGAATGTAAAAATTTCATCAAAGGAAACTGCTAATGATAATCTTAGCCAGGAAATTGTATTTCTTAAAAGATGTTTATTTTGTGCATTCATACATTTCTAATGAAAAAATATTTTTTTTACTAGTTTACGCTTATATTTTTTATTAAGTAAATAACCATTTTATTTTAATTCTACTCAAGCAAAAAAATAGGAAAAGTTTGAATGTATCCCTTGCACATTTTTAAAAATTAATATTGTAAATGGATTCGTAGTAAAGATCCATCAAAAATAGTGATTTCACATTAAATTTTGCCGTGCAGCATCTTGCAGATATGCTTACCTCTAATTTCACAATACATTTTACAATAATTAAGTTAAGGCGACGCTTCCCGGCCCAAAAAGAAGAAGATGGAGAGATATGTAATTACGAATGTTGGACAGAGCGCGCCAATATTTTCATTGACAAAATTGATGCGAAAATTGGGAAAATGCTTAATAAAACATGACTCGTTTAAAATAGAGCAAACATCTCGTGGAAGGTATCTTAAGTATCCTTCAAAGAAACTTTGCGAATTTTTTACAAATATAACTTGTCAAATAATAGAAATAGACTGTTTTAAATAATTTTCGGAGCATAATTTGCGATTTTTTTCTATCGAGGGAATTTCATATAATTTGCGTTTCGGCGTGGAACGTATCCAGATATTATCTTCAAAAATAACATATTTTTTTTTAAGATCTTAAAAACTTCAAATGTTTAAAACTTCATATGTAAGAAATCGGTCGAAATTCGATAGCGGCGGCTTAATCGTAATGAAAATTTCATATGATGAAACTCAGTTCCGTATTTTTCTTATTTGTTCCGTCAGACTCTTCGATCACGAAACACGCGGACGTCGCATTTCTGGTTTCATTTTTTATTCTATGGCTTTCCCGAAACCAGTCGATGACGGAGGAAATAAATATATGACTTTCAAAAAACCTTTTCTCCAATTATTATGGAATTATCTGCAAATTTCTCCAATTATAATGGAATTATCTGCGAATTTCTCCAATTATTATGGAATTATCTGCAAATTTCTCCAATTATTATGGAATTATCTGCGAATTTCTCCAATTATTATGGAATTATCTGCAAATTTCTCCAATTATTATGGAAATATCTGCAAATTTCTCGAATTATTATGGAATTATCTGCAAATCCATCGGATTCTAAACCATTTTTCACAACGCTCTAAAATATTTGACGCCTCTTTCACACAAAAAGGCGCTGAAATTTCATTTTAGTCTTTTTTACATTAACTCCACACAGGAGAGCTTGAGGAAAATTATTCCCCTTAGAGCCTTTGTCATTTTTGAGGATGCTGAACGTAGAGTTTTTTCAAGGAAAAGAAGGCGAGGAAGATACGGGAAGGAAAAGGTATGAGGGGATGGAGGATTCTGGGTGTCCAGGAGTGAAAGTCCTGCTGGAGAGGTAAAAAGGTCTCCCTCAACCAGTCTCTCCAAATCCGACCTGCCACACATCCGCCGCCAAGACCTAGATAATCCTCACTCCATAAACCCGGGCAACCGTTCTAAGTCACCTAACGTAGCGAACCAATTGGGATGACCCATGGCACAGGTGTTGGTTATCCAACAAATGATTCAAGGGTGGCAGTACCCGTATCCGCCTCAGAAATTGAATTTGACTTTGGGCATACAAATATGGCAATATAATGAAAAAAAAATCATTTATTTATCAGGGTGGCACGGCAACATTTTCGAATTTGTTGTTTTAAAGCTTCTTGAAATAAATATTAGATTTGGAAACATTTTTGCAAGAATAAATTTGCAGTTGAATTGAATCGATTCTATTACATGACTTTTATCTCAATTAATCATTCTGGATTCTTTTAACGATAAATGAAAATATGCAGCGTTCAGCTGGACACCATTTTTTTTTTTTCAATAGGTTATCTGCATAGTGCCTTCATTTTGACCATGAACAATTCCATGAAAAATCGTGCAAACAGGTTAATTATTTGGCTCTTTGCTCGTTACAACCAATATCTTGTTATAAACGTGATTGTTGTAGCCGGGTTTGTCAGAAAAAAAATCAGGAACGCCCGACTAGTTAACAGAGCCGTAGTCCGTAGCGCCACTGAATGAATATGAATAAAATATAGCGTTTTAATCAATTCATTATTTATTTAATCGTCAACTGCGAAACGAATACGGAAAATTATTTCACTAACCTCGAGGTTGCTGGTTAAAGCGCTACAAGCGGAATGTTGTCAACCTTATTTATACACGGGTTACACTTTACAATATAAAAGAGTTCCTTAGATGAAATATTTGGAGTCGTCAATGATATATTGTTTTTACGTGAATACCGCACAAGAGTTGCAACTACCCGGAGCCAGTGGGACTTAAGGGGGTATTCTAGTCTAGAGGCATGAATCGTAGTTGTTTTTTCAGGTGCAACAAAAAAAAAACAATAATATTTTTACCAAATTCCATTTTATGAAATATTTATTAAAAATTAAAGAATCCATTAAAAAAAGAGTCAAACTAAAAAAAATAAAATTCAGAAAGTTACAGGGTGTTGAAGTGGGGGGTTTCAAAAAAAAATGGCGCGCCCTGGTTGACACGATTGCAACCCTCCCAGTAATCTAAAAAAAAATAAATTATAATTCTTAATTCAAACAAATGCGGCTATAGCCCGAACTAAGGAAAAGTCTTAAAAATTATTTTTTTTTGCAAAATGGCGGCTGTTTGAAATAAAAAATACGTTTTTGTACCACTGTTTTTGATTTTCCTAATTTTTTAAACATAGTTAAAATTTAAATTTTGTTAGTTCTAGTTCCCGCCATAGAGAAGGCTCACACCAATTTTCAAGAAAATTGGTTTAATAGAACTTGAGATATCATGTCAACCACCTAAAAAAAAAATTGGGTTTGAAATTATGTTCTATTTAGATTTTGGTAAGATTCCGTCTAAACCGCGACATTAAAATGGTTATAACTTTTAAAATAATGCGAATTTCGATATTTTTGAATATTTAAGCTTTAGAAATATGAAGAAAAAAAAATTGTTTTTTTTTTTTTCTAGACTTGAATGTATTCCTTAGTGTATGTAGTTCAGACTTGCCGCAATAGATGTCACTCGCAGACGAAACTAGATAGTGTGAGGCTAGCGAGAGTAGCGAGCGCACTCTACTCACTGGAGCAATCAGAATGAGAACCATTTCTAGTAGGGTGATTAATGATTATTCATTAAAAACTTCTTCGAAATTCACCTTTATAAGGCTGCCTTTATTTACGTAAGTTTTTTTTCCGTAGGCCATTTACATAAGAGACTTCCGTAAGTCACCTACATAAGAGACTTACGGGAACAAACAAACGCGCGTGAAGAATTGATTAACTCAAGCCAACGAACACTTTATTGGGCCCATTCATCTTGACAAAATCGTGTAAATTTAACAGAGCACCTAATCGTTGTTGATGGGAAGTCATCTTATCGCAAATAAAATGCAAAGGATGTAGCGGTCCCTGTGAGCACCTACGTAAAAACTTCCGAAAAACTTCCATGAACATTCATTACCGTAAGTTGGATGCATATGTGAACGCTCCTGTGAGCAACTCATCAAAATATTACGTAAGTCGTAAATTTTATTAATGAGTGTAAATTAAGCCTAATAATAGTGCTGTTTTGTAAATTATACTCATTTTGAATTGACATTAGTTTATATTTAAACTAAACGATAATAGGCCAGAGTGATCGCCAACATCGGGGGGACCCGATAGGGCACACGAAGAAGAAGAAGATAATAGGCCACTTGCATCACATTTTTTAATTTGTTTTTCCGGTTTAGGCAAATGTTCAAACATGCCGTTTTATTTTTAATTGTATTATTGAAACCCTGGTGATTTTTTGAAAATTTCAATCCGGAAAATCGGACCATTTTTTAAAAACCGGAAAGACGGAACATAATTTATAAAGTACCTGTAACGAAGCTCGTAGGCAATAAAGCACGTGAATTTTATGTCACTTCCACAGCAAAGCCAACGACCTCCAAAATGGCGGACTTCGAACAGCTGATTCGGCGCTATATCTTATCAGTTGCCTACAATTGTTCAGGCGATGCTTCGGTTTCCATAATATTGATTTCGATTCGTAAAGCTAAAAAAATTAAAAATTTTAACAATTTTAATCCGCTACGATAGTATTTTTTACCACTCTCACGTGTCAAATTAAAAAATTCACCGGAAATCAAAGTGTTGCAATGTAAAAAAAATCAATGTGGAATTTTACAAAATAAATTGAATATTATCGGAGACTGAACATTTTCATGTAATGACGTCGCGAGCCCAAAAAACGGATTTAATTAATAATAAAAAAACTATGAATTTCTAAGAATTTTTAGTAACATTTTCGTAATCTTAGTAGAAAAATCTATCCACACGAGTTTTTCAAACTCATTATGAAATCCATGCAAGTGGCCTATTGGAACACGTTTCCAATAACCGCTGTTACTAAGCATGTAGGTACCTACCTAATATCCCAACACGTGCATTATGATTTGCAAAAGTAAAGCAATTTTTATAGCAATTTTTACTTGTTTTTTGTTTGTTATTAGAATGCTTTGTTTAAAAAACTTTCTGAGATTATCATGAATAATCACTCAAATTACAAAGTTTCGCAGTATGAGCGTGGAATACGGTATTTATACTTGGGCACGCTTTAGAAAGGAATGGTTTGTATTTAGTCTTGATTAGGATTGTAGCTTACAGCCCTTTCAAGATCTGTAAACTGAGCTCCGTGGTGTTGTGGATATTTGCCAATAAAAACTCTTGATTATTCAAATCGAATATATTTAAAAGAAGTGCTCTCTTAAATTTAAATTAAAACTAAACTTGAGACGTAACGGCGCGCCGGGAGGGAAGGTAAAGCGATCCCCACCACCTAATCTACCACTGGTGCGTTTTTGGCCTTATTTTGGACAATTGGCAAACATCCTCGAGCGTTCGCTGGCCAAAATATATCCAATTTGAAGAGACATTTAAAAGCATTTATTTCAAAATTTTCCGCGCGTTGTTTACTTCGATTAATCAAAAAGATAACTTATTATTTTCACTTTTCAAGAAGTGTCTCACATCTCTTCTGAATTATTTGTTATTGACATTTCAGAAATGAAATTATTGAAATATTTTTTCTTACAAAACAATTATCATGTTTTACATATTAAAAATGCACTAACAATTAAAAATCCGTTTTTGCTTTGGTTCGGCTTCGCCCACTTACTATTTGACTATTTTATAAATTCAATAGGAACTGGTTTAAAAAATAGCCTGTTCCTCGGATCTACTGTCATCGAATGATAGTCACCGGTAAAAATTAACCGAAACAGGCAATGACGTCACATGTAATATATAGCCGCTTGATACAACTATTCCATAACCGGAGAGATACTACATGTAAACAAATTCGTAGCCGTTATACTTAGGGGGGGGAGGCACGTTCCCACTGCTCACGAAAGTGGCGACATCTTGTGACGAATTCTTGACTTCAAAACCGAATTACAACGGTAGCTTTGTTGGAAATTCCACGTACACAGATGTTATGTGTAGCGCGACGCGTCCGGCGTGGCGTCAACATTCACTCGAAACTGGGTTCTGAAATTCAACCACTTAGACCAGTGTTCCGCAAACTTTTTGTGTTCAAGGTACACCTACCAATTCAGAAATTTTACGGGTACACTAAAGAAAACATCAATTTATTTAATATTTTAATAGTTTATTTATTTAATATTTAATAGTTTGTTTAATATTTATTACTAAAAACAATATAATATGAAAAGATGTTTATATTGAGAAATGTGTGCTTGCTTTACTGAGCACAGGTGAAATTTGAAGCAATCATTGATAATGTTGCTCTCATCTCTTCTTCGATCGTTTTCAGGCATTTTAATTTTTTTTTTAAATTTAATTGTAGTGATAGTTGAATACCCTGATTTGCGTACGATGTGTTACCCAAAAGTAACGGGACTTTCTTTATAACTTTTTTAGTTTTCAATATTTTTACACCAAAAGTGTTCACCATTAGAGTGTATGCACTTGTCCAACCTTTTTTTACATTGTTCAAAATAATTTTGGAACTCACTGATTGGAATGTCCTTTGTGGCTTCCAGCGATTTTTGTTTCACTTCTTCAACAGTATGAAAACATTTCCGTTTCAAGTCCTTTTTCATCCTAGGGAGCAGAACAAGTCACAGGGAGACAGGTTGGGTGAGGGTGGGTGAACAGTCGGAGTTATTCCATGCTTGCTTAAATACTGCTTCACAGACAACGTGGTGTGAGCAGGTGCGTTATCGTGGTGGAAGAACCAGTCCCCTGTGCGCCAATGATTCGGCCTTTTTCGACGATTTTTCCTGATGTTCTCTCGCAATCTCTTTAGTACCTCCATATAGAACTGTCGGTTAACTGTTTGGCCTGGAGGAACAATCTCTGTGTGCACAACATCTTCTTTTTTAGACAAAAAAGCAAAACTGAACCCTGTGTCTCTAAAAACATGGGACCCCTGGGGCAACAAAGTGTCGCAATGTGAAATTGCAGCGAGGCACACCTACTAATGACCACGGTACACACTTGACCAGTGTGCCGCGGCACACACTTTGCGGAACACTGACTTAAACGTTACCCTATTGATAACGTTGGTTATAAATTTATAACATCTATGATTATCAACTAGGCTATACTTAGATTACATATAGAAGTCATAACATTTAACATTCTCAAAATAGGTACCTACTATGTACGCCAATTTTAAAGTTAATTCACGCGTTTATAAATTTGATGTTTTTAACATATTTTTTTGAATTCTAAAAATAGGAGATAAATTGTTACATATAGGTACATTCAAAGACTCACTAACACTATACGCAGTTCAAATGTAACGGGGATATGATTTTTCTCAATGAGGGCGGGAATTTTCCAAATCGGACGCGCTGTAATCCCGGACAATTAATAATGTGAACCCTGGAGTGGTTATAGCGACTAGCTATTTGAAAACAATTTTGCAAAGGGTATAGGTACCAAATTCATCGTTCATTGTCGGATTTTCTTTTAATTGAATCTATTGTTGAACAATGAACCATACTTGAGCCATTCGCACTATTTTTTCGGACGAATGAGGACCCCCACCACGCATCCCTGCGCACTGACATGCGCGAACCCGTCGTTTTAGCAGAGTTCATACGTAGACGCGCGTGACGCGCAATGTCGCGCGCAATGTCGTGGTGTTGAGGCGAGGGTTCTACTCTAAAATTATTTATCTATGCTGCTAATAATCTCTTTTCGTGTCCATTGTTATTTATTTTCATCTTACTAATTTATTCTTCCACCTCTTCTGAAATAAGCATTACAATCATTTACTTTGTTGTGTAGCAGCTCGTCATCTTGCAACGGGCGGCCAGCACTAACGTACTCTACTCGAAAATAATGCGAACGTTTTTCGGCGGGCAAGTAGTAAGTTACTCGCTACTTGACTAAAGTACTCTACCAATGCGAACAAGCCATTATTTCCGATGGTCGGTACCTGCCAATTATTGAAAAATGTTTAGGAATCGTTATTATTTATGAAGTGAAACTTCCGTAGCCCGGTTAGTGATCTGAAATTCGGGAGAAACGGAAGTGCGTCACTAAAATTTATCATTTGATGGATCCTCGGTTCTAATATAATGCGCTAAATTCGCATTCCGTAGTGCAGCGGCTGAGGCGCCTGACAAATCCAAGCGGTCGGAGAGAAATCCAGCGAACGAGTTTGAATCCTACGAAATCCAAAAATATAAACATTTTTATTTTTCTGAAATTAATATCCAATCTTCAAACCACTTTAAAATAAACAGGCAAAAGAAAAGAAAGCGAAATCTAGCGACTTTCCAGTTTCACTTCTACCACGTGTGAATCGCACACTCTGATTTTTTATGGTTATTGTGCCGTGTTCTTCCTTCTTTAGCCAACGTTTCGGACAGCGTTACAGTAAGTTTAAAGAAGGTGGAAGCGCAACACGGCGTAATTACCCAAAAAAATAATCACGGTAATTCTTTTAGTCGTGAAAATCTCAAATCATATTTATCCAACGTGTAAATTTGGAAAACTATCGATATGTACCTCAGTGCTGCCATCTGTTTGATAAAGAAATAACTACCAGTAAGTTCACAACATTACATTTTGTCCATTTTTAATTGCTAGGTATTGTATTGCCGGATGGTGCGAGTAGATGTCGCTAACTTTTCGGAAAATAATTTTTAAATTATTTTCCTTGCGCGAACGAATCAGTTTGACAATGCATATTTAAAAATAATTGGAAATGAAGTACACAAAATGTGGATGTTCTGTGTTATGTGCCGCGAATTATATAAAAAGTAACAAAATATTAGGAAAATAATATTTTCTCTCTCCCGCGAATGCTCTCACCAAATGTTCGAAAAAGAAATTCGAAAAATTGACGGAGATAGAGCATTTTATGTAAAACCGTTTGAAACAGTTCTTATGTTGAATTATCCTTCAGCAAGACTTTGAACACGTTTTTCAACCTGGTTGAAAACACATCCGATTTGCATGTACCAAGCCTTAAACTATTCGAAAATCCAGTATCTGCGGTACCACGTAGGGGAATTTTGATATCTAAAAAATTGAAAAAAATGACCGACCAGTGAATTTCATTTTCCATATTTTATGGAAAATTTTCATCGTTCATAAAAAAAATAAAATAGAAGGGGGCCCTTTATAAAAAAAATCCCTTTGTGGTGCCAGAGTGACTGGATTTTCGAACAGTTCAAGACTTGGTGCATGCAAATCGGATGTAGGTATAGTTTTTCTAATATTTTGTCAACCAGGTTGAAAAACGTAGTTTCTAGAACAACGCATTCAAAGTTTTACTGAAGGATAATTCACAAAAAAACTGTTTATAACGGTTTCACATAAAATGCTGTACCTATCTCCGTCAATTTTACGAATTTGGTTAGAGCATTATTAGCAAAAATGCATCTTTTAGAAAATGAAATAAAAAAATTGGCAAATTATTTTGTTTTACAGTGACTTGGTGCCTTAAAAATATGCTTACTACCTATATAAAAGTCGAATTTAAATTTCACTTGCAAGATTTTAATTAAATAAATATAAACTTAGGCCATCTGCTCATGGAGAAACTGAAAAAAAAACAGTTGGCGACGCAATCGATATTGACATAAAACTGATATTTTTCTGATCTGACATATCGCAGATTACTCGAAAACTTGATAGGTTGTGAGCCGCTACCATGGCAATCTGTCAACAAGGCAACTGAAACGCGACAGCCGCGGCGATCAGCACTGCGAGTCACCGCGGCCGTCGCGTTTCAGTTGCCTGGTAGGGGCTCACGACCTGTGTGCGGACCGCCAATGAAATTCACAAGTTCCTTTCCTGTGGATAGCGATTGCGTCGCCAACTGGTTTTTTCCAGTTTCTCCATGAGCGGATGGCCTTATACAACCAAATGTGAACTGAAGCTTGTAAAATTACATCAACTTCTTAAGATTAAGTATGCGCGGCCCATTTTGATCGGTTTCATACAAATCTTAATTCCGGATTTGATTTCAAAATACCCAACCAAACTGAAAAATTATTTTTGTAATCAAAAGGTATATCAAATATCTAGTATGGATGTGAGCTACTTTATTTATTTTTGCATTAATTAATAAGATATAGGCCATTAATAATTTTAGTGTTTCATGATTTTTTCAATTTGGGCAATTATTTGTGAGTAAATGAAAAACAACCAAACATAACAAAACTATAAAAAAGTATAAAATTAAATATACCTAAAAATTAAGTAGTTTTACAAGTATCCAACAACTATACATACACTTACAATTTATATACTATACATACATACTATACAATTTATATATATTATATACAATTTATATACTATACATACTATACATGCACTTACAATATGTGTGTACATATATGTATGTGTATGTGAATGTGTATGCGTATGTATACGTATGTATATGTATATTTATATGCATGTGTGCGCGTACATGCATTTATATGGATGTGTATGTATGTGTATGTTTATATAATATGATAATAAAACGATAATAAAATGTATATAAAAAAAAAAATAATTAAATAACTAATTTTCTACAACAACACATAAATACTTGTCACACATAATCATTAGCACGTCAACACCTCAGCACAGGTTCTCCTAGTGAGGTGTTCACGAAACATACAATATTACCCACACACAGTTTTACCTTCTCAAACCTACCTTACACACAACACAATACTAAAAAAAAAAAAAAAATCTTTTTGCTTACTGCTATTGAAAATTAACGTTTTGTACTCCTATGTAAACCTCTGTAATCAATTGTAAAATTGTGTATTCAAGAATAGACATAAATAAAAAAATAAAAAAAATAATTTTACTATATTTATAAAAAATAAAATAAAAAATTAAACACCGTTAATAATACATTCTTTGGGTAGTAATTTAAATACATAAATAAAAAAAATTTCCGCCGTAAATAGGTAATTTGTATTTTAACTTTACACCCTGAAAAAATGTTTTTTTTTATTAATTTTTACTTTTTATTTTATATTTCATTATATTTCTATGATAAATATAGTAAAATTAATTTTTTATTATTTTTCAATTACTCACAAATAATTGCCAAGTTGCCTCTAAAATCATGAAACACAAAATTTTTTAATGGCCTATATCTTATAAATAAAGTAGCTCACATCCGTTCTAGATATTTGATACAATTTTTGATTACAAAAATTATTTTTCAGTTTGGTTGGGTATTTTTATCTCAAATCTGGAATTAAGATTTGTAAGAAACCGGCCGAAATGGGCCGCGCATACGTTCCTCTTAAACTGTAGGGAGGGGCCTCATAAAACTTTGGCGCCCCGGACCTGACGAGCTTAGTCCGCCACCCACTATTCAACATTATATTGTTCATACACTTATATATTTTTTTCTTTTCCAGGAAGCAGATTCTGTCCAATGGCGTGTCAAGAAAGGCAGACCTTATTCTGCGTGCTCAAAACTGAATTATACGATCCTTGGACTGATGTGCTTCTGCCAAGTGTCCCCTCTCGTTCGGACACTAGAGCAAACAAACTGCCCCATTGGCTTCAATGAGTCACCCGACGAGATAAGCTGTTACCAGATCAAGTCCGGAGAAACGAGCGATCAGAAATACGAACGATGCTCGGGGAACTTAGTCGAAATCGATTTCTACAAGCAGTATAAGTTCATATCGAACGAGCACGGTAAGAATGCTTTCTGGACGGATTACGTAAGGGCATACGACGGAGGACCCTTCATCAACTGGCGAATAGGCGATGACAAGATGGGGGAGCCTTTGGATATAAAGTTGATCGATACGTCGCTCAAAGGGATGTGCGCTGTTGTGGACCTTGCCAAGGGCGCAATCATCCCCCGTGACTGCAATGATGAGTTTTCCAGATTGTGCGTGGTTATGCAGTATTCTAAGTCTGAAGTGGCGCCCTGGAATTGCCCCACCGAAGACTTCCTACCCTTCCTGTCACCCATCCCTTCATGCATGAAGGCCGTGCCGCGTTCCGAAGTGTCGGCGCGGAGAGTGGCAGTGAGGGCTACCTGGTCGCAATCCCGCGCCCTCTGCGAAATGGCGAAAGGCTTCCTGCCGCATCGAGGTTATATCTACATAAACCATAACGAGTTTAGTCACTTGGCCGGGCAAGAAGTCCCACTTGGAATAGAAATGATCCAAGGAAAACCGAAATGGACAGATCTTCAAGACAATGTAATTATGTTTTTGATTAAAATCATTTAATTTAAAAAAAAATCCTTTTGTAAAAATACGTATTCATGCTCATTGCATGTGAAGAGATACATATTATTTTGATGTAATGAAAGATTGATTTTCATTCATAAACAAACATTTTCATCTGTGTAATAAAATAATTTAAAAAATGCTTCTCACATTCAGCTTCAGCTTTCTATTTTTGGATTTTGGGATTTTTGTGGTTCTCATAAATTTATTCTATTTATGTTATATTTGGTGAAATTAGAACTTTCTTGGGGGTTTTGATTTATTCCTTCAAAAGTGCCAGGCGCATTTAACAATTCAAAACAGTATATTCTTCCACTGCAACATCTGATTTTAATAAGCGGAGGGTGAGTGCAAAGGATGCATATTGGCGCGCATACTCAAGTTTATGGCTTCTAGTATTCAAGGTCGCGGTTTCACAATAAAAGCATTTTTGGGCACCAACTCTGTTAAAATTAACGCCGTATTAATTCCGTAATATCTGTCAATTACTTGTATCCACGGACAGACCTAACGGTCAGCACTTCGTCTTGAGGCAGAACATATCACGAAGGTGCCCCGTTGAGAAACATAAAATAAAACAAAAAATGTTTTTGATCAAAAATAAGAAGTTCTCTAAAGTGATTGCCATTTCAAATTATACCTAAACGATATAGAGTCTATTTGGGAGTTACCTTGGGAGTCTATTTGGGAGTTATTTTGGGAGTTTGGGAGTTATAGTGTCACCCCTTAGGTTTTCAACGATTTAAAAAAATCAGTTAAATCTAAAAATGTTTTACTTTATTTTGTACAGAAATATATAACATAAAATAAATAAAAGTAACATTTAAATTATGGTGTAATTTCGGCACTTAATGAAATTTTTCATATCAAACTATTTTTATTTTATTTTTATTTATTTATTTTTAAATTTCATTTATTTTATTTCATTTCATTTATTTTATTTCATTTCATTTCATTTCATTTAATTTCATTTCATTTAATTTAATTTCATTTTATTTTATTTTATTATGTTTTTATTTTTATTTTGTGTTTATTTTACTTTTATTATTATTATTATTTTATTTTTATTTTTATTTTATTTCTATTTCAATTTTTACTTTGTAATTGTTTTTTAGACTTTATGTCCGGGTTAAATCTTCCCACAGGAAAAATGCGGATTTATTTTTTTTTAAATTACACTGTGTAAATGTTTTCCGTCACGGCGTACACACTGATGTAATCTTTTGATAGTATTCCGAGCGACTTTCTCAAACAGAGATTGGAAAATAGCGCTCACTTCTCACGTGATATTTTCTTTTAATTCTGATATTTTCTTTGGACTTCTATCGTATACTTAAGCTTTAAGATATACCTATGAAAAAAGTCCATGTGGTGAGATCCGGCGATGTAGGTGGCCACACGATGTCACCATTTTGACTCATCGATTTATTAGGGAACTGTTTGCGGAGGAGGCTTACGGTGGCTCTCGCCGTGTTGAAACCACTGTGAACTGTAAAAATGGTGATCTTGAAGTTTTGGCATAAAATAATCGCTTATCATCTACAGTTATGGTTGCTCCACGAGAATTTTTGAAGAAAAATGGTCCAATTATTTCATTCGTGGATAGAGAAGTCCAGACGGTTACTATTGGGCTGTTCAGAGCCTGTTGATGCTTTAACCGAGGATTTTGTCCTTTTGGCGCCCAATAGTGGCAGTTTTGATTGTTGACATAACCATTTAAATCGTCGTCATAACCATTTAATTCGTAGCTGTACCACATTGTATTCACAGTTCGGAATCGTTGGCTTTAAAACACGCTTCTACTGCAAATGCGCGATGCTCACTAGTCCACAGCGACATTGTGATGAAACAATGCCGAGCAGAACCATACCCCTTTTCCTCTCACCGGTGCAACGGTTTTACAAACATTTGAATTGAAACTTTGTAATCTGCCACGGGACATCCTATATATGTATATAATTAAGTAAATTATTAAATATTAAGATGTACAAGCAAAAAGTGTAATAAAATACGATAAGTACCTATTAACAATATTTCAAATAATTTACATTCGCAAGGGAGAGGTACTTTAATCGAAAAATAAATCACTGAAAACAGAAGAATTGTTGAGCGCATCAAATACCAATATCTATGCAACAGGTTTGATTATGACTTCTGTTGCTGTTGCAAAATAAGTTTGATAAAACAATGCACCTTGATAAATACACACGGCGAGCCATGTATTATAGTATTGTCAAATAGTATTGTTAAACAAGAGGTGTTTGGGGGTAGCGGGTGGTCGGCATTATACGGACCTCCCCCTACTTATGCATTCAGTTTAGATTTCCAGTTTGTGTGTTTTCAGAAAACTTTTAACATATAATGTTTCAGATTTCAGAAAAAGAGAAGAACTTCTACAAAGAAGAAGAAACGCTAGACAATGGAGAAGTAGTATTGGTAGACAAGAAGTGGGTCACGCGAGAGCCTTCTCAAGTCTACAACAACGTCATATGCGAATATTTTATTAATCTTCCGGTTCACCAGATCATTTACAATGCAACATGGTAAGTTGAACAAACATTAATCTAGTATTTTTGAAAACTCACTAAATTAACTGAAAATTTGTTAATAACGCATTCACCTTATTCTTTGTTTGTATTTGCAATGTGGGCCGTCTGCCGGGGGTTAAGTGAAGGTTCAACCCGGTATGTTCTTTGGACCAGATAATACCATTCTTTTTTAAATTCCTCAAATTAAATTCTGTTGGAGGTGTTTTCTCCTAAATGAATATACTAATCTATAGACAATATTGTGAATATGTGCAATTATATATTTTAGGCCCTCCACAATGAAATACTACTTGACTAACTAATAAAGAATACTCTGCATACGGCCAATAAAACTTAAAAAATATAATTTTTTTCTCATTTTCAGGGACGATAGCCTATATTTTGACGTCCCCGGTGAAGAACGAAGCGTCTTATACATTCGGTGCTTCACTGACTCTAAAAAGCATTACCCTGTGGAAGTGAAAATCAGTTTTAAGGGTGAAAATCAGTTCGGCGTTAAAACGGATGGCGATGGTTTCTATTGGTGCTTGGAGACAAAAACGTCTTTGTTTGCTGGTAGTGAGTCGGAGAGAGTGTTGTTCGTGAAGGATAAAGAAGAACTTAAAAATACCCGCGCCATTTTACTTCAATTCAACTCCAGTGAATTCGCTCTAGAACATTTGACTGAGGAAGCTATAACTAGTGTTCTAACATACGACTTTATTTCTGAAAATAGGGCTCTGACAACCTCCACATCTTCAGAGCATGAGAGAAAGAGGCATGCCAAAAGGAGAAGATCCGCGCTGAAAGAGAGGCTCACTAATTTCCGTCAGCTTGCCAAACCGATGTTCAAAGAAGTGACTATAAAAGGCATATACAATGATTTGACAGTTCTGATTCACGGCAAATTTCGAGAGATTCAAGATTTCGAAGAAAATGATGCCTACAGTGTAAAATATGTGAGGAAATTATTAACTTGCCCGGAAACTGACGATTTGCCGGAAACTGAATTGGGTATGTTTGATGTAATTTTTCATGAAAGCCAAGTATATTTATCGATGGGTCTGCCCCTGTGGTGTGGAAACAAAGGTGGCGCGTTTGAAACCCAGTGTGATCAAATAAAATAAGATTAAATTATCGAAGAAAGCAAACACTTTGTGGCTTGACATTTTACAGAATGAAACAAGTTCTTTGTTTAAAACCACTTTATTTAAATTTATATTCGTCGACCGGTTTCGGTCGAACTCGACCTTCTTCAGGACAATAAACATATAAACTAAAGTTTTAGCATATAAACTAAATTTAGTTTATATGTTTATTGTCCTGAAGAAGGTCGAGTTCGACCGAAACCGGTCGACGAATATAAATTTAAATAAAGTGGTTTTAAACAAAGAACTTGTTTCATTCTGTAAAATAAGATTGTAATATATATAACATGTTCACACCTCTTTACAAAGCTTTTCAAAAATCCACCAGTAAGAAACAAGTTTCAGAAGAAGTTTCTTGAAAGGCTTTTTAGGTTTAGTGAGCACAGTTTCATACCTACATGTAATAACTATCCGTACCAATGAAATATTTTCTTCGTTTCAGGTGAAACAGCAATAGGCAACGATCCCTGCGTCTCCAACGTCTGTGGAGGAAACTTTAATATTGGAGCGGAATGGGTGTTGACGGTGGATACAACATGCACTTCATCATCTTCATCGACTTCAACAACGACAACTGAAGTAAGATTTTTAATCTCCATAAAAGAGCCATCCAAAGATCACAAACCAACGCATGTCTTCTGATTGTGTTAGATTCAATACGATCTTCGACCGGGCTTTGTACGATGTTACGTGAAAAATTATATCTGACATTGGTTGCAATAGTGCGCACTTCCCAATGCTTCACAGGACTCCATTGTCTACCGCTGGTTTTGTATCTTTGGACATTTTTTATTGGGGCCAATCGCGGTCAGTCGTGCATTGGAGCTTCCTGCATTTACCATTCATTCAATATCTCTGTCAGCATTATATAAACGAAAAATGCTGACCCTAGATTAATCTGGTTGACCTACCATAGCTGAGGTGATAAAATTTTAAGTTGAAGAATTTAAGAAAAATTAGCAAACATTGTTGTAATGCTATTTATTTATGGGCTTTACATGAAATAAAACGTAAGTGGTACAGTTGTGTTAACCATTTGAAGAATATAGTAACAATGGTAAAGCAAGTTCATAGAATTGATTTATTAAATAAGTAAAGTTACAAGACATAATGCATGACTTAAGTACATGTGAAAAATAATATCAATACCTTAATTCTAGAGGGAAACAATTCAAAATACCACATTTTAAGAACTAGATTTCAAAAAATTAGATTTAAAAAAATTTATCACAATTACATCGCTCCCTTGTAAACTTGTTATGAAAATCTATTACGTAATAGTGGCGCAACATGCTAGTAATTTATCAACCTTTCATCAAAATGTTTAGCGACACTTTCATACTAAAGTTTTTCTAAATTAATTAAAAAGTAACACAGTCCTAAGTAGTGGCGTAGCTGGCGTTTTCCCATTTTGGGGCACTCCACGGGGAGCCACAGAGCTATAAAAATATAAATAACAGACCGTGTTCACGTGTAAAATATTTTTTTTTTTTACACTAACTCCACACAGGAGGCCCCGAGGAAAATAATTTCCCTCAGGGCCTATGTCATCTGTAATGCTGTGTGGAGGGTCTTTTTGAGGATAGGAAGGAATGAACATTGGTCTTGAAGAGACCCATGTTGTAGGAAGAAGGACACACAGAGGCCGGCAAATCGTTCCACAGCCGAGCTGTTAAACATAAGAACGAGTCGAAGAAGCGACCCGTTCTCATGTGACAAATATCAACCGTGTACATATGTTGGGCACGCATTTGGCGTGTTTCCCGACTATGCACTGGTGCCGAAGGGATTAATGACACTAGTTCCTCGGAGCATCTTCCATTGAAATACCGGTAGAACAAGGATAGCATTCTCACCCGACGCCTGTGCTCTAAAGATTGCAATCCGTTTGTTAAGTTGGGAGAATCTATCAAATGGACCGCTCGTTTCCGTACAGAGTCGAGGGTTTTTTTTCAAGTATTTTACCAGACCAGAGGTGGCTGTCAAATTCAACCGTGGGGCGCACTTGTGATTTGTACAGGGTTAGCAGTTGTGTACTGTTAAAGTATCTGCAGGCCCTGTACAGTACGCCCAGTTTTTGAGAGGCTAGCTTTACTCTGGCTTTGATGGAGCCCCCATATCTGAGCTTGTCACTTAGAATTACAATTTTTTTGTGACAATATCCTTCGTAATTTTTTTCGGGTGTCACTCCCCACCTCCCCCTCCTAGCTACACCACTGATCCTAAGCTTTCCAATCAATCATGTACAATCTTTCGAGAAACTCACTTCTGTAGAGAAACAACTCATAGTTTCTCTCGAGAACTGTGTTTTTTCATAGACAGTACTGTATAAAACTGGAAGAGGAAAGATGAAGGTATACTGAATATTGTAGATATAAGATATTTGAGGCGTGTGTGCGGTAAAAACATTTTTGACATTGTAAATGTGGAGATTGGGTAAATTCTTGCAAGGCTGGTGTAAGCAAAATGGATAAGATTAAGAAAGGAACGCTTATGTGATTGGGCATGCACGAAAGCGGATGAACGAAAAAATGAGTGTGAGTAGAAATAAATGACATGACATGGAAGTGAATGGTAGAGATGACGGGGACGCCTGTGAAAGACCTTGAAGATATTAAAGACATGGCATGGAAAGGGGTGAAAGCACCATTTGTGGGATCCGAGCCGGCTGTAGGAGTAGCAGCTTGCCACGCAAAACTACATATTGATAATTGGGTCGAATCCCAGCACTGTAAAGAATGGGAGAGAGCACCTGGAATGAGACAATCTAAAGTACTCATAAAAGAACCAGAACCTAGACGAACTAGGAAACTACTCAATATGGACAGAAACTCGCTGAGGAAACTGGTAGGACAACTAATGGGATACTGCCATCTCGGGTGACACATGCAGATATTGGGAGTGGAAAACACCAATAGATGCAGGAAATGTGAAGAGGATGAAGAGACTCCAATTCACTTATGGTGCCAATGTCCTGCCCTAGTGGGAACTAGGCTAGATACCTGGGAAGACATACAGTAGAACCAGAAGACATAGACACATATACGGTGACAACCCTGGTGAACTTTATTAAAGGGACTGGGTTGTTATTAAAGGATTAAGTTAAAAAGGGAGATAGCACAATGGGCCTATGGCCTAAGTGCTCACGGGACCTACTTGTAAACCGTCTCCGCCTTTAAAAAAAAAAAGACATGGCACGATCAAGTGAATCAAATTCATAAATCGGGCCATAATAAATTGGGAATGCCAATAACAGATTAAAAAAAAAGTTTAATAGTTTAGGGTACCTACTCTTTTCAAGATACAACGATTATTTGATAGATTCTACAAAAGTTGAATTCCTTAATTCTATAATTACACATGGCCATTACGCTTGAAATCTAATCACAATTTAACCGAAAACTGAAATGGCCCGAATGTTAAAAAATTAAAATGGCGTTCAATATAAGCGTAAACAAAAACATTTTTTTTATTAGAAATGAATGAACGCACACAAGAAATAACTTTTCATAATATAATTGTATGGCTAAAATTATCTGTGACAGTGTCCATTGAATAACTTTTTTCTTTCTTATAAAATTATTTACAAAATAAATAAAAACCACCTTTGCGCTTGAAACCGCTACCTCTAGACTCCGTTTGCCAAGCGATTTTTATACCTATTAGCTATATTCGTGACGATATAAGGCACACTAAAAATACACACATTTTTGGCTTGTGGCTTCCTCTTAAGACGACACAATACCCTAAAACACAGTCAGAATCTTAAGGACGTAAGTGAAACAGACATTGACATAAATATGTGACGCATGACCCCGGTGTATTTTACGGGGTGACCGGACAACTCGGAATGAAACCTACCCAGAACCATCTCAGATAAGTCATTTAGAGTGATAAAAAAATATACAAAACATTGGTTAGATAGGTTACGTTAGGGTAGGGTTATCGGCTAATTTAAAAATTTTTTTTTCATAGCTTTTAATGACTTTTCAATGAGGTGTTGAGTTGACTTTATTCTCAGTTGGCATGGAACCATTTTACGAACCTACTTCGAATTTGCCCTAGAAAATACTACTAAAATAATGTGAGAATCTTAACGACGTAAATGAAGAAGATGAAAAGATGGATTTAAGGTCGAATTCGCCCTGGCAGACCTGGAAATTTGGTGTTTCTGCGGGGATTATTTTAATTAATTCTGATAAAAATATTACTAAAATTTCAGAAGTTTCTAAAAAGATCCCCTTGAAAGTTATTAATTCATCGTCTAGAAAAGTAAAATCTGGTGCTACCTCTAAATAGTTAAAATCTGGTGCTACCTCTAATAGTTGAAAAAGGGATTATAAAATTTTCAAATCGTTTTATGTAAAATATTTTAATGGTCAGGTACTGTTTTTAATAATCATAAATATAAATAACTTACATCGGAGGGTATCGGTTTGCAAAAAAGTTATTACAGTTATGAATTTGTCAGAATTAATTAAAATGTGGGCCTTGAGCAAACCCCCGCTAGTATTAGGGTATTGTGCGGCCTTAAAAATAAAACGTGAATTGATTAATGTTTTCAGAGTCCAGATCAACAAGTAAACGACCTGGTGGATGCTATTGACGAAATTTTGAATGGACCCATCAACACTTCGACTCTTGGCTCTGCGGCCGTCATGATAAACGACGTGCTCTCTCTCCAGGAAGGCGTGGACATTCCAGCCAAGGTCCTGCAGGGTCTGGACATGATGGTGGACAGGATGGTACTGCCGGACAGCATGACTCACTTGATGATAGTGGAATCCAACCTGGCCATCATGGTTACGGACAGGAAAGGTCCCAAACCAATAACCGGATTTCAACTCAATGAAGTCATAGATGGGTTTACGAATGATTCTTTGGATGTTTTGACAGAAGGTATTTATTTATTTTTTCGATTATTATCTTTCAATACTTAGGATAGTTAAAATACCCGTGTAAAGCAAACTAGAATTTAGGTTATTTTTTATAATTTTTTCAGCATTATTAAAAAGATTTCTTTTGCCCCGGATACCAAGAAATTATTTTTTAAGGTTAATTTTACACGTGCCGGACCAAGCCACCCGACAAGCCTTTAGATAACAAATCTTTCACGTGTATCTGTTTGCACCCGGTCCCTTAAGAGCCGTTCGCATTGGCCGAGTAAACGCGTCTGAACACCATAATTTTAGTAGAGTGGGTTAGTCAGCTCTTTAGTCGATTCAATCCATTTCGTTCTATTTTTTCGGCGAGTAGCGATCCCCTCCACGAGTCCCTGAGCACTAACATGTGCAAACCCGCCATTTTAGCAGAGTTCATTTGTAGACACGCGGAAATATCGTGGCGTTGGAGCAAAGACGCAACTCTAAGGCCCTCCGTTCATGGAGATACTTACAAACTACGTGATTGTGACACAACCACAAGTACCCTGCAGATGTACTACTTTTTAAAGCTGGTTTCCGTACACGGCACTACCCGAATTATACTGAACTTGATCATTTTTCACGTGCAGCCGTGGAGTTAACACAATGTCGAACGATGTCAAATGACTTTTTTTCCAACATTAATCTATGCCTTCTTCACTAAATCCTTTCTTGCGTATTCTGGTAATGTAAAGTTATGTAAACACGCATTTTTATTCACTTCCAGAACAAATCTATCATTACTTTCATGTTCAGACGCCATTTCTGTCAAACGTCAAACGAAAGTAGCAGACACGAATGCTACAACGCGTAGCGCGCTACCAGCACCGTCGTTAGCGCGCTACCGACTTCAACCTGACATCCGTCGCGCAGCGCCGTGTACGAACACCAGCAAAATTGTATGGCGGGTACGCACGAGCGGTGTGCGTGCTACGCGCATCAGGCTCGAATAGTTTGTAAGTAGCTCCATGTACGGAGGCGCTAAAGGTATATTACCGCAAACGCAGCAGACTCTTTTCGTGTCTATATTTTATTTATTTTCATTTTATTAATTTATTCTTCCACCTCTTCTAAAATTTCACTTTTTCTAAGCATTATTATATGCATAATTAGTGTATGTGCTTTGTAGCAGTCCGTCAACCGCCGTCATCTTGCAATGAGCGGCGGGCAATAATGTACTCTACTTGAAAGTAATGCAAGTGATTTTCGGCGAGTCAAGTGGCGAGTTTTCGCCACTCGACTAAACTACTAGCCTAGTCTGTGAACAAGCCTTTAGTTAATGCAAGCGAGCAGATAAGAGAATCACCAATGTTAACTAGGCATCGACCAACAATAAATGGACAGATTTTTTAAAAAACCAACTCCACATGGGATTTTTAATGAAAGAAAGAAGTGAAAGTTCTGGAAATGAAAAGGGTATGAGGGATGGGTAGGAATCGAGGGTAGGTGTGTCCAGGAGTGACGAATGTGTGAATCCTCCCCCTCACTGCGGTGCAAGGCGACGGGTCGGGAGTCTGTCTGAAGAAGTCAACTGTGACCAGCGTGGGTGTAAATTTCCATTGCGTTCCATACCGCACTACACGAATGCCGCTGGCTACCTAGCACCCGGCAGCCAGACATGCGGTGAGCGTGACCGTCGTCGCCCCGGCCACCTGTGAAATATAAGTGGCCATGGCCGGCTTTGTTCGGCACGTGTGAAATTAGCCAAACTGTGCCTCCCGTTTTGATATTCCATGTTCAAATTCCGGAGGCATCCAACCTTTTTTGTATGAATGGAGAGTCCTGTTTGAGTAAAATAAATATTTTTTCAGGAAATAATAAAACTGCTCTCTTCATAAAACATTAATTCACTCATGTTTATTTCAGATTCGGATTTAAATGGAAGCAAAAAACGTGAGATAATTGTTCAAATTCCTCCCTCTTTAGGGACAAACCCAGAATCACGTTTATCTTTTCTGGTATTTCGAAATGATCGAGCATTCAATCCCAGCCACGAGATGGATATGAGACAAAAGATAAATACTCGAATCTTAAGTATATCTATGGCAAACACCACCAATTTTGAAAAAGGGGATTATGTTGATTTTCACCTGAGACCTTACGGCGATACCAAGAAGAACGAGAAGAAGATCTGCGCGTTTTGGGACTTTGCACAAAACGGAAGCTGGTCTACTAAAGGATGTGAATTGCTCCCAACAACCGGACCAGGAGGCTTAGATACTTGCAGATGCCACCACCTTACGCACTTTGCGCAACTGATCACAACAAACTCTGACCTGAGTAAAACTCATAATGATATTTTAACTATTATATCATTTGTCGGTTGCACTTTGTCTCTTGTCGGTATCATAATTATTTTCTTCACAGGCATCTTATTCAAGAGCTGGAGGGCTGATTTTATTAATAAGATTTGGCTGCATTTATCAGGCGCTGTAGGTATAATGGTTGCAACATTTCTGTCTATAGCATTCGTTGACATGCAACAGGATCACACCATTTTTTGCGTTATATCTGGAGTTGCTTTGCATTACTCAGTATTAGCCTCATTTTGCTGGATGTTTATAGCAGCCGTGGTATCTTATCAAAGGCTTGTGATAGTTTTTACTAAGCCTCCTTCACATAGACTTTTGAAAGCTGGTGTATTTGGGTGGCTGTTCCCCTTTGTACCAATTGCAGTTCTGCTTGTATGTAACGTAGACAGTTACACAGAACACTTTGAAGCAAACGATTTGCATGTTGAGTTTTGTTATCCAAGTGGGTTAGGTTTTTGGCTGGCAGTATTTCTCCCAGTAGCATTAGTTGTTGTCAGCAATGTTTGCCTTTTTGCGTTTATAATTTATTCCGTATTCGTAAGTTCTAAGATCAAGAGGCACGGTGATAATCAGCAGGTGTTCCGAGGAGTGTCTGTTGGCTTTCTCCTGTTTTATCTTTTCGGTTTGACATGGGTATTCGGGATGCTGTCAAATTATTTGATCATGGCTTATTTGTTTTGTATATCGGCAACTCTCCAAGGAGTAGTGTTATTCGCATTCTTTGTTATCGGAAACAAGAAAACTAGGGATCTATGGCTTGTGAAACTAGGCTTCAAAGAAGCTAAGAAAGTTCCTGCCACAACTTCAATTTCTAGGTCTTATCCAAGTAAAGGTAGTAATAATAGCCAACCATTACACAACAGAATCCTCATCAGCGAGTCGACCACCAGACCTCGCTCCCTTACTGGAAATAACGACAATGCGCGCTTTTCGTGATTAAACCCGGCAGGAAGTAAGGGCTTATTCAAATTACCATCTGATAAATGTTATTAAAGATATATATTCTTAAATTCCTTTAATATCTGGTGAAAATCAGACGTCGAGGGCGGGAGTTTTTCCAACACTAGATATCTTCTAGTAACGACTGACGTGATTTCATGATGTTTCGATAATGCTTGTAATTTGTAATAATGCATATTATTGAAATAAAATAGAACCTAAATATTTATTAATTTTGTGTAATGGAAAAGGATTACATTTCAAAATATTAAATTAAATTATTGAAAATCAATACAAATTACATTTGTATAGGTACATAATTAAAAATAACGGTCTAATAACATACTCTTCGTAACAATCCTACACCGAGTTTAAAAGACTTCCTTGAACTTATAACTTCCTAATAATTACCTATGTTAGAATAGTTTCACTATTGTTAGATCCTTTATTAATACTTTTACGGAGGTCATGTCACCCATATGCAAGTGTTAAGTGTTTGTTTGAGGCACATCATTGGCTGGACGATTGCTTGCCCAAACGGCTACATTTGACCAAAACTACAGGAAGTTAATATCAACCGAGGATCTTATAATGGGGAAATATTCTGCAATAAAACTAATCAAACAATTTCAGAATTCTGAAAAGAGATCTAACTTTCTAAGGTGAGACTATCGTACCCCCGATCGGTGAATGTTTTGAGGAAAATAGATGGGGAAAGTGAATGGAGAAACAAGGGAAAAAGTGGAAGAATCTGACATAATCTGGTCAGTAATCATAGTTTAAGCATTTAGAGTATATTTTCAGTAAGTACATACATGTTTACACTACGACATATTTTTGCACTGTGCCTATGTTAGGAAATAACTCTTTAGTTTGCCAACTCATAGTCAAATATTTAGAAAGTAATAATTCTACGCTATTCTTAAAACTACAGACAAAGAAAATCTTTTTGGTTTTTGCTCGAAATGCAGGCTTTCCACAATAATTATTCATATTTATTATAAAAGTGACAGGTGAGCCAATGAAACAGGATGACATGGGAATGTCACTGCAGAAAAAGTAGAAGGGAGGCGGGCTAGCGCCGTCAACCTTGTGAATGCAGAGAGAGAGAAGTTAGTTATCATAGATACTTGGTTGGGTGAACAACGAGCTTTTGCTGTCAAAGTGTATTACCAAAACGGGGAAAGTTTCGTCCATCAAAACATTCAACAACAAACAAAATTTTCGACGGACGAACAGTCACCCACAGGAATTACACGAAAGACCCTTACATGTACCATCCCTACATTTCACTGGCTCATTTGTTACAATAATACCTACTGCTTACTGTTTAATTTTATTAACAAAATTATGTGATACATTTAAAATTTTTGTAGATGGGATAATATGTACACCACTACAAGCAAATTTACAAAATAGTCAATGGACACAGAGTAAAACATTATTATGTAAACCTATTGAAGTGGTACTATTTTTTGGTATTTCTTGAGTATTAACTCTACGGAGTGGTAAGGTGACAAACTACCAGCAATTTCTGACCTTATTTGGAGTAAAAAATGTAAATGAAATTTTGGTTTCGGGTAAAACTTTTTTTTGTGTTTTTTGATAATTATCTTTCAAGACAAAAAACTTTTGTATTGCCATCGCTAGTCACTTGGTCGAGTAACCGCTCAATCCTCAGTCCCGACCTTAACTGTCCAATACCTACTGTTTTTTATCTAAGTAAAAACTAAAAACAAAAAATTTCACCGGTTTACTCCAAATAAGCTCGGAATCACTGGTAAGTCGGGTACGTCTCTTGTCTCTTTCTGGACACCCTGTCCCTTTCTGGACAATTTGTTTTGATGAGTTCATTTCAATGTAGTCAAAACAAGGAATTGCCCCCCTCAAATCACCGCACCACTTCCCATACCGAACAATATCTGATTACCTACTGTAATAATTGTACAGTTAAAGTTAGCGACAACGCTATGTAAATGACACAAACACGTGTTAAAACCGGAGGTTGGTTATAAAAATAAGAAATAATTTTTGTTACATTAAAATAAACCAATCAAAACAAAATGAAATGTTAAAAGGAATACGTATTTTGTCACTGGTAACTGTGATTAGCAAGTGTGTAGATGTCATTTATCTAGACGTAAAGCAAAAAAAAAATGATATCGTAAACACCATGAAAAATATTTCGATAGATGAACATTATAATTATTGTATAAAACTAAAGTTAAAATGGTTTGTCACTAGGAATAAAATGACTTAAATTACAATGAATGTAAATAGAGTGTAAAAGTTGATAAATATAATGCATGAAGTTCTTGAAATAATTGATGTAAGGTGTCTCATTAAAATGGCCACTGTTCCCAACTTTTCGATTGATCAATCGAGGCTTCGATCAGCCCGGTGGGTTGTTGAGTAAAGCTCGATTTGTCTGTTTCCAAACTATTTTATCGTTGATAATCTTGAGTGGCCCTGCCCACTTTCATAAAGAATAAAATGACATCAAAGCAATTACTGAATAAAATGCCGTCAAAGTAAAAACTTTCAATGTTAAATTAATATTGTCGAGTTAGTACACGTCATTTGTTTTAAATACTGTAATTATTTAAAACAAATGATTAAATATATATATATAAAATAAAGCCTTAGATTGACTTTTAATAATGCAATTAAATTACATTATGCTTATTTAGTGTTGGAGTTTGGTTGGAGGTTGCTCCTCGGTGTGTTAACATGAAACCAAGCAAGGTGGACAAAAAACTAACCGAAATGTGGCAAGAACTTCAGGTAGAAATTGAAAATCAATATTGTGGAGTTTACGACAAAGTCTGGCTATAAATATTATCTTAAATCTTTTCATCTTCGCTGTCCATATCAATTCGATTCTAAAAATAGTAGTAAAATTGACAAACGCTATACGAAGAATATTGTATTCGACATTACACTATCATTTTTCTCTCCGTTGATACCTTTTGTAAGATTAATCCAGTTATTTAGTAAATTCAACTAGCTTGATCGATGCTTGTTCGTTACTCGAATGAGAGTGGCATTGTGCATTTGAGGAGTGTCGAGCCAAATTTTCAGCTCAACAGTTGATCAGTAAGATTGGGAAAAACAGCCTTAAATTTGATAATTTTTTTTTCTTAAATATTCTAGGAGTATTACATCACTATTTGCAAAAAAAAAACACATAGTTCTTAACCATTACAATATATCTCATGTAAGTGTAAAATAATCGTCTAAGAGCATTTACCGTATTATTATTATTGGTGTCAAAGAGATGTAATTTAAAGTAATGCCTCTGCATTGTCAAAATGTGTAATTTTAAAAGCTACAAATATGTTTGCATCGCTGCATATTTTGTTTTTGTTTTTGTAAAGAGAGCGGCATTGAAATCCTAATTTTAAAAGAATAATTGTCTTATAGTTATGAAATAACCATTCATTTTTTTAATCATGAAGTATTAAAATTGTGATATGCGAATCATTTACAGTCTATAAAACGTTAGAAGTATGATTGAAAAATAAATGTTCTCAGCGTGTCATGTGAGTTTATGCCAAAGAGTTGAATTATAGTTTGTATTGTAAAAAATTGTATCGTTTGATGTTATAATAAAGGCTACAGTTTTCCATTTTATACCGTCACAATATTTTACACTTTTATATGTATTAGCATGTATTTAAATTAAATATTTAATTTGTTCATAATATAATTAGTTGTTTTTTTTCTTAATTAATAATTTTCATCAGATGAATTCAAATCATTTGTGTGCGTTTGTTGAGGCTGTTTATGTTTTGTGAGGTTTGGTGCGTCTAGTTTCCACGCCATTAGTGAGCAGTAATAAAATTATGAAACAAATATGTTAATTATTTTTAATTCAACATAATACAGTTTTAAAACTTTGGGTAGAAGTTTTTTTTTAATGCGAATATCACACAAGAGTTCCAACTGTTCCCAAATGTTTTCAATTTGGGAGGTGGGAATGTGTACCGCCGCCCCGGGAACCTTTATTGGATAACCAACACCTCATAGGTCACCCCAAGTGGTTCGCTATGTTTGGTGATTTAGCAGGGGTACCCGGGTTCATGGGGTGAGGTTTGTCTAGGTCTTGGAGGCGGATGACCAGGATTCCTGAACCCCAGATTCCTACCCATCCCTTAAACCCTTTTCCTTCCCAGAATTCTCCTCCATTGCCTTTTCTTAAAAAAACCCTCCACACAGCATCCCCAAAGATGACATAGGCCCTGAGGGAGATTATTTTCCCCAGGGCCTCCTGTGTGGAGCTCATGTAAAAAAAAAAAAAAAACTGCCCCCAACTATCTGGTGCCAGTGAAGCTGTGTGCCTTCGTACACTTCGTACTTACAAGCGATTCGACTTTGATGCGCGTAGCACACGTACCGCTCGTGAGTACCCGCCATACTATTTTGCTAATATGGCGTAGTTTGTACATGATGCATAGTTCGCACATGATGCTATACCATTTTGAAAAAACCAGCCGAAATCGCGCCTAAATCAACGTATTTTTTGTTTCCTGTTGCTCCTACTTGTAAGTAAATAAACTCTATTGTGAGAGTTTAGCATATTATTATTATTATTTAATGAAGATAGGCTCTTGTTACTAATTTCAAATTTGTAAATACACAAAATTACACTTCCACGCATTATTCATAAAATCATTCACCTTACACTGGCTAGAAGCTAGAACACTCCTTTGGGGTGAAAGCCAGGGAAAAAAACGATGTTAAAAATAAATTTTTACTATATTTTTTTCAGGCAAAGTTTCTGATCAGCTGTTTACGGTTAAAATTAAGTCCTTTTTCCATAGATATGCACCTTTCATTATCAAGTATACCACAGACAACACACTGAAATTGAAAATATTGTTATAAACTTTATGATTTTTTTATATTTTTTTATAAATCCTACAAATATGAGATAAACGGAAAAATACAAGTTAATACATTGGCTATATAGCATAATGTTGGCGAAAAATTAAAAAAATGATCTTCTGGAAATTTCGAGCAATCGAGGCAAATTTATTTATTTCGCGTGGTCGCCCCAGTGGTTAAACCAATATGTGCACGCGAAAAGATTGCCCCCCTCTTCCGACGACCGCTGAAGCGCTGTTTGCGCTGAATGACGCAATAGTACCCTTTACACACAGAGTTCGGAGCGGGACCTGCCCCGCGCCACTTCAGGCCGCCGCGCAGAAAAGTCTTACAGTGAACTGCGCTGTAAACCGTTACTTTCTTTCTTACTTTCGGAGTTTACTTTTCTGCGCGGCGGCCTAAAGTGGCGCGGGGCACGTCCCGCTCCGAACTCTGTGTGTAAAGGGTACTATTGTGGAGTCAGTATTGTAGCGTTGTAGGTATGTGTTCCAAAACTTCGAAAAACTACTCGCAGATGTCCATAGATGCCACTACAAGTCAATTATTTTCATTAAATATTATGACGGCGCCGGCATTTGAATAGTAGCCGCGGACGCAACGTTTCGGCCATGGGATTGGTTTATTTATGGTAATACTCTTCTGGCCATTTTTTTTGCTTTGTACTCGCGGAGAGGTAAAGGCGATGTAATGCGAAGTATTGCAGAATCATGTGTTTTAGGATTGAAAGTTTTATAATAATAATACAATCATATAACTTTGTTTTATTCCACTTTATTATATTCTTCTCCAACCGGTTTCGGTTCGACCTGAACCTTCCTCAGGGATGAATAAAAGTATACTGTATATGGCAAGGTGCCTGACAAGTCTCTGCGGCCAGAGAGACAGAGGGTTCGAAACCTACGAAATACAAAAAAAAACATTTTTATTTTGTGAAATCAATATCCAATCTTCAAACCACTTAAAAAAAACAAACAAAAGAAAAGAAAGCGAGATCTAGCGACTTTCTAGTTTCACTTCTACCGCGTGTGAATTACACACTCTATTTATTGTTCGTTGTATTTTTATATCACATATGTATTTTTTGTATCACAACTTTATTGTTTTAAAATTGAAAGAACACAATCATTTTATTTATAACCACGATTTATTTTTCCACTACCGACCGGTTTCGCTTTACATAAGCATCATCGGAGCATATAGAAATTAAACTGAAAAAATATACATTGTTCGAGTTTATATACATATAGAAAAGGACAAAACATAATATAAGGAAACAGTGAGAGGGTAAAATCAACATCTTATGTACATTGTGATGGAGAGAGATGGGTGATATCTAATGTAATGACTTACAATATTACCGGGACAAAACGTCTTTTTGTTTTTATTTCTTACCATACTTTTGTTACCTTTATCTTTATTTCATGTATGTATTTTTGTTTCCTATCGTAACTTTATTTATTTTATTATATATTTATCTCTCAAGTTAAAATTGAACTGCCTATATCTATTTATGTAAAAGCCCTCTGGGCGTAATTAAATAAATAGTATATTTGCGGCACGTTCCTGAGTGGAAGATTCTCTCAGAATCGCCCTAGTGTAAGACCACCATTGAGAATTGAAATATTGATTGAAATGGCTTTAGCCGTGTTTCGTGACCAAATCTAAATAGCCAGGTACTTCCCCACCTTCCTCTTCCTATCAACTTCCCCTCCCTACTTATCTTCAGCCTCACAACATACCCCAATTGCGGATGCCATAGTCTCATTGGCTCCGGATGGGAGCGGTTGGGACTCTTGTGCGGTATTCGTATAAAAAAGGCAGTTTTGACCAGCCGGGTCAAATCTCAGTGCCGATTTGAAAGCGTTCATTTTGAATCATGAATAACTAGGTGGGAATCCTAGTGCTTTAAGAGAAATATAAACGCTCGAAATATTTCGATTCTCATGCCATACAAAATTTAATATCACGCGTCGTATTTGCACGAGGCAAGTATTAAGCGAAAAAGTGGATTTTATTTATTTTGTGCACAATTTTGTAAGAATGAAAAAAGTTAGAACATAAAAAACCTCAAAAATAGTCTTAGCCATAAAGGGATATTTAAAAAAAATTGCTTCTTATATTTTTTGTTATGTAAATAAAATTTTTATTGTAATTCCAATACATAGAAAAGCTAGTAAAAGCTTCAATTTATCCGTAGCATATTTTTTGATGTTTTTTGATTTTTTGATGTTTTTTGATTTTTTGATGTTTTTTGATTTTTTGATGTTTTGGGATATATTATTCTCGGGAAAGTTGGATGTCAATCAACTGATTCACCGCCAACGTCATTTTTCACATTGATGACATGTCACTAAATGGTACAATGAACAAAAAGGAAAATTGAAGAAGTCATTTTTTTATTTGAACCCCGACAATACCAAAGCGGAAGAAATGTTTCAGAAGGAGCATTACAGACAGAAAGATTGGAGGTATGTGGTTCTTTTTAATCGAACTGTCATCCACCGCAAAATACCTACCGTTTGGCCGAATCGCGAACGCGAGGGTTGGAAAAGCGTTTTTACAGGGATGCGACTTTGGCGTCAAGTTATGGGAGTGGGGAGTTTCTTCGGGAATTGTCTTGGTCATATTATGAAATGTGTGGCACCCTACTACGAGGCAATTATCTACCCAATCACGCGGTCGTCAATGGAAAATATGGTAAAATTCTTGTTGTTTTTGATGGATCTGCGTTGGCATGACCATGACCATGATGGCCAGGGTTGAGAGGGAAAGTTATCCTGCCGCATCAAGAGCGCTGTTAGAGAATTTTTATATTGATAACTTGGCGACTGTCTAGCAGATTCCACTGAATCTGCTAAACACCTTAAGAAATTGTAGCTATTTTAAAATCGGCCAACTTGAGCTCAGCAAATGGGCAAGCAATTATTCAGAATTACTCGAGCATGATTCTGAATATTAACAATAATAATAATCGATTAATGTAAGGCATTACATAATGTAAAAATTCTGAAGTGAATTATTTATCTAAGGGTATATTACCGCAAGCGCAGCATTATTGCGGGTTTTTAATGCAGTTTTTAGAAAATTTCTATATTGTTTATTAGAAAATAGTATTATGTTTTGAACAAATAAATTATTCTTCTAAATGATGCAAAAACTAAACATGTTAAAATGTTTAAAACAATTGCGTAAAAAAATATTTACAGAACCTTTAAAAATAGCTTAAAGTTCGATTATATCATTTAATTTCAAATACAGTAGAATTATAATAATATACATTATCACCACATCAATGTTGTCTAAATGGCTATAGAATAAAAAAAAATTAAAAGCATTAAAACAATGCATTAATAAATAAAAACCGTTTTTCAACATTACGATTTTGTTACTCGCATCAGTCTGTTATATAAACCGCGACATAAGTTTTTTCCAGTCAGTATGTGAGATAGTTTCGGAGCGGGAGGACGTCAGAATTTTATCAAAAATAAATACGTAAATGTGTTGGCACATCAGAAAAAAGGTCACACTAAAGGTAAGTCGTTATGTTATTGTGTATTGTTTCAGAACTAAGTTGACTTTTTTACTATTGGCGCCCGGCTGTTTGTCTACCAGCATTTTGTCTACCAGCGGCATAGAATGTATAAAGAGTGCCCCTTCACCAGAATCGTATTCCTAGTTTTATTTATGTAAATAGCCCAGTAGGGGATAACCCCTACTGGGCTTTTACTTAAGTTTCTAATTATACAGTTATGTTAGTTGTAGCAATGGTATATCTTATAAATTATGTTAAAATAAAATGTGTTACAAAATTATAAAAGAAGTAACAAAATAGAAAATTAGGTTGTAAATAAACAAAAAGAAATCGACACTCCTAAAATTTCAATACAAGATTAACGAAAAATTAAAAAAAATTGAATTAACGGAATTGTTGAAACCTATTTTGTTTATAAAATATAATTTTAAAAAAAAAAGTTAAAAGTGTGCGCGCGACAGAAGAGAGACTTCTTGTTTATTAGGTATAGATTAAATGTATTTTTTTATTGAACAAGAGATAAAAATTGAGAATAGTAGGGAAAAAAGTTTCATAAAAACACGAAACGATCCTTACTATAAATCTCCCAGTACGAATCTAGCGAACCTGCAGCAATAACTAAAACTACCAAATGTGAATAAACAACAAATTGTGCTATTTCATAGTGAAACATGTTAGTTCGCATTTCTGGCGCAGGTTTTTAATGTATACTATGGAATGTAAGAAATATTTTTTTAGATTCCTAGGCTATAATATCAAAGGCATAATATTGTGGTGTAACTTTTATTTAATATTCGCCTCGGAAATCAGAATTTTCGTGACACTCCAAAATTTCAGACCCCTCAAAGAAGTTTAACTTCAAAAATAAAGATTTAGAAAAAGAAAAATATATTATTTACTAAGGAGTGGTATTCTCTTATATTTCAATGAAGTGTTTATGAAGAGTCATTATTAATACGGTATCCCCAAATATATCGACAACATTCTCAAATTTATAACCTGGATCAGTGGTTTTCAACCTGTGGTACGCGTACCTCGCGTAACGTAATAAAATCGCCCTTGATTTACACGATACTTAAACTTTTTTAATATTTTTCGATATTGCGGATTTTTTTAAACGTAACAAATGATAAGTTTGACAGAGCTTATCGTTACTTTTAACATATAGGTACGTTCATCATCAACTAATCAACACAAAACCAACCTACATAATCCGTAAATCTTTTTTTTCCAGAGGATACTAATTGTTTAGAATGGGCAACAAAAACAAGAAGAACAGGTATCCGCTAGTAAGCAGGGTGAAAAAAATCAAAAGGAAGAATAGAGAACGTAGAAAAAAGGTGCAATTAATGCTTGCTTCTAGATTCAGCAACACTTTACCACCTCTACAATTATTACCGCAGGTAATTTATACACTTGTATACACCCGTCAATATGTACTTATACACTCGCGTGTCCAATGCCAAAATTTTACAGAAAAATGAATTAACATTACTTTTCTAACATTGTTTTTATTTCATCAGGAAAATACTGAAAAATTCAGTAATCTGATGTCGGGAGGACCGATGTCACCTGAGAAAAATACTGAAAATTTCAATAATCCAATGTCAGAAGGACCGATATCACCTGTGAAAAATTCTGAACAAGTAATTACCGATTTAAAAATATATTTTTATGAACGTATTGAAGTCGTAAAAAGATTTTCAAATTCATATTTCACATACATGTTGTTTTCAATTGGCGTAAATAAAGTTAAATTTTTGTTTACACAGGAAAAGAAGAAACCCGTTATTCTGGAAGGAAGAAGAATAGTAGACATATATTTTTTTTTAAATCAATTAAATAAAATATCGCAGCACGACTCTCTTTACGAGTGTACATTATCTAATTTGGAGATAGTTGAAGAGAAGCAATTAGGATTTAATTCAGCATTGACATTTATTTGTAATATGTGCATGAACAAATTTAGTACCCAGTATTTGTGCGGTGGTTTTGATAATTATAGTGATGTCAACAGAAGAGGGCTGCTGACATCAACTTTCATGAAAGCACGACTTCAACACGAGTCCAACAAGAGCATTTTCTTTCATTAGAAAGGAACAAAACAAGGCTAATTCACTCGCTCAGCAAGAAAATGACAGCAGCCGAGATTGAAACAATTGTTGTTACAGGGGATGCTGACAGCACTATTGTGCGGTGCGGGTTGGATAAAGTTGATTAAAATCCAACTGTAGCAATAGTTGGGGAGGAAGTGGACTTGATAGTTCTCCTCATTGGATTGGCACCACATCAATCAATATTTGCTTCATGAAGCCAGGCCGTGGGAATGTGGAGACCAAATTTTTTTCAGTGCGACAACTTCAACAGTTTCCAATCGCCAAAATGATTCTCCTTCTCCATAGTTCCTCCGGATTTTCATCAGGGTAACCATGTGGAAGTTCTGAACCTACAAAGCAGCGGTAGGCACATTATCCTTGAGGGATTCCAGATGATTCTGAAATTTCGTCAAAGCTGACACAAAGGAAGCGTTCTCTTCAACTTTGTCTGGAGTAAGTTCCTCCATGTTGGTCAGCATAGTCAAGATCTCTCTCTTCTCTTCCATTTCATTTTTAATAATAAACATTTCATTTTTACAATAAACATTCAATTTTTAACATCGAACATTTCATTTTTAACAATAAAACCTGTTTTTTGTTTAAATTTTACATTTCCCCCTCTCCATATCTCCTTAAAAATTGATCCTAGCAAAAAATTTACAGAACCTTTTTTGTAGAGAATTTTAAGTAAATAATTTAATAGGCTGACATTTTTTCGCTAGAGGCAGTAGTTTTTGAGTTATTAATGAAAAACTGAAAAAAGGGACCTTTAGAGACCCACCCCCCGGTGCTTTTAGTATGTTGTTAAAGACACATTCCCCTACAACTGGGCCAAAATCGGCATCTACACGAATTATTTCCTGAATTTTTCCTTCGTTGCCTGGACTATTAATAAATCGTGCACAAAAACCTGCCAGGCTGCTGGTCGGCAGACCAAGAAATTCTTCAATGGAATGATCTAGACTACAGTTGGTTTCATTCGTGTACTCGATGATGTAAAATATACTTTTTTTATCCCACTTTGACGCCGGCTGCCTGCGAACGTGCCAGTCTGCCGGTTGGCAGACCTGCTTTTTTCTTACTTACTAATCGAACTTTATCATGTGAAACTATTCCCGTTCGTGTACTCCATGACGTAATTTTTTCGAAAAAAATCGCTCACTATTTTCATGACTGCGCGGCTCCTGCCAAGAGGCGCATCGGCAGACCAGCTTTTTTAAGGCTTACTAAATCTGCATTATAACACTGTATTTGACTGTCCTAGAATGGGAGTCCTTCCTAGTTGGACAGTAAAGAGCTTCCTTATACTTTGTATTTTTGTAACAAAAAAAAAAAAAAAATAAAACTACAAAGTAGTTTCATTCGTGTACTAGATGACTTAGGGTTTGCTTTACTCGTCTCCTAGTCTATGTATTTGAACTAGAAACTTGGTTTCTAATTTAATATTTTTGTTGAAAGTTATTGTTTTCATTAAAAGTGTAAAAACGACTAAATAAACAGCAGAATTAAAAAAAAACTAAAACTTTTTTAATACTCAATCGTAAATGTTGTATATTAGTTCAAAACAGCACGCCTGCAAATTTGGAATGTATGTTATTAATTAAAAAAATAATATTCCCATTGTTCAGCTCAAACTACAGAGTACTGCACATTTTGCCCGGATTCCCCAAATCCGGGCAAAATCTGTGCCTGCGCCTGACGCGCAGTTCATTACGGTATTTGGAATCGTTGACATCTGCCGAATTGCTAACGGCTAAAATTAGTTTATTTATGTAACAAAGTGCGTGTTTGTGAATTTTAGACGCGAAATTTATTCGGACATTCCTCTGATAACCGTAAGGAATCTGTGTGTTCAGCCTCACTTTGGGCTACAAGTTCAAAGTTACGTCTGTGCTCTGTGTTCTGTCCTGTGCTTTTAAGAACGGTGATAATTTTAAACAATTTTTGTGATGTTGTGTTTTTTAATTGGAAAAGGAATATTGCTAATTGCTACATAATGTAAGTATTAACACACGTTTGTTAATAATATTAAATAATCCATAAGCAGCTGTATTTTTAAGCACAGATAATGGAAATCACACTTCATTTCAACAATATACAAGAAACAACTATTTGTGTACACAAAATTGGTTATTAGGTGCTTAGTTTAGGCAAATTAAGTAATTCATACGTATTTACTTTGAACTGAAACTTTGCAAATCCATACAAAAAAATATGGCGGCAATTGAGATGTTTTACGTGGGAAATTTTTAATTTTTAATGAAAATCGAATTTTAATGCATATTTTACCGTCCATCCCGACAGAAACCGATGGTTCTTAGTAATAAAGATTAAAAGTAGTCAACTTTTCAAAATTTATGCCTATAAGTGGCTCTTGGATTATTTTTACCGTAATAATTTTCTGTTGGCGCGCATCTGTCAAAACAATAGGTACCGAAAATAACCCTAAAATAGCCGAATTTTTTTTTGTTTGTTTTTAAATGTAAAAATGCTCAAATCGAAAAACTATATGTTTATTTGGGTTCTCTATGTGATGTAGATACCCCAGTTTCCCGCTTGTACCACGAGTTTTCGGACACCTTGTATATCTATATTGAATAAATAAAAAAATAAAAAAAAACTTTTTGTAAACAATAATAGATATTGAAAATGATCGCTATTTTATTTATATTGCCAATTATTCAGACATAATTATGATCACATATTATGAAAATGATGCGTAATTGAATAGCGTATTGTTTTGACATATGTCAATGCAGAACATATCGGTTACGAGTCGAGCTACTACCTACCGTCTAGTAGTGTATTCTCGATCCACAATAAGAACAACCCGTGAACGCGCATGTCTCCGCCCATTATCCCCACTGCTGCTAGGATGAACGTTAACACGTTCAGACCCACTATTTTAATAAATTAAATTTTTCATATTAAATGTTGAAAAACAAAAAATGGCAACAATTAACACATTTTAATAATGGTGGTGATAGTATAACAAAATACATATTGTACTTAATGTGGCGCCAGATTTATCAAATCGGCTGAGGAATTAATCCGAAGTTGAAATATCATCATTTTTATTTTGCGATTAACTTCACTTCACTTCGATTAACTTCACCGGTTCTTGTATATATTCGAGTAGCTGTAAACTTAATTAATACTTGCCTGTTATCTTTTGTTATTTGTAGTTGGTGATAATTTATTTGGACATATCGGCTGAATATCCATTTTATCACTGGGTCTGAATGGGTTAATTTTTTGCGTCGCGAACTCACAGCAAGACGGTCGACGACATACTGAATTTTGGGCGAAATGACTCGGGCCAGCAGAGCGCGGGTGAAGGGACTGAAGCGGGGGGAGTGGTATGCGCAATACGAACCAAGTTTCGTACCATCGCGGGTTGATCTTATCGTGGACAGAGAATAGTTGGTTGCATCGAATAATTTATCAAACAAGTTTGATCGAAATCTGATAAGAACCATAAAATCATAAACTCCTTCTGCATTAGGCAATGCTTCTATCGAAATTTACCTAAAGCATGCACATTCAACTTATTATACATTATTAAGCGTTTCATGTTCAAACCTTACTCAAGGGGACCATCTAGTCTAGAGGATTTATTTCGCCGCTCCGACTTCGTACGTGTTCTCAGAGGGCGTAGCGTGTCCCCCGTTCAAACATACTTCATACTTCCCCACGTCGAAATGTTATTTCGGTTTTCGCAAATTCCGCTACAATGTTATCTTGATATAATGATAATCCGAGAATCAATCGAAAAAGAGCGAGCAAAGAAGCAAAAAAGAAGACCACCAATCTACGTTGTGTTGCTGTGGCGAATGGTGGTGACGTAAATGTATGTATATTATTTTATAAAATATTTTTCAATAATATCAAATTTAGCTTGCGGAATTTTTTAACTACTTGCGGAATAATTTTTAACAATTATTTTAATTCCACAATTTGTTGATAAAAACATTCGTAATGAGGAAATGTTTATTCATCGGTATGCCCCGAAATATTAACGGAGGAATAATATTAGTAAGCCACAATTCATTATAATTCCTCATAATAAAGAAGAAAATAATGTATTTTGATACAATATTAGTAAATACCTAGTTTTAACTGCTATGAATTTTAAATTTGCCAAAAAATAAGTTTGAAGAATTGTATTTTGAAACTAAAAATAGAAACTGTAGCAATTGATCACTGCAGCGAGTTACAACCTACAACCTGGACGTTATCGGCGATTTGTTTCCCAATAGACGTTTTTTAAAATTACCGTGAGAGAGATGCAAGAAAACGATAACTTTTTTCCTTTGGAAAGGTTTTTTTTTTAAGCTTCTTTATTCTTTGAATTGTTTGTTGGGGATTTTTCGACCACCATGTTAGGCACATGCCCGTGTTGTGGTGGTCGCGGTGTATATCAACTTTTGAAAGAGCTACAGCATTATTGTGAAAAGGAACGTATGTTTACTGCCATTTTAATGCCGTCACGGTACCGTTACCGTGAATCGTCACGGTAATTATAAAGCGTCTATTGGAACCCGCCATGAGCATCGCGAAAACCAAGCCATTAGTTCATACTTTTTACAAAAAATTCTATTTTTTTACTTTTGAAGTGAAAACTTCTTTAACACCGTTGTGATTTGAATTTCTATGAAACGGAAAAGCGACACTAAAAAGAGATAAATACATACATCCGTACGATTTAGCTTGCGAGATAATGAGATAGAATAATCGGTCTCCTCTTTGTGCGGTGCTTTATAACCTCCCTACTCTTGTCTACTGTAGTTTTATGAAGGATTCACTTTTACCACGTGTGAGCTGCACACAGTATTGGTATGTTTTAGGTTTTCACGTCCAAAACATAGACATATATGAATATGTCTAGACAAGAACATACAGGAGAGGGGTATGAACAGACTCTTGGGGGGCCCGAGGGGAGGAAGATGACTGTGATGGTACGTGATTCGTCAATAAATCAATCTGACAGTACATAGGCATCTCGTATTATAATGTCACCAGTTAGTTCTTGAAAGTAAAATCTGCCTTTGAATGAATAGACCTTTTTACACGTGAGCGCGAATTACTCGCCACGTTATGAACAAATTTGCGAAGTCCAAATGCGGCAAAGTAAAGTTCACCTGTTTTCAGAGTCGAATATTTTGTTGCCGTATTTAGTTAAGACACTTTTACAAATGTTTCATAATTTACTTACCCCAGTAAACAGCGACGAGCACACTTCTTCCAAACTCCTACATTCTGATTTTAGGGTTGTCACAACCGCTCTGTTCTTATTAATAATAAAATATTATAATTATCTATTTTAATTAAAATTAATTTATATGAATTATTCCATATGTGATTTATTACAATAATACGTAGCTGTTACATTATTATTTGCTCCTGGTTTTTGTAGATACTCTCAGTATCGTCCTACCTGCTTGAAATGGCTTTAGGTGTATTTAGTGACCAGATCTACATAGCTAGGTACTTCTTACATTTTCACATCACATCGACGCATCGTGTGTACGCAACAAATCCCCCCCCCTCTACCTCCCGACTTATCGGGGTTCTGCAAGTCGGATCGTACATAGCCAGGAGTGGGGTATTATTTTGGAGTATTTTGACGACGAAGGTGCTTTTTATTTATTTTGGGTATAATATTTATATTCACTTTTTTTTGTTTAGGTACATTTAAGCATATGTCAGCAGAAACTTAGTAAAATAGTATTATATACACCGACACAGTAACAGTATTCTCAGACTACGCATAATATTATAAAAAAAATATGCGAGTTATATTTTATTTTATTTTTATTTATTTAAACAACACATGTTACAAAAATTGTGAAATTTACATAAAGTAGATATATTAAATCACCATACTAGGTGGCTGCCTGTTTCACGGTGACCAATTAGGGTAGTTACTTTGTATGAAATATAAAGTCTTGTGTAAACATATGGATTTTGTATAATTCATGCTAAAATTGAAAAAAAATATAATAAAAAGTAGAAATTATAATAAAGAGTAGAAAATAGAGAAGAGAAAAGAAGTAAATTAGATTATAAAAATGTTAACAACTTTTTTTACACTTTTTCAATTAAAAAAAAAAAACGTGTTTTTCTATCACACATCGCCACTCGGTATAATCTAGCGCATTACGTATATGCACTCCTTTTCGTTCCAGCAGCACAGTACATACGAAACAACGCGCGTACCTAACACAAGGTCTGTTGCGACAATATGATCCAAAGATAATATAATCGGTGGTGACGTGCGATAGAAAAATATTAAAACCATACTTTATTCCACGTTTAACCCCTTACTAATACCGTGTTTTAAATTTTACACAACTGATAACCAACCATTTATCCTATATTAACTGTTGTTTATTGAGTTGTATAATATTCAAAACTCGTTGAGTAATAACGCCCTTAAAGTGGAATAAATTTAAAAATGATTGGTTTATTATCCTTTATTAATACGACGGAGTTCCAGCAAGAAATAACAGACGAAAAAACAGACGTTCCAAATGATACGATTATGTATTTTATCAAAGCGCAAAAGTCGAAGGCACATCCCTGATTCTATTGCAAACGGCTTTGTCGCCATGTTTCTCGATGTCAAAGTTACGTTCCTAATATCATGTGATCTGAATAAGCTTAAAATAAAGTAAAATAATGCTTAACTATGGAATGTAATATGATAATTGGGTTTATTCTCCTTTTCAATTTTATTTTTACACGTTTTCATGGCACATGCCACCATTTTTCACGTGATATTTCGTAAAATCTAATGATGAGAGCTCGACGCTAGGCCGCACAAGAATGATGACGTCACCTTTTCTAGATTCACGCGAACCCATACGCGAGCCGAGACGGTTCCAAAATCCGGTTCCAAAGTTGGTATGGGGAGGGGGAAATAATACGCTTATATCACTTTAGGGCAGGTCTATGAATATTATGTCTATGGTCCAAAAGTACTTTTGTTATTTGTTTTTGGGGTGTTATGCCGTGTTTCGCTACCTCCTTCTTTAGCCAACGTTTCGGACAGCGTTACAGTGTCCATCATCAGGGCAGATGAGTGAATGATATTGGTGTTGCGTTTAGCTTTGGCAAAAAAAAAAAAAAAAACCATGCTGAATTTTTCTAACACCAGCTCGTAGAGAAATGGAGCTGGCAACACGGTATCGCATCGACATACATAAGCAAACACTTTCACCAGGGTTGCCGATTTGTGGGTAATTCCACAAATTGCGGGTAATTTTTAAGATTTTTCAAGAATTGTGTATTTTGCCGGGAACACCGTTTTGCGGGGAAAATGCGGGGATTCTGGGCATTTTCTGATTATCCAACCCTTTTGAAAAATATATATGTTCGATGGAAGATTTCGTAGTTTATTTTATGGCGGCATTGTAACAATAATAGTCGGGGGCTTTCTGAAGTTAGGACCCTAACTCGAAAACACATGAATTTGCTTACGATAGAAGGGGATTGGTTTATTTATGGATAGAAGGATCCTGCTATTCTGGATTTCTCCCTGTACGGTCTGAATGTAGATGACGATGCTGAAATTTACTGGGCTTAAGTACTACTGGGCTTACTAAAAAACAATACAGGGCGATACTTGTTCCCAAATTTAAAAATTGTAATAAGTTTATTGCTCGTGCTGCCATTTTCCAACGCCTTGTCCTTTTCACTTAATTTTTTTCTCTTGGCCATACCTGGCACACCGTATGTATATTATCCTTTTTTTTGTTTCCTTTTTTTCTTCTGCTATAAAATTATCGGCACACCGTATTGAAAAATTTTTATACGTCATTATTTTTGCTTCAATATTGGTTATTGGGTTGTAACCTATTTTTTAATCTTATATTACGTATGTACTGATACGTTTTAATCAATTTAAATGCATAACAAATGCTATTTTCAATAGAATTTTGATTCATTCTTGAGGCAAAATTGTGAAGAAACTTGTGGGGAATTTGCGGGGAATTTGATATTTTGCTCTCCCCGATTTGGGGATTTTGAACATTTATTGCGGGTATTTTAGAACATAAGCATTGGCAACCCTGTTCACCAATATCATTTGCTCATCTGCCCTGATGATGGATACTGTAACGCTGTCCGAAACGTTGGCTAAAGAAGGAGATAGCGAAACAAGGCATAACATCCCAAAAACAAAAATGCACACAGTATTGCTACTTCTAATATTTTGTATTTACTCTCTTGTTTGAAAATGATCATTGTTTATTTTTCTATCCAATTGTGAATTGTTAAGCTAGATACGCGCATATTCTTATTGAGATTAACAGTTGTATGGAAGACAAACAATTTTACTGTGAAGAAACAAAAGTTACAAGTCTTACAAATTTTTAGGAGAAATCAAAATTATAAATTTCACATTCACAATGCAAAACAGATATAAAGAAGAGAGATAATTAATATAAAAAGATACAAACTAAATTAGAAATAAACAACAATAAAATACAAATATAGATCGTTATAGTATATTATGTATATCTACCTACGAGCATGTATTCAATGCCTTTTATTATTCAGCTTCCAAATCCTATCCAACATCATCTGGTCATCTTCGTGTTTTTTTTTCATAGTTTTATGCCAATCTTCTTTCATCAGTATGAATTCACAAAATAAAATAATTTATTATTTTTGGCTTTCCAAAGTAGATGTAACCTGTGTTTCGTAGTTGAAGTTAATTGGTGAAAACGACATACCAGTTTCATTTTGCAAGATGTTAAATAATTGATGTGAACAGCCGGATGTAATTTTTTCACTTTTAGGGCTGTGCAGGATAAATACGAAAAGTAACTTTTATGGCAAACCCAAACACCAAATCACAATAAAAGGCCAATTATGTGTGATATAAATCTATTCGTTATTCGACCATAGTACTGGAGGACTTTTGATGTAAACCCCAGAAATGTGGTTCGATCCACATAGGAGTTGACTTTTACGACGCAGCTTCAAGAAAAATGGTATAATAAAATGATTTTTTAGCTAGGGTGACGTATCAGCTATTTGGTCTTTTTACCATTGATATAAGCAGCGGTGGTGGGTAAATAGACCCATCTAAATATCAAATTTGAGTGCTATTAATGCTATTTTTATCCATGTATTTAATTTAAAACACGATTTTGTAAAGTATACCTTATAACGTATGGTTAGGCCCATACACGCACCTACACTTATACATACCTACATAGCGCACATACATACTGTCACTGCTTGGGATTTGGTAGTAATATTGTTGCGAATTCCTTTTTTCCTACCTATCCATTGCCTACCCGTCATTCCTTATTTCAGTAGTCTGTAATAAAACCCCCGCCGCATCATATAGCCATTTTGTGTTTCGCTCCGCCTTTAAGAGTGTGTTATATGGCAGAATGGTATTTTGCTGGAAAACGGCTATCTAAAACGGCTTAATACTACATTTTGTGTGTCATTCCCAGACTTGATATTTTTTGTTACTAAATAATGGACTATTATTTTTCAATCTGCTTATTTATTTTTTTAATTGATGTAGGCATTCGACCATAAAAAATAAAAACATTGATACACCATACAACCCACTTTTAAAACTTCGATCTATGATTGTCGCATTAATAATGATTTTACACTATATTTTTAAATTGAAACATGTAAACAATACACACATCTGTAGAAGTACGGCCTCTTATTATCGTTATGATATCTGTGGATATCAACAATTAAATAAATACTTAATTTTGCACGAAATTTTAACACATTTCAAAGTTTTTTATCATTCCGGGAGAGGAGCCCCCGTGAGCGGTGGTGAAACTACACGCTCCATATTTCATAGCCAATATATTTCTAAAACGCCATCAAAATGTTCCATAAATGAGTCAAATACTACAATACCAATTCACTTCAAGTAATGCGATAATCTAAGGAAGCTACAATAACAGTTAGTACTCACAAATTCTCTTTTTTCATGTAACTTTACCGCATTATATGTTTTCAACTGACAGACGCGTAAAAAAACAACATCCAACATGCGTTCTGTTTGCAACTTCACGCGTATTGTTGACCAGCGCGCTCGTTTTGCAAGTATGTGCGAGAATTTGTCTTTCTGAGTGAACGTTTTTTACGTACGCGGTGTTTGGTAATAAAACCAAAAATTACCGTCTCGTAATTAGATTCTTAGGTAAATATTTACTAAATAGGGACATGCTTAATATGCACTTTTTATTTAAAAAAAACTTAATATCAGATAGATAATAATGGGAAGTAAGTATTCCAGTTTCCGAAATTGGAAAGTAATGAATTTTAATAGTTATTTTGTTAAAATTAAAATCGATTATTCACTTGGCGGCCATTATCATTATAGGAACACGCTTAATATACACTTTAAAAAAAAAAGTAGGTAGATTTTAACTAGAACTAATTGATTCAGTAATCGGAAATTGGAAATAATGCATTTTAATGGTTATTTTGTTAACTTAAAGAATGCGAAATGTCATTTTTTTCAAGGACGCCATGTTATTAATTACAACGGCAAATACGCATTTTATGGTTTTAAGTGATAATAAGTCAAGTTTTCCACTGTTCCGACCTTACACGGTAAGGGGTATTAGCATAAGGAGTAAACAAGTTTATTGCCGTTTTTTTATTTTTATCTTTAAAATTTCAAATGAAGTCAATAAAGTTTGTACATAGAGAAACAGACAAAAAAAAACTTTTAAAGGAAAAATTAACAATAATATCACCTTTCTGCGTATAAACACGTAACCATTAACACGTTGTCAAATCAAAGATATTTTATGATATGATATATATCTATGATATCTAATCTAGAAAATATAGTTTAAAAGACAATAAACGGCTGAATATTTAGAAGTTAAATTTTAAAAAAAAACACCATAAAATCGACTACAAATGTGAACCACGAGATTCCAAACACCGTTTATAATGGCCGAAGAATATCGGCAAGACAATGAGCCGAATCAGTCAACTTCATTTATAATAATTAAAATTTACCAACACATCTTTATTTTTATATTGATCATGTACAAACTTGTGATTTACATGTGTCATAGGTGTTTCTGTATATACAGTAGAACCCCGTCAATACCAAATCCACGGGACATCAAAAATAAAATTTTGAATTGACGAATTCCCACGTAATTGGAAATTTAACAAAAAAAAAAAATCGCCGAAAATTGAGTTCCTCGGTTGCAAATTCAAATACGGGTAGGTTCTTCGGAATAAATTCGTAATAATACGACTTATTCCCATATAAGTCGCCCAATGTATTCGAAGTAAATTCATAAAAATACGATATTTTCCGTAAAATATTCCGCATAAATCAAATTTTCACGGTCGCGACCGTCGCGGCCATCTCGTTAAACTCATAAAAATGTGATATATTACCGTGTAAATCGAAATTTCGTTGCCGATTTCTGATGCAACCGGCTCTTCAAATTTAGATATTCGAAGAAAATTCGTAAAATTACGATACATTTCGCGTAAATCATACTTTGATGTATAAATCTAATAATAACGTGAGGGGAAGGAGACATGGGAGGGGGAATGGAGACGAAAGGCGAACGGAACGAATGGGAAAAGACACGCAGGGAGAAACAATTTTTTTATTAGTGGCATTTCAACGTATGCCGGGAACTAACTAAGTAATCTATTAATTTTGAAAAAGAAATTCGTTCAGCAAATAATGCGTAATGCGTAATTATATTTTGTCGATAAAATGTGAAAAAACTGAACTAAACATATTTTTATTATGAAATAAATAAAATAATGTTAAGCCCATTAACACTCCGGCCTTCTCTGTAGATCACCCTCCCTCCACTAGCTGCCAATAATTTTTTTCGTCGGCGGAGTTTAGGACGAAATTTGTGTAGCGACGCGCGTACAATTTTCAATATTTCAAATTCAAGAAGGTACCTCTACTGCCATCTATCGAAGTAATCATAATTCGAAGTATCGAAGTAGCAATTCTTGCAGTTTACGAATTGAATGAAGGGTATCATATCCCTTTAACCTAATTCCGCTGTGTTTTATAAAATAAAATAATTCGCGCCTATCACTGTGTGTGCATATTGGATGAAGAAAAGCAGATGAGGGCCAGCCTACAAATTCCTTTTCGGTGAGTCCTTTCCTCTCCATGCCATTATTTTTACCATATTTTTCAAGCAGTGATAGTAAACACAATCAAGGTCATTTTTAATACACAGACATAACAATTCCACTCTGCACAACTGCATATCTCACCCAACGTATACATACCATTCACTTACGGAGCGAAATTGTAAAATTGAGAGGGAGACCGTCAGCCACGGCTGTCCAAATTGAACTTGACAACGACAACTGACAACAGAAGCTGTCGTTCCGGCCGAAACGAATCCAACGATTCCAACTCAGAATGCGTTAGAATCTTCCGAGTCCGCAAAATGTTACGAATCGATTCCGGAGTCACTCGGACTCTCTCACTCGGGAACGAGTGACAGAGTGAGATTGCAGGACTCACTCGCGGGAGGAAGTGCGCGGCGCGGGCCGGCGGGTATCGATCTAAAAAAAAATTCAAAAAGAAATAGCATTATCTCGTAATGAAAAGATGCAAGGAGCATTGCTTTTTACTTTTTCTTGGTCTGCACGGAGCAAATTTGCCTTCCAGCAAGTTCGCGCCAGCGATACTTACTAGTTTTATTAAGATCATTTTTCAAACACAAAATAACTAACTAACTAACCATCACGCCGTTTACCGCAGGGGTAGACAGAGAGGACGGACCGCCAAACAACTCGATATTGGCACACAATCCTTGCCTCGTTAAGAGTCCACTCAGCCGAATCCAGTTCCGGAATCGAATCCGTAAAATGAGTGAATCGACACACTTCTAACTGACAATGGTCCGCATTCTTATTTACAATTGTACCATTAACTCATTTGAACCTTTTCCGATAACATTTACTATTAATTGCTTTTTACATTTTTTACATTTACATTTAATAATATATGCAATGCGTAATATATATGTACAATGTGTAATATATATTTTACAATTTACAATTTACAACATTTTTACAATTTCTAACTTCATTTCTTATTATTTCTCTTCTTTTTATTTCCTCTTTTTTGTACAAATCATGTTCCATATGATCACACTAATCCTAATTTGACTGCTAAAACGGGAATCATCCTAGTTGGACAGTCAAAACATATCATAAATAATGTTTATAAATGTATTTATTATACTATACTAAATAAATAAATAAATAAATATTTACACACGAGTAGTTACACTCGTAAAGGTTATATATTTTGAACATATATATGTTTTATACAACTGCACGGAATATAGTTTTAAGAAGACTATAATAGCATACCTCATGCACAATAATCAATTTAAGGCATGATACTATTCTCCTGCATGGCGACATATTTTACATGTCATACATCATAGTTTACTTCAGATATCTTAACTATCAGTTAGAAGTTAACTAATAAATGTTTTATCTTATTCAAAATTATTATTTTTTATTCCAAAATTATTATCTAACTGACGGCCCTGATTTGAGAGAGCTGACTTTCAGAACCATTTCAAGCAAATATAATTTTGAATGTAATAATAATTGCAATGCTTAAATTACTTTATTTACAAGCCAATACTAGAACTCAAAGATTTGCAAATAACAGTGCTAATGTATCAATAGATGTTGATGTTGACAATTTTGCAAGATTATACTTGCTATAAAGTTACCTTTCTCTACATATTTTCATTCTGTTTATAGAATGCTCTCTGTTATTACAACTATTACACGAGTACACATTTCTTTTTACATTTATATTTTTTACAAAAAACCAACTGGGTTTAAAAAAAAAAAAAAACAACTGTATCTCTTATATATTATGTGCAAGTACCTTATTCATTCTTAATGTTTTTCTTAATACTACTACTGACCCTTCTTTGTGCCACTGTTACTCATAATCTTATCATTGCAAAGTAAAAGTCTTTTAATGGCGTTAAATAAATAAATAAATATTTACGGCGTTATTACTATTTTTGCAAACACTTATTTGGTAAATGAAAAAAAAGAAAAGTTTATTTGACCAAATTCCCCCTGATAACGACACTTGCCTACTTTTGTGTGGAAAAAATAATTAATAAAATACATTTTTAACTATTCGCAAATGAAATTGGAAATTATCTTTGCAACACGTTCATGGGCAGGCAAATATTATCAAATTTATAATATTTTATTAATGTTAAAATATTTATATAATCCATTTTTATACTTGTTAATGCTAAAATTTACGATTTTTAATTGTTTATTTTTTTTTTCAGATGCGAAAAAAAAACTCAACAAAATTGAGTTTTGGAAATTTTATCGTGGAAATGCTGGATAGGAAATTCGTAATATAATATAGTGCAACCATGTGCAACGAAAAGAATTACACATAATTTATTCGATGTCAGATAATAAAAACACTGTTTTATGAAAGTAGCCAATTATTAAATATTCATTTAATATTATAACATAGGGTATCTATTTTGTGGTTTCCTCCTTGAATCAACGATTCAAATGTTTTTGACTCGTTTAAGAATACTGTTTCTCATTATTGGGACATTATGCTTCCGTGCAAGCGGTTTCCCAATGACTGGGTCATCCATCAACGGTTATAATCAACCGTGCAAAAGCGGGTTCGCCTTAAGGCATTCCAGTTCCAACTCCCCGGAGTGTTACACGGTTAAACCTCCGGAAAAAAGCTCGGAGAAGTATAATGGATGCATCGGCAATACAATCACAATCGATTTTTATAAAACATTTTTCGTTAAATCGTATGATAAGTTCGAGCAGCAAGATCAGCTAAACGAACTTGAATACCATATTTTTTGGACTGACTACGAGAGAGTTTATGAAAACGGTCCATTCGTGAACTGGCGTATCGGAGATGAAAACATGGGAACGGTGGAGAACTTTACATCAACGATATTCGAGGAGTGGACCACGAGCACAATGAGTAGCGAACCGGGAGATTGCGCCACTGTGGATATTCGGAACAAGGAGTTGAAGCCCGCGATGTGTGATCAGAAGTTCACGAGGTTGTGCGTCCTACCATCCCTACAAGGAGGCAATGGCATACTGCGCGAGTCTTCTTCGGATCTGCTTGAAGTGCATATCAAGTATGCACGCACAGAGTAAGTTAAAATTTAAAATTAATAGTAAAAATATACAGCAGTATAAACAGATCTAACGAAAGCATTTCACTCAACATGCCACGGAACGTTTTTTGAAAAATTACAATAAATAGAAATGATAGGAAAATAACTAAAACTCATCAAATATCGTTCATACGATTGCTTCCAAAAAGTTAAAATAGAAAACAAAACAAGTATACCACTTCCGGTAACGTTTGGAGTCCCCAAAGGAAGCGTCCTAGGACCACTACTCTTAATTATGTACAGGAATAACTTAAGTAAATTACAAATAAATAGCAAAATCATAAGTTACGTAACGACACAGTGCTTATAGTTGAAGCCAATGATTGAAAAATAGCACATCTACTTAAAAAAGGCTCGAAGAAAACATACTAACACTAAACATTCATATCAATAAAAAAATTACACAACATACAGTATAAAGAAAAATCGGCAAATAAAACATGCTCACTATTTCAGATTCCACTCGTGTACTGAAAACATTGATAACTGCTCTTGTAAAGAAATTGAAAAAATAGACAACATAAATTAATTAGGAATAAACATCCAAGCCCATCTCAAATAGAACGTACATTTCGATCATCATTTGATTAGTCAGACATCTCCGAAAAATCGAAATTAGAATTGAGTGTACAGCTATATGTATGTAAAAGTGTACCCTCTACCTGGTACAATGCACAGATTACTCATAAACACCACCAAATCAATTATAATGCAGAAAAACTTGAAGTGAATAAAACAAAAATGTTTTCCGGATTACTAGTGGGAAATTTCAAAATGTCTTGCTAATGTACCGGATCTTAACATTTTTCGGTATTATATTATTGCATATTTAATGTGGAAAAGACAGATACATGTAAATAATACATGATTTATGGTGAGCATTCGAAAATTGCTTCCCTCATTATCTCAAAACTTTGTATTTGGAGAATTCAGACAAAACAACTGGTCGAATAAACTATTCAAAACAATACATGTTCAAAATATTAGAACATATTCTGTTTGAAAGAAATAAAAAAAAACGTGTCTTCACTTAGCCAATATTTAATAATTGAATATGGAATCATAAAAAAGGGGGCACTGAAACATAGCTATAAAAAATAGAAATAACTCAAAAACAATAATCAAAATCTTAAAAAACAATACAAACGAGTACCACATATTAGCGAAATTTGAGGAACTTAACATCTATATGCACTATCAACAACAAAAGAACAACCGTACAAAACGGCACTCACAACAATAACATTTGGCTGTCATCAGTTGTTTTGTTTTGCTCCTACTAAAATAATCTTTTCTAATTTTTTTTTGTTTTCTGGTAAAAAAAAGTTGGCCTTGAGGATTGCGCAAGTAAGCAGTATGCAAGTGCTTAACAGGAAAAACAAAATGCAAAAATAGGTTAGTAAGGCAAATATGAATTAAACGCATGGCGGCCTCCGTGGTCCCGAGGTAAGACTCTCGACTCACAATCCGAAGGTCGCGGGTTCGAACCCGGCATGCGCAAATAAATTTTATTTGATAATTTGTGTAATTTCACAATTTATTCATTTAAAATAATATATAGTATATTTGCGGCACGTTCCAGAGTGGAAGATACTATCAGTATCGCCCTGGTGTAAGACAACCATTCAGAATTGAAACGTTGCTTGAGATGGCTTTAGCCGTGTTTAGTGACCAAATCTGAATAGCCAGGTACTTCCCCACCTTCTTCTTCCCTATCTCCTTCCCCTCCCCACTACCTGCAGCCTCACAACATACCCCAATTGGGGATGCCATAGTCTCACTGGCTCCAGACGGGAGCAGTTGGGACTCTTGTGCGGTATTGACTGTAAAAAAAAGGCGACATTGCAACTTGTAAAAAATCTGCAAGCACCTGTATAAAATGGAGAACATAGAAAAATACAATAAATCTCAAATCAGTAGGCAAAAAATCAGTAGGCCAACAAAAAATGTGAATGGCATTCGGTCTGACCATAATCCACACTTAGTTGTCCCTTAGCCAACCACTCAGTGAAGGCTCAAAGAATGTTAACTGAATATATGGGGTAAAAAAAAAGTACAGGATCCAAGTACAGGCCAATCACTCTTTCATCCACCCTCAATAAACTTTATGAAAAATTAATTGAAAACCGGTTAGAATTTTTTATCGAGAGTAAACAGCTTCTCTCTCCATCTCAATTTAGGGAAAAATGTACTCAAGATAACCTTTCCACCATCTGAATTAATACTCATTTATCTGTTTCTTACCAGGAAGTATGTTTTGCAGTCTTTACATAAGGCGCCTTTGTCGTTGTTTCCATCTCAAACCTGAAAAAAAACTTTTAGGCCTTACTACCAGCCATGTTTGTCTAATCTATTATTAATCTATCTCTCTTTCAGTCTTTCTCAGAGCTTCAAATTATCCAAAACGATCTTCTTCCCTCATACGTATAAAATAAAGTCACGTCACCCTATCCTCAACAATTTTAGAAGGGATCGATATTCTTAAAAGTCATTCCAATCTCCCGGCCCGTACTGTCAATTATGTGTTCAATGACATTATTTCATCAAAATGGCCAAACTCTTCTATTTTATTTACTGTTGGCTCCAAATCTCCAGACTCTCTTAACTGTGGTATAGGTTTACCACAATAATTCTAATGAAAGAATATTTCCTCTTCAAACTTTGCAAATCCACTTTGTGGCGTCATTAACTACCATAATACGGGCATTTGCCTAGCTTGGTAGTCGAAATACCATATAAAACAATCCTGTAATAAACAAAATGAATAAAGAAATTTAAAAAAAAAAAAAAAAAATTTTAATTTAATGAAAACAAATAACTTTAGTTAAGTTAATATTAACTTCTGATCCTGACGAAGAAAAAATAGTTTTTGAAACATGTAGATAATATTAATTTTAAAGTGGTGTACACAGAGTTATTTAAAAATCTACTCAAGATAACCTCGCCATCATTAGCACTGGTATTAATTTATCCATTTCAAACCAGGAAGTATGTCTTGCAGTCTCCATAGACGTAGAAGGCGCATTTGACAATGTTTCCATCCCAATACTTAAAAAAAAATTAGGCCTTGGCCTACCCCCCATGTTTGTCCAATCTATTTTTAATCTATTTCTTGATAGAAAAAATTTCATTGAGCTACCAGGTAGATCTCCTCAGAGTAGATCAATTTGGAAGGGTTTACCCCAAGGCGATATATTATCCCCCTTACTGTATAATATATACACGTACGATTCACTATTCCCCCTCAAGTAAAATTTATTGAGTTCGCAAATGACGTAGCTTCCTTCTTATCATCTAAAATCGTCCAACCCGCAGTCAAACATCTTAATGAAGCCATGGATGCTCTTTGCACATGGCTCACTTTAAATGGTCTTGAACTTTCAGTCCAAAAGAGCCAGTGTGTCACCTTCTCAAACCATCATAAAACCCCCCACCGTTCAAATTTTATTTAAAAACTCTCCAATCTCCAACGCTTCTGAAGTAAAATTTTTGGGAATAACATTTGATAGAAAGCGTAAATGGTCTTATCATATTCATAATATACTTAACTGAATGAGGATTTTTTAAAAAATATTATCAGATCATTGACTGGCGTTTGGTGGGGTGCACACCCTACTTGCATTAAATTGCTTTACAAGGCACTTATTCGAAGCCATCTCGACTATGCCTGCCCACTTTTTAGTACTGCATCAAAAAATGCACTCAGTAAATTAGACAAAATTCAATCCAAATCATAGCGAATAATAACTGGAGCGATGCAATCGTCGCCCATCAATTCCCTTCAAGTAGAATGTTCTCATCCCCCATATTATTTAAGGCGTCAACTATTTGCTGAAAAAATTGTTCTTAAATGTTTAAATTCTAAATGTCATCAGGTTATTCCCAGAGTCTCGTTGTTCAACGACTCAACACATTCATTTACAATCAGAGCTCGAACTAAACCTCTTCCTGCTATCTGTAAAAATTTTTACTCTCTCTCAGAACTTCAAATTATCCAAAATGATCTTCTTCCTTTGTTCAAATTAAAATATAGTTAGGTCACCCTATCCCCAACAATTTTAGAAGGGATCGGCACCCTTAAAAGTTATTTTAATCTCCCAGTCTGTACTGTCAATAATATGTTCAATATAATACATCAATAATATGTCAATAATAATATTGACATTATTTCATCTAAATGACCCAACTCTTCTCTTTTGTTTACTGATGGCTCCAAATTTCCACACTCTCCTAACTGTGGTAAAGGTATTAACGTTTACCACAATAATTCTAATGATAGAATATTTTATTCATTTTCAAATATTATTATACTTCAAATATTCAATCAATTTTCAATATTTTCTGCCGAGTGCATTGCAATAATTGAATCTCTCAAATACATACTCAAAAATAATTTTGAACATTCCCTTGTTCTCTCTGACTCTCTCAGTTCCCTCCAAAAACTTAAATCCAGTCCTCTTCTTCATCCTGATGATCACTTTATATGCCTTATTCGGGTGCTGATGGCCTCAATTCAAAGTTCTGGAAAAACCGTAACTCTGATTTGGATTCCTGAACATGTTAGCATAGTGGGTAACGATATTTAGGATTCCTTGGCAAAACAAGGAGCGTCCAACCCTACTGTTACCCTCGTAAACCATATTCCCCTATCTGATGTTTTTTCACTCATCACAGATAGATCCCGCAATGTTTGGACAGAATTTTGGAACATTGATAATCAACTAAAGGGAGCCTACTACGCCTCAATACAAAGGACTATCTCATCCAAACCGTGGTTTCGAAAATTCCCCCATTTTTTCAAAAAAGAAATTTCCTCACTAATTCGAATGAGAATTGGAAATTGTTCCGTTCCTTCTCATCTTTTTAAAATTCACGTCCTTGACCCCCCAGATTGTACATACTGTGGTCTAGATGTGGGAACTTTAGATCACATATTTTTTGGTTGTCCCTCTCTAGATAAATATCCTCTCTTCTATCAAGCGTTATTTAAGATTGCCTCCCCTCCATTCAACATCTCTTCTCTTCTAAGTCTGAACTCGACGCCAATCTTCCATATAATTCTTAAATTTGCACATTTAAATAAAATTAACATATATAAATAAATTTTTCCTTTCTCTGTAATTTTAAATGATGGCCTAGAACACCCTTGAAGGGTAATATAATAATAATTGAAAAAAAAAACAAATGAAACTGGATCGAGTCAACGGGAGGAGATTTCATATAAAAAAACTAGAAAAGAAGAATAATACTAAGTAACCATAAACCCAAAACACAACAGAACCAACATACTAAGATATAACTACTTTTTGTTTGGTTTTATATTATTAGAGGTTCAAATCATCATAAAAGAATAATGTAAACAATAATATTATAATATATAGAACATGTATAATACCTAGTGACGTCTATACAACAAAACAAAAAATAATATGTAACTCTTTAAACAAACAAAAGTTCCAGTTAAAAACGTTCACAGGCTGCATAGTTTATGGTTAATATATCACTAGGTAGAGATGTTAAACAACAGAGGGAAATATAAAATACAAAGAGAAATCAGAATAATAAAACGTAATGCACAATAATATGAGATAATAATAGAAAGTAATTAAAAATTAGATAATAAATTACAACATTTATATTAACAACTTTTTTTTCTATGACGTGTTAGCAGAGGGCTAAGTTGCTTTTTAAAATATGCGAAATATAGAGATATCTATATAGTCACATTCCTTCATTATGCAAACGACACGCGAGACAGTGGATTGAAATTTAATTTGTGATTTAATTCAAGGTGGAATGTATTTTGAAAAAAAAAAGTTTATTTGGGAAACATATTAAACGACTCTTTAAATTATGTCTATTATGAACTTTAATGTGAATTTGTTTATTACTTCACCAGAAATATTTTAAACAACTGTAAGCATAACTAAAGATTGTTATAAATTGCGTTCTTTTTGCTTTTAGAAACGATTTGATAATTTTTAATATCACCCAACCAATACAAATATTGGACGAAGTTTGGTGTTTTCACGAATCTCTAACAATGACAGAGAGAAAAAGAATGGAAATCAAAGCTATGAATAATACCCAAGAGTTCGGAGTCGCGGCAAAACAGAATGGAAACTATTGGTGCCTTTGCATAAACAAAAGGGATTATTATTCAATCGATTCCGAAAAGATTGTATTTGTGAAAAATAAACAATTATATACAAACACATCCGTGATGATGATAAAAGATGTTGAACTCTTAAGGTATTTGCTAAATGTTCACGATCAAAATTCAGATGATTTGAAACGAAAACTTTGTCCTAACGGCAAATGCCCAAAAGATCCGGATACAATAATAACATTAGCCAACAGTGAAATATTAGCTAATGTTAAGATATCGGAGAAATTGGATTTCGATGATAAAATTTTGTTGCACGTCACTGAGGGGGCTCAAATTTTGTTAAATTACTTTGAAAAGACGGATGTTATATTCACAAGGAAGCTGCTATTCTGCGAGTATATTCATTTCGCCCCGGAGACTGAAATAGGTAATAAATTTTTCATTTAACATGCGTTTTTATGTGATAATCACTATTTGTGCGATAGGCACCACACGATAAAATAAATCATTTAAAAAAAATATTTCAAAAAAAATTTGAAATATTTAATCTTATAATGTCGCCCGTACGATTAATAGACCGATGATGAAATATATATTTTTTAAATTAACTTACATTTTTACAGTAATTATAAAAGATATCTAAATGTATGTATTAAAGTTTGACAGGTAAGTCCCTTAACACCTTTTATAAAGTAAACTTTGTAGTTACATGCAATATGTAATATGTTAAGTAAAAACTGAAAAAAAAACAACCAAGAATTTAATATTTCTATTTTTGAAACTAACAATTCATGGTGGAATTCCATTATAATATATAATAATAAAACAGATATGAAACTTATTTCCACTTAATTTGTTTGACACTGGTTTTATTCGTTAAAGCCGTCTTCAGACTGGTATAAATTATTTTTAGCCTACGGTTTATAATACATAACATGTGGGGAAGCGGGAAAGGGGTGGTCTACAAAGATTTTAATTATTAATTTTATTTCACTGAGATTCGTTAACATTATCAGTTTAAAAAAATCAATAGAATATACTACTACCAATAAAACACATTAACAGTCCTTTGGAAATTATTATTTTTGTTTGTTGAATAAATAATTAATGGATGCTAAATATTTTATATTCTGTGTACAATATGTCGGTCAAAAATGTTAAATTTTTCATGAAAATGCGCAGGTCACGATGTAATAACAAGGGCAGACCTCTGCCGAGAGTACAAATGTGAAGGTGACTACATTTTTGGAGGCGTTTGGAAAATTTCCAACATAAAGTATTGTGAACAAAACTTTGCGAATTTAGTAAGTACATTATTATAAATTTTTCTTCGCTGTGGGTTGGTTGTTGGTTGTACGTAAATAAATCTCGAATTTAGGCAAAGGGCAAGCCAATGGGTTATAAATTTAATTACCGGTACACGAACAAGATAATTGTTTTCATTTTTCACTTTTATACTCTAGTACAATTTTTGATACAAGAGTTAGTAATAAACAATGGTTGCGTACAATAATGACTTACATTACAATGGTTGAATTAGTTAAGCACGACATGTTGACAACATTTATTATATTAAATTAAATTAAAACAAATAACATTGTAAAACAACACTATTTAATCAACATTATTCAATTATATTCATTTAGAGATGTAAATAATACTTAAATAAAGAATTGTTTATGAACTGTCACATAGAAATGCTAGAATAGCCTTATGCATAGTGTCACTAGTGTGCCGAGTTGATACTTTAATGTTGACTTGACGTAAACACAAGTAGGACAAGGGGAAGAAGACGGCATTAGATTTCTAAGAGATGTCAATAAATAATTGCTTTAAAAATCTTTTCTAACAGACCTCGGAAGAGCAGCTAAACTTTTTGATACAATCCCTTGATGACTTGCTCAAAAATACCATTGTGAACACTGCGAGTCTCGAAAATGTTGCCAGGATGATCAGCAACCTTATTGAAAAGGACGACAATATTACGATACCTACTAGGATCTTCCAGAATGTTGAAACCTTAGCCAGAAGAGTAAAACTATCGACAAATAACAGCCAAGTAAAAATTGTACTACCCAACATGGCTATCGTGGTTGTAGACAATGATAATTCTGATACTCCAGTCATAGGAATCAGAGTCGAATCGGCGGCAGATGGTTTTCCTATTTCTTCGGTGGACCTTTTAACCACGGGTTCGTATTAATAAACATCTTAATTATTAGAAAGTACCTACTATTTTTATAAAAAAATAAATTTACGCTGGTACCAAAAAGGCTTAATAATGAAACCTGTTTTTTTTTGCCTTCATGGGTAGGCATATACCAATTACTTAAATAACATATAAGTTTTTCTTTCAGAATCAACATCTGATGATTTCGAAAAAATTAGCGTTTTGGTCAATGCGTCTTCTATGCTGAGAGCACATCCGAATTCACGACTTTCTTTTGTGGTTTATCAAAATGATAAAGTATTTAAGCCAGCTAAACAAATTGTCAGCGTAAGGCTAGGAGACGTGTCTTATTTTGGTGAAAACGAACACATTGACATTAAGATGACACTGAATAATAATAGTAACGGGAACGTGTGTGGACATGGGGAGTTTAATTTGACAGCAAACGGATTATATTGGAAAACTAAAGGGTGCTTGCACATCAAGGAGCTTGATATAGGAGGATTGGCTTTCTGCAGATGTAATATGCTGTCGCATTTTGCCTTTTTATCGAGAGATGATCTGCCTGCTGAAATCCCGGCTGCACAACCAGGAGAAAATGTAAGTTTTTTCAGTTTTATAAAAAAAATATATGTACTTATTTTGAAACTGCAAATTGAATGAAAAGAGGACAGATGTGTAAATTATGTTTTTTTTTATAAGAAAATAAAAAGTGGAATTAAACAAAGTTATACCATCGTGTTTATTATATTTATTGTAAATTATGTGTTGATGTAAGGTAGAGGGATGTAAGCGTTTTTTTGTTTAGTTTTTTTTTTCTAGAAAAGAGACTTACATTACACTGATTTTTAATTTGATAAAAAAGAGTTAATCTAAAATTATCAGAAAAAACATTTTGACACGAAAAAATTGTAATGTGTTTTTTTAAATACCGAATTAGTTAGTACGACAAGTTAATAACATTTATATATTCAATTAAATGAAGACAAATAACTTTGTAAAACACCACTATTTAATCAACATTATTCAATTATATTCGTATATTCATTTAGAGATTTGCTAAAGTAAAGAATTGTTTGTGAACTGTTGAACACAGAAATGCTAGAAGAGCCTTATGCCTAGTGTCACTAGTGTATCGAGTTGATACTTTAATGTTGACTTGACGTAAACACAAGTAGGACAAGGGGAAGAAGACGGCATTAGATTTCTAAGAGACGTCAATAAATAATTGCTTTAAAAATCTTTTCAAACAGACCTCGGAAGAGCAGCTAAACTTTTTGATACAATCCCTTGATGACTTGCTCAAAAATACCATTGTGAACACTGCGAGTCTCGAAAATGTTGCCAGGATGATCAGCAACCTTATTGAAAAGGACGATAATATTACGATACCTACTAGGATCTTCCAGAATGTTGAAACCTTAGCCAGCAGAGTAAAACTATCGACAAATAACAGCCAAGTAAAAATTGTACTACCCAACATGGCTATCGTGGTCGTAGACAATGATAATTCTGATACTCCAGTCATAGGAATCAGAGTCGAATCGGCGGCAGATGGTTTTCCTATTTCTTCGGTGGACCTTTTAACCACGGGTACGTATTAATAAACATCTTAATTATTAGAAAGTACCTACTATTTTTTATAAAAAAATGAATTTACGCTGGTACCAAAAAGGCTTAATAATGAAACCTGTTTTTTTTTGCCTTTGAGAGTATCTTCATCAGGAGCTCTAGTGCTAGTGTAATAACTTTTGAGATCTCTTCATGGGTAGGCATATACCAATTACTTAAATAACATATAAGTTTTTCTTTCAGAATCAACATCTGATGATTTCGAAAAAAATAGCGTTTTGGTCAATGCGTCTTCTATGCTGAGAGCACATCCGAATTCACGACTTTCTTTTGTGGTTTATCAAAATGATAAAGTATTTAAGCCAACTAAACAAATTGTCAGCGTAAGGCTAGGAGACGTTTCTTATTTTGGTAAAAACGAACACATTGACATTAAGATGAGACTGAATAATAATAGTAATGGGAACGTGTGTGCACATGGGGAGTTTAATATGACAACAAACGGATTATATTGGAAAACTAAAGGGTGCCTGCACCTCAAGGAGCTCGATGAAGGAGGATTGGCTTTCTGCAGATGTAATATGCTGTCGCATTTTGCATTTTTATCGAGAGATGATCTGCCTGCTGAAGACCCTGCTGCACAACTAGGAGAAAATGTAAGTTTTTTCAGTTTTATTAAAAAATATATATGTAGGTATTTGAAACTGTAAATTGAATGAAAAACGAGCAGATGTGTTTTTTCATTTTTTTTTTAATATGAATACTGCTCAAGAGTTCCAACTGCTCCCTTCTGGAGCCAGTGAGACTATGGCACCCCCAATTGGGGTACGTTGTGAGGCTGAAGGTTATGGGGAGGGGAAGGAGATGGGGAAGAGGAAGGTGGGTAGTACCTGGCTATTCAGATCTGGTCACCAAACACGGCTAAAGCCATTTCAAGCAACGTTTCAATTCTGAATGGTGGTCTTACACCAGGGCGATACTGAGAGTGTCTTCCACTTTGGAACGTGCCGCAAACATACTATTTATTATTTTTAATTAATTAATCGTGAAATAATACAAATTAATTAAATAAATAGTTTATTGGAAGGTGGTTACTTTTTTGCGTTAATTTGTGTTAATTCTCTTAATGTAATTTTGAGAATTGCACTCCAGTGATTGCATATTCCGCCAAATTGCATATTCCGCCAAAGTTTGCCTCGCACGTTATGAATTACCTATAGGTTTGTTTCCTAAATAATTTTGCTGGTATGAGAATTTTATGAATTAATTTCTCTTAACATAGATATTGACGATTAGTTTTCTCCACAGAATCCCGCTGAGCAGATTCAATATGTGATGCAGACCATGAATGCTATGATGGATCATCCTGTCAGTACTACTAGTCTCGAAAATGCTGCAACCATGGTGGACAGTATTCTAAAATTAGGAAAAAATGATACAATTCCTTCGGAAGTCCTAAAAAATTTAGAAATCATAGTTAATAAAGTGATTCTGCCAAAGAATCAAAGTCAAATAATAACAATTCAGAAACCAGACGTGAACATTGCCATTGCCATTGCAGACAATTCCGAACAAAAATCTATTGTTGGAATAAAAATTACTTCTGATCCAGACGAAAGCTTGGGATCCTCTTTTGAGTTCTTGACTTCAGGTATTTATGATTTTTGTTCATGATGTCATATATGTATTTTTTCTGTTCAGATGTTATAAATAACTAATTTAGCAAACTTATATTATGATAAACGTCTGTATTTCGATAGCATTCTCTAAAAAAATTATTTATGGAATTGGAGCTGACTCTTACCAAACGATAATTATATATTAATTTTTTTTAAAAGGATCACATTCCCGGGTTACGAATAACCTGACAATATTTGAAAATCTCCTGGGTGGAATCCAAACGCGGTGCAAACTTAGCCATTGACCGGTATAAATATATGTGACCGGGCTTTGTGCAAAGTTTTTCGAAATCTAAAGTGACCTTTCCCTTGTTTTGAAGGGTCTTGTTTCATCTTAAACGGATTTGAATCTTTAGAGCATGGGTTTCAAGTAGGGATGCTGTCCTTGGTCTTCAGGTATTTCAGGTGCACGGTGCCAAACAACTGGATACAGTCAGCATTTGTCACTTGAGAAAGGGTCGTTTCTACGACTCGTTCTTAAGTTCAAGAGCTTAGCTGGGGAACGATTTGCCGACCACTGCGTTTTCTCCCTCCTACGACATGGGTCTCTTCAAGATCCAGGCTCTCTCCTTTCTTTCCACAAAATACCCTCTACATGGCATCTTCAAAGATAACATAGGCCCTGAGGGAAATTACTTTCCTCCGGGCCTCCCGTATGGAATTAATGTAAAAATATGTCAAGTATGCAAAATTTCACCAATCTTGAAATAAAACTGAAGATTTGTATAAATATCAGATCCCCCCCGCACCGGTCACAGACACTATTCTTTATATAAATATAGATTAAAAAACCTCCCACGCAACAAAGAAAAGATATAATATCTACTAATCATCACTAAAAAGATTCGTTTTGAAAAAAATATCACTACACCTAAAACAAATACTTCGAACGTCTAAATTAAATACTTACATAATAAACATCGTGAATATTTCTTATTCTTCTTTCTCTTATCCTCTATATGTTTCTTCCGTATATTTACACTTTAGAAAATCTATTTAGGTGTTAGAATGTAAACCAAATGTTACTTCTAATTTCTTATTGAAAAAGTCGTGGTCAGTTGTGTCAAGTAAAATGATTTCTAACTTAACTGACTGCGGCAAGGGTTACCTGGTTTCGGTTGAGTGAAAACTCCTGTATGCAGATTGACGATCGGTAAACAATGTAGTGAAGTTCAAGCGTGAGGTAATTTGAGAAGAAGCAATTTATACATCTTTGGTATAGCAAATTTGACACTGGTCAAAAAACACCCAAATTTTCGGCATCAAGTTGTGATTTTTATTGTTGGTGTAATCACCACAAGAGAAATAATCCATGATTAGGGACTTTTTAAACACGTGGATTGCATTTTTTAAAAACGCTTCCTTTTTTTCAGATTCACCTATGGATTATTCTGAACAAGGCATTATCTTGGTAAATATGTCATCAATTCTAAGCAACCTACCGGTTGGCAGTGCACAGCTGTCATTTATAGTCTATCAGAACGATAAAGCATTTTTAAACACGAAGCAACAAGTTGGCGAAAATCTGAAAAAGGTCAACGGTAAAATCATAAGTGTACAAATGGGAAATATTTCGAAACTAGGAACAAATGAATACGTAGACATACATTTTAAAACTAATGTGAGTAAGATAGGAAACGAAAACGAAAACAAGGAATGCGTATTTTGGGATTTCGGCTTGGGACCAACAGGTCATTGGTCTACTGAAGGCTGTAAGTTTCTAGGAGAATTCGACCTCAAAGGATGGGAAACCTGCAGATGTTATCATCTCACACATTTTGCTCAGCTTATAACTATTCATGGTGCCCACAATCAGGATAAGCATGATCATAAACTGAGTGATTTTCACTATCGAATGTTGACGCACATTTCTTTTTATGGCTGCATTTTGTCCATCGTCGGCTTGTTTATTGTTGTCCTTACAGGAAGTCTATTTAAGACCTGGAGAAATGTCTTGGTTCACAAGCTTTGGATGAATTTAGTCGCCTCAGTAGGGATCATGATATTCAATTTCTTGTTTGTTTCCGCACGTGACTTAAATGATCAAAACTCAGACACAAACACATGCCTTGTCTCCGGAATTATTTTACACTACTCAGTTCTTTCAACGTTTTCTTGGATGTTTGTGATAGCTTTTTTCTACTATCAAATGACAGCCAACATGCTCAAATCCATGGCGTATTCCGATAAATCCGTACTGTTTCTTGCTCTAGCCTTTGGGTGGCTGTTTCCTTTGATACCAATGATTCCTCTTCTGGGTTTTGATTCTGACAGCTATTCAAACAGTTTAAGAAATTACTTTTGCTATCCCAGTGGGTATGGTTTTTGGCTTGCAGTTGTTTTACCTATCTTTATATTTATCATGTTTAACTCTGTGTTTTTAATTTGTATTCTTTATTCTATTTATGATACCTCACGCGGCGTACATGCCGCGAGTACAAGAGAGAACAATTTCGCTCGGGATATCAAAAGGTTCACGTTCCTTTTCTATCAATTCGGGCTAATATGGATATTCGGGCTTTTTTCTAAATACCTATTCATGGCCTATCTGTTTTGCATAACTGTTTCACTTCAGGGCTTAATTCTGAGTTACATTTTTGTTTTTGGGGATAGAAAAACTATTAAACTATGGCGTTCCAAATTTAATTTCTCTTCGGGTGAGGAAACATCTTATGTTAAATCGGAAATTTCCAGTCCCAGTAATAAAATTGTGAAGAAAAATAAATCTGATGGCAATGTAGTTGTTCCGTGGCGTAAATGTGAAAACTCAGGAAAAACTGTAAATACCTCTAGAATTCCGGTTTGTAATGAAAAAATGTGTTCTTGCGACGAATGCTCAGAAGAAGCATATCTAAAACTATTAAGATGATGTCTTGCGACATAATGAAAAATCATACAAAATCGTGTATTTTTGTTTTGAAAATTTAATCATTCATCAATTTAATCATTTCAATCAAAGTCTTTTAATAAGCCTAGAAAAAAATAAAGTATTAGGTCTATAAAAAAACAGTTTCAAGTGCGAACTCTCCTACTTGTAAACCCCTCTTTGTATTTAATTTTATTGCATAATGTGGCAAATTTAGTTTCTTTTATGATAATCGCGAAAAAAATCGATATTTATGCATGAACTTCCCGAAATAAAATAAAATGTGCATTTTCGCGTTGTTATTTTTGTAGCGTGAGGTAAAAGGTTCCGGAGGAGTACAGAGAACGAAAGTGTGAAAGTGATTAAATCAAAAGATGGACAAATATTAGAACCAGAGAAAAATCACTTTTTCATCTTCAAAAATGTTCTACTAATCTCAGACAAAATGCTTTTATATTCAGAACAAGACAATTTGATAAGAATTTTAATAATATAGACAAATTCTCTGTAATTTAAGTACCTAAAAAAAAAATGTAATTTAATTTAAATGTAATTTAAGTACCTAAAAAAAGTATGTCATAGCCAATATTAAATAATTTTTTGACCGTGTTGCAAGTTACCATGTTATTGCTGTGATTCCTTTCCAGTTGCATACTTGTCATTCGACTTAAGAGTCTAGCAGGACAATCGATTTTATCAAAATTTGCTAAAATAGTTAAACTTTGTGTCGCTTGTGTCGCCCCCATCGAATTTTTAAATCAATTCCACCAAAAGCTAATGTACTTTTTACTTCAAATAAGTTAGATCCCAGTATCCGCTCGTAAAAACCCGAAGTTTCAGCGATCATTCCCGAACACAGACTAAAAACGGAATATTACATGTTGGCCGTATTCGAGGATTGCTGAATTTCGATTTTTCCCTAGAACGTGGGGAAATCTCCCATGAGATTCCCTATTTAGTTGAAAAAATAATTGTAATATATCTAATAATAATCTAAGACTAACGGATATCCAAGATTCAAATAATATGATTTTAGAATTAATTAGGGAGTTGTTTACTGGTTAAAAACACTACATTTAATGTTGTTTTTAAACGTTAAAAATATAAAATGTCAAAAAGTTTACCAAGTTTTATAAAATCTACTTCTTCTCAATATGAAGTTAAAAAAAGAGGGGTATTGATATATTTTTTGTGTTAATAATATTCCCATGTAAAGTATTTTTCCATAAATATTGGGAATTTTTCTTTCAACTTTTATCCCTGAACACCTGCAGTTACGAGCGTCTGGCACTGTCTAGGACTGTGGTGCCTATGCCAATTTTGAGGGCTGTCAAAACATGGAAATATAAAACACCTTTGAAAAATACATTTATTTATTTAAAAGTTTATGTTTTTTGCAGAAAGAATAAAATAGTTTTATAACTTAAAAAAAAACACAAGCTTCAATATTTAACCATGATTTTAGTATGTTTTTTGTTATGTATTATTTTTAACATTTCCTACGAAATAAAGGTATCTTCCTATGTTCGCAATATACTAATGATTTATTATATCACTTTTTAGGCATATGAATAAAAACATAATATTAAAAATTCTTCCAAAATTTGATAGGTAAGAATTATTCAACAAAAAAAAGGAGAATAATGTGTATCCCTGGTTGGAATTTATTTATTAATTTAGTTCTATTAATGTCCTAGCGGTATTTAACAAACATTAAAATTTTACAATAAATTATATAGTTGTACCAAAGAAAAAATAGTTTTTTTCTCATTAGGAACATAATACCGGGTAATAGACCGAATGTAAATTGCCGGTATTAGGTAGATAATGCACTTGTTTTGCACAGTGTTACAAAATGGTACATAGTTTAGGTACAGTACGCGCCAAACTTAAATGTCGACCTGAAATTGATACGATCTATTATTGCGCATATACAGTGACAGCAAAAGAGAAAGAAAAAAACATACGAGTACGTACGACAGAGAAAGACGTGGGCAGGGAGGCTTGCCGGGTTTCGTTCCTTAAACCCGCCTATTGCGACGTTTTCTGTATCAACGTCAGGTAGGCATTAAGTTTGGCGCTTACGACACAAGAAATTCACATCTAAACAAAATAAAAATCTATACAATAAATACGTATTGGTAGTACAAGCATTAGAAATTTTGAAGGCGTTTTAACATTTTAAAGTTAAAGAAATAATCGTCTCTTTTTATAGTTTCAACCTTCAATGGAATCTTATTTGAGGTCCAAACACCAAACACATATATCGCCCTTGGTAACATAAAGTTGGTAACATGGAGTTTCCCATATTTAAATTTTTATCCTGAAAAAAAACACAAAAAACTAATTAAGCAAAGTGAATTGGTGATTATAGAATAAGTTAATATTCTTTTTTTTGAATCGCCACGATAATGGCTAGATTAAATACTTAAATGATTATAATAATTAATCATTTATTTGCATAGCCCTTAAACTTTTGTAGAACGAAATATGATATCTACTCGATATATTTTATGGTTTCAATAATATATGAGGTATATACTGACGTCTCGCTCTCACAAGCCCATAGCGACGCGCTAGGGAAAGAGACCACAATACAATTAAAACTTGCTTTGTTGTTCCGAGTTATGACAATATTAAAATCAAGGTACCCTGTGCGAAGCTACACGTTTGAAGACAATATGTGAGAAGGTACAATAATTTCAACGTCCGCGTCTTGGATATCTTGTCCCTTTTTACGTGTTCTATTTGAGAATATTTTAAGGTACCCTGTTTAAAGAAAGCGCGATAAATAGCCAACATATCAGAAGGTACAATGTAAAAGGACCGTATCGTGCCCTCGCAACTTCCGTTATCCATTCCCTTTTGGCATATTTTTTTTTTAGATGATAAACGGGTTATATGTGAAAAAGTTTAAGCACATGATCGTCCGTCCCCTTTCTACGCACGTTTTCGAAGTCCTTTTTGACATGTTTTCTTCAAATTACACGAAAAGATTATACGTTTTGATTTCATTTAGTTAGTCTATATGTATTATATCTTAATAACTAATACTCTAATGTTTTTCAATACATCTTTACGGAACAGAGCGTCACGGACGACCGTCCGAGCGGACAGACTTCCGCGTAATGACCAGAAGATCTAAGAAACCATAGTTTTAATGTATTTTGGTTGCACAAGAAAATTGAATATAATCAAATAAATCAATAAATTTGTTGATATTAGTGTATACATTTTATAGTTAAAGTACTGTTTTATTGGTTAATATTTTTATTTTACAGAAAAACTTGTTTTTTAGTACAAAAAAAATGATTTTAAAGTACGCTGATTTACGTAGTGTAAAAAATTTAAATACGCCATAATTAAGCTACATTATAAAAATATGCAAAACAGGTGGTATTGGTACAGATATTTTCTATTAAAAAATATTTTTTATATATCTTTTTAATATTGTATATGATTACAAATGGAAAAAAATCAAGGGGTCGATTGACGATTTATCGAAAACTGCTATTTTATAAACAGTTTTAAAGTACAAATTAATTTTTTAGTTAATATTTAAATTAAACAGGTGGAATACATCATACATGCATCTAATAAAAAATAATGACAAATATTTTTTTTAATGTGCTGTTACGTGCACAGGTGACTTTGAAAACACGCAAAATATTGAAAAAAATTTAAAAATCCCTCTCGGGCTCTTAACTATTGAGTTGTAGGTGTGTACAATGTACATATTATTATTATTGCTGTTGTGGAGTGAGAATACTTCATGTTGAAATTTAGTTAGCAGGTTATTATAGTTTATATTGTGTTTTGATATCTTTTTTGAATAATTTTTATATTTTTGTTAAGTTCATTATCATTAGATAGTTCAGTATCATTGGATATTATGTATATTATTAAGGTTATTGTAAAAAATATAAGTGTAAAATATCTGTTGATTTATAAGTGTAAAATATCTGTTGATTTTCCAAAATAAATAAAAATAAATAGTTGGACAGTCAAAAGCTTCCTTGTACTGTTTTTGTATTTTTATAACAAAAAATAAATAAATAAATAAATGCAATGCACCAAAATAAAAAAATAAAAAAGGGCTTTTTACTTTACACTTGTACTGTTACATTCTTGCGCCCTTGAGGTGATTTTTCACAAAAACGGCGCTCTATAAATTGTCCAATTATTATTATTATTCTTTATGTGTTGTATTATTCATATGTTTATCTAATTATGTTGTGCATGTAAATAAATAAATAAATATGCTTATCTACATTATAATAGATTTTTTTTCAATAACTCCCCGAAAGAATCTCCGAAGAAAATAATTATCCCTATGTCATTTTTGGGGATGCCGTGTGTCGAGTTTTTTGTGACACTCACAGTTCTTAGGCACAGCTCAGACATAGAGAGATAGTTATTTTTTTCCCAATGTTTCTCTCTTTCACCCCTCTTTGGTGTTATAGGTCATCATTTCAAATTATGTAGACAAGGGAGGCAAATTTATACAGATTGGTTTTACTTTTTTTGTTTACGAAAAAATTCATTACGATTATATTATGACACAGTTAGTTTTTAAAACTAAATACAAAACAAAATAAGGACAAAATAATACAGTGTGCATGTTTTCTTTAAATATTACAGTTTCAAGGTAAAAAAAATTAATTATAATAATAATCTCTACTTCAGAAAACAATCCAAAGGTTATTTGGAAAACGGTAAATTATGCAATTGAAAATAAGAAAAAAAATAATTCTATAAAATACATACAACATGAAAATAATATCATAGATGTATCCAAAGACCCAAAACTAACAGCAAACATTTTTAATTCTTATTTCTCTAAAGTTGGAAATAATCTCGCTGAAAAAATCTCTAAACCTTTACACACGCCAAAACCTATAACTAGCAACATACAAAGACGCAATACACTATCCACTTTTAAAAAAACTACTGAAACTGAAATACAACTTATAATAGAAAACATGAAAGACGGATCCTCTCCAGGTTTTGATCACATTACCGTGAAAATTCTTAAAACAATGAAAATGTATCTACTGAAACCTCTTAACCATCTTATTAATCTCAGTCTGACTAAAGGCATATTCCCTACTAATTATAAACAATCTATAATATCCCCTATCTTTAAAACCGGTGACCCACAAAACATTTCAAATTATCGACCGATATCCTTAATATCAAATATTGCAAAAATATTTGAAAAGATTGTGAAAAAACGGGTTGTAGATTTTCTGGAGAACAATAAAATATTACACTGCAATCAATTCGGGTTCGTAAAAACAAAAAGCACGCAAGACGCAATAGCAAATGTAACATCACTTATATACTCGGCACTTGATGAAGGCAATAAATGCGCAGGAATATTCATTGACCTAAGAAAAGCATTTGATAGTATCTCACACGTAAAGCTTATTAAAAAACTGAAATCAAATAACATCAATGATAAAGCGGTCCAATGGATAGAAAGTTACTTGAACAATCGTGCACAATTTGTTAAAATAAATGACCAAACAAGCGACAAAGAAACACCAAGTTTTGGTATCCCACAGGGCACCGTGCTGGGACCAATTTTGTTCATTTTGTATGTAAACGACATATTTATTCAACCATTACATGGACAAATTATCTCTTACGCCGATGATACAGTGCTTATAATAAAAGAAAAAACATGGGAAAAAATTAATTTAAAAGCCACGGAAGACATAAACACTCTAAAAATATGGTTTGAAAATAACCTCCTGTCGTTAAATAATGATAAAACATATGTCATCCCTTTCGAAATTAACACAAACAATATACCTCCAAATCTACAAATAATCTTACATGATCATTCTCTCGAACAACACGACACTAATCACTGTCGACAAAAATGTTCACTTCTGAAAATAGCGGATAAAATAACATATCTTGGAATAATCGTAGATAAAAACCTCAAATGGAAAGATCACATCGGCCATACAATAAAAAGAATTAGGAAATTAATTTATATATTCTTACGAATTAGAAACTTCTTATCAACGAAAAATCTATACTCAATATACTACGCATTAGTACAGTCTATTCTTCAGTATGCCGTTACCAGTTGGGGAGCAGCTTACAAAACTAGTTTGACCCCCATAGAAATTGTTCAAAAACTCGTAATAAAAATTATTCTAAAAAAACCTCCAGACTTCCCTACTGAACGAATATTCGAAGAATTTAAAGTCCCAACATTCAAAAATCTATTTATAAAAAATTCAATCTTACAAATTGTAAAAGAAAAAGAAAAACACTCATTCGTAACGGAAAATCGTACCAGACTCAAACATGTATTTGTATGCCCGAAACTGAACACTTCTTTTGCTCAACATCATTTTTCATACCAAGGAAAATACTTTTTTAACAACCTACCCATAGAAATCAGAATCATTAATAACAAAATAAAATTATCGAACTCTATCAAAAATCATTTTAAAGAAATCAGCAACGGGAAGACTACTTTCCCTATTTCCACATGAATGTAACACTAAAATTTATACTTGTTTTTACTCTTATGGAATGCATGGATGTCTTTTAGTTAAAAATTGCGATGTGTTTGTATTAACTGCACTAATTACTTATGTAACGCACGTGACTGTTTAAATGTATAAATATATATAGAATGTAAACTCTTCTTCCATCCACAAGCAAATGCTTTTAATGGAAGACCAGTACTACTTTATATGTACCATTTTTGTTAAAAAAAAAAAAAAAAAAAACTTATTGCGATATAACTACTTACTTACTTACTTGGGTAGTTACTTATTTTAAACTCTTGTTGTACAATTTTTTGAAAATGATTGTTAATTGTCGCGAAATAAATACCACAACACGGGCATGTGCCTAGCATGGTGGTCGAAAAATTCTAAAATTTATGTAACAAACAATTCAATGCATAAAGAAAACTTAAAAAAAAAATAAAAAATAACCATAAACATTTTTTATATAACCTTGATCGATTATTTTATCAACGTTTTTATTTTATCTAAGTATTTTATCTACCGATGTAAATGCGAGATGTCAGGCTATATCCATAGAAATTACGATTCTTCGAAAAACAAATTGATATCATAAATATTATACATGTTTTCTATTTATATCCTTATCGGTGTGATTAATCAGGATAAGATATAATTTTACATATCTGAAGGTAAAAAAAATGTTAAAAAAACGTTAAAAAAATATGAATTTACGATAGATATATGTACTCGTATATTTATACAAATAGTTTGATAAAAAGTTAACCGACAAGTACATTTTAACGGGTTTCATTGGATGTCCATGGAATTACATGGAATATCTAAGAATGTGGAGAGGAATGGCTTTTAGTCCATGCAAACTGAAATGCTGTGCTTAAACTAAAGAAATTGAACAATGAAAAAAAATATAAGTTAAAAGACAATAATGCTAGAGAAAGACTCGGCCATAAAAGCGCCAGCGAAATTTGGCTTGGCGTATTTTGGCATATCGCTCGCCGCATATTCCTAATGTCATGCAACCAAAAATACACTATGTGGGGTATGGGTAGGAATCTGGGGGTCAAAGTGTCCAGAATTGACGGACGTATGAATCCATCCCTCCAAAAGTGCAAGACGATGGGTCGAGAGAGTCCGGCTGGATAGGTCAAAAGGTCTCTCTTAACCAGTCTCTTGATCCGGCCTGCAACGCATCCGCCACCACGACCTAGATAAACCTCACCCCATCAATCCGGGCACCCCTGCTAAGTCACCAAACGTAGTGAACCACTTGGGGTGACCTATGACCTTATCCAATAAATGTTTTGGCGGCGGTACCCATACCGCCTCCAAAATTGAAAATATAAATTATCGATTGAGAATGTTACACCGTTTCGTATACATAATAAAATTTAAAAATTTATTTATTTTATTTATATTTTTTGAAATATTTACAGGGTGTTAACAATTATTATAGTTATAAAATTGCCGTTGGGATGTATATGGGTACTAACACTCCAATTATAAATGTTCACAGCATGCATAATCAATGTTTAGTTGTTATAACAAAGTGAAATATAAAACATAGTAGAGTCAAATATAAAACATAACCTGCAGAGAAAAAAAGAAAGATAATAAAAATAAAATGCTAATAGAGCAATCACATAATTGTTCTCCATGACATATCATGTTAGAAGATTGTTAATTTGCTTTTTGAAATATGTGCAACTGCTTGCATAGATATCTACATGGTCACATTCAATGGTATTATATAGACGACACATTCGAGACAGTGGATTGAAGTATGCTATATTGTTATTAAATAATTCAAGATGGAATGTATTATGACTCCTTAAATTGCGTCTATTAGGAACTTTTATATGAATATAGCTCAGAAAATGAGTGGTTCGAAACTTTTCATGAATAATTATGTATAAAAATATTAAGTCAGCAAATTGTCTTCTTCGTTCCAGTGTTGTAAAATGAAATTTTTGCAGTCGTGCCTCGTAAAATACGAGTAAGGCATTTAATCCATATATAAATGATAAAAGTCTTAGGAATTTTTTTTTTGTACTGATTCATTGGTTTTTGAATATTTCAAATAGTGTGGGTTCCAGATAACACTACCATATTCCAATTTGCTTATAACCAACGAGATGTATGAGGTTATAATGGATTGAGGGTTTTTGAATGGTTTCGATATTCCATGTATGAATCCTATCATTTTCAAAGTCAGTCAGTCAAATTATTAATGGAATATGCATAATCTCTTTTGTTACGAGATTTAAAAACATATCGTTTTGAATACACCAGTTATTTAGCGTGTAAAGGTCTTTTTGTAGCAAACCATGGTCAGAATCTGAGGAAATTTTGCGGTGAATCTTAAAGTCATCAGCAAATAGAACAAAATTACAGCGTAACATGGGGCCAAGTCATTAATGAAGATTAAAAAAGGCAGAGGGCCAAGATTGGAGCCTTGAGGTGCACCCGACGTTACGATTATGGGAGGTGATTCGTGTACATTTATAAGTACTAACTGTGTTCGGTTTTCCAGGTAAGATTAAGCCATCTAAACAGATCGCCGTGAATACCTATTTGATCAAGCTTCTGTAGAAATATAGAGTGGTTAACTTTATCAAATGCATTTTGAAAATCTGTGTAAATGGCATCTACTTGAGTTCTTTCATTAAAAGCATTACAAATGTAATCACAAGAGTCGAGAATATTTGAATTTGTGGATCTGCTGGATCTGTGGAACAATGTATAATCACAATTATTGATCATAAGTTCGTTTTTTATAACATTTGTTTTAGTTTTAGCTCCCCTAACGTTTTGATAAAAAAGTTTCAGATCCATTTTATTTTGCTGAAAATTTGACAAACAGCTAAATTAAATTTTGTGGATAAATTTAAATACAAAAATCAGATAAGAAAAACTAAGGAGTTATGATCACGGATCCACACCCTTGCAGAGCTATCATTTTTACGTACTAGGATGCGTCCATTTTGTATCCATACGTATTTGTGATTGGTTTCCTTGGCTTTCATCTTTGTAGCTGCGTGCAGGACTTTATTAGCGGGGGAGAGGTGTTCGCTGACGAAAATTGGTGACTTCGCGCCGTCGATGCCAAGGTGTGAGGAGTTGAGTTTGTTGGTTTTTTATTTTTTGTTGTAGTTGGCAACTGCTGCCAGAACTTCATTCCTTATCCTCACATTTGGTATTTGATAAAAATACATGCAATGAGCCAATAACGCTCATTTCTGACTTAGAAGATGCTATATTATTATGTCGGAAGTGACAAACATAATATTTGTCTATTGATTTTACAAAAATACTACTGACAAATGACGCGTCACACGTGGGCGCTCATTTAAACATTATTATTACTTGGATATTGGATATGTGCACAATATATATATATATACAATTTGGCAGGCGGAAATGGGTACTGCCGGCCGCACCACGAACCACTTATTGGATAACCAACACCTCTGCTTCAGATCACCCCAAGTGGTGACCTACGTTTGGTGACTTAACAGGGTTATTGGGGTGAGGTTAAGCTAGGTTTTGGCGGATTTGGGCGCACTGAACCCCAGATTCCCACTCATAACATTTTCCTTCTCAGAACTTTCTCACCTTTAAAAGACCCTCTACACAGCATCCCCAAAGATGACATACGTCCTGAGAGTAATTATTTTCCTCAGGGCCTCCTGTATGAAGATAATGTAAAAAAATAATAATGTGATAAGTACAATCGTCGAGGATAATCTGTAATACAGGCGTGAATACATTATGGCTCAGTAAACTTTGTAACTAGACAGTGCCTATTCTAGGAAACTAATCATGACACCAACTTACCTTACCTTTTAATACTCGTATTTACCGTTTTTTCTTTTTTGTTTGTTAATTCATTCATTCAATCCCACTTATCACGGTCACCCTATGACAGGGCCGTAGCCAAATTTGAATTTAAGATAGGGCATCGGTAATTACAGGTAGACCACAAGTAAAAATGTAACTTGATCTGATCTGGTGAATCGATTTTCGCCGTACATGCGTGAGGCAATACTTAATTGGATGATCAAAACATTTAGTTTTTTAACAATGATATAGGATTACCTTGTGTTCTTTCGCCAGGTAGATAAGTAGTATTTGTACACAAGCTAATTCTTGATCATTGCTAACAATGAACTTCAGAAAAGTAACTGCAGCATCAATGGCTTTTCATTTATTAAGGTTTATATTAGGTACCAAACATAATTTTAAATTACAGAATAAAAACAAAATTAAAGATAATAAAAAGTCCTTCCTTAAAACAATCGAATTCTTTGATTCGACATATCATTAAAAATACGAGGTTCTTCATTTAGATCAACTGACTTAGTTCTTTTCTTTTCAAAGGCTAGAAACACCATGCCTGCCATTCTTTCGTGACCCATTGACAGCCTCTGAGGCCTATTGATTGCAGTCAATGTTGAAAACGTAGATTCGCACACAGCAGAGCTGCAGCCTAATGCCATCTATGGGCAGAATAAAGAATTAGTATGATATGATTCCTTGGTTAATTCAAAGCTGTTTAGTTAGATGTCGAGGTAGTAGTTTTTTTCAATCATATCAAAATATGAACAAACAGTTTCCTAATATATTATCATAGTCGATGGAATTTCTTAAGGTAGGGCGCAGGTATTTTAAGGTAGGGCATTGCCCCAAAATGCCCCCCCCCTGGCCACGGCCCTGCCCTATGATTGTAGCTTCTGGCTGATAAGCCAACTGTGGAATATTTTTTTTCTTAGAGCCTCCTAATAATGCAAATAAAACTATATACCTAAATAAAAACCTTGGCTCCCTTATCAGAAATATGTCTTGTAAGGCAAAAGATATGAATACAATACCTTAGATATATTTCAATTTATTACTAGTCTTAAGATTCCCGTCATAAGGTGAAACCTGTAAAGGGCTTCGGAGACATCAAGCGGCTGTCACAAGCATGTAGTTTTTTGGTTGTGGAAAGCCTTTGACCGTCTCCAGAGGAAGCTTGTGTACTGGCAGCGTGTTTGATGTGAATTCATGTTTTTTGGGCATAGACAAACAAGCACCTGAGTGATGGTTTTCAAAATAACGTATCACAAAAAAAAAATATATATAAATTAGATAAAATCATTATAAAATATGAATATGCTTTTGTGTTAAATTTGTACAAATTCATCTGATTTTTTATTTAAATTAACGCAAATATGAATAAATAATGTTTTTATGTCAATGCTATATAATGTCAATGCTAATATCAATGTTTAAATATATAATATGTCATTTTATGCCATCATGTCATTTTCGGTAGTCGAAAGTGATTTTTGTGCGAAATGGAATCCAGTAGAAAAAATATTTTTTTAAATATTTTTTTATTATAACATAATAAAAAATATTTTTTCTACTGGATTCCATTTCGCACAAAAATCACTTTCGACTACCGAAAATGACATGATGGCATAGACAAAGGAGTATTATGTTTAAATACCTCTCGCAAAAAATCACAAAGGCTTGTCACAATTGCTTGAAGCTCGCATCAAGCCGTTGTGCCAAGCCATAGACAATAAATTTACGTGCTTGCCACCAAGCCGCTTGATGTCTCCGAGCGTTCTGGTAAGCCTTTGTCTTTGCCTTCGTGTAGTTTTCGATAGTCGAAAATGAATTTTGTGCAGCTGGAATGAAATGGAATCTAGCAAGGACAAAGCATTCATAGATCTTGCGTTGGTTTTAAGTTTGAATAAAAAGAAAAAAAAATTGATTGTCTGTAAATTCGGTTAACGGACTATAATTTAACACGATAACGCCATATAATAACGTTGGAGTAGAAGAGAGATAGATGCGTCACAAGCCGAACGCTTGTTCCGCCCCCTCGCTTGCACGCTCGGCTCAGGCGGAACGTGACAATGAGTCATGCTTTTTCGTGCATGCAGCCGGCGTTCATCGATTTATAAGACGTTATCAGGTCAATAAACCAATTTGGTGTCAAGAATGGTACAAGTTGAGATACCGCTGTACATACCGCACAAAATGATTACAAGCATTTTCTCCAAACGGTTGACCGTAACGTGGGACCTCTTATAAAAAAATACTCACATGAGACAAACTATCCCAGTTAATCAAAGATTGTCTATAACACTGAGGTTTTCGGCCAGTGGGTTGGATTTGCAAGAACTAAAACATAAGTGCGCTTTTCATCCTCGCACTCTCGAATTAATAATAATGAAAAATGTTATAATTTATATTAAAATAAAATATTAATTAAGAAAATTATTAATTCCCCATTTCTCCAGCTCGTAGATTATTGCGCAATGCTTGAGACAAGCCGCAAGCTTCCTCTGGAAACGGTCAAAAGCCACAAACAAACTATGGGCTTGTGACAAGCCACTTGACAGTGTCGGAAGCTCTTTAGGTTATAAAAAAAAAGTGAAAAAAAGTAACGAAGGTGTTTTAACACATAAAAAGGTAATATTTAAACGGAATTGCACCACGATTTCCAAATTAGAAAGAATGTATGCAAAGCTGCATTATAAATGCAAGGTTTGTCCCTTTGAATTATATTTGATGTATGAGTATGAAAAAGGGCGTAATTTTTGTACAGTGTCTACAAGTCCTTATAAGTCGTCATGTGATATGACGATTTAGGAAAAAATATAAACGAAAAAGTCGTCATGTGATATGATGATTTAGGAAAAAATGTAAAGAAAGAAACATGCGTAAAAACATACGTGCGACAGAAAAAGGCGTGGGCGGAGGGCATGCCACTTTTCTGTCCTTAAACTCTCCTATTGCGATGATTTCTGATCAACGTCAGGCCGATCTTAAAGCTTTGCGTCTACTATACGTAAACTTGTGACACCGGTTTTTTTTATACCACACTTCTGCAATGTGTTTGTTCAGTGGGTGAGTAGTACCGCAACTATACATGCAGTGACGAGTCCATTTCTATGGCCAACTTGGATAATTTTATAAATCAATATACTTACATATTTTGCAGTCACATTTCGTGTAAATAGACAGTTCCAGGGAGTTTTGTACTAAAATAAGTAAATTGGGTTTTTCATTGCTGCATACCATATTGGAATATTACTAAGGGGAACGCCTGCGCGGCCTTCTCATTAAAAAGGATTTTAAAAAAACTTTTTAAGAGGGTTTAAATTTATTAGGAACAACCGATATTACGTTGGAACACAAATGTATCGTACCTCCAGTGATTCTTGACATTGTCATTTGGAGTAAAAATGTAAATAAAATTTTGGTGTCCGATAACATGTTTGATGTTATTTTTTCAACTAAAAACATGAAAAACCATTTTATTTATTTTATATTTCATATAAATATAGTTTGTAGGGCAACACGATTTTTTAAATAAAAACAATAAAATCACAACAATTTCCAAATTGCTTAACTCGTGAAAAATAAAATTCTTTAATGGCCTATTTTAAATCAAAAATAAATAAAATAGCCCACATCCATACTAATATTACACCTTGCACTTAAAACTTCTGTATTTATTAATCTTGGTTTAGATCTCATCATCGTCTGAACTCTGGTTGCTCTACAGCAAGTCAGAAAAGTGAGCGAGTGAAAGTAAGCGAGTAAGAAGAGTCAGCAAATATTGATTTATTTTGAATTATAAGGCAAGTCAGTATGTTTTGGTGCATCAAATAATACAGTAGATAGAAACGTTGGGAAGTACCTGCTTATCATTATTGATTAACAGGCCAGTTCCCATCGTAAGTATTATTTATGTAGCAACGGTTTCCATGGAAATGTATTTCTTGTTGATTGATATTTGGAAGGATTGTTTTGACTTTTTTTGACGTACAGGTGTTAAGTCAGAAGCTTGTTTTGGGCTTTTAAACAAGGAGCATGTTTTGGGGTATAAGTCCAGCTTTAGATTTACAAGAAGAGTATATCAGGGCAACGTTAACCGATCGAGATGAATTACATATTTTGGTCATCGGAGGATGTGACGCGCGCCATATTATTAAAACATTGGCGCAGTCTTACCGGCACAAGGAAACCAACATCCACATTCACGTGATTGAAGGATGTCCAGAGCTCCTGGCTCGTCAGTTACTTCTATTGTCAATTGCGTTAACAGACCAGAGCTATCTAGGTCTTCAAGAGAAGACCCGGTATTTTATGGAAATTTTTGGAAATACTCTCTTAAGATCTACAACATCGCGCAACTTAAATGCTTTTTCCAAACAAGCTATCAAAATGATAACCAACCTGGAATATATGAAGCAAAGTATTCCACTGATTTCTTTTGAAAACGTGAAATATAGAGAACGAGACTATATTGAAATGCTCTTGAAGTTCTGGGGAACTGGTGGGACAAATCGATTTGACATTTGTGCACTTTGGGATGGTAGACTGAGAAGATCTCTCGGTGCGAGGTACGACTGTCGATTTGGTGTCTTCGATTGGGATTACAACATGCGACTGCGCGATGTGGGTGGAAATACCGTCAATTCACAAGAGTACAAGCACTTTCGTTCTTCCGGAGTCGCCTTCACTTGGCTGGAAACCGAGGTCAGTCGGCCAAATTGCTCTCTGGCTGCTGGAGTCATCAAGACAGGCGATGAGTTCACGCACCGAGGATATATAGGAGATGTTGTGACGGGACCTTACATTGCCTACGGCCTGGACTGTGACGACAAGACCATGATGAAATCAAACCACGGAAAGTTCTTTAAAAGATCTACAGACATAACTGAGAGGAATCTTATTAGAATGTTTTATGAGTTACAATGCGGAGAAGCGTTTGATCCATCTCTTATCGAGACAGATTGCAATCACAATTTGGGATTGGCGACTTTTGCTGTAATGGAAGCCAAGCTTTCCGAACAATCTGAACATGACGAGTGTGTAAATATTCGAGACAAAACAACGCCTTTTATTAATATTGATCGTGCAAAGATATTTTTTCACTCTGCTTCAGCGCTGGACAACTTTACCAAGAAGTCGGATTATCTGAAAAGGTTTCAAATATTGTTTGTTGGTCACAACTTTTGTAAGAAAATTAAGCCAGAATTAATTCACATTATGGAAAAAGGAGGATTAGTTATAATTGAAGGTCCAAAATTTATACTAGATTTGAAGAAAGATGATATTGAGGCTTTTGGAAAAGATGTTAAAATGATGACTAAAGATTTCGGTTGTGAATTTTTGGAAAAATTTGAGCCGCTTAAGGATTCATTTGTTAAACTCGTGGTTAAATGAAGTCAAGCGTTATTAAAAAAATATTAGTATTACAATAAAAAAATTTTTTAACTTTCTGTTTTTGCATTTATTTATCATTGGCAATAAAATCTATCAGCGGCGCGGCTGTTAATCTTTGCTGAAATGTATCTATATGTGGGCATAAATTAGAAAATTTATTTTATTTCTGATTGGATGTTTTCCAGACGACCTTTCGTGGGTAAAAGAATGGCAGGATGATACAGGGGTAAAACAAAATAGGTCCGAGACTATTAATTTAGTGTGAAGCATAAGAAAAGTTAAGTTTTGGAAATATGTATGTAACATCCTATTTTGAGAATACCAAACCAGGGCACTTGAAGTGAAAAACCACAAAACTGCGCTGTGTAAATGTTATGTTATTATTTTTTAGGGAAAATGTATTGAACTTTGAGATCCACCTCTCTACACAATCTCCAGGTAACTTCATTTATGTCCTAGGTGCATTTATTGCACAGATTTCTGGACTACTCCACTTCCTCTTGGACTCATTCAAACACTGTCATTGCACGATTCTGCTACTATTGTATTTGAAAGGACCAACATCATTAAATAATACGTTATTATTTTCTATTTAGATGCGCTCCAAATAAAAAGTAATAATAAAATACTATTTACGTGGGTAACTATTTGAGGGTTATGGAATAAATAAATTAAAGATCGTAAAATTTGGATTTCATCTATTTTTTCATCAAATTATATTTTACATTTATTTCATTTCACTTATCGAAATATTTACAGGGGCAAATGAAACGGAAATGGTTAACGTTTTCGTTTAAATTTCGCATATTTTTTTCTCATTTTTTTCACATTTTTTAATAATTTAATAACATATTACTTTCGATAATGCTTGACACTACCGTGAGCAAATAATGTTCACGCATACATCTTTATTATATATTCTATTTGTTTATTTCATAATCACTGCTGCATCCATTTCAGTAACCTATTCTCTCCACGGCGCTAGTTGAGTATTTATTCGATGTTGATATTTTTGCTATTAGCGGATGTAAAATAGGTGTTACGTACTGTGTACGGTGTACGTACTGTTACGTGTAAATGAATGCAAGAGTGAGTTAACTCAATCCCAACACTTTCTTTTTTTGAGATATATAAATGTTAAAACTGCAATGTTCTCAACTGGGCTGTTTCTCAACACTGGCTTTTTTAATTGAAATCATTGATTTAACCACATCTTTGTAACGCGTACAACGTTCGCAATTTGATGAACTGATGGTATCAAATTATTCCCGCCAAAGTATTCAAGAAACAGCCCGGCATTAAATATAACGAAGCATGACATGTTCAGTTTCGTGATCAAATTGTTGTAATAAATAAAACACTTGTTACAAAATATTTTAAAAAAATCTCCTAAATATAATATAAACACATCCTAAGCAATTATTAGAATAATTTAGAATTGTTAGGAAATAAAGTTGTTGTGTAACAGAATAAAAGTAAACAGTATATTAGTTGTGTGTTAAAGATATTACAGTACGTATAGAGTCTTCGTCACTTTAGTAAGTAGATACTCGTAATAGACTTTCCGTTTGATCAAATTGGAAATGATTCCGCATTCCCAAATGCTCGAATTCTACTTGATTTTGATATATATATGTATAACATTTATTTGAAAGGACCATGTCCCACCGCAATATTCAATTTATTCTTGATTAGTCCAATAATAATTAACATTTACCTAAAATTCTATATGTACTTTTATTGTGCTGAAAAATGCCTTGTGACGATGGTTCCTTTAATATTGACCGTAATGTACGTTAGTTGATTTATTTGACAGGCAGTTAAACAGAACTCTATCTATTGGTTCAAAAACTCCATTACGTTTAAAAATAAATGTAACATTAATTAATTAAGTTATTGAGGTTATCGACACCCTTTGCAAATCTACAATATGCAAGTAGTTATCGTTTCACTGATTTAGAATATATTTTTATCAAATAAATAGCTTTGTGTATTTCTGCACTGCTGACTCCTACATGTATAATATATTATAATATAATATGTTTATTCACAATTTGTTTTTGAGTGCAAAATAATTAGTTAAAGAAATCAATGTGACTTATAACTAGCCACCGGCATGTGCACCAAGGAGAATTTCTTTATTAATTCACAAGCATTCATTTTAGATTAATCGAATCGGAAAATATTATCAAGAAGATAAATATTTTTTTGCAAAAACAAACAAATAAGTAACGTTTGTTTGTTTGAATAACCCGCAGCGCACTTTGGATAATATAAATAAGTGTCTCCCAAACCACGGATTAAGGAAAGAACATCTGGAGTTTGTCATATTTTCGAAGTTATTGATATCATCTAAAAGTTAAAAAACTGTAAACAATGGTACTTTAGCACATTTCTTGCAAAAAGACCCACTCGTTTTAATGCAAACTTTCTTTTGACAATTCTAGAAGCCTTAATAGGCTTCTAGAATCTAGTGATTAAAGGTCGTTAATCTTGTTCCCCGACAGGCGTTTATGAATGTAACATTATGTACTCGTTTCTGAATAGTAAAGCCAAGGGAGAAAAAAGGTAAATTTTTATATTTATCGAAACAACGCAGCTGGACATTCTCTTTTGGTTAGTTCTTTAATGAAATAAAAACCATTATGATAATTTAAAATAACCTTGATGCAAAATAATATTTGAATAGCTATTTGCTTGTGCACAGAATACTATAATAACTAGAGTATGTTACACATATACGTATAATATGTACATTGATACATGAAGCGTGCTAAATACAACCATAAATGGAAAAAAAATGATAAAATGCGTTAGAAATTGGGTTATTGAATTTAAAACAGTGCTTTTAAAATTAATCTCAGTGCTTTTGATTGTAAAGAAGATCATTTGAATGAAGTCAAAGTGAAGAAATTTCAGATCATAACAGAGATTTTATAATGTTTATAAATAGAGTGGTGAGTTGTAAGATCATGAACATATTAAATGAAAATCTAAATACAAGTTATATTTTATGTAGGTACAATTTGAATAAGTAGGTATTACATTGGTAAAAAATATATTACAAAGAACGAACATTGAAATGGTTCTTACACGGATGTTTGAGACATGTAGTTTGTAACATACAACCTTAGAAATGTTGTACTGAGGTGGGCAGTTATTGCCTCACATAATATTAATACCCATTTACCTAAACAGGACACTAAACACCATATTATAACACACCAAAGTAAAGGAAACATCATATTACAGGGTGCAACACTGCGAAGGACACTATATTATAGTATTCAACTGAACTCTCGATGGATTGATGGAAGTTGGACTACTGTTGAATTACGATTTTTTAATACTAGTTCACACTTTTACTCTGCTGCCTTATTGCACGAAACATACGAGTTTACAACGAACGAGAGGCTCGTGTTGAAATTAATTTTATTTTATTCCATTTTTTATATCTGTGGTTAAGTACCCAATACCTGGCATCTTAACGAAAAATAAAAAACTTAACTGATTGTTAAACTTTACATGATGACTATAATGAATAATAAATGACTTGCAATTCACATTTTAATAAAATAAAATATGATGTTTATGACTTCAGTAACTGGCACGTCCTAATTTACTCATGGATTCACTAACTGGCCTGGATTTGGAGAAAAAGAAACAAAATCACTCTTACAAAATCTGGTGCTATTTTTGATGCATTGCTTGGATTATCATAGCTCTTGGGTAGACGGCGCCACTAAGTTCATTTTACAAATGCATTAAGACAGTGTAATGAATCGCATATTGTAAGGTTTTTATTGACGCTCTGCCAGTTAATTGAAGCTCTGCCAGGTTTTAGGTTCGTCACCATGAAAAAGCTGCCTTTAATTTTTCGAAAACATGAACGGTATTTACGAACGAATATGTTGGTAGAAAAAGGTATTTTGAAATAGTTTTTTTTTTGGTTATTTCACCCCATTTCTTTTCGTCACAACTTCATTGATTTGTATATAAGATCTAGTTATAAATTAGATTGAACGGTGACCGGTTCGCAGAGCCGGGACCGGATAATAACGTTAATCTCCCGGGAATTGAATCCGGAATCACTCGTAGAAAAAACGGACAAAAATTATAGACCCGCTAGCAATATATTTAGAAACAGATCATTAGAGGCAACTCTTTAATTCTCTGATCAGGTGAGATTATTTCTAGACTCCGAGGCCTTTAGCTCCTGGACGGATCTCTGTGACTTCATTGCGGTACACCCTGCGATTTTAAATATCCAGATAAGCTGGATATCCTTAATATGCACAAATTATTTTTAAAATACCTTGCATCAGTTCTATTACAATGAGGAGCATCTATTTCATTCACAGGAGTGGCAAAAACATGCATTATAATAACTATTTCGCTAAAATTAAAATTGACTAATTCATCGTGTGTTTAATAAGGAGAACTCCATTTATTTATTTTCTTTTATTCATTCAATAATACTATTATTCAATTTATAAAAACAGTTTGCTTATGAACAATTCTGCTGTGTAATTATTATTACGCGCTACAGTTATTTCGCCTTCTGAAGGCATTATAAAACTGTGGTTAGACCACTTAGTTATAATGTATATATTATTTCTTATAATGAAAAACTGTTTACTTTTATTTTTATTACCAATGCCTTATTAATTTCCGAATAAAACGTCGGAAATTATTAGTGATTGTTACCCTTCAAAGTTTTCTCAAATACTGCATTGTTAAAAATTTATTAAAGGTCCTTAAATGAGGTATTTTCAAATGGTTACTCAAGGGACATTGTTTTCGCGCATTATTTAGTATTTTTGTGTTCTCTAATAATTGAACTAAGGAGAAACAGCTGTCACGCGTTATAACTACTACACAGCAGAACTTGTTAATTAAAAAATTATAAATTCAATAATAATATTATTGAATACATAAAATAAAATGAAAAAAATCTTTAACGTGGTTTACTTACTATTGCTGTGACATTAATTTTTAATTAAATCAAAACTAAGATCCTTAGAACAATTAAAGGTTCTAATTACTTCTCCCTATTAAAATGCTCTATTTTGCTTCTATATAGAAATAAATAGATTCTCCACTTCGTTAATAAACTGAATCGATGTGTGTTTTTTAAATAATTTGTGCGTTTTAAGGATGTCCATCCTATCTGAATATTTACCTTTATTTTGACAATTCCTTGTAACTTGTTGGTGTTAACAATAAATATGAACATGATGCGATGCTGACAGTCGAATAATGCGTAACCATTAAAACTTATATGAAAGTAACAGAAAAAATAACTTAATCGCATTTTTGTGGCATGTAAATGTTGATGGGTATTTATTTCAATTTGATCTAAGCGTCAAATTCAACTACGCTATTATTAATCTAATTGATATAAACTGAATATACGAAACGCCTGTGTTGTCTATGAAAAGAAACGATGACGATTGGTTGTTACTTATTCCCTGTTCGAGCAGGTAACTTCGCATCTTTAAGATTTGATAGCTAGTTCTTACTATTATAATTTTATCAACCTTTACCTGTGTACTTTCACGTCTTGCGTTGATTCAATATGTTTATAAAGTATTATTTACACGTGTCTATCTATAAAGTTTTATTATATTGACAGACTCGTAAGTCTCTTAAATGTCGTTCCCTAAGTAACTTTTCTAAATAGGTTTTCGGTTTCCGAATTATCATTTAAATTTACTTTACAATAAATACTTAAGTTTCCCCTTTCACTACGGGGAAGTTTTAGAATATTGTGTTAACTATTCATATAGCGCAGCCAACCTGCGCAATTTATATTCATTTATTGAATGCTATTCTAAATTCATCTCTTTTTAACAAACAGCTCCGAATCCAAAAATACCGAACATACCGAGAAGAGTTTTCTTTGATGGATTCTTATTTACATACGTTTTCTGCTTTACATTGGGATAATTTCACGAAAAACTCTAATCAGGTGTTTAAAAGGTGCCTTCACATTTTTAAAACCAACTCATATTATTTTGTATTTTGCTTTCTAAATTGAAGTCAAAAACGTTAAAACATTTGATATTACACATTTTATTATAATAAAAGTGGGTAGATTTCTTAAGCACAGAATCCAGTGAATATGATAATGTAATTGTTGGTTTTGTAATGACTAACAGATATATTCATTAAATCAATCTTGCCTCTGGTTTATTAGGGGCAACTGACCACGCGTAGTGTTCGGATGATACTAACTTCTTATGCGTAGTGTTTAATTAATTGACATCAATATTAAATACCTAATAGCGGGAGTCAGTCCAAGGGACCAAGTAAGGTGCCCCACTATTCGGGAAGGCCCGACTAGAGCCTTTGTTTTCCTTTATAGATTAATCACAGATAAGATGACTCGGCTGAACAGAATTCTATGGCAATCCCTGAGAAGGCTGTATAAGATGCGTAGGCTGTAGTAGACATTGATCTTGCCGTGAATTTACGAAACTTAGAAGATTAAGATAGGCCACCCCTGGTGGCGCCATGACTAAGCTACGGGTCCCGAATAGGAAAATGATAGGAAATGTTTAGTTATTTGTACGAGGTTGTGTCTTTTGTGCCGTAGTATTTCAGTATTTTTGGAGTTGCGCTGTTCTTAAATTTGTGAAAAATCTTTCCCACAGAGATGATCCGAAAAGATGGCAGCATCCATCAGATGTTGAAAACCCGTGAGGTACCCTGCAGAACCTTAGGGACCCGTGGGACCCTGGCTATCGGGCTGTGCCTACACCATCGCGATAGTGTACTTTGACCTCACACAGTTAGCTCACATTATCACTTTGTTTTGCTGCTAGGTACTCAAAAACTGCTTCTTCACTTAACACACGTCTTCAAGATCTCCAACGAGAAGGTTGAAGCTTTTACCTGTTGTTGAAGTAGAACTTGATGTCGGTAATAACGCTCCATGGACTCGATACATTTCATTTCAGATCAGCGTTGCGCCTCTTACGGCCAAAGCTGTAATTCGGAAGCTCGTCGGTCGAGTTATCAGTCTGAACGGTGCTTTTAATCATTTACGTATAGATTCAATACCTGTTGTAGTATGTACATTAATGGAGTTATTGTGATGCCTATCATCATATCAGCTATGAACAAATCTCTGAAAATGATTTCGGTGGTAGATTTTAAAATTTAGTTTTAAAGTACTTATAAAAATGGTGAATAAGTAATTTTGATTGTTCAAAACACTAAACTACTGAGATATTAGAGAGAGTGTGGGGACAAGAAGGAATAGGATGGGAGAGGAAGTATTACACTATCGCGACAGTCATCACGGTATTCATTATTATAAACACTAATTTGTTCATCTTTCACAACATCGTTATAAATTTGAATATAATATTGTTTCGTATCTACCTAATCATAAGTTACATAATATTTATTATAATATTACGGTTAAATTGTAAACAGGCAACATTGTCACTTGCACTGCATAGTCACCATACATTGGGGTGTATCTCACTAAACACTGTACAGTCTTCACCGTCCGATGCACCATTATTAGACATAAATACGATATATACAATAATTGTTGATTAACTTAGGTACCTGAAAAACAGTGGACATTTTCAATTTTATTTAAGTGTATCCCAATAGGTACTCGATCACCGTTATTCTTTCAGACAGTCACGAAACCAATTTATATAAATTTACGATGGTTTTTATGGTACGTCTAACTTAGACCACCGATTTATTACAAAAGTGGCGGGATTCTAACTTATAGTTGCATCGAGAGTGCTTCGGCTTTGTAATTATTGAGAAGTAGCTTCATATACATAGTAAAGTTCATTTGTACAGTTCTTTAGCGCCCGGCAAACCAACCAATGATTCAGATGTTAAAAACTCTTCGCTTTACACACATAATATACACCTTCAGATTTATGACTTTGTGTAATGATTAAATATTTTGTTTGTTGAAATTAAAATATCTACTACAGCATGGCGCTTATTTTTATACTGTATTCGTAGATTCGTTGCATTTATAAAGTGAGAAAATCAAAAATGGTTTTATTTTTAAGTGTAAGAAAAATTCCGCTGTGTGAAAGGCAAGAGTTCTTTGTATCAAAATTTATTACGCGTTGCATTTTATTTTGGTTGCTTTTTGTCAAACTGTTTTGTGAAATGTGAATCAGGTTAACATTTTTTTAGGTCAGTAACCTACACAGTATGTATTATGCAAAGAGGTTTGTTACGTATACGTTGGTACAGTGTTCGTAATGCAGGACAAGTTTACACCAAAGGTAAAATAAACGATAATATTATTAAAATTGGTATTGGAGGGGACCCCACCACTTTCCCAATTTTATAGAAAGCTGAAGAATAAAAAAATGTTTAAAAAAACAAAGTGGCCATTTGATGACAATGTTACATTTGAATTTATGTGAAATAAATTAGAAATGACATTTGTGTATAAATTAGAAATGACATTTGTATTAAGATCAACTTGACGGCGTAGTAAAATAATGATTGACATTTCACAAAGCTAGTTTGATTGGAGGCTGGCGGCCAGCTGGGTTGAGGGTGCTGGGAGTGGGGTCTGGTGTCAGTAGTGGAGTGGAGTGGAGCCCGAGCCCTGGACCGGGCGGCTGCGGGTGTCAGAGGTGCGTGGCGCGGCAACCGCACCGCGCCCGTGCCCCCGTCAGTGCTTGTACTCCGGGAAGCGTGCGGGCGGCTCCGGCCCGGACAAGGAGGACGACGGGGCCGTGTCGTCCGAGTCTGAGGGCGGTCTCCTGGGGCGCTCCGCCAGCCCTCCCCCGGGCAGGCCGCCCCCCGTCCCGGCCACCACCGTCACCGGCTCCTCGCGCCCCGAGCTGCTGGAGGGCGGCGAGGGGAAGTACTCGCGCCCCGCCCCTGCCCCCGCCCCCGCCCCCGCCGGCAGGGCGTCTTCACTCGCCCACCGGGCTAACTGTTGTTGAGCTTGAATAAATTCATCACTAGAAATTGACAAGAAGAACAAACGATACTCGGCGGGGAACCTCGCCTGCAGTGCATTACGTTTCCAATTTCTACAATGTTGGCTAAATTATTCTCCACAGGACATGTACAATGGACATTACATTAGTTCTCTAATTGCTCGTATTCAAAAACAACAAACCACCAGCTTTCACTTATCTTCAGGCAAATAAGGTAGTTTCTTTATTTTAAATACTGCATACAGATTTAAATTAATGAAGAAGGTTATTGGAAATCAGAATTTAAAATGGAAAACATAATGCACTCTACAGACTTCTACGTTTCATTGAACATATTAAATATAAACATATTAGCACATGCAAACAGAAAAAAGGTATCTATCACGGTCATATGTGTTACAGCCTGTATTTATATAACAGGTGATCGGAGAAAAGCTCTGATTTCGCATTTTTGACAAAATCATTTTATTTTTGTCTCAATTATCAAAAGTTTTGACCACAATGATCTATGAACATGGAAATCAATAATTCAGCATTTCTCTAAATAATCTTACTGCAATATGCATTATAATGCGATTATCACATTATTATGTTATTAATTATATATAATCTTCTTATATTATTATCTACGATATAGTTATTTATAATTTTGGACAACGCTCTGAAGAATACAAATAGCCAACGAAATTTTCGACTTTCCGCCGCGCATCGAACTGCACTACCTTATTGTGCCATCTCTTGGGCCGACAAGCAGCCGTGTTTGCGCGTGTGTGTCTGTGAGTGCCCCCATTTACCACCTATTTCACCTTTCATCGAGAATGAGTCTTTCTGCCGAGTTTCAGCTCGATTGGATGTCGGGAAGCGGGTTAAATTCCAATTCCAAGATTCGCATTCATTCAAGAAAAAAGGACGTAATTCAAATAGATGTATTTAAAAAGAACTCGTCATACATAATCGTGATAGCTCAGTGTAGTAATGCTTTTCTACTGTGTTCGCGAAAGCGGATGTTCGACGTGAAACTGTGATAGGTATCTCCAGTGGTAACCGCGCAAGATTCCCCATTGCCCCAACAACGAATTTCACAGTTAACATTTTGTGAAAGTCTTATTCACGTTAAGTTATTATCAAGCACTGTGAAACAATCGGCCCATTATGAAATAAATAAAATAAAAAACAGAACTTTAAATTCGAAACTCGATGATTGAATGTTAAAGTTTAAATTCCGTGAAACAACCCGTCCCAAATGTTCCTATTAATACATTCGGATAAAACTTTGTAATAATACAAAGATAGCAGTCTAAAAATATGAGAATTATTTCCAAATAATATTGGTAGTTAATTCTAAAATTGAGATATAATCGACAAAATAACGAAAAATTATCTTATGTTAATGGTCGAGTAATTATATGCGTTGTCCCGTTAAGACAGAGATCATGGGTTCAATCCCCAGTTGCGACCGTTACCTTTTAATTTTCTGTGTCTTCTTCGTTTAGAATTATTAATATTATCTTTTTCTTCAATGATTGAATGTTTGGTTGAGTTCCAATATTCACTCTAATGAATTTCTATAAAAAATTAGGTGTGAATGCCATCTGATGTGATTTCTCACAAGGAATGCGATGCCGTTGTTATTATTTCCAAAAGTCTTCTATTTTCTTTATAAATCGTGTTTAAATATGAGCCTATAATAATTAAAACACGTTTTTTTTAAATATATATAAAAAAACTTAAATAGAGAATAACAATTGTATCAAGTTATTACAGGGTCGTGCTAACGTGTAAAAAAATAAAATAACTGGAATCATGAAAACTCATCAGCCTGCTATACTTTTCTTGATTTACTCGAAAATAAGAAAATTAATTAGGGCGGGTCTTGTAACTCAACGATTCAACCATTGATGGGTTTAACCTTCAGAAGTAACGAAATTTTACTTTGTGGTGCTAACGGTGCGATATATTTGCGTTGGCTAGATTTATTCTGCAGAGGTTATCCAATTACTGGAATGAAAGGAGTTGATTGGGAGCTTTTTATTCCCACGGCGACGGCATTCAATCATAGTGAGACCACGATGTACGTATGTCTGTTTCCCCCTAGGAAAAAACACCTTTATATCTTTGTTGTTTTGAAACCTTTATAATAAATAAAATGAAAAAGTCAGAAGATCAACATAGTAAAGAGCGTAAATGTTAATAATCCACTCAAAAATGTTCATAGAATGCATAGCTTAAGATTGAATAAATATATTATAACTACTTAAATTACGCTTATTAGGAATTAAGCTTATTAGGAATATTGCTCCGACAATAAGTGGTTTCAAGAATATCATCGATAATTTTAGATAAACATGTAAAGTCAACAATTTTATGCAATCATTATCATACATCTCTCTCACTCGTATTAAAAAAATGAGCCGCGCCGTTGCCGTGGGAAATTTAAAAGCAGCCATTTGGTGACAAGATGATGTTAGGTTAAGTAAGTCAGTTGGTTTACCTCTCACTGTCCTGCGGGTCGCGCATCCGGTGGGGGTCGTTGGCCCTCTCTCGTTCGCGGTCCGCCGTCTCGTAGAGCGCCTCCTCGTCCGGCGGCGGGGCCGGGCCGCCCCTCGTGCGGCCCGGCGACGGGGCGCGCAGCGCGTGGTGCGGCGGGTAGGGAGCGTGCGCGGCGTGGCCCGCGTGCCCGGCGTGGCTCGCGTGCCCGGCGTGCCCAGCGTGCGGCACATGCGGGGGAGGAGGGACGCGAGCAGATGGGTGCCGATAGCGGCCGTACACAAAGCGGGCATCCTCCTCCGGACGGCCGCGACATCGACTCCTGGAAATCGACGCTGTTTATAATACACACGTATTACTACGTACGTACTTCACTATTTTATTTTATTTGGGACACTCATATTCATTAAACACAAAAAATAAAAATTAAACAAAATCAACAAAAAAACTTAATCCATGGATCAGTACTGGTATTTTGCACTGTAGGTATCGAAAAGTATGATATTCATAATTTCTTCTATGGGAAAAACTTCAGCCATTCTGAATATCTCATGTTTTAAGATAGGTTAAAGAAACCAACGCAAAAAATAATCGACAGTTTAAAAAGGAATAAATGACTGAAGTTGCCAATGATGGAAAAATATCAGAAAAGATGTATCTATTATTAAAAAAAACTGGCACCCCTATTGTTATGATAAATATTGATATCAAACAAATGTAGAAGGACCTTTAAAATAATATGTTTATCGTTACTTTGAGCTTGGACGATGGTAGTATGGTGATAAGCAACAAGGAAATATGAGTTATTCACCATCAATATAATTTTAATATTGGCATTATAAACACTATTAAAAATTCATATTATCATCATAAAATTGTGTAAAGTTGGCTTTATCAATAATCATTACAATAACGGCATTTAAAATTAAAGACCAAAATAAAAAAAAAGAGTATAACAATATAATTACATAATATAATTTAGAAATAACTGTTATATATTATAAAACAGTTCTTTCTAAAGTGCATCTACCAGCTACAAAAAGTGTGATTATGTGTTGTGAAAATTAGGTTTATATTTTAATATGGATGGGTATCAATAATAATAAAACCCCAAAGAAATCTTAGGGCCTCCTGTGTAGGGCTAACGTAAAAATATGAATAAGTGATTTTTTTTCAATTGGAACTACTGGAAGGAATGAAATGAAAAAATGCAATGAAATAATACGTTTTTTATGATAAAGTGCAATTGGATGGAATGTTATTTTTTATGTAAGTTATGAAGTTTTAGAAGTCAGTGTTCAATACATCGATGCCTGCGCATAACCTATTAAGTTGCTAAGATTTTTCTTATAAATGCAGTTTCTGGATAATTAGTGTGGCACTGTTATTCTAAATATTAGTCTGAAATTAGCATTTTTACCCAAATACAAAAATCATTACGTAATAAATTATTATTAGGCCTCTAAAATCTCGGCGTTGATCGAAAGTTTTGATGTTCGTGGAGTCATAGTTTTCATTGTTTTGCGTGCGATATGAGAGGTACTTAATTTTTTTTTCTAAACACTTTATTTATAAGTAAAACAATGAGGATTCCACACTATTAAAACGTACTATAGGGGGCTTCTGACGTAAGATATGCAAAGAATCTTAAATATTTGGGCGTTCTTAAAAATCTAAATTTATGGTGTTTATAAATCCTAGCACATCCAAAGCCTTCGACGTGTGTGTTCGATGTGAGATTGAAAAAAGCTAACTTTATGTAACTCCAAGATCTAAGATATCTTATTAAATTTACCCCTGTTTGTACTTAATTATATAGGGGTGAAATATTTTCTTTCGAGAATAAGATATGACAATAGATTTATCAGCATTCAAAAGAAAACGATATTTTTTTTTTAAAGAGAGACAAACATTTCCGGGTTAAGAATAACCCAACAATGTTTGAAAATCTCGTACCACCACCACAGAAAGCCGAAAATGTTGTTTGTGTTGTGATAGAAGACTTAGCCGAGGAATCGAATACGGGACGCCCGGGTGGGACTCAAATGAGACGCCAACTCAACCACTGACCGTTCAAAATATTTAAATAATATTCATTGACCAGAGAGTTCAATTCATCTTGAAGCTCAAAACAATCCGTACCAGACTTAATAGTGCAGTAATCGGCATATTAAATACAGGTTAAGGTGAGAATTGCAAATATTTTTGTTGAAATCATTTAAATTAAGTTTAAATAAGAGAGGGCCAAGGTAAGATCCTTCGGGAACTCCTGGGCGATGAAATACGGCACAGTTACAGCTTACGTGCGATTGTCAAGGTAAGAGGTTAATCGACGAAGGTGATCACCGTATACATTGCTTCATTTTTAGTAATTAAGATCTGTGTAGACAACATTAACTTGATATGAGTTATCCATACCGACAAGGACGATATCAATAAACTCTTACCAATGTCATGATTAATTTTGAATTATGTAAAGGTTTTTATTACCGATTTTAATTAAGATAATTAATAATTTTTTTCTATCGATTTTAATTTCACAATATATTGTGGACATTTTTGACCATGAAAATAACAATTCATGTCTCACACTTCGCACGGATTGTTTTATTTTAATTTTTTCATAAATTCCACACACAAGGCCCTGAGGAAAATAATTCACTTCAGAGCCTACGTCATCTTTGGGCATGCTGTGTGGAGGGTCTTTAAAGATAGGAAGCAGAGGAGGTTCTGGGAAAGAAAAAGGCACGAGAAGTGGGTAGGAATCTGGGGGTCGGTGTATCCAGGAGTGACGGACGTATGACGGACCCTCCCTCCCACTGCAGTGCAAGGCAATATTCCGAGAGGGGTAGGTCGAAAGGTTTCTCTCAACCAGTCTTTCCCGATCCTGCCTGTCATGCGCCTTGGTGGGCAGACGCTTCCGTCCCCAAGACCCGGTCAAACCTTACCCCATGAACATGGGCACCCCTGTTAAGTCACCAAACATAGCGAACCACTTGGGGTGATCTATGACAGAGGTGTTGCTTATCCAATAAAGGGTTCCCGGGGCGGCAGTACCCATACCCACCTCGCAAATTGAATTGAGCCCCTGATAGCTTTCAGTTGATAGGAAAATACTACTCTGCATGTTTTATAATTTATTATAGGAGGTATGTTTTCTTTTCTTCATATGAACATCATTTTGTATGTACATTTTTAATATTCATTCATTTTTAATGTTCATTTTTAATATTCATTCATTTTTAATGATGATGTAATTCTAGGGTTCATAAATTTTGATCATATCGACCTACATTGTATTTAGGTTGTAGTAAAAAAATGGCTCCTTAATAATTATTTTTTTACATGCCAAAAATATACCCGATAAACCCGATACCGAATGGATGCGATAAGTCTGATTGGAGTCTTTATCGTTTGTTATTGTGTTGATTTTTTAAAACTTTCAACTGCAAATACGTAAAACACAACAAGCCGCAACTTTCGAGAATGTTACTTTTATTTGATAAAGGCGTTCTCAATACTAAAAACTGATTTTTGTGAACCAAATTTTTAGACCAATTCCAAAAAAAAATCAGGTGCTATTCAATCTCACGTCATCATCATGACTAATGGTCTTTGCCGGACAAAAGCTCAGATTTTCCACTGGTTCTACCGAACAATAAGTTTTTATCTTCAACTGCAATTTTCAGTTGGTGTCTTAAAGTGCTTTATCTATGTGTTTGAAGTCGGGTGAATTTGAATGGATGGTGATTGTTTGTTAGAATAGTGTAGAAATAATCTTACTCACCCTTGCGATGATTCGCTGCAAGGGGCCGAGTTGTCCAGCCGGTAGTGGCGGTCCGCCTCCGTCTCCGACATCCTGATGTCTTCCGATCCGCTGGGACTCATGTGACGCGAGGAGTGATGCTCCAGCTGGCGGATCAAGTCCTCCAGGTTGCGTATCCTGATGGGACCGCACGACGGAGGTACATCATCGTCCTCGTCATCCTCGTTAGCGTGTCTATGGTGCATCCCCGAACTGCCTTCCACCATTACCGTATGCGTCTGGGGACCTTCGCAGATCTTCTCCTGGCTGCTGGACCGCTTCCCGTATTCGTACGAGCCGCAGTCCTGAAGCGTCTTTCTGAGGATCTCTTCACTCAGGAGGCTACTGCTGCCCGAGGGGGTCGCGTTCGAGCCCCTGTGGGACGCCGCGTTTCTTAAAGCTTCTAGGATGTCTTCGTGGTAGCCGTTGAGGCTCTTCAAGGTTCTCTCCACCTCGGAGATGGTTCCCACTCCGCCCAGCAGCTCGGGGCCCATGTTGCTGTCGGACTGGGACATGACCTCCAGGTTGTCTGACTGCGAGTCGTCCCCCCACTTCTCCTTGCTATCCCCCATCACCATCCCGTAGCCGCCGTGTTTCTTCAGGATGCCCTTCTCGGGCAGTTTGGATATATTGTTGGGGGCTACGTCTATGAAAGCGACAGTGTCTTCTTCCCCTGAAATATTTATAACAGTAATGTTCAAGTGTTCGTTAGCATTCTTTAAATAAGCAAGACTTATTTTTCAATTATTTTTTTTTAAAATTATACGGCTTTATCGAAAATCGAACAATTAGCTATATTGGGTTGCTGACAGAGCGTCATAATTTTTTTTACTACGTGATGCCACGAGGACAACAATTTCTCTCAAGGCCTATGTCATCTTTGGGGATGCTTTGTGGATTTTTTTTTTAATGAGAGTATGGTGAGTGAACATGGGTCTTGAAGAGACCGAGTTGTTAAAACTACCTTAAGCTACCGTAAATATCAACCATTTTAAATATGTAGATAAAACTCACCAGAATGAGTGGGATCTTCTTCGCTTCCTGATCCAACTCCCAACCTTTTCATTTGTTGCATTTTGTGTTCTCTGTTGAAAGAATTACAAAAATCAAATATGTTTGACTACAAAATAAGAACGTTAATTTTTATTAGGTTAGATGGGAAGTATTCCCAACATTCACAAAGATGCAAAGTGATAAACAATTTGTGCAACTTCTAAAACAATTGATAATAACAATTTTTTATTTAAAAAAAAATTAGGTTTTCATTGCAAAAGTAAGTTTTAACGTGTTAGAAGTTAAAAAATTATTAAAGTACTTGTTATTATCATTAACTGAGATTATATAAATTGTACAAGGTCTGAAATTTAAGTCTTAGAGCCCGACGAAATTCAAAATATGAATGGAAAACTTTTAAAGTTGTTTATACTATTCTTTATAATATTCTCAAAAATAAATCAATTTTGTCAATTTGAGGAAGATTAGGTGACAATAATATAATATTCATAGAAATATTGATTTACAATGCCAATTCTACAGATTATGAAAAATCTATTTTTGAGGTTTAAAAGATCAAAAATAGCGAAGCAATAAGTTGTGGTGCAATACTCTGAAGGCGGAAAATGTGGTTTGAATATCGCTTTATTATTAGAGGCTGAATTACACAACATGATTCTTTGAAATCTACATAAAAAATGAAGCCATCTAAAAGCGAATGATTGTTACTTTGATGAACGAAATAGAACGTCAAGAAATAAAATTTATTGTGTCTACTTAATAATGTTAAGGTGAGTATTTTATATAACTTGTCATTTAAGTTGGCTTGTGTTTATGAAATATAATTATTTGCTCCGGTTCGGATAAGGGTGAAGCCATGCTTGCAGCTTCAGCGTCTTTCCACTGAGCAAGAAAGTCTCTCCAAACAATAATATTGGAAGTGGAGTAAGCTTATATTGAACCATCCTATCTCACACGTGACTGCCACTAGTGACAGTATTGTTTAAATGGATGCATACTCGTACATTCAGTTTGTACAGAGATCCGTTTCAAAGTGCTCCCTAGACTGTACGACGTACGCATACAGTCTATACTCTACCACTGTTAAACAGCGAGTGCTCACTGAGGCAAACAGTCGGCAGTCGCTTTTAGTATAATATATTTGAATATTCCCTTAGATTAGGACTTACTGGAATCTAGAGGAGTTAGCACCGGGTCCCGTGTGATTGCCGTGTCGGAACAAAACCCGCTGAGAATCTCCCCGGCTGCACGGCAATTTTGCACATAAAACACCATAATGTAATCAGGTATTTTCTATTAGTAGAGTTATCACACAGAAACGTCACAAAAGCCACTCTCACAGATACTTAAATACTTCCATTGATCAACATCAAAACACAAAGTATGAATCTATTTAAGGGTTTCAAGACAACACACAATAAACCGTGAATTCAATCAAACTGTAATGGAACTGCGGGTAATGGACAAGTAGTAAGCGATCGTGCACATGGAACCACAAAACACTTACAAACAGACACAAAGGACTCGGTCGCGGCGAGCTTTGCTACAGTTCATACTGGTCACACCCCATAAGAAACTACTGTACGAGGATTACGTTCTTATCTTCATCTCTAAAAACTTTAATCAATTTATCGTTGTGGTAGCATTGTAAGCAACAATCACTTTTCAACGAATGTTCATGATGAATAAAGTTCTCTAAAATTATTGTCAGAAAGCTGGAAAGCTGTTAATTCAATATTAAAAGCATGGTGGTTTGGAGTCTGCAATAGGTGCCGTACATATTGTCATTTTCTACAGCGACTCCTAAACTTTTGGCAAACTTGATTTAGCCTAGTACAATTCGAAGCAGTCGAATTATTGACCTGTCTAAAGGTCGGATAGCAAAATGAAAAATTATCAATTATTTTAGTCTACTTAGATAATTCGCCATCTAACGGCCAGACAGCATGAATCAGATCAGAATAATGGAACGTTAGAACTACGTTTAGTAAGAGACCTATCTAAGAGTCAGGTCTATCTATTGAGTGAGAGGCGCCTACTGAATGGCAAATACTTTACCTAAAGGTCGAGGGCATGTTGGTGAATGAAAGCATCTTGCTTCCGTCCATTGAAACGTCCTCCTGCGAGTGGTTGGAGCCCGTCGAGCCCCCCGGGAAACTCTTGGCAATAGGCTTCTTTACGTAGGGCGGGTCGTATTTCAGTATGGAACTCTTCCTTCTATTTTGAAAAATAGTATAACAGAATAAACGAACCAAAGAGTTAATCCGAGTAGAAGGAAAAAAAGGAAGAGGACAAGGCGGAAAAAATAACAGGCGGAAGGTTTCAAACAAAACAGCGGGAATTTCATAAACTGATTACCTGATCGCATTTTTTTCATACTCGAAAATGCACAGAAATGGTTCAAACTGAACCAATGAGTGGACATCTGCAACAATAATCCATTTCAAAATAACTTTTTTGAGTTGATTTTAAAGAATATTTTTGAGATCGTTTCTTCGTTTCTCGGTTTAAACATCAATGATTAATTTATGGATTTATGTATTTTGGCACAATGATGCCATTTTCAGAAAGAAAGTGATAATAATTAAACTTTATAAAAATCAGTTGTAATATTATGATAAATGGAAAAAAAAACTAATTGCTTAAGGATTAGTATAACCATTTACTTACAAAATGTTTTCATTGAAGACTCTGGAATATCTTTGGAAATCAAGAAAATGGGACAAGGGATTTGGAGGAAAACTACGATAATATTAACAGTATTTAAATATTTTTTTAAAACACTGGATGTGCCAAAATAGTTTTCACATTTGACGGAATTTTGTGTTGAATATCTGTGATAGAATTTTCAATTAAATTGATTTGAGAAAGATTTTACCTAGATGTTGTCAGCCCTTCCCAAACAAATAACATTACACCAAGTGACAAAAATGCAACCTTACAGAGAGTGCAGCGGTAGATCGCAAAATAATTTGGTCAAGTGGATACTTTTAGTGAGACAGGTTCGTTGCATGCGTGGCCCTGCGCTAACACAACCATACTATATATTAGTACACAATCATTATCAACAAATGTAACATCAAAAGCATTGAATTTCATACCAGAGGGGGTTAACAAACTTAATGAGTATATCACAGTTATCAACGACAAAGCGCCAAATTATATTTGAACTATTCAAGGAACGAAAGTAAAGTCTGATAATTACATCACGTGTAAGATAAACAGCCAGATTAATCACTAAAAGGCATCCCGTCATGGATGGATGCTTTCTCAAGTTCTCAAGTTTTTAGTCCGCACACTTACCTTTGTAAATGCCAGACTTTACGTAAATGAAAACTGTTCATTTGGACAAGTGTATCAACAGAACTAGTGTACTTGTGTTGATACCAGTATATATCTCGGTCATTGTGATTCTTTCAACATTTCCAACGTAAACAGGTGAATAATAATAAAAAAAAATATTATAAAAGGAAGCGTCCAAACAATGAATAGACAGTTTCAACGCTCAACAGGATTGTATTGCTGAGTAAACAACATTGTCCTTTACGACAGAGTGGTGTTGTTAGGAGGTGTTAATTACCTGAAATCAATATAATTACACAAATAATAAATATTAAATACTTACTCATCGAAACGAGGGACATTATACATAACATTATTAAAACAAATAAAATATACTGAAAATGCCAATTAATAAATTATACAGCGAGACAAGCTATCGAGCCAGATTGATTGCATAATTATACATTCCCAGAAGGACCTCAAATTGATTCATGCATGAGTTGCTGTCGCATTCTCTAGAGGTCTACTTCCAACTTCATAGGAGAGGAATTCATCAAACAAATACAAGACACGATCAAAGGAATGCATGTTGTTACTGGTCTATACATCAATCGTTACTTTACGAAAAGTGCCAATGGATAATATTCATGAAAAAATTTATAAAATTTTGAAGTTTCAGTATATTTTGACACATGAACTAAAACTCATGATTCGTCTGGTGTGAATCGAATCCTTGTCGCCTTGAAGCAATCCCGTACTCCAAGTCGATACGTATGAATGTTAGTCCATGCTCCATCCAAGCCGAACAAATGGCTGGATTGTCTAGGACAAGTGTTACATTTAGCTGCGTCGAACAGATGGCAGATTTTCACAGACACACTATCGAAGAACTTTACTATTGACCGCAAATAAAAAGGTGATGAAGGGTGAGGGGCTTTCTAACTACGCGAGGTCTTGTTACTAGTGTCTCGTCCAGTTTGCATGAACTGTGAGGTGAAATGTTAAACAAACTTTAGTGCTGAAGGAGTTCAACGATTTCTCCAGAGTGGTCAGTGGATATTAAATTTAATATGCATAGTATGATGTACTTATAAGTGTTCTAAATCATTGCGTGTCTTGTGTCAAATTAGTGAAATTCAATTAAATCTGAGTACATGATTAGAGTAAGTCAAAAATATATATATATATAGATTGTACAGTGTCACATTACTATAATCATGCTGTGACACCGACTCAACTGTAGGATGTCGGATCATTTACAAAAATATACAAGTTTTTAATAAAATATTTATATTGGATAGGAATAAGGCGGCGCGGATCAACCTATTAGCAGTAGTAGTGTAGTCTTTGAAAGGTTTGAAAATTAAATGTGTGAGTAAAAGTCAACATCGGTGCGACCATCATAGCGTGACAACACATACAGACATACAGACAAATAGCCGAGTCGTTCAATGGCGCGCTTAATACCCGCCGCTTCTACAAACAGTCAAACAACAGTCCTCTCGGCTGTCTTGTTGTCACACGACGAGGTGAGCGAGGGATCCGAAACGTTTCATTGCAAGAAAGCGAACATGACATGATTCGGAATGAAGATGGAGTGAAGAGAGAGAGAGAGAGAGAGAGTTACAACACGCCGGGCATCGGCAAAAGTTCACGTGTATTGAGCGCGCCTTGTCGGAACCGAATGGCAAACTTTGCACTAACACGTCTAAGTGAACGGCATCTAAACAATGAGCTAAAATAGATACAGAATGGAAAAAAGAAAGATGACGAAGGATAACTATGTGAAAAAAATACGAGGGACAATAATAAAAAAAAAATCGTGTGAAAACTACCTTCGGTCTGTTTTCTGCTCACTAACCTTAGGCACAGGGAGAAGTTTTTGTGTACTACGACTGACCTGTAGCAGAGAGCCATCAGAGCAAATGTAATGAAAACACCCCCTACCACGGACATTAGCATCCCCACTAGAAACACCGTGTTAGAGCCATGATAGTTCTCTGCTCGGAGCGGCATCAGCACACGGCCGGCGGCGGAAACAAGAGAGAAAAGGATCATAAGATAGGGCGTTCCTCAAGGATCACGCTCGGGCCCGACACGGAATCGAAGTCTACGCAAAAATCCGTCTTAACTGAAACAGAACTATTATATAAACAGATCGGGATCAGAGAGAATATCACGTTGTCGTCTAGCATCGTATAGCGGCACCTGTAATCTGAGGCCAATGGCAATGGGGTGAATGGGCCAACGTACCATGTATCTCGCCAGCAAGCAGACGGATTTTTGTTTAGAGTCTTCCAAACCCCAAATCTCGGGGTCTAGCAAATCTGGTCGCCTCTTAATCGGGAACACGGAAGTTAGAACACAATCAGAGAGATATGACGGTAAAGAAGGAACACGTTTAAAGTTTGAAGCGATGTGTATCCATTGACATTTTACAACACCAAGTATTCAAGATGCCACAACACCAATAGCGATAACTCTAAACCAAAATCCGCTAGCTTCCGGTAAGATTTCTACTAAAAATAAAGCAAGTTTTCATTTTATAACGGCATACATTATTATAAGTGTAAACATACAGATAGAGAGACAGAGATGTTTTACAATCAACATATTTGAAAACTAAGAAGAAGTTTTTATTTAAAATATTATGCACTAACATACAATAAATAATTATTGTCAGTGTTTATCAAAATACCGCATTCCAGGAAACTTCACTGTGAGGGTTCAACGGGGGCGTATTCAAGTCGCGAAGTCTGTTTCACGATGTCTTCAATACTAATTCAATACATAGTCAATACAAAGCCAAACCTTTAGGTGTTACCAGTTAATTACACGAATGAGTATTCCCGCGTTTCTTGAACCCTCTTTCATCGAATCAATATAAGTGTTAATTCAGTAATTCAGTCCTATTCTGTAACCCAGTCTAAAGTGAAACTGATTCATAATAATGGAGTCAAATTGTTTAGAACGCTTGATTCATATAACTAAAAATGTGTCTCATTGTTGTTAGCACAAATGAAAATATCTTTCAAATATTGACTGAAAACTACTAATCGTGTTTTATTGTTTAGCAGTTAGTTCGAAGAATTCGTTTTTATTTTAAAGTAGTTTGTTTTATTTTTGTGTTAATTTTTAATTTTCTTAAAATGTAATTAACTAAATTTTTCTAGCTTACTTATACTGTCTGTTACGAGACCGTCGTTTTGGATTTCTAATTTTCAATTTAATAAAGCCTTTGAAGGCCGTAACAGATATCACGCATCAATCACTGCTAAAATCACTTGTTATTGCACAAAAATAATTCAAAATTATGTATCTTAGTTTTATTTCAATCCAAACAAAGATTCAGTAGTGACAGAATAGTCCTGAATTATTTTTTATAAAGAAGTCAGCAAAAATACGAGACAACAGCATCACAACATCCAAGGATGAGCGGCTCATTGACACCATCCAGGTAAATGGGAAAGGCCGAAGACTTGTCCAGGTTTAGGCAGGTTTTCTAGATTTTTATTGATTATCGTAGTCTTCCGTCTGCACCCGAGGGTCGCGCTTACTGTACCAGTACCTGTAGCAAACAGCCATTAGAGCAAAACATATGAAGACACCCTTAACAACGGCTACTAGGATGAACACCATCGTCACCGTGCTCAGCTTATTGCTGCTGTCGTTGCCTAGAAACAGCAGTGGCAAAATGGCATATCAGTCACATAATAAAAAGTACATCAGAGATTCTTGATACAAAGCATTGCATAATAGCGTAGACATCCAAACTGATAAACTTGCCATTAAATTTGGAGCTGGAGGCAAACCACATGACTTTATTTTTACCGCCGAAGAGCGCACATTGAAATAACTGGACCATGCGCAGAAAAGTAAAGTTCGCTAAAGTACGGCAATGAGAAACCAAAGTCGCACAACGGCTTGCAGTGCACTTCATTGTGGGCTTCTCAGCGCTGGATTTGAATGTTCGTTTTTAATTGAAACGCCTAGCGCAGTGCAGCGCTAAAAATGAGTGAGGTGGTCAAAATATAATACATTTGTAAAAGTGATGCTTAACTAACTAAAGTAATAAGCTCACATTTTCTTTACTCGATTTACGATATGTAATTTTTTTACGCAGCCAGCAATTTGCGCGCCATTTTAAAAAAATCAACACATCTATTTTCAAATGTCTTCTAAAACCTTTTCTTTTTAAAGTGCTTTAAATTCTTCAAGTTTCAGAAAAAAATTTCAATTTTATTTATTTTTTGTTTGACTGTGGTTTGAACTTTCCTACCCAAGAAATAAAAATGGATAGGAATCAACTGTGTTACCAACCGGGCCAGATCCCGAGTTGATAGATGTGACAGAAGTTAATAAAACGTGCTTTAATTTCTTCGAATACCAGAAAAATGCGTATTATCGTCAACGAGTCTATTTGCCGAGTTTTAGTTCGATAGGATGACTGGCAAATTTCCACCTCCATGATTCTGATTCATTCAAACAAACGAAAATGAAATTCTAAGAGTAAATTATTTAAAAAGGACTAAATGGCGATATTACAGTACGAGTTGCCTTGCTTTGTTGACACATCACAGAAAGGAAGGCAGTCATGCCTTCTCCACTCTCGGCGCAACTCGGTTTGTTCACCTTTCTCTGATGGGCAGGTCTATCAATTTGGAAATCTACGCATAACAGACAAATTAAATAGTTATATCAATAGTTCTTGGAAATAATAAACATTAATTGGTTTAAAAAACATTGTATATATTATCTAAACTAAACAATAAATAGGAAACAGTTACAATATTTATTATTGTCTTTAATTCGTAGGACTATAATATTAAAAAAAAGAAATTATGTAAAAAACACATTATTTAAAAAAAGAAATTAAAGGGATTAAATCAAATTAAATATTATTATAATTATGGCTGTTGAAATCAGATATATTTATTGTTTCTGTATTATTTATAAAAAAACACAAAGACGTAATTATTTTTCAAAGACAATAAGGTCGATAGACTTATTGCAGTTTAATGCACTCTAATTGATTTGTCATTTGTTGAGAGTTAAAAACATTATCGTCGTAATTGAAGTAGATAAGAGATAAGAGGTCGTCGATCTGCGTATTTCACACTATTTTTCTTTCTTACAAATATTACACTTTTAGCGAAACCTATTTTAAATATTATATTAATATTACCTTTTAAAATGGTTGGGATATTTTTCATATTATTTTAACCACATAAAAAACGGCTTTCAAAGACGCTTCTTCCAAAAATAAGAAATTTTATACATAATTTAAATTCCTTCTTCGTACAGTGTAACATGTGGGTGGGTAAAGTCTAATTTGCATGAATATCTCTAACGAGTACACGTCTGATCGGAAAGGTGTTACCACGAAGAGGTAGCTTTATTTATTTTAGGGGCTTATTTTGAAATTGGAAACTAGTCTTATGAATAATAATAGGCCACTTGCATCACATTTAAAAAAAAATTCTGGTTTAGGCAAATGTTCTGAGACATTTCTTTTTATTTTTTAAATCGTATCTTGTGAAACCCTGGCGATTTTTCGAAACTTTCAATCCGCAAAATCGGACCGTTTTTTATAAACCGGAAAGACGGGACATAATTTTATGGGTGCGAAAAAAATTATTACGTAACCGAAAATCATTAAAAAAAAAACGATATATTTCACATTAATGGCACAGGAGCATTGACCTAGTATACCCTTGGTCGAAGCACAGGAGAATACGAGGCATATCAAAAATATTACATCTCATAAATATTTGTTTCCTTGATCCATCTTATTGATCATTAATCATTATAATGTTCAACGTCTTCGTATGACAAAATTCAATGTAATAAATTTGTATTTGTTAATTATAATAATAAATATATATTATTAAATTTGATTTTGTTAAAATCAGCGATGTTGCCATTATGCTCCTAAGTCAGCCGCTGCGGAAAGCATTTGTGCGATGTTCACTTTATACCATCTGTCAAAACACCAAACCAAACATAAGTTGGCAAGGTAACAAATAATAAATCTAGTGAATTTTAAATGTCAAATTAAGAAATTCGCCGGAAATCACAGTATTGCCATATAAAAAAAAGTGTGGAATTTTACAAAATTAATTGAATGTTTCGGACAAGGAACATTTTCATGTAGTGACGTCACGAGCCCAAAAAACGAAATTATTATTTAAAAAAAATATACATATAAATTTCTAAAAAAATATTTGTACTTAATATTTTCTTAATCTAATAGAAAAATCATTATGAAATCCATGCAAGTGGCCTATTATAACTTTTTTCCTAATTTATCAACGTATTTTAAAACCTATGGTTCTATTAAAATAGTGGTTCAAACAGAGTTTGTAATCTTTGTTCCGTTTCATTGGTTTTGAAATCTTGATGGAGCATTAATCTTAATTCAAATTAATGTTGTATTTAATTGGTAATCTACCAAGAAGCTTGTCGGGGAAATTAGTAAGCTTCCACTTACTGAAACAGTCAGGGAGACAGATGAAATTGAAGATCGCCGAAGTAAATGAAGGTGTCTCGTGAAACACGATGCCATGGAGATAAAGCAATGAAAGTTTTCTGTTTGTTCAGCACACAGCCAACTGGACCGGGCCATAAGTTTCCGCTTCATTTGCTCTCTGATAGAACATCAAGACGATGCAAATTTAGTTAACAAAGTCTTCAGGGAGTTTGTGAATAACTTTCATCTCGCTCTCGGAATAGTGAGAGGGGAAGCACAAATTTCAACAAATGTAAACATCGCTCGCTGTCAATTTACTCTACCGTAATAATAATTATGTTATCACCATTAATAAAACTGCAACAGATAATTTGAAGAACACCCGTGGCACAACATGTTTCACACCTTTTAGTTTCAGCCTCTTAGGATCAAACATATAATAAAGAAGTTATTTAATGGAGCCAAACATGACTCGCAGTTTTTACTATCAAACAAAAATACGTGATTTTTCGTCGTTTGAAAGAAAAATAATAATCCTTTTCAGTTTATCTAAAATACGTACTCTGGATGCCGTGAAAATAACACTAAAAAATAGCCAACGTGAAGAATTCAAAATTCACGCCATTCGAATTATATCTTATTTTTTATTGCACGAACAAGTTAATAAATTTCCTAAACGAAAAGAATGAGTTTTAAAAAATTTGTAAGACTTTTACAAATTTCTAAAACTGTATTTTAATTTAAATTTATTGTATTTTATTTAAATGTATTTTAATTTCTAAAATTGAAAATATAAATTATGAATGTAACACATTTAAAACACATCGGAAACTTTGCAAACTGGAATTTTTTTTGAAAACTCTGAGGGATTGTTATTAATAAAGGAATATTTTGAATGACGTTTTATTTACAAAACTGGACATGGCAACTAAAATGTTTTCATTATAATGCTTTATATCAAATTCGTTAAGCGTATTTAAATGTTCTATTCAATTTCATTGTCATTATCCACAGAGCGCTTGTGATTTTTTTTACATACTTTAATTTTTGTCTCTTGCCTCACTAGGAATTTTTTTTCTCGTAACTAACGAGAATTAATGTATGTGTAATGCAAGTTTCTATTTAATTTCCGTTGCCATAAGTCGCAACGTTTAGTGACTTTGCAGGGATGCCCGGGATCAAGGGTGAGATTTGTCTAGATCTTGACAGCGGACGCGTTTGCCCACTTTTTGCGTAGCGGGTCGGATAGGGAGAGGCTGGTACAGAGAGACATTATTTTGATCTCTAGCCACACTCTCTCAACCCATCGGCTTGCACTGCAGCGAAATTTGATTCGCCACAATGGATTCACACGTCTGTCACTCCGGGTTACCTTCACCCCCAGATTTCAACCCACCCCTCATACGTTTTCCTTCACAGAACTTCCTCTCCTTCCTTTCTCTAAAGAGACCGTCCACACAGCATCCCAAAAGATGGCGTAGGCCCCTAATGCCAAAAGAGCTAGTGTAAAAATTTAAAAAACCCATCTAGTAATGCCATAAAATTATTTTTTATGCAATTTTCAAATCGTGTGAACTGGACATTGTCGAAGCGAAATGAGAAGTGACATGTGAAGTAGTGTAACATATTTATATAAAAGCACTTGGCAAACAACTCCATTTGGGCTTATTTATTTTATTTTGAAAGGAAAAGCCAAGATATATTTTTATTCCTGACCTTGATTCGAAATTCCCATCAGGTAGTTGATGGCGCTGAACTCAAGAGATGGGGCTACGGAGACGATTCAGCGTTTTTTTTTTCTAGAAAAGGGTTCAGTTTTCAATCCGAAAGCATTGACCCGCATCTTGAAAAGGAAAATTGACAGAAAATCTAATGAAATAGCTTGGAGCCAGCCGAGTTTTGTACCGGAACGAGGAAAAATTGTTTTTAACACCGAAAAATGAAAACGACGATACTGAAAATTCTTAGTCATACTGAATTAATGAAACAAATATATTGAATGATGGTAAAAACTGAAGTTCAAATAGCTTGAAACCGATATTAATGTTAACAATGGCATTAGAATTAGAATTACTTAAAAAATATTTAAAAAGTTATTAATTTTTAATATGAACTATTTTGAAAAGGGAATGGAAATAATTTTTTCCTTGCGAATTTTTTTAACATTTTGTGAGTTTTGTATATATGTCGAAACATTTGTTCCGCGGCTATTATTCAAATACCGTCATATTTAAGGGTCCACTATTCGAATTTGACCGATTTCTTACATATCTCCCTTAAACATTTGAAGTTTTTAAGCTCTTAAAAAAATATATGTTATTTTTGAAGATAATATCTAGATACGTTCCACGCCGAAACGCAAATTATATGAAATTCCCTCGATAGAAAAAAATCGCAAAGTATGCTCCGAAAATTATTTAAAACAAGTCTATTCCTATTATTTTACAAGTTATATTTGTGAAAAAATTCACAATGTTTCTTTAAATGATACTAAAGATACGTTCCACGAGATTTTTGCTCTATTTTAAATGAGTCATGTTTTATTAAGCTTTTTCGCCATTTTCGCTGCGATTTCATCACTTAAAATATTAGCGCGCTCTGTCCAACATTCGTAATTACACATCTCTCCATCTTCTTCTTTTTCAGCCGAATAGCGCCGCCAAATATTTGACTTGAAGTGGCTTCTATTGACATCTGCGCGTAGTTTGTTGAAGTTTTGGATGACATACCTACAATACCAACTTCACAGTTTTAATTTAAAAATTCTTTTTGCGTCATTTAGCGGTCGTCAGAGAAAGGAAGCAGTTTTTTTGTATGGACATGTTTTTTTTCGATGTTGGTTTATTTTTGTGCATTGATGTCGACGACGTTTTAATTCAATATATATTATGATTTTTAGTTAATCTATGATAATTTGTAAAAAAAATTAAAAAAAATGAACAAAAAAAAATGAACTCCTCACGTACAGTTTTGTTCGCCAAAACTCACTCGCGGAGAGGTTAATGTAAGAAAACCCACTGGGTTGTCTATCACAATGTGAATAAATATACTGGTCGAACATTTGAAAATGTTTAAAAAATTGAAAATGATGTTAATAATCATAAAAATATGTTTTAATATGTTTTTAAAGTAGACCATTACTACCCCTGAACTTTAACTCAGAGATATTTCGGGGAATAAGCGAGCAAATTTCCTCTCTCGGAGCAGCTTCGCTACTAAGTATTAAATATTTAATTTGATTTGCCATAAAATCAATACCCCTGAGTGGATCGTTGAGAAGTTTGCCAGTAAAGCGAACGATAAAAGGCTCTCTACAGGGTGACTGAAAACAATTTGCCAACTTAAAAGTTAGCCCATCGTCCGTGAACTATTGTAGACATTGGAGACTGGAGACATACATTGGCGCCGCCTCCCCTACTAACTACTAACTGCTAACCACCCCCTTTCCAACTGATATCGAGGGATCATTTTCTAAAACGATATATGTTTTTATATAGATGTGTCATTGTAAATAAAATTATATTAGTAAGAGTTTAATTATTTAAGTGAAACTTCTTTAGGCCATAGGCTTAAGAAATTGACGCATTGCTGTACCTAAGTAGTGTCAAAATGCGCTCATTGGCTGCTTTGATTATGACCTCATATTTCAATGCTCCTATTGGTTGAGTTATGAAACGAACATGACGCATTAAAGCCAAAATGCGCTCATTGGCCGCTTTGAATATGACCTCACTTCTCAAGGCTTAATTGGTTGAGAATGTGTTGGCAAAAGTTTCAACCGCGTGTGAACTGCACTCGATTTTTTAAATATTCAATTGAGTTGCTTTGAAAACGTATTTTACACGTAAATTTTCTATTGTATTTTCATTAATAAGTGAAAGTAATATTTCTTACAGATTGATTTTTTCATTAGATGCCGTCAATGTCGAAATTTTATGGAAAACATTCTATTTGTTGGGCAAATAATAACACTATTTGGATTAATTGTTTTAACTTATGAATCTTTATTAAATTAACAAAACCCCATAAAAAAACAAATCTGGAAACCACGTATGGAAAATGTTGGATTTCATAACATTACCAGAAAACTTTCAATGTGCTTATAATAAAAATATGTCGGAAGCTAAATGAACCAAAAAAAGACAGAATAATTAAATGATATTATTAATATTAAGCGTTAAAATTGTTTAAGTTGTTCGTGCAATGAAAACGAAGGTTGTATATAATTCGTAATATAAGACTCTTTCATTCTCACAACATGTACACATTGTACACCCAATGTTAAAAGCAGTGTTCTTCAAAGTGGGTCGCCGAGGGATTAATTATTAGGTAGGAATTAAAATGTCTTGGGGATTAATTATTTATTAATGTTGGTTACATTTTTTATCGAAAACGCAGAGAAAATGAAATGGCAATACTATCGCAAATTTCAAATTAATGTGTCCTATTAATTTATTAGGTAAGCACCTACTAGATGCCTTACTAATAATAAAAAAAAACTTCACAACTTTTTAATTATGTTTTAGTTACACATTGAAGAAAGACCGTGCATGCTCAGATTCGACTTGGTACCAATTATGAATATGTGCTGCAAAAGAGCTGGCAACGTCGCGTTTTGTCAGACTTTCAATTCCTGTCTTGAAGTTATTTTGGAGATATTATTTTTTAATTGACTGTTAACGCGTGGATTTGATTAGATAATTATCAGTACATTAATAGGCGAAGCAAAAACTTTGTACCTCTTATAATGAAAATTGCGCGGACGGAGGAGTATGAAATTTCGCACACTTATAGTTTATTTAAAGGAGGAGAGCAGAATACTAATATTTTTTTAAAATTATGCATAAAAAATATATTAAATCAATAAAAAAAAAATTACAATTATGGTCGAATGTCGACCATTGGGCGACCACTAGTAATTTTTAATACCCAGGATGGAAGATATTCTTAGTATCGCTCTGGTGTTAATACCACCATTCAGAATTGAAACGTTGCTGGAAATGGCTTTAGACGTGTTTGGTGACCAGATCTGAATAGCCATGTACTTTCCCACCCCCCTATTCCCCATCTCCTCACCCTCCCTACTACCTTCAGCCTCACAAATAATCCCAATCGAGGATGCCATAGTCTCATTGGGAGCAGATGAGTCTCTTACGCGGCATTCAAACAAAAAAAAAAGAATTTTATGAAAGCGGTATTTTTAATAACAGAAATAGATATATTAAATATTTTTGAACGGTTGAAGTGGGGCATGGCACATATAAAGTTGAGAAACACTGGTCTAACGAGTTATTGAAGAAATTGAGCGAGATCCCGAAATTAAATTTTAAATAAATGCACGGGAGGAAAAAGCAAGTAGGCAGTTTGCGCTATGTTTTTCCCCGTCAAGGGGCTGGCGGCTGGGGGCTGGGGGCGGCGGTTGGCGCTTTGAGGCCGCGCTTGCCTCTCTAAAGGCTCTCTAAAGGTCGCCCGCTTGCATATTAAACAGCGGTCGTGAGGGTTTTTGCATTCTGTTTTGAGGTTTATCCATTGAAAACGCTAACTACTCAAGGAAGAAGAGGACACAGGGAAACTTTGCTGATTATATTAGAGCTGGGAATTACACCTAAGAAGGAATTATTATTATCCTCGAAGAAGCAAAAAAGTAACTTAAAGAGCTTCTTAAAGAGCCAATTTCATTGGCGTAGAAGATAAGCGTTGGCAAAAACGTTAGCTTGACCATAATAATATTAAACGTCGAGATGTTTAATATTATTATACGAGTATAGGGATTTTTTTAAAGTAAAAGAGATGATATCGTAATTAAGTTTTTCCTCCTTTCCTTTATATAAAAATGAGACTCATTTACTGCAACTAATCAGTACAAACTAAAAAGTTATATCTAAAAAAATATAAAAACGTGTTTTTATTTTTCAACAGCTTGCTCATTGTGATTTAATTTAAAAAAAAAAACACCCGTATACTTATTTTTTTTTCAAATATTTTCAAAATTATTTTGTGTCACCGGTTTTATAAAAATTATAAAATTATTTCGAACAAAGGCGATGCAATATAACAATAAAATTAATTTTTTATATGAACAAATAGGATTGTGTGCAGGTGAAGATGATTAATTTGAAATAATGATTAAGATTTATTTATAATGATTTCATATTGTTTGTTCACTATTAAAGCACCTACCAACCCTATTTACGTTAATTTAAAGCGATTTTTAAAAATATTTAAATATTTTTTTTTCATATCATGAAAATGTGTATTGTGTACCCACAAATCTACCGAAATTATTATTATTAATTTTGAGCACTTCAACAGACTTTAATTTGAATATTATTTAATTAATGTTTTTGTCTTAGGTGTTATTTTCTATTTAAACCTTCCTTCAGGCGTAACAATTCTGTGAGATGAAGTGATCTGTTATTTTTGTGCCAAAGGGTAAATATCGCCAGTCAAGGGGCGTTGACCTCCTGACATTTCGTCCTTCCCCACCCCTCACAGAGGGCCAGTTTCCGTTCGTCTCGTGCGGATTGTGGATCGCTGCTAGGTATGCAGTAATCTGCCAGATGAATTGCGCCCGATTGTGTAATGCTTCAATACTGCATTCCAGTATGAAGCCTTTTGAATAACATATCTGTTTATTGCTTTTTTTTTGTTCTTGATCAGTCACAATGTTATTTTATGGTACGAATGCTAATACAATTAAATTGAGCGAAAATCTATTTTGATCAGTTTTTCTTTGATTTAATCTCACAGATGATTTGCATTGCGCCTGACGGAAGGTTAAAAAATGAATTGCATTTTTTAAACAACCGATAAATTGAGAAAATATTACTTTGACAATCTTCCTGAAAAAAATATTATTTCTCAAACTTGTGTTATACTTTCAAACTACTACCATACTTTGTCAGTATTTTTATCTGGAATTATTTATAATTATTGCGGTGCAGTTTGAAATGTCACAAATTTTCCTCTACCAGGTTTGTAGTAGAATTTAAGCTTATTCTGAAACTGAACTGCGCTGTGGAATTATTTCCATTGTCGTTGGGGCAAAGTTACTAACAAAATGGTGATTCAATTATTTTACGTAATAAAATTAGTACCAGCGTCTGTTTTTAACGGACGCTCTCACTTCTCCGATAATAAAATCACTCGCTTTATTGAAAGGGAACGACTAATTATAAAGTTCTTATAAATCTGAAGCTCTTTAATTAAATTCTCCTTTAAATAAAATATCTTGCAAACTGGAATGAATGCGTGCTTTGCGCTCTATGACAGTCACTATTATTCTTAACAACAAAAAATTAACATTTGTAACGATAATAATTAGGTAGGCTACGTAAATAAATATAATATTATAATTCTCATATCAACAAATCTAACTTTAAAAATTTTATATAGATTAGTAGATATTTGACAATAATGGAAAATAGGTTTTATAATAAAAATTATAACAAAAAAAATTAAATACGTGTTTTTAAAGCTACACAGCTCATTGTTATTAAATTTTTAAAATAACATACCATATGCTTATTTTTTTAAAATATAAAAAATATTTTGTGACATTGTGGTTATATGCACAAAGCACAAGACTGCAGAAGTGAAAAAGCTTGCACTCGATGTTCTGAAGCACATGACTATGAAAACTGTCAAAACGATATTCAATGCATAAACTGTAAAAAAATTAATGAGAAACTAAAATTACAATTACCAACTGACCATTATGCTTGGAGTAATGAATGCTCGGTACATTTGAGAAAAATTGAAGCTGAAAAAAAGAAAATTGATTTTTTATGCCACTAAAAAACTCTAAAATAAAACAAAACGAATTGAAAATGTACTATCAAAATGTCAGAGGCCTTAAAACAAAATTAAGTTTAATCCAGTCTACACTACCAATGTTTGGGCACGACTTTGTAGTTCTTTCCGAAACGTGGTTGGAGCCAAATATTCATTCTAGTGAATTAGGATTCATAAATCATAATGTGCATAGATTAGACAGAAATTCATTGACAAGTACTAAAAGCAGAGGTGGTGGGGTTTTAATCGCTATCAAAAAGAAATACAAAGCAAACTTAATTACAACAAAACACAAACAACTTGAGCAAATCTTCCTGCAAGTGAATGTTGCCAAGAATAAAAAGATTATCGTGGGCTGTATTTATATCCCACCAAATTCAAGCAATGAAGTATACAGATGCCATAGTGAGGAAGTTGAAGCTATATTAAAGAGGAATCCTAGTGCAATATTTTTGCTTGCTGGTGACTATAACCTTCCAAATGTGAACTGGATGAACAGTGACAATAATATCAGTGTTAGTGAGTCTGAACGCATTATTCTAGACATGGCGTTATTCCTAGGTCTGAATCAGGCAAATACTATACCAAACGAAAATAATCGTACCCTAGACTTATGTTTTTCTAACTTAAAGTCACTTTTAATTGAAGAATGTAGTGAACCGCTGGTGCCCATAGATGCTTATCATCCTCCACTTGAAGTTATTATTCCTCATGTGCATGTTAATACTTGTAAGCTGTCTTACAGTTACCAAAATTTTTTCAAAGCTGATTACGAGGAAATTTGTAATTATCTTCTCTCTTTTGATTGGTCATCTATGCAATATGATGACATCAACACAGCTACCAATAATTTTTATTCTGTTTTGGGAAAGGCTATTAGCATGTATATTCCAATCATGAAATATAAGCCAAGCACCTATCCAAAATGGTATTCCAATGAACTTATTAATCTTCTTATTACCAAAAAACTGAAACATAAGGAATATAAATTATATCGAAAAAATTCTGATTATATTGAATTTAAAGATTTAAGAACTTCATGTAAAAAAATGTCTATGACCTGCTACCGTAACTATTTAAATAATATTCAAAACTCCATACTAAATAATGTTAGTTATTTTTGGAAATACTCGAAATCTCTTAAAGAAGACGATTCTGATTTTCCGAGCAGTATGCACCTAAATGGCAGCCATAGCAATAATACTGATGGTATTGTTAACTTGTTTGCAAAATTTTTTAAAAGTGTTTATTCAACAGACTCAAATAATTCTCCTATTCCAACAACTACTCTAGATGAAACTCTTGATATTTCACAGTGTACCATAAGTATATCTGATGTAATTACTAAAGTTAAATCCTTAGATATCCACAAATCTGCTGGACCGGATAATATCCCTACAATATTTATCAAAGAATGTATCAAAGTAATTGCTCTTCCATTATCCAAACTTTTTAATCTATCTTTATCTAATGGAATTTTTCCTGATAAGTGGAAAATTAGTTATTTGTCTCCAATTTTCAAAAAGGGTGATAAAAGTGATGTTTGTAATTACAGACCTATATGTATTCAATCCACCATACCGAAACTCTTTGAAAGCCTAATACTTGACAAACTTTTTACACAAATAAAACCTGTTATATCACCTCACCAGTTTCGATTTATGCCAGGTAGAAGTACTCTTTCCAACTTTATTATTTATGAAAATTTTATAAACAATGCTTTTAAAGAAAAAAAACAAGTGGACACTGTTTATACTGATTTCAGTAAAGCATTTGATACAGTTTCCCATGAAATCTTAATTTGGAAATTAGGAAAGCTTGGTATACGCGGCAATATTTTAGCCTGGTTTAAAAGCTATCTAACTGGAAGACAACAAATAGTTAGAATTAAATCCTCCCTGTCAGAAAAAATTAATGCAACAAGTGGAGTTCCACAGGGTTCACACCTTGGCCCAATCTTATTTATCTTGTTTATAAATGATCTTACAAAAATATTTCATGATGTATCTATCTTGCTTTTTGCTGATGACCTCAAAATTTTTAAAATTATTGAAAATATTTATCATTGCAATATTCTTCAAGATAATATCAACAAATTGTTAATTTGGTGTATGGAAAATAGACTTTATTTAAATATCTCAAAATGTCAAATTGTTAGATTTTCTAGAATAAAAAATCCAGTGATATTTAATTACAACATTGATAACAATACTCTTCAGACATTAATGCAAATTAAAGACTTGGGCATCACTTTTCAATCAAATCTTTCATTTGTTAACCACATAACAGAAATCTGTAATAAGGGCTTAAAAATGTTGGGGTTTATAACTAGGCTAACTAGAAACTTTAACAATATAAAGTGTATTAAAATGTTATATTTTGCTTATGTTAGAAGCCAACTTGAGTACAATTCTCCTGTCTGGAATCCTCATTATAATATGCACGTACAAGCTGTTGAAAGAATACAAAACAAATTCTTACGTTTTCTAAATTTTAAAATGGGTATTTCAGCAAGTATGTTAAACTACAACACACTTTTAAACGATATGAATATGCTTAAATTGTCAGACAGAAGAATTTTCACTGACTTGGTATTTTTATATAAAATTCTAAATGATTTAGTTGATAGTCCGGTATTACTTGAATTGATAAGCTTCCGAATTCCACTTCGTAATACTAGAAGTCAGGATTTATTTCAGTGCAGAAATTCTGGGACTAACTATCATATGTATTCCTCTTTGCCCAGAATACTAATGGAGGGAAACAATTATACCAAGTCAGTGGACATCTTCAATTTATCTTTGAATAAATTTAAAATATTGTTATTGAGGCAGTTCAGTTATGTACAATAAAATGTTTTTTCTATGCTATATATGTAAAAGCCCCGAAAAAGGGCGTTTATTTATAAATAAATAAATAAATAAATAAATAAATAAATAAATAAATAAATAAAGATTGTATCAAAACTTTTCAATTTTTTTTATTTTATTTATTCATTTGTATTTGTACATTATTTTGATAATACCTTTACATATAGTTTGATAATACCTTCGGAAGGCGAAGTGTGTTTGAAAATAAACAGCTTTTTTAAATAAAAAAAATAATTATAACATTAAAAAACAAACAAAAAAAACATTAAAAAAGTATTTACAGAATATAATAAAAAGATACAATAATAAAACACATCCATCTTATTTAAATACGATTAGAGAGTTCCGCGAATATCATTATAATTTATTTACAAACTTTATCATTGGAATTATCCGATGTATCTATATTTTAAAAATAAATTTGCACACAATGAATATCGTTGTAATCAGTCTCGAGGACACAAACATATTAATAATGTAATCAATTAAAAAGGATTATTTGTATTCATTGTGTTAAGTTATAAATATTTTAACCACGTGGTGCTATTAATCTATCACTAAATGACAAGTCCTCTAAAATTTTTTTTTTTTATTATTGTCAGTCATATGACAATAATAAAGAAATATTTAAAAAATAGAGCTAAACTTCCTGATTGTATTTAAAATTTTACACTTAGACTTTATTAACCACTTTATGAGAAAGTTTTTAACAGGTTTAGTTAGATAAACATATTATAAAGGGTATTGCCGCTAAGAAGAATATAAACGCTAGAAATATTTCGATACTCATGCCTACAAAATTTGAAATCGCGCGTCGTATTTGTACGAGGAAAGTAAGCGAAAGAGTGGTTTTTATTTATTTTGTGCATAATTTTATAAGAATGAAAAAAAGTTAGAACATACAAAACCTCAAAAATAGTCTTAGTCACAAAGGGGTATTTTTTAAAACTTGTTTCTTATAGTTAAGTCATGAAAAAACATTTTTTTTAATGGTTTACGCTTATTTATTCATAGTTAAGTCATGAAAAAACATTTTTTTTAATGGTTTACGCTTATATTTTTTGTTAGGTAAATAATAATTTTATTGTATTTCCAATACATAATAAAGCTAGTAAAGGCTTCAATTTATCCATAGCATATTTTTTGATGCTCATACTGTAAACCGTTTTGTTATTAAGATGAATCGAAATAGTATTTCACGTATAACTTTATCTTAATATTTTTTGGTTTTATATAAAACGAATATAAAATCTACTTATAAGAAAGTCTGCGATTTTTTTGTTTTATATAAAACGAATTTAAAATCTACATGAAAGCCTGTGATGGGCGTGTGGAAATGACTTTTATGCAAATCTACTATTTTTTTCCAGTACTGATAAAAATTTACACACTTGACCTTCAAAACTAAAGAAAGGTACTTTCTACATAATATATCGAAAAACTCATTATTTAAAGCCCGGGCGACGCCGGGGACTTCAGCTAGTAATAATATGAAACAGAAAACGCCAAACATTTCACCCGGTCAAGGTTTACTAATTTTTTAAACAATTATTTTTATGAAAACAAAAAAATTAAGTGGCCTTTTTAATGTATTTATCTAACTGAACGTGTTTTACACTTTCTTAAAAAGTGGCCAGTAAAGTTTAAAAAAACAACAGGGATTTTTAAAACAGCTATATTCTTGTTATTTATTTTTTAAATTGGATATTTCCGTTTGTAATATTAAAATCGAAAGAGTTTTTCACCTGCTTTCAAAAATAGTATTTCATTTTGGTATAATTTAAAAAAAAGCAAATCTATTTGAAATTGAATGACAATCGGGAATATTTGATGAAATGATATTTTTTGTCTAGGCCCGAGGGTTAATAGCATAAATCCTTGAAAATGAATATAAATAGATTTATTTGTCCTTATCAGCATCAGCCACTCACCGTAGGGTGTTTCCTTCTTTTCCATCTTCATCCCCTGATCAGTCTTCGCCGTGTCCTGGTCCGGGGTGACAGGGTCCCAGTGCGTGGGCGGAGCGATGGTGATCTCCTGCGGGATGGAGCAATCGGGGCCCGCCCAGCCCAGCTCGCAATGGCAGCGGTTCACATTTGAACACACCTGCAAAACACAAACAACACCACACCCGAACGTACAAGATCATTTTAGATACAAATGGATTTATGCACAGCGTCTGTCATGGAGCGATCAGCCGACGGACAATAGGCATTATGAAGGCCCGGTTTGTAGATAGGGTTATCTAGACAATAAATGCCCGCAACTAGTGGTCGCCACACTGTCTTCGATTACCCTTTTCTCACTAATATACATACATATTTCTCAAAATGCCTTTATATGTGAATCGATAAACTGGCAAAACAGCAAAAAGTTTTTCAATTTGATAGATATTTTAGTTAATATTTCACTAACTACCGCACTCTTAAAAGGCACAGATTTTGAAAATTATAGACACTTTCTTTCATTTTTTTTTTATAAGAAAAACTCTCTTTTTTTAACTTTTGAAGGTTATTCCCATCAACGTAATATATCATTGAAGGAGAAGATAACGCTTATAATCTAAATGAAAATATGAAAGAAAACAAGACACAGAAAAATAGAAAAAGACAATGGTCGCAACTGGGACTCGAACCCAGACCTCTCGTCTAACCGGGACGTGCGCGTTATCCAATTTCGCTATTGCCACCTTCTGTCAAACTGTCATTTGTCAATCTCATATTTCAAATATTTAGAATCAACAATACTAACTTCAACTAGTTCTTTTTTCCATATTATAGGCAACTACTATTTTTATTGGAAACAATCATTCTAAGAATTGGTTTGTAACCTGAATAGCGTCTCGGATAAATGTATCCGAATTTATTCATATGGAACTATTGACTTTATGAAAGTCTAAATGAATATTCAATTTTTTATGAGAAAAACTCTCTTTTTATAATTTTTGAAGGTTATTCCCATCAACGTTAAATATCATTGAAGAAGAAGATAACACTTATAATCTAAATTGACTGATATAACTGAGTCCCAGTTGCGACCATTGTCTTTTTCTATTTTTCTGTGTCTTGTTTTCTTTCATATTTTCATTTAGATTATAAGTGTTATCTTCTTCTTCAATGATATATTACTTTGTTTCAATTTAATTATGATTAGACACATCTTATTACGTTTAGATAGATGGTAAAAGATGCATTAAAATTACTCTTTTATTCAATGAAAGTTCAAAATTTAGCCATTTTGGATTTTTTTTATATGGATTGACATTTACGTGAGTTTTGTTTCAATCTAGATACGCATTAATTACTTTTCATGCGTATCTAGATTTTAGTTGTTTCCTGTGTAATATTTGTGGAAACAAAGTGTTATTTCCGTGTAATCTGTAATCAAAGTGTAATCTGTGCCTAAAAGCGTGGCAGTTAGGGGAATAAATACCGATATTTCTTACATTATCTTAATGTTTTACCTATTTTTATAAATAACAAAAAAAAAATTGTGTACCATATTCAAAATGTTTTCTTGTAAAGTGGACCATCACTGCCATTATGTGAGAATCACTACGATCTAGTGGGCAATCACTGTACATTTCGCAATATTTTTTGATTGTTTAAAAAAATGTCTTTTAGTTTTATTAAAATTCTTTTAGATTTTTAGTTAGGGTGTATTAAAATCGATGAAAAGATTTGAAAGGTAATTAATTGAATATTTAACACACTAGCTTTAAATGATTTAAGAGTTCGACAAAATGAAGTCCAAACTCACCCCATGGCCAGAGCACTCCAGGTTATTGAGATTGCTGGGACACTTGCTCTGATCCACGTAAGGATATATGCTGGTGCACGTCTGGTTGACGCACACGAGGTTATCTCCGCACGGCGTCCCGTCGCGCACGAGACCGTGGTCGGGTATCTCCACGTGGCCGGCCGCGCCGCTGGTCGACCTGGTTGAAAATCAGCAAGTGAGAACATTTCCATTATCGTATAACCTTTCAACTAAGTTTCATGAGAGGATACACTTTTGGAACACAAAACAAACTATGAAGTCGACATACAAATAATAAACTACATTTTTTTAAAACTGAAATAGGTACTTGAACGAAACGAGATTAAACAGTTTGTACCTAATGGATATTTAACAATATTTATTTTTATTAATAAAAATCTATTAAGCTACCACAGATGTACAGGAATATACTTTAGAAATCAAAAATTTTGTTAATTGTATTTTTTTATTTAACCCTTTGATACACAATTTCGGCAGAGTTCTAAAACACTCAATGTAAAATAAAATTAAGTTTTTTTTAAGAACCCGTTTGTAATATTAAAAACTTAAGGTAAAAAAGATTAAAAATAGAGAGTTAATAATTTTAAAATGTCAAAAATGAGAGATTTCGTATTATAGAACTCTGCACGTCTCTCACGCGAGAAGACGTTACTATGAAATATGTATATGCTACTTTTTCTTTATTCTACACTACTTAGCGGCGCTAGTCTAATATCTACAACGCTCTAATATTACCCACCTTATTACAATATAAAATGTTTTGTGTTCGAAGTGGATGGGTTAATAATATACTGCAAAGTATACTCACTTGCACTCGAACTCCACGCCCTTCATGGATATAATGGTTCTGGTGAAGTAATCGTCCATCCCTGATACAACTGGATACCGGTTCCCGAGCTGACACTGTAAAGAACCGCATCTCACGTTCCTGCAAAAAAGCAACACTTGATCACAAAGTATTATAGATAACAATAAAAAATTTAAATACTCGGTTCAAAGGCTTTTATGTTGTTGTAAAACGGTGTTTATAATGATATGTAGGTGTTTATACACCTACACGGGAGAGGCAATTAAAAAAAAACTACTTCATGTTGTGAGTAAGTCCGCACGTTTCCATGGTAAGCTGCGTTTCAGAGTGCTGGGTCTTGTAAAGAACAGCAAAAGGTTTCCGACGTCTGTCTGTGGGAAAAGGACCTTAAGAAGAATCTTTGGAGACCATGGTCATTGGCAAAGTTGAAAGCGGCAGAAGCAGATAAAGATCTTCGACGTGTCAAACTGATCAAGTGCCCGAAACGTTGGTGTCCGCATAGGGCGTTGAAGAGACTGCTTAAGTTTTTTCGGAGTTGAGCTCACTATCGCCAGCAATGACTGAACGACTAAAGAAGATTACCGAGACAAAAAATAACTTACTCATTTTCGCATTTGAGATAGTGTTGCGCGGCGTCCATTCCGCAATGTCCGTTCATCGAGCCCTTGGAGTTGAACTGGTCGAAGCACTGCTTGTCTCCAGCGATTCCACCCACGCCCCAGATCTGCTCGCATTGGAGGGCGAGCGTGGGACACACGCCTCCGAAGCAGTAGCCCGTGTTGGCGCCGCACGGCTGCCCGTTCTTCTTGTGCACGTCTGCCGGACAGGCACCGGACTCTCCCGTGCAGCGCTCCGGCAGATCGCACTCGTTGCCGGCCTCGCGGCACACATGTCCACGGTTCAGCAGCTGGACGAACAGAACAGTCTCATTACTAATTGCAAATATTATTATTACTGAGGTTTACCATATTTGTGGGAACTGCCACCTTTCGACAGACAAGCGATAATTGTTCATTTCAATTCTTCGTTTGGTTGTATTTACGAATTTATCCATGGCATGTAGTGTATATACACGAACAAAATCGAGAAGAATTATTTTTTTCTTCCAAATGGCGGAAAAATTACACAATTCCGCATACAGAAAAAATGTAAAAATACTTTTACAACGTGTGGACGAAGGCCATATTTGGCTTTTAGAGACAATATTTTACATTGGCTAAAAATGTCCCCCCGAGGCTCGAAGGGTTAATATTGATTTCAGACGTAAGAGGTAGTGGACGTGTCTCCGCATGTCCATAATGCACAAGGCGTGCGCTATTAGGTTGCCCAGTGAGTTAAAAGCTATTTAAATAGAGAATCATCTGAAACAATTTGGCTCACCACGCAGTTATCGCAGCAAGCCCCCGAAGCGCACTGAGCTTCGTTCTTCAGTTTGCAGGTGATGGGGTCACAGCAGGGATCCTTCTCGTGGCACTCGTCGATGGTGCCACAGTCGCAGTCTTCCCCTTCTTCAACCACTCCATTGCCGCAGGATCGCCGGTCCTCGAGCTGGTAAAAAAAATCGGTTCCAATGAATACAATACAAAAATTTGTCCTTTGTGCTATTTATTTGAGGGAAAATGTTGTTCATTGGTAGATATTATTTATTTTTATTTATTACGAAATTATGATTTGTTGTTGTTATTATAGAAAGATACATTTTAATAGTATATAACAGACATGGGGTCAACAGGTAGAAAAAATACTAAAGATCCAATAACGGTGTTCAACAATGTGTAAGAATAAAACAATGAGAATGTAAAACAACAACAACAAAACATGAGACAATAGAGTTTGGGTCAAGTGAAATCAAGAGACAACAAGAAATTTAAGAAATTTTGTTAAGTTCTGGGGGGCTATAAATAAGCCATTATAGTGGATACATGTAGTTATATAGTCGAAACATTCGCACAAGAGGTTGGGAGGAGGTTAAGTTGGTTTTTGAAAAAGAATATGGAAAGTTTCGGAGATTCTTAGTAGACGGTGATTGATATTAGTTTTAATTTTGGCCAAGAAGATTTTATGTAATTATTAATAATTTTTTAAATAAATTTGGTTTCATTTTCGCTACGAAGCGACGTGACTGTATAAGTTGACGATGGTGTAAACACGGTTTTACGCAATATCTTAATATTTTAATCGGGCAACCAAACCTATTATTGTAATGTTATGGACAACAGCGCCTTTGTTTTCGCCATCTTATACATTTAGCACGGCAGTTTGATATTTCTAATTTTAAATATTCTAGGCATTTCTTATATTCGGTAAGCATGAGTGTGGATAATCCGTTTCTGCAGCATAATGCCCCAGTTAGTCTCCTTTGAACTAATTTGATCCTTATTTTGTAAATCTCATTAAAATATGATTGTATTGATATTGCTATGAAAATAATATTAATGTTGATAACACATTATTATTTTTTTAACCATCAGGTCTAATAATTCATAAATACCAGCTTGACGGTATGGATCTGGGTCAATGACGTCTTGGCTGCTGAAAGTGTCTTTGACGCTGTTTAACAGAACCCCACGTATTTCGGATATTTGTCTTTTACACTAGTTTCTATTCGAACTGGGAACAATCCGTGACTACGTTTCGTCTTTATCATTGTTAATGGTAGGTAACACAGAATGTGAAGAGGGTCCCATCTGTCAATATTTGAAACAAAAAGGGCTATTTTGTTTTGGAACAAGTTTCCTCTTTTAACCGATATCGAAGTTTAAGCGTACGCACTTTTCATGTATACGTTTGTCGATCAAAATGTCGTGTCACATTGCAAAGTTGACATGTATTTTTATATCGCAAATAAATATAATATTTGCTTTATTTAGGAGTGGTTAGTGGCCAAACCTGACAAAATGGCTGCGAGAGTAAACGTGAAAAATATCCACGACAATCGTCAAAATCACAAAGTTTTATCCTAAAATATCTTTCTAACGATCTAACGCTACTGCTTCGGCAGTTTATTTTGTTTGCTGTGGCTCATTCCAAGGCAAGCTGTTTGAAATAAAATGCACGATCTGTCCAAAGTTCTGGCGTTTTTCAGGAAAAGCTGAAACGGGGATGGGAAGGGAATATTTTTTACCCTCAATTTTGGAGTCCCCAGTGCCCAAGGCATGTAATCCATTACGGGAAATCCCCTGCGATCAGGGAACTAACTTAGTTACACGTGGCTTAGGGCGGAATGGAAGGTCTGGAGACATTTAAAAATGTGAAAATATAAACCAATAGCTGCAGGTGGTGGTGTGAGTTGGCCGGGGTTATGACAAGTTATCTTAGTTTTATAAAATGTGTATTTCTTTTATCGTGATTAATGTCTCGGTTATTATGCCGTGTTACGCTTCCTCCTTTTTTACATAAAAGTTAAATTTCAAATAGCGTTTAATTTAAAAAGCATTTAATTAGCGAATAATTGTACTAAATAAATTTAAAATATGTGGATTGTACAATTGTACTAATATGTCGTCCGTCAACAGGTTAGTACAATTGTACAATCCACACATTTTAAATTTATTTAATAAATGACTCTCTTAGATTAATCAGTCAACAGATTTTTATATTTAGGTCAAAATTGAACGTACTATTGTCATCGCAAAAAGATTATTTAAAAAAACAAATCAATCAATCTTGTGTACTACAGTTAACGTTTATTAATATTTATTTCGTGAGTTAGCAAGTGTAAATCAAGAATGACTTCGTCACTTATTCCGAGCCTTTTCACGACATATATCTCCTTCCTAGAGTCTCTCCTTTAAGCAGCCTCATATTGCCTCCCAATTGAATTGATGTAGAGGAAGCCAAAAAGTAAGAAAAAAAAATCAGGGAACGCCTTGAGATTTCACATAGATTAAAAGTGTTTGTATTAAAAATTAATTTGTATTTTAATTTTTTTTCTTATAATTACCATAATATATCATTTAATACTTTTGTACATATGCATACGCTTTTAAAATTTTATTTTATACTTATAACTTTAAGCTAATGCTATTAATTTTCTTGTTAATGGCGCATTTGTGCCAAGGAGGTATTAAAAATAATTAGATAAAAAATAATCACCTCAATACCTTTTATATATAAACAGGCTGGAACACAACCATAATACTCGCTTTAACTTTAATGAAGGACTAATTGTTCCTAAGCATACAAAAATATGGACAAATAATTAAAGTTATTTAACGATTTACCGGATGCAATAAAAAGTGAGAAAAACTATTCTAAATTTAAAAAAAAACTTTCGTTGTATTTTTACAGAGAAGATTGACTCGCTTTTATCGATGATTTTCAGATATATTCAGATATGTTGCTATTATTTTTGTTGATTTTTTGTTGATATTCTGTTTCTTTAATTATATGTTATTTTCTTTTGTACAATATTTTTGTAATATTTCACAGTATTTTTGAAAATCTTATTTTTCCATTTTTATAACTATGCATATTATTTATTATCTATATATATAATTACATAGACTAGCTCCCCAGTTAGACCCGAGAATATTTCTCTACTAATTGGGTAACCAAAAAAAGTCTGATATGAAATGTAATATATTATTATTCATTGTAAATATTTACTTTTTTTCTAATAAAAAAAAAAAAATAAATAACGTTAAATTATATGATTCCCAGTTGTCTAAATGTGTTACCTGCAGAAATTAAAAACTGTGCCCAAAACAAGGTGAATTTACTGTAGACTTGGCTTATTGAAAGAATTAATTTGTATTAGCTTACAATGACATATTATTCTAAAGACTTTAAAATTTTTATTTATGTTTTCACAATTTTTCTTTTCTCAATATACTGTAAAAATTTTATATTTTATTTTATAAAATTGTAAAAATGTAACTATTAACTCACTATAATTAGATTTTTAAATGTAAAGAACCCGTTAGACCAACTGCTAAAAAGTAGTTTATCTGGACTTTTTGTCTTGTATTTGTAAAGCTTGTAAAATAAAAAAAAAAAAACATTAAAAGGCTGTTTATTATTAAAATCCTGCTTTGAATGAGGGAGAGCCGCCAAGAATCACAGCAAAAGGTACAACTTGAGACGTTTAAGGAAAACCCATATTCAAAGCTAAATGAACGCCCTATGAGAAGCAGAAAAACACAGGCAAACTATTTCGAGATGACACATGAAAACAAAAGACAAAAGAGTGTTACCTCATTGGGTTTATTCAACAAACAGATTCCATGGCCTATCCTCAAGGCGTCGATGTAGTCCGACTTGCTGCACTCGCTGAACTTGTAGGGCTGCACGTTCTCCAGGCCCACGATGGTCTGCGCCATGATGCAGCCGTGCCAGTCGCGGCAGAAGCACTCCTCCCGGCCGTCGTCGTGGCCCATGCCGATGTTGTGGCCGATCATGTGGGCCATGGTGCCCGCCAGCAGGTGTGGCTCGTACGTGTTGATGTCCACGCTGATGCCCACCGACTTGGCTGTGCACACCGTCTCAGGCACAGCCATCCCTGATTCACCGCCTTGGAATGTTTCACCGCTAAAGAAATAAACATTTTGTAAGGTTTTCTACATTTGGCTGCTTTATTATTTCCTGTAAGGAAGAACACTGCCTAAATGTTCATATTGTGTTCTCTGGAAACTTTCAACTGACATGTGAGGGTGAAAGATTTTTAATATGTTACCAGAACTAAAAGGTCTTTTCACCCAAGAAAAGTTTTTGGTAACAGAAAAACAAATGCACTCAACAAACGACGAAATTGAAAAAAAAAATTATTATCTGAAATAAAATCCGGAAAACCGAGAAATTTGGAGAATATATGCAATGCATACGTACTGTACTCATATTGTCTGGAATACAAAGAGAGAATGTTTTATATTGTTGTGCAACGCTTGTTCAATTGGTATTGTGTTAAGAGGAAACCAAAAGACAACCGGATAACTGGAGAATATATGCAATGCATACGTACTGTACTCATATTGTCTGGAATACAAAGAGAGAATGTTTTATATTGTTGTGCAACGCTTGTTCAATTGGTATTGTGTTAAGAGGAAACCAAAAGACAACCGGATAACTGGAGAATATATGCAATGCATACGTACTGTACTCATATTGTCTGGAATACAAAGAGAGAATGTTTCATATTGTTGTGCAACGCTTGTTCAATTGGTATTGTGTTAAGAGGAAATCAAAAGACATAACTGGATATAAGTCATTTTTAAATCACGTTCTGATAGTATCGACTCTTTTCTACAAAAAAATATAAATTGACTTCTTCTAGTAAAGTTATGTTCTAAAATTTGTTTAAAATATATTTATTTTAACTATGATAAGGTTATACCTTTGGTGGTTGGCAGATAAGTTAAATTTTCAAACTATGTTTTATACAACACACATTTCAAATCGTATAATCATACAGTAAAATAAATCAAAAAAAATATCTAGGAAAGCAACATAAATAAATTCATTAATAAGTACGTCATTTGTGTTGTATTAATATATTCTGTGAAAGCTGCAATGATACCAATACGTAATTCTGTGAGAGACAAGAGATTAATTTGAGCAAAAATATTAGATTATTATCAAGAATATAAGATTATCCCCTATGTGTTAATTTTATCTTTTTCGATTTCTGATTCTTTTTACATAATAACTTTTTAAAATTGTACCATGGTTGGAAGAAATAATTGCAATCAGGTAATGAAGTCATCTTTTTATGACTGTAATTTAATGTGTAAGGATAGATTAAATAAATAAATATGAATACTTACGTTAGTAATTGCGTCGTATCTTTGTCCACTTTGAAAAGTTTTCTGGATGTATAATCATTAAAGTTAAGTAAAGCTCTGCTGATATCCTGGCCCTTGTCGATCTGGGCCTGGTTTGATCCTTGCCAGGTTTCTATGTACACGAGGGAGACCCTCGTATTCAATGTCCTGAAATACTGCAAAAGTACACGACCGTTAGTTACAACGAAATCAATCGGAGATGTACCTACAAACTATTTCATATCATGATATGTAAGTATATTCCAAATGCGTGGCACGGAAATATACTTCAAATATATGGCTGGAAATATACTCCAAAGGCATGGCATAGAAATAATCTCCAAATAAGTGGCAGGGAAATACCGCAAATGCGTGGCATGGAAATATACTTCAAATATATGGCTGGAAATATACTCCAAAGGCATGGCATAGAAATAATCTCCAAATAAGTGGCAGGGAAATACCGCAAATGCGTGGCATGGAAATATACTTAAAATATGTGGCAATGAAATATACTGCAAATATATGGCATTGAAATATATTCCAAATGCGTGGCATTGAAATATACTCTAAAAATGTGACATGGAAATATAATTCAAATGCATGGAAATATAGTGCAAATATATCCCAAATGCGTGGCATTGAAATATACTCTAAATATGTGAAATGGAAATATAATTCAAATGCATGGAAATATACTGCAAATATATGGTATTCAAATATATCCTAAATGCGTGGCATTGAAATATACTCTAAATATGTGACATGGAAATATAATTAAAATGCATGGAAATATACTGCAAATATATGGTATTCAAATATATCCCAAATGCGTGGCATTGAAATGTAAATTAATAATAATTTTTCTTTTTTGTACAATTGATTACTTATTTATTTTGATTTTTTTATTATTTTGTTTTTTTCCTGTTCTACGTACTTAGTTCTTTATTTTAAAAATCTGTTGTGTAAAGATGTATAATTACGTGGGACGTGTGGGATTGCACTATCCTCCCCACATCCTAAAATAAAATTATTATTATTATTATTTATGAAATTATACAGCAATGACACAAATTAATAATAGTAATGTTACAAAACATTCTTATGAGGAAACACGGGCACAGGAAAATTTGATAGTAGTATTTTACAAAACTGTTGCTGTCACTGTCGCTGTTTCCCCCCCCCCCCCGCCGAATACTGAGCGAAAGGGACAACTATGACATATGCTGAGTATACCTAAGATAATCGTCAAAATCGAGGTTTTGTGTTCCCACGTTTTCTCCTTAAAAACTGAACCGATATTTAAGTTTTTTTTTTTATCAACTGTATTAGAAAAATATTCCATATCTGTACGATTTGCTTTACTAAAAATATAGCGCCGAATTTTTGTATACGGAATGTCTGTTAGTGGCCTTCAATCTAGGATATTTTAAAGATTTTCGGAGGTCCTAACTCCTGTAAGAAGAAACTTGTGGCAGTGGTTGATATGTTTATTATATAAATAGAATTTTACTGTTACCAGCTAACACATTTGTGTCGCAGCTATGAAAAATAATTGATCAGTAGTAATCTAATAATACTAATTATTCCAAAAATTTAATAACACATTAAGAAAATATTTTTTTTAAATCGCAGGATCAAAATCTTCCGTTTTTTTATAAACAATGATATAAGGTAAAATTATGAATAATCGAAATAATCTGGAAATATGATGACCTTATTGGTTATCGGGTATGTTTTTAGGTTTTCACGGCCAAAAAGTATTTTTGTTATTGTTTTTGGGGTGTTATGCCGTGTTTCGCTACCTCCTTCTTTAGCCAACGTTTCGGACAGCGTTACAGTGTCCATCATCAGGGCAGATGAGTAAATGATATTGGTGAGAGTGTTTACTTATGTGTGTCGAAGCGATACCGTGCTGCCAGCTCCATTTCTCTACGAGCTGGTGTTAGAAAAAAATCAGCATGGTTTTTTGCGTTTAGCTTTGGTGTAGCCGTCAATTACTGGATACCAAGAACTATTGAGCTTAGCTCCGTCGTCTCTGTTAATATTGATGGGGTTTTTATGGATTTCAATTGCCTCCGTAATTAGGCGTGCTCTGTAAGTTTTGGGTCTTCCCAGGACTTCAGGAACAAATCCAAAGTAATGGCCGGTTTCGATTAAGTGCTCGGCGATTGCCGATTTGTCAGGGTGGCCAAGTTTACAAGCACGAAAGTGTTCCGAAATCCTTTTCGATCGGTCGATCGATCTCCAAAACTACAAAATATTGGTGACCGGACAACTCGGAATGGAACCAACTCAGAACCATCTCAGATAAGTCATTTAGAGTGATAAAAAATATATATTTAAAAAAATTGGTTAAATAGGTAACCTTAGGTTAGGGCTATCGGCTAATTAAACATAATTTTTTTCCATAGCTTTTAAAGACTTTTCAAGGAAGTAATGAGTTGACTTTATTCTCAGTTGGCATGGAACCAAAATATTAACACCCTACTTCAATTAATCGAAATTGAGCCTTATAAATTTACAATTACTGTTTGTCGATCATAAGGGAGTTTTCATTCGATTTTCAGTTCCGCCTCCAGCAAATAGTTGAATTTTAGCAAGTTGAGAGTGTCAACACAACTTCCGTCGATAGCTCTATGGTTCGATGGTCAATTGTCAAAGTTTGTTGGAGTGGATCGCTGGGCTTCCATTTATTTGCTCGCTTTTGTGGCAAGTGCCACTCCCTTAGCTTAAACAGTGGAAAAGGGATGTTTATTTATCAAACCGCAAAGTATTCATGCGTAGGTGTTTGATTTACAAAGTTCTGAACAAACAAACTGCCATACCCCGCACTTAGGATATTCGATAATGGCGTTTGGGTCAATAAACTCAATTAAGAAAATTCAGAATGGATCAAACAAAACCAGTTACTCGCATAAACACTCATTTTACTATGTCATATAGTAAATGCTTATGATAAATTTTAATATCTTATCCTGGGGTCCTACCCAGGCGTCGTGTGTTCAATTCTTCTGTTAAGCTAAGTTGGAGATTTTAAAATATTTTCAGGATATTCGTAACACGGGAATTTTTGTATTTCTTTAAAAAATGAATATAAGTCTAAACGAAACATAAAACAGGACACAAGACCCGGAAAATAAAAAAAAATTAATGGTCCAACTGGGAATCGAAGCCAGGATCTCTGTTTTTTCGGGACAACTACTCAATCCACTCAAATTTTAAATGATTAATTAGATTTAAAAATCACGCTCTAGAAAAAAAAACAATTTTTGAGGTGTGAGCTTTCTCTACGCATTCTATCGCTCCTATCGGAATTATAACAAAATTTCTATTTTTACTATTTTTTTTTTTAATTGTCTTTTTATTTTAGACAGCCGCCATTTTGCGATTTTTTTTACTTTTCCGATGTACGGGCCATAGCAACATTTGTCTGGATTAAGAATTTTTTTTTTCTGATTACTAGGAGGGTTGCCATCGTGTCAATCATTTTTTTGAGACCCACGCCATTTTTTGGGACCCCCCACTCCAAAACCCTGTAACTTTTTAAATTTTTTCTTTGATTTTTTTTTTATATGTAATATTTAATGTTTAATAAATATTTGATAAAGGCTGGTAAAAATATTATTTTTTTATTTTTTATTGCACCTAAAAAAATACCTACAATTCATGTTTCTAGACTAGAATACCCCCTTACACCTCTGCCATAGGTCACCCCAAGTTGTTCGCTTCGTTTGGTGATTTAGCAGGGGTGCCCGGGTTCATGTGGTGAGGTTTGTCTAGATCTTGGAGGCGGACGGCCAGAACACACTGAACCCCAGATTCCTACCAATCCCTTAAACCCTTTTCCATCCCAGAACTCTGCTCTCTTCCTTTTCTTTAAAAAACCCTGCACACAGCATCCCCAAAGACGACATAGGCCCTGAGGGAAATTATTTTCCTCAGGACCTCCTGTGTGGAGCTCATGTAAAAAAAATATTACGTTGATGGGTAAAAGCATAAAAAAATGTACTTGTAGAAAAAGTCCCAGTAGTGACCGCCTCTTTTTTTATTTTCTGTTTTGTTACCTTTCTGTTTCGTTTAGATTTATTGTTTTTTTTCTATCATCGTTAACTTCTTTAGTTATTATTATATTTTATTATTTATTATTATTTTCTTCTTCAATGATTAATATTGTATTCATGGGTATAATCTTTAAGTTATTCCAATAAATATATTTACATCTCTTACAGGGACGTTAAGAAAGAAAAATGGTGAAATTAATAAAAAAAAAAAAACATATTATTATCAAACTAATCATAATTTACTCATTTTGTATATGTGTATTTTTGTAGGTATGTGTGTATATCTACGTGTGTGTATGTGTATACTTGCATATATGACCTTGTTTTCTTATTTCACTGTTGAATTCCTATCTTTTGTTTTACACATAAAAAAATGACTATTTTTTTCTTTGTTAAATTGTGCTTTACATTCGTTTTCTCCGCCTTTTTTACTCGAGCTCTGCTCTAAAAAAAGGTGTAATACTTATTCATTAATGTATTTTTAAAAGAAAAACTTTATTTAATTTATAAAAACATGTAACCTCTGTACCATTATATTCAATAAATAAAAAATAAAAAAATTTGACTAGTTAATCGGTATTTGGAGTATGTTAGTATTGGGACCCCTAATAGCTACTAGTCATCACGTACGCACGCGGTTACGGAGAGAAACGCTTCTAAAAGTGTTGCCAAAGAGGCTCTACTCCGAGAAAGGGTGGTTGGTTTTGCTAGGTGACATATTGTGAAGAGGGTCGGGGACTTGACGTATTTGATAGCGGCTCCCAGGGGGTTGTACCAATAACCGAAACCTCGCTGAAATTATGCCACCCAAATCACGGGGAAGTTGGCAAAGCCTCCTCTGGATTAAGCCACGAGATATGGTGCGATTAAGGGGGATGTTTTCAATTTGACACAAACTTATAGTGAAAAGATGGTATGTACTTGCAGACACAATATTTTTCCTATTTAAGGGGAGAGCGCTACTTCCACCAAAAGTAGTCTATGAGTCTACTGCAAGCACAACATCTTAATTGATGAAATTTGCAATTGAAGGAATGCCTACTTGTGTTTTGTTTTTGATTTGATTATATTGTTTATTTTGATTGTATTTGTATTTGAACTGATTATTTTTAAATCTGAATTGACAATATTTAATATTTGAATAGATTACATTTTATATTTGATTTGATTATATTTTATTAATGAATTTTTATATTAAGATTATTTGCTTTATTTTGAATTCTGATATATACGTAGTGAAATTTTATATTTAATTATTTATATTGGATTATACATACTAGGTGCATTAAACTGAAATTCTGATTTAATCAGTTTTTATTTATTATGTAGTTTAATTTATTTTATTTTAATTTAATTTAATTATCTGTTTTCTTTATTATATTAGAGGCACTGCTGAAAACCAGCAACATTCCAGGAGAAATCCTGAATGTATAAATGTATAAAACTGTAAAAGTCTATTGATAAATAAATGTTTTTATTATCATTTTTTTATTTTAACTTTTTATGAGTAAAACCTCAAACAGTAATATTTAATTAAATGAAGACATTATGAGCGAAACTCAATCGAAAATCTGGAAACAGAAAAATCAGAAAAAGATTTTTACACCTCTGGGACTCGAACCCAGGACCTCCCTACTTTCCGGGTTGGGCGCTCTTATCCACTGAGCTAAGGTGTCGATATCCAATTCACTTTTAACTGTACCATACTTCGACTAAGAACCACCCATATTATCTTCATTTTCTTAACGCATATTTTTATTGGCTGCCATCTTTATGAATGATTACAAGATTCAACTCGAACTAAATGCAATCTAGATGGTGTCTGGATAAATTATGTTTTTATTATAAAGTAAAATGTTTTTATTATAAAATTTTTACAGAAACGATTAATAATATATTATTATTTTCAGTTTCGGATCTATTCAGTTTTCTTTTCTATGTCGATGTAACGAGCCTTTATTGGATAACTAACACCTCTGCCATAGGTCACCCCAAGTGGTTCGCTACGTTTGGTGATTTAGCAGGGGTGCCCGGGTTCATGGGGTGAGGTTTGTCTAGGTCTTACAGGCGGATGACCAGGACACACCGAACCCCAGATTCCTACCCACCCCTCAAACGCTTTTCATTCCCAGAACTCTCCTTTCCTCAATTTCCTTAAAAAATCCTCCTCAGGGCCTCCTGTATTAAACTCATGTAAAAAAGTCTTAATTTAATGTATGCCGTGCTGTTAAACTGTAAAAAAATATTATGAAACATTGTAGCTTAAGATTTATTTAAAAATAATTAACATAATTAGATAGACATACCAAATCAGCAATGTTGGCAACTTGAATGGCGTCGTGCACGACCTCAGCGCGCGTGCTACCATTTCTCTTGTCGAACATCGCCTTGTCTATGACTAGCGCCGTCTCTATGTATTTAGTAGCCTCGCGCACGTCGCGCCGGCCCCTATCGTGGCCGCTGTCGGGCGCGGTCTCGTCCCCGCTGTCGGAATCATGGGCGCTGTCCGCGTCGTGCCTCTCATGGCCCGCGTGTCCGGCGTGCAAGCCGTGCAGCAGCGAGTCGAAGGCGGCCATGTGCGCGCGAGCGTCTGCGAAGGGGTCCCCCTCGCGCGAACCGCGGCGGTGCACTCGCTCCGTCGGGGGTGCGTCTGCGGTACGCTTGTATCTGTTGGAAAATGGGACATTTGAGAGTAATATATCAATAGTCTATGATCTAGTACATACTTCACCATAAGGCTGGGCGCATACATCCGATTTTGCTTTCCGGCTGTTTGATCAGACAATCGGATCGGATTAACACCACATCCGATTCGAAAATCGGATAGGTAATACGACCGGGGCCACGTCCTTTGGACGGCCGGATTGGTGGGCCGGCGTGGAAGGGCGTGGCCTATTTCTATTACCGATCAGGTTTTCGATTCGGATGTGTGCGGGCTTTTATAAGAAATGTAAGGCGCGAAAGCCTTCAGGTTGTCTGATCAGACAATCACACGGAAAAATCGAATGTATGCGCCCAGCCTAAGGCCACGTCCGCATAGGCAGGCGGCTTGCTTAGCGCCAGAGCCTAGCGAGTCACCTAGCGAGTAGCTTAGTAAAACGAACGTTCTAGAATGTTCGCGACCGGCCGTTCTGCGTGCTTGGCGCCTAGCTAGTCGCCAGGTGACTCGCAGTGCGGCCGGTCGCGAACATTCTAGAACGTTCGTTTTACTAAGCTATTCGCTAGGCGACTCGCTAGGCTCTAGGCGCTAAGCAAGCCGCCTGCCTATGTGGACGTAGCCTAAGAGTCTACGGGCATTTCGGATCACATGGTCTCGTTGCCGAGTTGTGCCGAAGGTAGTTTTACTAAGTCATTAGGTTTTAAGAGCCTCCAAATCAGAACTAGCCTTCACCCTGGAAGAACGTTTGTCCTCAGAAATATTATTATATTTACAATACGTCAATAAATAATCACTTTGTTATAAACAACCCAATTCTTTCAATAAGCATTCATATAAAAGTACTGGAGAATGTAGGTCCCAGTACGTACCGTATTTCAATATTCTTTGGAGAGAATAATTAGAGAAATTATAGTAAGGACAGAGTGACTTTATTTAACGCATTAATGTATTACACTCCTGTAACATGCTTTACGAATAAGAAAAGGGGTGATTTGATCGAAATTGTTCAAATTTTTATTCAAAATTCGCAAATTCACTGTGGCGTCATTATTAATTTAATGAAAACAATTTTTTGTCTTGAAATTTTTTGTAATGAAATTCAAGAAATCTTCACCGTTTCAAAGTTTAAATATGAATCTCCGATAAAAACACCATTTGCATCCAATTGCAGGAAACATTTCCCTGTAAATATAGTAGTGAAAGCATGTAACAAACTTCCACAACATGTCATCAATACTACAAACATAAATCAATTTGAAGCTCGAGAGAAGAAAGATTTGATTTAATGAAAACAAATAACTTTGTGTACACCACTATTTAATTAACAATATCAACATGTTTCGAAAACTATGTTTTCTTCGTCAGGATAATAAGTTAAGAAAACATAGTTTTCAAAACATGTTGATATTGTTAATTAAATAGTGGTGTACACAAAGTTATTTGTTTTCATTAAATTAAATAATGATGCCACAAAGTGAATTTGCGAATTTTGAAGAAAGAAAGATTTAACTTATTGTGAAATTAGAATGAGCATCAAACAATAATTAACAATGGCTTTTCCTTACTATGATTCCAATATTAATAAATGTTATGAAATCTTGTGCATTAGATCTTTCAGTGACCGGACAACTCATTTCAACTCATTTCAATATCTCATTTGAAAAGTCGTTAAAAGTATATAAAATAGTCTATGTGCTTATTTAATACGCTTGTCGAAAAACACGAAAATTAGCAGTAACAACGAGCATCAACAGCAATCGTCGCCATTTGCGAATTGCTCGATGACACAGACTTGAATTTGTGACTCTGATCCTGTCGCATCATCAGATAATCTTCATTATTTTACGTGCGTAACACACATCCTTGACATTCTTTTAAATTTATATAAAAATTATAAATTTCCGAAGTCTGAGGTTTGGCCTCTTTGATGAATTTGCCATTTGGCAAAAGTCCACATTTATACTAGCAAACCTTGAACCAAATGGTGATGGCGCCTGGCGTTAGAAAAAATCTCAGGAAGGCTGAGGGTGTTTAGGTAGGTTAGGTTAGGCTTGTACTAGAAAGAGCCTATACTGTAAAGTAAGTAATGTTACCTGTGCGTCCTAGAGTCGCTGGCGTCCTCTGCCACCGCAGGCCCCACGTGCTTGGAGCGTCGCATGCTCTTCATCCGCCACTCGAGGTTGCCGCTATTGGCGCAGCCCTTGTTGGCCTTGGTGCGCGCTTCGAAGATCACGTGTGGGTGCTTCTGCTGAAGAAAATGCCGGGCGGGGCCGTGCAGTAAAGGGGTGTCAATGGCTTGATGGCGTGAAACATGTCATGCGGATGAGGCGAAAGTTTTTACTAAGTGGACAGTATATTGTTTGCTGGCACGACTGAACAAATAAACCGAAGTGTTCCAGACAAACATAAATTTTATCCCATTTCAGGTTTGTGTAAATAATAATGTAAAACCATTTATTTGTTTGGCCTCTTTGAGGTCTATGAGTCTAAAATTGGAGTAATCAGTAAGTAATTTCTAAAACTAATTCAAATTAGTTTTCCGCCAAATTATTTTTTTTAATAAATCTAAGGGGTTTAATATACCAGAATGATTTTAACAAGCGATTCCTGAGCATTAGTAGCATCAGAGTACCAAGCAAATGCTTCTAATGGAAGATTAGTAAATAATCTAAGTTGAAAAATTATCATCATGTATCATGTAAAACATATTGTTAAAAGAAAAAATTATTAAAAATAAAAATCGGTAAGAACAGATATTTTTTCTATTAGAAATATGTTTTCATCACACGTTGCTACCGATCATACTACATAGTGGGTCACGTGATACGGCGTTCTCTCTCTTTTGTTACCGCGCTGCTGGAACAAGACGCACTACATATCACGTGACCCGTGCTGGCTGCACCCAGTTGCGACGTGGGATGTTGGATTGGATTGTTTTTGTTTGTAATTGAATAAAAAATATTATCGGACAACGAAATGGCGTATTTTCTCAGGAATTACAGGTTAAAATCCCTCGGGTACCTGCTGTTACAACCTGTGTATGTAGTATGTATTAGTATTTGTATGTAGTATGCATTTGTATGTATGTACCTGTGTATGTAGTATGTATTTGTATGTATGTAGTATGTATTACACTTTTATTGGTTTATCTCTTTTGTAGTCAGAAAGCAATTCCTAATAAATAAATTTATATGAAAAGATGCCTCACTGAAGAACAAAAGGCATGGAACTCTTAAATTATGAATAAGATTTAAGATTTTCACTGGCGATGGTATCATGTTATAAAATTGGAAAGCGATCTACAAACAAAATAGTCGGACGGCTTTTGTAGAGGAATGTGTCCATTACAGAAGTTTACTATAATTTTTCACATGGGCTTTTACTTTTCTTATTAAGTACATAAAATGGTAACAATTTTCATACAAGTGGTAGTAATAAGCAATGGTTGCGTACAATTTGCATTTAAATTATGTACAATGGTTTACAATTCCATTAGAAAAAAAATATATAGGTGGATTGTAAAAATCGAATTTGTCATGTTAAAAATGTCGATATTATTTGTATATTTGTTTGCTAAACTATGTAGACGAGGAATTGGTGAAATGCTTCATAATTTGTTTTTGAATGGCTTTATGGCTTGTTTTTAAAGTTGGTACTCTTAAATTAATTAGACTCAGTAGAGCGAGTTATGTGTTGATCAATGTAGGGAACCTTTTAAGATTGGAAGGCCGCATTAACTACGCAACTTTCTAAGGCCGACACTGGAACTCATTTAGATGCTTTTGATTGGATTTTTCGTGTTTTTTTGTACAAAATGCCGGTTATTGGCAATGCCGTAGGCTGTCTACCCCTGTTCTAGATATATTGTTTGAGTATGTAAATGAAGAAATACCTTGTAATCGTTAACGGGTATCATACCGACCGCTTCCGGAATACGCACTTAACGCAGTTTATTCACCGGGATTAGGTAATCGCGTGCATATAAATAAAAAAGGGGGAGAGCGGTACGACTAAACTCCCCATCACCTCAAAACCCCAACACTTTAACACGTCAACACCCCAAATACCACAACATCCAATAGTCAGCAAAAATCGCAACAAATTCAAGATTCTCTCATATTTTAGAAAACAATTTAAAATAAATACAAATTTTATTTATGTGGAGGTATGCTTTTTTGGCACAAAAAGGATTTCTGCACCAAGCGAAAAAAATTTTTAATGTTTTTTTTATTTTTCATTTTTCTTTCTGTTCTTTTCCTTACGTAACTGTCCGTTCTTCTGTATTAGGTAAATATAATTTATTTTCTAACAATCCAGCATCCTATGACCAATCTATATTTTGTTTTGAATGTACATGTAATATCTGTCCGTATGGTTTTCTGCTCTCAGAGAACAGAACTCTATTAAATTCAGAACCCCTTGAAGAAAGTAAACTAATTTTTATATTTCGTATTTATCCATCAGTCTGTTTTTCTGCTCTCCGATCAATCCTGCGCTTCCTGACCAATCTAAGGTCGAATGAATAATTTTTGGGTAATTAGGTCTCCCTTTCATAATTCTTATGTGAAGTACTTCCCCTACCTTCGCAATCAAGTGATCGTAAGGCAGATGTTGATATCGAACATAAATTTCCAGTAAAGTAAGAAAGTTATGTATATTAATATTAACTAAAAGGGGGTTCGTTGTTCAAATATTTAAAACACGGTCCGCAGGTCAACAAACCTCATTGCCTGAATTTGCCAACTAGGTTGACACTGTCCCCCTATTCACTAAACTATACCCATCGGTTCAGCGATAAGGTTGATATTTCAGACGTCATACTAGACGGGTGAATATTGAATATGCGGGTGGTTGAAGCATATTTAAAGACATTTACCACGGCTTAAATATTAAACAATTCCAAGGTCGATGGTGTCGATGGATTCGTTCAATTGAAAATAATTTTTAAAGAGATTATATAAATTGTCTTACCGTTAATTCCAATTCTTGAATTCGGAAAAAATGAAACTGATTGATAGATACACAACTTTTTAGTCATAATAATTGTAAAGCGAATTTATTTTATAGTTACTGATATTGATTGAGTTATTGATTTGAGAGGGTATAACCAGACACAACCGTAAAAATGACATTTTTAAATCAAATTCTAGACGTATCGACTCTTTTCTATAATATAAATTGATTGAAAGATTGTTAAGATAACATATCTCTTTTTAAAATATTTTTATTATTATTATTATTTTTTAAAACGGTTACGAATAAACCAAAAATGTTTGAAAATCTCCTACTACCACCACAGAAAACCGAAAATGTTGCTTGTGTTGTGATGGAGGACTTAGCCAGCCGAGGAATCGAACACGGGACGCCCGGGTGGGACCCATACACGTTGCCCACTCAACCACTGACCGGCCGAGATTATAATCAGGTTAAACCGATGGTTTTTGGCAGATTTGTAAAATTTTCAAACGAAACGTTTTATTATACGAAACACATTTCAAATCATAATATAGCAAAATACATATACGTATACAGTACGTACACAGTAAAATAAAGCAATAAATTATCTAGGAAAGTTACTTTTATGAATTTTAATTTCCAATAAAATCTTAAAAAAAGATCTGAGTACCTGATTTTTGAAGAAAAAACTTCAGTTTGTCTATTTACTTGGGGTCTTGCAAACTAATATATTTCAGATATTTTAAGCACTTATTTTTCTTAGACATTGTTGAAAAATTATAAATACTTTTCATTGAAACATAATAACAAAAATTATATAATTTTTATTTTTTTTATTTTCACGCGCTTCAGAATTTTTATTGCTAACGTGTTAAGGTATAGATTGAAGCAAATTTTGATTGCAATAAATCTATATTAAGTGTTTAGTTAAAAATGCTGGCATGGAGAATAATCGATATTTTTCATCGGAACCGCCCTGTACAGTTGCAAGGGTACGATAGCAAGACCATTTTTTGACCAAATTTGAATTTTCAGCCGCTGGTTAATGAGCCTTAATATTGAAAGCTCTTTTATTACAGTATGTGGGTAGTGAATATATAGATTCTTAAAGGGGTAGGAGAGTTATATCCAATACAATTGATCTAAATGTTCAAAAAAATAAGAAAGCTGTATTGAAAAATAGCAATTTTATAATATTTTGTAATAAATCGAATATTTCGAGTCAAAGTGGACTGGAGAATTTGAACAACTTCCAAGAAATTATGGTTTGAATATTTAAGCCAAGGGGCGTAGGTCTAAAATGCTAAAGTTTCTCATTCAACGGAAAGTCTGACAAAGATTTAAGCCCATCAAATCTATTTATTTTTCCAGTTCAATCCAAAGTAAACGCAAATTGAAAAAAAAAAACGCATTAAACATTTCTAACAATTCTAACAATTAAACGAAACCCGTTTTGACGCACGTTTAATAATTTGAAAGGTTTGCTTAAGAAGCGAGCAAATTCGTTTTATTACTTTTATTAAGTATAAAGTTGTACATAAATATTTCAACTTCCTTCCATTCCTCAGAAGGAATTCGGCTGAAACGCGAATTTTAATTTAATGATGAGAAACCATTAATATTTTAAATATAGGAATAAAGCGTATTTCTCGAAGAAATGTGATGCTTTTATAAGAACGTAGAGACAGATTTGAAAACCATTACACAGTACAGTACAAAACGGCTAAAATGCTGAACAAAATCGAAATGTACATTTTTAAATTAGCCATTTCTGAGAAGCTACGAAATCATATCTTGACGTATGTGTTTATTTGCATATTTAATTGTTAATGCTTTATGGTGGTTTTTACAAAGGAATAGTATACAATATTTTTTCCCTTTTTTATAGATAACTGAACCGCCGTGCAACAATATTTAGCATTTATTTAGTGATAGATAATTGAAGATGTCCACTGACTCGGCACAATTATTTCCCTCCATTAGTATTCTGGGCTAAATAAAATGTAAGCCCGTGAAAGAAGGGAACAGTGGCGCATTCGGCACAACAAATAACTGCATGATATATATCAGGCCCCTAGCATCTCAGCCCATACGAGACTCCTCAGGTTGAGATGGGTTGGGCATGTACAGAGAATGTCGGACACACGCGTCCAAAAAAGAATTATGACTAATTATCCAGCTAGAAGGAGAAAAGGGAAGACCCAGACTGAGGTGGGAAGACGAGGTAAGAGGGGTGCAGCAGAGCTTCTCCAGGTAACAAACTGGAAGTCAGCCGCTGAGGAGTTGGAAGCGAAAGCTCGATATGAAAGAGCACATATTATGATAGATAGTTAAAGAATTTCTGATGCAAACATATATGCGTCTAATAGGTTTAGATAAAGTGTATAGCCCATTTTTATATGGAGTCTGCCTGTCCATCAACGCAATAAAATATTTGATGTTGATTCGTTCATGGTTTCCATCAATCTGATCAAAAGCGTTCCAATTTATTCACTAAAATGGAGAATGCAAATGAACTCTCTTTCCAATAAAACAAGGGAACCCTCTCACACAAAATGGCCGACACGAATGTACACAGTACGAACGTATGATAATAAATCCCTTTATTTGCTTACCCCATAGAAGGCGTAGACGGGATGCGTTGGTAAATAAATGGTATTTTTTTACACAAACATTGTGGCTTTTCATGGAAACCCATTCATTAGGAAAACTCCGTGGAATGGCGATAATTTTCAGCCAGTACAAGTAATGGTTTCAACGCACTGTTGGTAATTCCTGATTAATTTTTAATTGGTTTGCGTTTTTATGATAATTTTACCAATAACGTTGCATATTACATGTAGACTCGCCATTGTCTCACAAACTCAAGAATTAATGTGGCAAGTAATAATCACTCATTAGTTTTCAGTAAATTCTCAATTCAAAAGTTATTCATATATGATAAAGATTCAAAGAATGGGTGTGTAGCGTGTATGAACGATATAGATGTAGGACCAGGCGGTATTTTCATTTGCGCCGAATACTATATTCTACATCACGGGTGTGACTGAGATGACAAGATACGCGTACTCGCATAAACTAAGACGAATACGGAATACTAAATGAGACGACCTACCGTCATAGGTTGTCCTTTTTATACTTAATTGTTTGCTATCTCACGTAGTCTAATGGAGCTAAAAATCTTACTGAATCAATTGAAACAATTGTATTTTTTTAAATAATAAATAATTTGCGTATACTTATGAATGAAATGTTATTCCTTGGCTTTTAATAATAATATATAATAATAATAGCCTTTATTCAGACAGTAAATTATATAACATTATTTATAATAAACTTTTCACTTATCATGCATCGACTCCCTGTCTGTATGTCACTAGTTGACAAAGGCCTCCTCCAACTGTCGCCATTTCTCTCTATCATTAGCTGTTCTTGTCCATGTACCACCTGCCACGGCTTTGATGTCGTCAACCCACCGTCTAAATGGTCTACCTCGTTTTCTCTTCTTGTCACTTGTGAACCAATTCATGACTAATTTTGACCATTTTTCACTTCCTCTAATTGTGTGGCCTAACCACTTCCACTTTAGCTTTTTTATTGTTTTTATGGCATCTTTTGTTCTTGTTTGCTTCTTAATGGTTGCAATTTTTATTCTATCGGACAGTCTTTTCCCCATCATACTTCTTTCCATGGAGTTTTGACATGTTTCGAGCTTCTTATTGTGAGTTTTTGTGAGTGCCCAAGTTTGGCAACCATAAGTAAGTACAGGAAGTATGCAGGTGTCAAAAAGTTTCCGTTTGATAGCTATCCTGATTTCACTGTTTTTCATTATTTCTTTCAAACCCCAATATTGTTTCCAAGCATTTCCAATACGTCTGTCTACTTCTTTTGTGGTTAAATCTAAAGGAGAAATGATTTGACCTAGGTATACATACTCATCCACATAATCGATCAGATTGTTATTGATCTTGATAGGTTCTTGCTTCCCGTTTGTCATTGCTTTGGTCTTTTCTGTGTTCATGACTAGTCCCACCTTTCGGCTTTCTCTATCTAGTTCATTCAACATCATCTGCAGGCCTGCACTCGTCAGCGAGAGGATTATCAAATCATCCGCGAATCTTAAATGTGAAATGTTTTCACCGTTAATGGACAGCCCACATTGTTCCCAATCTAATTGACGAAAGATCTCCTCCAGGACTGCCGTAAAAAGTTTAGGTGAGAGGGGGTCGCCCTGGCGTACACCTCTTTCTATTTTGATTTCATTTCCTTCTTTATCTAGTTTAATTTTAGCTTTGCTGTTATCATAGATGTTTTTTAGAATTCTTATGTATTTGATTTCGACACCTTGATTCTTAAGTGCCTGCCAGATCTTTTCATGTTCTATTGTGTCGAAAGCTTTACTGTAGTCCACAAAGCAGCAATAAAAGGTGAAGTTGAATTCTTTACTTTTTTCGAATAATTGTTTGATAACATAAATATGGTCTAAAGTCGAGTATCCGCTTCTGAATCCTGCCTGTTCTCTTGGCTGACTTTCATCTAGAGTCTTGGTTATTCTGCCAAGTATTATTTTAGCGAAGATTTTGTAGATATTTGACGACAGGCTGATAGGTCTATAATTATTTATGTTATTTTTATCTCCTTTTTTGTGCAAAAGTTTTATAGTCGACATTGTCCATTGGTTGGGTATAATTTCACTATGTAGTACTTCATTAAAAAGGTGTTTGAGAATTGGCATTAGGTAGTCTTTATTTAGTATGAGGAACTCATTGGTAATGCCGTCTGATCCTGGAGCTTTATCTTTCTTTTGAGATTTCACAGCTTTATTTATTTCTGCAGAGATTATGTCCGGTACTTCGCTTCCTCCCGTTAGGCTTGTTGCTTGTATAGTATTTTTCCTTTCATACAGTTCGGCGAAAAAGCTAGTAGCTATAGAGATGATTTCTGGGCGACGCTTTTCATATTTGTGGTTCTTATTTATTAAATTTGGTATCCAGTTTCGTTTCTCTAATAGTTGTTTGGTTGCTTTTTTGCTGCCTCCTGTTCTTTGTATGCACTCTTCGAGTAATTGCAATCTATATCTCTGATGGTCCTTTCTCATTTGAGTTTTGATTTTGTTACTAATTTGGGCTATTTCTTTTCTTGTGGTTTTTGACTTCTTAGGGTTTGATATTAGTTCTGCTCTAGATTGTAAGAGTTCTTTAGTTTGATTTCCTATCCATTTTGTTGTCCTATTTTCACCCTCATGTTTGGTTCTTTTATTTGCGTACAGAAGTTCTTCAAACTTATTGTATTTGTTTTGTATATCAGAATCTATTGTGTTTTCTATGAAGTTTTCTAGTTTTTCTCTTAATATTTCTGTACTTTCCAATGCTATGTTATTGATTTTCTTCACCATAAAGGGTCGGTTTTTCTTGAGTGTATGAACTTGTAATTTAGCTCTAACCATTCTGTGGTTGCTGTTAAAATTTATATTGTTTATAACTCTACAATCTTGAAACTTGTGACTTTTATTCGTTAAGATGTAGTCTATCTCGTTTTTATGGTAGCCATTCGGATGTATCCATGTCCATCTATTGTTCTTACGCTTTTTGTATAAACTATTTAGTACTTTTAAGTTGTTTTCGTAAGCCAATTGTATCAGCATTTCCCCATTTCTTGTTCTTATTCCTGAAGAATATGGACCGAGCACAATTTCCTCTCCGTCTTTTCTTTCGCCTGTTCTGGCATTAAAATCCCCCATTACATTACCTTTTTATTAGCTTTTACTAGAGTTTTTTTATGCAATGGAAACATTTTCTCATCACACGTGAGGGAATTTTGGCGTTTTTTTTTAATGCAATTTACTTACTAGTAGGACACGACCTTATGCGGCGAGTGGCATTTGAGTACTAAAACTACGAAATCGAAGACAAATACAATTGTCTTGTCTTTGGATCCATACTTTTGAAATTTCTACCAGGCATTAAATGACTAGATACATAACGTATAGATGTTATGATGTCTTTGAATTTTACCATAATTATGTAAAATTTGCGAATGGATTGATAAATAATTCTTTAGAATTTTTGCGCCTCCGTAGAACGTACCTAACCGTGATATCTCTGAATAACGTTCATGACTGCATCTTTACTTTATTTTGTAGAATATATTTTCTATATCGTTTTAAAATGTGGCATTTTTAATTGGCTACCAAAACGACATGTTTGTTTTTGTTCGTGTATTTGTCGGTGTTGACGTCACACCGGCCAACTTACGTGACAGCCATCTTACCAGACATTGACGTTTTCTATGTCATGATGACGTTGTAGCCAGTTGGAATCGTTTCGAAGTGTGCGGAGTTTGTGCGATTGTGCGGTTTTAGATCGTTTTTTAAATCAATAATTATGAATGAAAATATTGATATTAGACATTTCTCGTATGATGATCAGATCATTAAATTAACTTTTTATCTTCCGCACATTTTTAATGTTATTCATGGTTTGTGATAAAACATACCCCTTCATAAACATCTTATTTTATTTAAGGTATGACTATATATTCAACTATAACATTCACTAATCTCCATCAACCGAAACAATGTTTCTGCAGGCCTTCCATTGAAATGCTTGGATGCTTCCTTGAATGGGGGGCTCCATTGAAGCCAGAGTTAACTTAACCTCTCAGAAGCCGAGTGGATTGTACAGGGACCGCAGATACTTTAATAGCATACAACTTTTAACCCTGTACAAATCGCAAGTGCGCCCCACGGTTGAATTTGGCAGCCGCCTCTGGTCTGAAGCCCCGAAATTCCTGAAAAACCCTCGACTCCGTGCAGAAACGTGCGGACCGTTTAATTGATTATCCTATCTTAACAAAAGGATTGCAATCCGTAAAGCGCCGACGTTGGGTGGGAATGCTGTTCATGTTTTTCCGGTATTTCAGTGGGAGATGCTCCGAGGAACTAGCGTCATTTATTCCTTCGGCACCGGTGCATAGTCGGGAAACACCTAACCTAACCTAACATTTTACGATGATAAAGTTTATATTTTTTTATGTACTCGATCATCCGGACTACTAATATTCCAAACTACAATTTAAAAATAAAATCCAAAATCGATACCAACGATTTTTTTCGTCTATGATGTTACGGTCCGTACCTTAAAGTTGGAAACTGAACTTTGAAGAAATAAACACGAGTTGTTTATGGAAGGTAAAAAAATCTCGGACTCTTTTCGAAAGTTTCGTCCTGCGGGACTCCGCCCAACCACGGCTTGTACATTTTTTATTCATCTGAAAGTTCAACTAGAAAATTTTATTTATCATAAATTCGAAATAACCCGAGTATTTTGCAGCAGAAAATTTTTTTTTTTTTAAATTTATTGAAAATCAAACTTATATAAAATTAAAGTACAGTTGATTTGTCGATTAGTAATAGAATAGGACCTAAAACAGCGATCGGCAATTGGCGGTTCGCGAAGTGTTCCATTCCGACCGGTATGGATGCATTGAAATTCCATTTTTATTTATCAAAGTTCGAAATTTCTCTGCCGGCATTTTTTTTATATTAACCGGTCGGGCATGATATTTCAAAAAATGCATTTTTTTTTTTTTAGTCTGCGGCACTTTTTTGTTTTTCAGTCTTAATTTTTTTAATGCAGAGGGGTGGGTGGAGGCAGGGGTGGGGAGGTAGGGAGGAGGGAGGAGGCACTTGCACTTTGCACTGTAAGATGCTGCTAGCTACTAGGCACGACACAAAGCACGATGATGACGTATGATCAGACGGGTAGTCACAAGCGACATCGACGGCCACGTGGACCCCACAAAAATATATATGGCCCCTCCAAAAAAAATTTTTTTTTACATAATTTAACTAATTCCGACCGCTGTAAAACATGCTTTCTCGCTTTTTATAGACTTCTTTCGGATCGTACATTCATAAGAGACGTACGTTCACTATTATTCCTTGGTCTCCGACCTAGGTTCATTACACGCGTTTTGTAGAGTTACGATTTCATTTCACAGTATATATTATGTATGTACTGTAATGTAAATAGAACAAACATGTGTGAGAGATGCAAATTATAAAATTATATTGAAAACAATAACAAACAAACACTACCTTAATATAGGTAAGGTAGTGTTTGTTTGTTATTGTTTTCAATTTAAACAAACAAACACTACCTTAATATAGGTAAGGTAGTGTTTGTTTGTTATTGTTTTCAATTTAATTTTAGACTAACACATTAGTATTATTTAATTTCATTCAATTCTCTTATCATTCAGGTAAACGAAATTTAATCATGAAACTTTTAAGATTACATTAAGCAACTCAATATTGATTAATTATTTCCAACGATAAAATGATTTAGGGTATCTTTAAGTCTGATAGATCATCGGAGAATTTTTTTATGGACTGCTTAGTTATTATTAGTATCTGAGTTAATCATACTTAAGGGGGGCGATACATGTAAAAAAAAATCGATTTTTTTTTTGCATAAATAGTTAAAATAACCTCTCAAAAATATGCCTGTAAATGTTTAGAAAGAAATTTGCATTATTTATCGATTAAAAACTCATTTAAGTGCTCCGCCTAAACTCAAAGACAAAATCGATGACCAAAGGGCGAGTCGAGAAAATCACCACAAAATTTCAAGATAACTCAAAAAGTTCTGAATCGATTCTTATGAAATTTGGCACACGTCTTCTTTATAATATTAACTACTAGTTGAACCTCAAACATGCCAAAAAAATATTAAAATTATCACTTTTGACCCAAAAACCTAAAAAAAGGGTGAAAAATCGAACTTTTTTATTCTAAGGCGTGCCAATGTACGATTTTTTTAAATTTTTTGTTTTTTTGTTGGTTCAACTAGAAAATACATGTTTTATGAACACGCTTAGACCAAAATTTTAGATTTGAGGTAGCTGTAAAAAAAGCTAAAAATCCCGCTAATTGATGCCTTTCGCCACGAGGGTCTCGGGAGATTAGTTACTACGGCGGCCATTTTGAAAAAAAAATCTGATTCTTGTATTTTAATATATAATGAATAAACATACTGAATTTAAAAACAATTCATTTATTCCTTCCCTTTTAAATAAGCCCCTGAAGAACGGTCAAAATTCAGGCGGTTACATGTACCGCCCACCTTAATTATTACATTATTATAGTATCCGGCTAGCGGTGGCAAAACAAAAATTCCATAGCCGCTCATTATTAAAGACAAAACAATAAAATTATACTTATTTAACCGGTCAAATTTGTTTTATGGGGTCAACAGACTTAGTTATAAAAGATAAAAGATCATTTGACTTAGCTATTTCAGCACATCGCTCGCCATATTTTCCAATGGAAGTGCCACTGCCAGACGGATACTAATTATTACACTGTTTTTTCGTAGGTGTTAGCCACTCGAACGAGAGAGAAAAAATTAGCTAATGCCCTTGAGCTATAGCTACCTAAACTCAGGTAGATAGGTGATTTAAAAAAAAAATATGTTCAGTCGCTAGCTTGAAAAAGCTTCTATCGAATATCAAACGTTGTCATTAACATCATTTCAATTTGGGAGGCGGTTATGGGTACCGCCGCCCCGGGAACTATTTATTGGAAAACCAACACCTCTACTATAGGTCACCCCAAGTGGTTCGCTATGTTTGGCAGAGGTGCCCGGGTTCATGGGGTCAGGTTTGTCCGGATCTTGGCGGCAGATGTGTCTGCCCACCAACAGCGTGGCAGGTCGGATAGAGACTGGTTGAAGGAGATCTTTTGACCTCTCCAGCAGGGGTCTCTCAGAATATTGCCTCACACCGCTGTGGTAAGGATGGATTCATTCGTCCGTCACGCCTGGACACATTGACCCAGATTCCTACCAACCCCTCATACCTTTTTCCTTCCCAGAACTTCTTCTCCCTTTTCCCCTAAAAATACCCTCCACCAGCATCCCCAAAGATGACATAGGCCCTGAATGGTTTAAAAAAATTAAAACGGAGTTCTACAAATTAAACTTGATAAAAATAAAAAAAAAAAAAAGTAAATAGTTCTACGCATACTCGGTCGACGTGACGCCAACGAGCTGGACCGATTGTCCTGGTACGCAACTATACATGCACTACAGCTCTTCGTTCAATCATCTACTGTGTGCGACTGACGTACGTACGCGTTGCACTATTTCCAGGCTTTTTTTACGTGCTATTGCTACAGTGGTAAGAGAAAATGGGACAAAGTATAAACTCCATCTAGCCACATACTCCATCCCGACATCTTCTACCATCCACTTACGCATCATAATAAATATATTCTCCGAACACTCCATTGAAATAGACATTGAAGGTTTGAAATAACCCTTTTAAATATTAATATATAAATTTTAATATATGTAAATATCCGACAAAATTAAAACATTATCAATAGATTAAATTTTATTAGCCACTATTTAAACTGGAGCCAAATAAATAAATTTATAACAAAGGCTTTTGGAGATTAATTCCAAAATGTGGTATTATGGCGATTAATGGCGATAGCGATTAAGGCACTATTAATAAAAGTTATCTATATGTTTTGTAAATTGCAAGTAGGTAGGTAATTATAAAAATGACCGTCTTCACCTGAGTCCGAGAGAGTAGATTTGTCAGGTGGAAGGTTTTCTAAAGTGACGAGTTAAGACTCCCTTAACTGATCTAACCCTTATCCCCGAAGCAACTTGACAACCCCCAGAATTTCTCCAGCGGTGCTTCTTGTCCGACGACAGATAACTATATTTTAATCTTATTGGAGCGAGCAAATAATTTCTGTTATGGTATTTTACGAATGGGCTTTCCGGAAGGAAAGTTGAATGGATTTAAAAAAAAAATTATGTTTTTTTTTTGATGCCTAGTAAACATTATTAAAAAAACCTTATTACTAATATATAATTCTGTTATTCCTAAAGTTAATTTGATTAATAGTTATTTTAATTAATAGTTTCGTCTTTCAAAGTCATCAAGAACCATTTGTAGAACCATTTAAAAATATACATTTTGTTAAAAGAAGTCAAATTTGTTTTAAAAAACTTGTGTGTAAATAAATTTAATTAAAATAATGTATAATTTAACATTAATAAAAAAAACACTATTCTTGAAACAATTAATTTAAAAAAAAATTATTTATGTGACCCCAAATTCATAGTGGAATTGTATCGTAATGATATGATAGATATATGATATTGGCCGACTTCCCAGAAGCGTCGAAATTTTAGAAAATAAAATTAGTCGACAAAATCGATTTTATTATTTTTATTTTTTTTTTAAATTTATTTATTTTGAGAAACATTACATATTACATTGTTATAATGAGCTTTGGCTGTCCAACTAGGCAATTTGCCCGTTTTAGAACAGTCAAAATGAACAGATATTTTGCATGTAAATAGTGTGTTGACTATAATATTGTCTTAAACTTAAATATAACACTTGATAAATAATATTAAGGTTTTGATGGTAGATACAAAAAGTTACTTATAAGTGTAAATTATATATTTATCAATAGAAAATAAAATATTATATTACTTAAAATATGTTTTGGTTTGAGTTAACGTCGTAGGTTGAGAAATGACTACTTGAATATAACAACAAAGTTGCAGTGCAAAAAATGTTGCAAAAAATTACCATAGTGTCTACGTTTGTTGCAACCCTTGTTGCACTTGTTGTGTTGCTAGTATTAGTGCGTGGCTTAAGATAATCGCATGATAATAGATCGCATGATCAATTACAACAACTGGTATCAAGCAGTTAATTATAAAATTATTTATCCCAGACTTTAAACCAGCTTAGTAGGTGTCTTATGGTTGATTATGTATTCCGATTTGACAGTTTGTAGTAGTGTTAATTGGTGAGATCAAGAGGTAGTATCCAACACGACCACCATCTTGAACCGGAACGGGAACGTAACAAACATATTTACAGACGGATGGAATGCCAAATGGTCTAGTTAGAACTTCGAGCTTCGTTGAGCACAGTCACTTATTTAAACCTTAGTGTGCTTATGATGAGAGTGGTAGGGTGCCAAATACTCAACCATTGATTGAATCGTTTTTAAAACAATCGAGAGATCTACCATGGATGATCGTTAAAAGTCTATATCAATACGACATTGACCAAATACGTCATTTATGCCCAGTTATCAATATTTGCGAGCACGATTAACGATTATTTTTTCTACAATTTTTTAGAAAAGAATGTGTCCTTACTTGGTTACGTGTTTGAGTTATAAGTAGGTTTTTTTTTACATGAGCTCCACACAGGAGGCCTTGAGGAAAATAATTTCCCTCAGGGCCTATGTCATCTTTGGGGATGCTGTGTGGAGGGTCTTTTTGAGGATAGGAAGGAATGAATATTGGTCTTGAAGAGACCCATGTTGTAGAAAGGAGGAAACACAAAGGCCGGCAAATCGTTCCACAGCCGAGCTGTTAAATATAAGAACGAGTTGAAGAAGCGACCCGTTCTCATGTGACAAATGTCAACCGCGTTTGGCTTGTTTCCCGATTATGCACCGGTGCCGAAGGGATCAATGACGGTAGTTCCTCGGAGCATCTTCCATTGAAATACCGGTAGAACAAAGATAGCATTTCCACCCGACGCCTGTGCTCTAAAGATTGCAATCCGTTTGTTGAGTTAGGAGAATCTATCAAACGGACCGCCCAATAATCGCGCCCAATATACGCGATGCAATAAAATGAAATATTAAATAATAAATAACGCATGTAAGAAGCAAAGAATTTATTCAGTCCGGTCTTTGAGATACGAAAATGGTTTAAACATGACTAAGGACCTCACTAAATAATTTTTCGTTTGGTCTCAAAAAGTAAGTATAGACTGCCAATGCATATTTAGTTTAGTATTTCAATTCAACATCACCAATTTATTAATATTTTTACGTAATTAATTGGCTTTTAAAAAAAATACAAAAGATTTTTTGTAACAAATCAAGTGAAACGCTTTGCCCTTTGCGCTTACCAAAAACAAACAACTGGAAACATACCACACGATGCGAAGCCACAGAGAAACTTGATATTTTTATTTGCGCATTCCAGAGAATGCCACTACGAAAGGTTTGAGCGTTTAACGGGTCCACTTTTACCCGCTAAAATTCCTATTTCATTCGTTTAAGGCGATCGAATAGTAAATTCTTTGAAGAAGAAGATAACACTAATAATAAGGACACTGACAAATAAAAAAAGATAACCGTCGTAACTGGGACTCGAACCCAGAACCTCTCAGTTTATTTATATATTTTTATTTATTTATTTAAAGAACTTTATACATTGAAAAAAAAATGTGTTAATTCATCCGCCATGCTAGGGATGTCCCTGGGTTATGGCGGATGAAGTTTACAGATTGGATACAGTTATTTAATTATGCAATTCGATTTGATAAAAAAAACTAGTTATTAAAAAATATAATTAGGCAATACAATTTAATTTAAGTAACAAATTGTAAGTATACAACCGACCGTTACGACAGTTGCGACCGATATCTTTTGTTTTTTCTTTGTCTTGTTCTCTTTCGTATTTTCGTTTAGATTATTAGTGTTATCCCCTTCTTCAATGATATACTAGGTTGACGGAAATAACCTTCAAAAGTTATAAAAAGAAGTTGTTCTAATATAAATTGAATTTTTTTTTTTTTATTCATTAAAACCGTATTTCGGTACGCAGTGACCATACAATGTATTCAAAAGACGGTGAAAGGAAATTCATTTCTACAAATAATTTATCTTCTATGTACCCCAGGAGACTGATATTGGAGTACCGAGGGTCGTGGAAGTAAGTACCCGATTCGGTCGATGGCAATAACCTGTCCCAAGTTAACCTGCTTCCAAAAAGGGTTCCTAGTTTTACGGCGGGCAGAGAAAATGACGAATTGCCTTTAAAATAAAGTAAAATCGTTGATCTTCTTACCCGAAAAAGGCTTCTGATGCTGAGATATAAAAAGGAGTAAATACTACTTCAAATGGAAATTGAAGGACTGTAAAGGGCGGGAAGGGTTGGCCAATGGGGACCACTCGAGGCAAACAAATATATACAATACAAGGGACTGAAATTTTGTAGTATTTACCTACCTATTAGAAAACACCTGGAAAATTAGAACTGGGAATAGAGCACTGTTAAAATTCTGATCTGATTTGTTTTTTATATCATTGAAGAAGAAGATAACACTTATAATCTAAATGAAAATATGAAAGAAAACAAGACACAGAAAAATAGAAAAAGACAATGGTCGCAACTGGGACTCGAACCCAGACCTCTCGTCTAACCGGGACGTGCACGTTTTCCAATTTCGCTATTGCCACCTTCTGTCAAACCGTCATATTTGTCCATCTCATATTTCAAATATTTAGAATCATTAATATTATCTCCAACTAGTTCTTTTTTCCATATTATAGGCAACTACTCTTTTTATTGGAAACAATCATTCTAAGAATTGGTTTGTAACCTGAATAGCGTCATATTTTCATTTAGATTATAAGTGTTATCTTCTTCTTCAATGGTATATTACGTTGATGGGAATAACCTTCAAAAGTTATGAAAAGAGAGTTTTCCTCATAAAAAATTGATTTGTTTTTCACCGCAAAAGGTATGATGTTAATATATTTTTTAGAATAATAATAAATCTTAATATTGAAATCTTTCAGAAACTTTGAATCCTAATTTTTTTATCAGACAGTAAGACTCGACTAAAATTGCTAATTATCATGTGATAATTATTTGAAAATAACTAATTAACCGCCACACCGTTTGACCACCAAACAACTGGGTCTTGCCTCATTCACATTCATACATCGTCTCATTCATAGTTTTGACCTGACCCGACTCAAGTATTTGATTCACTTCGATTGTGCCATATCTTCCTCAGGCGTTCCCGACTTCTCCTTTCTTCTTTCATTTGCTCTACATGCCCAAATCATCTACTTTCTTAATCTTACTCGTTACGCTTACATCAGCCTTGCATTCTTTGCGAATCAACACATTTCTCACAGACCATACATACACCTCAGGGATCTAATTTCTAAAGCATTCAGTCTAATTTCATCCTTTTTCTGAGTTTCATGCCTCACTGCCATTAGTCAGGGTACGTTCCAGCACTCCATTGTTGACTGCTAGTTTGGCTTCTTTGGATAATTTTTTGTCAGCACCAACGGCATTTTACAATAAAAACACATAAATTTGTTGTAGACCACTTTTATTTTATTACACTCTTCCGGTTTCGGAAACGCCCTTCCTTCGTCAGGAGAATATTGTAACTGATCTACGTAGACATAGAATATTGTCAGACATACAAATTTTAGGTGTGTTGGGAGGTAAGCGAGGGGGTAGGGGTAATTGTGGGATTTCCAGGAAGAACAGAGCGGTTTACTGGAAATTTAAAATGGGACTAAAAGATAAATTAATTTGATTATTCAAAATACTAAAATTATTATTTAGGGATATTCTAATTTCAAGTGTTTCTAAATTATCTAATTTTTTTGTTTTTATTGCAACGGTGAAGAATTTTAACCCCTGTATCCTCATTAAGAGTATGATCCGTGGAAATTAGATGATTTGCAAATTCTGAAAAATTATTATTATTTAAGCATCTTAAATGTTCCGTGATTCTAATGTTTACATTTCTAGTTGTCTTACCTATGTAGAATGATGGACGGTCATTGCAACATAGTTGGTAAATGCCTGAGTGGCTTAATTTATGATCTCTATCTTTAGTATTTTTTAATAATTTACCTAAATTGTTATCAGTACAGAACGCGGGTTTTATGTGGGAAGGCAATGTTTAGTACTAAGTGAGGAAAAGTTGGATATAAAGGGTGTTTTTTTTAGAGGTATACAAATTCAAAATGAAAAAAAACACATTAAAATAATGTTAATGTCTATGATATTGGCTTTATTTAATAGATCATTTTTTGCCATTATTGTTTAAATACGATTTTGGGCATATGAGCGCCCACGGCTGGCTGAATGAAACGCAATCGTGAAGTCCAATTTTCGCCAACTTTATCGAGGAACTGGGTCTACATATTGGCAAAAACACGACGAATGTTGACTTCCAAATGGTCCAACGTCTGTTTATCAGCATAGACTAGTGAGTGACTTCACATACCCCAAAGAAAGTAATCTAAAGGTGTGAGATCACACGATCGTGAAGGCCAGTTCACAGGTCCACGTTACACAGGCCCGCAATAATTGCGTGAAACATTTCTCGATCTCACACCATTAGATTACTTTCTTTGGGGGTATGTGAAGTCACTAATCTACGCTGATAAACCAGAAACGTTGGACCATTCGGAAGTCAATATTTGTCGTGTTGTTGCCGATATATGGCCCCAGTTCCTCGACAAAGTTGTCGAAAATTGGACTTCACGATTGCGCTTCATTCGAGCCAGCCGTGGGGCTCATATGCCCAAAATCGTATTTAAACAATAATGGCATAAAATTATCTATTAAATAAAGCCAGTTTCATAGACATTAACATTATTTCAATGCGTCTTTTTTCATTTTGAATTTATATACCTCTAAAAAAAACACCCTTTATATAAGATCCTGCGCCATTGAACGGAATTTATTATTTTATTTTTATTAGTTTCAGGTGTACCAAATAAAAATGTATTAGTTGAAATGAGTTTATGTTTCTTATTTCGGATTTTATCAATTAAATCTGTGGAAGAACCATTATTTACAGCAATTTGTTTAATTTTAGAAAGTTCAGTAGCGAAATTAACAGATGATAGTGGGTCTACTATCATCCCACTATGACAGAGACTGTAGATTTTCCAATTGGTTCGAAATCAGCATCTGTAATTTTTAAAACGCAGGTTGTTTTCCTACAAATATACAGAAAATTTAGTGTGATCTTAGAAAACATTATGAAACAGAAAAAAAACAGGTAGATGACTTTTCTCATGGATCATTTACAATCCCATAACATTTAAGTTTACGTAAAAATTTTAATTTAAAAACAAAATAATTCTTTGTAATATGTACAGGGCAATTATTAGACTTTATTTTTACTTATTATTTATACGAATGTCATCACACGTAAAATAGGCCGGCAATAAATCCGATTTCATCCACTCATCAATAAAACTCCCCCCACGAAACAGGTAAAAAGCTATACAGAAAAGTTGAGGAAATTCAAAAGAACCAAAATCGCTTTTATCAAGCTAGATATCACAAAATAAGACAGCAATATAAACTTATCCGACTGATTGAAATTCCCCGGGCTTCATAAAAACTTTTCATTAGAGGGAAAGTTTTTAATTTCAAATACACGCCGAGAATTCTCAAAATCAAGGCGACAAACTTAACTTCAAGTCACTTTCATTACAAAGGAAAAAATAAAACATAGGTACACATTTAACATGGTGCCCGGAAAATAGTATTATTTCCATAAACACGGTAATGTTGATTAAAAAAAATAATACTAACGTTAAAAATAAAATAAGATTAAGGATGGGTTGTTTCAAAAAATTTGACGAATTCGTCAAATATTTGACGTTAATTTTTACGTTCTGTGTAAGTTGTATTCAAGTTCTATGATGATTTCAGTTTTATGAAGCAGCTGGCCTAAGATGATAAAATAACAGAACTCGAATAGAACTTACACAGAACGTGAAAATTAACTTCAAATATTTGATGAACTCATCAAATTTTTTGAAACAACCCGTCCTAAAAGTAATATTAAATGGTTCGATTATCAGCATTATTTAAAAAAGTCTTTCCATTTTTTTAATTATTTTTTATATGAATACCGCACAGAGTCCCAACTGCTCCCGTCTGGAGCCAGTGAGACTATGGCATCCCCAATTGGGGTATGTTGTGAGGCTGAAGGTAGTGGGGAGAGGAAGGAGATAGGGAAGATTAAGGTGGGAAGTACAGGGCTTTTCAGATCTGGTCATCAAACACGGCCAAAGCCATTTCAAGCAACGATTCAATTCTGAATGGTGGTCTTACACCAGAGCGATACTGAAAGTATCTTCCACTCTGGAACATGCCGCAAATATACTATATATTATTTTAAATTAATAAATTGTGTATATATTACGTTTAATTAATTATTTTAAATATGCTAAATTTTATTTTAAATAAATAAATTGAAATAACACAAATCAATCAAATAAAATTTATTTGCCACGCCGGGATTCGATCCCGCGACCTGCGGAATGCGAGTCAAGAGCCTTACCGCTGGACTTAAATTTTTTCACGTTTTTCTATTGAAATAATATAATAAAACAAATGTTTCCATTGACCCCACTGTCAAAGTGAATAGAAACATCACAGTTTTTTCTTAATTTTTCAATGAGAATGCATATTTCATGTTATACGTGGGTAGAAACAAAAAACTAACCAAAGAAATATATTTCTAAGGTATTTCAATGTACTTTTAACTTACAGTTTCTGAGCTAAAATGTCGAAAATGAGCTTAACTGTTTCTAATCACCCCATTCTACAGTATACTTTTATGAATCCAAAGCTTCCGATCGCAATTTGAACAAACAAATTAACTTGTAGCAGATTAAATCTTAGCAGTTAATTACATTTTTTTAACAAAACATGCACAGAGAATAACACAAATTTCCGAACGCTTTGTAGGATAAATGTAGCTAAACAAGCGGAGTTTTTTTGTCAAAATTAGAACTCGCCAAAACAGCAAAATAGTTGTATAAGTTTTCGGGGTAAGAAGGAAACATTTTTCGCAGTTTGCGGCTTACGAAGGGTTTAAGTTTCAGAAGAAGAAAAAGAACGGACAGCGCCGCTTGTGTTCGCGTCCTAGTAATGATACAAAAAGGGTAATGCGGCTCCGGCTGTCCCCTGCCTCCCCTTTAATCTGACCTCAGCGGGAAGGGGAAACTGAGGACGATAAATTATACAAAGCAGACAAGGCAGTGTGCAGAAAGGATGCTTGGATCCTTGGCATCTTGAAATGAGGACAAGTTTGATAATGGGGAACAGTCGATGGCGATTCATTATTTGTTTTTATTTTGTGAATTTGTAGGGTTCTGAAATTTGTATATTAAATCTCCGTAGTTCTTTGTATAAATAATATTACTAGGAATCTAAAAATAGCAGGTTATATTGAATTCAATTATAATAATAGATACTTTATTATCTTTCTTTTGTGTCGCTAGGATAGATAATGATATCCTCTCTGGGATTTCCCGGGCTGGGGGATTTCATTTGCATTTTAAAATTTAATTATACGAATGATAAGAAATAAATAACGTAGTGTTTTTTCAGAAATAATTATAAAAAAAAAATGAATGTGTTGTTTTAGTGCATTTGAGTGATTTTGATTTTAGTCTGTATTTGGTGTCAATATATTTTCTATTTCTGATTTATTTTTATTAATTTTATTTTGTATCCTGTTTTTTTGAGATTGAAATGTTTTAATGTTATTGTGGTTTTTGAATGCGAATAGGATTTTATTTTAGAGTTTAGTACTCCAGAATAAGAAGCTCGTTTGTCCAAATATTGTATTTTTAGTTACTTAATGGATATGTTTTTGACCCTGATATCTAGTGTTTCTAATACACGTGTTAATTGTTATTTCTTGTGTTTTGTATTTATGAATATAAAAGAGTATAGTTTTGAAATAATGTTGTTTAATTGACGTGATGTTAAGATTGTGGAAGATTTCGTCAGTGTAAGGGGTTTTCAGTGTAATTTCATTATGGCTTTTTGGGTTTAGTTGGTGGATTTAGTATATGGTCATATGCACTTCCCCATCCGATAATGCCGTATTCTAAAAAAGCTATGTAAATCATGAATAAGGTTTTTTATTAGGATTTCTCATTTCGGGAGGCGGGTATGGGTACCGCCGCCCCGGGAACCAATTATGCTCAAATGGACTGTACTTGGATTAGAAAAGATTCCAGACGCAAAACATAGTCAGATATAATAAAATGTTTATTGCAAGCATGAGATTTTTCGAGCAGCTTACATTTATCTCTTTTTGTAGCTAAAGTCTACTTTTTAATACCAGGTCATCACTTGGAAACCTTTGTCCAGACGTTCTCAATGAGTACAAATGCTAAATTGAAGCATTTTAATTTTAATTATTATCTAATAAACTTTTACAAAAAAATTTGGTCACTCATAGGCATAAACAAAGATTGACAGTTGTTTGCACGATCTCCAACACACTTCTGATTCGAGAATTCCAAATTGCCTTCTATACCAAGGGGTCAAGCATAGATAAACCGATAACTTTACAATATCGGATCGATAGGCGTAATTTTCGATGATTTTATATCGATCGATCGAGCACGGTTTCACTGTTGACAACCGAACCGATATTGACACGAAATAAATAAGAAATCGATAAACGCTGGCAACACTAATATATGATATATTTGCGGCACGTTCCAGAGTGGAAGATACTAATAGTATCGCCCTGGTGTAAGACCACCATTCAGAATTGAAACGTTGCTTGAAATGGCTTTAGCCGTGTTTAGTGACCAGATCTGAATAGCCAGGTACTTCCCCACCTACCTCTTCCCTATCTCCTCCCCCCCCCCCACTACCTTCAGCCTCACAACATACCCCAATTGGGGATGCCATAGTCTCACTGGCTCCAGACGGGAGCATTTGGGACTCTTGTGCGGTATTTCATGTAAAAAAAAAAAAAAAACACTGGAGCTTTTTTCTGTGATTTCACATTCTAAAACGTCAAACGCCAAACAATTAGGTAAAAATATTAATATATTGGCAATATTGAATTGAAATATGCATTGGCAGTCTGCATTTACTTTTTTACACTAGACGGGAATTAATTAGTTAATGAGTGAGCGCTGGGCCCGAGCTCACTCTAGACCATGCCCTACATAAGTTTTGATTGTTTATTTTACTTTTATTACCATTTATGTTTTTTTCCCTATTCTCTGTACCTTAAAATCTGTTGGGTAAATATGTATAACCCAGCGCTCGCTCAGGAATGAGGTCTTTAGTCATATTTCAACAACTATGGTTTTTCAAAGATCGGACGGAATAAGATGACCGCGTCCGAGATGCATTATTTAAGTATATGTATACGACTTCTTTCAATTCTAAGAGCTTTTTTAGTTCAATACTTCATTAAATCAGCTATTAAATTTGAATAACGATTGACGTTATTAAAAATTTGTATGTATTGGACAGTTCATTGAAAGTTTTCTGATACTATGGAGATCGCGCTAAAATTTATCAATCGTCGATCGGAATATCTTTTAACAATCGTTGACCATGCTCGTAAGTATTTATAACTGACTATAGATAACAGATTTAGTCGTATTGATATAGGATTTTATCGATCATACGTGCTTAGACCTCAGAAAGTTCTCAAAAGAAAGGCTTCATAATTCAACTTCGCTGTTGTGGCTGTTCTCGACTTTTTAGAGAAATTATACAGTATAAGTTCAGGTCGAAATATAATTTGTACTAAATTCCTATGTAGATTCCAACTATGTTAGCACGGAGATATGAAAGAAACCCCATTAAAACTGCGAAGCGCCGTAAATTGCAGCGTCTCAAAGAGATGCAATTCATTTAGGAAGTCGGTGCAAAAGCGCTAACGACTCGCATAATTCCTAATAATTCAAAAATAAAACAATGCCCCCTTTTCAGTACTAGGTTCTAGTTGAAAGCTTTAGTTTTTCATCCTTTTTTACAGTCATGTTCGTTTACCCTAGAAACGCTCTATATTATCTACAAAATAATATAATTAATATCTGTCGTTTCCAATATATTATTCAAAAGATGTATAATATTACAGATTAGTAAATATTTTGGTAAACTTTCGAAATCACTGGACATGAGTAATATGAATATTTAAAAAAAACCTTTTGATTCACCTTAATAACTATAAAAGTATGAGACTGAAAGTATTGGGGAGGGGAAGGAGATGAGGAAGAGGAAGGTGGGGAGGTAGGTAAAACATGGATATTCATTTCTGGCTATCAAAAACGGCGAAAGCCATTTCAAGCAACGTTTCAATTCTGAGTGGTGGTCTTACACCAGGGCGATACTGAGAGTATCTTTCACTATATTTACACAGGGCGATACTGAGAGAATCTTTCAAAAAATTATTCAAAAGATGTGTAATATTATAGATGACCAAATATTTTGGTAAACTTTCGAAATCACTGGACGTGCTTAATATGAATATTTTTTAGAAAAAAAAACCTTTTGATTCACCTTAATCCTAAAATTATGAGGCTGAAAGTAGTGGGGAGGGGAAGGAGATGAGGAAGAGGAAGGTGGGGAGGTACATTATATTATTATTTAAAACATGGATATTCATTTCTGGCTATCAAAAACGGCGAAAGCCATTTCAAACAACGTTTCAATTCTTAATGGTGATCTTACACCAGGGCGATACTGAGAGTATCTTTCACTCTGGAACGTGCCGCAAATATACTATAATTAATTAATTTTAAAATAATACAAATTATCAAATCAATTTTTATTTGCGCATGCCGGGATTCGATCCTGCGACCTTCGGATTGTGAATCAAGAACCTTAACCCTCAACCACTGAGGCTGTCGAAATTTTCAATTACGTAAAATGTCTATTTATTGTTGTCAAGTTTATTTTGTAGAACTCCAATTTAAATTTTGTTTCTTTTATATATTCAATTATTTTATTATTTAATCTATGAAAACTGTTTATTATAAACAAGTTCTGCTACGTTATTATTATAATGCGAGACAGCTGTTTTGCCCTCTGAAGGTATTATGAAACTGACAGTTTGATAATGCCTTCAAAGGGCAAAATGTTTTTTCAAAAAAATATTCTTATTAAGCGTGTCCAGTGATTTCGAAAGTTTATGATATTTTATTAAAATATTGTCTCCGTTGTCCAGTTAATTTATTTCAAATTTAATGTATTAAAATAAAATATAAACTGTTTTGCTGACAGAAACATCGGTAAAACATAAATATTATTTTTTAGTAGTCTTCTAAATGACATGATTTTTCGCAAGAATTGCACTACATCAATGAGCAATTTTTTTTAAATACTTCAGCGCAGCATATTGATCTTTTCAATGAGCAGCATATAACAAGTTTCAACATAGTCAAGATCCGGGGCGGATCATACGGTCAAATTTTGTTAAAATGTTGACCGGGCCCTTGTCTGCTGGATCATTCTGGGGCTCACTTGTGCGACGCAAATATTATAAAATACCTAACATTGATGAAATTCATATATTTTCAGAATCCTCGAATCTTAACATTCATTTTGCAATCCATCATTTTGATCAGTTTGCAATTGCAGAAAGTTCGGACATTTTAAATGTATTTAAAAGTGCGAAACATTTTTTGTTCCTACCCAAGGTGTTGTTGCGCAAGAGCTGCGCATCCCGACTTTTTACGAATTTATATCATACTTTCGTTTAACATTTTAAATTTTTAGTGGGTATTTTTCTAGTCTAGATTTTTTTTCTCATATTTCTATAGTTAAGATATTCAAAAATATCTCCGAAATTCGAATTATTTTTAAAGTTATAGCCATTTTAGTGTCGCGGTAGAATCTAACAATACTTTAAACGCATTTTTCTCGAAACTACTTTTTTCGAGACGGTTGACATGATATCTCAAGTTCTATTGACCAATTTACTTGAAATTTGGTGTAAACCTTCTATATACATTACTCTATCGCCCCTACCAAAACTATAACAAAATTTCAATTTTTACTTTTAAAAAATTCTATAAAACTGGTAAAAAAATGTCTGTAACTTTTTCATTTTTTTCTATTGATTTTTTTTTTCATGTATTTGAAGAATACATAAAAAAATTAATAAATAATTGGTAAAATAAAGGCTACTAAAAATATTTTTTGTTTTTTTTTTTAAATTTTTTTATTGCACCTGAAAAAAATGCAATTCATGCCTCTTTTCTAGAATACTCCCTTAAGCTCTTGAAAAATGTATGTTATTCCTGAAAATTTTTCTGTACATTTTCCACGCCAAAATTTTATGAAATTCCCTCGATAGAAAAAAATCGCACAGAATACTCCGAAAATTATCATAAACACAGTTTTTAAGTTATTTTACAAGTTATATGTATGAAAAAATTCACAGTGTTTATAAATGCTACTTGAGACATTTCCCACAAGATTTTTGCTTTATTTTGAACGAGCTGTGTTTAATTAATTTTTTTCACAACTTTCGCTTAATTATAGTAGTTATTTAACATTAGCACGCTTTTTTTACATTAGCAACCCATCTTCTGCTTCTTTTTGAATGCTTACTATCGGGCCTTAAGATTTCAAAATAATTACGATTTATTCGGGTTCCCAGACTTACGAAGTGTGATTCCTTTTCCACTTTTTATCTATGATAGGGATGGGATGTCTACTGGGTACCGCATCTGGAAGACGGTATAATAGCCTCTGGTCGTGTTAGTGGAAGCGGGAAACGGAACCCGAAGACCGGTTCCATTAATAAAAGCATTCAAATGCAATCCGACAGAGCGCCGGCCATTTTGCGCGATCCTTTTTCATAAAGTAATTAGATTTTCTCCTGTTCCTGTGACCGCGCGAATATTTAAGATGTTTTCGCAAGATACTCTGCGGATTGTCAGTGAGTCATCAGTTTGCAGAAAAGGTTTTATTTTAAATTCTGTTAAATATTTACTTAAAATAAATAAATCTACATCAAATAATATGCAATAGAAAATTACACTACAAAAAAGTTATGAAGATACGGCTAGAGATATTTAGGGTCATTTTCCGTTACCCGTGTGACTGTTCTAATCTATGAACTGTGGATGATGGTAACTCTTATGCTTTTTCAATACATCGAAATGGATAAAACATTCCTATTATACTTTTAGTACGTTATGTTCTATTACCATGGTTAGCTTTTTTTAGCTCCACAGAGAAGGCCTTAATGAAAAACTTATTAATAAGAGCCTTTGTAATCTTAAATGTTGTGTGGAGGGTCTTTTTAAGAAAATGAAGGAGAGAGAGTTCTATGAAGGAATGAGGGGTGAGTAGGAATCTCGGGATCAATGTGTTCGGAGGGCCGGAGAGTCTGGCTAGATAGATCAAAAGGTCTCCCGCAAACTAGACACTCCCAATCCGGCTCTCCAAACAGAACTCGGCCCGTTCGCTGCTAAGACCTAGACAAACCTCACCCCATGGTACACTTGCTAAGTCACCAATCGTTGCGAGCCACTTGGGGTGACCTAGGTTAAACGGCTCGTGGGCGGCGGTACCCGCACTTACCCGCTCCTTTCAAAATTGTGGTGATATTAGAGCCACGCATTACAAAACGTATACATTTCAAAATGATATTTGTATGGAATTTAAAAAAAAAAATAAACTGTTTTTATAAATCATGTATTAATAGTTTTGAATGCACACAAGGAAAAATAAAGTCTACATTATTAAAAAAAAAATTACTGAACAACAAATAGGATTGATTACTTTGAAATTTTAATGATTTTAAAGGTTCCTGTCAATGTGAATAAAGGCGCAAAAAAACATCTTAAATATTTTACCATGTATTGAAAGATGGATTGGTCTGGTTTCTATCAGATTAATTAAAGCCTTGATTTAAATGCTTACGTGCGCTTCTAGATTAATCGCAAATTTACTTTGTGGCGTCATTTTAATTAAATATAAAATAAATATCCTTGTTTACACCATTTAAATAGTGGCGTAAACAAACTTATTATTTGAATTGCTTACTTTGATTTACTGTTAAAAATACCCAACTATGTACAGCTATGTTCATGGTTTCTATTGTATAAATGAATTAAACGCGGTTAAAGTTGAACTTGTGAATGTGATTTAGTACTGGTGGGTAGACCCAGGGAACAAAGGCCTGAGCTTGGCACTAATCATGGTTTGCAGTTCAACATAGCTAACAATAATTGCCTCAAAAGCTCCTAAAAAGCCACCATTTACTCAAACCGTAAAGCCTTATATATCATGAAATTTTAGACCAATTTTATTTTTGTAGTAAGTAGGAAGCAAATGAATGCAGGACTAATTTGATAAAGGTCGCCCTTAACACCCGCGTAGGCAAATAATATATATAATCATGTGCAATGCACAGAATATCACATTCGTTAAAAAAAAATGTATTTTTGGATCTCTTCAGAGTGAAATACCTCCTATTATTGCCTTCTTGAGACATTAGGTGTGTATGGAGACGTATTGACGGGACAGGGGACCAAATCTTCTTTCCCTGTCCCACTTTCTCATAAAATTCTGAAAATGTTGATTTAATAATTTCACTGGCTCCGGGCAGTCGGGACTCTTGAACGATATTATTTAGATATGTTATTTATGTATTATTAACGCCGATTACGCGATTCATACATGTCATATGATTTAGTGCATGATACAGAAATAAAAACTTTTTATGATTTAGATAACAAAAAAAAAATACCTAATAGATAGTAGGGTTACAAGAGAAACAAGGGATAGAAGTGAAATGGAATATATTATCTACAAGTTATGTTTTTTGAACTGCCAAAACAGCAGCATTTAGGGGCGGGTGTGGGTATCGCAGCGCCTGAACCATTTATTGGATAACCAACAACCTGCCGTAGGTCATCCCTTGTGGTTCCTTACGTTTGATAACTTATCAGGGGTGCTCGGCCGAGTTCAAGGGGTGAAGTTTGTATAGGGTCTTGAGGGAAATCATATAAACGAAAATCACAATTTTGAGTTAAAAATGCAGAAATATCCGCGAATTCACTGGATACGGTTTTGTTGTGCAAAAAGACCAAATTGTTATTCACCTAACTTCACCATTATTGTTAGGTACAAAACTTTGCAATTATTACCAATTTAATATATTTATTACGTAAAACATATTTTTTAGCAAATTTTTTTTTACAAAAAAACGAAACTCTTTGTATTGCAGATTGAATTTTGACAAATATTTGAAAATTTAAAAGTCTTCTAACCCAATTTCTGAAAACATGAAAAATCTAGATAGAAATCTACATAGATAGTGTCTTTTGAATTACGTGAGCGATATGCATCTATATTAGTTTATCGTTTAACGCATCAAGTTTTGTCTGGAGGTAAAATAATCATTTATTAGTAATATTCTTGGAACAGATACCCAAAAAAAAATTAATCATTACTTTGAGTAAAGTGGCTTAAAATAATATTTTAAAATTTATAAGCGTATAATATACGCTTATAAATTTTTTGAAATTCTCGGTGAATATCATATTTTGGGAATTTGTTTTATGCTGATTATGTAAATTTAAATACAACTCTCAAACAAAAAAATGTGAAATAGAAAAATCATATAAAGATTCGTTGAGAGTTGTTATCAACGAATCAATTATTAAATATAACATTTCGAGGTTTTACCCAACAAGTTATACACTGAAAAAATATCGGGAATGTAAATTTATTAATAAAGAGTAAAAGAAATTTTGAAATTCATTTTAATTTCTCTCCGACCAGGGGGTCTAGTCTCTATCTTTCACAACGTCCGTACGGCAGGTTTAGCTACGTCACAAACGCATATTAACCCTCCTCCTATCGTGCTAAAACTTCCTCGCGCTTCAGTACCGTACACTCAGTAAATATGTATATGTGCTGTTATTGTTTAATCCAACATATAAATGTATTGCGGAGGAATACCTAAAATATGAACTCTATTTTTAGTAAATTTACAGTAATTATAGACCGTTTCCGCTTAGTTGACAGCACCCGCTACTGAAGGTTAAACCACAAACGTGCTGGTTTGTTAAACCGAAAGATAGAGAGTAGGCCCCCAGACTGGTTTCAGATAATCACGTATAACTTCAGACTGGTACATTTTTACTTAAAACTATGTTAGATTTTTTCATTTGGTAATTACTAACATTGTTTTCCATTTACGATAACTTGTCAAAAATAAGAGGTTTGTTTTCTATTCCTACGGCATAATATTTTGCGAGGTGGGTATGGTATGTGGATATGGTACTGCCGACCTAGAACCATTCATTGGATAATGAACACCTTGCCATAAGTCACCTCGCTCAGATCACTACATTTGGTGACTTAGCAGGGGTGGCCGGTAACTAACCAACTAACGGGGGTCCACCAGCTGCATGACAGGCCAGATCAAGAGGCTGTTTGAGGGAGACATTTTGGCCTCTTCCGCAGGATTCTCCCGGAAAATTGCCTTTCACTGCAGTGGGAGGGATGGATTCAAACACACGTCGCTCCTGGATCCCTGACCCCATCCTTCATACCTTTTTCCTTCCAGAACATCCACTCCTTACTCTCTCTAAATTATCTTCCACACAGCACCCCCAAAGATGACGTAGGCCCTAATGGATTTTTTCCCTCAAAGCCTCCCGTGTGGTGATAGTGTAAAAAAAAGGCAACGAGGGGAATTGTTTTCATCAGGGCCTCCAGAGTGGAGCTAATGTAAAAAAAAAATATTAATTGTTCTTAGAATATCTGAGATGTCGTAGTAAATTTATAGTATTTTTTTATATTAAGTAGATATAGCCCGTCACCCTGGTGCGAAATTTAAATTACTAAATTTCACTTTGTAAATAAAATGAGAATGGTTATTATTATTTCACGATCGTAGGTCATCTATTGGTCTCCCAATCAAAACTAAAATCGTGTGCTTTCATCTAAATTCGTATTTGAAACTTTCAACATTACCTACTCTCGCATGCAAAATGCTTTTAGGACGACATCAGAGATAATGACTCTATAAAAAAAGGTTTATTGATAAAATAAACTGCCTTCGAGGACGCAGGGTGGCTTCGGGTCTCGTGGGAAGGAGAGGAAAGGATTAGGGATGATGAGGAGAGAGAGATGCGGGAGGGACGGAACAGGGAAATTATAAAGCCCGTAGAATGTAAAACCTTACATAAATTGAAGGAACCTTTTGAAAGATGTTATGGCTCAGTTTTCAAGAGTTTGGCCTCAACTTTTTAAACTACTAATTTTGTGCGCGTGCATAATAAATTGAAAATTAACAAACCTATTATGATATTCTGACGGTAATATTACAAAAATTCTAATTTTATTTTAATTAATAATATTCGTACATGCTTAAACAGTATATATCCACAATATTTAAAAAAAATAATATTCGTTTACACAAACATACTATTTTCGGTTGTCTCTGCTGTTTATCAATGAATTCAGATTCGCTTTATTTTTAAAAGGCCTTTTCAAAACTGGAACTGATTATGTGAATATTATAATGAATATTAATATCGTGTACATTTTTTACAGAAAATATTATTATTGCCATTTTCAAAATTGGTCTGCGCTTTTTTTTGATCCAGTTGGTTTTATCTAATAATTAAACAATTTTCAAAGTTAAAACTTCTTGTGTCTTCCAAAATTGCATCAAATCTGTGGTTGTATGACATCATTCTCAAAAAGCCTACGTTTTTTTGCAACAGGAGCTGTATTTTGGCAGTCGAAACGTTTTTTATTATTAAAATGGAATATAAAACCCTTTTAATATTGAAGAACACTAGGTAAATTTTAGCGTTACGTAACTAATGTTAATGTTTTGTTCCAAAGTGCAAAAATACACCCATGACCGAATTGCTAACCACTGGAATATTTTTGGCCATATCTTGGCCAATTTGCAAACACATGCGAGCGACCGCTGGTCAAAATGTGGCGAATTCGAAAAGATATTTTAAAACATTCAATTTTTTAAACCTTCCGCACCCGCTTCGCTGAATGCTTTCACCGTTTTCGTGAGATGGTGACAAAAAACCCGATTGTAAAATTTTTCTAGAAGTATCTTACGTTGTTATTTGCTCCCATCTTTGAACATCTTAAAAAAGTGTTTGTTTTATGTTTTTAAAGTTACATTTTGTATAATGTAACTTTAAAACCATAAAATAATATCACAAAATTTTCAATTTACTTAAAAATGTTTTTAAGTAGCGGGATTGAAAAATAAAGCCTTTTTGACGCAAATATGAAGTGGTTTTTAAGGGCAAGGAATGTTGGTGTGTTTACTATCAATCATTACTTCATCCATGCAGATTTTGTGTGGTTATTCAGAAGAATTTATAACGAAGAAACAGAAATAATTTTTATATTGCAAAGATTTTTAAGTCCTTTATTTTACGATTGAAATACGAGGTTGTCAAAATGAAAAAAAAATACAGGATTTGAAACCATTTTGTATAAAAGTATTTATGCCCGAAACGTTGGCTAAAAAAAGATGTATCGCAACATGGCATAATACCCCAAAAATAAATCACGATATTAGAGTTGCTTGTCCAAAATCTAAAATACGCATACGGGTTACCAACTTAGATTTCATTGGCGAATTCATAACCAAGGGCCGTTATAATCTCCGTGGTAACACCTGCTCACCAGTCGCCCCAATTCACCTGTAATGCCCACTATTTGCACCCCAGCGCTCGGGAGGGATGGACCACCCCTCCGGGGCCTGCTTCAGGGACGGAAAATTACAGGTAATTATATCGCAAACATGATTGTAATTTGCGGAACCCTTATTAGTTATGGCGATGAGTTTACGAATACATTACTAAATTGGATCGTTACTGTCAAAAGTTGGCTTTAAGGGTGAAGGCAGACTTTTTACGTCGAGATTTATTTTTTTTTAAATGTACGGTTGGGTGATTTTTAATTTTACCTTATCTACTTAACTATGAATTTTTTTTTTATTTGTTTATTTTTTTTATAATTTTGGTTCTCTTATTCCTATTCCACTATCAAAATTATAATATATATATTTTTTAAATATATTTTATGCGGAAATTTCGCTACTTTATGCAACGCAGTAAAAATGTAATGTTTTATTAAATTTTTGTTTTAAACTGTTTATTTACCAAATAAATATAATTGGATAATATTTTTTTGTAAGCGGAAAATTCACTACTTTATGCAACACAGTAAAAATGTAATGTTATATTAAATTATTGTTTTAAACTGTTTGTTTACCAAATAAATAAAAATGGATTCACGGGAAATCCATTTATATTTATTTGGTAAAACGTAAAAGGGAAGATACAGGATATAATTGCTTCGAAACGTAAGTCTTTACGCATTTCCCTTGATTTCCAGCATGGTGCAGTATGGTGCAGTACATTTAAAAAAATGCTTACAATATTAAATATAGGTTTATTTTAAGCTAGCTCAGACCCGTGAATAATCACGGGGTAGTAACAGAGGCTCTATTATCACGTGAGCAGCAGTTGCGGGGACAGCATTTGGTAGTTTCCAGTCGTTCGATGTTAAACCGTTGGAAGTCAAATTGGACTGATGGCAGTTAAAAATGTAAGCAATTTTTCGCTTCGCGCTGAGACACGTAAAATGTAATGTCTACACCAATTGGGATATCTCCAAATCAGTTGTAATTTTGAAAACGGAAATAAAACATAATTTAATATTAGTAGGCACGCAATTTATCGCTTGTCGAATTCTCCAAATAAACACTTTCAAATTTGAAAATAAAACATAAATTCAAAGCTAAACTTCTAGAATTATTGTATAGGAAACACAGACAGAGTAACAACTAAAATTATTTTTCTTCTTCGTGTGCTCTATCAGGTAACCCCGACGTCGGCGATCACTCTGGAAAATGTATCTCCATCTTGCACTGCCCGGAATAGCTCCTCCACACTTCTAATACCGGTCCACTCTAGTACATTTTGCAGCCAGGAAATTTGTCTCATACCAGGCCCTCGGCGACCCTCTTTCTTGCCTTTTAGTATTAATTGGAGCAAGTAATATTTCTCTTCTTGAAGTATGTGACCCAGATATGAAATTTTCCTGATATTTACTAACATGAGCAGTTCTCTATCTGCTCTAGCCGCCTGAGAATTTCTGTGGAGGTGATCATGTCGGTCCATGGGACTTCTGAGCATTCTCCGGTGAAGCCACATTTCAAAAGTAGGTTAGAGTGTTAATGGTATTTGGTATGTCTCACATCCATACAACAAGACCGACCACACGTAATATTTTAACATTTTAACCGAAATTAGTATTTATAATCAAAATATCATATCGCAAAGTATCTGCCTCACACGAAAAAACTATTTTTATTGGTTCAACAAATTACAACAGTTGGCATAAAATATTCACTATTAAAACGTTAGCAAAATATTTTCAATCAGTTAAACCGTATAATGAAAAGTTGTTTTAAAAAACAATTCAATTTTCGTACTGAAACATCTGCTAGTTTTCCAAATTTTATTTTAATATTCTCTCTGCTTTAATGAATAAAACAACTACCGATTTAGATAACCTCAACATTCTTGGAAACTTGCGGGTATTTAAAACTAAATTTCAGGGAAAGGTTCTTTAACGAATCAGTTGCCATGAATAATTATTATTCTAGCAAGTTTGCATAAAAATGGAAAGATATTATGAAAACTGTATAATGTTTCTGAGTGAAGGAAACTTGATCATTACGAAAGATAATGTTTCAGGAATTAATGATGTTGAAATAATAATTTTTTTCCCAAGGTTATTTAAAATGTATTTTTAATATTATTTTTCGATTGAATTTTAGTAGCAACAGAACTACTTTATTCATACAATATACAACACCGATTTTTTCAAATAATTAGTAATTAAAAATAATAATCGTACACAAAAATTATACACTAAATATATTACAAGAAGTCACACCAGAAAGGATCTCATGGTCCCATGGAGCAATGCGGTAAAGTATCAAAAGACATCTACACATCTGGGACTGAAATTATGTAATAAAATCCCCCCAGAATTAAATATTAAAACATGTAAAACGATCTAAACATTGAAATTAAATAGAATTCGTTGTGCACAATATTGTTGAACTGTTGCTTTGGATTGAAAAATTAGAACGATTAATATATAATTACTTCTTTAGTCTCATTCATTAGGTCAGGATTACACTGAAACTAGAAAATTTATGATATTGCCTGAATCATTTTTTTAATCAAAACCAGAAATTAATATTAATGGGTATATTTTTGTGCAATTTGTCATTGTGAGCTAATTTTTAGCTAGATCCCTACCATTGTTTTTGTTAATTTCTACTTTTTTTCAGCTCTTATTATAAACTTTGTACTGTATTATTATTGAATAACAGTTTGTAAACAAATGCAATAAAATATACACTATTGAAAACCTGTGTCAACGATGATGCTGCGATGAGGCATTTATAAATATATAGATTGAAATGACCTGATTCTTGAAGGTTCATTGTAGGTGGAAGAAAATACACAAGCCAGCCAATTATTGGACAGGTGAATTTTTTATTGTTATAAGAAACAAATTGATTTTATTTATGATACAAAAAAAATACATACTAGGTTATATAAGGTAAAGCCAAAAAGACTCTTTCGCTAATGTAGGTTAGGGATAAGAGTTTTTTTTTACCTTGGAACAAATAAATAGGTAAAGGCAAGCGCAATAGGAATATTGGAAAAGGATAGGAGATGCTCTCGCTCTTGCATTAATTTATGATGTTATTTCGTTCAATATTCGGTTCGATTTGTCAGAGGGTTATTTTTGAATGTCGATATTATGAAATATTTTGTGTTACTGCGCATATGATCGGGGAATTGGGGATTTTTTCAAAAGTTATTTCTGCAAGCGGAGAATAGAAAAAAATCTATTGGTCGGGTTGATCTGGAGTCCAGGAGACGGTATGTGAATTTTTATATACTTGGTAAGCTCAGGAAAGTTCAGATTAGAAATGAGTCCAGATCGGTGTGCAGTGTTCTACGCGGTGTAAAGGGAGTATTATAGCACTCATGTTGCGGAGAGGTATTGATAGGTAGATAGGCACATATCTAGGAATTAAAACGTTGATTAGTCACGGTCTACCGTGTACAAACTGGTTCCATGCCAAATGAGAATAAAATCAACGCAATACCTCTTAAAAAAGTCTTTAAAACCTATACGCGGTCACCGTACAAATTATGAATCGGTGAGTGAAGTTAGTTCTTCGGAACACCGACCGTTGATATATCGGTAGTAAAAACAAAGATTTCCAGCCCGACACGACCATCCTGTTAAAATACTGTAATACATCTGATAAAATAGGAGAATCTATCAAACGGAGGGTTTTCGCACAGAATTAGGAGTTTTTCAATTGTGCCAAAAAGTATATGGATAAGTAAAAACACAAGAAAACCAAATTAGCCAAGAAATAAAGATAAGGTTAATCTGTAAAAAACTGTATAATGTGAAAAGCAGGGCGAGTATTCGGAATATTTTTACCATTTTCTAAAAGCTCACTTATGACATAAGCGCGCGTTAAATCGTGGCCTTGGTTAGAAACTTCGATGGAGCGGAACAAAAACCTTCTTAAGAATGTTTTTCTTGTAACAAGGCGCTAAGTGCCAACTCCTTGTTGTGGAATAATTTATACAATCAATTACGGGGATGGGGGAGGTTATGGCGAGGGGATGATCTCTCGGGAGCGGGGTGAAAAGGGGAGGGGTTGAAAGGAGATGGGAGGATTTGGGAGGGGGTAGATATGAGAAGAAGATTGGAAACGAGCCAGGATGTTTTCAGAAGTCATTTTTAATTACGATTTCGTCCATGAAAGTGCTGTCGCTCATAAAAAATTAATTCAATTTTGAAAATATTTATACAACGCGAATGTACAAGCATAAATTAAAAAGCCCTTTTGAGAAGTGATCTTTAATGACGTGACCCGCCATTCCTTTGTTTTAATTAAACACTTTCTTTAGAAGCTGGGATCGCTAAGCATCATGCAGGAAGCAGAAAAAATTACCAAAGCGTAAAGAACAAAGACAAGACGGTAAGATCTTTTGTTCTTAGTGCAAAGGTATACGGTTCGAACCTAGGTACAGATGTAGAACAAACCAAACATTTTTTTTTAATTTTAAATTTTTATTTTTTTAAATTTTAAAATTTTTTTTTTAACCTTTTCGTCCCGGAAAGAAAAAAATCACACATGATCCGAAGGGGGGTCACTCGGGGACCCCAATTTGTTTTGCTTATTAAAGGGTGTTAGCGACATAATTTTTTGTAATTTGTTTTGATAATAATTAGAGGGAAGTATATTCATTGTATTTCAGTAGTCATTTTCAAAATCGTTTGATAAATAAAGTCTTAATTAATATTCTAATAAATTTATACCATAACGTATATTTTTCCATAGAAAACAGAGAAGGCGGGCCGATAGCCAACATAAATCCATATTTCCGAATGTTGACTGGCGATTGGCGCGTAGCGGAAACGATCCAGACCGAATGATCTTTGACCGGCAAGCGAACATTATAGCATTGTAAAAAGAGCAAACGAGATGCCCAGTATAAACAAACGGGATCTAGTCCTTTCAACTAACAACTTAGAAATTACTTGCTATCGCTTAGAATCGTCCCGATACTTCCAGCAGATGGGTACGGGGTAACGCCCGATCAGAGGGGAAGGGGGGCGGGCGGGACAGATTCTCGACCAGAATTTGATAGAAATTATTTAATATTAAGAAATGTAGTAATGCGATATTAATTTTTTTAATGCAGATCGATAACCAAATATTTTTTCTAGGATAACCTAAATTATTGAGTATGTGGTTTAAAAAACAACTTAGATACAGCGTAAAACTCTCGTTAGTGTAAGTGCGTTCCCCTGGTCCGGTATGGAAGTGTTAAGAAAGACAAACATTCCCGGGTTACGAATAACCCATAATGTCTGAAAATCTCCTACTACCACCACAGAAAGCCGAAAATGATGTTTGTGTTGTGATGGAGGACTTAGCCAGCCGGGAAATCGAACACGGGACGCCCGGGTGGGACCCAAACGCGATGCCCACTCAACCACTGACCGGTCGAAATAAGCATACGTATAAACTTTGAAGTAATAAAATCTTAATTACATTTGAAAGTAGAAGAAAATGCTTTCAGCTTTGCAATGGCCAGTTCTAAATAGCCAGGCGTTTCTATTTTTTGTTTAACCTCAAAACTTATGCTGGGGTCGCCAAGACTCCGGAAAGTTGGAACACGTGAAAATATTCGTAACCATATATAAATTTATTTTTTAACTTCCTCAATTCTTTTTATTAATTTATTATAAAATTTTGAAAGACTAATTAAAAATTTTTGAAGTACTTCAGTAACAATAAATGACGCACCTTCTTTGTATTTTTACAGTAAACTAAATAACAAAATAATGAAAACTGTATTTTTTATTAAATTTATTCGGTAAACAATAAACAACCAATTCAGAGAAACGGAAGGTTCAAAAACATTATGTTGTTTCAATGTTTTACAAAAACAAACGAAATACAAAATATAAAATGGATTAAACGGGGCCTGTTTGCTCTTACTCCTCCCTTTGTTTATATTTGAAGAGGAACAGAAAAGGTGAATTTTCTTATTTTAATGGCCAATATTTCCAGATGAAATTCGAGATATTTGTTTCTGAACAATAACTTCCAAAAACTCGTTAAAATATTCTTGTAGCGCAAGTTTATTAGTAAACATGCAAATTTAAATAGAATGCGTCAAATATCTATTTTATTATTGGAATGCGAGAATCGTAAATTCTGCCGGTTCCGGGAATACCAATGGAATCTAAATTAAAATCTCAATTGGAAATTATTTATTGTATGCCTTGTATTGCATTTGTAGTTTTTGCTGTGATTTTTAAACAAGATTGAAACATTGAAGGGTCTATTATACTGAGATTCGTCAAAAGGTCCAATATCATTCATGTTGATGTCCTACCGCAGCGCAAACATAAGTAACACATGAAAACTTAATGAATTAGAAATAAAACAATAACTTTGCAAACATCGCTTAAATTTTTAATACTATTTCGAAGAGGTTTCGCTGATTCTATAGCTTCATCAGGTAAGTATTTATAATAGGTACTCTACTAAAATCTGTCATATAATGGATTACAAAAAATTGGTTTCAGGGGAGGCAGTAGGTAGAAGAGTGAGTGAGTGCTCTGTGTCAATAAGAAACAACTTCATCGGACTTTATTTAGGTTTAGTTGGTTTTGTTAAAAATTCTTCATTAGAAGAAGAAGATAACACTTATAATCTTAATGAAAATATGAAAGAGAACAAGACACAGAAAAATAGAAAAAGACAGTGGTCGCAACTGGGACTCGAACCCAGTCCTCTCGTCTAACCGGGACGTGCGCGTTATCCAATTTCGCTATTGCCACCTTCTGTCAAACCGTCATATTTGTCAATCTCATATTTCAAATATTTAGAATCAACAATATTATCTTCAACTAGTTCTTCTTCAATGATATATTACGTTGATGGGAATAACCTTTAAAAGTTATAAAAAGAGGGTTTTTCTTATAAAAAATTGGTTTTTAATGACTTTACTGTGAGTGCTTAGGTTAACCTTATCTCTAATGCGTCTAAATTGTCTAGTTTTAAAACTTATCTCATTTTTAATTGTCTAGTCTTAATATTTTTTCTCATTTTGGGAGGTGGGTTTGGGTTCACCTCCCCGGGAACCATTTAACATGAACCAATAAATGAACAAACACCTTTGCCACAGGTTACCCCAAGTGGTTCGCTATGTTTGGTGAGTTAGCAGGGGGGGTCCGGGACACGTGGAGAGATTTGTCCAGGTCTTGGGCAGACGCATCTGATACCTATTTCCTTCCCAGAATTTATTTATTTTATTTATTTATTTATCAAAAGTATACAATACAGAATATAGTATATTATATAAAGCATTGTACTCCCAGGAGTTAATAAACTCATTGCGGGAATGATACGCATTACATGAAACATATAGCTGTATGTATTAAATGGACATATGATGGGGACATACACAACATTATTATTTCAGATAGTCATTAATAAGATGAAGTTTGAGCATGTTAGTTTGGGTCTTTTTACATTGACTTGCACGTTTGATCTCGTTGGGTAGTTGATTATATTTTGTGTGAGCTATGTATTCTAGGGATCTTAGTCCATATTTTGTTGATTTGATTTTTGATATAAGAAGTTTGTTGTAATTTCCTTCCTTTCCTTAAAGAAAATACTCCCCAGCATCCCTTAATATGACTGAGGCAAACCATTTTCCTCAGAGCCGCCAGTGTGGAGCTAATGTTACAAAAAACCTATCACCCCGTTTGCGGGGTTGAAAAGAGGGGAGGCACAACATTTTTTAAAGTAAGCATTTCGTATACCTACCTATACCTGGAAAAAACAATGGGACTATTACTGTGTTATTATTATTATTTTAATTTACAAACACGAGATAGAGTTAAGTAACGAATAAAGAAAGAAACATTTCTTCATCCGTTATTTAACCCAAATCCTAATATTTTCAATCATCATTTAACTCAATACAATATTAGTAAAATACCGAATGTTTGTTGATGCTCGCAAAATACACACTGTTTTAATGTATTATGCCATCTAATCCCTTACTTCGTTAAGAAGTTTCCCGGAATCCCATAGATATTTTCCAGATATCCGTGATAGAGCATTAATCATATCGCATTAGATGAAGGAGAGATCTGTTTATGCCGGGACTTAGGGATTATTAATACACACACAATGGGACACATCTGCGTCCTGGTACTATAATCTATACATGTAGGCTTTCATTATAGTGATTCTTGATAGGCAAATATTAATCTTGTACTTAACACACAATAAAAATAGGTTGTTTAATAAAGAAATTTATAAAACACAAATTTTTCATGTTTCCTTTTTATTGTTGAGGTTTTAGTCGTACACGAACGGTTCCTCCCTTCTTGTTGTGTCAAAAATTCGTTCGTCTTTGCAGTGTCCATCATCGGACAAATTTGCATGTGTACCACAAGACTTTCTGAAATGTTGACCAGTCAAAGAAATGAATTGCACAAAATTTTTGAATTCCTAAAAAGTCAATTTTAATTTTGAGAATCGATAAACCGACTTATCGCGGTTGGTAGTGTAGATTGTAATTTTAGCATTATTTAAAAAATCCGAGTTGACGTTTAATATTTTTTATAGCTTACGAATATCTCATTATCAGAATTTACTAAATTAAAAAAAAATTGCATTTAATATTATATTATTTTGTAGGTTAGCCTTCCCTGCTTTTAGTTAAGTACCTGTAACCCGTGTCGTGCTGCGTTGGGTTAGGGATGGGTCACGTAGAAAATTGATCGAAATGACACCGGGTTCCGAAAAATTTACACTTTGTACGTAAATCTGAGATAGCTACATAAATTGTGGTATTTTATAGACAAGGCACCGTAAACAATTCGTGACCAAAAGGGTTAAACACCAACAGTGAAAAAAAAAACTTTATTTTTAATTTGATTTTTTCGCAGGTAGACATTGGACGTATTTTTAACTAATTTTGCTTATTTATTATTTGTATTCAATATTTAATGTTTCATACACACTTTTTTCACCCTTTCGAAGTTATAATTTTGACTAGACATTTGATTTCAACTAACGATGTCTTTTGGTTATTTATTTTTGGGGTGTTCCTCATCTGCCCTCATGATGTCCGAAACGTTGGCTAAAGAAGGAGGTAGCGCAACACGGCATTACACCCCAAAAATAAATAACGAAAATACTTTTGGCCGAGAAAATCTAAAATCATACCTGACGATGTCTTTGTTTTATGTAGAGAGGGACAATACAATGCATATATTTTTAAATAGAAATTTAGATAATAATGTCTACATGTTAAATTGTTTTGGTGAGACATAAATACAGATAATAAATACAAGTGTGCAGTTCACACGCGGTAGAAGTGAAACCTCCAAAAAACTAAAGTAGGCAATAGTGGGGAGGCTACGAAGCACCGGTCAAAGAGGAGACCGATTATTCTCTCATTCTCTCGAAAGCTAAATCCTACAGATGTATATATATATATATATATGTTTGTCTCTTTTTAGTTTGATCGAGTTTCAAATCACAACGGTGCTAAAGAAGTTTTTACTTCAAAATTTATACATATTTTTTAAAATGTCAATATCGTACAAGAGCCCAACAGCTCCAATCCGTCTGAGGCCGTTGGGACTATGGTATCCCCCATTAGGTTATATTGTGAAGCTGGAAGGGAAGGAAATGAGGAAAAGGAAGGTGAAAAAGTACCTAACTATTCAGATCCTACCACCAAACTGGTCTGAACGATGGTCTTCCATCATCGATGCTTACAAATTATTGATTTCGACACCTTAATGATTGTGTGCATATTTCGATGCTATCTCCGTAATTAAATTATCAATTTTTATGGATATTTGATTCTTTGTCAATAGTTATTAATAGATGTATCGTATGTTATAAGATATGAGAAGTGAAAATGATTGTTTTGAAAGATTCACATCAATAATATTATTTTAATTTCAATTAAGGACATCGCGTCCTTGAACAATGATATTAGATGTAAGAGTGACGTTGTACACATCGTAATATGTAAATATTATTTTTAATGATCTATTTATTTATCACAGATATTCAACAAATTTTAGAGAGTAAAAAAGTACCTAGATTAAAAGATAAATTATTAATCGTACGAAAATACATAATAATATGTAAAAAAATTAAGAATGCCAAAGATAATTGATAATCTTTTAGAAACATGAATGAAATTACATTATTATGTTGTGACTATTCATTTTTGGAAAAATGTTGATAGGTTAACATAAAAAAGCAGAAAAATAAAACACAAAATACAAACTACTAAATTATTAATAGTATTTCAAAAAAGTTGGGAAAAGTTGAAGACAATGACAGTTGTTTAAAAATGAAAGAGTGATTAAAATGACGGGATGTTGTAAGTGGCAATAGCTCAACTGATAGAGCGCCAATCCCGGTTAGACTAGAAGATCTGGGTTCGGGTCCCAGTTGCGTTACCTTTTTTATTTTCAGTGACTACCTCATATTTTCATTGAGAGTTGATAGTTGATATTATCTTCATCAATGTTTATCTATCATTTTTATAAGGAGCGTTTTCAGAAAGAGAAATATCTAACCCAAACGGTTTTTTAAATAATTAATCTCTTTATAATTTGTTCACATAATGGTTAATTCAGATTTCCAAAAATCAATACATTTGCCAGCTGTGTAATAGAAAATGATACATTTTGTAAAATTTAATGAAATATGCACCGATCTAATCTTCATCTACAGAAAGGAATAACTAGGTAGGTATATCATATATAAGATATATAAAATTATCTTATTTCAATATATGAACGCTTCTTTTATAAAAATAAACTTTATTTCTGATTCCCTTCCACATTTTTTGTTTAGGTACCTGTATGGATGTATCAACGGTCGGTGTTACGATAAAATAATTTATTTGCGAATATTCATAATATATTTTTTAGGTGTGGTGTATTCTTATTAAAAGAAAACTCTAAGAACTAAAATGAAGAAGACACTTCGCTCTGAGAAAACTTTTTTTTTCAAATTTTTACATATTTCTCTTTTGTAAAAATGTGCAATTTTCGACATCTTTTTAAATAAAGACTCAAATAAATTGAGTTTCCTAATTATTCATCACGTCCAACAGTTAGTTATGTATTTTATTGAAATTTATTACTTCATCTCATTGAATTTTGTATTTTAAAATGGGGGCCTCGGGTGAGCCGCGCAGAGAAGCAAACATTATCAAATTGTGTTGAAAAATGTAAGTTATTGTTCAAATAAACAAATACTAAATAATTAAACGTGCCTTTAAAGACAATCACAAAATATTAAAACCGAGTGTTATTCACTTAAAACTTGAAAAAATACTTAATTTTCATGAAATTTCGATTAAAGCTGCTCAATTTCGATTATTTGCGATTTGAAATATTCTCCCATAACGAACTCCAATTCATTCAGTTGAAATTTCCAAAATTGGAACTTATGAATCAGGCAAGTGAATAAATTTATTTATTTATTTTTGTTATTATTTATTATTTTAACTTTATGAGTAAAACCTCAAACTGTAATATTTAATTAAATGAAGACATTATGAGCGAAACTCAATCGAAAATCTGGAAACAGAAAAATCAGAAAAAGATATTTACACCTCTGGGACTCGAACCCAGGACCTCCCTACTTTCCGGGTTGGGGATAAGAGCCCCAACCCGGCAAGTAGGGAGGTCCTGAGATCGAGTCCCAGAGGTGTAAATATCTTTTTCTGATTTTTCTGATGGTAGCTCAGTGGATAAGAGCCCCAACCCGGAAAGTAGGGAGGTCCTGGGTTCGAGTCCCAGAGGTGTAAATATCTTTTTCTGATTTTTCTGTTTCCAGATTTTCGATTGAGTTTCGCTCATAATGTCTTCATTTAATTAAATATTACAGTTTGAGGTTTTACTCATAAAGTTAAAATAATAAATAATTATATTCATCCCAGACTTGCAGAAGAGTCAATAGATGTCGCACATTAAATAAAATGGATAATAATTTGTCCAGACACCATCTAGATTGCATTTAGTTCGAGTTGAATCTTGCAATCATTCATAAAGATGGCAGCCAATAAAAATATGCGTTAAGAAAAATGAAGATACTATGGGTGGTTCTTAGTCGAAGTATGGTACAGTTAAAAGTGACCGAATTGGATATCGACACCTTAGCTCAGTGGATAAGAGCCCCAACCCGGAAAGTAGGGAGGTCCTGGGTTCGAGTCCCAGAGGTGTAAATATCTTTTTCTGATTTTTCTGTTTCCAGATTTTCGATTGAGTTTCGCTCATAATGACTTCATTTAATTAAATATTTATTTTTAATAATTCTACATTTTAATTTTGTATTTTTTTTTTGTTTAAATCCGTATCAGATAAATTTTCAAGTTTGCTAACAGGTAAATTTCTGAGGTTTTCCAAAAGGTCTAGAAAAAATTATAACTATAATTAGTATCAGAGTATTGATATCATATAATTGATTATCAAGTAAATTGGCAATATTTATTTTTGAAAGTTAATGTGATCCTAAGTCAAATATTTTATAAATTCTTTCAGCTTCACAAATCCTATAATAATAATAATGAAAAAAAAAGTTCAAGTCCTAATTGCAATCAAAGTTGCCCCGTGCTGGTGCAATAACTGCTTTCAACAATAATTAGCGTCGCGGCAGATCTACGCATTTTGAATAATCGTTCCTGGAAGTTCATGTTTACGAGGAGAGAAAATTTAATTCAAAGTTAATTTGTTTATTCATCCCCTTGCTAGAAAATCCGAGAAAGCAGTACGGAGAAATTTTTAATTCAATATTGTGATACAGTTAGTATGGAAAGATATTCATTTTTCCACTCTGTAGTCTAGAGTAGGAAGATGGCCTCTGGGAATAGTGAGAGAAATAATATCCTCGAAGATTCTCGTAAATTTAAATTCTCTACTTCAATCATAATACCGAGGAGAAGATGGAAGGGGGCTCTAACTGGATGAAATTATTATTATTGAACGTCTCGGCGTTACTCTCATTTGCCTGTTTATTTTATATTATTATTAATGGTTCGTGTAAATGAATGGAAGATGAATTTGTCATAATTCATTTGATATTTTTGGCCCTTATTACACACAACTATTAGTATAATATATATCCAAACACAAGGCCCTAAGGAAAATAATTCCCCCGAGATTGGGAATTATTTTTTTTTTTTTTCAAGAAAGACGAACATTCCCGGGCTACGAATAACCCAACAATGTTTGAAAATCTCCTACTACCACCACAGAAAGCCGAAAATGGTGCTTGTGTTGTGAAGGAGGACTTAGCCTAGGAATCGAACACGGGACGCCCGGGTGGGACCCAAACGCGATGCCCACTCGATCACTGACCGGCCAATTCTGTGTGGAGAGTCTTTTTAGGAAAGGAAGAGGAAGTTCTGGGAAGGAAAAAGATATGATGGATGGGTAGGAGTCTTGGGATCAGTGTGTCCAGGAGAGACAGGCATATGAATCTATCTCTCCCACTGCGGTGCATGACGACGTCTCTCGTGACCAGTTTTGCATTTGGTGGGCAGACGCATCAACCGCTTAGATTTGGACAAACCTTACCCCGTGATCCCGTTCACCCAGTAACCGAACAAACAAAGCGAACTACTTGGGGCGATCTCCAGGCCTTGCAGGTGCATATATGTTGCAAAACCAGCTTGAAAATCATGGTCGAGAGGTGCATCCCTTCGTCGTAGTCTTCGGACTGGATATGGATAACTAGTTACATACATGTATTATTTTTTCAACGCTAAAATAACAAAGTTTTGAGGTTAATGAAGATGATATGTTTTTGTTTTTGGGTCATTAAACCGTGTTCCCTTTTTTCCTCCTTCTGTAGTTAACTTTTAAAAAGGTCGTTAAGTACTTAATAATACAGATCATTCTCTTCGAAACAGACCATAATCCGCCGTGAAAATCTTAAATCATTTTTATTTTTTATTTTACCCCATCAAATGATGTATGTACGAATAACACTTAAATCATCTGAACAGACTATCTACGAATCTAGATATTATATAGATATTATATACATAAATAGGGTGTCTGCTGATTATTATAAAACAAATCTACAGTTTCATTTGGAGATTGGTGATTTTGTCACCTCATCTCCTTTTCCCACTCCCTTGAAATAGAAGCCCGGATAACGCTGGGTACTTCTGCTAATTTTTTGTAAAAATAACCCGCGATGTAACTTAATTTGTTTAAAATTCTACAATATCATACTTTCCAATACTAGATGGATCATCGTACAATTTTCAATTTTAATATATATTTTATATTTGATATTACTAGCTGAAGTTCCCGCCGTTTCCTGGGCTTCACGTTTTTAGAAATCAGGTGTTGACAGTAATTTTCCTCTTATTTTGAAGTTCAAGTGTGCAAAATTACATAAATCTATGTAGATTTGTATAAAAATAAAATCACACCGGGACACTCTTACAATGGGCAAAGGATTTTAACTAGCATTCCTGAGAATATTTGGAGAAAAAAATGAAGACGTCATTTTGCCGTCAGATGATATATTTTTAATTAAAAACAACGCAGATGGAAAGATGGATACAATTAATTGCACCTCTGTTGGAACAATAATTTCATACGTCCGTCCCCCTGGACACACTGTTTCCAGATTTCTACCCACATCTCATACCTTTTTCCTTCCCAGAACTTGCACTTCTTCCTTTCCTCAAAAGACTTCCCACAAAGCATTCCTTAAAATGACATAGGCCCTGATGGAAATAATTTTCCTCAGGGCCTCTTGTGTGGAGTAAATACAAAATATAAATTATATCAAATGTCACAACTGATCACACTGCTATACGTTGTTACTTGTCCCATTGTCTTGTCTATAATTTTGTCATACATATTGTATCTTGTATTTCCCGCTAAGCATTAGATACTGCTTACTAACAACGTATGCAGGGACACTGGAGGTCTAGAGTCCTAAATTAAATGTTGTTTCGTTCTTTAAAAAAAATTACAGTCCTTGCCTTGAAGGAGTAACCATCTGTTACTAATACCGGAGCGGGTAAGAGGTGGATAACTTCCAATGATGACGTGAACCATTAGGCTGTATCAAAATACCTAGAGGCGATGTGTGATGTAAAAAAAATTCATTCATAATTTTTAAAAAAATATTATCGGACAGCAAAATCACAACTACCTCTTTATTATGCTCACGAATCGCTGGATAAAATACTTCGGGTACATGCTAATATACCCTCTCCATATAGATATTTATAATATTTAATACCATGGTTGGAGAAGTTGAAGATTCAAATATGAATTACTATTTGATTACATAAATTATTAAAATAGTTGATGTAATACTGACCGAGAGATCCCCACCGTAGAAGGGGTGTATGACGAAGGTTTCGTTGCCCACGTGGATGACACCCGACACGCCGTTGCACGTGTGGAAGGCGGCACTGGCCCCAGGATAGTCCTTCACCGTGCCGTGGTAGTAACAGTGCTCGATCTCCTGCAATAAACACTTTTTGTAAGAGATTTTTTCAAAAAAGAATAACAATTTTACTTTGCGTACAAACATTTCTATAATAGAGCATACCAGTAAAATTCGCGGAATAGCCTGAATTCATGACAGATGGGTTTACATTTTTAATGAGACAATAATTAAAATATTTTTTTTGGTCAAATTTTTCTTTTTTTTTTTTTCAACAGCTCCACACAGGACGCCCGATGAAAACAATTTCCCCAGGATCTATGTCATCTTTGGGGATGCCATGTGGGGGATCTTTTTAGGGAAAGGAAGGAGAGGAAGCTCTGTGAAGGAAAAAGGTATTAGAGGTAGGTAGGAATCTGGGAGTAGGTGGGTCCAAGATTGAGGGACGTATGGACCCATTACTCCCACTGCGGTGCAAGGTGATGGGTTGAGAGAGTCCGTTTGCAGAAATCAAAAGGTCTCCCTCAACCAGTCTCACCCGATCCGACCCAAAACGCAGTAGGTGGGCAAACACATCCACCGCCAAGACCTAGACAAACCTCATCCCGTGAACCTGGGCATCCCTGCTAAGTACTTGGAGTGATCTATGGCAGAGTATTGGTTTTCCAATAAATGGTTCCCGGAGCGGCGTTATTCATACCCCCCCTAAATTTTGGGAATGCGAGAGGGGGGAAGGAGACGCGGGAGAGGAAGGGGAGACGGAAGGAGAATGGGACGAATGGTAAAGGACACGCAGGGAGAAACAACTTATTTATTAAACGGCGTGCCGGGTACCAGCTAGTATATAATACGTAGAAAATGACAAAACTTTTGAGCCTAAGAAATGTATTTTGGGAAAAACATATTAAAATCTGTATGGGGTCCATACAGGGTTGCCCACGACTGGTCTAAAGCAACATCCCCGAGCTTTTAGACCTTTACCACCACTAACTGATCTTGACTGCCCTCCATCCTCCCTGATCTGCCTACAATCTACAACCCTTTACGCTACCCAATTCTCAAACCCAAATTTACCCAAGGAAATTTTTTTAAATATTTATGGAACACGGAACTCATCCTTAATTCATCAATAAGGCTAACAGTGTAGATATTTTGCATAAATATGAAGGGTATGCACGATACATTTTCATAATATTATTTATGCATTATTTCACGGAGGATAAATTATTTCCTATTACCAGAAACAAAAAAAAGGACTGAAAAGGACGAAAAGAGAGCACATTCGGTACACATTATTGTACATATATAGAATAATGACACGAAGTAATACAATAATTTTATTATTCACAAAGAAGATATTGGTCAAGTCTAAGAATGAAAAAAAAAGAAAATTATTAGAATAACGACTGACAAAAATTATGGAAACTGGTATCAAAAAATTTTATGCTTTGACTTAACAAAAGTGTAATTTGTTTATTCTTTATTGCGAGTGATATAGGAAACATTGATAACTATTTTAGTATGAGTTTATTATTTCAGATTTTGGTATAAGACATGTTTTAGAGAGAGACCGTAGATAATAACACACACAGACCAAAGACAATAAGTTGTCTTGACATTCTGGAAAAAAGAGAATGGAATTCATATTTACTAATAATAATAATAATATTTGGATGATTTATATAGCGCCATTTTTGTGAAAACTCACCCAAGGGCGCTGTCCAAACTTACAATGTATTTCTAAAATCTAGAAAGACTACAAACTAGACGAATAACTAAAAACAACTGATGGCTAAAAATTGCATCCACAGGTTCATCGATCACTGATACGAAAATATATGTACAATGTCTCGACCAATGAACGCGATGCTGCCTAAAAATGTATACAGGACCATAGGACGCAAAGGACATTATTTTGAACACATGTTATATGTATTTAATCCTGAAATATTTTTAATATAAGTATATAATATATTCTTTAATGAGTGTATTTTGGAAAGCAAAGGCAACATTTTATGGTGGGAGGTACAATAGTACAAGGATTTGATCTTCCTAAATGTGATTCGTCAAGAGACAGATTGATGTGTAAGGATTCAAGTCATTTTAATTCAATAAGAAAAGAAAAGTGTGATTAAGACATATCATAGGCAATACAAGTACTCTCAGATAGATATTTTAAAATTAATGAGAGCCCAAAAACGCGGTTTTTAATTTTGGCCTAAATTCTGTTGGGCTTGTTATGCATTTTAGTTCCGGAGGGAGTTTATTCCAAACCTTGGGCCCAGATATTCAGAAAGCGCGATCTCCAAACATAGTATTTGGCTTGCGTTTTGGTTGCATTAGTCTGCCTATAGCTGATGATGTTGGTGATTTAAGGGTTGACTGCCTCGGAACAGTATTTTCCGGGACATATAGTTCAGAGATGTCAGGTGGGGCCATTTCATTGATTGGTTTAAACACCATCCAGCACAATTTGTACTGGATTCTTTCAGGGCACTTAAGTTAATGAAGTTTACAAAGGTGTTCTGAAATGTGTGAATATTTAGAGACTCCGGTTATGAGCCGTGCCGCTGCATTAAAAACGGAGTTTTTAGTTATTTATTAGTGGAGTGATGATTGAGGGACATCAGTGCAGAAGTTCATGTAAAGAGATGTTGAACTGGATGAGTTGTAACAAAGTGGGTGAGTCAATAATACTCCTGATAATTTTGAATAAGCAAATTACATTGATCTTTAATCTTAACCACAGAAACGATTTACAAAAAGCTGATTTTTTATTACGTTATTTATGAATTTAATTCTCATATTTAAATTAATTGATGAGTCCAGTTGATTTGCAGAAGGGTTGTGATAAAACTTGTCAGCAAATAAAATAGAGGGTTGTAGAGGGGGAAATTACTCACAGATCGTTTAAATAGATCCGGGGAAAGGTCACACTTCAAGTACCAACTCCAATAATTATACACGCCATTAAACCGGTGCGGTGGAGAGCTATGCCGGTAATTGATAAATATTTCATAACAGACAAGGGACGATGCAATATAATACTACCTTATTTAATTTGTTATTTTATGACGCTTTTTTAACGTACTTTAATGTAAAAAGCAGTAAGTTTTGTTTTATTGTCCTGCTTCCCGTATAAATACTGTCATATTTAATATGTTATTTTATGATGCTTTTTTAACGTACCATAATGTAAAAAGCAGTAGGTTTTGTTTTATTATCCTGCCTCCTGTATAATACTGCCTTATTTAATATGTTATTTTATGACGCTTTTTTAACGTACCATAATGTAAAAAGTAGTAAATTTTGTTTTATTATCCTGCCTCCTGTATATGACGCTTTTTTTTAGCGTACCATAATGTAAAAAGCAGTAAGTTTTGTTTTATCATCCTGCCTCGTGTATAATACGGCCTTATTTAATATGTTATTATAAAACGCTTTTTTAACGTACCATAATGAAAAAGTAGTAAGTTTTGTTTTATTATCTTGCCTTCTATATAATACTGTCATATTTAATATTTAATATGTTATTTTATGACGCCTTTTCAACGTACCATAATGTAAAAAATAGTAAGATTTGTTTTATTATCCATTGTCACTAACAATATTTTAAATTCAATAAATAATATTTTTTAATAATTTAAATACTACAACAATGTATTATTTTATTACGCCAGAATAAACTACAATGCTTTTCTTACTCTCAAGAGCAATTTTTATTTCATATAATTTTCATTGTCTCTATTTTATTATGTTGTCTAATTAGTTAGTTAAAATGATGCTACAAAGTGAATTTGCGAATATCGAAGAAGACATAATCATAACATTTATTTAAAATATTACATAATATTAAGTTCTGCGGCAGTACGGGTTACAGTATTTGGCCAGTAATTTTGTTTTAGGTTCTGGTAATATTTACAAATAATACTTCATACAGAAAACCTCCCACACATTGGCTTACTTTGTTTCGTAATACACTGTACATTCTTTAGGAAACTTAGCATTCTTGTTCAATCAGCTGAATAAACAATTTGCCCTTCATCAGTATCAGGATGGAACAAACCCTTCCAATACTGTGTGGGCACCAGTGGCGTAATGTGATATTTTTCGTGTCAAAAAAAAATCGTAATTTTTTATTTATTTTTTATTTTCTTAAGAGTAATAAGCAAGCCAAAAGTGTTGTTTAGCGTGCCTTATAATTATCACCACGAATATAGGTATTGTACATAAAAATCGCTTGCCAAGCGGAGTGTAGAAACTGTCGATTAGAGCGTTAAAGTGGTTTTAATTTATTTTGTGTATAATTTTATAAGAAAGGAAAAAAGATAATGGAAACTGCCACAGACAATTCTAAAAATAAAATTGAATTTTTTTTAAATTTATTTCTTATACGCGTTCACACATTTCAAATGGCTTCCGTGTTCGAGGGGCAAGCCTCTTGACTCGCAATCCGAAAGTCGCGGGATCATAGCCCTACGTGCTCAAATAAATTTTAATTGATTAATTTGTGTTATTTCACAATATAATTATTTAAAATAATATGAGGTACATTTGCGGCTCGTTTCAGAGTGGAAGACATTCTCAGTATCTCCCTGGTTTAAGACGGCCGCCATTCAAAATTGAAGCGTTGTTTGAAACGGCTTTAACCTTGTTGACCATATCTGAATGGCCAAGCACTTCCCCACCTTCCTCTATCCCATCTCTTTCCTCCCCCCACTACTTTCAGCCTCACAACATATCCCAATTAAGGATGACATAATCTCACCGGCTCTGGGCGGTTGGGAGTAGTTGGGACTCTTATGAGACCTTCACTTAAAAAAAATGGGTAAAATTTAAAACACATTTATTAATAAGACTATAAGTAGGCATTAATGAAAAAATAACATTACAACTTTAATTGGAAGTTACTGGTCAAACTTCGAAAACTGACAAACAGTTTATGTAAAAAAAAACATTACTACAGTGATAACTCAGGAACCGAGTTTTATTCGTTCCGTAACTTTGCTCGTATGTCAATTTCTTTGTATCTCAAAGCAATTTTCCCCATTGAAATTAATTGAAATGTCATTAATCCGTTCCAGCCCCCAAAATTCCACCCCAGTTGTTCTTGTTACGTTTTTTTTTTTTAATAAGAAACATGTGTTTATGAATGACAAATATTGTATAAAAACATAATAAAAGATAATATTTTTATTTTTTTATTTTTTATTTATTTATATACGCCTATTTAGGCTTTTACATGTATATATATATTTATTTATTTATTTATATATATTTATTTATTTATTTATATATAAGTTGTACATTTATTTATAACAATTACAGGCAATATAGCCTAAGACGTTATAATTGTACCATTTATGCAGTGTATATGCAATGCCAGAAATCTTACAAATGCGCTATAGGACACAAAAAATAAATCTATTTTTTTATCCACCGCATTCAAAAAGCACGTAACTCTCCCCAGAGGTGAGTTCATAAATAAATTAGTGCGGCTTGCTCTACTATATAGGAGGTTGTGATGACGTAATGTCAAGAAATACACTGGTTTTACAAAGTGTTTTCTCTACTGTGGATCACCATATATCTGTTTAAACTTCCCTTGAGATAACGTGAATAGTTGCAGTGGGGACACGAAAAAGGTTTATCTTCACTATGGTGAATGTGAACGACTACATGTGAATTTTTACAAGGTTCTTGATAAAACTTGAAAAGTTACAGTCAGGACACGAAAAAGGTTTTTCTCCACTGTGGTTCAACATAAGACTTTTTAAACTTCCCTTGAGATAACATGAAGAGTTACAGTCGGGAAATGAAAAAGGATTTTCTGCACTGTGGGTAAGCATTAAAATCTTCGTATCTCAAATGTTGCTCGTATCTCAAATATCTCGCATGTTAGGGTACTCGTATCTCGAGGTACCACTGTACACAATAAACATATCCAAAACTGATGTTTAATAGCCATATAAAGTTCTTTAAGGAAAAGGCTTGTTTGTCTGCGATTTATATTCGACAGCTATCAGTCTCATATAATTGACCGTTGTGACCGGTCGGTTGAGTAGACATCGCGTTTGGGTCCCATCCGGGCGTCCCGTGTTCGATTCCTCGGCTGGCTAAGTCCTCCATCACAACACAAGCAATATTTTCGGCTTTCTGTTGTGGTAGTAGGAGATTTTCAAACATTGTTGGGTCATTCGTAACCTGGGAATGTTTGTCTTTCTTTTTATAAAAATAGAAATAGAATTTTTGGATCGATGTATTTTTATGCTTACTAAACAAATCGAAGTTTGCAATTTACACGCGGTAGAAATGAAACCTTCAGAAAACTCAAGTACACAAGAATGGAGAGACTGCGAAGCAATTTTGATATCAATGTGAAGGATGATTTTTTTCCATATTTTCGAATTCCAGTTCACATTTTCCTAAACATTTGGTCATCTCATTAGTATTTGTGTTTTCTTTTTCGGAGTCGCTAGATGCCGCTTTCTTACGTGTTTTCTTTTGTCTGTTCATTTTGGAGTGGTTTGAAGATTGGATATTGATTTTGGATTTCGTAGAATTCGATCTTTGGTCGGCTAAAGGTCCGCAAAGATTCGTCAGGCGCTTTTTACCACTGCACCAAAGGAGACTTGCGTGGGACTGTGGATCCATCGTATTATGTTGGAACCGAGTACCCGTGAATTAAATACATATGTTATTGGTATCACATCCTCTTGCAGGCTAAATCCTGTTGATGTATGTGTTTGTATCTTTTTAGTGACGCTCGTTTCCATTTCATCAAGTTTCAAATCACAGCGGTGCTTAAAAGTTTTCACTTCAAAAACATTCAGACTAAATTCTGCCTGATATATCGGGTAAATACGAATCAGCACGCTACTGGGTATTGCCATGGGTATGATGGGTATGATGGGTATTCTTCTCTAGCAGTAGATGGGTTAGCTGAAGGATGATAAGAAGGGAGGATGCAAGTTATTTTGGGGTTCACTTAATCGAAAACCATGATGGATGGGAGAAATTTCAACTGAAGCCAGTTAATCAAAAACTCATTTTGGAAAGGCTAAATATGTAGGTGTGTGTGGTTTTTTTAACATGTCTCCCCACGAAGCGCTTGTCGTGAGTACCTACACTTAATATTTAAAAAAGTACAAATTTTAATACACATAGATGGCTCTGGTATAGTTAGGGGTTGGTAGTTATTTACATATTCGACAGATGTCAGTAGATGTTAGTAGGCATATTGACATATGACAGATGTTATTAGAATATGTATATCGGGTCGCCCCTTCGTGATGGGTATCAATACTACCAAAGTTTGGGGAACGGTGAGTTTTGAGGATTTGAGAGATTATAATTTTTTTTTATGTGAATACCTCACAAGAGTCCCAGCTGCTCCCGTCTGGAACCAGTGAGACTAATGCACCCGCAATCGGTGTATGCTATGAGGCTGAAGGTAGTAGGGAGGGGAAGGAGATGAGAAAGATAAAGGTGGGGAAGTACCCGGTCATTCAGATCTGGTCAACAAACACGGTTATAACCATTTCAAGCTTTTCTTAACGGTGGTCTTAAACCAGGGCGGTACTGAGATTATTTTCCACTCTGGAACGAGCCGCAAATATGCTATACATTATTTTTAATTGATTAATTGTGAAATAACACAAATTAATCTGATAAAATTTATCTGCGTTCGCTGGGATTCGATCCCGCGACCTTTGGATTGCGAGTCAAGAGCCGTACCCCTCGACCACGGAGGCCGTCGTGATGTGAATAATTGAGATGACGTTCGCCTCTAGGCCGTCCTACACGTATTTGATAAAAAGAGTTTTTTTATATAAATAAAGACAGAGTATTTCATTGTGAAGAAGGAGTTTTTATCATCAAGAATCATTCACTATATATTTCATATTAATAATATATTTTAATATGAATTTAATTATTGGTATGAAGAAGTGTGAGTATTTGTTGACTTAAACGATAAACGCGGTAATCCTAATACATACCCCACCCTAAGCAAACATGAAGAAAAAATATCCGTCATAATTTTGAATTGGACAGCAGTATCTTATCATTAGGTACATATGTTTTCCCAGAAATTGTTTTTTATATATATTTTTTTTAATACTGCAGACAGTTATTTCTTTATTTGCAAGGTTTAACGATTCTCGATGAGTTTTTTCAAAAATAAAGAAAAACATGGTGCTTGAAATCTGTATTTACACAGGATGTAAGATAGGTACCTGACTTACTTTAACCAGTGATTCCAGACATTTGGAGTTAAAAAATGTTAATGAAAATTTTGTCTCCGGTGACATTTTTTTTTTTTTTTTTCTGAAAACAATTGCAGATATATCTATCACGAGTTATCGCTGGTCACTTTGTCGAATAACCGACCAACCTCGCACCCCGATTCTATGTCCCCGATTCGATGTCCAATAACTACTAATGATTTAAAAAAATATATTTTTGGCTAAAAACAAACATAAATTTCATGTGGACATTTTACTCACAATAAAAATAACAATAAAAGAATGGTTACAGTAAATCAGGTACGTCTCTTTACACCAGAATTGTATTATACTGATCAAAAATTAAACGCAATTTTTTGTAGCATGTCAATATCTCATTAGGTACATCTCCGATGAGATATGTATGAGTAGTGATAAAGAATATAAAGATAAACTGGTTTTATTCAAATATGATCAAGGACAATAAAAATAACACAATAATCTGAAATGTAAAATAACACAATAATCTGATATGTAAAATAACACAATAATAAAATAACACAATACTATGATAATTAAAGCAATATTTCCAAGAAAAAGAATAATTATTAAATATGATTATCATCCTCTTTGATTACCGCTTTATAAAGTGCATTTAGATTAAATCGATAAAATTCAGCAAAAAATTTTAAAACGTATAAAAAATTTGTAAACATAATGCATCAATCACACGCAAAGCTAAAAGAGCGAGCTGTTGAACCGTGAGCGCTTATGTGTTGTACCGTCACACTAAGCTATCAAATATTTCTTCCTATGGTATGAGAGGAAGTCAGATAAATTAGAGAGCTGCCGCGAAATATCATTCCTTTGTATTGGATCTGTCAACTTGACAGCTGTAATCCGCTTATTTACGTAGCTCCGTAATGAAAATGACCCCCTCTCCTGCTTAACGGCCGAGAGGGGGTCGCAAAACTTTTCGCATATCGCCTCATCAGTGGTTACGGCAATTGCGGCGTATAACTTCGAGCTTCGAGTACATCTTCTGCTTAGGTGTGACAGGTCTGTGTGGGATTGTATGGGGAGCGCTATGGTGCGCGCGATGATCTTTTATCTTTGCGTGTGACATCCTTCTAATACTCCTATTGAAATCATAAACTACATACAGCTGTCTAACAAAAAATCTAATATTAATAAAGCTGATTGATCGGGATCTGATGTAATTTTTCTTTTCAAAATAATTTGTTCCCTTATTGACAGCCGTGCATTAATGTAATTGATTTCGTTTCATGTTCCTATAGGCGTGGTATACAAAATGCCAGAGCTCACCAGTAGAGATATATGTATATACAGAAACCTTTGCGGGCGAGCGCACCACAGTTTCAAGAAATAAAAAATAAATTTCTCCAAGGTTTCAATGGGAATAAAAGTATTTTTTTAATACGTACTTTGATTTGTTAATGCCTAAGAATTTCTAGTCCATACTGGTTGGATACTTTTCATTTTCCTCTTCACTCTTTTTTTATAACAAATCCTTCGATAAGAACAATCGATTTATTTATCACAGTGTAAATATAATTTTAATCATTTTCGTAACAAATTGTTTCGAAATAAATTAGTTATCGGCGTAAATAACAAATTAACGATATAAGATAAGTTCTTTATCAAGATTGAGAAACCTAATTTTATTAAAACGAACACATAAATATTCCTAACGGTGTATATTACATAATCTATTTAAAATTTGATCGAACCTCGTTTTAATAATACATTTTTATTACATTAACTTTCTGCAGATCGAATAAAACAGGATATTAATTATTAAAAACTAGTTAGTTAATCGACTAAAATGCTTCTTGTTAATCAACTAATTCTAGACACGTCTCTTTGCTTACGTAGATTATTATTGGCCCACATTTTCCAACCTCGATAGCGAGACAAATTGGCAAACGTTCCTGTTCTATGCAACTCCATCTAGTCTGCTTTTTTCTTCTTTTGAAAGACAGAGACCTGATCAAAGACCGGTTCACCATTGACAATAACTAGAGCGTGAACTAACATGAAATAAATTGACAGTTAACTAGGCGGTTCCTTTTGGACGACCTATGCAAAGAACTAAGTGAGGAACGCGGGGCTGAATATGTCGTCGATTCGATAATTTGCTTTGAAAGAAATTTGCGATTGCAAACAGAGGCGTGCTTCCCCGAATCAGGACTCGTATTGATTGAAACCTTTCACAAAAAATAGTGCCCTTTATTTGTTTTATTTTATGGAGTGAAGCAAAAGGGTTCTGATCTATTATATTTATTCTGTGATCAGCCTTGAAACGGATGAAAAAAAATCATCAATTTATTTTTTTGTTTAAATTACGTGTAGGTAGGTACTAACTACTAACTACTGTATGATGGTTTTCCGGAGGTTTAATTTTTTTACGCTTCACTTGGAGTGCAAAGCGATGGGTTGAGATTAAAGGTTTACTTCAACCAGTCTCTCTCGATCCGGCCCGCCACGCAGTAGGTTGACAAACGCATCCGCCGTCAAGACCTAGACAAACCTCACCCCGTGTATCCAGGCACCCCTATTAAGTCACCAAACGTAGGGAACCACTTGGGGCGATCTTTGGCAGAGATTTTGGTTATCCAATAAATGATTCCCAAATTGCTAATATGTAGTACCCTTTGCACACAGAGCTAGGAGCGGGACGTGCCCCGCGCCACTTCAGGCCACCGCGCAGAAAAGTCTCACAGTGAACCGCGCTGTAAACCGTTATCTTACTTTCGGTCTTTACTTTTCTGAGCGGCGGCCTGAAGTGGCGCGCGGCACGTCCCGCTCCGAACTCTGTGTGTAAAGGGTACTAATAAGTATATAACTCATCCCGGGCACTATCAACGCATGCGCGAAGCGTCTTGACGCCAACTTTGATCAAGCCTAATGTTGTTTTTTAATTAATAAAAGTGGTTTAATCTTAAAATTTTAATAATTTTTAATTAAATCAGCGCCACAAAATAAGTGTGCTGAGTTTGAAGAAAAAAATTTTTTCGACCGAATTAGTTTTATGCTATTTGACATTTTTTGACGAATCTCACACTCTCCACCAAAAGCAGAAAATGTCAAATCCAAGAAACAAGCAAAAAAAGATGTAAATAAATAAAAAAAAATAAAATGTGATAATACCGTTAAAAAAAACAAAGGATTTTTTGTTAATCTGTTATCGATTTAGTTTTGCGATTAATAAATTCATACACTTCACTTATTTTAAGAAAAAAAAAAACATTGTGGATAAAGAGTTAATTTATATTTTATGAAATTCATTACACAAACAATCAATAGATTGAGTTGTGTTTTTCTCACAAACTAATTAAATCCGATTTAGCGCGGAGCCCACCCTTGTTGCTTGAGCGTGAAATTTTAATTAACAGAATTTAAAGAAACTCATTTGCACTTAAGTTGAGACAAAGCAAAAAAGTTGCGCCGTTTTCTTTTTTGTCAAGTTTAGTATTATTTTCGCTTTCGCAAAGAAAAGTCTCGACGAAGAGTTTGGCACTCGAGTTCACGGAAAACATCATTACTTGGATAAGTCTCCCAGCTGAGATTTGACTCCAGGGATAGATCCGAGTGTTCTGTGTCCAGACAGGGAAAAATAATTATTATACGGCAAAAAATGGGTTTAATAGGAAAGGCGGGGTAAGTACCCAGAAGGAAGAAGCTATAGGTCGTGAAGCTTATTCTGGGCATAATTCATCTCAGGACGGGATCTTAACCCTTTCTCATCCAAATTAATTCCTACAGATATAAAAAATAAATAATATTTGATTATGTGTACTTGAAATATTAGATTTTTTTTAAAGTTTTTTTTTTTTTTTTTAACTGATAGTTAAGGAAATATTCAACGTCATTTTAAAACGACAGTGGTTTTGAGAGGTAAATGACGTATTAGTATGAAAATAAAGATTAAGTTTTTGGTTTTCTTATAATATATATTTTTATTCACGTATTTAAAAAAAAAAAACAAATTAAAAAACTAGTTATTATTAATTTAACTATTTTGGAGATATATATAATTAATTTTAAATGTATAGTTTTATTAGTGCAGGTTGTCCCGATTGTGCCAATCCTTGAAACAATTTCGGCCAGCGGCGAAACAAAAGCGCACGTTGCATCTTTCACATTGCACTTTGTCTGCCCTTTGATGCACTGTTTACACCTCAGTTGTTTTTTCTGAGAAAATTGGGAAATGCCCCCAGCCACTGTATCTGATATCTTCCACGGGGTGAGGGTGATACTGACGGACCCTCCCTGTCAGAGTAGGGGGGTCAGAAGGGCAACATCTGCGACGCGCAGGTGTGTTGCATCCAGCAATCAATGCACGAGCAATCTCCGTTCGGAACACCACAAGAGGCTTGTACCAATTTGAGCACCAAGTTTTTCTTCCATAAGCACCCATTCCTCCTGGGTGTCAGGTACTCCCCAACCAGAATTATCTCCTTCGCATTCTTCATTTTCGTCTTCCAACTCGATGTCAGAGACGTCTCCCATCAACAGAAGTCATTTAGAAGACGGACTGGGTTCTCCATGAGGACGGACCATGTTCTGCATGAAGACTGGTGAAAGACCACCATTCAGAATTGAAACGTTGCTTGGAATGACTTTAGGCGTGTTTAGTGACCAGATCTGATTAGCCAGGTACTTCCACACCTTCCTCTTCCCTGTCTCCATCCCCTCCCCACTACCTTCAGCCTCACAACATACCCCAATTGGGGATGCCGTAGTCTCACTGGCTCCAGACAGGAGCAGTTGGGACTCTTGTTCGGTATTTCATATAAAAAAGACGGACCATGTTCTGCAAAGAATATTTACAAAAAATACATCAATTAAAGACAATATCATGTCTACTTATCACTTGAAAGTATTATTGATGTGTTCTTCTCATCAAAACACATATAAAATGAATATAATAATATGTTATCAGATAATATAGTCATAATATTTGAAAAGTGTTCTCATATGTGTGCGTTTGACAGTATAGCCTCAAACGACCAGTGTCGTTTTGAAATGACACGATACTTTAAGATGATAAAAACATATATTATATCAATATTTTTGTTGTATTTTCATTATAATATGAAATAATGTAGGTTTTACTGTAAATAAAAACGGAAAAATATATGAAAAAAACATAAATACCTTTGTACGTTTTATACTGCAATTCCCTCGGATCATAGCTTTTCAAAAGGTGTGATCGACGATTCTTGTTTACGATATGAAGTGTGTACGCAATGCAGCCAACGCAACGAAAAAAATCAATGTTGCTAGGAAGGATTCAATAAATTTATTGTAAAAACCGCAAATAAATTGGTTCAGTAGTCACTTAGTAAAAAAATTTCAAATTTCACGTCATTTTAAATCACTCTGGTTGAGAAAGGGTTAAATGTAACTTTGATAGAATTTTGCGTCAAATCCCAAAACACCGCAAAATAATCCATAGTTTAGTTTTTGTTTTCATGAATAAAAAAAAACCAAACTATGGCACCAACCAACCAACTATTTTTTCGGCACCGAGATTTGACCCGACTGGTCAAAACTGACTTTTTTATATGAATACCGCACAAGAGTCCCAACTGCTCCCGTCTAGCGCCAATGAGACTATGGCATCCCCAATTGGGGTATGTTGTGAGGCTGAAGGTAGTGGGGAGGGGAAGGAGATGGGTGAGAGGAAGGTGAGGAAGTGTTGAAATCTGGCTATTCAGATCTGGTCACCAAACACGGCTATAGCCATTTCAAGCAACGTTTCAATTCTGAACGGTGGTCTTACACCAGGGCGATACTGAGAGTATCTTCCACTCTGGAACGTGCCGCAAATATACTATATATTATTTGAAATGAATACATTGTGAAATAACACAAATTAATAGAATAAAATTTATTTGCCACGCCGGGATTCGATCCTGCGACCTTCGGAATGCGAGTCAAGAGCTTTACCGCTAGACTACGCCGGCCGTCGTCCCCATATTATCAAATGTATATAAAAAATATTAAACGAGTGCAGCACTAATTTTTGCGTTGCATTGACTTCAAGCTATACATATCTATTCAACACATTAACCTCGTACATTCTTACTAAAATAACTTTTTTTTTTTTTTTGGTTTTAGGCAATTCACCCTGGAGAGAGTGCTTTGTGCCGGTAATATTTAAAATGGATAAGAAATTTCGGTTAATATAATGGGAAAATATTCAAAACAAATTAAATATTGGACTCATTTAGATCACTAAAACAAATTAAATATTGAATTCATTCAGGTTAATAAACTTACATAAAGCTGTATGAACACGAGAATTGTTAAGAGATAAAAGGTATGAAATGTTAAGGGGGGAGTGGTGTGTGATTTTAATAAGCCGGCGGTATATGTTCTTGAAAGATGAATGGTTTTTACAGTTAAAGAAAACGTGGTCGAGGGTTTCCTCTTCCACACCGCACTGGCAGAACGGATCATCTAAAACTCTAATTCTAGACAAGTGAGATGCAATTGAACAGTGGCCAATTCTCATTCTCGAGATACATGAAATGAATCGTTTTGAAAGTTTTTTACCGTGAAACCATGGCTTAGCAGGGATATGGTTTTGAATTCCCGCATAGAAAGATCCAGTTCTTATTTTGGAGACTGCCCAATTTTCTTCCCAGGCACGAGTCATATTAGATTTAAGAATCGGAAAGACATCGGATATAGGAATTCTAAAATTTAGTGGGATAGTTCCGGAATCTGAACCAGATTTGGCGAGAAAATCGGCCATCTCATTACCCTCGATACCCAAATGGGCAGGGACCCAGGCCAATATCGTCTCAAACCCAGATTCACTAAGAGAATTGAGAAGATTTTTTATTTTACATATAATATTGTCTTCCGGATAACGTAAAATATTTGACCTAATTTTAGTTAGAGCACTTAGCGAATCAGTACATAATAAGGCTCGATGAATGTTGAGAACCTGGATTTGATTTAGCGCTTGTTCAATTGCAAAGCATTCGGCTGTAAATATGGAAGCTTCTTTCGGTAATTTATAAGTGAGATTGATGTTGAATTCTGGACTATATATAGATGCTCCACATCTTTTATTTTCAAATTTGGAACCATCCGTGAAAAGGATGGAAAATCCAGGGAATTTCGAAGCCACTATGCTTTTAAAACAATCATCCACATTTTGAAATTTATTTGGGGAAGATAAAATATTCTTCCGAAAGACTGATGTTATTGTGTTCGGCATAAAAGTGATTGCCTTAAATGGAATATTGTATATAGGAAGATTGGGAACTTCTTGAAGATATTGGAGGGAAGATGATAGAGAATTATAGAGATGAAAACTTTTAATTAAGAGAGGAAAACATTGTTTTTCTCTCAATATTTTGTTAGAATTCAAATTAACACTTAACCTATTAAGACTTTGTTTAATAGGATGATGTGATAACGATAAAGCCTTGAAAATATATTTATTGGCAAGGAATTGCCTTCTGAAATATAATGGAGGCTCCACACATTCCACCTGAAGAGCATTAATTGGAGAAGACTTCATAGCTCCAATAATCATTCTGAGGGCTTTTGATTGAATTCTTTCCATTTTCTTATCTAGATATTTAGGGAGTGGGTCAAAAAGGAATGAGCCATAATCCAAGTGGCTCCGAACTAGGGAATTATACATTAATTTAAGAGTGGTAGGGTGAGATCCCCACCATACTCTGGAAACTGCTCGCATCATATTAAGTCCCTTTTCACACTTTGTAGAAATTATCTGAATGTGTGGAAGCCAGGAAAGTTTATGGTTCAAAAGAAGACCAAGGAATTTGATTTGAGTAGCGGTTTGTAGAGGCACATTATCAAAAGAAATTGAGAATTGGGGAATTTTTCTTTTGCGCGTGAAAGCCACGACCCTTGTCTTAGATGCCGCCAGATTCATCCCATTTATTGACAACCAGCTTTTAATATATTGTAAAGCCAAATTCATTTCCTTAGCTGCAAGAATAATATTTTTATGTAACAAATATATAAGGATATCATCCGCAAAGTAAAGACGCTTGATAGAAAAAGGAATTACTGAGTCTAGGTCGCTTATATAAATATTAAACAACAGAGGACTAATAACAGAACCCTGGGGCAAACCTCTCCATAGTTTGCGCCTTAAGCATTTAGAGGAAGACTCAATAATAATGGACCTATCTGAGAGCAAATTAATAATAAATTGGACTAATTTCGGGGGGATTTGTTTTTTAATTAGCTTTTCTTTCAAAACATTCAGTAAAACATCATCGTAAGCTGATGAAAGGTCAAGGAATGTGGCCAATGTATAAGAATTTAGGGATTGGGAAACTCGGATATCAGTTGTGAACAAACTTAAATTATCCATTGTAGATTTCTTTTTCCGAAAACCATACTGATTTGGTGAGATAATATCTTGACTTTCAACAAACCACTCTAATCTGTTCTTCATCAAACGCTCCGCTACTTTCATCAAACATGATGAAAGAGCAATAGGCCGATAAGACGAAATTTCAGATGGATTTTTTCCAGGTTTTAAAATGGGAATGATTTTTTGAGTTTTCCAATCATCCGGAATTAGTCCTGTTTCAAACATATTATTAATAAGAGATAAGAAATATTCAACCGCCATATCAGAAAATGATTTAATGAAACTATTAAGTATTCCATCGGGACCCGGAGCAGAGTCAGAAAGGGTTCTTATTACTAGTTTCATCTCATCAATGGAGAAAGGAGCATCTAGCCAGTTAGAGTGAGATGGATATGGCTTAATAGAAGGCATTTCTTCACATCCGGCCACTGATGGGGGGGCTATTTTATCCGCAAATCCTATAAGAATTTCTTCTGATATATGCTTGGTACTCGGCGGAGAATACGATGATCCGAATTTTTTTAAGCTAGACCAAACTGAAGATTGGGGAGTTTCCGGAGACAGGTTCTCACAGAACTTCCGCCATCCAGCGCGTTTTTTATTTTTCAAAATTCGTTTGGTTTCTGCCTGGGCTTTTTTAACTGATAAAAAATTTTCTAGTGTCATACACTTACGAAAAGAGGAAATTGCTTTTTTACGAGAGTTGACGGAGCGAGTGCATTCCTCGTCCCACCACGGATTAGAGTGTTTTATTTTAATGTTCGCATTGCGTTTCGGGATGGATTTTTCTGCTGCATTTATAACCATAGAGGGAAACGTCTCACATTGCAATCTGATGTCTCCCGGGGACGATTTTTTTTTTAAATTAATAAGGTTATCTAGTTCAGAAGAGAAAGTGCTCCAATTCGCATCATTTATTCTAAATTTGAGATTATTTTTAACTGGTGGAGGATAAGTGTTAGATTGATGTTGGAATCGGATTATAATTGGAAAATGATCACTAGAGAGGGGATCGTTTAGGATGTCCCAAGAGCATTTAGATGCTAACGAATATGAACAAAGAGATAAATCAACAGCACTTTTCCGTTGATGAGGGGGGGTGAATCTGGTTGGAGATCCATCATTTAAAAAACATAGGTTATGGGTATCAATAAAATCTAAAAGATTGCGGCCAGAACGATTTGTTATTTTGCTACCCCAAGAAGGGGAATGTGCATTAAAATCTCCTAGGATCATAAAAGGGGAACAAATCTGGGTTAAGATTGGTGCCCATTCATTTTCAATAAAAGTGGTAGAGGGAGGAATATATATTGATAATATTGTGATATCAGATAAGACAGCTGCTATTATCTGGATATCGTCGGAGGGAGTATGTATATTAATTTGTTTAAACGGGATAGAATTATGGATTATCAGAGCCGTGCCGCCTTTACCATCCGGTCTGTCGTGTCTGAGACAATAATAACCCGGAATTCTTAAGTGAAAGGAGGGTTTTAACCACGTTTCAGAAATGGCGGCCACTGAAACGTCGTGTTCGTCGAGTAATTGAATTAGGTCAGATTTGTTAGCGAAGAGGCTTCTACTGTTCCACTGAAGAATTTTGTTCAGTTTCGAAGTCATTGGGGAGGCAAGATAATAAAGATTTAATGTAATCGGCAGCGTTGGACGGTACAGTATTGTTGTTTGTAAGGATAGAAATTAAAAGGGTAATTAAAGTTTGTATAAAAGAATTATTATTCAATATTTCGGGGAGAGCAGGAGGGGATGTATTACTATTAATGGCACACCCATTGGGGGTCCGAGATTTGGCATTCCCATTCGGGCTGGTCAAAATATTATTCAATTGTTTTTTATCAAGGTAAGGAGTATATTTTGGGTTGGGTTTGACTGGCTTGAGAATGGTTTCTCTGTGAGAAGATGACGTTGAATTTAAAAAGGTGGTTGATTGGAAAGGAGCTGAGGACGATGTCATCTCTGCGAAAGATTTTTTCGCAGGAGAGAATAACTTTGAGGCCTGGAAGTACGAAATGTTGTCGGTAGCCATTTTATGTTTTATGTTCCTCTGTCTTGTCAATTCCGGACAGGCTAGACTGACCGCGGTATGTGCACCCGAACAGTTAATGCAAATGGGATTATTGGAAGATTTTGGACATTGATCAAATGGGTGACCTTCTCCGCAAAAGTAACAACGTGGAGGGGAGCGGCATACGGATTTTGTATGTCCAAACCGGCAGCAATTGAAGCATTGAACAGTTGGAAATTTATAAACTTCGACGGGAAGCAAGGTATAATAAATAAACACACGAGACGGAAGGGATTGTCCCTCAAATGTAACAACAACAGATTGGGAAGGTTTCCAGATCTTGTTTCCATCAGTAGAATCCTTGTAGTTCAGTCGACGTGCTTTTATTACTTTCGGGGTTCCTTGGGAATTATTCAAAGCATCAACAATTTCAGCCTCTGGGATATCCGTGGGAATTCCTCGAACAAGACCCATTCTCGTAAGGTTAAATGACGGGATGAACGATTTATATTTATGTTTTGAGAGCGAGTCAATTTTTTTTACAAATCCATTTGCGGAAGCGGCAGTATTAAACTCGATAGATAATTTATATCGCCCTTCCGGTTTAATTGAACCATTAACAATACCAAGGTTATTATTTTTTGAGTCAAATAAGAATTTTCCAAAATCTAAAGGATGAATAAGTTTTCCTTGTTCAGTTCTCTGAACAATTACGATAAAAGGACCGGAAGCGGAAGCAGGATAAAGTAAGTCAGTACTTTTTGTATTATCGCTAGCTAAAGTACTTGTCTGGGTGTTACTATTGGGGTTAAGGTCGTTAGAGGTCGAGGTTTGTTGAATCGGCGGTATAGATTTAACTTTCGATGGGATGTAAAGCCTATGCGATGGTCGTCGTTTACGAGATGGAAGCGTAATAGAAGCCTGGCTAGTGTTAGATTCCGAATCAGAAAAATCTAATATCGATCCTGGGTCGGGAGGTCTATCTTCGTCTTCCTCCATTATATAAAAAAAAAAACTTAACTTTTAAAAATTAAACTGAAAAAATAATACGCAGTCTATTTCATTGACTGTACAAACAAAAACGGATTAGCCGTAAGTAGGAATGCAAACAAATAAGTATACGATAAACAGAATTAAATAAAATGTAACAATAATCTCTTATCTGTATGAGGCACGGGAACGGGCGAACGGCACTAAGCAATAGGTAAGGTACACACAACCACTGTTGACCGCGGCTCGAATCGGACTCACTAAAATAACTTAAAATGCATTTCCTAGAAAACAAAAGAAAAGTTTGGGAACTAACTTTTTTGTTTAAAATTATTCACTCTGAATTAGACGGTTGCATCTCATCGACTTCAAGACCTAATCGAGCAACAAGGCAAAACATATTATTCTGCAACAATAATTCTGGAACCAACTATAACCCACACGCACCTATTCCTCGATTTCAAACACTTGAAAGCAAATTCATTTCAAATATGACGTATTTAATACAATTTTATCATTATTTAAGAAATAACTGAATGATATTTTTAAAAGAAGCATTACATAGAGGCTATTGCACATATTGTGTATTTTTATATTTATCTTCAATGTAAAAATTTGTTCCCGCTTTCTTTTTCACGCATTATACATCAAAATTATTCAGTTTCATGTAAATTTTGTAATTACTAACATTCTCTGTATTATTCTTTCTATGCCATCTGCAACTTAAAAAAATGGTTGTCTGTAAAATCGGTTTACGGACGATAATTTTACGTGATAACGTCATATAATAACGATGGAGTGGAAGAGAGATAGATGCGTCACAAGCCGAACGCTTGGGCCGATCGTGCCTCTTTATCGCTTGTTCGCACGCTTGGCTCAGGCGGAACGTGAAAATGAGTCCTGCTTTTTGTGCATGCAGCCGGCGTTAATCGATTTATAAGACGTTATCACGTCAAAACTTTCTCTTTTGTTGTAAGGCATTATTTTTACTTAAATTTATCTTTATACCTACCATTCGTATGATGTTTATTTGAAGTTCATCTTTTTGACGTGATAACGTCTTATAAATCGACGAACGCCGGCTGCACTCACGAAAAAGCATGAATCATTGTCACGTTCCGCCTGAGCCGAGCGTGCAAACAAGCGATAGAGAGGCACGATCGGCCTAAGCGTTCAAGCGCGGATATTGTGCAAGCGAGAGCACGGATGGCTTGTGACGCATCTATCTCTCTTTCACTATCCATCTATCACTCCATCTTTATTATATGACGTTATCACGTAAAATTATCGTCCGCAAACCGACTTTACAGACAACCAATTTTATTTAAAAACTTTGTCTCTTTATTATAAACTTATCTTGTAAAATCCCATTAGAGCGTTGGAAATTAATAAGTAAATAATTTAAAAAAATATATTTTTCTATTTATTTACTCTTGCGCCCATGGATATGAGGGAACGGACTCCGGGTGTCGACAGAGACGGAGGGAGAAATAAAAGGCATCCGAGTTGGTTGCGAGTCCAGTCGTTTATTGAAGAAAATGAGCTACGTAGCTGAGAGGTCGGTGCGATGTAACATGAAGATGTCGAAGTGCCGTAGAGTGAGGCGTTGCGGGTGCACGGTCATGATAAGTGATGCAGGTCGGTGATGCTGTGGTGGAGCAGGCCACGGGCCTGCAGGTCACCAGGGTGTTGCTCGACGCTCGTTGCGGAGATGACCTGATCGTCCATGCCGTTGCTCGACGCTCGTTGCGGAGACGAACGGCGGTGACTCGGTGAGTAGAGCCACCGGCAGGTAGTCCTTGTGATGTCCACGAAGGAAGCTGCCTTGGGGTGATGACCGGCGGTGACTCGGTGAGTGGAGCCACCAGCGTGATGCTCGACACCGTGGCGGTGGAGGATGACCTCGTCTTCCAGGCCACTGCTCGACGCTCGTTGCGGAGATGAACGGCGGTGACTCGGTGAGTGGAGACACCGACAGGTAGTCCTTGTGATGTCCACGAAGGAAGCTGCCCTGGAAGAGAGCGGATGCACCGGGCACTTATGTTACACAGATTCGCTGTAGAGAGGCGATGGTAAAGTGACCGTTGGATTGAGACTGACTAGAGACTGACTAGTTTGTTGTTTAGCGCGTCACTTTGTATAAGAGCGACCGGCCAAGTAACTTTCCGTTCGCTGGCAATATGTGCGCTGGAAGGTGCTAGAATGTACTCGTCACTGTGTTCATGGATGCACGCTCGAGTCTCGACCTTTCGCGAAGGTGGCGAAATTATTATTTATCAGCCGGCAGGCCCAGCGAGTACATTGCCGCCGATACGTGCATACGTAGGTGAGTAGCTAGACGGTACTGTCGAATTGCAAGTGCCTTGCGACTTGCAGATCTTTCTCGTGTGTTCTTGAGTGGCGGAATTATAATGTATGAACGCCACAGATACATTGAAATGTTAAAAATTATAAACAATGTTTATCAAAAAAAATATCTTTGGTTCACGTGCTATACAATCGGATAAAAACAAAAAAAAACAAAAAATAATTAGCTGATATTATCAGAGATGATATCTTGATTAATGTTTTAAGCATGGAATTTGCTATATTAAAAACTTTGATATAATTTGTATATCTATTAATTTGCTGATCTACAAAGGCGACGAATTGGTGAGCTTGCGCCTGAATGGTGACATTGTAATAGGTCATTTTGGCTAGTGTGACGAGTATGAACTAGAGATGAAACGGATATCTGGTAAATATCCGGTATCCGGCCTATCCGGCCTAAATTCAAAATCCGGCCGGATACCGGATAATAAACGAGTATCCGTCCGGATACCGGATAATGTTAAATAACAGGGTATTAGAATAAAACGCAAAATTTTGATTTTTGACGTGTAACTTGTTAGTAAAGTGTAGGAATAAATTATTAGTAATCTAATTTTAAAAGTATATAACGATATTAAAATGTTTTTTCTTTGTAACAACATGATATATTATCGAAGCAAATCGATAAAACATTGTGAAATGGATGTTTTATTAAGAAGACAAGTAATTTTTTCGTGTAGGCCAAAATTGATTTCTCTTCGTGTATTGAACTCAACACCAGTTACAGCTATTTATCTAACCAAAAAATTCAATAGATAAATCGTTCGTTTAGCGATAAATTCCATTAAGTAATTGAAAACAGAAGAAAAGAGGTAAGCTATTTTCGTTTGGTACATACCTGCCTTTTTTCCTTCCCACCACCAGAAATTTTAACATTACATAACGAACAAATAGCAAATTATTGATCGTCACTTTTTATATCAGAATATTTTCATTAAGGCGATCTTTTTTTTCGAAAACATTTTTCTTCGGTAACTGAATCTCTTTAAATTTATAGAAAGAAACACTAATAAAATCACCTCAAACTACAACAGCACGTTTTTTCGTAACGAAAAGGCCCGAACTCACCCGAGTCCACTCGATCGTTCGTGCAGTTCGCTCGTGTAACGAATCGCCAATCGGCTATGTTCATCAGGATATCCGGCGGCCGGATATCCGGCTATCCGGTTTCAAGGTTGGCCGGATATACGGTATCCGGTATCCGGAAAAACAACTATCCGTTTCATCTCTAGTACGAACTCTTAAACTAACTAGACTTAGAAGTTCACAACAGTTGAGCTCCAAATTAACAATTTAAAAATGAAGCACAGGTGGCTTGTCCTTCGCCGACCCTCAAGTGCGTACATTTTTTAGGTATTTTATAAAAAAAGTGTGGTTAATGAATATTACAAGCTCTTTTATTTTTGGAATAACTTAATTAGCAAATCCTTCATTTGTAATATTTAATCTTTGAAGACCATTTGAATCAAAAATTTGAATTAGAAAAATCAGAAAAGGATCTAGAAAAATACCTCAAACTTCTGACTGTTTCCATACATCTAATGGCAGTTTATGATACTTTAGCGCCTCCTAGCGGAGCTAGTTATGCGGATTGGTTTTCTTTCATAAATTTTAATGGATTTTATGTGAAATATTGTATTTGTTTTGTGCTATTAAATTAAAGATATCGAAGTTTTAAAAATATTTATTACATACGATCCTACTTATTTTTGCTCATTCACAAAAAAAATGTTGAAGCGGCTATATAAAGTTTGTAATCTACCACCGCCACCAAGCACTATAGAGATTCAATAATTTGTTGCAATTTTCGGGAAGGAATACAAAATGCAATATCCTCTACTTACACCCTGTACTAGCGGGCAGCGATGTCAGCCAATGCAAATAAATACTGCCAGTATGTTACCGGAGTTGCACGAGTTATTACTAGGGTATTCAGTAGTATTTGCGTCGCCTCGAGTCACCGTTCTTCAACCCTCTTCAATCCCGTGTGGAACGCGTCGGTAAATTAGAGCAACAACTACGCGATAAGAGGCAGCACTTAACTTTTACCGTACTGGGGATATCTCATTGAATGACTCGGCTAGACATCTCGCCAACAATCAATTTATTGGTAAATGACTCTGATTCATTATTGCGTTCGTCCATGCCCGAACGACGTGTTAATTTTTTATTATATCATTTTAATGGGGACACGAAGTCTAGCCGAGTCCTTCATTGAGACATTCCCAAAGGCGGAACTCGAGTGCTGCCTCCTTACAATATTATCGCATAATTGTTGCTCTGATTCACCAATGCGTGAAGGCCGAACACCAAGTCCATTCGTCATTTACCAATAATTGGTATTAATTGTCAAATCAGAGCAACAACTACGCGATAAGATTGAAACCAGATAGCCCTCAAACTCCACCATAATATGAAAGTCTCATTGAATGACTCGGCTAGACATCTCGCTGACAATCAATTTATTGGTAAATGACGAATGAACTACGGTGTTCGGCCGTCACGCATTGGTGAATCAGTGCAACAATTATGCGATAACATTGTAAGGAGGCAGCACCAATTTATTAGTAAATGACGAATGAACTTGGTGTTCGTTCGGCCTTCACGCATTGGTGAATCAGTGCAACAATTATGCGATAACATTGTAAGGAGACAGCACCAATTTATTAGTAAATGACGAATGAACTTGGTGTTCGTTCGGCCTTCACGCATTGGTGAATCAGTGCAACAATTATGCGATAACATTGTAAGGAGGCAGCACCAATTTATTAGTAAATGACGAATGAACTTGGTGTTTGTTCGGCCTTCACGCATTGGTGAATCAGTGCAACAATTATGCGATAACATTGTAAGGAGGCAGCACCAATTTATTAGTAAATGACGAATGAACTTGGTGTTCGTTCGGCCTTCACGCATTGGTGAATCGGTGCAAAAATATGCGATAACATTGTAAGGAGGCAGCACCAATTTATTAGTAAATGACGAATGAACTTGGTGTTCGTTCGGCTTTCACGCATTGGTGAATCAGTGCAACAATTATGCGATAAGATTGTAAGCAGACAGCTCTCAAACTCCACCATAATCGGAAAGTCTAACTGAAGACCTGGCTAGACATTTCGCCGGCAATAAATTGGCATATTAATAGGTATAAATTGATAAATCCGAGCAACAACTACTCGATAAGATTGTAAGCAGACATCCCTCAAACTCCACCGTAGTGGGAAAGTCTGACTGGTTGACTCGGCTAGACATCTTGCCGGTAATAAATTGGCATAGTAATTGGGTATTAATTGGTAAATCAGAGCAACAACTACGCGATAAGATTGTAAGCAAACAGCCCTCAAACTCCACCATAGTAGGAGAGTCTGACTGTATGACTCGGCTAGACATCTCGCCGACAATAAATTGGCATATTAATTTGTAAATCAAAGCAGCAACTACGCGATAAGATTGTAAGGAGGCAATACTCGAGCGTGACCGTTGTGCCTCTGGTAAAGTCTCCCCGAATGACTCGGCTAGAAATCTTGGCGGCAATAAATTGTTTGTTAAACGGTTGTGATAAAATATAATATAAACAGATCTGGAAGACCTTATCAGTAGGTATTTGTCAAGAAAGAAAATGTCAGACGAACATCGGCAGTCTGTGCCTTAAAGTTATTATATATTATAAATTTATTATTATTTTAATTATTATTACATACCATAGACTGGTAAATAAAATTTGTTAAATGGTATCATGTTTAATTTATCAGAATTTAACATATATTTTCCAGCGAAAACACGTGCCTCAATGCACAATTAGGTATCACGTGGACACGTACGCTCAGTACACATAGATCTTTAATTACTTTAATCTGTAGATTTTTTTAAATTACACCATTTTCTTCAAATAATTGATCAGATCACTCACATTTCAGTTAAATCATTCTATGTATGAATATAACGATGGCCAACTAGCTAACTAACCATTTCCCAGCAAGGGTGGGTAGCGAGGAATGATCGCCAAATCTTGGCTCACAATCCTTGCTTCTTTCACATTCATACACATGTCACTGCCATCCATCACGGTTGGTACCAGCATAACGATTGCAATAAAATAAATATTTTTTATTTTTATGTGAGTCTCGCGCAAGAGTCCTAACTACACCCGTCCGGAGCCTGGACTGTGGCATCCCCAATTGGGATATGTTGTGAAGCTGAAGGTAGTGGGGTGGAGAGGGAGATGGTAGGTAGAACCTGGATATTCAGATCGTCATAAGCAACGTTTCGATTCTGAATGGTGGTTTTACATGAGGACGATACTGATAGTATCTTCCACTGTAGAAAATATTTAGCGTTGAAAGTGTTGAGAATCAAGTGTAGCATCCTTAAACGATAAATACAATTCACTGGTTTTGCTTACACGACGCTCGCACAATGCCATTCTCCACTAATGTATTTTATCCTATTGATTGCATTAAATGCTCAACATTTTGACAAATTAAATTTCCGCCATTAAATGCTCACCATTTTGACAAATTAAATTTACCGCCGCCCCGAGAATCATATATTGGATAACCAACACGTTTGCCATAGCTCACTCAAAGTGCTTCGCAACGTTTGGTGTCTCAGCAGGGGTCAGGGGTTAGGTTTGTTCGTGCGGCTGGCGGCGAATGCGCTTGCCCACCAACAGCGTGGCAGGCCAAACCGTGGCAGGGAGACGGAGATCTTTTAACCTTTCCAGAACGACTATCTCGGAATATCGCTTGCACCGCAGTGGGAGGGAGATCCGTCCCTCCTGGACACTCTGACCCCCCGATTCCTACCCATTCCTCATACTTTTTTCCTTTCACCACAGCATCGCCAAAGATAACATAGGCCTTGAGGAAAATTGTTTTCCCCAGGGCCTTTGTATTTATATTTAGTAAATTGGTTACTTGTAACGCTCTCATATTATATCCGACACTTAATACGAGTTGTGATTTTTAATTACTAACCTTGAACCCCGATAATTTCCGGTTGAGATAAAATTTCGGTCACATTTTGCTGAGCCCGCCGGCAACGTGATTTCTACTCGGGAGCCCTCGGCTGCCCACGTGTACACGTGACGGGCCCTTCCCACGACCTACTTGGGGCGTATTATGTAGCAGAGGCGAACCAAACCAAATACATCTATTTTATATCTCCTACGTAAGATACGTGAAGACTTGCTACAATGATTACTTTGAAATACCCAATGGAAAATGATTAAACGAAAAGTCAAAATAGATGAATGATTTATTAATGTTCTCCAAAACGACCTTGAAAAAATCACATCTTTGCAATTCTTTCAAGGACATAAAGAAACCATTCCTTCGTTCCGAATGCAATTATTAATGTTCTCAAAAGTTTTCTGTACAGAATCTCATTCCTGTGATATCTTGAAAGAAACCTTTCCTTTGTAAAGAATATTTTGAACTAAATATGCAATTTGGCTTGAAACGAGAATCATTCTCAGTTGGACAGACAAAGCATCATTTTGTTATGTATCGTATTGTAATATATATAGAATAAAATAAAATAAATAAATATCAATTTCAAAGAAAAAAAATGTATTAGAATATTACTTAATACTCGGCTTTACTTGAGGTTTAACTTCCTAAACTCCTTCTGCGAAACTTTTTTCTCAATTTGGGAGATGGGTATGGGTATCGCCACCCCGTGAACCATTTAGCAGTACTCCTGCCGTAGGTCACCCCAAGTGACGCACTTTTAGCTTTATTATTACGAAAATAAGCATTGTTGTTGGGGGAGATGATAAAATATGCATTTTTGTTCAAATTAATTCATTTACGCGATGAATGAAGTGATCGACACCATGATTCATATTTATACTACAAGTGAAGTGAACTTCGTTGTTCGCTACGTTTGGTGATTTATCAGGGGTGCCCGGATTCATGGGGCGAGGTTTGTCTAAGGGCTTGGCGGTAAATGCGTGTGCCCATCTACTGCGTGGCGGTCCAGATCAGGAGAGATAGGTTGAGGAATACCTAACCTAGACCTCTCCGGCCCGACTATCTCGACCTATCGACTTGCACCGCAGTGAGAGGGATGGATTCAAACTTCCGTCACTCCTAGACACATGGAGTCCGTCATTCCCAGAACTTCTTCTCCTTCCTTTCCCTAAATTATCCTCCACGTGGAATCTCCAAAGATGTGGAGCAAATGTAAAAAAAAATAATATGTACTGATCTAGAATTTCCAAACAGAAAAAAAGCACGCAAAAAGTTCAACAAAACTTAACGGTCAACGGTTTACTTTATTATTTTAATTACAGTAATCACAATAGACGGAGGCTTAATATAAAACAAATTTCAGATGATTTTTCGGTGCTATACAAATCGTCAAAATATTTATTTTATTATTACAAAGATAAAGCAAAGAATAATACCAACCGTCTTTTAACGTTGTACAACGTAAATAATGGAATGAAAAAATTAAACGAAGTACGTAAACAATAATGACCTAAAAATAACAAAGCGTATAAATAAAGTTTGTGTTAGGTGGAGTCAAGTGAAAACAAGAGATCCGCTAAATTCAGTAAAGTTCCAGGGGTTATCGTTATTCAGTGGACTCATATTGTCAATAAATTCGCCCAAGAGGTCGGGAGAAGATAAAGTTGGTTCTTTGAAAAGGAATATGGAAAGATTTGGGGTTTCTTAAAACCTGTAGAACAGATACAGCGTGATCACTGCCATCAGACGGATCGCCCTCCTTCGCATGGAATCAAGTAGGTTAATCAAGTATTTTGGGGCTCCAGCCCAGAGGTGGCAAATTTAATTGTTGGACGTACTTGTATTCCTACAAATTTAGGAGCCGGTTACTATTCTGGTTGTTCACTATTCTGGCTAAAGAATATGCTGGCTCCTATATAAATTAGATTTGCAACGGATACATCTATAAAAAGGGGTGTGCCTTTTATGAAACGAGTATTTAAAGATAAATTATTATTTAATATATTGAGAGTAGATAATTTTATTATTGACCGAAGATAATATTACTTCGAAATCGAGAAAAGAAAATTTTATCTAATCAGTCCATCGCAGGCAGATGGATTCGTTTCAATAACTCACTGCATGGCCTTGAACGCGTTAATACCACTACCCATAAAATCAAAATTAGATACAGGGGCTGTCGTGGAGGGCGGAATAGGATAAAACACCTGGGCATTAGAAAGGAACAAATTGAAATAGTTACGTCATCACCAATACCAGAACAGGGAAACATTCCAACACAAATCCTCTCAAAGCCTGAGAGAGAATATAATATTGTTAACACACGTGTACAACGGCATGCCAACTTTAAGAGCCGACAACTAGGTATAGGATCTTGGAATGTTAGATCTCTTAACAATAAAGTAGAGGAGGTAGTGGAAGTTTTAAATGAACAGAATCTGCATATCCTGGCCATAACGGAGACTTGGCATGAAAATGGCGACTCCTTTTCAATAAAAAGACTCCGAGCCTTAGGGTTCGCGGTTCTAGAAGAAGCCCGACCCAAAGCCACGATTTCTAGGGATGATAGCATATCTAGCGTAAATCACGGGGGAATCGCGATATTCGCTCGCCAGGGCTTTCGTTTAACGAAGGTGTCGATAGGTGCGTACGTAACTTTTGAGTACTTGGGATGCCGAGTTTCTTCAGCAGGAGCATCATTCATTTTATGTACCCTGTACCGGCCTGGCTCAAAACAAATAACCTCAGACTTTTTCAATGAACTGTCGTGTTTCCTCGAGCGAGTTGTAGGACTTTCCGATACAATTTTTATAACGGGCGATATTAACATACACCTAGAGCGTCCGGATTCACCCAACACTGTTAAATTTAGTGACTTATTGGACTGCTTTGGATGCCATCAATGGGTTAATGCTCCAACTCACGATTCAGGCGGAACTTTGGATATTTTTGTCTCAAAGTCGAGCGGCCCGCCCCTGGTAGCAGATAGTGTGGATGTAGGGCTATCAGATCATAGGCTAATTCGCGCTGAAATCGATTTTAACCCTCCAAAAATCCCTTACGTAACTATCACGTCAAGAGCATGGCGTAGCTTTAACTTTGATGAGTTTCTGTCAGAACTAAAATCTTCTCCGCTTTGTACACAAAGCGCTTGGGAAACAGAGTCACCAACCAAACTGACAGAATATTACAACACTTTTCTTTCAACCCTTTTAAATAAATATGCTCCAACTTCTACAAAAACTCGGCGACTGCGTAAATCTGACGACTGGTTTGACGAAGAATGTCGGAACCAGAAGAGATCAATGCGCCAATTGGAGAGGTCCTACAGACACTCAGGGATAACTTCACGGGACGATTGGATACGTGCTCAAAAAGAGTACACGTTATTAATCCGCTCAAAAAGATCTGAATATTGGACTAGTAGGATCAATTCAGAGCGTCAAAACCCACGAAGTCTCTGGAACTCGATTAAAACGGTCGTTGCTGATGTACGTGCGCAAAATACAACCGACATAGCTCCGGAAATCTTCTCCAAATTTTTTCTTGACAAAATTAATTCAATACGCGCCCTAACAGCTTCCGCTCCACCACCATCTTTTACTAAAAGTAATTGCGGAAACTTTTCTGCCTTCAAACCAGCAACCCTTGAGGAAGTAAGGAAGTTAATACTTACTTCACCGAACAAGCAGTGTTCACTTGACCCTATTCCAACCTGGTTACTAAAAAAGTGTTGCAATGAAATATCTCCCTTTCTAGTACATCTTTTCAATAAGTCGCTCAGCATAGGTGATTTCCCAAAACCCCTTAAATCAGCTGTTGTGACTCCACTAATAAAAAAACCGCAATTGGACACTGAAGATCTCTCAAATTACCGACCCGTTTCAAATCTTCCATTAATATCAAAAATTTTAGAAAAAATAACTGCCTCACAGATAATATGTCACTTAAATTCAAATGAATTGCTGACTAAATATCAATCTGCATATAGAAGGTTTCACTCAACGGAAACCGGACTACTACGTGTTTTGTCAGACATAACTCTTGCTATCGAGTCAGGAAAACTGGCACTCCTTTCAGTCTTGGACATGAGTGCCGCTTTTGACACGATCGACCATGATTTTCTTATTAAACGATTAGAAGAATCCTTTGGTTTAAATGGCGGCGTTAAGAACTGGCTGACATCGTACTTGGGCAACCGTTTACAAGCCGTAAAGGTGGGGAAAAACCAATCAAAATATGCAACCCTTTCATCTGGAGTACCCCAGGGGTCTGTTCTGGGCCCACTTCTCTTCATCCTCTTCACAAATGATGTCGCTAAAATAATCGAATCATTTGGCCTACTAGCTCACTGCTACGCTGATGATCAACAAGTTTACTTTGACTGCTTACCAGAGGAAGTAGATAGTCTAAAAAGTCGCATAATTGAGTGTCTAGAGGCAATCACCCGCTGGATGACCTCAAATAGATTGAAACTGAATCCGTCGAAGACTGAGTTTCTCTGGACCGCCACAAACAGACGTCAGCATAACATTGATAACTCCCCAATAACCATTTCAGGAAGCGACATCACTCCAAAGAAGTGTATAAAACTACTGGGTGTCAATCTGGACGCTGATTTTTCCCTTAAAACTCAAGTGAACAGAACCGTAAGCACGGGCTTCTTTCAATTAAGGCAAATTAAAGCAGTAAAGCGAAACCTACCAACGGAGGCGACTAAATTACTAGTCAATTCGTATGTCATTTCACGTCTGGATTATTGCAACGGAATATATGCCAGTCTTCCGAAATATCAAATCAATAAACTACAATCCGTTTTCAACGCTGCGGCAAGACTTATCACCGGCGTATCTAAATATTCCCACATTTCAGAGCATCTCAAAAATCTTCATTGGCTCAAATGTCCTGAAAGAATCCAGTTTAAGCTCTGTTGGATGGTATTTAAGTCCCTCAACGGAATGGCCCCGACTTACTTATCGGAATTGTGTATTCCAGAAAATTCCAATTCTCGACAGTTAACCCTGAGATCAGCAGCGTCATCAGCTTTCGGAAGGTTAAAGGAACCAAAGCGTGCACCAGATACTAAGTTCGGTGAGCGCGCTTTCGGTGTCAGGACCCAAAGCCTGGAATGGACTGCCACACGACTTAAGGATGATCACAAATTCAGCGGAATTTAGAACTAAACTTAAAACCCACCTTTTCAGACAGTCGTACCCTTAAATTCAAAAACCTTTCACCTTAACCTTCAATGCCCGCGACATAGTAAAAATAACTCATTTGTTAAAAAAAAAAAAAAATAAATAAATATAAAAAAAAAATAAATAAAAAAAAATAAATAAAAAAATCAGTTATAAGCTTTATGTAAGGGTCATTTCATGAAGATTCCCTAAAGACTCCTAAATTCTTCAGTCTCTCAAAATAAATACAACTATACTTTTGCCACTAATCTTTTAATGTAAATTCATGCAAAGTCCAGTGTTTTAAATATAATGCCCTCCGCGTGCAAGACCGTATCTTCTGCAACTATCTTAACGTATCTATTAACTTTCTAATTTCTCGGAAGTGACCTGCCAGGTAAGTATGTTTCTGTATCTGTTTGTAAATAGTTAAATTAGATAGAACCTAGGAATTAATAATAAGCTGTACAGCGCCCTTGAGGTGATTTTTCACAAAAACGGCGCTCTACAAATTATCCAATTATTATTATTATTATTAACTCCTGTGCCTCGTATGATATTTATATAAGCGCATTGAAATATTAGAAAAAGAGGTAACGATGGAGCCCTCAGCGTCAGGACTAGATGTTGTAGTTGTTTTGCACCCTGCCGAAATTGTTTCTATGGACATTGAGCAACTTTTTACGATCCCTTTGTGCCGTAACTTTTTAACCGCGACATACCTGTTCGGCCGCCTTTAATTATTTCTGCCACCTTTTAGGGATGTGATAAATATATTAATTCGCAAAACCCCCCGGTTGCATTAAACGGTTGTATTTAACAATGTGATAAAACCGTCAAATACAAAAAAAATCATAAATTTTCTAGCCACCCAAACATATGTTTGCAAGAAAATACTATTGCAGAATGCCTACGACTATGAATAAATGGGTTTATAGCTAACTACAATTATTTCATTTTCTTTCTATGGCACAGTAGGCCAGTGCAATTAGTTAAAGATGTAAAGTATTTGGTTAAAGCTACTTTAACCGGAATTTTCAGCGGAAACGAGGTTTTCAACGGTTTCGGCTGTTTTTTTTCGAAATGATGGCGCGAGCATAGGTTCGTCAAGGTGGTCAAAGATTAAAGCAGGGGACCAGTTTACAAAACACATTAAAAATATGTATTAGGATAATGGTTACGATAACAGATGGCTACTTGTGGGTTGACGCACAGCGCTAAAAATATAAACAACGATATAAATATAATTTAACATTGGGCGTTGCGTTTGAATCAGACCGAATTAACTGAAGCTTGACAGTTGTCGCGAGCATTGATAAAAATATGTAGTTTCATAACCATTTCTACGCGTCAAAAATATGTACCACTTCGTTCACACGCGGGGCTATTTATCATTAATCTAATTTATGGCTTTAAACAATAATCACGCATGGATTTTAAAATTTGTTTAAAAAATAAAACACTTACGTCTTGAAGTATCTTTTCAAGTGTAAATAAACATTTGGAACATCAATAGAAGTGTATAAACATTCCAGGCTTATCTTCCCGATCTAATTAATCGGATTGCTTCTGTGGCCATATTTCAAGGACAACACTTATGCTCGTTAAGGCGGCGTTTCCCAAATCAAAAAGAAGAAGATGGAGAGATATGTAATTACGAATGTTGGACAGAGCGCGCTAGTATTTTAAGTGATAAAAATGAAGCAAAAATTGCGAAAATGCTTAATAAAACATGACTCGTTTAAAATAGAGCAAAAATCTCGTGGAAGGGATCTTAAGTATAATTTTAAAGAAATATTGTGAATTTTTTCACGAACACAACTTGTAAAATAATAGAAATAGACTTTTTTTAATAATTTTCGGAGCATACTTAGCGATTTTTTTCTTTCGAGGGAATTTCATATAATTTGCGTTTTGGCGTGGAACGTATCTAGATATTATCTTCAAAAACAACATATATTTTTTAATAGCTTGAAAACTTCAAATGTTTAAAGGAGATATGTAAGAAATCGGTAAAAATTCGGATAACGGCGGCTTAACGTACCGGAGTAGAGTTCTTCAACTGTGGTGTGATGTCTCGTTCGACTGGATACATGAAATATTGACACACACTTAAAAAGGGTCGTATAAAAAAAAAAACTGCACTTAAATATAGATAAATAATGAAAGAAATTTATTGTTATACGTCACCGTAAACGACACTTAATATATTTATTTATCATGATATATTTTGAAACAGTTCTCAACGCATATCGGCACATTGCACTCTACACACATTCATTTTGTAAGTTTTCTCACTTTGGGCGAAGTTTTGTTGAAGTGGCGCAGACACGACACCTTCGACGGGGGTTTGGGTTTTTTTTCTGAAAGGGGAGATTTAATGGGCATGTGTTTAGAAACAATTTTTGAAGATGCACGCATGGGGTTAATCTCTTGATGTTGAGGGAAATAAAGTACTCGGCAAATTTTTGTGATATTTCTGTAATAAAATTGTTCAATCACTGCCATTTGAAAATCAGCCAAACTGAAATTTTGATGTAACGGTTTAGTATATTATGTGTGCATTTAATAAATGCAGATCAATAATATGAAATGCTACTTTTTTGTACCATTTCACTGACTTCTTCATACAACTTAAGCTGCTTAACATCATGTCAGCTTTGTCTACTAGGCCCATGTTCTTCTTATAATCTAGAGCACATTGTGGTTTTAAACTGGGCTCTCCCGTTAATCTATTTGTTTTTCCCGAAGGTCCAACAGAATCATCGTGAAGAGTGGTCAGCAGGTGGATTGTGCTTCCAGGCTGAAGAGGTTTCAACAACCTATTAATTATCTACACGATAAAAATAAATTAGTCAAATGGGAACCTAGGAAACTGATGCTTTAATTTATTTATATTTATTTACGCCCTGGTGGGCTTTAACATGAATAGAAGGAAATTTATATTCAAAATATTATTTACTAGCTTTTCCCCGCGGCTTCGATCGCATGGTATTACGGGAAATTACTGTAGCGATTGAACTTATCAATTATACCCCCTCCTCCCCACCCCCACCCCCTCCCGAATTCCATACATTCATTCCCTTACATTCAGTTTTCAAACATCTCGCCTGCCACCTAAATTTCATAAAGCTATAGCTCAAAGAAAAAAGAATTATCCAATTTTGTTCATTCGTTCGGAATTTATGCGCTTACAAACATTTCGGATGTTTATTTTTAATTAAATATTTGAAAGTTTGTGAATATAATAAAAAATTACACTATTTATTCAGTTCATTTATTCAGTCTTTATAATCGTTACGAATTATATTTTTAATGTAGGAACTGACATTTATTCCAAAACAGAAGCTTGTCCAAAAAAATAAAACATATTCTAATATTTGAATTTTCTGAAGCAGTAGCAATCGTTTCCATGGAAACGATTTTTTCTGACGTTAGCAAAAATTTGCTTTAGTTAGCGACAGAAAACGTATAACAAATATAATATATTAATATTTATAATTTCATTACGCCAGAGCTTACCATCATATACAAAATATAGTCTGCGCATATAATTTAGCTTTCTATTGGTGAATGAATTTTTAAAGTCTTTATATTGTGTTATGTGTGAAAAGGTCATAAACAAACTCGAGCAGTTTCGCATTTATAATATTAAAGTATGGATAGATGTGTGTTACAAAATCAAAAACAGAATAAATAAGAATGCAATAACTCGATAGGTATAGAAATATGTCTTAATATTATGTCTCTCAATGTACGCCGGTACAGACTTTTACAAACGTATCAATGAAAATATGATTAAAAATATGCTAAAAAATATGCTAGTTAACTTATGTACAACCCTTACAGAAGAATAGTAGGTATTGTGCAAACATTGATTATTATTATGGCATATTGTCATTGTATTGCATATTGCAGGCATTGTCTTAATAGCCTGTTTGTAACTATATTCCGTGCAGTTGGACACATCTACTAACTCAATTAATTTGGGAGGCGGGTATGTGTAGCGCCACTCCGTGAATCATTTATTGGATAACCAACACCTCTGCCATAGGTCACCCCAAGTAATTCGCTACGTTTGGTGACTTAGCAAGGGTGCCCGGGTTCATGATGTGAGGTGTGTCCGGGTTTTGGTGGCGGATGCGTGTAAGGCCAGATCGGGAGAGAGTGGCTGAGGGAGTCCCTTTGACTACTTCAACCGTTTTCTCTCGGAACATGGCCTTGCACCGCGGTGGGAGGGATGGATTCATGCGTCCGTCACTCATGGACACACTGACCCGAGATTCCTACCCACCCCTATACCCTTTTCCAGGACTTCCTCTCCTTCCTTTGCTTAAAAAACCCTCCACAAAGCATCCCCAAAGATGGAATAGCTCTGGTGTGGAGCTAACGTAAAAAAATCTCTGAGAAAATATTGGCAAGGCATGAAATTTAGGTACAAGCTAGTATTTGAAAGACTCAGTATTGATATTGATGTTGTAATAAAAAGAATTTTAGATCGAGTAATGTTTTTTGGTATATTGAAGATAATTTACAATTTAAAAACGAAGGTCAAGTTATAAGTCTTTTATCTGAAATTTTTATGGTTTAAATTCGTTCATGGAGTGGTTGTAATTTATTGTGTCCATTGGTTGACAGAGTTTTTTAGTTAATTTATATATCTTATCTTAATCGGAGTGGATTTTAAAGTGAAGAGACCAAATAGGAGATTATGTACATTAGGAAGCCATGATCCGTCAGTATTATCATTAATTTACGAAACGTTACAATTTTTTTCGTACATTCAGCTACGGAGCTACCTACCAAAATGGGTGCTCCGTTCGCTTGTTATAACTGAACGATATTGATAAATCCAAAATGCGCCAAAACTGAGTAACGAAGCACAAAGTCGTGTTTCTTCTATGTAACCGAGACGCCAGTATCATAATATCTGAAAACAAACTGGAAGGAAACTTGCTAAGTCTTCTTTAGTCGAATTATAACTGTAGGAAAGTTGGCAAAAATACGAGTGGATATTGCCGCGGGTTCTCCGTATTTAATTAACTTCTCTTTGGCATTTAACGAGAATGACCTGTGCTACGTCTTACGTAGGCGAAGTCGAAGCGAACGTGAAAATATCAAATGGTCATCACCACTTGGAGATGTCCCACGTGACAAAAACAACTCGTGACGAGCGGTGTGGTACAACGCGATCAGGAGGTTAGTTCGATACATCGCGCGATGTAAACGCGGCGGACAACGGACAATAATTATTGTCTGTTGAGTAATTTCTATTAAAATAATATTTTAAACTTCTTAAGCTTTTTAATTAGTTATTTTTTTGTTGTTAATTTTATACCTCAAAGTCACACCTTTCAATCGTTCTTCAACAACTTTCTTCAAGTTGCTTGAAATGGTTTTAGCCGTGTTTGGTGACCAGATTTGAATAGCCAGGAACTTTCCCTCTTTCCTTTATCCCATCTCCTTCCCCTCCCCACTGCCTTCAGCCTCAAAACATACCCCAATAGGAGATGCCATAGTGTAGTCTAGCCGCTGGGACTCTTGTGAGGTATTCACATAAAAAAGATCGCTGGAAATGGGGTACTTCCACAAACTATGAATACCGTCAAACATCTGTGAATGATTTTTAATAAGTTTAGAAGTTTATTTTTTTGATTTTTATCATTATACTGAAGACGTGTAATTTTAATAATTTCATTCATAATTGTGGAATGACAAGGGGGAAATACAAATAGATGACTCAAAAAATTATAATTTTTTTATTTCATAAATTGCTAGTATAACCATTTAAAAATATATTCCCAAATTTTTAAATAAAAATTTCAATTCGTTCCGATGTAATGATGGCGTTTAAGTGAGCTTCCGCCACCGCGTGGTAAACTTAAACGCGCTCAGAAAGTTTTTAACCAATCATTTTAAAAAATTGCAGATACCTTCTTCGTATAATTACGCTCTATGTTAATCTAAATTCGTAGTAACATTATTGTCCAAAGTATTTTTTAATTGCAAAAAAATCAAAAAATCAAGGTTTCCTGTTTACACACATCTAAAAAATTTGACTTTAAATTTTTTTGGAGAAAGTTAGATTCACAGGGAAAAGACATATGTTTTTAAACTTAATTCAAAATCCTTTTGATTTGAGATAAAAACTGAGGCCTTTAGAATGCACACAAATAGCTATGTCTGATGGTGACGTTCGATGGGTAGCACCTGATAATTTTCGTATTTTCCGAGGAAAAATCAAATTTTTTTTAATGTTTTCTAAAATAGATGTTTAAAATGACCTCAAAGTTTCAATAAAATATTTTCATTTCTTCCATGTCAAAAAAAAAACATAGTCCTAAATGTATAAAAATCCTTAAAAAACCGCACATTCCGAAACGGTACCAACTGGCTACAACGTCATTATGACGTAGAAACCGCCACTGGCTGGAGACGGCTGCAACCAACATCGGCCGGGGTAAAGAATTAACGAATAAAAACGAAAATGCTATATAAGAGTTATAGAAAATCTATGCGTCACCATAAAAATAAACTACCTTCACAGTGATAATTTTTTTTCAAGAATCAAAATCAAAGACAAAATACCCTTTTGCGTAGTGGGAGCGGGTGGTGGACACCTAAGATATCATTGCCGCTTCGCAATTGCTTTATATCGCTTCAATCGCGTCGCAATCATGTTTGCGTGGACTTCGCCTAAATAAGATGAAGGTAGAAAACTTTTGGGCGAATTGACATGGTCTCAACAATAATTTAATTCTCCCCGACGGTCATTGTTCGCCCGGGCTTGTTCACACAAGGCAGCTGACAATCTTGGCTCTATTTGCACTTCTCGACTCTGTTTGCACTCCAATACTTCCCAGAGATGATGAAAAACTTGGGACTAAAGTTAAATAAGACCTACATTGTATACATTTCTTTAAATCTATTTTTTTACTTTTAAATCAAAGAATAAGAAAACCCACATTTTCTAAAGATGCGACAATATACATCAGAATACAAGAGACATTCAGAATACAATCCGAAAATGCCACGACCCTATATTAATTTTTTTTTTTGCAGAAACAAACAGTACATAATTACATGGTAGAAAATAGTTACAGTTATAGAATTTAATACAATAATTGGTACTTTTTGCGCGAATCAAAAATCTTATTAATTTTCAATTAATAAGCATCAACAACATTCTCCTAAAAAGAGTAGATCAAATCAAGGACCTCGGTATTATATTTGATAGTAAATTAACTTTTGTTCCTCATATTAATGTAATAACTAACAAGACCATGAAATGTCTGGGGTTCATCCTGAGGACGGTTAAAGAATTTAAATCACTAAATTCGTTTAAATTGCTGTACACTGGGCTGGTGAGATCAAATTTAGAATACAATTCAACCATCTGGGCTCCATAAGGGCTTATATAAGACACACCAACAAAGAATTGAAAGAGTACAGCATAAGTTCTTAAGGTTCATTAATTATAAACTCGGTATACCTGTCGAAGATCTAAATTATGTATATTTAATGGAATTACTTAATATAAGCGATTTAACGTCAAGGCGCGTAGTGGGCGATTTAGTTAGTCTTTTCAATATATCGAATGGCAGACTGGACGCCCTCGATTTGACCAGTAAAATTAATTTGTGAATACCCACGCGCGATACTCGCTCTAATGCGCTTTATCTTGTTACTAATTCTGCTAACAATTATTTTGTCAACTCTCCTTTGCAAAGACCTCATATGCTTGGTAATAAATATACCTTCATAGACGTTTATCGTCATCAATCGATGTCAAAATTTAAATTCAGTATATTAGAACAATTAAAATAAAGCTATTAATATCGTGCACTATATAGCACCTCTATCGAAATATTATTGTAGCTAAGTTTTGATAAATATGTAATAAATATGTAAAATAACTGCTAATTACAAACATAAAAATTGACAATCTTATCGTATTTCTCTTTATAATTAAAATAACTATCTCACATTAATTTACGTGACCATATATTCTATTTTACCTGCTTTGTGTCAAATCTTATATTTGGTGTTATCTATATTTTGTTTCTTATATATTATGTTATCTTTATTTTGTTTCTTATATTTATATTATGTTTAAATTATATTACGTTATTTCCTATACTTTACCAAAAACATGTAATTCACTTTATGTAAAAGCCCTATGGGCGTTTAAATAAATAAATAATGACATGTCGCTGTGTGTTATGTGTGCGAATTCAGTGTGCTAGATATGTTTTTCTTAAAAAGAGGGAGGGAATCGAAAAATATATCGGTATTTGTGCTTGTTTGAATTGAGTTGAATGTTTGAAGGATGCGGGAAATGGTGGAGTGGGCTGCAGCGTTTGTATTATAACTGGTTGTGTAAAAAAAATTGTTGTAGCGAGTTCTTTTAGATGGGATTTTAAAATTTATTTGGGATAGAAGTTCTGGGCAGTCTATTTCGTTATGTATTATTTTATGGAGAAATGTCACGTCAGCTACCGTTCGCCTGGATTTCAGGGATTGGAGAGTGCAGATATAATTATTGTTGTATTTATAACCGAGATACTTAAAAAAATTATTTCGCATGCGCTCTATATTATTGACTACTACTATGCTAGGTACTTAAAAAGTATTATTATGTAATAATATATTTAAAAAAAGTTGTGATTTCGGTTGTTTAGTTTAATGAACAATGGAAGTAGTATTTGGTTAGAATTTAAACATTTTAAAAATTGTGAAACATACAGAAAATTGATAACAAAGGTGTTTCATAACGCTACTTTGAGTCTCGATGGGTTTGTTCTGTTTCACTTAGAAAAGGCCAGAATTTAAACCTATTGGTGAATTCGCACGGGGTACTAACACAGGCTGATAGTTGCCCGGCGGACAGCCGTTGTCAAGGAGACAAAAGTGTGTTGTTTTGACAGTCTTCCGATCGTAACGCTATTGTCAACATCGTAACATCTTTATCGTGATAAATCGAAACTCGTAAGGTGATAATACCGCCGTATTTCCCTTAATTGCTACAAAACTGACCATCGTGACTACCTGTGGTTCATCCAGACGCAGAATAGCTAAATACCGACCACGAGGGACCTCAATCCGGGGCAAGATCACCAACTTATCGTAAGTACCCTTGTGATCCTACCTTTGTTATTTGCTTCAGAAACATACTGTATCGAGATCCACAGGTATAGCATAAAGTGGACATCCAGCTCCATTTTAACCCATGTAAGGTGGCGCCATCCACGCGCTAACCTTACAAAAGGTACTAATCTATAAAATAATTAGATACTTATCTGTAAAATAATAATGTTTATCTTATCTTGAAGGTAGATAATTTGGATTGAATAATGGTATTTTATCAAGTGATTTGTTTTGATTTAATTAAAAATTACGCCACAATGTGAATTTGCAAAGATTGAAGAAGTAGGTGTAAAATAATCCTTTGACAGAAAATCATTTAAATTGAATTTAAAAAAAAAAATGGAATTATAATATCCCGTGAATTTTATGATTCTGCGCAAGTAATAAATATAACATTTCAGTTGTATGCCAATATTCCATGATGATTCCATGGAAATATATAAATGTAAGAATTAAGTATAAAATAAGTATTAGAAATGTAAATTAAAATTTTAAAATCTGTCTTCCTCTATATTAGACCACATGAAGTGGAACACAGTGCCCTTGAGATCATTTTTCACAAAAACGGCGCCATACAAATCATCCAAATATTGTTATTTTTTATTAATAATAACCACCTACAAAAAAAAAAAAAATTTATTATTCGTGGTGACCATTTTACTTGCAAAAGTGAAGCTGCGAAAACGCTGGACAATTTTTTTTTGTAGTTAGAATACTTGGTTTAAAAAACCCTTATTGTGATATTTTTCTAAGATTTTCATGAATCACAATATAACTAGTTCCCAAAGTGGTGAAATTGAACTTTTAACATGGTTGAATATATTTTTATTTAAAAAAAATCATTATTTATACAAATTTTGCGTGATTTTTCACGTGTCTGCGTCATACCAATAACAGAAGTAGTGAATATTGATTCAATTTACATCCAAAATACTCAATTCGAATAAAAAATTATTCAAACAATTGGAACAAGGGGCCAAAAAATATGATTTCGACTAAGTTCTATAAAAAAGCAGGCCGGACGTCTTCCGAAAGATTGATTTACTACTGTGGGGACCAGAAACTATATACTTTGTACATGAACATTGGCAGGAGAAGTTGGGCGGTGAGATACCCGAAGAAGTCAAGCAACTGAGGAAGTTAGACACATTTCCTCAGTCTTCACAGTTCATTCTCGAAGAAAAACGTTATGAACAGGTGTACATCACTGATCACCCACGTGACCCTTCAGGTCAATTCATCGTAACCAACCAGTACCGTCTCCCTGAAGAAGTCAATCAAATGAGGGAGTTAGACACATTTCCTCAGTTCGTTCCCGAAGAACAACGTTGTGAACAGGTGTACATCACTGATCACCCACGTGACCCTTCAGGTCAATTCATCGTTGCCTTGCCTTTTAGAGAAAAGGATAAACATATCGCTCTCCCAGGTTCACGCGAAGTCACTTCGCGCGTATTCCATTTACTCGAACGTAAACTAACAGCAACGCTTGGTTTACGTAAACCAAACACCGCTTTCATAACTGACTACTTGCACAGTGGTCACATGACACGTGTTGCTGGGAAGGATTTACACAAAGAAAGGTATCACACACTTCTTCATTACATTCTTCGTCCGGGCACCGTCATCACTAAGTTACGAGTGGTCTTCGATGCCTCAGTGATGGAGGTGAATGATTCATCGTCATATGATACCTTACTAATTGGTCTTAATCTTAAAAAGAACATTGTTAAATTTTTACTAAACTTCCGTACACCATCTCTAATGTTCTTTTCTAAGATGCGACAAATGTACTGCCAAATATTACTTCAAGAACCAGATCGCGTGTTCCAAAGAATAATTCGGTATTTTCGACCATCTGAACTAACACCGAACTTCCCATCACACCCTTTAACTTATGGTATCTCTGCACCTATTCCGACCCATCGGACTGTCAAACCGTTGACAGAAAACGAGGGTGATGGGTTACCGCAAACGCGCCGGGTGTCAACTTCGGACATCAATATCGACAATATCGTCATCGGCTGTTCCAGCCTAGTTCAAGCTCAACGAACGAAATCCGAAGTCATCAAACGTATTGAACGAGGTCAACTCGAACAACAGAAGTGGGATCGTAACAAAACGAAATTTCGCGCCGTTTTACCACCGGTATACTGTCTCACTGGTGTAATCTCAAAGCATGTTGTTAATCATTCTCTTATCCTTAAGGTATTGGGATGGAAATGGAAGCCACCAGACACTACACTCGATGACATTCGTCATGGGGTTCGTTACATCAACCAATTATCGCTTTTAACAGCTTTCGCAAATAATCTTTCACATAACGCATCATCAGTTGATAACCCAACAGATATCGCTTCACGTGGCCATTCTCCGGCCGATCTAATCCGTAACGTATTATGGTGGGCGGAGCCCTCCGGGTTTGTCTAGCCAAACGACTCTTGACCTATCCTAGATTGCAATTTTAATCAAACTGAATTCCATTCTGAGGAACGAGTTCAATCGTTATTAGCCCAACGGAATGAAAATGTGCTGGACTTCTTACTAAATAAATTCTATCGTATTCGGAAACTTCAACGCATTATCGGTTAATATTACATATTCGAACAAAACTTTCATCAACAAAGTCTCTCGTCGTTTGGATTTTCCTTTAAACCATATCGGAAGTTGTGTTCTTCTTAACCAAATATTGCAAATTACTCTCTGCGGATAATATGGTTAGAATCAAAAGTAAATATTTCGCTTATCGCTACATTCCGTACTATGAATTGATCTTTTATTACAAGACCATTCACCAAATCATGTCCATTGCCTAGTCAATTTAACCAATTGTCATCGTTTCGCGTTTCGTTTCGTTCTACATTTACGTTAAAGTTAATCTTATATTCTATTCGTATTCTTTTCGTTCACATAACATTTCATAACGTTTTGCGCTTCGTTTAAGGTTTAAACTTTTTCTTAAAAAATACACTTTGCTGTATTTTGGTGGGCGGAATGTTTCATAACGCTACTTTGAGTCTCGATGGGTTTGTTCTGTTTCACTTAGAAAAGGCCAGAATTTAAACCTATTGGTGAATTCGCACGGGGTACTAACACAGGCTGATAGTTGCCCGGCGGACAGCCGTTGTCAAGGAGACAAAAGTGTGTTGTTTTGACAGTCTTCCGATCGTAACGCTATTGTCAACATCGTAACATCTTTATCGTGACAAATCGAAACTCGTAAGGTGATAATACCGCCGTATTTCCCTTAATTGCTACAAAACTGACCATCGTGACTACCTGTGGTTCATCCAGACGCAGAATAGCTAAATACCGACCACGAGGGACCTCAATCCGGGGCAAGATCGCCAACTTATCGTAAGTACCCTTGTGATCCTACCTTTGTTATTTGCTTCAGAAACATACTGTATCGAGATCCACAGGTATAGCATAAAGTGGACATCCAGCTCCATTTTAACCCATGTAAGGTGGCGCCATCCACGCGCTAACCTTACAAAAGGTACTAATCTATAAAATAATTAGATACTTATCTATAAAATAATAATGTTTATCTTATCTTGAAGGTAGATAATTTGGATTGAATAATGGTATTTTATCAAGTGATTTGTTTTGATTTAATTAAAAATTACGCCACAATGTGAATTTGCAAAGATTGAAGAAGTAGGTGTAAAATAATCCTTTGACAGAAAATCATTTAAATTGAATTTTAAAAAAAAATGGAATTATAATATCCCGTGAATTTTATGATTCTGCGCAAGTAATAAATATAACATTTCAGTTGTATGCCAATATTCCATGATGATTCCATGGAAATATATAAATGTAAGAATTAAGTATAAAATAAGTATTAGAAATGTAAATTAAAATTTTAAAATCTGTCTTCCTCTATATTAGACCACATGAAGTGGAACACAGTGCCCTTGAGATCATTTTTCACAAAAACGGCGCCATACAAATCATCCAAATATTGTTATTTTTTATTAATAATAACCACCTACAAAAAAAAAAAAAATTTATTATTCGTGGTGACCATTTTACTTGCAAAAGTGAAGCTGCGAAAACGCTGGACAATTTTTTTTTGTAGTTAGAATACTTGGTTTAAAAAACCCTTATTGTGATATTTTTCTAAGATTTTCATGAATCACAATATAACTAGTTCCCAAAGTGGTGAAATTGAACTTTTAACATGGTTGAATATATTTTTATTTAAAAAAAATCATTATTTATACAAATTTTGCGTGATTTTTCACGTGTCTGCGTCATACCAATAACAGAAGTAGTGAATATTGATTCAATTTACATCCAAAATACTCAATTCGAATAAAAAATTATTCAAACAATTGGAACAAGGGGCCAAAAAATATGATTTCGACTAAGTTCTATAAAAAAGCAGGCCGGACGTCTTCCGAAAGATTGATTTACTACTGTGGGGACCAGAAACTATATACTTTGTACATGAACATTGGCAGGAGAAGTTGGGCGGTGAGATACTTGGAGATTTCCCTGCGGAGCGGACCCCAAAGGGCCAGGTTGAGGATAGAAAAATACCACCGTCCACCGTAGAATCACGTGGGATAACCTTGGCGACGGGTAGATACGCGGAGAAGTTTGCGACAAATTTGAACGGGCTTCATCCACGTTCATTCGTCAATTCCGTAGCGCTTTGGGTTGCATTGAAGCAGGTCATGTACAGTGGAGCCAAACTTCGAAAACGAAAATTGACAGGAAAATAATTTTTCGTCGTGGTTTTCTTCTTTGTTTAATCTTTGTTGTGAGGGAAATATTTTGCAATTCAATTCAATTCAATTTATTCACTTTAAAAACAAAACAAAATTAAAATTTCAAATCGTTTTTAAGGTAGAGAAAATATTACGATTAAATCATATTTAAGCAATTTAATTAATTTAGACAATTTAAACAAATTCAACAACTTAAACATCAATGAACAATTTAAACATCAATGAACAATTTAAACATTAAAATGAAAATAATCAAATAAATAAATAATTGTAATAAATCAATGTGATATATATGGCAAGTTTTGGTAAAATAATATTAAAATAAAACTGCACATCTCGATACAGGAATACCCTAGTGAGATGTGCAGCTTATGTTTTTTATTTATTACTTTATTTTTCGTTAAATAAATAAATGTTAATTTCACGGTGCAAAGAGACAATGATTAATTCTCGTAAATATAAACTAATTTTTTTTTTTTTTTTTAAGTTTAATATTTAATTAAAGTATGCGATTGCGGGTGCGTACAATTACTAACACAAAAAAGATTTTTTAAGCATGTACAATATTTAATCCGCTGTTTAAAATTTAATCGTCCATTATACAGGGTGTCCGGGGATAAAGCGCATAAACTTCGGAAGATGATTCTGCATTATGGTAAGAGTAAAAAAGATGAATAACTTTTTCTGAAATTCCAATTTTTTTCCCATACAAAAAGACATACCTACTAAAAATCCTTAGTGTAAGGTGAAATTTACCCGATAAAGTTGCAATTAGCTTGCCGGGCGTGATTGTGGCAACGTTGCATGGTTGCGATTGGCCCGTATCGTAACAGCGGAAAATAATAATGCTGGCCGCACACGCCGGACTAATTTTATCTTTTTACCAAAAAATTACCCCTAAAAGTTGAAATTTCGAAAAAATTTATTTATTATTTTTACTACTATCATGTAGAATCACTTCCCGAAGTTAGGCACTTTGCCTCCGGATACCCCGTATATGTAAGAATGCACCAGTTTGCGTACACACACATTACTTGCACGTGAGTCAAGTAAACGCAATTGACACGCATGTATACTTATTTTGAGATTTTCGTGTTAAGGCGACGCTTCCCGGCTCATAAAGAAGAAGATGGAGAGATATGTAATTACGAATGTTGGACAGAGCGCGCTTATATTTTCAATGACAAAATTGAAGCGAAAATTGTGAAAATGCTTAATAAAACATGACTCGTTTAAAATAGAGCAAAAATCACATGAAAGGTATCTTATATGTCATTTAAATAAACATTGTGAATTTTTTCATAAATATAACTTGTAAAATAATAGAAATACACTTGTTTTAAATAATTTTCGGAGCATACTTTGCGATTTTTTTCTATCGAGGGAATTTCATATAATTTACGTTTCGGCGTGGAACGTATCTAGATATTATCTTAAAAAATAACATATTTTTTTAAGAGATATGTAAGAAATCGGTAGAAATTCGGATAGCGGCGGCTTAAGTACCCCATTTAACTCTAATGCCGTTCAATCCTAAAACATACGAAGAGAAACTCTATTGTTACAATAATATTGTAGTTGACTTCTTTTCACAATAAGAAATTTAAAGATTTACCTTTTTTACTCACGAAATTCGTAAGTCTTAAATAAATTCAAAATGGAATCGAATGAACGCGAGTGACTGTAATAAATGGATAAGTTATCTCGATATTTCAATCTGGAGATTTTATTGCGAGAAACGGCTAAGTCTCCTCCATGGGCCCGTGCCTGGTAATATATTCTAATGGGATGATTGATATGTACGGAAAACTGCTTCAAATTTATACGAACAATACGTTACAATTGATACATATTGAAGAATTTAATATGTACATAAATTAAAGCGGCCATATTGGAGTGTTCACGCTAGGTTAGGCTTTGATGTAACGCACACATTCCTCGTATATTAATATTCTCTAAGGCTGCTGTATGTACAAAGGATTACCTGTAGACAGGTACCTTTCAGGATATTATTACGAGAGGCAGAAGCAGTTCATCAAACATCCTTTATATTTGATTTATTGGATAGATACTTCCGTTCCTTATCACAATGAACTGAAAATTGGAAAAAGAAAATAAGTACCCGGTTTCTGCCCTCTCAAAAAATAAATTTATGATAAATATTTATCTAGATATCAATGAACACATTAGAATACTCTGCGCATTAAAAATATATATATTTATGATAAATATTTATCTAGATATTAATGTACACATTAGACTATTGTTTTTATCTTCCTCTAGCATCGATAATCAAAGCAGCCAATGAGCCCAGTTTGACGCTTCGTAGGTACTGTAATGCGTCATTTCCTTTTCATTCGAATTCCAAATCACAACGGGGCTAAAGAAGTCTCACTTAAAAAATCCATAAGCCGTCGATTAATTGATTCTGTATCCCCGGCGCGAAAAGAAACGTCCTGCGTTTCCGCTTCAGACGGTCGACTGAACTCAGCTGAACGTCGAACAAAACTTGACATGCACGCTTGGGTTCCATGCCAACTGAGAATAAAGTCAACTCAACACCTCATTGAAAAGTCATTAAAAGCCATGAAAAAAATAATTTTATATTAGCCGATAACCCTAACATAACGTAATTTAACCAATTTCTTAATTATATTTTTTTATCACTCTTTGAGATGGTTCTGAGTTGGTTTCATTCCGAATTGTCCGGTCACCGCACGCTTGTACGACGTCATTTATTCAAAAAAATTGCAGATGATCGCTTTTACGCATCAAAAAACAGAGAAAGATATTTTTTGCTTTGCTTAACTGGTAAACTGAAACATTTTGAGCATGTTTTTGAAAAGAAGTGAAAATACCCAAGTGTAGTTGATTTATTATACGTAGGAGCCATCGAAATATTTCATAGTTTGTGCTGGTTGTACTGTTTGAGTAATGTTTAATTAATTACATAGATGAAAGTTAGGTTGCTAATATTATGTAAGCTCTTCTGTTGGAGTAATTTTAAGTAAGCAGACTCCTGAACATATTATCGTATATTTACTGTAATAGTTTTAGTTATCTTGGTAAAGGGGTTTAGTCGGGGTGAAACGTCGATAAATTGAACTACATAATCTTATTGATTTTTCGTACAATCTTGTGAGTCTTCAATCGGTTCAATCATTAATAAAACATGGACGATATAATACCCTAAAATAAAGTCGGAATCTTTGCATTAATATGAATCCTGAAATCTACTACGTTGTTTGCAAAAAAACATCTAAAGTGTAGATTCTACACGATGAAAAAATACACCAATCCGTTCAATCGTACGGCACAGTACCCTAAAATAAAGTCGGAATCTTAACGAAGATAAAAGTAACTCAAAAAAATTACATCAATATAATAATAATAATAATTTATTTTTTTTATTTATTAAAATATTTACACATTTATTTACATTATTTGTGGAATGTTTTGACTGTCCAACTAGAATGATTCCCGTTTTAGGACAGTCAAATAAGGATAAGTGTGATTTTATATTATAATGGACTATTATGGACCATGATTAATAAAGGGAACTGGTGTTTGCATTTCATAAAATATTACTACTAATGAGAACTATAAAGAGAACAGAAACAATAAAATAAAATAAACAATTAATGTATGATTATTACTGTTGTTTGCTTGCATAGTTATCAAAATAATAATAAAATAGGTTTTCTTATAAATGACGTTTGCATTACAAAATAATAAGCTTACATATATCCATACTAAATATTATAAATGCGAAACTGCTCGAGTTTGTTTATGACCTTTTCACGCATAACACAATATAAAGACTTTAAAGATTCATTCACCAATAGAAAGCTAAATTATATGCGCAGACTATATTTTGTATATGATGGTAAGCTCTGGCGTAATGAAATTATAAATATTAATATATCATATTTGTTAAAAGTTTTCTGTCGCTATCTAAAGCAAATTTTTGCTAACGTCAGAAAAAAATCGTTTCCATGGAAACGATTGCTACTGCTTCAGAAAATTTAAATATAAGAATATGTTTTATTTTTTGGACAAGCTTCTGTTTTGGAATAAATGTCAGTTCCTGTATTAAAAATATAATTCGTAACGATTATAAAGACTGAATAAATGAACTGAATAAATACTGTAATTTTTTATTATATTCACAAACTTTCAAATATTTAATTAAAAATAAACATCCGAAATGTTTGTAAGCGCATAAATTCCGAACGAATGAACAAAATTGGATAATTCTTTTTTTCTTTGAGCTTTATGAAATTTAGGTGGCAGGCGAGATGTTTGAAAACTGAATGTAAGGAAATGAATGTATGGAATTCGGGAGGGGGTGGGGGTGGGGAGGAGGGGGTATAATTGATAAGTTCAACCGCTACAGTAATTTCTCGTAATACCATGCGAGCGAAGCCGCGGGGAAAAGCTAGTATTTTGTATAAATATGAAAAAAATAAAAAAAAGAAAAGTGAAAGCATAAAATAAAATATCCAAGGTAGAATTCTAATTTAAAAGTAATAGGTAAGTACAAACATACACATAATATTAACGATTAGAGCATAAAGGTATCTTTTACAGAGTTTATTTTTGTTGGATTTTTTGTTATTGTTTTTGGTTTGTGTTTGATTTCATTTTTTGTGTAGTAAAAGTTCACACTCCTTTCTTCCTAATTGATGAAGCCAAATAGTGGTCAGTTTATTTTTGTTGGATTTTTTGTTATTGTTTTTGGTTTGTGTTTGATTTCATTTTTTGTGTAGTAAAAGTTCACACTCCTTTCTTCCTAATTGATGAAGCCAAATAGTGGTCAGTTTATTTTTGTTGGATTTTTTGTTATTGTTTTTGGTTTGTGTTTGATTTCATTTTTTGTGTAGTAAAAGTTCACACTCCTTTCTTCCTAATTGATGAAGCCAAATAGTGGTCAGTTTATTTTTGTTGGATTTTTTGTTATTGTTTTTGGTTTGTGTTTGATTTCATTTTTTGTGTAGTAAAAGTTCACACTCCTTTCTTCCTAATTGATGAAGCCAAATAGTGGTCAGTTTATTTTTGTTGGATTTTTTGTTATTGTTTTTGGTTTGTGTTTAATTTCATTTTTTGTGTAGTAAAAGTTCACACTCCTTTCTCCCTAATTGATGAAGCCAAATAGTGGTCAATCACGAAGAACACCTGTGCTTTCGTTTTTCCAAGCATCAGGCATTAAGTTGTATAGTTTTGGATCTAAGAATGAGAAGTGTCTTTGAGCAAGAGATGTTTTGGTTGTGAGTGGTACAATTGGATTTCTCCGTGAGTGTCGGGTGTCGTGAGAGTGGTTAATAGATGGGTAGAGGTGGCGTTTATGGGTGTTTAAAATTAATATATGTATCCTGAAATCTGCTACGCTGTTTGCAAGCAAACGTTTATCTATGCACAGTGAAAAAAATGCACCCACACCAATGCAAGGATGTCATATTTGGGGATGCTGCGTGGAAGGTCATTTTGAGCATAGAAAGGAGTGAACATGAGCCTTGAAGGGATCCTGTGAAGATGAAGAAATTATTTAAAGCCTTGAAGAGACCCATGCTCTGGGAGGGATGAAATACAAAGGCGGCAAATCATTCCACAGCCGAAATGCTGATCTTAAGAACGAGTCCTAAAAACAACCTGTTTCCACGTGAAAAATTTTATCCGTGTACAACAGTCCGGCGCCCGTTTGGCGTCTTTCCCGACTATGCACCGGTGCCGGAGGAATCAATGACGCTAGTTCTTTGGAGCATCTTCCATTGAAATACCTTTATGACAAAGACAGCATACCCGCGAGACTCTAAACCCTAACGAGTGCTCTAAACACATTGCAAGCCGTTTGTTAAGATAGGGGGAATATATTTTTGCACGGAGTAATGAATTTTTTCAAATATTTTGGGACTCTTGACCAGAGCTTGCTGCCAAATTCAACAGTGTCGCTCTCGTTTTTACAGATTTCTGAAAAGTTTAAATATTAATATTTTCTCAAGTGGTTAGTTTAATTACAAACCTCACTCAGAAAATCTCTGATCGAGATTAAAGTTGTGGATTATCAGAGATAAATTGTATGGAGAGATTATCAAAACATCATTTTATCAAACATGATTTTATAAGTTGTGTTCGCTTTGGTTAATTATTTTAAAGAAACTCATGAGCAGGGGTTCCAGGGAAAACGAAATTTGAAAACAAAAGTCACCAAATTATTTCCAGCATCTTCTTTGAATTGTGCGTTTCACGTGGCGCCACTACTTTAAGCAATTTCCCATATTTTAGACTTTCATATTTTCGGCAGCTTTACTATGAGAATGGTAATAGACGATGAAAGAACTTTTAATACCCTATCTCCTTTGCAACTACCTAAATTTGCAATTAAGAATCATTTAGTTGAAATCACTGATCAAATGGACAAACATGATAGGGAAAGTTTATCAGGTTTCTTTTATAATTTTCCAGATTTTTATTTTCCATGACGTGGAAATCACTTAAATTTACTGAATTTAACTCTTCTTGTTTTTTATACAAATAGTAGGGCGTTCTTTGCGCCTCGCAATTTTTACCTCATTGTGAGTATTAAAAAATATTATATGACTATTATAGATACTTAGGGGACTTCTGTTTTGTTTTTCATTTTTTTCTGGCTTTCACCCTTCAAGGTAGTTCTAGGTCATTATTTCAAATTGAAGAGGAGAAAGGAAAGGTGGAATCTGATAATTTAGATGTATTTGTGGAAAAATATAATTGAAATATATTTTTTATTCAAATGGGTAAATTTTAAAACTATGTGGAAGATTTTAGTCGAGTTCAGACTTAGAAAAGATGAGATGCTGAATGGGGGGATGCGATTTTAGACAAGGCGTGATAGAAGAGAGGATATATGTTTAGAGAGGACAACAACATGTATGTGATCTGAAGTTCCTTATTTCTAGACCACAGAATGCACAATCTGGAAGTCAAGGACATGAATTTTAAAAATTTGTATTGAGGCATAGCAGGTTCCCCTGGATTGAATAGCAATGTGCCAATACTACCTGGCTACTACAGACTTTGGGGTCTTCTGTTGGGTAGGAAGAAAAATTGTTAAAAAAAAACCCTACAAAATTGAATGTTTCCTTGTACAGTCCATATGTAGTCTGTGTTTTGTGAGGAGAGGGAGGGTGGCAGCTACGTCATCTTATATGGAATTCCTCCGTATTTAGGTGATATAATGATTTTAAATTTGAATGCTTTTTAACTAAACCGGACAAATTATGATACAGTTCGAAGGTCGTATTGCGCTTCCTTCTTCTGTAGCCAACGTTTCCGGTAACGTTACAGTGTCCCATCATCAGGATGGATATTTAGATTGTAGTGAAGTTTAGTATTTATACTATTTTTGTATATCGAAGTTAAACCGAATGCAAGTGTTAATTTTCGTGTCAGAATTTTACTAAAATAATTTTTGAAATTAATATGGTTTTCGGAGTTTAGTTTTGGTTTAACTGCCAAGTACCCAACACCAAGAACTATCAAGCCTAGCCCCTTTTATCTACATATTTAAACACACACTTTAAAACAATTTACACATCTGCCCTAACCATGGAAACTGTAACTCGTAAAGAATTTGGAAGCGTAACATAGCATAATAATCCAAAGACGAATCACGGTTATATTTTTTTTGTCGTGAAAATATCAAATCGTAAATATTATCTCTAATCGATTTGAAGTAAGCTACAAAATCGTTTTATCTTCAATAAAATATTTCCCGGAAAAAAATTTGGTACGTTGCTATTGTTGAGTGTTATGTCATCCTATTCGAAATATTTAACTTAATCTTTTACCTGTCATTTTATATTTAAATTCATCTTGCTTCATTTCCATCTATGGACTTTTTTACTTTCAATTTCACGCCTGTCTTATTCAATTTCGCCATGTTAATTATTATACATCAAAACTATCTTTGCATCATTTTGTCTACTCTTTTCACGAGAAGAAAATTAATTATCGAACATTCGAATAAACCGCAAACAATTGGCGCCTTCAAAGTCAAGATAACAAACGCCATCCAGCAAATCCAGCCTGGTTAATGCGACAAAGTCATTGAATATTGGACCTCCTAAATATGTGCTACCAAGCAAAGCCGCGGCGGACATTAGAACGACGTCATTTTCACACTAATTGTCCTAAAATAAACTTTCTAATCTTAAAAATGAGTTGATATCTTACACAAAACTTTTTTCAATTAACATTTTAAAATCGAGCGTCCTTATTACAGAACTTAAGAAAGTACAAGTAATATAACACAAGTGTTTTATATTCGAGTATAATCTAAAAACAATACTGTGCGACAACCCTTTGTTTGGAAGACGAAAAAAGCCAAAAATTGGAGCTCGATTAACGCTCGCCTCCAGACCTGCAAAGATCTACAAGGGACATTAAAGCTATATCATCCCATTTCCACCAAACGATGGACGAAGGCAAGAATAACTTTCATTATCAAACTGCATCCTGAGATTTAAATGATGATATCCAAGGTGCGTGGGCTATTGGCGTACACAGTACCAACACAAAGGAATATAAAAGCCTGTGTACTGTAACCTACTGTGATACTGAGTGTCTTGCGCTGTGGGGAATACCCTCCACAGAGCACGGAGCGCGAGCAGGCCGTATAACCAGGTAGACAGTTAGACGGTATGACACTATTGCCCCGTTTACGACAATACAAACTCGTAAAAACAATCGTAAGGGATTTTATAACTCCCCTTTATTGCGTTGCCGACTTTTTTCGCCTCGGCTACAAATTGAAATTCGAGGAAGTCACGCGAAGTCTCCGGGTGAAAAGGACATCGAAATGTCAATGTGACATTTCAAATAAAGAAAAAATAGCCCCTTTAGACCGCTCGCGTCCTCTTGGGTCTATAAATTGACAGGAATTTTAAATGTCGACCCAATGTTAAATTATTGACATTTAAATCGAACTCAGTTCTAGAATTGCGTCCCATGGAATGATGGATATATTTATCCAAGACGCTACCTAGATAGCATTTAGTTAAGGAAAAATCTTGAAATCATATATTAAGAGAGCAGCCAATAAAAATGTGCGTTAAGAGAATATTGATAATTTTGGTAGTTCTTAGTCGAAGTATGTTACTGCTAAATATAAATGAAGGGGATAGGGTCAAATTAGTGGTTAGAGCAGAACCCCGGCGAGGCTAAGGTCCTGGGTTCAATTCCTATATGCAACCGAATCTTTTTCTAGAATTTCTGTTTCAATTATAGTTATTATCAAGAATCCATAAAATCAATATATAAGTATCAATATTTCGGATGAGATTCGATAAAAATGTCTTCAGACATTTTTTAAAAATGTCTTCAACGTGGAATGACATGGAAACGGCGCGAACCTTGATGAGTTCTGGTCAGGAGTTTTTATTTTTAGTTTGTTTTCCGTTTACCAGATAAAACTTCTTATTATTCATATATTTTACATGATTATATCGTTAAGAAGTTTTAAACACTTGTCAAAAAAAATATATTCATATAAATAAATATAAACTGATTTTTTGGAAAAATTAAAAAAAATATTTTTTCGCTCTCTTGAACAATTAACATGTTTTTTTCGTTTTTTTGTTTTTGGGGTCCTATGCCGTATTGCGCTACCTCCTTATTTAGCCAACATATCTGCCATGATGATGGACACTGTAACGCTATCCGAAACGTTGGCTAAAGAAGGAGGTAGGCAACACGGCATAACACCCCAAAAACAAATAACAAAAATTAACATGCTGTCCTTACGGCGGCGTTTCTAATTTCCGTGATCAATATATATTTTATTACACGAAACTCTTTTTATAATTTCGAATAAGGAATTATGCAATTTGTCCAAAAAAATGCCACTATCTTTAAAAACAAAATTCTTTTTTTAAACTTTCGTCAGACAAAGAGGTACCATAATATTGAAAAGATGCGTATAAGAATGTCCAAATATATGCAACGATTTCACATTTGGAAATACATGAACCACTGTTACAGGTAGCCATCTAGTCAGATTGGCTCAAATAATAGAATAGATGCAGCAGATTTTCAAAAACGGAAACGAAAAACACGAAAAAATTTACAGACGGACAAAATGTAAAACGATCGAGTTAACAGGACTTTGCTTTGTTCAGTTAAAAATAGAAATATAAAATTTAAATCTGGTTTTCTTCTATTTTTGTTCAGTGCCAAGAAGTCGACATTATTATTCAAAGGATTCGGTTGGGTTCTGTTTGAACAGAGCGCTAAATCACCGCCGCGGGAGAGACAGATAATTGCCATAACCTACGTCTTTCTGCTTTCTATTGCCACAGATTTGTTATTCAAGTATTTACCACCTTCCTTATTTATGGTTGGCTTTTTAGGAAGCCAAAGTGTGGATTCAGCGCAGTAAATCTCACAAAGTGGACGCAGATTCTGTTTATTCGAGAAAAATATATTTTCTCGCACTTCTAAGAAAGATTTTGTAAATTTTGAAATGAATTTAACCCTTTCGCACCGGAGGGGGGTAATACACTTACCCCAAACGAAAGTTTTGTGCCATATCTAAGTTGATTTTTACGTCAATCACTCTATAATTATTTAGGTATACTCTATAGTAATAGCTATCCAATTACGACCAAATTACTATCCCCTCCTCCCCGGGACCCCATCACTTCTGAGCTCGAGTGCTGAGGGAAAAGGTGCATTTTGCTGAAAAGGACTATTGCAGTATTATGTTTCAAATTCTTAATGATTGACTGATAGGCAAAGAAGGGCGATGTCTGGTTAAAACGGTAGTTATAAAAAAGCTCAGGAATACTGAATGTTACTGGAAAAGACAAAAACAGTTTTGAGAGACGCAGACGCTCCGCGATATATTTTTTTCTTTAGGGTAAAGGTTTTTTTCTTTTTTTCTTAAAGGTAAAAAAAAACGCACTTGGTAGACACATTCAATAATAAATATTCGCAATAATAGAAATGCTAGGTTCATATTTTAACACTTCCGTACCGGACCAGGGTAACGCACTTACACTAACGAGAGTTTTACGCTGTATCTAAGTTGTTTTTTAAACCACATACTCAATAATTTGGGTAATCCTAGAAAAACTATTTGGTTATCGATCTGCATTAAAAAAATTAATATCGCATTACTACTTTTCTTAATATTAATTCATTTATATCAAATTCCGGTCGAGAATCTGTCGAGCCCGCCCCCCTACCCCTCCGTTCGGGCGTTACCCCGTATCCATCCGCTGGAAGTATCGGGATGATTCTAAGCGATAGTAAGTAATTTCTGAGTTGTTAGTGGAAAGGACAAGATCCCGTTTGTTTACACTGCGCATCTAGTTTGCTCTTTTTACAATGCTATGATGTTCGCTTGCCGGTCAAAGATCATTCGGTCTGGATCGTTTCCGCTACGCGCCAATCGCCAGTCAATATTCGGAAACAAAGCGTTATGGTGGCTCTCGGCCCGCCTTCTCTGTTTTCTATGGAGAAATACGCGTTGTGGTCTAAATTCGTTAGAATTTTAATTATGACTTTATTTATGAAACGATTTAGATAATGACTACTGAAATAAGATGAATATGCTTCTTTCTAATTATTACCAAAACAAATTTCCAAAAATTGTGTCATTAACACCCTTTAATAAGCAAAACAAATTGGGGTCCCCGAGTGACCCCCCTTCGGATGAAGTGTGATTTTTTTCTTTCCGGGACGAAAAGGTTAACAAGGTACTAGGAGGAAAAAAATATTTTAATTCTGAACGGAGAATATTTTACTTTACCGCTGTTTATTTTTTAGATCGGCCAAAACGTTGTTTTTTTTGTCTTCTTACGCCGGAGAAGAATTAATTTATATTTGAAAAAAAAATATTCCTAATGTGGCATTGCAGTAGTTTTTTTAGTGAAATGTTAACCTGGAACATCGTCCCAGATAGCTTTTTGTTCTTAAAATATGATACCACCCGTGTTTAAGGGGCTGAACTATTTTTCTCATAAAGGTCTAGATTAGTGGTCGATAATGATTCGAAGGTAACATACTCCAAGTCACATCAAATGATTACATCTAGAATTGATTGTGTTATCCACTTTTTGTTAGTCACCAAACTATGTTTAATTTTTACCGCGTAACATAATTGACGAGATTTCTAAAAAAGCAAAATAAATTCTGGTCATTGTCAACTTTGGCAGTATTGGGCCCCTAAAAATCCTAAATGACCCCCTTTACAGAATGATCCATTAAAGGCACGCGTAAAAAAATATATTTGATAAAAGAAAGAGATCAACTCCGGTATCAGTGAATAAACTATGCATAACTTATCATTTCCAACAAAAGCCATAATCCATAACTCACCGAAACATCCAACGCATACATTTGGTTTATGTCACCGACTGCCGACCCCCGAATATCCATAAATCCGCAGTTTCGCGAACAGAACATCGGATTCGGGTACATTCAGAGCTGGGAAATCAATAAAGAATAAACGCCTACTTCAAACACGCAAAAATCGACGAAATTCAAATATGAAATGCTTAAGTTCCCGCCAGAATATTAGCATTACGTTTACCCTCCCAAGAGGGCGTCGCGCGTCGCGGCGCCCTCACCCCGCGGATGGGCGCCGTATTTGTCATGACAGATTGATGGCTGTTAATGATTCGTCCAGACCTCCACAGCTTCACAGGCTCCTTTTATCAAAATCTTTCCAATACTTGCATTGTAAAATTGAAGGAATTATTTATTTAAACGAAATTTTACGCAGAAAACTAATATATATTATTTAATTTTCGAGGCGGGTACGGGTACCGCTGACCCGAGAGCCATTTATTGGATAATAAACACCCCTGCCATAGATAACCCCAAGTGTTTGACACGGTACAGTACAGTTTGATAATGTCTTCAGAAGGCGAAACAGTAGTTGTCACGCTTGATAATAATTTCATAGCAGAACTTGTTTATGAATAAACTGTTTTTTTTTAAACTTGGATAATAAAATAAACACTTAAAAAAAATAAGTAAAATTCAAGTGTCTCACCATTATCAAATGCGTAAGAAAGAGCTGCAGCATTATTGTGATAAGGAATGTACGGTTATTGCCTATTTGTACCGTTGCCGTTCCGTAAACGTGGGAATACTAAAAGCGCCTAATCGTGTAAATACTTAAATTATGATCTCCGTTGAATAACTTAAAAAAAAAACAAAAGAGATAAGCAGCCACCTAATAAAACAACACTAGACTCAATGCTCCATTTCATGTAGATGCTTTCGCAATAATTTTAAGTACCTTCAATTATTTTTCAAAGGGATTGCATCTTGTGGCGAATGAAACTTAATCTGTCGATTTACTTAATTTTAATATCATTGGTTCCATTAAAAAGCAAATATACTGTCAGTTTGTTATTACGAAATCAATTATTCTATTATGCTTTTATATATTTTTTAAACTTTTCATATCAACTCTTATGCATGTAAAAGCCCAATGGACTTGGAAAAAAAATATTTTTGTGAAAATCGTAACAACAGTTAAAAAACCGTTCGTTTGAAAGAATCCCCGAGGCAAAATATGAAGGCAGATTACTATCACCAAATTGATGTGAATATTTTAAAGGCATAATCGGAAGTAAACGAGTAAGGAATTTTCTTTTATTAACACAATATTCGAGAACTTGTTGAAATGCGGAAAGGGTGTTTAGACAAGCTGTTGACCATTGAAATCATTAATTATTATGTAGAATACTTTATAAATTGTATTTACTTATTATTTGGACCTCATCGTACGGGAATTAAAAATCCTATTTTTTTACTTACTCAGGAGTGTCCATCCCTCCCACCGCTGTGCATGGCGATGTATGGGTCGAGTCCGGCTGGAGAGGTCTAGGTTAGGTCACCCGTAAACAGTCTCTCCTAATCCGGTCCGCCAATTTTTCAATTCGCTGCCAAGACCTAGACAAACCTCGCCTTACGAACCCGAGCACCCCTGCTAAGTCACCAAACGTAGCAAACTATTTTGGGTGACCTACGGAAGAGATGTTGGTTATGCAATAAATGGTTCCGGGGTTTCATGCCCGACTCTCAAATTGAATTTACGTAAAATATATAATAATATTTATAAAATGATAATTTGAACCCACCGAGTTACTCTTACAATTTAAATAAATAATTAATCATAAAAATAAATTATTCACCAAATTTTATTTTGTTTAAAAAAACAAATAAATGTTTTACGTAACATACAATTAATCGCTCAAATAAGTATTTCTTCGCACAAACATATGAACTCACTTGTGAAGCAAAATGGCGCGCGCCTAACGTAGTTATGTTTTTTTTTTAATGTGAAATTAATTTTGCAGATAATAAGATATTAGTTAAAGGAACCCAGCTAAGCCAGGCTCTTATTTCTTGGAAAACATTAACGCGTTTTACGGAATAAATAACAAGTTAAATACACACAAGATCCCATATTCGCAGTCACAGTTTGGAGGGAGTATTTACCGGCGCCAGGGAATGAAAAAAGTTAGATATCTCTCTAGTTCTGCGCTGGGCAGGACTACAAGAATCACTCTTTCCCTTTCCCCAAGAGTTTGCAGAGTTAAGAAATATAGGATGCTCAGAAAAAATAAACACTTTTCAGTGATTATTTTTTTTTCGCAATGCTCCTTGTGGAGCAGTTTTGCTTTAAACCAATGACCACCGTTTAAAAATGCGATATGTTTTTAGCACATCTCATGATATTATTTGCTAGCCAGAAACACAAGGTTAGTAATACCGTTTTATTGTGGCAATACTACGACCATGGCCCATTTCAATATACCACTACACAGAATTCAAAACTTAGGCAATATGTATTCGTACATAGATGTGTGGAATGTGTCGCTGATAAAATATAAACATGAAATAATGATATCATTATTTCTCCATAATTCCATTACTCACTAAGGAAGTTCTTAGGTAAATTCAAAAAATTAAAGCATTTATCCATAATTCAAGTACGTACTCATTAAGGAAGTTCTTTGGTAAATGTGTGAAATAAATTTACCAAATATATTTAAAATATATCTAACCTAAAGTATCGTAAAAATGCATCTTAGTAATCAATTGGATGATTTATAGTAATTTTACAAACCATCAAAACCTGTAATATTATTTAATAATTTAAAAAAAAAAAAAAAAAAATCTTTTTTTTCTTTTCATCATTGTTACCAACTAACAAATATTGGTACTATCTTACAATAGTGGCTATTCTTAATATGTTGTTCACAGATTTTAATTTTATTGTTTCATTGGAAATAAGGTTTGTTTCCTAACTTGTAATATATTTTAATTATTATTTACCTATTTATCAGATATGTTATATGCCCAAAACATTTTAACATTAACAGCGATCACTAGGAATATATTGAATAAAAGATGTACATAGCATTATCCTATCGGAGACTTTAAAAAAAATATGTTTTCCATAACACGCCGCCACTGATACGAACCCGTGATACGAATCCTGTCCAGTTCAGACGAGATAGAGGGCGTACCACGTGATCCGTTGCGATGTGTGGCAGTGTGATCAGAGGCGAAGAGTGACAGATTGTTTTGTTTATTTTTACTTTAAAAAAATGTCATCGGAGAGTTAAATGAAATCTACATTTTTTACACCTAATTTACTAGGAATCACTGGTTAAAATCTTTCGGGCTCGAGCTGAAACGTGCTGTATATTAATGATGTTTATTCCGCTGAAGAAATAAGATAATGTTGTTCTTGGGCTAGGTAGGTACCCAGGAATAAATAGAAAATTTTCTTTTATAGTACCCACTCAAGATTTTATTTTATGTATTCCGATTTATTTTTTCTAAATTAAAAAAAAATTATCCTTAATAATATTATATTCAGTGTCCTGCCATCTTACATTATTTCCACATGGCCAGCCCGTCGCATTCTACTACGGGATCAACAAAACCTTACGATGATTTCACGCTCAATTAGATTCGAGTTCATGGTTCATTAAAATTATAGAGCCTCCATTTTATGGCGTTGGTTGGTGGATTAGCGAGCAGATAATTTTTCGCTTTGGGTGCGAAGAGTTGATTCTCTTCACAGTCATCGCAATTATTCTGTTTTCTACATTAGATTCATACAGGAGGCCCTGAGTAAAAAAATGTCTCAAGGCCTATGTCATCTTTGGGGATGCTGTGTAGAGGGGTCTTTTACGGGAAATGAAGAAGAGAGAATGAGAAATGTGTGAGGGGTGGGTAGGAATTTGGTGGTCAAAGTCTCCAGGAGTGACGGACGTATCAATCCATTCCTCCACTGCGATGCAAGGTGATGAGTCGAGAGACCCTGGCTGGAGAGGTCTAGGTTAGTTATCCCTCAACCAGTCTCCCTCGATCCGGCCCGCCACGCAGTATGTGAGCAAATGCATTCACCACCAAGACATATTTAAACCTCACCCCATGAACCCGGGCAGTGCTGCTAAGTCACCAAACGTAGCAAACTATGGCAGGGGTGTCGGTTATCCAATAAATGGTGCCCTTAACCACCTCCCTAATAGAAACGTTAAATAAATGTATTTTTAGGTATTTCGAACTAATTATATTTTAAATACAATTTTACAACACAAATATATTGTGTGACTTCCAAATAATAACCAAAAATGTAAAATATCTTCCATTGTTCTTTTAAATCAATTTTTTTCTGCTAACCCTGGATATATGTTTTCTCTGTCTCATTCTTCTCCCACTTTCTCTCTCTACGTGTGATTCAGCATGTGCCATTAAATAGGAGGAAAAGTGCGAAGGAGCAATAAATAAATGATAACGAGCCATTTACATTATCCTAAATGTAGGAGATGCTCGACCTCGTCACTTACAGGCGCTCTGTTTGTAAACCCATTCTCTCCTTACTAACTTTACCGAACCCCAGAACGAAAAACAATGAGTTTAAACACCAAATTCACTTTACACGATACTCCTATTCTTCTAAAAATATAATTACTTTCGTAGACACCTACTGCAAATGAAACATTGTAATATTTTGAAAAATTGTAATTTAACGGGTGTGGTATTTCAAATACTGAGTTGGTTTACCTGATGTTGGAGTAAGACGGCAATAGCGAATTATTATACAATAATTATAATGTAGCGAGATCTCACTTTCAGATCTTTGTCCAAGCAGTTAGTTTGCTATACTAGTTACTTAAATCGGTCTTATCAATCATTGGGTAAATAATATTAAGTATGCGTCCAGAGTGAGGTGCTTGCGCGGTGGCGACTCTGGGCGCGAAATACTTGTCTATAATAATAATTACTCGTCTAGACACCTACTGCAAATAATACATTGTAATATTTTGAAAAATTGTAATTTAATGGGTGTGGTATTTCAAATACTCTATGGTTTACGTGATGTAGGAGTAAGACGGCAATAGCGAATTATTATACAGTAATACAATGTAGCGAGATCTCACTTTCAAATCTTTGTCCAAGCAGTTAGTTCGCTATACTAGTTACTTAAATCGGTCTTATCAATCGTTGGGTAAATAATATTAAGTATGCGTCCAGAGTGAGGTGCTTGCGCGGTGGCGACTCTGGGCGCGAAATAGCAATCATATAATATGCAAACGCCCTTTGGGTCCGCAATATAGTGACTGTGGTGGGTGCGACAAGCGATTAGTCTAGATGAGATTAGGCGCGTCTTTTCTATCCGCTCGTTGCACCCACAGTGAAAGATCTAGCTAAGGAGCAACACACTCGCTACTAGCGGGGGAATCAAACCAGTTTGGTCTTGTCACTCGGCGTTTGCGCTGCAAGAACTCGCGACGCACTCCGGCCGGCTACAAGCTTCCTCCACCGCGCGAACACCCGCGCAAGTCACCGCGCGTTCACTATGGACATGGCCTAAGAGAAGAATTGTTCTGAGTTTCACATAAAACACCTAAATAATAATCGTGAAACGTCGAACTACGCGTTTCTACACATAACTCAGAAAAAATACTAAGAACTCATACACATAAAACAAGAAAACAAAATAAAACCATATGGCTAGTTTTAATGCAGTTCGCATAGGTAAAGAGCGAAATTAATAATTGTTGTGTTTATTTGTTCCGCTTGCATTTACTTGGTTCAAGCGCACCTTGGTGCTTTACCCACTATCAATTTTATTAATAATAGAAAATACCAAAAGAAAATCTAAAATACCACAGAATACAAAACATAATTTAAGCCATTAATATTGAATTCCTTTAGAAGGATTTCAAACTGAGGCCGATAAGCAACTAAGAGCTTTGTCAAGGAGGTTTCAATTTTTTCTCGCAATAATAATTATGTAGGTACTCAAACTTAGCAAATTCACTTTGTGGCATCAGTTTTATCTAAATGAAAACAATTAAATTCGTATAATTTGTACTCTTAATTCGTCTAAGGTTCAAATCATTAAACACACAGTCTCTTTTCACCAGATTTCTGCTTACTAGTCAATATTCAAGAAACCTACAGTAATCTTTACAAATTTAAATTTTAACAAGATCGATCTTCCATACAAACGTTCAATGAATTAAAACAGAATATAAAACCAATCGACCTTATTTTTTAATAATTTTCATTTGAATTCACGTGCCAAACAGTCTGAGAAAACTCCTAAAAACGTATGGATCGGTTCGTAGGATGGATGATTGGTGCTTTGGGGAAATTTTTCCACGTTTTTGGTTCCATTTTCCCACTTGTTTGGACTTTTCCAATTATTCAAATAGTCGCCTGGGGTCCGCGGGATGTCGATGTCTAAATAAGTTAGAAATTCTGCTGGGAGGGAAGGGTCTGACGTATTGTTGTCCATGTGATCAATCTTATTTTATTAAATTATCTTGTGTTAGCAGCTTGGATATAGATACAAGATGTTGTAACTTCCCTAGACTAACTAATGGAGATATAAAGCATGTTAAATGATATTAATCTAAGGATATTACTAAATACTCTTGGAAGCGCCTGTAAAGTATCGTAAATTATCGGGTAGGTATCTAATATCGTAAACCTTAATCGAGCTTTTGGTTTCTATTAAAATCTGTTTTACAAAGTTCTTCCTTCAACTCTGAAGTTTGGAGAGTTGATTGGATTCAAATTTGTTATTGGTAAATATTGTTCCATACACGTCACTGTAAAGAGGAAACAATTTCTTAGGATCTCATTGAGGTATTTTAGCGATTTTTAACCACCACAAAATCTGTTTTAATTTTAATTTTCTAAATGATAACCATATCGTGATGACCCCCAAAATTATGAAATTTTCAGAAAACAATATCCTTAAGGCTAATATTCAAAGAGAAAATATAAACTGTGTTACCTAGGAGTAAGATCCGACAAGGTCAAATAGTAAGGCAATGATTTGTAACGCTTCTAAATATATATTCATGTATTAATTAGTATAGACTGCAGGTCATTTGATGCTTTTGAGAAAACGTAACGGGAGAACGTTTATATAAGGGAGACAGATTTAACCAGGAAAAAACAGAATCTGTTGCTTTTGTGAAGGATCGTTAGTCAATCGACCATCCACAATTATTCGAGACAGTGCTCGAGAGTCAACCGATGATGACGTCATTTAAGAAATCATCACATTTTGACTTCCACCTCTCATCCGCCAAAGGAAAAAGAGAACGGGTTGCAAAAATGAAACGTCAAATCTAAATTTTCAGGTATTTTTGAAAGTGTTAAATGACCTCAAAATATGCACCGATCAAAATGTGAAATGATCATAAAAAATCACGCTGCTCTAAGGAAGGGTTGTTTAAAAAAAAATTACAATTCATCAAATATTTTAGGTTAATATTCACGTTCTGTGTAAGTTCTATAAAAGTTCTGTTATTATATCATTATAGGCCTTGTTGGTTCATAAAACTGAAATAATCACAGAACTTGAATAGAACTTTTACAGAACGTGAAAATTGACCTCAAATTTTTGATGAATTTTAATTTTTTTTTAAACAACTCGTCCTAAGTGTCAATATATTCCCGGGGTGAATTCTATAGATTTCTTATATAATTGGGATGGGGCGTCTTCTTGAAAGCAATTGATCGCAATGATAATTAATTCCATTACTAATACAATCAGCTTGAATTTGTCCGATTACCTCCTTGAGAGACGTAGGAAGTATCATCAGAAATCGGATCGTTAAGTTATGTAGTTCTGCTTACCTGTTTAGAGATCTGCTCCGCTCCACTTGGCAAGAAGTGTTTTTGCATCAAATTTGGCGCGAGCAATTGTCTGGAAAAAGAAGAATATATAATTATAACAAAAGTATAAAAGCAGGTGATATAATAATTATAAGAACAGTCCGCCATTATGCAGCCTGTCATTGGATGCTAGTTCCCCTATCTCAGGTGTATAACTTACAAAGATTTGTTTTCATGCATTTTAAGCTGTACAAATGTCAAGCTGTACAAAATTCAACGATTGAATTTGTGAACAACATCTGGACTGGAACCCAAAAATTATTTACTATTATAATTAATATTCGGTGCTCCGGTTATTAATTTAGTCTGACTGGACTACATTTTTCTCTTAAAATTAGTCTTATCACTCTGTTTATTTAATTTGCTCTCTGTAAAACAATACACAAATCAACAGCAAAAACGATTATCAGCATCATTCGCCACAATTTCGTCACTTCATTTGGATAGGGTTCTAACTTCACTTCACCTTGTTCTGAGATATGAGGTGTCAAAGATTGCAAAGAGATGCACTCATTATATTTTCACCAATTTCCGATTTTGAAGTTGAAAATTGTTTAACGTATTTTAATTGAACATATTTTAAAGGAAAGTATTTAAATAGGACGTAAATTTACCTTTTTAGAACATACCTAAACATGCAAATAGAACCCTGTGCAATCAGCTAAGGCATACTAATTCATTGCACAGGGTTCTAATTACATTTCCCTAATTCAGTTCCAAGCTAGGGCCACGTCCGATTAAAATATTTTCAATTAAAATACGATAAACTAAAATACTTTAACTAAAATTGTTAAATAGATTACGAAAATTCGTCTTTGGAAACTTAGAAACCTTAGAAAATGATAAGGCATAGTTAGAACCCTATCCAAATGAAGTGACGAACCATACTGCGCCTCTTTAAGATCAACTGTCAGATACAAGAAAAATAGAGAGTGTAAGTATAGTTAGAACCTTGTCAAATGAATTATTATTGAAAATGCTTGATCTTAGAACTTTGTCATACATATATCTACAAAAATACAACGCGGATAGTTCTGAAAATTATTTTGGAATAGAGATGAGCAAATGAAATGCTTTGGCATTCAAAGGTCATTTTTGAAAAAAATGTCAGTAAGAACCCTATCCAAATGAGGTGACAATTTGCAAACTGTCACTGCTCGATGGCACTGACTTGATCACGTCAAATTTTAAAATCCGTCCAGCGCTCAGGCTTGTAGGTAGGTAATCTAATCAGACTTGTGACGTCAGATAAATAACGTCTCACAGTTGGTGTATATTATTATCGTTATGTTAATTTATAGAAGAAAATAACCTCAGAATACTTAAGTAAACATTAACAATAATTTTCTGGGCTTAAAACAAAGCGCACTTGAAAACATAAATTATTATTGCTAAAGCTAGAAATAAGTACCAATAATTTAATAACATTAGATTCACGAAAAGCCTACACCCTTCAATCGAGCAAGCTATTTAAACTTTGGATCCCCAGATATAATTTTTTTGGCGAAATAAACTTTTCAGAAGGCATCGATGTTTGATAGCCCTCATTCGTATTGAAATGACTCCCCTAGTTGAAAAATGATACTCCTGTGTTTCCGATATTTGTATGACTGTATCACCTAATGACGCAAAGAAAGGAAATAATATAAACCGGAGCGTATCGTGTATCGATACCAAGATTTTACATTGTTTGGGAATAATTTTGATAAATAAATGGCTGGGGGAAAAATGATTCCAGATTATTCAAGGAGATTATTTCAAGAACGTCATTATTTCTTCTCATACAGAAATGTGATGTAATATCACTCCGGTGATATATTGATAGATATGTATTATATAATAAAGTAAATAAAGAAATAGCACAGCTAATATACAATACGATCACCACTTATATTACCGTTCAAACGTTTTTTTATAACTTACAACGGAGAGAAAATTAAAATACTGCAAAATAAAACATTGCAAATTAAAACATTACTCAAGATATGGATAAGAGATATGTTTTTTTTCCCTTTATTTTTCCCAAATTTTACATTAGATGTATACAATATCATGAAATAGTAAGAATAATGGGAACCCACTAAGGCGCAGCCTGTGCGTGGGTAATATAGTTTAATATATTTTATTATTGTACCTAAAAAGAACAAACAATGGGCAAATAAAGCAAAAACATGATTAAAAATTGTCTAAACAGCTGTGCACAAAATGAACATACACATGCAATAGTGAGTGTATAGGAATGTTAAAGGAGCATGTTAAAGAACAGCCAAGCAAAATATATAACTAAATGTACTTGTTTTTGTACATAATTTTAGCATACGGATGATGTCTAAGAAACTGAAAAGAAAAATAAATTACAATCACTTGGCCGGCGTAGTCCAGCGGTAAAGTTCTTGACTTGCATTCCGAAGGTCGCGGTATCGAATCCCGACGTGGCAAATAAATTTTATTTGATTAATTTGGTTATTTCACAATATATTCATTAAAAATAATATATAGTATATTTGCGGCACGTTCCAGAGTGGAAGGTACTCTCAGTATCGCCCTGGTGTAAGACCACCGTTCAGAATTGAAACGTTACTTGAAATGGCTTTATCCGTGTTTGATGACCAGATCTGAATAGCCAGGTACTTCCCACCCTCCTTCCCCTCCCCGCTACCTTCAGCCTCACAACATACCCTAATTGGGGATGCCATAGTCTCACTGGCTCCAGACGGAAGCAGTTGGGACTCTTGTACGGAATTCATATAAAAAAAAATTAAAAAAACTGGACACGGACATGGGACGAGAAATTCAAAGCAAATTAGATTGCCAAGAAAAAATCAAACACCAACAATTCTCTTTTGTACCTGGCCGTCCAACTTTATAACAAAATCCTGGAACTGACATTTTCAATTTGGCAACAAGTAGAGTCTAGGCTATGTCCTCACAATGATTGATTTAAGTGGTGCAATTTATTTTTGCCAAATCAACATGAAAACAGACCACTTATGTCTTAAAATTGATAAGGGTTTATAAACAAGTCATAAATAGATTACAAGTAAATCAGAATATGTGTGTGCAGTATACACCTGCCAATTAATCCGTTTACTATTTTTAAAACGTTATTTGTCAAAAACGGAATGCGGAAGTTCATTTTCGATAACATTCTGTATTTATCAAAATACTTAAAAAGGAAATGATTTTGTTCATTGATAACTCTGTGATAAATAAAACCTATTGTATGATGCACATGTGAGTAATTTAACACTGATAATAAATAAAATGTTTTTTGCAGTGGTATTGAGAGATTTGTCAAAGTATATATTTAAAAAAATATTGTTTTGTCCTTAATATGGGAAGGTGTGTAACTTACTTTACACACATACAAATACGAGTGAAAATGCTTAAATTCATAAGAAACAAACGAACATTTGATTTCATGGCTTATTCCGTTTACCCCTGTAAAGTTGTATTACATTTACGTTTTAATTACATCCGTCTTGTTAATGCATGTTTGTACATTATGTACAGGTATACATTAAAACAGTCGGAACATGTCCTAGTCAAACTTGGTGTTGTCGATTTCTTCTCAAGTCGGTTCCTCATTGCTGAGGATCGTAACTCCTACTCCAATTTCCATGGTGAACAAGGCTCCTCCACTCCTCGCAGTCCTGCGCTGCCTGGAGAGCTCCAGATACCGACTTACCAGACGCTAGTGATATTTGGTCACTCCAGCGCGTGGTTACCCTCCTCTGCTTTTTTTGCCGTCCACTTTGTCAGTTACTATTAGTTTCTCCAAGTTGGAGTACTAAGTTTGGCGAGCAACGTGTCCAAATTATCTTAATCCACATTGCAGGCAGATAATTGCACGCATACTGTACATGCAGTCCATGGAATCTTCCAGCACCACATTTCGAGGGTGTCTATCCGTTTTCTTTCGCTGGCTCTGTTTCCACACCGTGAAGAAATTTGGGGAAAATAAATGCCCGGACGACTCTCATCTTGGTGTTATGCTTCTGTTCTTCCATATATTTTCATTTAACTCATAGCATTTTTGCCATGCAAATTATTCTTTTCACTTCTGTTTCACAACCACCTTCGTCACTTATAGATATGAGCCGAAATGAGAGATATGAGAGAGAAACGTTTGGTTATTTATAATATTTAATTTACTATTAACACTTTTTCTAATTTCTAAAATTTCTAAATTATCTAATTCTATACCCGTTGTTTTTTAAAAATAGCCATCTCTTAAATTTATTTTCGTATTAATACTTATATTTATAATAATTTATTTTGTTATTTAGACTTCTTGTTTTGTTTTTAAAAGATTTTTTATTATGTTAATGTAATTTTTTACCCATTCTAAAATAATTTTTATATTTTTTTTATATTTTATTTTATATAATTGTTTTTTATGATATATTTTAGGTAATTAATCACCTCTCCTTTCTAATATTTTGTCTATGTTCTAATTAGTCTATACTTGTTTGTCTTTTGTTATTTTTTATTAACTTATTATCCTGACCAAGAAAACATAGTTTTCGAAACATGTTGATATTGTTAATTAAATAGTGGTGTTACACAAAGTTATTTGTTTTTCATTAAAATACTATATCCACGCTGAAAAGGATAAATGGCTAAAGCACCATTATGCTATATGTTCAGGAGAGCTGTTTGAAAGTTAAAAAAAATCATAATTTTGAAAATGATTATCTAATTTTGTTGCCGCTTGAAAATTATACATGCATTTATCAAACCTAATCAATTGTTGTATTTTTTTAATAATATTAATAATTCCGAAGATGATGGCGCTTTAGTCATATGTGCCTAAAAATTTAGGCAGGAAGAATGACTAATGTGCAGGTTTATGTTATTTTAACTCGAGGATGAATAACGTAACTCTTTATACTACACATTAATAGGAGAGGAAAAATACCTTACCGACAAATGTACCAATAAAGTAGTGAAGAATAAAAGCTTATCATTAGAAAAGTAATAGATATTCCAAGCAATAATAGCTAATGATCCACCATAAGTGATATCTTGACCGACATGAAGACTTACGGACATGACCAATACATTATTATTATTACTTTGGTCATTGGATTTTTTAATGGTTTAAAAAAAGAAAAATAAGTGAAAAACACGGATTTTATTATATTTCCATCGTCAAAACATTTGTACCAAAGTCAGTGTCATACAATTTTAACTTTTCAATAATATTTATTTAAAATTAAGAAGAGTATCATGTTATAATAATGCAAGTAACGATATACTATATACTTTATACTCGTATTAAATAATAATTGACACTTGAACCCTGAAGGGTGAAAGCCAGAAAATTTTTAAAAAAGATTAAGAGGAACGTATGCGCGGCCCATTTCGGCCAGTTTCATACAAATCTTAAATTTGAATTTGAGATCATTATACATAACCAAACTGAAAAACCATTTTTGTAATCAAGAGGTTTATCAAATAACTTGTACGGATGTGAGCTACTTTATTTATTTTTACTTTAAATTATAAGATAAAGGCCATTAAAGATTTTAGTGTTTCATGATTTTAGAGGCAACTTGGGCAATTATTCGTTAGTAAATCAAAAACATAAAAAAATAATTTTACTATGTTTATTTTACAATTACAATGAAAAAAAAAAATCATCGTTAAAAATGCATTTTTTTGGGTAGTAATTTTAATGTTTAAACGACAAATTTTTGACTTGTAATTTGTATTTTAAATTTACACCTATCAAAATGATTTTTTTCTTAACTTTTTTTTTTTTTATATTTCAATCTAATTTTATAATAAATATAATAAAATAAGTTTATTACTGTTTATAATTTAGTCACAAATAATTGGCCAAGTTGCCTCTAAAATCATGAAACACTAAAATCTTTAATGGCCTATATCTTATTTTTTTTTATTTTTTTATGTTAACTCCACACAGGAGGCCCTGAGGGAAATAATTTCCCTCAGGGCCTATGTCATCTTTGAAGATGCTGTGTGGAGGGTGCTGTTGAGGAGAGGAAGGAGTGAACATGGGTCTTGAAGAGACCCATATTGTAGGAGGGAGGAAACACAGAAGCCGGCAAATCGTTCCACAGCCGGGCTGTTGAACTCAAGAACGAGTCGTAGAAACGACCCGTTCTCATGTGACTAATGTCAACCGTGTACAAATGTTGAGCGCGTGTTTGGCGTGTTTCCCGACTATGCACCGGTGCCGAGGGGATTAGTGACGCTAGTTCCTCGGAGCATCTTCCATTGTAATACCGGTAGAACAAGGACAGCATTCCCACCTGACGCCTGTGCTCTAAAGATTGCAGTCCATTTGTTAAGTTAGGAGAATCTACCAAACGGACCGCCCGTTTCTGCACAGAGTCGAGGGTTTTTTTCAGGTATTTTGGGACTCCAGACCAGAGGTGGCTGCCAAATTCAACCGTGGGGCGCACTTGCGATTTGTACTATTAAAGTATCTGCGGGCCCTGTACAGTACGCTCAGTTTCTGAGAGGCTAACTTAATTCTGGCCTCGATGGAGCCCCCGTACCTGAGCTGGTCACTTAGAGTTACACCAAGCATATCAATGGAAGGCCTGTTCGGGAGATTGCTTCCGTTGAAGGAGACTAGATTATCATTCCGATCCCTTTTAGACGTAATCAGACATGATTGGGTCTTTGAAACATTAAATTCGACGAGGTTATTCTTACCCCAAGAGAAAACACTCTCGAGGTAACCGTCCATTCTTTGTTTCAAAGCCCTCCGAGCCATTGGGATTTGTGAGCCCTTTGGAGGCTTGTCAAACAAAAAGCTATCATGGACTGTACTGTCATCCGCGTAACAATGAATCGGTGCACATGTCAAGAGGTCATTGATGTGCAACAGAAACAAAGTCGGAGACAGAACCGATCCCTGTGGGACGCCAGCATTTATCGAATGCGAGGAAGAGGTGAAACCATCAGCAACCGCCTGAATCGACCTCTCCATCAAAAAGTCGGCAATCCACGTACACAAGGAAGCGGGAAGTCCGTAAGAAGGCAGTTTGTTGACAAGCCCTCGGTGCCAAACCCGGTCAAAGGCCTTGGAAATATCCAGTGCAACGGTTTGGGTCTCACCAAAGCGTTCCAGGCACCGCCCCCAAACATGTGTCACATACGCGAGAAGATCACCGCACGAGCGGTTCCGCCGGAATCCGTATTGACGGTCGTTAATAATTTTGTTCTTCTCGAGGTATGTGAGTAGTTTGTCGTTGACCACACGTTCCATCACTTTTGACAGAACAGATGTGATCGCTATGGGGCGGTAGTTGGCCGGGTTAGAGCGGTCACCTTTCTTTGGAATAGGGTGAATGATCGCTTTTTTTCCAACCAGAGGGCACAGACCCAGACTTCAGGGACATTTTGAAAAGCTTCGTCAAAATTGGAGCTATTTCTGCAGCGCACCTCTTCAATACCAGGGCAGGTATTCCGTCAGGCCCACTAGCTTTATTAACATCAAGCCCTCGTAAGACTTGGAGTACATCCCGATGCCGAATCCTCAGCTTTTTCATACGAAAACCGCAGTGAGGAACCGACGGCGGGATAGCACCTTGGTCATCAAGGGTCGAGTTTTCCGCGAACATTTTGCCTAATAAGTTAGCCTTTTCGGCGGCGGTATTTGCTAGAGAGCCGTCAGGTCTGGTAAGAGGTGGCAGACTGGGTTTGCAGAAATTGCGACCTATAGAGCCCGCAAGCGACCAGAACGCTCTGCTACCATGCGGGCAGGCAGCCAGCTTTCTGCTGACCTGCAGGTCGTGCTCGAATTTCGACCTATTGATGATTCTCTTACTTTCCTTTGCAATTTGGTTGTATAATATTCTGTTTTCGGACGTTCGAGATGTGTTGTAGGCTCGGTAAGCCGCGTTTTTTCGTCGCACTGCTTCAGAGCATTGTCGACTGAACCACGGCTTTGAGCCCACACCAGTTTCCTTAATAGTGGATTGGATGAAGCCATCCATCGCGGACGTGATGACTTCACCATCTTATAATTTAAAGCAAAAATAAATAAAGTAGCTCACATCCGTACTAGATAAACCTCTTGATTACAAAAATAATGGTTCAGTTTGGTTGGGTATTTTGATCTCAAATCCAAATTTAAGATTTGTATGAAACTGGCCGAAATGGGCCGCGTAAACGTTCAACTTAATGGCCTACATACACTCTACATACAAACAAATATTATATAATATTAATTTGAAAGTAAGAACAGTATTATTTCATAAAAATAAATACGCTACGATGAGCAAATAACAAAATGTTACAATAATCAACCCTTGAAGGGTGAAAGACAGAAAAAATTGAAAAAAATAATAATGAACGGCCTACACTCTGCAGGCCTACAATTTTAATATAAATTTAAACAAGCTAGAAAGGTGCAGTTATTTATTACAAATAAAAATATAATTACAAAAATAAATAAAGACACCTTTATTGACTGTTAATTACCATGTTCTGGGTCTTCAATGTCCGATTCCAAAAGCATATTTTAAAAATTATTAATTCCGAATTGTTTATAATTATTGTGATAATGAGATGGAATGGCTTATTTGTGCACAATTTAATTTAATCTGAAAATTATGACGTGCGCTCACCCGCATTGTTTTTGGAAGTCTAAAGCGCCGTGGAATTCGGAACTATATTTATAGGTGGGTGTTTCCGATTAAATCTATCGTAAAATGATAATTGATCTGATTAGATAGCACAATGACGTTCAATATATTTAAATGATTTATTCGCCTAGTCAACTGTAAAATGTGTAAAATGTAATCATAATTAATTAAAGTGACAAATCTTAAATTTTTAGGAGAGGAAAAACAGCAAAAGCGACATTGTTAGTGATTTTTAATATGACCTATTTTTGTTTCTTGTTTTGTTTGATGGACAGGTTTTCATTTAACGAAATGTGAGATGATTTTTTTTTGTTAATGGGAACATTGCTTCAGACTAGTATTTTGTTCGATTAGAGGAATTGCCATTTAAAAAAAAATTGTGTGCAGTTCACACGCGGTAGAAGTGAAAGCTTCAGAAAACTGAAGTAGACAAGGCTACGAAGGCAAAAAGAGGAGACCGATTAGTCTATCTCATTCTCTCGCAGGCTAAATCCTATAGATGTTTGTGTTTGCCTCTTTTTAGTGCCGCTTTTTTAAGCTTCAAATCACAACGGTGCTACAGTTGTTTTCACTTAAAAATTAGACAATTAATTAACATTTTTTAGAATTCCATGATTATATTCTTCAACCGTTGACAACTGGTTCATCAGGATAATCAAACTTTATTGCTTATGTGAGGTGATTTTGGTTTTAGAACGACCTATTTGTACTAAATTAAATCATAAATGATATTGTTGGGAACATGAACACGGGTATTAATGCTTTTTATTGGGGGTCATCCAAATAAGATTTTACTTTTTAGAATCTGTTTTATTGTCATCGAGTATTGGTTAAAAGGATGGGCCAGTGTTTTAGTGAATAACTTTGATATTTACGAGCATGTTACATATTTTTTTTCACCATGGTGAAATTTCATATTTAAACTAGGTATACATGTAAAGTAAAATAACATCGTTATAAAGTTTTCTTCTGTTGGAAGTTATTTTGTATTCTTATATTATATACGAGTATATTGTTCTCAATGAGAATACTTATTTCAGATTTGGAAGCTAATTAAGACTGGCAAAAGGGGCATACTTAATAGTTTCACGATAGAATACGAGTAGTTTTCTAATTTTCAAACGAATAGTTGAAACTTACTCCAGATATGCACTCGCACCAGAGTTCACTTTGAGACTGACTCGCAAATTGCTGCGCCATAATTATGAAGGAAATGCAGCTGTTAATTTTGGTGACTGGAAACTCAGAATGATGACGCAAAAAGTCATTAAAAGTAATGAAAAAATTAGTTAAATAGGTTACGTTAGGTTAGGTTATGTTATGGCTATTTTCTTTCATAGCTATTAATGACTTTTCTAAGAGGTGTTGGTTGAGTTGGTTCTGAAATAGAAACGTTGATTTTATACAATCAAATGATTAAATCAAAATTCTGGGTACCTTCATTGTCCAAGATTGTGATCGTTTTGGTGGTTCTTAATAGCTTTAATGTCTGTTTAAATTTGTCAAAATGTCGACATTTAATTATCCCGGCTTAGAATCAAAAGGGACATATAATGCTCTAAGAAAAAGGGTTACGAATTACTTTTTAACCTTGAAGATATCAATTTTGAAATTATAAAAATGGCGGTGCATTTAATTGGACAAAATTGGATGAGTGTATGAAGATAAAAAGAAAATAAACATAAGAAAAAATTAAATCTTAAAATACTTCCGAGTTATTTTAAAAGCAGCCAAGTCTATATATTTTTAAAGCGTTTTGAAAAGAAAACAATTTTATTTTACAAAATTGCTTTGTTCTTCCGCTCGGATGTTATTGAAACATGATAGGAATTTTTTATTTTAATATCAGTGTTTTTTAAAAGGGAAACATTTTTGTAATGCTTTTTATAGCTTTGTTATTTTTGCATGCAAAAATAACAAAGCTTTTAATTGGAATAATAATTTTAGCAAAAATATTGAATTTCCTTAGTTCAAAACATCCCAAAAATAATTATTTTAATTATAAAAATATCAAACAAACACAACTGATGAAACTTATAAAATGGAATTTTTAAAATGATACAAATTCTACTGTAAATGTATTTTAATGAGTTCTGAGAGATTTCTCCTGTTAGAAAAACCGGAGATTTTTTGTTCGGCCCTTATGGAGTAATTGCTTTCAATTCAACCAAATATGTCTTGTCTAAAATACATCAGGTGCTAACTTTATTCATAGTAAATCTATGAATAAAGTTTTTTAAACTGTAATTGTAAAATGTTGCTGCAGTTGGTTGAAGATACTTGAAAATAATCTTTTTTTGCAAAGCGTTTTTAAGAGATTCATGAAATATTTTGACAGATGTGAGATTGTCAAGAACCACAAAATGATATATCCTCAGTAAAAGCCAAAGATATTGAAATACAAACGAAATATGCTATGATGTCCGCGCGACTATCGGTCGACTACTACCTAATGTGAGTAATTTGCATACTGAAAGAATTTGTTCATTTCGTTGATTTTTTTAACATGTGCAGTTTAATTGGTTAACAATATAGACTTCGTTCATTTAGTTGAACGTTCGATTAGTTTTTTTGTAAATTATTCGTTCATTTAGTTTTTTCGTTAATTGGTTAACAGTATCTGCGTTAACAGTATATAACCAGGAAGCACTGTCCCAGTAAAAACTGCGGATAGCACATCTCTTATATCTTTGGTAAAAGCCCTGATATTTATCCTTCAAGTCTGCTGACGCTACCTTCCTCCGTCTAAAATACTTTCCATATCATACCCATCTATCGGTCAATACGTGCCAATATTACCTAAGTGTACAATAAATTGTGGAACAATAACCAATCTGTTAAAGTAACTAGTGCCACGGTCAACTGATCTTTTGACCATGATAAAGAAGCCTCTGTTCAATGATTATGATTACCAATCTTGTGATCTCTCAGTGTGTGTAATTGTTATCTGTAGTAACCCTTGCGGATATCACCTCATAAGACACCGCGGTCAATTTATAATCGATTCGTGCAGAGACTTATGCACTGATCAGCCAAATGATTTATCACAAGAACGTGCTGCGGGAAATTACTGTGAGTCAGATTCCTTCCTGGTCCTCTGGCACGGTCGATCGATAAGGATTGATAGGATAACTTTCGGTAATTTCTCATCGTTCCCTAGGACAATTGAAGATCCCTGACGTACAAATAACAGTTGACATCGAATATACTCGTATTAAGAACATTGAGTCAATGTGAACTGTTACTTGTTCCTTGGCGTTTTGTAGTCATGCTAGGGAACGATGAGAAGTTATTGAAAGTTATCCTGTCAATCCTTGTTGATTGACGGTGCTAGGACCCCTGGTGTCTACTGTTCACCAAGCTATTCTCCCGTATTTGTGTCACATTGAAAACCCAAAATTTTATGATAACAGTTCATTGATTTTCGCAGTCAATATACCTGCGACCACAAAGTCTTTCATGTTTCCGAGGCGTTATTTTACAGGGGTTAAAAAAGTAATACTTAAATAACTCCATTTTTGTAAATTCATCTCCCTTTCATATTAAAAAAAAAACTAATTTTGAAAGTGTCTCAACGATTTTCCAAACAAACACTCAAAGAGAAGTAACACAAATCTGAAAGATAATCTCTCTTGAATGACAGGAAAATCTAGAATAAAAGAAACAATTCACGAAACTTGTTGGTAAATATTCACGAGTCAGGATTATTCTTGTTACCTGCAGTTGAAAATGATAAAGCAAGGCGGGAACAAAGGTCTTTAAAAAATATTCTTAAAAACCCTCATCTCAACATAATGACAATCTACTTAAAAAGGAAAAGGCATGTTTATTATTAAACACATGCAAACTTACAAATTTTCTTCTCGGCGTATTCTTCTTCAGAATTCATAAATTATTATTTTTTTTAAATATGCACTTATTGTCTTTTCCAGACCAACCGGACAAGCATTTCGCGCTTTCCTCAAAATAGTGATTTTTTAGCATTGCTTTTTAGCATTGCATCGACTAGGATGGTGTGATAACATTGGTAGAATCGATTCACTTGAATTTGTAATGGTTCGAGCTACGGACATAGATGGCTCTAGTGTAGATGGAGCATATAGGTTAAATAGATATCCGATAGATGTCGGTAGGATGTAGGGTCGGTAGTAGGTACTGGGAGTCGTGAAGTTTCGAGAAGCAGAAAGATATTGAGAGCATTGTGGATAGGGCGTTGACCCATAGCCGTCCTACACTGATTATGAGAATATTTTTATACTAAATAATTAATATATTGGGAAGGAGTTTGCATTATCAAGAACCATTCACAACAAACTAGCGCAATTTGTATGATTTGCCCGATAAATTATTATCTTATTTTAAAAGAATTTGTTTTATATTTGCACGTTTTAAAAACTAGTAAAGGTGTTGCTCAATGGAAGCTTTAGTTGCAAAACGACAATCTTAAATTTACGGCTGTTTAAAATGGTAAGTTTGTGAGACGAGATGCTCCGCTTGTGACTTGTGATGCCGTGAGGATTTGTCGTCGAGTGCTTCTTCCATCTCGACGATAAAAGTACATTTTAAAATATCCTCGGCTGCACTCTAGTTAGTGCGCCATATACAGAAATGAATGCAAAAGCTTTGAGTTGAATAAATTCTAACTTGACAAGAATATTAAATTTTTAAGAACGCATCCGAATTTGTTCATAATTTAAAAACTCTCTTGATGGCTTTATATTGTGCATTGACTAAGCTTTTCGCAAATATAAATCATTCACATTCATACTGTTAGCTTATCTAGGTATGTTCAAATCAATTTTTTAAAAGTCATCCCATTCATTCTCGGTGCATATTATATTTAACGGCCTCCGTGGTCGAGGGGTAACGCTCTCGACTTGTATTCCGAAATCGGCGGATCCAAATTGGGGCGAGCGCGAGATTTTTTTTTTTTTAATTGATTTGTCTTATTTCACAATTCAAACATTTAAAATAAAATTGATACACTTGTGGCACGTTTCAGAGTAGGAGACACTCTCAGTATCGCTCTGTTGTAAGATCACCATTCAGAGTTGAAACGTTGCTTGAAATGGTGACCGGACAATTCGGAACGAAACCAACTCAGAACCATCTCAGATAAGTCATAGGTCAATCAGATTAAATAGGTTATGTTAGGTTAGGGTTATCGGCTAATCTAAAATTATTTTTTTCATAGCTTTTAATGCTTTTCAAGGACGTGTTGAGTTGACTTTATTCTCAGTTGGCATGGAACCGCTTGAAATGGCTTTAGTTGAGTTTGATTACCAGATTTAAATAGCTATTTTCCTATTCTGCTCTTCCCCATCTCCTTCCTCACCCCACTACCGACAGCCTTACAACATACGCCGGTCGGGGATGCCATAGTCTCACCGGCTCCAAGCGGTCGGGAGCAGTTGGGACTATTATGCGGTGTTCACTTTAAAAAATAACCCTCTACAAAGCCATACCCAAAAACGTAGACCCTTAGTGAAAATATTTTCTACATTTACTGAGTAATGTAAAAAAGTGTAAACTAGAAATTAAGAAAAAAAGAAATGACCAAAAAGTGATTTGAGTGTGCCTACAACTAATTATATATTCTTATTTTAATTTATTTATTTGTAAGAGACAAACAGCTTTTACATTAAATATAGATACATACATAAAATTAAATTAAGTTAAGCCAAAAAGATAATGAACATACTAGTAGATGGTAAACCACCTTATCGCTATCACTTACGCTTAATAAGTTAAAGCGGTAGATGTTATTACTAATAACACATTTTCACTGAAATGATCGGTAAGGGTACTTTGATAAGACATTTTCTTATCTGGCGTCGTTACGACTATTGCAGTTAAATTTAGACGCGATCTCTAGGAAAATGATTTCGACGCTGTAGACTGCGTGTCGCGGAGACCAATCTAAGTCGGCAAGAGTCTGACGAAAAATTATAATCTCATGGTGGGCGCCGATAAGGATCAAGGTCGTCTTTGTTTTGGTGTGAGTTCAGTAATGTTAATGAAATAGTGCAATGATAATAGATGTCGATAACACGATTCATAAAAAAACATTAAATAAATACGGTGTAAATATTTTGAGGACTTATTTCTGTAGACATATCTCCGTTTCATATTTATTCTTTATTTTATAGTTATTATTCAGAATTATTTTGGCTTCACTCAATAAACCACTAAATGCCCCCAGTATTAAACTGAAAAAAGTTCAAATCGATTGTTTTGAGATCAGTGGCGTAGCTAGGGGGGGGCGGTGGGGGCGGTCCGCCCCGGGTGCCACCCGATGGGGGGTGACACCCAACCGTGGAAAAAATTACGAAGGTAGATTATTGTCCCAATATATTTTACACATAAACACGGTCTGTTATTATTTATATTTTCGTAGCTCCATGGCTCGGTCGGTCAGGGATTCAGCAAAAATTCTGTTGTTTTATTTTCGTTCCTAGCTCTAACTGTTGCTTGGTTGGAGTTTCCCCTAAAATATTCCTCGCTTGTCAATTGTATCATTCTCATTTCTTTCGTACATTGTGATTGACGTGAATTCGAGGAGGAAATTATTATCTGGTTGTTGAAAAAGTTGTTTTTCTGTAAGACATCTATCATAAAAACGAGATCAGTGGATGGGATAGTTTTTTTTTGTAATAAACGCTAATTATTGATAAATGCAAGACCGGAATACAAATAATGCGGAATCGATCGATAACTGACTGAAAAAAATGATCAATCATTTGAATGTTTTTTTTCTGTACTTCATTGCTGTATGTACATGAATAAATAATAAAGGAATAAGAATAAATAATAATTAATTTTGAGGATTTCAAATTTTTTTTTACAAATTTGACTAGGTAGTTATGTTATTTTTTATAAAATCGAAATTTGGTTTTGAATTTCTCAAAGTTAACTTTAATAGGAGGAAGGGGGGGGGGGGGTGACAGAACGTTATCCGCCCCGGGTGTTACCCACGCTAGCTACGCCACCGGAGATAATCACTAATTTTTTATAACGCATATACAAAAATGACAAATTTCAATAGATTTCACTGAAATTTCTACTTTACCTCAAACCCAAGCCCTTGTTTTTAAAACAATTCAGTTTTTAATGGAAACAATTTGAAAAAGTTTGTATAAAACTGGGTAAATATGAATATTTGGATATTTTTAAAATATGTTTTACAATTCAACATTTTTATTAATTATGTTGTTGCTTAAATCTGAGAAGAGCCCCGTTTGGTGAATCTTTTGATACCCAAATCATATTTAGTGGTTTATCGGACTTGTTTCTGTTTAATACTGGACCATCGATATACTTTATAACAATAGGCATATCAAAAACAAACAATAGAACTCTTGAGATAACGAAAATAGAACTCTTATGCAAATTTGTATTCTGAACATAATTTCCCCTTGTCTCTACTATACAAAAAGTATTACGAACTGGCAAAAAATGTTCATCGGTGATTGTGTACGGTGAATATTAAATATTTCTGGGCCATTGACTTTGTATTTCGTATGAAGATTTATGTTCTACAAGTAAAACTCGTAACTCGTGTAAGTATAAATCAAAGAATCATATTGAAAATGTTTATTCCGGCCCATTAACTGATTACGAAGGAAATTATACCGAAACTTTTCTTCTGAAATGTTGAAAGAAAGTGCTTAGAGCGTTAAATCAGGAAATTATTGTTTAAGAAAATTAAAATTTTTTAATTTTTTAAGAAAAAAATATTCAAAACGTTAATTTATTTCAGAACGAAAACAGGTACTCACGTTATGATGAAATTGAACAAACCTTACGTATTTCGTCATTTGCTTCTTTGAAATTATTAACAATATTATTGATTAACCTTCTTTGTTGCAACTCACCCACTTGAACAATCGTTGTTAACTCAATTCAGGACCTTGACATTTTTGGTGCCAGTCTAAATGATTTTTGTCTGAATCTTTATGAAATAGCGTCTAAATCACAAACTCTTACAAATCCCTGTTTAGGCCTTGACTTGAATATTCTCTCTAATGCATTGATACTACAATGAAAGAGATTTCTCCAATCACCTGTCACCCCAGAAGCAGTGAGTGGTAATCGACCAACGTGGAAAATGCCCATCTCGTACAAGACCCCACTGACAGACAGCCTGGGTTAGAATTACCTCGCAAACTCTGGTCCGCCATCAATAGGATAAGGTGCTCCCACCCACATCCGTTATGCCCATTTGTTGCATAGATGGGGCTTTAAGAGTTGGCGTTGTGTTAATGCGGTGCGATGCAGACCACCGAATGTGTGGCCAACGAATGCCCTCTCCATTCATTCCCCAGCGGGATTGATGAGGTCTACAGGACGACGCCTGAGGCCCTAGAATGGCTCGCAGACCTAGATGTCCCACTATGACTCCCCACCGTACGAAAGAAGAAGAATTACATAAAATACACATAGATAAAAAAAAGTCTCTTGTACAATCAACAAAGTCTCTAAAATACAATCAACACGTTTGCCGGACTTTTTCAGATATCTTTTGGCCATTTATAAGATATGATAAGAAGATGTTTGTAAAGATATTCTCATAATATTTATTTATTGGTTTTCTGGACACATCCCCATTTAATTTGAATTAGTCTTAGAACATTAAGGACGGTGTCACTTCACAGAATTTGAAGAATTCATCAAATATAAAAGTAAAAATTTAAGTGCCGTGCCGTGAAAGATCCATTCAAGTTATTTAAATTCATCGGGGGTTTGGATTTTTCACAATACTTTGATAATAATAGAACTTGAAGAGGACTTTCACAGGACTTGAATATTAACTTTGAAATTGGAGGAATCTTTCAAATTCTGTGAAACATCATATCCTTAACGTACATATGTTTGTGTTTCACCCCTCTTTGATTCTATCACCCATCTACCACGCCCTTCGTAGAGTCTTCGAATAACTTACAATTTAAATATATTATTATTTTTATTTTTAAAAACAAAGACAAAGAAAGTGCGACCGCTCAAGAAAGTGATTTCGATGCAGTAGACTGCGTGTCGAGAAAACAAGTGTCGTCGATCGTCGATCAACAATCCTGTCGAAACATGTTTATCTCGCGCTGAATGCTATCAATCGATAAGGTAATAAGATAATTATCAAGATCGTCTTTGTTTTGGTCTATGATCATTAATGATTATGAAAATAGATTAATTATAATTGATAACATGATTTAGAAAAAAACACCCAGAGATTAAAAAAAAATATCAAAATGTCTTTATGATTTGATTCCCAAAGGTATATTTAACATCAGATTTGTTGATATTCGTATCAAAATGAATATCGGACTACTAACGCCATCTATTTACAAGAATGTAAAACCTTTATTATTAATAAAGTCAGTCTGTTGCGAACAGTAAAAACGTGTTTCAATAACAAGATTCACATTGATTGTATATATATTAACTCATTTTCTCAACTTGGGAGGCGGGTATTGGTACCGCCGCCCAAGGAATTATTCAATGAGTCCACACCTCTGCTGTAGGTCACCCCAATTGGTTCGCTAAGTTGGTGACTTAGCAGGTATGCCCGGGATCACGGGGGAGATGTTTGTCCAGTCTTTGTGGCGGATGGGAGAGGCCGGATGAGGCCTCTCTCCTCTCCAGTCGGACTCTCTCGACCCCAACGCTTTGCGCCATTGTTGGATCCGTCCGTCACTCCTGGACACACTGACTCCCAGTTTCTTACCCAGACCGTAATACCCTTTTCATTTCCAGAATTCCTTCTTTCTCATTTAAAGACCCCCACAGAGCATACCAAAAGATGACATACGCCCATATTATGTATATGTTTTCCTCGGGATCCCCTGTGTTAAGTTAATGTAAAAAAAATCACGGAATAATGTCTAAATCATGAACTCTACCAGAATCCTGTTCAGGCTTTGACTTGAATATTCTTTCTAATTTAAATACTTTATATTATGCCCTACTTTTTTTGTCTTGGTTGAATTCATTAATGATGTATTTACTGCTCCTTTTCTGTAACTTTTCTTTTACATCATTTCGTATTATATGTTTTGCGAAATTGGACTGTAGTCCGTTAACAAACTGAAGAAAGATAACGGAAGCGGTAAATCTACAAAAAAGCCTTGGACTTTTTAACCTTTAACATTTACCCTGTTCCACCAACTGCTTCCCATTTATCCGAAAAAGAATCCATGACAACCGTAGACAAAAAGAAAAACCAAAAACTTATCGCCTTGGAATTATTTATTGACAATCGATAATACGGGTTGGGTCTAAAGAGGGAGCTAATTCAATAATGAAATCTTTGCAAAATATCCTAAATTAATTCAGGGAAAGTTGTGACCTTCGGAGGAAAATCGTTAGGCAGATGATAATTTTCTGAACTTATAATTGGTGATAATTAGATTCATGTCACGACGTTATTAGAAACATCAATTTAGATTAAAACCTCTCCAGCAGTGTCAATTTTGGATAGAAAATTTTGACAAAGGGTGGAAGGTATTGCCTCTTTCAAAACTGAACGATTAACTGTCTTCTAACTTGAAGGAGTGAGATCGGAGCTTTATAAATCTATTGATTTGAATTGAGAGCATTAGCAAAATCAATAATTTAATTACAATTTAAAAAATTCAAAACTTCATTGTCTTCCTCTGGTCTCCTCCATCGGAGGTATTTTTGAAACTTTTTTTACAACCGACGTGTTTCTCAAGCAATGTTTACATCATTAGGATTATTTTCAACTTATTTGAAAATGCTTGCAAATTATGTAAGTTTTTAACAAAAAACGTGATTAAAACTAAGTAATTTATTGATTTTGAATTAAAATGACACGTCTGGCACCATTTCAAGTTACGTTTTAATTCTGAATGGTTAAATGGTCTTAAACCAGGGCGATATTGAGAGTAGCTTCCATTCTGGAATGTACCGCAAAAATACTAGATATTTTTTAATAAATACATTTTGAAATACTACAAATTAATCAAATAAAATGTATTGCCCGAGACGGGAATGAAACCCGCGACTTCCAGATCGCAAGCAGAGAGCCTTACTCCTCGACCACGGAGGCTGACAAATTTCGTTATCATCAGGAATCTTAACCACAAGTTAACTTATCTGCTTTGAAAAAACAGGTTCCTTTAACAAACAATTGTATTTTCCCTTTTGCCTTACAAAATCATTCGATTCGGAAGTTTCATAGTCTCTCAAATGTGTTTAAATAATATTGTGAACCTGGATGCATTAATTTAATGAAAATGTGTTCCCGACAGAACTTTATACCAAATTTTTAAGTTAACCAAGAAAAATTTGCGCAGTTACTTTTGTCAAATATTGAAAAAAGACGAACAAAGGGATGAACACATAAAAGGGATAGAATTAGCCTGTTTGGCGTAGTGGCGTAGGCGGCTCACGGTCCAGGGCGGGTTGGTTGGTTTAGGTCGGGCCAGGGCGGAGGGCGAGAGCGAGGGTGAGGGCGGAGCGCCTAATAAGCCGCAGACATTCAGAAACACGCCTCGCCCTGCGCCCTGCACTCAGTCTAAGCCCTCGATAATGTAGCGGTCTGGGCGGCAAACAGCATGGGCGGATTTTTAACATTTTATTTTACTCAGTGAACTAAAATTAAAATTCTGCGGTGTGAGGTTACATAAAGTACCTTTACTTTCTATCGTTATGAGATAAATTTCTACGTTTACTACCCGGCTTCGCCCAGGAATACCTAGTATTAGATTTTCTAACTAATTTTAAAGAACAACTGAATTTGATAATTTTATTTAGAAATGTCTCACATTAAATAGGGTACGCATAATTGACGGCCTCCGTGGTCGAGGCACTCCGTCAAATCCCGGCGTGCGCAAATAAAATTTATTTGATTGTGTTATTTCACGATTTAATCGTTTAAAATTATATATGATGTATTTGCGGCATGTTCCAGAGTGGAAGATATTCTCAGTATCGCCCTGGTGTAAGACAGCCATTCAGAATTGGAACGTTTCTTGAAATCGCTTTAGCCGTGTTTGGTCTGAATAACCAGGTACGTTCGCATTTTCCGCTTCCCCATCTCTTTCCCCTCAACTTAAACTTTTTAAGCTTCAGCCTCAATATACCCGATTGGGGATGCCATAGTCACCGGTATGGTACTGGTATACCGAAAAAAATTGAAAATGTTTATTTCATTGTTTCATTTATTTTAGTTATCAAACTAAAACAGTTATATTAATTACAGTTTACAAATTACTAATTTATTAAAACTTATATAAATATCATTTTCAACATAATATATTATACATATATAAATTTTTAACCTATATTAAGGTTACGTTTAGAAAATTTCTAAACCCATTCGAAAACTAAGAACTGTTTTGAAAAAAAGGTAATTTTTTTTTTTCTTTATTAACAAATTTTTTGGTACACTTGGTAAAATTTTGTAATACAAACTTTTTATATTAACAGTTTTAAAAAAGTAGAGAATAACATAAATAGATTAGCAGATTAACCAAAAAAAATCCCACATAGGCATCGCCATTTCGTGGGTATACTTGAGTGTTTTTAAGACAGATAATTATTACTCATAAACATACAAATCTTGTAGAAATTTAAAATAATAAAAAATAAATTAAATTAAATACATAAAAAATAGATTCAGTGTTTACTGAAATACATATTTAAAAGACATGTTCATAAAGATTAATAAAAAATTTGTTAAGTTACAGCAGGTCAGATGTTACAGCAAGTAAATGTTTGTGTCGATGGTATTTATCCAAGACTTTAATACATTTTTATACTTGCTGTAGGTGGATATATTTTTACAATCAATTTCTGCAGCCTTATAGAAAGCATTATATATTTTTGGTGTAATAAAATATGCATGTCTTTGCGCAAGCCTAGTGTGGAACCGTGGAACACCGTGGAACTTCAAATACATTATTTAACCTATTACTAAAACGCTTTTCATTTTTTGTAAAAATAACATTTCGTGTAAATATATATTTTAAACATTGTTTACAGTAAATTTTTCTTATATCTAACAATTCAGCCTCATGGAACAATTGCACGGAGGGGTAGTTTATATCTTTATGCAACATTATTTTTAGTATTAATTTTTGAGTTATTTCTAGTGGCTTAGTGTGTATTATACACACCCCCCCATCCAATTATTCCATAAGATACTGATGATTGCACCAATGCATGATACACCAATTTTATTCTTTTAATGTCAACTATGTATTTTAAACGTTTAAAAATATAAGTTAAATACCTAAGTTTATTAACAAGCTTTTGTATGTGATCTGTCCATTTGAGTTGGCTGTCTATTATAATTCTTAAGTATTTAACTGTATTTCCCGTATTCATTTCTGTACAGCTAGAGCATAATACAGGATTGCAAGTATTTTTGTGAAACCTTATATTTAAGTGAGTTAAGGGTGCCGCCTTTTTGGTATTATAAAATGGAATATAGAGAGTTTTTTCACAGTTCAGAGTTAGGAGGTTTTGATTGAGCCATTCTTTGACAATGGATGTACACTTATTTGCATTTTCAGAGACATCATCCCAGGATTTACCATGAACTGTGATTGCAGTATCGTCCGCGTACGAGAATAGTTTTCCCGGAATGCTAATATTACATAGATCATTAATATAGATTAGGAAAAATAACGGTCCGATAACTGTTCCTTGTGGAACCCCATGTCTCACTGATGCTGGTTGACTAATATTTACACCAAATAATGAAATACGCTTTCAAATTTTAAAATATTTTACTAGGTAAATATATAGATATTCGTTATCGTAAACACACTTTTTTGTTTCACGTAGAAATAATCAATACAAAATTCCCAAAATTGCTTTATGTCTGAATTGCGGCTGGAAACTTTGGTTTCACAAAGGTGTAATTTTTAATTATTTTACAGTAAATTTTTACGTTTGAAAATAAAGCTTGGTGTTTTCTGTTTCTTACACCGATCTAACCATGATAGTAACGGAAACACAACGATTTAGGTACCGAAAACAAAAAAAAAATAACCCCGGGGGTTAACATTTTAGCTAAACACCTCCACACAGCATCCCAGATGACATAGGCCTTGAGGGGAATTATTTTTCTCAAGGCCTCCTGTGTGGAGGTAATGTAAAAAAAAAAAAAAAAATTAGGTTCCGAAAACCAAAAAAATTACCCCGGGGGTTAACATTTTAGCTACTTTTGAAAATAACTAACTAACTAACTAACTAACCATCACGCCGTTTCCCCGCAGGGGTAGGCAGAGAGGACGGACCGCCAAACAACTCGATCTTGGCACACACTCCTTGCTTCGTTCACATTCATACATCGTCTCATACATGCTCTCTGTTATTCTGACTCTTGACATCGCCCGACTCAAGTATCTGATTCACTTGGTCGTGCCATGTCTTCCTCGGGCGTCCCCGACTTCGTCTACCATTCACATTTGCGTCATATATTCTCCTTACACTCCTTTCCTCATTCATTCGCTCTACATGCCCAAACCATCTGAGCGTCCCTTTCTTAATCTTATTCATTACGCTTACATCAGCCTTGCATTCTTGCACTTTTGAAAATATGTTTCGTTTAAGTCATTATTCGTCATTAGTCCTTTCCTCATTCATTCGCTCTACATGCCCAAACCATCTGAGCGTCCCTTTCTTAATCTTATTCATTACGCTTACATCAGCCTTGCATTCTTGCACTTTTGAAAATATGTTTCGTTTAAGTCATTATTCGTCATTAGTTATCAGTTATTCTCATTGCCTTATTTTGGAGAATTTGTAATATATAAATAGATAACATAAAACTAATTAAACTGCCGTCATTAAGTCTAAAAATAAACAAAAATTCATCAAAACAAAAAATGTGTGCGATAATCTTACTATTATTAAATGAAGAATATCTTTTGGAGTATTGTGTTTTTCATTGCAAGATAACAATAATGTTTATATCTCAGTAGCTCATTAGTGATCAGCTATTCTCATTTCCTTGTTTTGGAGAATTTGTTACATATAAATAGATGACGTAAAACTAATTATACTGCCGTCATTAAGTCTAAAAATAAAGAAAAATTCATAATAACAAAAAAATGCGCGATGACATTATCATTATATGAAGCACATCTTTTGGAGTATTGCCTTATTCATTGCAAGATCAAAATTATGTTTACACTGATGAGAATAGTAAGCATTAAAGAGTCTTACAACTTACATTAACTTCATACAGGAGGCCCTGAGGAAAATAATTTCCCTCAGGGCCTATGTCATCTGGGATGCTGTGTGGAGGGTCTTTTTGAGGAGAGGAAGGAATGAACATTAGTCTTGAAGAGACCCATGTTGTAGGAGGGAGGAAACACAGATGACGGCAAACCATTCCATAGCCGAGCTGTTGAACTCAAGAACGAGTCGAAAAAACGACCCGTTTTCATGTGACAAATGTCAACCGTGTACAAATGTTGGGCGCGCGTTTGGCGTGTCTCCCGACTATGCACCGGTACCGAAGGGATCAATGACGCTAGTTCCTCAGAGCATCTTCCATTGAAATACCGGCAGAACATGGATAGCATTCCCACCCGACGCCTGTGCTCTAAAGACTGCAATCCGTTCGTTAAGATGGGAGAATCTTTCAAACGGATCGCCCGTTTCTGGACAGAGTCGAGGGTATTTTTCAAGTATTTTGGAGCTCCAGACCAGAGGTGGCTGCCAAATTCAACCGTGGGGCGAACTTGCGATTTGTACAGGGTTAGCAGTTGTGTACTATTAAAGTATCTGCGGGCCCTGTACAGTACGCCCAGTTTTTGAGAAGCTAACTTTACTGTGGCTTCGATGGAGCCCCCATACCTGAGCTGGTCACTTATAGTTACACCAAGCATATCAATGGAAGGTCTGTTCGGAAGATTGCTTCCGTTGAAGGAGACTAGATTTTCTAGCAGCGTCAAATAATAGTTGACTATTGTCAACTATTATGTGACCCTGCTTGTATTATAGTGTACATACGTAAATCAATTGCAAAAATTAAACAACGGCTTATATTTTGGAAAATACCGAAAAATTCATTGAAAACGGTTGATTTGACAGAATTTGAAAATTTTTTCAAATTTCAAGTTAATATTCAGGCTTTGTGAAGTCCCACTCAAGTTGACAATGTTATAATAACTGGACTTGAATAGAACTTTCACAGAACTACAATTCTAACTTTTAAATTTCATAAATTGTTCAATTTCTTTCACCTTTTCACTAATCGGTGTTTAAAAAAATTGTAGGTTTCAGCAAAACTAATTTTCAATAAAAATAATACATTATTTCAACAAGTAATTGCACAAATAAATTATAAAAATTATGCACTTTAACTTATTAGATAGATATTTCAGTACTCAATTCTGAAATGACGTTTTGGCAATTCTGGGTGTTACCACAACTGAGTAAGATTTACCTCTAGTTGTGTCTGGTAAGAATGAAGCACACAGATAGTGGATGTGGCTGATTGGGAGAGGATGGAGTGCTGCAGGATTAATGCCTATGACACGTCGTACATTAGGAAGAAAACCGCGCCTGATTGAAACATCAGCTGGGTTAATTGTAGAGCCTGCTTGCTCCCTGAGTGTATCGCCGATTAAATTTACCCTGACAAATTGATTGTGCGGTGTTCAAAGGTACAGAGAACCTGAACTCTTGAGCGCATTAACAAAGCTTACATGTGTTTACATTTAGTGTTTTTGGTAAGCTTTGAGATATGCGAGATCAATAATCATATCTCAAAGCTCACCTCGAGATGAATATCAAGGCATGATCTATTTTTTTTCCAAAAGATATTACCTTTTTGTAAATGAGCTCAACACATGAGTCCAGGAGGAGAAAAACAATTTCCTTAGGTAGACATCTTTGGAGACGCTGTGTGGAGGGTCTTTTTAGGGAAAAGAAAGAGAAGAAACTATGGGAAGGAATAAGGCATGGGGTGGGTAGGAATCTGGGGGTCAAAGTGTCCAAGAGTGACAAACGCATGAATCCATCCTTCCCATTGCGGTACAATGCGATAAGGAGAGATAAAAAAAATTCCCTCCAGTCTCTTCTGACTCTGCCCGCCACGTAATAGGTGGGCAAACGCATGTGTCGCCAAAACCTAGACAAACCTCACCCCATGAACCCGGGCACTCGTCACTAAACTTAGCGAACCACTTTACCAACTGCAGGGTGTTGGTTATCCAATAAATGGATCCCGAGGCGGTGGTACCCACACTCGCCTCCCAAGTTATAAATACTTATTAAAAACTATTTAAGCAAATTAATAATTGCTAAGAGCGTATCTTCATTTCGTTCTAAAAATGATCTTCTCAGAAAGCAGAAATAAAAATTGTAACATATTTTGAATCATTTAGTTACAAGATTTCCGAAAAGATTCTGACTCATTTACATACATTATTTTATTTCGTACCGTTATCGTTAAAATATCTTCATTTAACATTTCTATCCACTTAAATAATATTATCAGTTCATGTTCGGAAAATAAGCTTTACGTAAGTATAATGAAACATTAAAAATATATTGAATATTTATTTTACAAATTCATATATTAATTTGGGAGAGGCTTTTCAAACAATCTTGTATCTCAAAATAAAGCCTTCGAAAAGCCAATATTTCTTGAAAACACTGGCAGCAAAGAGTAAATATGAATAAAAAATATGCGGGAAAACAAGCAATTCGCTTGTGAATTTCTCAGAAAATACACTCATTATTATCACAAATAATATCATCTTCTTTCCCCAAAACGAGGCCACGCACGATGGAGGAACTACACAAGCGAATCATGTTAAGTATATTTCAACTTCCGCTGATTTTATTGGCAAGGAATGGGACTCTTCATACTTTTGAAGTATTTTCGTAGAGATGTACGTCTAACAACATTGAGTTGTGATTTAATTTTAGCCACCTACGCAAGGTGAAACATAATTTGATCTCAAAAAAGTGGATCAATGGATTAAGTCAGATTAGCAGGAATTTGTTAAAGAGAAAGATGGCAGAGAATCGTAATAATGCTTTTTGATCCTGACTTTCCAGTTTTCTAGTACAGGAACTAATAATTATTATACCAGATCACTGTTGGAAAATACAAGAATTGAAAATCTTTCAGTAGAGAAGATTGCGTGAAACCACACAAAAAATGTTATTCGTAATGTTTATCAACATAAATACAACACATTAATGTAAACAAATTGTTCGTGCAATGGATTTAATATCTACCTGTACTTCCACAGTGGATGCTAAGTTACAAGTTGAAGTAGAATAGAACTTACTCTTTAAATGTACGTTATAAATAAATATATTATGTGAAGAAGAGTGTCTGTGGGTTGGTGGCTTTGGCCACCAACAAAGACTTTTTTGAAGGTTGGTGGCTTTGTTTTTTTTTTATAATATTTTGCACCCATAAACTTCAAAGCAAGAGAAAAGTCACTGTTTACAAGACATTTTCAAAAACCACCACAACCATTTAATTTTGGCGGCGGGTTTACGTACAGCCGCCTCGTGAACCATTTATAGGATAACCAACACCTTTGCCATAGGTCACCCCTTTGGTGACTTAGCAGGGGTGCCCAGGATCAGGGGGGGAAGTGTTTCCGGGTCTTGGCGGCAATTGCGTCTGCCAACCTACTGCGTGGCGGGCCAGATCTGGAGAGATACTGATTGAGGGAGATTTTTTGACTTCCCCAGCAGGACTCTCTGGGAACAACGCCTTGCATCGCAGTGTTCACGTCCGTTCACACATCGAACTCCAAATTCCAACCCACCTCTCACACCTTTCCTTCCTTTCCCAAAAAGATCGCCACACAGCATCCCCAAAGATGACATAGGCTCTGAGGGGATTTTTTTCCTCTGAGCCTCCTGTATAAATTAAATGTAAAAAAAACATCTTTTCCCATACCTTAAGGCAGAACTTTGATGCTTCCTGATGAAATTTTACGTTCGAAATAAAATAAAAATTACTGCCTTCACCTGATTTCTAAAAACACTGCGTAACTCCCGGGCAACGCAGGGGATTACAGCTAGCAATATATATTATCAATAAATAATAGGCGACGTGCCTCGGGACGTTCTCGTATTACATGCTTCCCAGACATCCTAGCGGGACAAAGAGCGCCAATAACTAATGGGGTATTTTGGTCAGGGGTAAAAACGCCATTCATTAATCACAGAACTATAAGGCCACGTACGTCATAACTATTCAGACACGGGCTGAGAGCAGAGAACTGAGAGCGGGGAGCCGAGGGCTGAGCATTTGGCTTCAGAAACGGGTTTGCTTTGGATGGGCCCGTGAAGGGTAAATCCTCCACACTCTAAGTGTGTTTATGTGTTCAGTTCCCAACTATGAACCTATACAGACAGATTTCTTTGATCCGTTACTTCATCGAACAAGGGTAACTTGCAAAGTATGGTTTATTAGCGCATAATGAAACAAGGGAGAAAATGCTTTGATAGATTAATTGATATTAAAACTTTTAGGAATCATTTAGCTTAATAATATACTATATAAAGCGTTTCGTCGGCGACTCTACGAACAATTTTAAGCGAAATGAGAGACCATTAAACGGATCACGTCTTAAGTGTTCGGAAATTAATAAACTTATTGTTATGGACACTAAAACAGCGGTTAACAACTGGTTGTCTTCAAGATACTTTGATGATTACGTAGCTTACCTAAATTACTTTGAAGTACGATCAAGATTCAAAACCAAGCAGAATATCATCAGATAAATTATTTCATACATTTACCGCCAATACGTTTTTTAAGGTTTTCGATGATTCAAAATAATCTAGTTCTTAATGGCATGTTCTGGAAATCTCGAATCAGATGCCTCTGGTGTAGTTGGATATTATTTGCATGATATGGCAGCCGTGTGATTCGGTTTAAAATAAAGGATTAAAAAAAGAGAAATATAAATACAAAAATAGTTGGGGAAAAGGCAAGATTTGGTTTGTTTATAACCGCGACTTGCTTCAGATGAATTTCATATGAACCTTTATATCTACGCATATGTTTAACAGATTGATGAGAAATGAGTTTTGCTGTTTTTTTTCAGTTTGGCGGCGTACGACGGAAACAACAACATTTTCAGACGATTTTCTGAACTAAAATGTTGAAAAGTGAGGTTAACTCAAATTTTAAAAAAATGCTTATTTATATTGATGTCCGAATTAAAATAGCTTATTGTTCAAATTAGACTTCACTTTTGATTATGACAGATTTAATAGACTGATTTAACAAAACAATATTAATTTTATTTTGATTTACATGATGTATTTTTATGGCACAATCTACTGTTTTCTTTTCTTCGAAATCTATAGGTGTTTTCGAGAAGAATAAAAGCACAATACATTTTAATTACTTTTATTATTAAGCTTTTGTAAACGAACTTTCGCCATTGCATAGGAATAATGGTCGACATGACATTCAACTACACCAGCGCCAACGGCCGATTCTAGCGTTTCATATTACCTGCCAATAGACAGGAATACAGTTTACACTCCACCGTCGCTAATTAATACTATCCCGATTTACCTTACTCTAAAAATATATTGACCTATTTGTTTATGACGCAGGTTAGGTTATTCAACGAATAATTTCTTGGTTGGACAATCTACGTTGTCTACTGTATTACAACTCTTGGATTGTTTTATCGCCAATTCTCGACCGAAATAGAATCCATAGTACATATTACATTTATGGGGACATGCGATACCTCGGAATGATAATATCTATTTATTCAAGGTGATTATATTAAATAAACATCAACCTTCATCGGTTCCTCAAATACTGTGTACACTTAAGGCCTTCGGGTCATGTCGCCCGATTTCAAAAAATTAAGTACCCGATAGTTTTAAATTAATTATTTCTAGTACATTTTTCTTAAATACAAATAAGGGCACAAGTTAAGTGTAAGTATAGGTGTGTAAGTACATTCTTAAAGACCTTAACGTTGTAACAAAGCATTTTTATTTACAAGACACGGACATTTCTGACCCGAGGACCCTTTTCATACTCAGGTATTATTGACCCCACGAACCCAATAAAGAAAAAAAACTTAATTTTCTTAACATAAGAAACTTATTCATGATTTTACAATACTGATGATAAGTTAATGGATAATGAATAATTGTCATGAAGTCGTTATAAATAAAATTAATAATTACGACTTTTATGATCAGTTAGATTTCGATTTCGGGTCAAAAAACAAGAACCGAGGAAGGTTTACCCCAGAAGCCCAATTATATTTTGCTATCTAAAAGGCCCAATCATAGGTCAAATTTATCTACATGAATAAATACACTTGAAACATAGTTTATTCTGTGTAATTTATGATTTTTTATCATTATTTATTCATATTAACTATTTAGAAAATGATAAAATGCATAATTACAATAATATTTACTTTGAAAAAACAACTATTACTAATTAAAACAAAAATTTGGTACAAAATGAGATCCTTTCGGTTTGCTTCTTTTAAACTATAAATGCTTAAAGAAAACTTAACAAAATCTTCTTTTTTCTACTAACCAATAAATTTTTTATAACAATTAAACAGTGTTATGTAATTATTTTGTCTTTATAAACACTTCTCACGGATTATTAAAAATTACAAAAAGCCCAAATAAAGGTCAAATTAACCTACAAGAGTACGATAACTCCAATATTAAGGGACTTAATAAGTCGTAAGTTGGTTCGATCAATCAGGGCGATCGAAAGAAGTGTGCGAAAGAGAAAGCTGATATTTGTTTGCTTTTAGGTAAAAATGATCTAGATTGGGCTTCTAGGGTTAAACGAAACACGTAAGCATTCCTACTTGTTTTGGTGGAATTTTTAAGAACATGTTGAATGACAGATAAAAATCAATATTGATTAAATCACTTAATGGAATCTTTCGTAATTGTAGAAAGATTGTATTGATTATATTTATATTATTTATTTAAAAAGATTCCAAAACCTTCTATTTTGGGAAAACTAAGGAATGGAAAAAATAATCCACGTTAAAAATGTATGAGTCTTTATTGTCCTGTGGTCTATTGTTAAATTTGTTTTGTTCACAAGATCCATTGATAGTGAAATCCGGTATAATTGTCTGAAAAATCAATAATTATGGATGGGCGGGCCTTTTCACCAAACAAGTTCCAGGGCTGCAGACGAATTATATGGCATTTATTTAATTTAATCCCTTTTTTGCCCAATTACACTGATTAACAAGTCTTCAGTTAAAATAATGTTTGCACAGGATGTTGATAATCATTAAGAAATAGAGACAAGATGAAAAATGTACAGTATATTCTTAATTCAACTTCCAAAATTAAATATCTTGGTGTAAATAAAGATCAATATTTTTAATGGAAAACACATATTTGTGAACTTGTCAAAAGAATTAGGAAATGTATATATATATTTATAAGACTAAGAAATATTCTTAGAACAGAAAACCTAAAAAGAAAAACTATTGTTCAATCATATGCAACTGTAAGTACTATTGTTACTATTTTACTTTTGTATTATTGTTCAAGCATATCAAAAATAGACAATTGTTCAATCTATATTACAATACGGTATTATAGGATGGGGTGGGACATGTGATGTTATTTTAAATCTTCTCAAATTTTTTGAAAGATTGATAATTAAGGTTATCTTGTAAAAACCACCCACATTTTCTACTGAAAAAATCTTTTTAATATTCAATAGACAATACATATATAAAACATATTCAATACTACAAACTTTCAAAAAAATATAGCTAAATATTTTACATTTCAAAATATCAGCAAGATATCAAAACAATATTAAAATCCCAAAATTTAATACCTTGCACATTCAAAATACCTAGTATCTAGTTTTAAATTATTTCAACAACCTCCCTTTAAAACAAAATTATCGAAAATAAACACGAATTTCAAATTAAATTGAAAAATTGCCTGAAACTACTGTAAGAGTTCGTTTCCATTATTAATATTTCATTTAAATCTTGAAATCTATTTATTGATATATCTCGAGTTTTTCTTACATATATTTTGTTATTAGTTGCAATATTATTTTTTACTTACTCAAATGATTACGTATAGAGTACGAATTCCCTCACCAAACACAAAAACCTTGTCTCTTTATTCAAAAAAAAAAATAAAAATAAATAAAAAAAAAACATTTAAGAATATCACGGCAAACAAAGTGCTCAATGTACGGAACTTACTTCATCACAAATATATCTTCAAGAGCTTAAGGAGAGCTATAATTTTGAATTGAATGGAGTACATTTGAATAAACAACTGCCTGATATCTCTCGATATTGGGATATATATTTTTATGTTGCAGACGAAAATAATATTTTTATAAGAATCGAGTAGAAAGTTATGAAACACGATAAAGAAGAGAATTGTTAGCGACTGGTGTTGTTTGTTCTAGAAGCTTTTTTCTATTCATCTGGGAGTGATACATCTTTGCCTGTCAGTCGGCTGTCATAACTACCAGACTCGTATTAGATCTATTTCAAGATGTATTTTTTGATTTTATTATTATATTAACTTATTTGTCGATCAGAATTATTAAATATATATACAAATCTAAGAGAAAAGAAACAGTGAAAAGGTCAAAGATAAGATAAAACATCATAGAGATAACATAATATCTACAACATTAAACATTATTTAAAAATTGCTTTACACTTGTGAAAATTTATGATTGCCCTACGGTCTTCAGAAATGTGTGTTTTGTAATATTGTTAATAAAAAATAAGACTCCTTTTAAGCCAAGTTTCCCCAGAAACATGATATTACGATTTCCGAAAACACAATTATAGCTCTTTGCAGAACACTTACGTAGAATAAATAAAATAAAAGTCTTTGGTGATTACATTACCATACAGCAGCCCACTTAAAGTAGTTACTAATGGAAAATTTAACATTGGCAGAAAAAGTAATCCACTTCTTGTAATTTAAGGAATGAAACCCCGTTTTGTGGTTGCGTTACCACTAAGATTAAATAAGACAGAAAGTTGGCGAGATCAGCGAAAACATTCTCATTTGCAAATGTTTGAAGGGGAGGTATACGGCGCGCCGAGGCTACTCGAGGAAAGGCTAGCGAGGAAATTTAGAACCGAAAATAAATTGAAAAAGGAAGCCGCATTTCTCAGACCGCAAAAGGCTCCCGATGAAGCAGGTACAAATGTATTGATTGGCGCCCCGGGGGGAGAAAACCACTTTCTTTGACTGCGAATAACTTCAAAATTATGTGAATAGAAAAGTAAATGAGAGGTTTCGGTTCTTCACTGTATTTTATTTTATACCACCATCAAAGATGAGCGAGCGCACAGAATCCATACAATCCCTCGGAAATATTCTGCCATACTCGCCGAGCTCGCAAATAGAAGATTCCCTTCCAAGTTTCTGAATATTGAAGAGACAAGGGTGGGGTACGTACTGTATGTAAAGGTACACTAATAATGGGATACAATCTGCAAGTTCAGGGTTCAAAAGAGGTTGAGGGAAAGCCTTTCAGAAGCCTTTTCTAATAACGCTCCTTGCATGCATTTATCCTGATAGACTTTACCAATAAAATAGTTGAGAAGGAAGTACTTACTTCCCTATTCCTAATTTTATTTTTGATTAATTTTAAAAATTACAAATACATTTTTTAAAATTTTATTTCACATTATTTACATATTTTAAAACATTATTTGATAAGTTGGGCCCAATATAAATTAATAGCTTTTAATTTAATTAAATTAAATGAAGATGAAATATTATATATACTTTGTACATAATATATGTTTTATTCTTTTACGTTGAAATTTTTGTAATATTGCCTTTTTTGTTCTTTATTCATCTTTTAAATTTGCGTCTGATTTTTTTGTTTTGAGTGAAAGATTGTAGAAACCTTTCATTGGCTGGTATTTGTGGTGTCTTTATCCAAGGTTTGTGTTTACTCAGTTTCCAAACAGATTTTTTTTATTTTTTTGTACGCTTGTCTGAACAATTATTGCTAGTGCGTTTTTGCTGAAATTAGTTTTTTAATCAGAAATGTAGTGGTTAGGCCCAAGCACGCACTTACACTTATACACACCTACTCTTACACATACATACTGTCGCTGCCTGGGATTTGGTAGTAATATTGTTGCCAATTCCTTTTTTTCCTACCCATCCATTTGCCTACCCGTCCTTCCTTAATTCAGTGTCTGTAATAAACTGCCCGCCGCGTCATATAGCCATTTGCGCTCCGCTCCGCCTTTACCTAATTCCGCTATTAAAATAAAATAGTTCGCGCATGTTTACTGTGTGTTTACAATTGAAGACCAACGAGGGCCGGCCTACAGATTCCTTTTCGGTGAGTCCTTCCTCTCCATACAATTATTTTACCATATTTTTCAGGCAGTGATGGTAGACATAATCAAGGTTCATTGTAAATACACACACAGTAACAATTCCACTCTGCACGACCGCAAATCTCCTTCATCTTGGTCCTAGCGAGCCGCATAATTTTGAACCATAAAATTAATAAAATCCAGCAGAGTGTGAATGCGTTTTATAATACCGCATATAAGTAAAAACCCGCATTCAACGGTTTGATATAGCTACATGAGTAATCTTGTTTCCTATACTAACTATGGTTGGAAATAACGTATTTACCCGCTTTTAGAATAAATAAATACAAAGCACTCCTTTGATATTTGTTTTTGATAATTCATGTAATTGTATCTTGCTGATAAAATCGCATCTACCTACCTTAGAAATAGTACGATTATTTCTTATATTTGTATTATTGAGTATATCATTACAAATTGTAAATATAATTATAATTTGTCAATGATAATAAACGCAATAAATAACTTTGTTTACTCGGCGTGTTCTGTTAACCGTTTACATCGCGTTGTCAGTTTTAACCCCGTGAGGATCACAGTTAATTAATTGAACAAATTAAATATTAATTATTTCATTTCGCATAAATAATACAGACACATTATTTCTACCGCATTTTTTAGTTGTTTGACGTTTCATATTTTGTAAAATATAACCGGAATAAAGAAAATGGCTACGAGCGCGTCATCCGGATCGTCTCGGGACGAAAGACGTCTAAAACGTCTAAATGCTAAACTATCAGCTAGCTTTGCGAGCTTACAGTCGGTGTATGACAAGATAAGGAAAGCTTCGGAAAGCATTAACGATCGCCAATCCTTTTTATCAGGCGCAACTACTGTTGAAAAAATTCGTTCTGAATTTATAACCACTTTAGATAAAAAGGTGGATTGCGAATTGGAATTGAATCCGGAAGCAATCGCTGAATACGCTCAATTAAATGCATTTGAAGAACTCTTTGGTATTATTAAATATACCGAAGCAAATATGCTGTCAAATACAGTTGCGAAGCCTCGCCGTCAAATTAAGTTACCCGCCTTGGAAATAGCGTGCTTTAACGGGGATTTAGAAAATTGGTCTCTTTTCTATGAAACATATAATTCGGTTATACATTTGAATGATTCTCTGGATGATACGGATAAAATGCAGTATCTGATGTCTAAATTAACCGGAAAAGCGTTAAGTATTTGCAAAGCTATTACGCCTACAGGTACAAATTATCAAGTTATCTGGGACGCATTATGTACTAAGTATAATGATCAACGCGTTCTTGCTGAATTATACTTTGACCGATTGCTGAAATTATCTCCAGTTAACTCGGCCACGTCTGCTTCTTTAGAGAATTTTGCAGATGCATACTCCACTAACATCGCCGCGCTGAAGCAGTTAAAAATAAAAGACCTCGCAGAATTCATATTGCTGCAACTAGGTCTTAAACGTCTCGACATAGAAACTGTAAAGGCTTTCGAATCTTATATTAAAAATAATGAAAATCTACCGTCCAGCGCGGAATTAATCGACTTCGTAAGGGTACAGCAACAAATTCTTAATCGCGCACAAATCACGCAACCGACTTGGCGAGCCGCGAGCCGTCTTGGCTCAAATAATAATTATACCGCTAAACCGCAAAAAACTAATTCCGCAAAGGCATTTATTAATGTCGAAAAAATCGATAATCACTCCATCGGAATTTGTTTCTGCTGTCAAAAGGGATCGCACCCTTTATACCAATGTTCTAAATTCATAAGTCTTGAACCACGTGAGCGATTTAACTGTATTAAGTCATCGAATATTCGAGTTTGTGTGAACTGTCTCAGTACTAGACACATCACGAAAGCTTGTAAATCAAAGAGTACATGCAAAACATGCGCGCTCAGTCATCATACTTTGTTGCATTTCAAACAAACTGATGGGCGGAAGTCACAAACGGACCCAATACCGTCTCCCGCATCACAAACAGATGCCGATAATGATAATTTAAATTCGTCGAATCGGGTTTCACTATGTGTAACAAATTCATGCCCTAGTGCAAATACTACTGCCCTCTTAGGAACGGCTGTTTGCACTACCAGAGACGCTAAGGGCCAGGTACGGACGATACGGGCTCTAATAGATAGCGGCTCCCAAAGGGACATAATTACGCGCAAATGCTGTTCACGCTTGAATCTTACGGTGCGGTCATTTCCAAGTACTTACGTTACGGGAATAGGTGACGTAAGAAATGTGACAAATGGCGTAACTTGCTTAAAATTACTCTCCCGCTATGACATCACTCAGTCGTATACGATTAAACCATATGTAGTAGAAACCATAACCAGTGAGTTGCCTACTGTTAACGTTAACCGATCCGCCTTGTCGTATCTTGACAATTTGCCCTTAGCAGACACAACATTCTGCACGCCCGGTGAGATTGATATTATCTTGGGATGTGACATGTTTGCTCGCATTCTAAAGGCAAACAAAATATCAGGTTCTCTCGGCCAGCCATTTGCTATTGAAACTACTTTGGGATATCTCATCTTGGGTACTGCCCCAACGATGATTGAAAACCCAAGTATAAACGCCACGCAATCATTTTGTACGTTTACGCAAAATGATGAATTTTGCCTTTCGCGCTTCTTTGAATTGGAAGACATTCCAGATGAGAAGTTTTTAACGCCTGATGAACAAGAGTGTGAGGATATGTTTAAACTCACTACTTCTCGTGACACGGCAGGTCGTTATATCGTCGCGTTGCCGTTTCGAAACAGTCCCTCTGTTCTCGGTAAATCGTTACCTGCCGCCGAACGCAGATTTCCATCTCTCGAACGCCGCTTAATATCTCAACCCGCAATAAAGTTAGAATATGACAAAATATTGCGCGAATACCTACAGAAAGGGTACATTTCGCCGGTCGACAGTTCTGATTTACCGCATTACGTAATACCGCATCACATTGTAGTTCGTGAAGATAAACTGACTACTAAAATTCGCATAGTGCTAGACGCTAGTATGAAATCCGATTCGGGTTACTCGCTTAATGACATCCTACATACAGGAAAGAATTTACAAGGTGATTTGTTTCGCATTATCCTCAATTTCCGATTATTCGCCATAGCTATAACCGCGGACATAAAACAAATGTATCTACAAATTGTGGTGCAAGAAGAATGCCGACGTTATCAGCGCATGCTGTACAGATTTAACGATAGTGACCCTTTGCAATTGTTTGAATTTAATCGCGTCACGTTCGGCATGTCTTGCAGTCCATTCCTTGCGATGCGTTGCGTTGCGTCAACTTGCGTTGCATGAAAAACCTCGTTTTCCACTTGCTGCAAACCTGGTGGAAAAGGGTTCATTCTACATGGACGATTTCGTCACCAGTTGCTCGTCGGTTGAGGAAGCTTCCGAGTTGTCTACGGAATTGATTCAACTATTCGCTGCTGGAGGATTCGACCTTGTAAAATTCTCTTCTAATTCTCCAAAGTTTTTATCCACGATTCCTACAGCTCGTCGTGTTAAGGAACATGTGGAATTTAATCCCGATGAAAACCTAAAAATACTAGGGCTTCATTGGATACCCGCTTCTGATCATTTCGTATTTGTCGTACACACCGACGAAAGAACGTGTACTAAACGAAACATTCTCTCAACGATTGCTCGTCTTTGGGATTTGATGGGTTTCGCCGCACCAGTTGTATTATTGGCTAAGCTGATAATTAAATCTCTATGGGAGTATAACCTGGATTGGGATGATACTCCTCCTGAAACAGTTGTCACACTTTGGCGACAGTTTAAAAAGGAATTGCCATTACTGCAATCTATTAAAATTCCTCGTTTTTTAGGAATCGAACCCCAGTGTGTATTAACGCTTATCGGGTTTTCAGACGCAAGCGAACGCGCATTTGGAGGTGTTATTTACCTACATGTTTACTGTCCGAATACTGATAAAACCACAATTAATTTATTATGCGCGAAATCCAAGGTCGCTCCGGCTAAGACGATTTCACTTGCGCGATTAGAACTATGTGGAGCGCTAGTACTTGCACGATTAATGCATACGGTCAGTAATAGCTACACATCAAATTCGAAAGCTCATACGACTTTAGCTTTTTGCGACAGCACGGTCACTCTAGCGTGGATAAATTCACCGCCCGCAAAATGGCAAACCTTCGTTGCCAACCGTGTCTCACAAATACAAAACCATCTGGGGGCTGAATGCTTCCATTATATAAAAGGTCAAGACAATCCCGCCGACTGCTTGTCGCGGGGTCTTACGCCCTCTCAGCTAATAGACCATCCGTTATGGTTTAACGGCCCCGTATTTGCCCAATTACCTAAAAGTGATTGGCCTTTACAACGTTTTGATACGAAATCTGTGACTGATCCTCCCGAACGGAAAACAAAAATTTTGATGTCCGTTCAAGACATTAACTGCCTCAAAACAATTGCTCCCCCGTTATTGTGTGCACTAGCCTCTCGTGTTAGCTCATGGCCGAAATTAATCCGAATAGTAATTTATGTTTTTCGTTTCATCAAGAAATTACCACGAGCGTTTGAATTAAACCATATCTTAGCTGCAGAAACCGCTGTTATTAAATCTATACAGGAAGAACATTTCTCCGAAGATATAAAGGCAGTCAAAGATGGGAAGAAGGTTCGGCGAGCGATCGCAAAACTGAATCCGTTTATTCATGACGGAATTCTAAGGGTAGGAGGCAGATTGCGAAATGCGGAAACAGAATTTGACAGTCGTCATCCAATTCTTTTACCCGCTCGTGATCATGTAGTCAATCTAATAATAGACTACTATCACATCAGAAACCTACATACGGGTCCTACGTTACTGATGTCGCTGCTAAGGCAAAGATTTTGGATACTTTCTTCGCGTAATTTGGTTCGGAAACGTGTGCATCAGTGCAATACTTGCTTCAAAGTCAATCCCAAACCGCAATTCCCAATAATGGGAGATTTACCCGCATGCCGCGTCCGCGAAGCTAAGGCTTTTCTTCACACAGGGGTTGACTACGCGGGCCCGCTTCAAATAATTCCTTATAGACGTCGGGGGGTGCGAAGTCAAAAGGCATACATTTGCTTATTTATTTGCTTGGTGACCCGCGCAGTTCATATTGAACTCGCTTCGGATCTTTCCACCGAAGTCTTCCTCAACGCTTTCAAGCGTTTCCTTTCTCGTCGAGGTCCTGTGAGTATAATGTACTCCGATAACGGAACGAACTTTGTGGGAGCTAAATCCCATTTACGGTCTTTATTTGAACTTATAGAGTCACCCAATTATAAAAAGGAATTCTCAGACAATCTGTTGGAGAATCGAATCGAATGGAAGATGAATCCACCGCAAGCTCCTCACTTTGGTGGGATCTGGGAAAGTAACATTAAATGCCTGAAAGGTTATTTAAATAAAATAGTAGGCACCTCTCTACTGACGTATGAAGAGATGCAAACAGTGCTTTCTCAGATTGAAGCAATTCTTAATTCACGCCCGCTATCTGTACTTAGCGTTAACGACGTTTCGGCTCCATTGCCGCTAACCCCCGCGCATTTTTTAACGCTTACTCCCTTAAAATCTTTACCCGCTGCTGATTTGTCAGACGAGCCAGTCAACTTGGTACAACGCAAACATCTCGTGGATCGTCTTGTTCAGACGTTCTGGAACCGTTGGCGAATTGGGTATTTGAATACTTTGCAAGCTCGCCAGAAATGGAATACAAATGTGAATCCGGTAACGACAGGCACGGTAGTATTGATTAAGAGTGACAACATTGCGCCACTTCAATGGCCTATTGGGGTAATAGTCAATGTCTACCCCGGGGCAGATGGGGTGATCCGCGTTGCGGAAGTTAAAACTAACTCCGGAATATACCGCAGGGCAGTCGTTAAACTCTGTCCCTTACCGTCACAATAGATTTAACGACATTTTTAGAAGTAAGATCATAATAATTTTATTCTTAAAATCAATTAGGTTAGTTTCGTTGTTAAATAGGTACCAAACCCTACTTCTAGTTTTATCTACCGCAGGTTCAGTATTATTTATTGAATCCTTTCAAATCATATTTTTACGTTTCAATGTTTTTATTTTTTATTTTCCTTGCTATATCGGTCAATTTGACCATTTGGTAAACGCATTTATATAACTAACATAAATATTTTCATAACTTTTACATAATTAATTACATTCTACCGCGTGTTACAATTTTGTTTGCGCATTAAAACGTATTGGCACTCTTTTGGTTTATGGAAGTGGATTCTTTCATCCCCTTCCAGGCGGGGGGCATGGTTAGGCCCAAGCACGCACTTACACTTATACACACCTACTCTTACACATACATACTGTCGCTGCCTGGGATTTGGTAGTAATATTGTTGCCAATTCCTTTTTTTCCTACCCATCCATTTGCCTACCCGTCCTTCCTTAATTCAGTGTCTGTAATAAACTGCCCGCCGCGTCATATAGCCATTTGCGCTCCGCTCCGCCTTTACCTAATTCCGCTATTAAAATAAAATAGTGTTTACTGTGTGTTTACAATTGAAGACCAACGAGGGCCGGCCTACAGATTCCTTTTCGGTGAGTCCTTCCTCTCCATACAATTATTTTACCATATTTTTCAGGCAGTGATGGTAGACATAATCAAGGTTCATTGTTAATACACACACAGTAACAATTCCACTCTGCACGACCGCAAATCTCCTTCATGTAGTTTAATACTGGTTTATATCTAGCACGTTAAATATGTTGAATACTTGGTCTGGGTCTGTGTCATTCTATTTTTTTTTTTTTAATATTTCATTTAAGGTGTTAATACGCAATATCATTTTAAATTAACCGTAAAAATAGTTGTTAAGAAGCTTTAGCTTCTTGTTCGTGTACCCTATAAGGTCCCCCGATCACTATTGAAAATGTCTCTCTATCTAAATCTTTCCACCTTTTCGACATTGCAACCATTTAACTGTATCACTGATCCAGAGTGATGTCCAGTCATCTATTTAGTGTTATTGACGTTGATTGTCAGGCCCAGTTGCTCACCAGCCTTATTAACAAGATTTAATAGGTCTTGGAGGTCATCGATACGATCAACTAGGAATACATATGCGTATCTTATGTTATTAATCACAACTCCGTTGATCTTCAAACCCTTTTCGGTATTACTAAGGGCTCTTTAAAGACATTTAAAAAAAAAAAAAAAATTTTAAATGAAAACCGCGCAAGAGTCCCAACTGCTCTCGTCTGGAGCCAGTGAGACTATGGCATCTCCAATTGGGGTATGTTGTGAGGCTGAAGGCGGTGGGGAGGGGAAGGAGATAGGGAAGAGGAAAGTGGGGAAGTACCTGGCTATTCAGATCTGGTTACCAAACACGGCTACAGCCATTTCAAGCAACGTTTCAATTCTTAATGGTGGTCTTACACCAGGGCGATACTGAGAGTATCTTCCACTCTGGAACGTGCTCTAAATATACTATATATTATTTTTAATGAATAAATTGTGAAATAACACAAATTAATCAAATAAAATTTATTTGCGACGTCGGGAGTCGATCCCGCGACCTTCGGATTGCGAGTCAAGTGCTTTACCGCTGGACTACGCCGGCCAGCCGATAGACAGACATAGTTGGAATAGAGAATAAACAGTAGTGGCGACAGGATACAACCTTGTCGTACTCCACGCTGAATGGCGATTCATTTGATCTCTCATTCCCATGTCTTATTTCTGCTAAGAAGCTTTATGAAAAAAAAACTTTGTTCATAGAGAAGTCTTATGAAAAAAGTATATAACTGCGTTTTAAAAATCTCGCACTTTGTTTTTATCTTTATAGATTATTTTAACATTTTGCGTTAAAAATCAGTGTAATTGATTAATATTCAAATTAGAACAATTTGGGTGATTATTTACATGAGGTTACCAAAGTAAAAAAATCCTAACATAACTATCTTTGAAAGCTCTCAAACAATAATATTAATGAATACTTCTTTCTCCATGTTTTGTTACATAACTGGGAAAAGCTACAGTTCAGATTAGTCATTATCTCTAAAGCAATTAATTTACGATAATATTACATCAGAATTTTGTCTACCCCAATCACCCCCCAAAACAACTGCTGGACCTGACGCGTGACGTCACTGAGGTACGTGGACCTGATTTCGACTTGATAACCTGGTAATTACCAAAGGGTAACTTGAAACATAATACCTACATATAATCTAAGGTAGAGTTAACAAATAATAGAATTTTGATACAGGTAACAAATAATAGAATTTTGATTAGTTTTCCAATGTGATGGCTCTCAGATGACGAGGACAAAACCAATTATTCAGCCAGATTATTAATTCATAAGCCAATGAATTTATTGTCATCGAGGTTATCTTTAGTTTTTTTTTTTTTTTTGATGTATGTGCATTATATTTAAAGAGCTAAAAAGAAATTAAATGTAACATGAAGTTTTAGATATCTCCAAAAATTACAAAGTTGTGAGCAATCAAAGTGAACAATGGTAAAATGATGCAATTAATCGCAGAATTTATATTATTTTTATTGTTTTATTTTCAAAGTACAGTCCCGTTAAACCGCATTTAAGCAGTTTGTCAACAGGATGTTAATGTTCAATTACAATGTTTACATTTATGATTGTTGATGTTCAATTACAATGTTTGTTCAATGACAATGTTTATTCAATAATTATATAGATTGTCACTATTCACACATGACTAAATATAAAGCATCTCTACTTAGTAACCATGTTTTCAGCATATATCTGAATCTAGTTGGTGAATCGCAATATTTTATATTATATGGTAACATATTCGATATTTTGAGCAATTACAGTACAATTCATCATTCAAATGGCAGCACTGCAGAATTGCCGCTGTTCCGTGATATTACACGTTTTTTGGCTAGCCGTAATTAGGGATTGCAATCCCGCAGCTCATTCAATCCCGCGGGATTGATATGCGAGATTACTCGATCCCGGGGCGAGATCACGCGGAATCCAGCATCTTTGAAATTATGTTATAAAATCAAATTGAAACTGAGGATTTTTGCGTAAAAATCAACTTTTATTAAACATTTCAATAGAAATTATTTCTTTTCTATTAACTATAAGTAATTAGTAATCGTATATTTTTAAGTATATTTTTAATTCAGTCTTATTCATATAATGACTATTAATCAAATCACAACTTTCTCTTAGATGCTATTACTATAATATCAACCTATGGTAACTTTTAAAATTGGTAGCTTTTGAAAATACGCTCTTAAGAAGCAAATGGCATTTATTGTATCATCTCCGAGCCTGCTTCTGAGTGAACTGCAAATATATCGTGATGCTGAAAACGCTCTCTCGGCTTCTATGCTAGTAGGCTGAACCGTCAGGATACGTCAGGTACTCTCCTCTGATACCATCGGACTCAAAGAACGTCATTTCTTTCTTCAAATTTTTAATTTGCGGGATCCGCGGATCCGCGCTTTAAAGGTGTGGGATCCAGCAGATTAATAAAAGCAGCGGGAACCCGCGGGAATGCGTGATCCCATTTTGCGGGATTGCAATCCCTAGCCGTAATATCATCGTTTTGAGGGCTTATTGTCCTCTTTCCGATGCTCTACCTATTTTTTTATTGTTATTGTGTGACGTGTTATTTAAGATAAATTTGATATTTAAAGTAATGCCGTCACCGTTTTTCAGGAATAAGTACACTTTAAATAAGACCATCTTAAGGATAATCTTTTAAAACTAAAATAGGTTCTTTTTTTATTTTGTCAAAGAAGACAATATTAACGACTCTCTAACAAAAAATGTGAAGCAAAAAGACAGAAAAAGGTTCAGTCGCGCGTAAAAATTGAAATAAGGTCGAATTAGCTCAGTAGTTAAAGCACTTCCCCGGCAAGGAGGAGATCCTAAGTTCAATTCCTAGATGCCTTTCTTCTTTTTTGACTTTTCAGTTTCACATTTTTGTTTGATAGTCGAAAATATTGTGTTTAATGATCAAATTTTGCAATTCATATTTATAGAAATGAGCTTAAAACTCAAAAGCTTTATTTTTGGACTAGAATTTCAATTCGTCAATTGCTCAATGTCTGTGTTCTGCATAAGTAAATTTATTGATGTGATCGTCTTTACACCTAAGCAATTCAATTTTTAATAGTGTGTTCGAAACACTATTAAAAAATATTGTGCAATAAAAAAGAACGAACTAATTAGAAAGAATGATTGTGAGTACAATTGACGGCCGGCGTAGTCCAGCGGTAAGGCTCTTGACTCGCATTCCGAAGGTCGCGCGGTCGAATCCCGGCGTGGCATTGTGTTATTTCACAATTTATTTATTTAAAATAATATGTAGTATATTAGCGGAACTTCCAGAGTGGAAGATACTCTCAGTATCGCCCTGGTGTAAGACCACCATTCAGAATTGAAATGTTGCTTGAAATGGCTTTAGCCATGTTTGGGGACCAGATCTGAATAGCCAGGTACTTCCCACCTTCCTCTTCCTTATCTCCTTCCTATCCCCACTACCTTCAGCCTCACAACATACCCCAATTGGTGATGCCATAGTCTCACTGGCTCCAGACGGGAGCAGTTGGGATTTTTGTGCGGTATTCATATAAAAAAATGAATACATAATTTTCGAATCAATTTGCATGAATACGTTCAAAAAAATTAAGTTGAGAGTTTCTGAGGAAAAGTTTCTAGCGAAACAAATTACTATTAGAGTAATTTATTCCTCGATTCATACAAAACAAGAACAGTTTTTATTGCAAATATTTTACATTAGGAAATAAATAAACAAGCAAATGCAAAACTTATAATTGTATAAAAATTAGTCGTTATTCGAATATTATTACTATGATTTAATTCCGTATAAATGAAATAATAACCCAATCAGAGCCACAAGTCTACATTTCTAATGTAATAAGTAATAAATATTAGTCCATTAAAAACCAGAAAAATCACAACGCACCAGAAGAACATTGAACAAAGTTACTTTTATAATAAGTGATTACCTCATGATATTTCATCCGAAACAAGCTTTAAATAAACAATTACGTTCTGATTTATGCTAAAAATTCCTTGTCATAAAACAAGAACGATAAAAAACGATTTCTTATCATTAAAAATAATGAGTTTTTTTTTCTCATTTTTAACGTCTTTTAACTTTTAATGAGGGCCTCAAAGTTCTTGGAAATTAAAAAAAATAAAAGTACCAACTCCTTTATCGTAACTTTTTACAATATTTATTGTTCTGATCTTAATGGGAAATTACATTTCAGTTTTTGAAGATAAATATTAGTCCAGACTTTGAAAATAATAAATCATTGTATAAGTTTTCAAATACGTCAAACGTAACTCCCTGTGAATTCGATCAAAGAAGAAATTTAATATTCATTATAATATATGTTTTCTACTTCTTTGTAGTAGCTTTGTGCCAGGATAATATCTTGGGTCTATAATAATATTACATTACAAAGGTAGATATTTAATTAAAACAGAACTGCGAATGCCCTGATCAAAGTTAGATTAAAAAAACGGCTAAATTCTAAAACGGATTGATTATAATATCGAAAATTATTCAAATGAGAAAATAGCGTTGAAACCAAGCAAAAATTTTTAATACCTTTTTCTGGTTTTGACAACATTTTTTATATCACGAAAATAAATTCACAGTTATAATTTTTCCGTGGAACAACATAAAAATAGGCATCAAAATCTGTCTTTGCACATATTTAAGCATAATCTTGATTTATTTTTTGTGTACTAAGCCGTGTTATGGTACCTCCTTCATTAGCCAACGTTTCGGACAGTGATACAGTGTCTATGTAAGGGCATATGTGTAATATAAATTTGCGTCAATACACATAGGCATGACTCTGTGACGGTGTCTGAAACTTTTAAAGAAAGAGACAGCGCAACACGGCTCAAAACCCCAAAAATAATTTTAGAGAATATTTTGACGGTTAAAATCTTGTTTTTGTTAAAAATAAAAATAAAATAATCAATTAAAAATGACTTAGGCCACTACCCCCATACTAATAAGCATGTTCTGACTTTCAACAACGATAATGGTTGTTTATCAGTTGTGTAAAATTTAAATCACGCCTATTAGTACGGTCCAAAAATCGTTTTTAAATTGTGTTTATCGATAAGACAAAATAAGTAAAACTAAATGGCTTTCAAAAATAATTTTTTGTCGAACGCGAATGTGAAATTCCGTTACTTCACCACAAGGAAGAAAGGAATATTCACTCTTTAAATAAAGTTTTTTTTATTCATTAATCTTTTTAATAACATCACATTGGTGATGTGCTGTGCCTGTCGCATTATGAATGTTACATTTATTTTATTCAGGTAATTGTTTCAATAATTAAAATTTCTTCTTGTGTCGTTTATTAATAAATCGAAGGATGGTAATCCTTGGGTTTTCAAAATGAAATTTCTATTCAGCCCATGCTTATATTATAGGAAACTAATAAAATAAAATAATTTCCTTTTTTCGATATATTAAGCCGAGCTGGCATCTTCATAAAACAAGAATAATGCAAGTTTTTTTTACAACGATCGTAAAATGTTTACAGCAGCCGAGATAATTTACGTACAAGTTTAGTCTCTACAAGTCTTTCCTAATCTTGTTTACATAAAAGGGATGTTTACTATTTTATGTGGTGTTTTTTCACAGACGGGAAGATGTTTCAATGAACACGCGCCTGTATTGCTAGGGATTTTTTCCAACCCGTTCATGATATAAAATCATCCAATAAATATATTTGTCGCGCGTTAAAAGAAAATAAAAAGTTAAAATGGTTAAATTTGGCATCACGTTCTATTTTTTTATTTTTATAGGCCCTGTTTAGTGTATCCAAAGCTGAATGAACATAATTTTGAAAACTGAAATAATGAAGTAGATTGACAATCATTAAGAATAACTTAATTAATTTTAAATAAACTTCAGGTTTCAACTCTCAACAGAGCACAAAAATTACTGAGTCATTAGATTCATCATAGCCAGTTTCACGAATCTAGCATTTTCTGTACATGAAGAACATGTTGACTTTTATGCATGCACATTCGATGCTTTTTCTTTCTTTTGGTGTGGGGGGCCAGAGGGGGACATCTAATTCTGCGACTCAGACTAGGGCTTCAGGCGTCACCCTGTGGACCTCATCAATCCCGCCGTGGTATGAATGAAGCAGAATTTCGCTGATCACTTCTTTCATTCGACCTTAAGATTATAGTAATGCATCATACGGCACAACGGCTGTAGGAGCTTTTTATCATATTGTTGATGGAGGACTCAAGTTTACGAGTCAGTTAAAAACTAGACTGTCATCATGTATCAGACGGAAATTTCTGACATTAGGTGATTGCCGCTCAAGTTTTCGCCTATCCTTTGGAGTGAGAGCTAACAACGAAGAAGCCTCTACATTTGTAATCCAAAAAGATTTTCAGGCAGTATGCAGGAAAAGATACGATATCATAGAGTTGCGCTGAATTGCAGGGCATCTTTTGGTTGCCACAGTGTTGCAATCTGTCGCCGGATATGACATGTGGCGGGATATTTGCAAATACGGGGAGCCAAGGGAGAGGAGTAGATGTCAGAGTTCTGCTGTTGGTCTACATTGTGGTATTGATGAACATGGCCATGGAAATGTGGTGCTACCAGCCCATACTGGAGTACAGTATTCAGCTGTTGAGAAAACCATCTGGTCCTTAAAACAGTTCAGGAAATCAATGGGTTCCATTGACTGTTCAAAGAACTAGGACAATGGATGCCGTTCTAAGCGTGTTGGCGTCGCATTCCCAGCTAGCTCTTCCACTATGTTGACCCTTGTCCTGGTTTTTTGCCCACTGTTTCTTCTGCATTGCCGGTAATTCAGGCTTTTGTCTAGTTTGATTCCAAGATAACGGGGATGGGGGTCATTGAAAATTCGACACAACCAGTAGACTTCATCATTTAAACATTTGTAATTTTACTTCACTTTCTTAAAAAAATAATTATCTAAAATCTTGTAGCGGAGAAGGCTTGAAAACTTTCGTAAGCACGTAAAGAATTTCGTAAGCGCCTTCCTCCGATCGAATAGCGCCTCATTTATTGTCGATAATCTAAAATCCGTATTTGACTATCGGTAAGAGGTATGAAGAGACTCAAATAAAAATAATTCTCCATACGTGTTCACAGACGCTGCGTATTAAAATCCGAGAACAAAATTCGGCAAATGAGTACACATATTTTTCTTTTACACGCCTACCAAGTTTTGAAAGAAATTTTCGTAAATCCGTTCTCGATTAATCGAGCACGTTCCTTTACGCTTTTATTGGTAATTGAAAATTGAGCTACGGGGTGGAAACGTAGATATAGTCCCTCAAATACCTACATTAATAAATTAATGTTGTATGTCATGTAGGTACATATGGTAGAATTTTTACTGATTTTGTTGTTAATTAATTCATAATGAACTGTTTTCTACGGGTTTATATATTATCTGTATGATATATATTGGGCGTTTTGGTCTTTTCATATGTACGTTATCAGACACTAACATTTGATTGGCATTTTCACGGTAGAAATTTTCACTCGAAATCTCTGACAGCATAGGGCTGTTTATTTCAATATCCCTGATGACAGCCTTAATTTGCAATAAACCCCCTTTCTTAAAAGTCATTTTGCAGGACTAGAGCCAGAAATCGGGTGGCGACATGCCATACTAAAGTCCTTATTAGAATGCGGGTCAAATCTCAGAAATGGAAGGTTTGTAGAATGTAGATATTGCCTCACATCGAAATCATTGCTCGCAGACGGTTCAAAACTCAAGCGAGCAAAACGACTAAACTATATTCTATAAGAGGCCTCGCTGGTGAATTTTGTAGGACTAATAAATATAACATTTCGAAGATTTGCAAAGCGACATTTTTTTTAAATAACCCCAAGGGTGCAGTTATTTTTTTTTTAATTTAATTAAATTGTTTCGAACTATTGGTAATTTATTGTAATAATTGTAACTTTATGAAACAGACTAACATATTACATCTGTCACTCATCAATTTACAATATAACATAAAAAACTATATATTTATATTCAATGTATCATCAAAAAGCATGATGCTGTGTAAAAATAAAAATAAATGTATTATTTGTATTTTGTGTTGGTAGATAATAATTATATTATTCAGGATCATACTTACCTGGCAGGTCGCTTTAGTGTTGTAAGAGATTTTTATGTACAATTTTGGGCGCAGGAGACATAGGTAATATTGGAAACATCGCTCAATGTATGTGATTGGATATCCTTTTTTAATTCTGGTATGCCGTATTGATAAAAATATTTGTAAACAGTTTTGCACGCAGGGGACATGATTGCAGAAAAACTGCTCAATGTATATTTTATTTATACATGGATATATATATATATATTTTAACATTAATTATAACAATGCTCTTTGGTTGTCCAACTAGGAAATTTACCCGCTTTTAGACAGTCAAAATGGGCAGATTTATTACATGTAATTATTGTTTTGTCTATTATATTGACTTTTACCTAGATATTCACTTGGTAGATAGAAAAGGATGATGTAAAGAAGAGAAATAAAAAGAAAATTTAGAAAGAATACAAATAAACATGTACGCTTTTCAAACATTCCATGGAATTTTTGTTTTGACTTTTATGAATTAATTAACTAGAGAATTAAAAAATAGATTAAAAAAGGAAGTAGAGAAAAAATAAATGCATTTGCAAGCAATTTTTGAACTTACATTGGTTTCGAAATAATATTAACGTAATACATATATATAACCAATATATAGGAAAGGTCAACCTAAAAACATAAAATATGACCAATTATTTTATTTATTTATTTTATCAGGTTCTCAATAAAACAGTTGTAAACCAGAATATTATGGAGAAGATTACAAAATTTAAAGAATAAAGTGTATGGGGGCATAATTATTGAAAGAGCTATCTTTAACCAAATACAACTTTTTATAGAAAAAAATAAAATCATAAATCCCATACAATACGGATTTCAAAAAGAAAAAAGTACTACCCAATTACTATCTAAATTCACTGACCATATAAATTGTCATTTAAATGAAAAATATTATGTTGGTATAATTTTTATAGACTTTAAAAAAGGCCTTTGACATATTGGACCACGAAACATTATTAAAGGCAATGGAGGAATGTGGTATTAGAGGTCCTTTAGAAAAATTTATTAAAAATTATCTATTAAATAGAAAAATTAAAGTTAAAATTGACGGAATTTTTAGTGATGAAATTTTAACAAATACCGGAGTAGCAACAGGGTCGATATCGGGACCTACATGTTATATAATGCAAGTAAACAGTCTACCAAACGTAATAAAACGTTGTAAATGCTACATGTTTGCAGACGATACTTGCATTATATGTGCTGACAAAGATCCACTAAAAATTGGGGAAATTTCACAAACAGACCTAAATAACATAATTAAATGGTCCCACGACAATGGCATTATTATTAACGCAAAAAAACCAAATATATGCTTATACACTCACCATATGCAAATTGTCAGGAAAAGGAATTACATATAAAAAGTCATTCATATGATTGCTTGCACACAAAAAACCAATTCCAGCAGTGTAATTGCCCGAATATAGAAAAAAGTGTACCAATATACATAACTTGGTCTTACAATAGATGTCAACTTTAACTGGTCAAATCATATTGAAAATGTATGTAATAGATTGAGATCCATATTAGGAAAATTTTACCACCTAAAAAAATTTGTTAATAAAAATATATTATACTGTATATACAACGCATTAGCAGAATCAATTATAGGATACGGAATAAATAGTTACGGATTAACGTACAAAACATACTTAAATAAAATAGAACAATTACAAATCCGTTTCCTAAAATTGATATCAGGCAAAAAAAAGGTCCAGTTATGTGAAGGTGATTATAAAAAAATGTTCTCCTTGTGTAATGTCCTCTCTATACACAGTAAGGTAAATTACCAATTAACTCTAGATGAATTCTGGAATACAGAATTAAAAAAAACCTGTAAACCACAACTACCCTACTAGGCATAGAGAAGCACAAATGTTTATTGTCAATAAATCTCAAAATGTATACGGAGATAGAACAAAAAGTCATAAAATTCCGGAAATATTTAACGCATTACCTGAAAATATCAAAAATGAGATATCTTATTAAAAAATCAAAACAAAAGTTAAATCTTTCTACCTCCGAAGAACATGAAATCAAATAAAATAGTTCCTATCTCTTTATTTTCTCACCGTATGTTTGTACTGTGCAAAATATTTTTACTACAACACAATTCATAAACATTAAAACATTATAATAATTAGTTTGTCGTAATAATTAGTATTTTAATATTTGCCTATTTTGAAGAAATAATTAAGTATTATATTTAGTTATTATATTTACTATGTAAAACTGAAAAGTATACTGTATTAAATAATTAGAAAAAAATGAGAGATTTCTTACAATCAAACTGATTGATCAGTTTCGTAAGATTTGTAAAATAAAATATTGTAAAATTAAAACTGAATAAACATATTTAAAAAAAAAAAAAAAAGTTTCTTTATCTTGTGACGTATGTCAGAAGATAGTTACTGAATTTATTTATTTATTTATTTAAAATTTACAGCACAAAGTGCCATTTACAAGCTTGTGTATATTTAATTACAGTCGTAGTACATTATACAGGCATTAAAAATAAACAATAATATCAAAAAACCCATAATGTAGTGACCTCGTTAACGTATAATTGGCTGAAATGTTCGATCAGTACAACCTTATATTTCAGTATGGAAATATTAAAAATATCAGCCACATTGGCATAAAAAATTCCAATGGTGTGTAATCTATTTACAACTGAATTGGAGCCTGATACCGACATGTAGTTGTCACAATAAAACAAGAAAGAAGGAAGGAAGAAGTTCTTATTATGTGACCATTATATTATGGAGATGGTTTTTAAAATCCTGGTATGAAATGTTATTATAGATTTTTATGCACAGTTAAGCATGCAGTTTTGACACAATATTAAAAATGCTGCTTAATATCTGTTATTGGAGATGCTTTTTCAATCCTAGTATGAAGTGTTGTGAGAGATTTTTATAAACAGTTTTGCGTGCAGGCGGAGGGGCATAATATTAGAAACATTGTTCAATGTATGTTATTGCCATTAATGAGCATTAATGATGTTGTTGTAGCCAAAAAATTTTCAGGAAATTTCAGTTTCGCAAGCACTCTAACACACCCAACAACAATCGTGAGCCGCCACTGGTTATTGGAGATGCTTTTTTAATCGTGGTGTAAAGTATAGTCAGAGATTTTTTTAATACAGTTTGGAACGCAGGGGGCATAATAAACAAAACAGGGATTTGATTAGAATTTATCTTCCTAAAAATGTGATTCATCACTCAATAAGAAACATTTTGAGGTGTAAAGCTTGTAACAGGTAATAAATACTACAAGGACTAACTACCTTGTGGAAATCCAAAAACAACTTTATTATTGAAGGTAGGAAGCATAAAAGTTGTAGAACATCAGTAAATAATGCTAATTGGTTAATTTACCAATGTACTTGATAGCTGTAAAGTATTTCAGGTGAAGTTCATCAAACAACTTCCCAACACCGAAGGGCCGTGATGAATAAACATAGATTTATTGCGTTGTAAAGATTCGAAAAGAATTTGCTGATGTGAGGGTGATGTATAAGATTTTGAAAGGGACGCATGTAGAGCAGATTATAACAGATTAAAACATCGAACTACTTTTTCCCGTTATAATATATCAATCCCACTAAATATATCGATCAGCTAGCGGCCATCACTAGGTCAGTCTGACAGCTGTACGACAAGTTTCCATGATTCAGTTCGGAAGCAGCGGAGGCCGAAAAGCTTCAAGCCAGAGGTTGACGGCAAGAACCAGATCGAACATGGCGGCATCATCGAACACGTAAACTTATATTTAGTTTTCCTCTATGTAGGTTTATCATTTTAACTCTATTTAATTTACTTGATTATTATGTGTAATTAACCTGGCGTAAAACATTTTTAATAATAAATGTTTAATATCAATTTGAGACATTATGTTGCGACAAAAGTTAAATAAATTAACGAAGTCATCTTCGAGTTGTCCTGATCTATCGCAAGAACCACCACATAAATTCATTTTTTATTAAAAGTACTAAAATTGGCTGCGATTCTGTCTGCAATTCCAGATCAATGAACCGTAGAATTTGGATTAGCTCTTGAAAGAAGAATCAGTTGATTTTGGTTAAAATTAACAAAAATTTGCTGACATTGAAACGGATTCTCACCTTCAACGCAGTGATACTTATATTAAAATAATAAACAAATCATTGCCAAAATACTTTAAAGTATATTATACAACAGTGACATTCGCAGACGTAACACAAGGATGTTCAATAAAAATCAGACTACTTAAAAAGGACAAAGATAAAACTCAAAATAGTTTACTCTACTCTTAATATTAGAATACGCTGCCCGAAATTAGTTAGTAGATTCAAAATAGATTGCAAGAAACACGTTTAAGAGAGAAAATGTAAAAATATATGAGTAATAATAAATTTGTAGTTTGTAAACATAAATCTACCAAAAACTTTAATTAACATGTTGAACCCTCGATATTTGGGTTATTTGATCGACTAAACTCAACACATCTTTGAAAAGTAATTAAAAGCTACAAATAAAAAAAAGTAAAATAGTCTGTAGCTAACCTAACGTAAACATTTTTAAAAGTTTTTTTAAAATGTTTTTTTTTTTCCCTTTTAATGACTTTTCAGAGTGAGGTTGAGATGTTGAGTTGAATTCATTCTGAGGTGTCCGGTCACTGATATTTGGATCTGTTATTGCACAAACTCTTGTGAATCTTTATCGAAAGTTATATTCAGTTTAAACTATTTTCTAACGATAAACATGTATTTAATTTTACAAAAAAACAGTTGTGTGTTTTTATAAAAGATTTTTTGTGTTCGTAAAAAATTAAGGCATGTTTTATTTGTCTTATCTATATATTTTACCAAACAGTTAGACCAATCACCTGATGGTAAGGTGAGCGCTTAACCCAATCTCTAGGCACCTGATTTGTTTTGAGCTTCGAGCACCGAGTTTAAATTAGGTTTGGCCATTGTGGCTCGAGCGCCGCGGCCGCCCAAAGTGGGGTCCGGCCGTCATTTAGCGGGGGCGACAGCTAGCCGCGACCCAAATCATTTTCAACGGAATTAGGATTTGCTGCCCACACCGGGCTTGTTTCCCCCACCCTATCACCCCCTTACACCTAACCCCCATCCGTTTCCCACCTTGCACCCATCCCACAAACCGCTCGGCGATGACTACCCGTCCGCACGACGAAAGAGTCATGGGAACGGTTTCACTAATTCACTGATAAACTGTTTCACTAAATAACGCGACTGAGCACAATAAGTCATTACTTTCATGGATTATATGGTTTATAAATGAAGGTACCTACCTCTGTGTGGAATTTGCGCCGAACCCCGTATCGAACCACATATCACCCCGCAGATTTGTATACCGGAAAGGGTCAAATTTTTTTACATATACACAACATAAATCCTTTATATCTCCATAAGGCTCTATTATACGCACTCAAAAAAGAAGAAGATTTGAAAGAGGGAAAATATGTTAATACAAATGATAAAGGCAGCGCGCAAATATAAAAAAAAAAAAAATTATAGACTGTTGTGGAAATATTTAATAAGACATGACTTATGTAAAATAGAGTAAAATCTCTCGATAACTGATTTAAGCAGCATTTAAAGAAACACCGTGAATGTTTTCATACCCACAGCATGTTAAATAACAAAAACATATATGTTTACAATTTTCGGAGCATATTTTGCGTTTTTTTTCTATTGCTCGAATTTCATATAATTACTCTTTCAACTCTGCAAATGGAGAGAAAATAATATGTTCACATTTTTTTAAGAGCTTAAAAACTTTAAAGGAAAAGTATGTCATAATATAACAGATTTCCGTTACGTCGGTAAAACTTCAGAATGAACTCTCTTCGAACAACCAATCAGTTCTTCCAATCTGTTTTAATATCGTTCATAACTCTATTGATTACCTATTCCTCTTTGAATATTACGAGTTGCACGTGCCTGAAAACTTCAGCCGTAGATACTACACGGTAGAACAGATATTCTAGTACAGTATAGCATGACAAGTAAGAGAAATGGTGGTATTGACAGACCTTTCTAAAACAGTAGGATATATTATTTAATTATTCCAATACTAACAATTTTAAAATAAGGAATCTCGTACCATAGATGGTTACGTCAAAAAGTTTCCAAAATTTGATGTACTTGTATATCACATCGACGTACATATCAAATAATCACCCTCTGACCTACTGTTATATAACCGGCCCCAATCCTAGCAGCGAGCAGTCACCCCGCCCCACCCTTACCAGAAATAACCTGCCTACTCCCTGAACAACTTTCCCCACTCCCGGCCAGCATCTGGGTGCCCTTCATATACCCCGAAGGAAAGCCTTCCACGTATTTTTATTTTATACCTAGAAATATTATCAATATTAATCAGTTACCATGGAATTTCGTTGGTACTTTCCAATTTTAGAAAATTTTAGACTAAGCTAACAGTTCGTATCCAACAAAACAAGCATTATTCGAAGGTTTTTAGAGTGGCCAAATTTAAGGATTCAATTATCATTATTTCTCGGAAGTTAAAACACTTATTTTCAGACTCATGAACATAAAATCGAAACCGTGGAAAACAAGTTAATTGATTTTATTGAATGTTGGTATGTGAGTATATTACTGTGGCAAGGAGATATTTAGTTAATTTTTTTTCTCGGGTCTTCTTTGAACGCGGGTTTGCCGTCATCAAAGCGTTCTTCAAGTCCCAAATGTCACGAGTTACCAGGGCTAGTCTGAATCTTAGGTGTCTACGATTAATCACTGGGACAATACAAATAATTTTGTGAAAATCTTTTATTGCATTTTCATATTCTGTTCCGTGATGGAAGTCATCAGACTACAGCTGCGCGACCTTTTTCATACAAAACCTAAATTTGGATTTGAGTCCAAAACTCCAAAACGAAACAGAAAAATTATTTTTTTAATCAAATGATATACAGCAAATATCTAGTATGGATATATGCAACTTGGTTGTTTTTAAATAATAAAAAAAACTTGCTTTTACCCGCGGCTTCGCTCGCATGGTTTTTTACTGTATAAAATTTTTTCTCAAGGGAATGAAATGTTTTTTACGGGATAAAAGGTTGTTACGTTACAAATTGTCACGTGGCGGGATTCGAGAATAGACCCCTCCACGGACTGGAGAATAAACCGCCAATATAGAGGCGCGCGCATTACCCCCTCCCGCGAGCAACAAACCGAGCGGCCGCCAGAGCCCGGCAAGCGGCCAGTCTTCAGCAAGCGAGCTTCCCGGGCCCACGTTCCGCGCGAACATGGGCGACACAAGTTCAGTTTCGCCGGTTGTGCACTTCCGGTCCACGCATGGACGCTGCAGAGACTGAGACAACAAGCGCGTAAAGCCGCTGTTGGCCCATAAACCAAACGTGAGTCAATTACCATGTTACCCTTTGTGTGCAATTAAATGTTTTAGCCCTAACCACGCGTGATAGAGAGCAGAGACGGACGTTCAAACTAACTTTCAGCTAGGATCGTTCCTCTTATGTATTATTGTGTCTCCTAGAATTGAATAAACTATTTATGTGATAACCTACCGTGTTTTGCTTGACGAGAGAGGCCCTGGGAGAATGGAGAAGCGTGAAGTTCCGAACCACAAGCACTAGCCTTGAGGTTACGAGAAATCCTGCTTGCACCGAATCCTGAGCTAGTTTTTATTTGGGGCAGATACAGCAACTAATTGTATTAAATATGTGGGAGCTTTCTCCAACCCTGCCGATAGCATCAGCCCGCACGCAGACGCTAACACTGGCGCTAAACGTGGGGCCATTTAAATTTTTTCTGTTCCACCACGGCCTCGTTCCCAAGCAACAATTGTAAACTCTGAAATGTTATTATGATGTATTGTTTATTCCCAATTGTCTAGCACTTCCAACAGGAATCTCGGCGCGAACGTAATTTCGAATCACAATTTAAATTATTACGGGCGCGATTTTATCATTTGTGACTCGTCACTCGACAAAATATTACCGGTATTCCAACGCAAGGTGCCCAACCTAGGAAGTTGTCGCTGCGAATAATACAGTGATTACAAAGTGTCGGCCGATTAAAATTGCTATTTTCAATACAAGTGAATAGTGGAAATAAACACAAATTAAAGAAGAATTTATTCAACAATTAAAATCATGTACATGATAAACAAATCATCCGCTTGGTCTCGAAAGTGCTAAATATTTTTAATAATATACTATATTGCAGCACGCTGGTACGTCTCTTAAACGGACACTTGCTGACACCTAGGGAACAAGTGGATTTAAATTCTTTCTGTCATTTGACAATTAAGTATTTTTGACTCTGTCGTCTGATGAAACCGGATCATGCCGAATCACATTCGAATAATGCAAAAAATACTAAATTCGCGTTGACGTGGATTCCTTGACATCTGACACTATAATACCTTGTCAATTGACAAAGAAGGTAATATCTTGTCGAAAAGACGAAGGGAATTCGCGTGTAAATACCAAAAATTGGTGCTGTTTAAAATCAGGCTATAGGAAGCCGCGTAATGAAACCATGCCCCCAAGATATTGTTGAATTCTCAAACAAATTACTTCCACGAAAACTTGTGAAAATTTTTTTTCGATTTTTCCTTTTTTCGATTTTTTAATTTTCGAAATTTTTTTTTCCAAAACGCTTGGAGTTTTTCTTAAAAACGCATGGACAGAGGAAAATCGCTGCCCAAATTTTCTCCAGTTTCGGACTCTGAAAATTTTTTCGATTTTTCCTTTTTTCGATTTTTTTAAATTTTCGAAATTTTTTTTTCCAAAACGCTTGGAGTTTTTCTTAAAAACGCATGGCCAGAGGAAAATCGCTGCCCAAATTTTCTCCAGTTTCGGACTCTGAAAATTCTTTTTTCGATTTTTCCTTTTTTCGATTTTTTAATTTTCGAAATTTTTTTTTTCCAAAACGCTTGGAGTTTTTCTTAAAAACACAGTGCCAGAGGAAAATCGCTGCCCAAATTTTCTCCAGTTTCGGACTCTGAAAATTTTTTTCGATTTTTTCCTTTTTTCGATTTTTTTAATTTTCAAAATATTTTTTTTCCAAAACGCTTGGAGTTTTTCTTAAAAACGCATGGACAGAGGAAAATCGCTGCCCAAATTTTCTCCAGTTTCGGACTCTGAAAATTTTTCCGATTTTTTCCTTTTTTCGATTTTTTTTAAATTTTCGAAATTTTTTTTTCCAAAACGCTTGGATTTTTTCCTAAAAAGCACGTGGCCAGAGGCAAACCTCTGCCCAAATTTTCAAATAACCCAAACACTTACAAATACGCGTTTTTTCGCAGAAGCATTTTGTAAAAAAAAAAAAATATATATACGTCCCCAGTGGTCAATCCCTGGCAAAAATTTCTTTCCAATTACGGATAAAGAGTCGAGTTCTCGTTTTTCTCCCAACGTAAGGTCACCCTGACACGACCCTATACACTATGGAAGTCCCTCAAGTCACGCTGGGTATAATCCCCCACATTTCTACGTCAAAAAAGGAAGAACTACTACAGGCCCTGAGAAATAGAAAGATTTCTCCCAGGAATAAATCCAAAAAATGCCTTATTCAATATGCTTCTTGCTACAACAAAAAGTACATCAGGAAGCACATCACGTTCAAGGAAGAAGACATCGTCTGGAGGAGAAACAACACTCTGTCACAAGGTGCGCTGTACTTCTCTGCCAAATTGGCACCCCGTTTTGTAAAGACGAAAGTTCTAAAGAAAATCTCAGACCTGGTTTACCGATTGTCCGACATCTCTGGTAAACACATAGGTAACTACCATATAAAGGACATTGTAAAAAGTGGGAACATGGAAACAAACTCCATTGCCACGCCCGTATAACCCCAACGGTTATTCCTTGACTCCTAGCAACCATTCGTCTACACCGTGACATGGATCACTATGGAAGTCAACCCTTTTGTTTCGTCACTAATGAGCGGCCTCTCGTAAACGATTGTCACTCATTAGGACACTCAAACGAAACCTTTCTAGCTCTGGCACAGTGTTGTCAACTGTAGCCAAAGTCATGGAAGAAATTATAATTCTCCCTTGTGGTTTCGTTTCATTTTATTTTATTTTTGTTTGTATAAATATCTCGTCATCATCAGTCATTCGCCTCTAATTGCTGCCCCAGGTGTCAAACCTTGGAAACATCGTTTTTTTTCTAAGCATGCACACCTCTACCTGAAATTGATCACTTCGGAGAAAGGAATTCCCTGTGGCTTACTGCAAGTAGTCAGAGACTACGTGCCCAAGGTTTTGTGCATCGTCACAACTCGCAGCATCATATTTTCACATCATCATGTCATACCTCGTCACCCCTTTCTAAATGTTAGAAAAATCTTTTTTGTACATTAAATATCGGGTCCTCGCCAAAGTGCATCTAACCCTTATGTCATATGTAGTTAAATTAGGTAAGCAAACCTGTGTAAACCCACGGCGGTATCAGATGTTTGCTACCCGTTCTAAGTTTTTTTTTCTGTTTTTTAAGAAAATAGAATGGCGCTCAATAAATAACCCAAATTGCTCTAGCTCTCCCCAGAACTGGATGTGGAGTCTGGAAAGTATCGTTATAAAAGGGACAACTTTCAACGTGCCTCTTCATTAACGATAAATTTTTTTACAACATTTCAGCAACATTGAGTCACCCTGGGTCTCAACTGCTCAAACTGAAATTTTGGGGTTGCCTTGTTGTGACTTATCACGTGCAAAGTACGAGGTCACAACAAGAAGCCAGGTCTCCAAGTGAACCACCCTGTGAACAACCCATCCCATTATTATAATTTTCATAACACCAAGGTGTGTCCATCGCAGTCTGTTTAAGTAAGTAAAACCTAGAAGGTCTTAAACACTCAAATCGGATCAATGTAAATAATTTTCCTTGTCAAACAACGATAAGCGCATGTCTTGTATTGTTGCTACCATCGTACGTGTAAGTACAACAAAAGTTGTACCATCACGATACGATACTCTGTGCGTAACCAAAAGGGTTGTACCACAAAGGATCTCTTTTGCGGTAAGCTTAGATGAAATTCACATTCCATCAGCACGCCAGAATTTTTTTTGTCCCTTAATTGTTGAAGTATAAAATCTTGGCCAGATCTTCAATTATGTTTTTGCCTTTGTGCAAGTCTTTAACGTACGCTAATATGGATTTATTATGCTACGGTATTGTTGTACTAAGTACATCAGTATGTCTCGCCGTCTGTATTGAATAGGTACCTTTATATGAACGTTAACCTTTGTTGCCATCATAGGTGGGAACCTTATAAAATCTGCCGTCATAGATGGGAATCTCAGAATATCTACTAAATGCGATACGGGGAGCCCGTTATAATTACTCTGTGGGTTTTTGCCAGAAATGTCATAAATACCTAGTCTTTTGCACCTCCCTTCAATACTGGGCAACCCAGTTGTAATTCGTTCATTGTTATCCGTGAAGACGTTATAAAACTTACTTGCAAATCTTTTGATTTTGCAATCTTGTACGCTATACGTGAAGACGTTATAATACTCACCATGAATCGTGCGAACGAAATAATATCAAACCTTTATGTGTGAACTACTCAATGTAGTCCACACCCCTTTTTTGTAATCATTAATATGCCCGTGGACTTCCTGTCACAAGAACCCAGGAACTATCTACTATCTCAAAAGGACTAATCATACGCTTCACTCATGATTATGGGGCATCGTGTCGTGGGAGTTAAGTTGATGGACACAAAAATACCTAACTCGTTGTCTGGGAGACGAACAAAGAAAATCCCCAGGTTTGTGAGATTTGAGCAAGGGTCTGTCATTTCTCGCAAACAAGTAGGAGAATAAAACGACCCCTAATCTTCTGCCCAATACACGTAGAGGATTAGACTTTTATGTCAGTGTATTCTTTTGTCCAACACTACCAAATATTATTGTAATGTGCCAGGATGACTGCTGTAGACCTTGTTTCACCTCCACCCAGAGGTCGAATTTCGGAAATAGCCGAGTCCCCAGCAGTTTTCTTCGTTCAAATGTTCCCAACTATCACCCCTCCCCTTCCTCGAAATTATCCGTGAATGGGGATATATGCGTTACGCACTTGGCGTTTCGTTTGTCAAATGGGACAATCTTCATACGCGGATCCTTTCAACTTCCTACTCCTTTCCCAGTTGTCATTATTGTAATGTGCCAGGATGACTGCTGTAGACCTTGTTTCACCTCCACCCAGAGGTCGAATTTCGGAAATAGCCGAGTCCCCAGCAGTTTTCTTCGTTCAAATGTTCCCAATTATCACCCTCCCCCTTCCTCGAAATTATCCGTGAATGGGGATATATGCGTTACGCACTTGGCGTTTCGTTTGTCAAATGGGACAATCTTCATACGCGGATCCTTTCAACTTCCTACTCCTTTTCCCACTTTGTTATAACTAATCTTGTACGCAATGTTTTGTTTTTCGAAAGTAGAAAAAATGCTACCGTATAGACGTGAGCATAGGTCATGGAAGACCAACTTCTTTCGAATGGGGAATTTTGTTATACGTACAATCCCTCAACCACGTATTCTTGGAAATGTATTTGGTAAAAAAAAAAAAAACCAAAAGGGGTTACACAGAACCTGTCCTTGAATACGTACCTTTGTAACATGTATTAGGAATTAGCCACATTTAGTTAGCTCTCTCTCCGTCTCTCTCTCTACACGCCAAACAAATCCAACTTTTTCTCAACATGCACACTTGTTTCTCTCCAAACTTTTTTCATCATTGGTCTACTAGGCAGGTAAACTTCAAGAATTTTGTTCTAATAATAATTTTTGCCGGATTTAAAAAAAAAAAAAAACCAGCAGCTCTGCACCCTATCTACATCTGCGCCTCTTCATGCTGCCCTCGCTACCGTCACGGAGGTCCCTTGCCTTCAATCCCTGCGTACCAAAAGCACCCGACCGCATCTAACATAACCTAGTGTGAGTCGTGCGTGTAGTTGCGAATTGTATCACCACAAAGAACCGACACTCAAAACAAACCCGAGCACGCCAGCTCTAGGTTGGTTCCTGTTCCTGTTGCCCTTGTGCAAATGCTCTGCTGCCATTATGCAAATATTCCTGCTGCATAATACAAATGTTCCTGTTGCCCTTGTACAAATGTTCCTGTTGCCCTTGTGCAAATGTTCCTGCTGCCATTATGCAAATATTCCTGCTGCATAATACAAATGTTCCTGTTGCCCTTGTGCAAATGTTCCTGTTGCCCTTGTGCAAATGTTCCTGCTGCCATTATGCAAATGTTCCTGCTGCATAATGCAAATGCTCTGCTGCCATTATGCAAATGTTCCTGCTGCATAATACAAATGTTCCTGTTGCCCTTGTGCAAATGCTCTGCTGCCATTATGCAAATGTTCCTGCTGCATAATGCAAATGCTCTGCTGCCATTATGCAAATATTCCTGCTGCATAATACAAATGTTCCTGTTGCCCTTGTGCAAATGTTTCTGCTGCCATTATGCAAATGTTCCTGCTGCATAATGCAAATGCCCTACTGCCATTGTGCTGATGCTCCTGTGCCCTTGCGCAAATAACAATACCAACGATTGTTCACAAAACAATCCCATTACATACAAAAACCAGTGTACCAACCACCAATTACGATTCCACTCTCCAATACTTCAATGGTTTCGTACTGGCTCACCCACAGGATCCGGAAGCAGTTACCCTTTCGACCTCTGTGACAGGTAGAACTCTCCACACCACCTAGAAGCCTCATCATGTGTTCTCTTCCTCGTATTTTCTTAAAGGCCCTAGTGTCCCTTGAGTGTAATCTCAAATGGGCCAGGTTACTGTGACAAAGTAACCTTGTAACTTCAGTGAAACGTTCAACCACCCCAGACATCCTACGCAAACCACGTTCGCAAACATTAGCTCACAGACCAATGATACAATTTTAGAGTTTTTTTTTCTATCACTGCATAACCCTTGTACCTTTCTTCAACAGATCCTTGTTCTTTGCAACTGTATTTATGTATGCCACTGCCTTTATATACATTTATTGACAATTCCTTGTTACACCATGTATCATCTCTTTTGTGTTCTGTTCATAACTATTCTCCAGCTAGGAATCTCTCTCTCTCTCTCTCTCCTCGTTTCTCTTAAATGTTTTTGGCACAAGTGCTGAAAAGGTAAGAGGATTTATTAGTCCTACAGCTCCATTACCACGTCGCTTTTATTGCGGCGAGGGGGGAAGTGTTACGTTACAAATTGTCACGTGGCGGGATTCGAGAATAGACCCCTCCACGGACTGGAGAATAAACCGCCAATATAGAGGCGCGCGCATTACCCCCTCCCGCGAGCAACAAACCGAGCGGCCGCCAGAGCCCGGCAAGCGGCCAGTCTTCAGCAAGCGAGCTTCCCGGGCCCACGTTCCGCGCGAACATGGGCGACACAAGTTCAGTTTCGCCGGTTGTGCACTTCCGGTCCACGCATGGACGCTGCAGAGACTGAGACAACAAGCGCGTAAAGCCGCTGTTGGCCCATAAACCAAACGTGAGTCAATTACCATGTTACCCTTTGTGTGCAATTAAATGTTTTAGCCCTAACCACGCGTGATAGAGAGCAGAGACGGACGTTCAAACTAACTTTCAGCTAGGATCGTTCCTCTTATGTATTATTGTGTCTCCTAGAATTGAATAAACTATTTATGTGATAACCTACCGTGTTTTGCTTGACGAGAGAGGCCCTGGGAGAATGGAGAAGCGTGAAGTTCCGAACCACAAGCACTAGCCTTGAGGTTACGAGAAATCCTGCTTGCACCGAATCCTGAGCTAGTTTTTATTTGGGGCAGATACAGCAACTAATTGTATTAAATATGTGGGAGCTTTCTCCAACCCTGCCGATAGCATCAGCCCGCACGCAGACGCTAACAAGGTATACTACGTCATTTCCCAGCCCTCCAATTATCTCTGTGCAAAAACATCACTTCGATCGATCGCTCTATTTATATTATTATTTTTGGATTTTAGAGAAGGTACTTTCTATAACATAATTCAATTTACCAAATTCTGACACAGGCATTTAAATATAATAGCGAGTTCCCGACATGCGTTGCTATGCTACTTAATCAAGAAATTCATTTATTTATTCAATCATTCATTCATTCAATCATTCATTCATTCATTAATTCATTCATTCATTCGTTCATTCAATCATTCATTCATTTTTTCAGTCATTCATTTCCCGTCATGCGTTGCTACGCCATTTAATAATAAATTGTTTCTCCCTGCGTGTCCTTTCGAACTTAGGAAGGATGTTCGTGGGGTGGGGGAAGCGAGAGATGGGAGTGGGGAGAGGGAACGCGTGAGGGGAAGGGAATGCGGAAGAGGAAGGGGAGGCGGAAGGGGAGCTTGACAAATGGGAAAGGACACGCAGGGAGAAACAATTTATTATTAAGTTGCATAGCAACGCGTTCCGGGAACTCATAAATAGAAACCATCGCGGGCATGCACACATCAAATCCTCAAAGTTTCATCGCAATTGGATGAACGGTTAGTAATGCATAATTTCATGATGCCAGAACTCACTATTGTATATAAAAACCATCGCGGGCATACGCAATCAAATTCCCAGAGTTTCATCGTAATCGGATGAATGGTTTAGCAACGCATAGACATCTCACAAACATATTTTGATTTTTATATATATCTAGAAGATAAAAGATATATTATCAATGGCGGAAATTTAAAATGCTGTAAAGAGCAAATTGTCAATTGTTCAGGAGAGCGAAAAAAGCTTTTTTTAACATTTTTTATAAATTTATTTTATAACAGAATTTAATTTATTTGAACATTTCAGAAAAAAAATCTTAAAATTCACGACGTTAAGGGCACACTTATTTCTTAGAAATATTTCAAGGACGACGCAGATGGAAAGAGAAAAAAAACGGAGAAAATTTACATATTTAAATCATTTTTGAATTTCTTGTCCTTTACAGCATTTTAAATTTCTTTACTTACAAAACAAAGTAAATACATATTATATTATGTGATACAATTATATCATATATTTTACTAAAACAATTTTTCATGGTCGAAGTGTGGATAGCTAATTCAAACGTTATTTCGCTTCTTAATATTTTGACATTTTTAACCCTTATTATACGTGGTTCGCTGCTAAACTTTTCGAAAAAATCAATAATTAGTTATTTATTATTGTGATTTATTTTTGGGGTATTATGCCGTGTAACACTACCTCCTTCTTTAGCTAGCGTTTCGGACAGCATCGCAGTTTCCATCTCAGGGTAGACGTGAAATTACACTTTCACAGATAATTACATACCCACACATAATACTGCAATGCTATCCAAAACGTTGGCTACAAAATGAGGTAGCGCAATACGGCATAATACCCCAAAAATAATCACGATAATACCGTGAAAAACTCAAATCATATCAATTAGTTATTTGTATATTTTTTACTAGTGTGATAAATAACTTTTTACTTGATATTTAATTGGCTTTTGGTGTAGTACAAATGGAGATAATTCAACACTAAGTTAGCATAAGAAAACAGATATGTTTAAAACCTCCATGTGTTTCGACCGCATCATCAAAAATAAGAATTGTGGTGAGGTCAGATTTTTATCCCGGCAGCGTTTATTGAATTTTCAGTACAAATGTTCTCATTTCCGCAACAATTTATTCGCGAAAGCAAAATATATTATGGCGTAAGAACCACAGGTGACAGAGAACGTTAAATCGCAACAAAAGTAACGTCTCACGAAACTCTGCGGAATGAGAAGTCGGGAAGTATCTTGATTTTCACACGAAAATTCATCGAGAATATTCACGCCTCGTTTGAACAGGGCGGCACCGATCGAGTACTAATTGTTGTATTTATAGTTTTATGAACAGTAGGCCAAAATGTATGTTTATAATTTTATAAATCAAAACCAAATTTTCCTCCCAATTCTTAAGATTTGTAAGTTTCTAGGCACTTAAATACCTAGACACTTAGAACCATACACCCAAAATATTTAACGTATGAAATTTTTGAATTTCAAATAAGAAATTAATTACTATGTATTTGTCCAAAGAAACAGCATTACCACAATAGTATTTTTTTTCAATCTTTCTTCAACAAGTACGTAGGTACCATAATATTGAAAAAAGGCGAATAAGGATGCCGAAATAAACACGACGATCTCAAATTTGAAAAAATAATTTTACTGAACTAGTAAAACGGCCACCACCCTCTTGAAACAGAAACGGAACGTACACAAATTTTATAGATATACGAAATTCAAAACGTTCGAGTTAAATCAAGGCTTTGACACGTTCGGTCAATAGTGGTTGGTCAGCTATCAAACATGAATGAGTTCAGTTGCCATCAGCACTTGTAAAGCGGTACGTACATTGGTTTTGGCATCATGAAAGTCACATGTTTTTTCTTCCAGGAATTTATAGGTCTATGTCAAATAAACCAGTTAAATATCAACGTATCTAAATCCAAGACAAGAGGTATTCATACAAGTTTTCACATCAGCTCACCTCACCTCACCTCACAAGTGAGGTATTCACATAACCCCGGCTGCTCCCGTCTGGAGCCAGTGAGACTAAGGCACCAAACACGACTAAAGCCATTTCAAGCAACGTTTCAATTCTGAATGGCGGTCTTACAACAGAGCGATACAAAGAGTATCTTTCACTCTGGAACGTGTCGCAAATATAGTATGTATCATTTTTAATTAATTAATTGTGAAATAAGACAGATTAATCAAAAACCATTTATTTGCGCACGCCAGGATACGATCCCGCGACCTTCGGATTGTGAGTAAGAGCTTTACCCCTAGATTATGGAAGCCGTCAAATAATAGATACCTAGAAGCTACGTGACGAAGCAACCACAGTCGCCTACTATGCTACTCTTTAAAGTTGGTTTGTTTCGATGGTTCCATGCCAACTGAGAATAAAGTCAACTCAACAGCTGTTTGAAAAGTCATTCAAAGCTATGAAAAAAATAATTTTTAAATAGCCTATAACCCTTACCTAACGTAACCTATTTAACCATTTTTTAATATTTTTTGTCTTCACTTTTAATGACTTTTCTGAGTTGGTTTCATTCTGGGTTGTCCGGTCACCGGTTTCGATACACGGCGCTAACTGACACTAAACTTTTTTCAAGTAAAGCCGTAGAGTTAACACGATGTCAAGTGAGTAGCAATGAAGACAATATCGATGTACCAAGAGAACGTGTGCATTTTTAATTAATTTGAAAGTCAATATTTGGTAAACACACCATGGAGTATGGTGTGGGTATTTGGAGGCGGTAGTCGGTCACAAGAATTGGCTCTATTGTTCGATTTATTTGAAAAATATTTTCTTTTCCATGATGAATTGACTTTCTCTTCCCCTTATATTTGTATATTCCTCAATCCTCGCCACGGAATCACGTTATATTTTTATTCCCCGCACTGTAAATCACCAGCTCGGGTGACAAATGACTCCCAGCGGCCCGTGTTAATATTTGTCCCGAACCATTTAACAACGGGACATGTGAATAGCTCATAATAATGCCAAGGCAATTATTATTATTCATGGTAAGAGGGAGCTTTGAACGGAAAAAGAAAAAAATAATTCAGTTTGCGAAAATCACACATATTTTTCATTTTATGAGGTCAGCCACCATGGTCATAAAGACTAAAAGGTTTATTTTAAAATGTTTTTAAATAGGAAATAATATTTGACTGCTATAATTAATCGTGTGAATTTACTGTGGGTGTGTCCTTTCTACTTCATTAAATATAAATTACCTTATCTTATCTTAAACAACAAAAATATTGTATCATCTTACCTCTTACCTATTAAATACCTTATCTTATTATATAATTAATAGTCTCATCTTACACATTTTACCAAGTTACGCTATGTATTTTTATGAATTAAAGTATGGTATATATATTTCATTCATAAAATGAATGACTTTTTATCTCTAATTGTGACAGGCAAAATAAGGTGTATTTGTTTATCAACACTTATCATATTTCCTGAGACTCATATCGAGCCTAGTAAAGCAGGTAGCCAAGAATTTTTTTTTAGTTGATAATTTCTCAACGTCATCCAGATTAAAATATGCCGTTTCGTCGATATCCAGATTAAAATATGCCGTTTCGTCTCTAATTATAAATTAATTTTCAAGTTTATAAAAAAACATTGCTTTTTTATAAATAATTATTTATTCTGTGATGAAAAACACGCAGACACCATGCGGATTGTAATATGGAGTCCAATAATCCCTTTCTGTTAATTTGATAGATATGATGTTCAAATGTTGTAAATATTATATTGTTACTTTTTTCGATTAAAATTGCTAATTGTTTTTTATTGCAGTTTAATAAATTTACAAAAACTTAAATTCTTCCATCAAAATAATATATTTATTTTGCTCCAATTAATGGGAAAAAAACAGTTTTCTCAAAAACTGACAGAAATTTCCTTCTGCCATTTATCAGCCGATGTATTTATATGGACATATGAAAATTAAGTTTTAAGAATTCATGACTAAAAAGCTTAACCATGGTATTAATATAATATATACGAAAATTATCTTAAGTAATTTAATATTTATGTAAACATTGAAATATGAACAATTTAAAAAGCAAATTAAGTCCCTGAAATTGGATAATGATATATTGTACCCTTAATCAATTAACGTCTAATAAAAAAATGTAATATTGTCATTGTTTTTTATATCTATGTCAAAAAGTATTTGTATATTTATTTCATTCAAGACATTTAAGACTTTGATCATTGTATACACTTCTCAGAACATTATGTCTTTTTTTTATGCATGTAAATACTCCTCCCATAAACACGAGCTCCTAGAGCTCAACTTATGGAGTAGTAGAACCATAAAATTAATTATTATGTAAACCTAGGTAATAATATTATAAATGTAATAATTATTGTTAAAATGAATAAATAAAAAAAAAATTAAAAATAAATATTTCTCCCTTACTCTGTTCAGCAAACCGCGAAATTCTGGAAAAAAGTAAAAAGCATTCCGGCTACGCCTGTTAGTTGTGAATGGATTCCTGAAAGAATAACTCTTTCTTCACAAAATGTGACTCTATGACTTTTTTAGAAACTCTGTAACTTTATTTAGACTATAAACTTGAATCAGGAACGAGCGTGACAGCCTGGAAAAAAATCATTTCTCTTATGCTCTCAAAATTTTAATTCTCAAAATCTCATAGTTTCCTGTACCTTCACTATGAAGGGGCAACCCCATATACTACAAACATTTGTCGAATAAGTCTAAAAAACCTCTTAGATCTTTCTACTCAAGAGCCATCTATGTCTCGAAGCTCGAAAAATCACACTTAGGTACTCTAGGCAAGGGGAAACGACAACAGCTGGTAACAAAAGTGTAAAGAAATAAAGGCTAGAATTGATTTTAGTTAGTTATTCAATGGCTAATAGATTTCCCTTCCCTCGCTTGAGCTCGTTTACGCTAAACATTACCCTTGTCCGCACGGACCAATGATTCCAACATACGCCGCACAGTGGACGGAATAAAGAAAAAAACTTGAATTAATTGTTTGCTGACTAAATATAAGTGCAATTTTATTTTTGGATCTTATGAATGAATTATAACTATTTTGATGTGAATTTTTTTTTGTTTGTTGTCAAAAATTTGTTTTTCAAACCTCACAATGTAACTGCAGCTTTTTCTCCATTTCTTCATAAACTGTAGTGAAAAATTATTTACGGTTTTGTAAAATGTAGGGCTCAAAATGTTCGAACCTGCCGCTGTGTGATATGTTTGTGTTATGTAATTAATCAAATGTCCTTTTATTTCACAGAAGTGGCATTTAATATACCCCGTTCTTTAAATGCCTCGAATAATTCTCTCAGGGGAATGCATATAGACCTTCCTGAAAATAACTAAATTGTTCAAGGGAGGATAAAAGATGATCACAATTTATATGATATAACGTCAACAATAAGTATATATTTGTTTCTAAATGCTTATATGAATAAACATTTTAACAGCAAAAAAAAAACAAAAATAGTGGAACATTAGATGTCAGTTCAAATCTGACACACATGTGATATTGATGTATGGTTTAGTAAATTAAATAAAAAATTGAACCTTGAAGAATGTCAGATTTAACAAATTTTTGTATATATGTATATCTAAACGTCACTTAATACACAACCGTCTCTGCCCTTGCGTAGGTGCGAAGTGAAAAACGCGATGCCGATCATCAAATTTACGACACACTTTGAGGCGTTGCCAAACTTCCGTAAAGCGCTTTTGACATATTTAAATAAACACATAAAATATGGAAACTATTGTGCTTTACTAAAAAAACATTTATTACACGTTAAAGTTTGCAAAAACCACTTAATTTGGGTTTTTTCTCCATCCCGTCCACTGTGCGCCGTTTGGACCGACACGGAAGGTTATCTATGTGTCTACTGGATGGGCATTGGACATGCAGCTGTCAGCGGTAAAACGCAGTTTCTGTATGGTCAGTGTTTTGAAAAGCTATTTCCCAGTCTGTTTAAAACCATGAATTTGTAAAACTCATTTTGCTCGCTAATTGCATTCACTCAAAGGGGAGCGCTTTTGCTTCGTGAAAACTTACAAAATGTACTTTGTTTGAAATTCAAGAATCTGTAGCCATTAAAGAATAATAAATAATAAAAACCAGAGCATGATAATAAAAATGTCAATCTATTAATAAAATAAAAGTTAGAAATCTCGTAGAATAAAAGGTTTATTGTAAAACTAGAAATTGTACAAATAATGATTATTTAACGGATTGACAAATACTCTTAGATTGTAATTAAATTCTCAGGGCGTGCAAGACACTCGAAGATATTTTCTTGAGATAAAATTCAAATGTCACGTTGGTTATGATTCTTAAAATTTTAGAGTAGACTAGTTAAAAATCAAGTAATGCGTAAGTGCGTCAGAATTAGTTGCTGGTCACAAAATTATAAAGCAAAAAATAAATATGTAAACAGGTACCAGCATTAAATTTGATGTCTCTTTCAGGTAGTTTAATATTTTTTTCTAAACTAACTGGATCAGGATTAGTCAACCTTTTTACCCGAAGGCCAAAATTACCCATTTTCAATTTGTTCGCTAACCGCTGAAGGTTTGACAATATTAAGTTTGCAGTCGGTGGTATCGCAAGCCTGTCTGTATTTATTTATAAAACAATTGTAGAATGCAAAATACAAAGTTTTGAAGGCGAAAATTTTATAACTCTAAAGCCAAACCAAAAAATTTGGTCGACTTTAATCATTCAGAAATATTAGAAATGTAACAAATACCCAATTGCAATTATGAGCATCTATTGATTTTTTAAAACGTTTTCAATTTGGGAGGCGGGAATGGGTACCGCCGCCCCGGAAACCTTTATTGGATAACCAAATAGGTCGCCCCAAGTGGTTTGCTATGTTTGGTGATTTAGCAGGGGTGCCCGGGTTCATGGGGTGAGGTTTATCTAGGTCTTGGATGACCAGGACACACTGAACCCCAGATTCCTACCCACCCCTAAAACCCTTTTTCTTCCCCGAATTCTCCTCCATTTCCTTTCCTTTAAAAAACCCTCCACACAGCATCCCCAAAGATTACATAGGCCCTGAGGGAAATTATTTTCCTCAGGGCCTCCTGTGTAGAGCTCATTCAAAAACAGAACAATAAAGCACTGCGCTGCTATGGTGATTTTTTTTCTAGACTTAAGGGTAAACTTATGAGTATTTATAATGTACTCTTTACGTTCATAGATGGCGCTAATTCAATTATTTTAAGGAAAAACATTTTGTGAAGTCATGCTTTAAAATATTTAGACGAATTATTTGTATGCACTAGTACGCACTCAAAATGAATATAAAGAAATATTTTTGTCCACGTAAAAACTCGATTATTTCAAGAAAAGTATACAAATACGATATTCAATTGAATCTCAGATACAAGTTTTCTGCTAAACTCTTTTTTTGGGTGTTATTTCATCACAAGACAACAGAATCCGTTGAATATTCTTAACCGAATTTTTTAAATATTTTATTTGGCCAAGTTGGCAGTACACAAAGGGGACATGCGAAATGGGCTAATAAATTTCGTAATTATTGGACCAGGTAACGACACAAAAGTTTTTAATTTACAGTTAGTAATAACAATAACAACGATATGTTTATGTAGCGCAATTGGGTGTTATTTCATCGCAAGAGCACTTTACTCTAATAACTTAATCTACATTACGAACTTATCAACTTTAAATTTACTGGATAATTCAAATTCAGATGGGCTCTTCATTATTACTCCCATGGTGATGTTTACATTATAAAGGCAAACCAACTACCAGTTACTTTAATAACATCAATATATTCAGAGAATCAAAACACGCTACATAATTTAAATATTGATAGTTAGATATTTGAGGTTAAGAGTAAACATTATAATACAGTATAATTATTTCTTGAAACACAGCAAACTTAATTTGTGGCACCATTTTAAATCAAAATTAAAAGATTTCTTTGCTTTAACCGCGCTTATTGTTTATTAAAAAAAAAAAACGGCTTGCAAGCGATGTTCACTTCCACCCTTTTTAATTTAATTTATTATTTATCGAGTTAATATAAACTAGATGAATATAAACTAATCAGCACAATGTAAAATTTCATTTGATAAATTAAAATATCTCTACAGTAAGCAAACATTCATTCTTTCTTCATACTTTCAGGCATTTCATCATACAGCCAGAGTTAAGTTAGCCTCACAGAAACTGGGCATACTGTACAGGGCACGCAGATACTTTAATAGTACACAACTGCTAACCTTGTACAAATCGCAAGGGCGCCCCACGGTTGAATTTGGCAGCTACCTCTGGTCTGGAGCCCCAAAATACCTGAAAAAAAACCCTTGACTCTGTGCAGAAACGGGCGGTCCGTTTGATAGACTCTCCTAAACTAACAAACGGATTGCAATCTTTAGAGCACAGGCGCCAGGTGGGAATGCTGTCCTTGTTCTATCGGTATTACAATGGAAATGCTCCGAGGAACTAGCGTCATTGATCTCCTCGGCACCGGTGCGTAGTCGGGAAACATGCCAAACGCGCGCTCAACATTTGTACACGCTTGACATTAGTCACATGAGAACGGGTCGTTTCTACGACTCGTTCTTGAGTTCAACAGCTCGGCTGTGGAACGATTTGCCGGCCTCTGTGTTTCCTCCCTCCTACAACATGGGTCTTGAAGAGACTCCTTCCTCTCCTCAAAAAAACCCTCCACACAGCATCTTCAAAGATGACATAGGCCCTGAGGGAAATTATTTTCCTCAGAGCCTCCAGTGTGAAGTTAATGTAAAAAAAAAAAAATCTTTAGTCCTCTACACATTTTGCAATTCTGTGATTTTGATTTTTCATACGCACAATTTATTTCTATTTATACGAGTTTCTTGTTTCGTAAGTATGTACATTTCTATTGAAAACAATTTCACCTTTAAAGCATTTTGGCTTTTGGTTTTTTATAAATTTATTGTTATTCCTTTATTTATTATCCACAAAAATTAAATAGCACATAATATAATAACACATTAAATAGCAGTGTCTTTCAATAAACCTCGATGTTAGGTGAGCATCGCTCACCAAACATCGGCTTTATAAACAATAAACTTGGTTAAAATAAAGAAATCTCTTAATTTTGAAATAATATAATAATTAAAAATATTATAATACAGAAACGCACAGGTAGGTATTAACAGTTTTAAGCAAACACAAAACATCGATTCGAAATGAGCGGGCCGAACTACTATTTTTTGTTGTAAAGGTTTTTTTTTTTAATTAGTTCCACTGGGAGGCTCTAAGAAAAATACTTTCCCTCGAGGCCATCTTTTTAGGGAAATGAAGGGGAGAAAGTTCTGGGAAGAGAAAAGGTTAGAGAGGTGTTCAGAAGTGACGGATGTATGAATCCATTCATCTCCCTGCAGAGCAAGGCGATGGGTCGAGAAAGTCCGACTGGAGTAGCTAAGGAAATGCATCCACCGCACAAGACCTAGACAAACCTCACTCTATGAACCCAGGCACCCATGCTAAATCACCAAACGTAGCGAACCATTTGGGGCGACCTACGGCAGAGGTGTTAGTTATCCAATAAATGGTTCCCGGCACGGTGGTACCCATACCCGCCTCCCAAATGTAAAAATGTTGTATTCATTTAAAATATTAATTTTCATCAATCAGTTGTCCGGAATTTATGAAATAAATGTAGTAAAAGGTGTTTCATCAGACGTATATTACCGGGAGAGTAAAAATGCGTTAAACTTTCCCCGAGGCAAGCAAATTTATTCATTATTTCTGGAAACGAGGTCTTAGAAGTTTCTTCGGGCAGGCTTTGCAGGAAAGTTTCGTCAGCAAATGCTGTCATAGTAAGCCCTCCTCATCAGCAACATGTCGGATACGGCTGCTACTTGATTACGTTAAATTGAATAATGTCATAGGAAGGTCTCCAGCATTGCGATAACATGGGTGATGTATGAAAACTCTGAAAGTTTCAGTCTACACAAGTTTTGCCTACTTAATCGCGAAAACTAAAATTGCGAGTGAATTTAATGCAAGATATAACTAATGCTGTCAGAACTAACGTATGGATATCCCTGAAGGAAAACTTTTCGCTAACGTTTTAGTGGAAGCTGAATTCTGTATTCACAGAGATAGTACGGTTAGGGAAGAATTAATATCGTGACCTCTGTACAAATGGTAGCGTACTTTCTGAAGTCAAAATAACGAACATTGAAACTACTTTATTCAACAACAATTGTTTCTCAACAACTAGATATGTAATTAGAAAGTCTAAAACAGATTTCTAAATGCGATTTTATTCTCTGAACTGTCAAGCAAATGCTCAGACTCAGGCCAAGTGAAACGCTTTGAGGATTCAAAGGCCAATGCCCTTGGAACAAAATAACATTTACCTAACTATGAGGGTTATTATAAAAAATTGCAAATTGTGCTCAAGTCACAGGTCGAAGAAATGAGACTACGGAAAAGGGAATGTAAGTCGAACCAAAGAAATCGTACGAAAGCAGCCATGGCCCAATATGCAAGATCTTCCATAAATATTGCGATCATGATTTGAATTTTCAGTCTCTAAGGACTCACTCTCACTGTAGAAAGTCCATAATGTAGTGTTTAAGATAATTTGGAGTAAACACATTAATCATATTTTTTGTGGATAACGCACAAGAGTCCAAACTGCTCTCGTCTGGAGCCAGTGAGACTATGGCATCCCCAATTGGGATATATTGTGAGGCTGAAAGTAATGGGGAAGGGAAGAGGAAGGTGGAAAAGTGCCTGGCTATTCAGATCCGGTCGACAAACGCCACAAAAGCCATTCCACTCTGGATGGTGCCGCAAATATACTACTTCTAAATTAAAACATTGTGAAATAAAATTTTTGACAATACAAATGTTTAGTTTTAAAATACCTGAGTTGACATTATAAAATATTTAATATCCGTTTCCATAATGTTATTTATACGCAAAACATTTTTCTGAAATCAAGAAAAAATAAAAGTTTCCAAGTGTTTATTTGTCGAGCCTTGTTAACCAGCCAACTCTTCAATTACGTAAGCCTCACTTATTGGGGTATACAATGCACATAAATTATGTATAGGAAGAACCTTAACAAATTCAATTCCGTATCTTTAGTACGTGGGCCGCTAGTTGCTGCTCTTGCATGTTGATTTACTGAACTAAAAGATATTGAATTCGAATAACTGTAGTTACGCTGAGATTCCGGAAAATCTTTAGAGTTCAACAAGCTGTATTGGAAAATTGATTTCAATTAGTTGCTGAAAGTTGGATTAATATTTACATATTCTCCAGGTAACTTTGTGAAGTTTTACTCCATTTGCGATGCTTCTGCGAATCTGGCACTATTACCACGACGCTGCGGTATTAATTGAATGAATTGTGAAACAAAGGGATGTAATTTTAGATGAAAGCGACCAAAGGGGATAAAGGCTAAGCTATGCACGGCTGGAACAGATAACTCGTCAATTCATTATGCATCGGATGGTAAATTACCAAGCCAAACAGGGATAGGCTTGACGGTAGTATCTGATATTTCCTCTCAATTTATAGAAAATGAAACTATTCCTTTGCTGATAATGTAATTTTTATTCATAACAACAATAAGCAGGTGATTTGGTGATGTTATTTTGTGCAAATATTGACTTTATCGTTGAGTTTGTACCAAGAGAGGAACGATTTGTGTGCAAATGTGTCTGAAGTACTTTAGCAAAATTCTGCTTCACGTTGTGGTTAACATAAATTAATTACATTTGCCTATGATATGTATCTGATGTACCGTATTTTTATTAAAATAAAATTGATATTTAAGTGTGCTCTTACAGGAAGTTATCAAGTTATGTTTTTCTAATGATTAATTGACAGCAGATATGAACATTTATATAAATTGGAGAGAAACATCCAGAATCCTGCAGGTACCTATTTAGCTCTATAATGTACAAAGTAAATATTAACGATAATTACTGAAGACGAAACGACTTATATTATGAAGTATTCGCTTAAATTATTTAAAAATAAAGTCAATTCAAGACATTGTATGAAGGGCAATTTATAATTATTTTTATTAGTCACTTTATTTTTTTACGTTGAAGAGTTGAAGTGACCCCAATCGTCTGGAGCCTATGGTATGTTGGATACCATGCCAGCTCAGATCATCTCAACTCAACACCTCTTTGAAAAGTCATTAAAATATACGAAAAAAAATAACTGAAAAATAGCCCATAACCTAACCTAACATAACTTGCATATTTAAGCAAATTTTTATAATTTTTTTTCATCACTTTTAATGACTTATCAAAAGAGGTGTTGGGTTGAGTTCATTCTGAGTTGTCCGGTCACCGGTACGTTATGAGACTGAAGGCAGTAGAAGAGGAATGAGACGGCAAAGACGATGATGGGAAAGTATCTGGCTGCTCAGATCTGGTCATTAAACACGGTTAAAGTTATTTTTAGCACTACTTCCATTCTTAATTATGATTTTTCACCAGGGTGATACTGAAAGTATCTAGCACTCTAGAATATGCCGCAAATATACTATATATTAATTTTTAATTAAAAAATTGTGAAATAACACGAATGAGTGTTCAACGATTTAAGCCACGTTCAACGAATCATGAATAATTAGAAATCGTGAAAATGAATATAACAAAAGTTTGTTCATTGGAGAACTAGTAAGGCAAATGCTACCACGTGTAAGTGTCGCCAAAATCAGTTATTTAATCAAAAGAAACGATCTTCTGCGGAAAACTGTGGAAGGATTTATTTATAAATGGTAATTTGTTCTATGGCCGCTGACGTCACGCGTTTTAGTTCTCGAGATAATTGCTAATTTGGGGGATAATTCTAATCCTATAGAAAGCGACTGATATATTATATTGACGTAGATCAATTTGATAACTAATCTGGGAGAATGTTGTAAATAACTTTCATCACATTTAACATAAAGGATTACGTTTGTAAAATATTATCCCACAAATCAGCGACTTTGGCTGAATCCGAACTGAAAGCTGAAGAAAAAAAAAACAGCGTGGAATAATAAACTTTTTATGTATCTTAATTTTTTCAGTGAAATTAAAATTAGTCTTAACTTTTTTTCGTTATAAATCAACGAAAATTGATTAATAAAATAATAATTTACGTACAAACTCTGTAGGAAGAAAAATATTCTCTTTTTCATAATAAGCAATTACTTTGTTGTTAGGAATTATGTTTTTAAAGTAAAACAAACACAATAATACTAATAAAAAGACTCAACGACCGTTAAACAGTATTACTACAACTTTAGTAATAACTAGTGTCCGACCGAAACAGGACTTTCTACCGAAACCGAATCTTCGGTATCCGTCTCAATTTAGGCCAATACCGAAACTTTTTTAGACATGTTAAATATCTATTATTTACTGACATTCGGCATATTTTATACACTTATACAGACAGTTAACACGTGTTAAATTAAATTAAAAAAAATAATTGAAGTAAGTGAAAAAAAAATTATATTACGCTAAAAACAAAAAAAAAATAACAAAGATGTTTAAACAAACAAAAATAACAAAACTACTTTTTGAATCAAACATTTGTCAACAATAAATACTTGCATTACAAAGGAAGGACCTCATTTATTGAGTATTTTAACTGGCCGGCGAACTCGCGCGATAATTCACGAACGCAGAGTTTCGGTGCGGCCGAAGGTTCGGCAGATTTTCTGCCTAAACCGAAACTAATGCCGAAACTAGATTTTTTTGCCAAAACTTGCCATAACCGAAACCGAAACTGAACCTTCGGTCGGTCTCTACTAATAACATGATGACGTTTTTATGTTGGCTGCATTGAACATTTTATGAATTGCGCAAACGTGACGGCTATATTTTTTCATACATTCGCGGGAAAATTTCTTTTTGACATGTGGGATTTTACACGCAGATGTTTTAATGTTTTTGAACAGAATTCCCGTAGTAATGATCAATTAGTATAATTGAACATAATTAGTATTATTTGCGCTATTTTTGTCAGTTTCAGTGCTTTCACTTTTACTTTAATTATGTGTACATAAAAATATAGGTTATTTCGGAGAGATTATTTTTTATCCGCTTAAGTTTAATACAACTTCCATAAAAGTTATGTTATTTAACAAAATAAATGGCTATGCGGGTGAAAATAAATACCAATTACGAGTTTTCAACGTTTACGTTTATTTTAATTTTTCGTTTTATATAAAATTGTTTTATATGATATATTTGTAATCCTCCCCCTTTAATATTTTATCTATCGTTTTTATTTATCTATACTTGTTTGTCTTTTGTTATTTTTAATATTAATCTTATCCTGAAGAAGAAAACGTAGTTTTCGAAACATGTTGATAATATTGATTACATAGTGGTGATTTTACCAAGTTATTTGTTTTCATTTAATTAAAAATGACGCCACAAAGTATATTTGCAAAGTTTGAAGAGGTAAATATTTTACGACTGTACTCTCAAGTTCTAACTGGGCGTTTTCGCATTCTATCTTCAAAGTATCTTTCAGCGATAGAAACTTCAAGGCAACTAAACCATTCGAGAAATAATATTATAGAGAACAACTTTAGTCTAAGAATTTTCTTAGCATTTTTCTCTTAAGAAATGGGGTATTTTATTTTAGCAAGTGCAGCAAAGTAGAGCAAAGGAGCTCCCAATGGAAAATATTATACTTAAGCCTTGAGGTTTTACTTTCATCCCTTAAGCCCCTAAGACAATATTAAGAGTTTATAATGACGAACACGTGTCGTCTCGTTGGAGCGGAGAAAACATTCCAAAGAAAGCGACACTTCTGAGGAACTAAGCAATAGGTTTTTTTTCGTTTCCAGATTAGATTTTACGGAAATATTGAGAAATGCTATTGAAATGTTGATTTTGTTACTTTTTCACAATAATTTAATAATAACATATAGTAATTAATTATTATCACTAAACTTGCAACATCGTTTTATTATATCGATTGATATTAATTATCTTTATCAGACCATTAAAATATTGCAACACCGGCAATTTTTTACAAATGATTGATTTTTATGTTATATTCGAAGGACATCAAGGTAAGCACTGCCTTGGGATGAAAAACAATTAATCATTAATAATTATTATGATTATTTTTAATCATGTTGATCATCTTTTGGTCTTCATAATACTTATCTTGCTACGCAATTACGAAATTACGCATTTCACTATTTCATTCATTTTGTAAATGGTGTATCTTGAATGAACGGTGTCACACGAGGTAACGAAGGATGATTTACCTGCAGTTAGTTAGGTTAGGTAAGGCGAACTTCGTGGAACTTACGACTTTTGATTCCAGTTCCCACCACACTCTAATAATATATTGATAGATATTATTGTACCACAACATCTGGTGAATATCGTTCTCCACGTTTCAATTCCTAAAATGCTCTTTTAACACAAACTTCGTGTGAAAACCATTTCAGACGCTTCAAATATCGCAACTGCTTCCAAACAGGTTGAATAAAGTTCAATTATTGATTTACTCATCTCAGATTCATGATCTCATAATGGAGAAACCCGAAGCTCTTCGGAGGAATCTGCAACGATCTTCAAAGAGAGTCAGTTTTCAACTCAAAACTCTCGGATGTCTGTCGACGAAATTCTCTTGGAAACCAATTTAGACAAGATCGTTGATTTTGTTTTGTGGATTCAAAATACATGCACAAGAGAAATATTTACTTTAAAGATAATATTAACTGTTTTACCACGATTTTATATTATGGTAATATAAACACAAGACAACACTATAAATCGTTGTTTGTCCGATATCAAACTTGGGAGGCGGGAATGGGTACCGCCGCGCGGGAACCCTTTTTAGATAACCAACACCTCTGCCATAGGTCACCCCAAGTGGTTCGCTACGTTTGGTGATTTAGCAGGGTCCTGGGTTCATGGGGTGAGGTTTGTCTAGATCTTGGTGGTGGATGACCAGATTATGACCAGACCTGAACCCCCGATTCCTACCCACCCCTTTTACCCTTTTCCTTCCCAGAACTCTCCTTTCCTTCCTTTCCTAAAAAAAAAACCCTCCACACAGCATCCCCAAAGATGACATAGGCCCTGAGGGAAATTATTTTCCTCGGGGCCTCCTGTGTGGAGTTCATTTAAAAAAAAAAACTCTTTATTTTGATGAATTCAATTGTAATAATGCAATTATTAATATTCTTATGTCGTTGTGTTTATTAGACCAGTGGGAGCCATACATTTTTCTTGGAATAAAATTATTTATTCATGAACAGAAGTCCGCCCTACTAGAAGAGAGCATGAATGATCGTTCACAATGAGTGATTGAAGGGTGAAGTAATGAATTTTCTTTTAGGAATAATTGAATACCATGAATAAACGTGGCCCTTGACCGTAGTACATTAAATGACGTCACAAACTCGGTGCGTCCGCACATTGAATAAAATCACATTGAATACTTTGGGGGACAATGCAGAAATCATTAATTAATACGTTCTAAGGTTTTTAGTTTAAGTTTTGTAAAAAAATATTTTCCCTACTGATTAATGTTTTATTTTATAATATTTAAAAAAAGATGTACAAGACTAACACGTCATTCAATTTTTTTTTGATTGTGTAAGCCATTAGGATGAATATTTAATCACTATACGATATTTTTTTATTGTTACTTTTATAATCAACTGGTAGCTACTGCTATAAATACATAACGCGTTTTAATATTATAATTTATTATGATAATGAATGTATTATGTGCTTAAAATTTTATGTAAGTACAAAAGATGGCTTGTTTAATAGAATTTAAATATTCATCAAATTTAAATGTTAATTTTCAATTTGTATTAGAACAACTCTGTTTTTATAGCTTTTGAAGGTTATTCCCATCAATGCAATATATCATTCAAGAAAAAATAACACTAATAATCTAACGGTGGCAACTGGGATTGTTATCTTTTTATTTTTCTGTGTCTTGTTCTTTTTCATATTTTCGTTTAGATTGTTAGTGTTATCTTCTTTTTTAATGACATTTTGTCAAAGTGCTATTCAAATTCTATTATTATTTCAGTTCTGGGTAATTTTTTAATTTTTTTTTTAACGTTTATTCCAGATCTCGGGGAGGGTGGTGCAATCCCACGAGTTCCATATTATACGTATATAATGTATCAAGTAAAAATAAAAATATTGCAAGATGAAAAGAAAAAAAAAACATGCTAAAAGAAAATAATAATACAAAAATGAAAGAAGGGAATTTTTAACAGTTTACTTTTTGTTTTTAATTCTACGCCATCGTGAAGTGGCTCCATCATTTGTAGGTAATAACTGACCCTTATTGCATTTGATACAAAAAACAAAACTAGAATAAAAAAAATTGAGAACTTAAAAAAATAACTTGGAACTTGATGAATTGTTCATTTTCTTAGTTATCATAACGCTGTGAAATCTTTTTGTGCAACTTCTGTGTACTTATCTTTATGAGGTTTTATCTCCAATATGTATCTGATACCATTGGCTCCCTCTATTGATGGTTTGAAGCAATTTTTATTTGGTTTATGGTCTTAGCTAACTGAACTGCAAATATCATTATCATTTTGATAAGGGAATCACAATACATAAAAACTAACGTCTAGGATTTGAATTATTCAAAGGAGTAAGATTCAGATGTTCGTTCACCTTTTCAAAAAATGTTTTGTTTCTTCTTTGCTGGACAAGAAAAAAATATTAACTGTTTTAAATTATCAACAAAATCTGCGTACTGTCCCGAAGAAAGTTAGTTTATTAATTCGTTTTTTGATTAAATATTGCCAAGCAAAAAAATTGTTATGGATATATACAGGAAAAATGTGTGACTTTTTCTTTTAAGAAGAAATTTAAAAGAAAAAGTCACACATTTTTAACATTTCCAATAGGTTTAATAAGTTACAGAAAAACCAAAGAAATACTTAAATTTTTATTTAACAGCCGCCCTCATAATAATAATCATAGATTTAATAAAACTATAGGCATTAATATAATACATAAAAATGGAATAGGGATCAAACTGTATAAATTGGACGCATTAGAGTTACGGAAAGCCAAAAACATTAAAAACAAAGTCATCAACAACTAAATAAATCTAAATAAAAGCCCGATACATAGATTGTTCCCTATTGACGAAGAGAGCACTTTCTTCCCAATCCTTCATCTACTCCTGCCTCCTCAACTGGAGTTCAGTCCATTTGCTGCAACCCACTTTGATAGCATAATGTAATATTTAAAACAGTTGTTACTTGAAGATTTTAGTAGATATTGTACTGCCCTGAAGAAGTTACGGTTTTAGAGAAAATCGTTCGGCATTAAGTATAAAATTAAGCAATTGTTTTATTTTTAATACATTAAATTTAACTGGTAAGAGTGTCTACTGCTAACCGTCACGGAACATATTGATAAATAGTAAAGTAGTCCGGTAGTTGAACGGTCAGTGGCTGAGTTGGCATCGCGTTTGGGTTCCACCCAGGCATCGCGTGTTCGATTCCTCGTTTGACTAAGTCCAACCGTGTTGCCTAAGTCCTCCATCACAAGCAACATTTTCCGCTTACTGTAGTGGTGGTAGGAGATTTTCGAAGATTTTCAGATTATTAGTAACTAGGGAAAGTTTTTCTTTCTTTTAAAAATAATAATAAAAGTGAATTGACGAGAAAACATGATGAAGTTACCGAAGTAATTAAAAACGTTAAAAAAAAATCAAATGACCATGAACTGGACACATCGCTTAAAAATAATAAAATCTATTAATTCAGTGGTGCTTACGAAAACAAACGTATCCCACAACCCATAGAAAAGTGTCGAGAAGACAACATTTTCTATTTTAAGTTTTCAATAGTAAAGTGATTGTTGTTTTTATCCACCCCCCGCGAAATCCGTATATAAGTTAGATCACTCCATCTCCGCAAGATGTCGCTAGTAATTCTTTTCGACGGGATTTTCGATTTGTTCACCATTCATTAATTGTTTTCGCAGTCCTGTAAAATTAACACTTTTGATATATTAATTGTTTTTGTGTTTAATTCGTAGAACTCCATTTAATTTTTTAAAAATATTTAATTAAAATTAAATTTGATAGTTCTATTATCAAGTTCTGCAAGTATTTTAGTACTATTTTAGTTACAGCTGTTTCGGTTTACATGACCATTTTCAAAATGTGGCTAGATCCACTGATAGGCGACTTATTTATAAGATTTTAAATGTTAATTTTCGAAGGTGTCTACATCGATTTATTACCGGTTAACCCGATTTGCTGATACACACTAATTGAGAGTGTATTATGTAGGGTTCGGAATTTCGGAATCTGTTTCCCCAACTAAGTGTTAAGGTTTTCTTAATTGTTTTATAATGACGTTATTGCTATGACTCATTCAAGTGCATTATATTTTTTAGGTCTTGTAAATATACTGAGTAGTGGGGAATAAATACTTTTCCTTACTTTATTAATTAGCGTTACATTGGGGTCATTCTTTCGTTTATTGATTTCTAATTGTTCAAGCAAATTTAATCTAAGACCCTTCCTTTCTATATGTAATGGTTTAGGCTTATTGTTTTTGAGTAGAACGTGATTATTCACTAAGAGATCATCTCTTCAAAAAAATAAGACTTTTGACTTGGACACTTTTCTAAGGGATGTGGAATATATCTGTACACCTGTCAGAGCACAGTAAACAAAGTAGCTTTAAAGTAATTGCGAAATGCCTTCATTCGGCCGTTAATATTACGTAGCGGCTTAGGATGATTTATAGAATTCAAATATATGTAGGTTTAGCCATTTAATAGAATGGCCTATTATAAATCCCCATACTTGAAAAGTAGTTCCCAAAGTTGGTGGAGAAAGGATTGGTCGAATGAAATAATTACACCCCTCCCTGCAGACACATTGATTGATGGGCCCCTTCAGATGGAACTACTGCGATCATTTTAAACTACCCTCTCTTATACCTACACCTAGACAAAGCTTTATTATTTAAACCCAAGATTTTTTCTACTATCCGTTTGAACGCAATTTATTTCAGGTACTTTGATTTCAGCCAATTCGATGGAATCGAATAAAGAATTCATCTGAGCGTGTGAACCCTTTTCGAACGTGCTTGTTATGTAATTTCCTTGAAATTTACTGGAAAAATGTGGACGCCAATATTGAATCCATGAAATACATAAATTATTTAAGATATTTTGTATCGCCGTGAGTTCAAAAATAAGCTTTAGTCATCACTAGGGACCTAAATATTTATTTTTAAGTATCAATGGATGCAGAGCTCAATTAATGAAGAATGATAGCTCTATAAAATTAACTCCTGGTCCCATTATATCGCCCCCGTTCTGTGAGAAAGAATTTTGACTTTTTTATTATATATGAATACGCACAAGAGTTCCAACTGCTAATAATCGCCTGGAGCTAGTGAAACTATGGGATCCCCAATTGGGGTAGGTTGTGAGGCTGATGGTAGGAGAGGGGAAGGAGATGAGGAAGAGGAAGGTGGGGAAGTATCACCAAGCACGGCTAAGGCCATTTCAGGCAATATTTCAATTCTGAATGATGGTCTTACACCTTGACGGTACTGAGAGTATCGAAACGGTACTGAGGTATTGAGAGTACCTGAAACGTGCCGCAAATACATTTTATTTTCTTACATATTATTTTTAATGACTAAATTGTGAAATAACACAAATAAATCAAATTAAATTTCGTTGCGCACGCCGGAATTTGAACCCTCTACTTCCGGGTCGGTGGTCCAAATCCAACCTCTCGACCGCGGAAGCTGTCAACTATATTTTACTTACGTTGGGTCCGCACTTAAAAAAAAACTATTATTTAATTGCCATAAACATAAAACATAAGTTACTCACTGTCTAAAAAGCAGTACTATTTATTTTTTCTGCAAAAAACACAACAGCTGAGTGTTAACATAAAAAAAATATAAAGAATAAATGTGTACGGTGACAACAAAATGTAAAAATAGAGTAATATGTATGCAAAACATCAATTAACAAAAACAAAAGACAATAATGTTTGGGTGAAATGAAGTCAAGTGAAAACAAGAGTTTCGAGGAATTTAGTAATAAAGTACCGGGGGCTATCGCATAATATGTCCGGAATCTTGCCACTAAAGGGGTTATTATAAAATAGTCGATACATTCGTACATGAGGTTGTAAATAGATAAAGTTGATTTTTTGGAAAGGAATGTGGAAGTTTGAGAATTTCTTAGTAAACGGTGATTAATATTGATTTTGACTCTGGCCAAGAGGGAGGATTCTACATGGTGATATCTAATTTTCAAAATACATTTGTCACGAAGTTAATTTTACAATGTGGATAATAACGGGTGTTTTTTTAGAGGTATACAAATTCAAAATGAAAAAAAACACAATATAAAAATGTTAATGTCTATGATATTGGGTTTATTTAATAGATAATTTTATGCCATTATTGTTTAAATATGATTTCGGGCATATGAGCGCAACGGCTAGCTCAAATAAAGCGCAAACTTGAAGTACAATTTTTGACAACTTTATCGAGTATGCATCGGCAAAACCACGGCGAATGTTGACTTCCAAATGGTCCAACGTCTCTGGTTTATCAGCGTAGACTAGTGACTTCACATACCCCTAAAGAAAGTAATTTAATGGTGCGAGATCACACGATCGTGGAGACCTAGACCCAGAACTTTCCGCAGAATCTTTCACAAAGTGGATGGGCACAGCTGCAATTGCTGTGCACGATGGCGAATCGTCTCATTCGGATTCTCCTCAACACTACTCTCCACAGCAGCAATAACTTCTTCTGTGCGCACTGTTTGTCGTCTTTGTGGATGCGTATTATCCACTAGAGGGTACGTGGTGCGTAAACAATCCATGATCTTCCGAATAACTTGCTCGGATGGATGATAATGTCGACAGTAAAATGGACGTAGTGCACGCTAAGTTTGGTGAACCGAATCATGATTTTCAAAATAAATTTGCACAATTTGCAAGCGTTCTGACGTCAGTCTGTTCATAGTGAAATGGCAAAACGTACTGATTACAAATCAACTGTCAACTGTAAAATTGACAGTCTGTAGAAACAATGTTGCCAGTTTAAAAACCAAACCTCTAAAAAAACACAAAAATGTGTTATTAATTATCGCAGTATTAATGATGTTATTTTAAAATTCAAGATTGGTTTGCTTTACTTTTATTCCGATCAAATATTCGATATTTAAACGCCCTCAGCCTTTTAATGGAATAAATGGAGGCTTAATTTGTCCAAGAGATTATACACAACCAAAAACCCCCCAGTGAAAATATGAAAAGGATTTTTTGCCTCGTGGAAGCATTTTGAACTATTCATTCGGGCAATGTAATCTTGAGGTAAAATTATTTGAGTCTTGAGAGGTCCATTTTATAATATAATATAAACTAAAGAAGATTGTGGTTAGGAGCGACTCAGACATTTCTGCTAAATTAGCTTGATAAATAAAACAAGAAGAGGGTGCAATGAATGAGGCGAATGAGTGGGAAATAGGATCATAAACTCGGTTTTCTACCAGCCAAATTCATCATAGTTGATGTTTTATGAATAAAACTTCCTCACCGTAGGTAGAGACGTGCGCCGGCAGAATTTTGCAGAGTCGGCAAATTTTTAATTGCGAAGGATAAACGCGGAGAGACCCGATAAGCATTAGCATTCACGGGAAAGTGTGGCAGAGAATAAATTTAAAACTTTTAATCTAATCACAAAGTAAGAGTAAATTATTTTGATCTAATGGATAAAAGTCTTCACCACAAAAAATCCCTAATTTAATCAGGGAAAATGCACAAAGCAGGGCGCACAGTCCTTTACGATTTTCTAAAACTTACAGCACAAAGTTAACTTTGAAACTGGAAAGTTGTCTCCTCGTTGACGTCCCATCTGTTTAAAAATGGAAAAAAGAAAGGCAGTTTTAAAGACACGTTTTTCTCTGTTTGGTTTCTGTCTACATCCACTGGAAAACAACTCGCATGACTGTAACACAGCACTTAGACAAATACGAGCTTTCTTCTAGAATACTAATAAAATCGCTGACATTCTACAAAGTATTCTGAATGGAATTTGCCTTTAAAAACTGGTAAAATTCGTGAAATAGATACTGACTATGAATTTTTACCATTTAGAGAAAATTTATTTGCGGAAATTTTATATGCTAAAAGAGTCCTTAACTGCTACCAGTGGCATCATACAGCTTCAAATAAATTAATAGTTTTGATATAGCGCAGTTTTATGAAGCAGCTTTAGGAGTTTTAGGGAGTGAGCTTTACATTAACTGATTCACCGAGCCTAGATTTTTTTTTATATGAATACCGCACAAGAGTCCCAACTGCTCCCGTCTAGAGCCAGTGAGGCTATGGCATCCCCAAATGGGGTATGTTGTGAGGCTGGAGGTAGTTGGGAGGGGAAGGAGATGGGGAAGAGGAAGGTGGGATCTACCTGGCTATTCAAATCTGGTCACCAAACACAGCCAAAGCCATTTCAATTTTGAATGGTGGTCTCACACCAGGGCGATACTGAGAGTATCTTCCACTCTGGAACGTGCCGAAAATATACTATATAATATTTTAAATGAATAAATTGTGAAAAAACACAAATTAATCAAATAAAATTTATTTGCCACGCAGGGATTCGATCCCGCGACCTTGGAATGCGAGTCAAGAGCCTTACCGCTGGACTACGCCGGTCGTACGATTAGTTTGTACAGAACTTATCGTGGAAGCATTTAAAAAATGGTTTGCAAAAATACTACCAAGTCCTTATTTGAGAGGTGTTTTCAATAAAATATATATGTAAGTTATTAGCCATGTTCTTCGATCAATGTTACATTCAATAATCACTCTTGCGAAGTTTATAGTTCTAATGTCATAATTGTTTTGAGCAGTAATCTTGTGAAATTTCAACGTAAATGCGATTTATCAAGTAGGTACGTTTATCAATATACACACTTTAAAATATTGTCTATTTGAGTTACTTACTTAAAGTTAGTCCAATAATGATGCCTATTTCATAATGCATATCATATAACCTTAATGAAAACCGGTATAAAAAATAGAATAAGCCCTATTTTCCGTACCGAATTTATATGTGAAGACATCCCGCGAGGATCTGTTAAAAAAAACGTTTCGTGAGAAACGCTCGTACAAGCACGATTCCGGTGAAGGTGGACTCTATAATATTGATGTTGTAAAAAAATCAACTTCGACGCGATGATGCATAATAATGTGACCACTAAAATGACCTTTTTTCTGATGTGTCAACACGTTTACGAAATTTTTTTGCAGCAACGAATAACCTCTCTACTCGACGAGCGCTCATGGACCGACGATATTATTCGAGAAGCTCATTATATTTATATTTAAATACCATTTTTATTTACTTAAGATATATTTAAGTGCATTTTAAAAAAATAAAAAAATAATATAAGGTTAAGACATCCTTAGTATTGTTACGAGGAATATTATAATAATTCTCCAGTATTTTAAAAACCTCCCGAATGCCAAGGAGGAAACGACGTAAATTTCGCGAAGTTTTGACTTTGACATAATATTTTGTGGGTTTATTTTGTGCTATCGTGTATTATATTTACTGAAACACATTTCTTAAATAAAAAAAACTATGCATAAAAACAACATTACTCGCGTTTATTTGATAAATTTAAAGGTTTATCGATCTTTTTCATGACTTACGACGCTCTTAGTATGACAGCTCAAATCCCGGGCAAAATGAAGGGTCAATGTCAGAGAAATTAAATAAAAATTATTCTGAGTGGCTAGGTGTGTTTGGGATACCTTACACGTCATGAACAAGAATGCTCCAAGCAATTCTGACCTTGTCCTTCATACGTTTTCTTTATACATAAGGGTTAAAATCGCATTCCAAAATAAAAATGTTGAAAATTTTGGCTTGTGCGCCGGTGCACATCAGGCAATGAAACTGTAAAGGATGTAATGAACTTTAAGCCTTTCTTAGAGGTTCTTTATCTATTTTTTACACAATTGTTTTAACATACAATTTTAAACACGCAACACATTTTCATTCCCCAACAAATTTATAGAAAAACATATTATTTATTTAAAACCTATTTTTATACAAATAAAATAGAAACCCTCTAAAGTTTGCATCGATAGCAGCTGTTTTGCGGGTCGAGCCTATATTGAGTTCTTAACTGTTGTGTATAATTATATTATTTTATCTAGCTGGCTGAATACCTACATTTCATTAGAATTATGTACTGCTTGATCGATGTATTTACGGTTTATTAATTAAGGCAGTCAAAGTTTGTGGCTTGGATAATAACACGTCGTTTTTTTTTTAATTACATTACATTACAATAATTCCCTTCAGGGCCTATAATGGTATGTAATGACAGGTCAGGGTCATCTTTGTGTGCTGTGTGTGTTTTAGGAAAGGAAGAAGAAGAAGTTCTGTTAGGAATCTAGGGGTCAGGGCGTCCAGGAGTGACGGACGTATGAATCCATCCCTCCCTTGCGGTACAAGGCGACGTTCCGAGAGAATACACCTGGAGAAGTCAAAGAGACTCCCTCAACCGTTCTCTCCTGATCCGGCCTTCCATGCAGCCGGTGGGCAGACGCATTCGCCACCGATACCCGGAAAAACCTCACCCCATGAACCCGGGCACCCCTGCAAAGTCACCAAATGTAGCGAATCACTTAGGGTGACCTATTTGTTGTTGGTTATTCAATAAATGGTTCCCGGAGCGGCAGTACCCAATATCCGCCGCCAAATAGAAATAGTAATAAATTCATTCGATGGTTACGGCTACAACATTTTGCTGCCGATATAAATATTATAGTTCTTTTGCAAGATGTGTTTTAGGGCGAATAAAGTGTTTTTAATATAGATATTAAATAGTACCCAATGCTTTGTTCAGCAGTTTATAGCAATCTGTAAGATAACATTATTATCGTTGTTTAGCTATCGCCCATTCTGTATAATTCATAATATTTAACCCCGCAGGACCCTGAATCGAATGTATCCAAGATAATATTTCAACAGCCAACCCGCGTTTAACATAGTTCGGCTCTATCCGGAATTCCAGCTTCATTATAAGGGTCAGGGGTGGCCGCCTGACCCCGCTCTACTCATCCTCACCCCCGCCCTCACCCCTCACCCCTCACCACTCACTACCATTCTGCTAAGACTAAATAAATAATGGACTTAACATAACAACTTTGCAAAATAAACAGGACGGATCAGAAGTAAAAAATGTAGAGAAGAATAATATAAAAATGTACAACAGTTGTCAACGAACGATATCCGTAACACGAGAGAGGATGGACTGTAAATCTATATTTTATAATGCAAGACAATTGATGGCATTTTTTAAAAATCAGTCACAGGATGAGGTAAGTTGAAAAGAGAAAGCTCTACCTTTGCTGTGGTCATATGCTCCAATATTGATGATGTCTGGTCTTCCACGATGGTGTCACTTTACAGGTAGTTACACTTTACCGCCACATTTTGTATTAATTAGTATTTTTTACGACTTTTAAGCGAGATTGCAAGAGCGAGCTGTGATCAGTATCACGACGATTTTCGAATTAATTTAATATGGGTAATTTTAGATTTTTTGAGAAGAATATGTGGACCCGTGAAAGAGGGGGAACAGTGGCGCATCCGGCACAACAAAGAACTGTACGATATATATCAGGCCCCTAACATCTCAGCCCACATGAGACTCCTTAGGTTGAGATGGGCTGGACATGTACAGAGAATGCCGGATACACGCGACCCAAAGAGAATTTTGACTGGACACCCAGGTAGAAAGAGAAAAGTGGGAAGACCCAGACTGAGGTGGGAAGACGAGGTGAGAGGGGATGCAGCACAGCTTCTCCAGATAACCAACTGGAAGTCAGCCGCTGAGGACAGGAGGAGTTGGAGGCGAATGTTGCGGGAGACTAAGGCTCGATATGGGCTGTAGCGTCATCGGAGAGAGAATTTTAGATTTTATGCAATATTGCGTGTGTGTGCGAAGTATCTTACTCTTCTTCTAGTAGGTAAGTAGGGCTCTTCAAGGAGGGAAAAGGAAAAAGGGAGAAAATAACAATGCTATTTGGGAAAATGGGTTTCAGTTCATAAGCTGTTTCAGAACTAAACAACAGTATTTAAAAAAAATAAAATTTTCATCATTCACAACTTTATTGCACGCTGTTTTCGTACTCTCTCTTCAAAACACCATGAATTTAGAATTTAAATGAATGCTAGAGCAGGTGAATTGGTATATTTGGAAAGAGCAGGAAGAATTGATATATTTGGAAAGCATGTTTATGAAAGATGAAAAAGGCTGATAATGAAATTAAAAGTGTAGGGTTAATGCAGAAAAATGGAGGACTGAACCTGGTTGGCGCTAATTAAAAAATGTCCAAAAAATTGATCATCGCGTATTGTATTTTATCACATGCATGGTAAGATGGCGTGGGAGATTCTCAAAGAATGCAAGGTTGATTTCAGCGTAATGAGTAAGATTAAGAATGGGTTGCATTGATAGTTTGGGCACAGACAATTTATTATACAGTGAATGAACGAAGAAAGAATTTTAAGGTTAATAAATTTAACGGATTGAATAACAGAAGAAATCGGGGGCGCCCGAGGGAGATATGGCACGATCAAGATAACAAATCCTTGAGTCGGGCCATGTTAAGAGTCATAATTACAGGAAAATATGAATGAAGCAAAGAGTGTTTTTCAAGACTGAGTTGTTTCAAAATTCATTTGGACGGAAATTTCCTTTACGAGATTTAAATACCTACCTAATAATTTATACGTACTCACCAACTCACAGTTAAAACTAATATCTAGTATGTGCGTAGTTAAACCGCCAATGGACATGTCAGACAGACCATTATTTGGACTTAAAATGTTTCGTTAATTTACATATCTGGTGACTACATTTGAATCCTTCAAAAGCTTTATCTTTTCGATTCCTTAAAACTATTTTATAAAATATTTATTAATATTTTCTTCACTTTGGTTGGTCAGGGTTCTAACTGTTTTGAAATAGGAGGTCTCAGTGAAAACAAGCACAATCACACAAATTAGCTTAATTTGTAGGTACATTTTAAATGTCATAGCTATACGGTGCTTTAGCAATTTTTCCTTTCCATCGCCGATATAATGCCTAGTATGGCAAAGCCCATCGGTGCTATTTTTTTTAAATCTAATGGAAAAACAAACACAAATAATGATCTTCCATATCTTGTGGTCGACAAAAGACATCAATGAAACCGAACGCCGAAAAAACTCAATCCTTGATTTAAATAACACCATAACACGGGCATGTGCATAGCACGATTGTCGAAAAATCCACCAATTAAGATTGTAATCATCAAAACACTGAATAAAATAATTAAAATAAATATATATATATATATATATATTGGCCTCTTCCCGTAGTGTGTTGATCCAGTAAGAAGTTAGAAGCCAAGTTGATCCACCTTTAACACCATATAACTTGGCTGTGATGGAATACATCTGTATGATTTTGCAACATTATTACATTAGTTACCAAGGTTGCCATTTTGCAAGTAAAAATATTTGATGTACTTATCATAAAATTTTAAAAATTTGTATGGGAATCGCTTGCAAATTAACATGCTTTGTTGATCTGTCGCTTGTAAATCAACATACTTCGTTGATCCACATAATCGTATAACTTATGTACCTATATGTCGTTTTACAGTTCTTTTGCTGATCCGATTTAAATGACCAATCAGAGAGGTTGTGAAGGAAGCCTTCTGATTGGTCATAAAAAACATGTACCTATATGGAGTTTTACTGTTAATTGGTTGATCTGATATATAATGGCGCATTCTAGGGCTGCCACAGAGTTGTGACATTATTCCAGGGCTGCTACATACTCTAAATTATGTTTTATTATTATTTGACAATAAATATTTTCGATAATACGAAATGCGGCAAAAAAATTCACGGAGAGGGAAGAGACGAGGGAGGGGGAAGGCGGGGAAGGTGGAAGGGAACGGAGCGCACGGGAAAGGAAATGCAGGGAGAATCAATTTGAGTGAGTGAGTGAGTCAGTGAATGAAGGCGCCGATACCAATTATTCCGCCGCCCCGGGAACCATTTATCGTATAACCGACACCTCTGCTAAAAAGTTAATAACTAAATAAAATGTTTCCATGACAGTCAATCCGGCAACAATTGCCCTCCCCCCCAACAGTTAGCCCGCTGACAGTTTATCCCCTGACAGTTGATCCCCCGACAGTTGATCCCCCGACAGTTAACCCCCCTGACTGTTGACCCCCCACACCGACTGTTGACCCCCCCCCCCCCCGACAGTTGATCCCCCGACATTGACCCCCCCCCCGACAGTTGATCCCTCGGACAATTGATCCCTCGGACTCGGAGGGATCAACTATCGGCGGACCAATTGTCGGAGGATAAATTGTCGCCGGACCAACCGTCGTGAAACCGCTTTTTTCAATGACACTGAATGTATAGAACACAGTAAACCACATTTTAAAAAACATTTTTTGTTCTTAAAGAAAAAAATTACATAAATTGAAATTAATTACATAAATTTCAAATCGAAGTGGGCGATATAAATGAAAGACAATTTTGAAACAATAATTTTACAAACTTAAAAGTCATAATATATTAGTTTAATACAACGAAAATCTATAAATATAAAAATTTTGGTTCCGTATGTTTGCGTTCGCTAATCTTGGAAAGTAATAAATGGATTTACTCAAAATTTCTACAGAACATTAAATTTTAGCAGAAGAGTGTTTCTATGTACACTGGTGAGCTCTGGTTTAATGAAATTACTATAAAAAATAGTAAGTGGTGCACAAGTTGTTTGGAAAAGTGAGTGTATATCATGTATTTTAGTGGCAGGGAGGGTAGGTGGGAAGGGGAGGGGAATCCGGGACTGGCGGACGGGAATGAAGGGGGAAAGATTCGCGGGAGAAAGGGTCGATGGAGGGGGGAAGTCGGGAAAGTGGACAACGGAGGGGGGGGGGGGTCGCGGACGGAGCGAAGTGGAAAAGGGGAGTGCGAAAAGCGAAGAAGGTGGATGGGGATCGCAAGAGGAGAAGAGGAGGGGGGGGGTAGGGGAACGGGGACGAATTGAAAAAAAAACACTCAGGGAGAAACAATATCTTTATTTAAGTGGTATTGCAACGCATGCCGGGTTCAACTAAGAACGGGGACGCAAGCGAATGGACGTGCAGGGAGAAACAATTCATTTCTTTGAATGGCATTGCAACGCGTGCCGGGAACCAGCCAGTATTTTTAACAAAATAATGCCTTAAAAATAAGTTAACCATATTTATTTATTTACACATATTCGGCATAACACGTGCGATTAACATAACATTTAAATACCTAGTAACTAACCTAATAATTTTGATAATTTTTTATCAATTATTTTTATACGAAAAGACCAAAAATGAGGTGACAGTAACGTTAACAATACATTTGTTTAAGAAAATATGTATGTGTTTATTTTTTTTCATTATTTGTAATTTTAGTTAGAAAAAGCGTGAGGTGAGCCATTTTTTAAACTTTTTTATGTTTGCATGACAAATTTTTATATTTAAAAAATTATATGTTTATTTTTAACTAAAAAATTTGAAAGCGTGTTTCATGACCTTTAAAAATAGTTTTGGGATATGTTCAGAAATATTCCATTTATTTGCATTTCATTGTAAAGCGGAAAGATTTTGACCATCTGAAAAATACGCCAAAATTTTGAAGGGTTTTATAGGTTACCTTAGGTTAGGGTTATCGGCTACCATCACGTCATCACGTGTCGATCACGTGATGACGCGATGACGCAGATCGTTTGTTTACATCCGCTTCAACAAAGAACCGACATGTTTTACCTTGCCTTGCCGATATTTCGTCGCCTCATTTGAATAGGGTTCTAACTGACATTTTTTTCAAAAATGACCTTTGATTGCCAAAGCATTTTTTTGCTCATTTCTATACCCAAAATAATTTTCAGAACCATCCGTGTTGTATTTTCGTTGATATGTGTATGACGAAGTTCTAACATCAAGCATTTTCAATAATAATTCATTTTACATTCTCACTACACTTACACTCTTATTTTATTTAAGTACTATAAGTAATTAATAATGAATAAATACATAATTAAATAAATTCTTCGGTACCGGTAGAAGTGAAACCTTCAGAAAACTTAAGTAGACAATTTTCATTAGTGAAATATATATTTTTTTTATTTAATATTAAGAAAAGAGAAATGCGATATTAATTCTTTTAATGCAGATCGATAACTTAATAGTTTTTCTAGGATAACCCAAATTATTGAGTATTTGCTAAAAAAAACAACTTATATACAGCGTAAAACTCTCGTTAGTAAAATTATACTTTTGGAAGATTTTTTTTATTGATTCGTGTACAAACCGTGCTCTAAAGTAAGAATCCAAAATTTCAGTGTGTTTGGTGCCTTAGGGCTAGAGTTGTGACCGATTCCAAGTGTAAAACGTGCCCTGAAAAACGATGAGTTTTCTAACAACTATACTTTTGGAAGATTTTTTGATTGATTCTTGTACAGACCGTGCTTTTAAGTAAGAATCCAAAATTTCAGTCTGTTTGGTGGATGATGGCCCAAATTATTGAGTATTTGCTAAAAAAAAACTAATATATACAGCGTAAAACTCTCGTTAGTAAAATTATACTTTTGGAAGATTTTTTGATTGATTCTTGTACAGACCGTGCTTTTAAGTAAGAATTCAAAATTTCAGTCTGTTTGGTGGATGATGGCCCAAATTATTGAGTATTTGCTAAAAAAAAAACTAATATATACAGCGTAAAACTCTCGTTAGTAAAATTATACTTTTGGAAGATTTTTTGATTGATTCTTGTACAGACCGAGCTTTTAAGTAAGAATTCAAAATTTCAATCTGTTTGGTGCCATAGGGCCAAAGTTGTGACCGATCGCAAGTGTAAAAACTAATACCTACGAACGATGAGATACTTTTGGAAGATTTTTTTTGATTGATTCTTGTACAGACCGTGCTTTATAGTAAGAATCCAAAATTTCAGTCTGTTTGGTGGATGATGGCCCAAATTATTGAGTATTTGCTAAAAAAAACAACTTATACACAGCGTAAAACTCTCGTTAGTAAAATTATACTTTTGGAAGATTTTTTTATTGATTCGTGTACAAACCGTGCTCTGAAGGAAGAATCCAAAATTTCAGTGTGTTTGGTGCCATAGGGCTAGAGTTGTGACCGATTCCAAGTGTAAAACGTGCACTGAAAAACCATGAGTTTTCTAACAACTATACTTTTGGAAGATTTTTTGATTGATTCTTGTACAGACCGTGCTTTATAATAAGAATCCAAAATTTCAATCTGTTTGGTGGATGATGGCCCAAATTATTGAGTATTTGCTAAAAAAAACTAATATATACAGCGTAAAACTCTCGTTAGTAAAATTATACTTTTGGAAGATTTTTTGATTGATTCTTGTACAGACCGTGCTTTTAAGTAAGAATTCAAAATTTCAATCTGTTTGGTGCCATAGGGCCAAAGTTGTGACCGATCGCAAGTGTAAAAACTAATACCTACGAACGATGAGATACTTTTGGAAGATTTTTTTTGATTGATTCTTGTACAGACCGTGCTTTATAGTAAGAATCCAAAATTTCAGTCTGTTTGGTGGATGATGGCCCAAATTATTGAGTATTTGCTAAAAAAAACCTAATATATACAGCGTAAAACTCTCGTTAGTAAAATTATACTTTTGGAAGATTTTTTTATTGATTCGTGTACAAACCGTGCTCTGAAGTAAGAATCCAAAATTTCAGTGTGTTTGGTGCCATAGGGCTAGAGTTGTGACCGATTCCAAGTGTAAAACGTGCCCTGAAAAACGATGAGTTTTCTAACAACTATACTTTTGGAAGATTTTTTGATTGATTCTTGTACAGACCGTGCTTTATAATAAGAATCCAAAATTTCAGTCTGTTTGGTGGATGATGGCCCAAATTATTGAGTATTTGCTAAAAAAAAACTAATATATACAGCGTAAAACTCTCGTTAGTAAAATTATACTTTTGGAAGATTTTTTGATTGATTCTTGTACGGACCGTGCTTTTAAGTAAGAATCCAAAATTTCAGTATGTTTGGTGGATGATGGCCCAAATTATTGAGTATTTGCTAAAAAAAAACTAATATATACAGCGTAAAACTCTCGTTAGTAAAATTATACTTTTGGAAGATTTTTTTGATTGATTCTTGTACAGACCGTGCTTTTAAGTAAGAATTCAAAATTTCAATCTGTTTGGTGCCATAGGGCCAAAGTTGTGACCGATCGCAAGTGTAAAAACTAATACCTACGAACGATGAGATACTTTTGGAAGATTTTTTTTGATTGATTCTTGTACAGACCGTGCTTAATAGTAAGAATCCAAAATTTCAGTCTGTTTGGTGGATGATGGCCCAAATTATTGAGTATTTGCTAAAAAAAACCTAATATATACAGCGTAAAACTCTCGTTAGTAAAATTATACTTTTGGAAGATTTTTTTATTGATTCGTGTACAAACCGTGCTCTGAAGTAAGAATCCAAAATTTCAGTGTGTTTGGTGCCATAGGGCTAGAGTTGTGACCGATTCCAAGTGTAAAACGTGCCCTGAAAAACGATGAGTTTTCTAACAACTATACTTTTGGAAGATTTTTTGATTGATTCTTGTACAGACCGTGCTTTATAATAAGAATCCAAAATTTCAGTCTGTTTGGTGGATGATGGCCCAAATTATTGAGTATTTGCTAAAAAAAAACTAATATATACAGCGTAAAACTCTCGTTAGTAAAATTATACTTTTGGAAGATTTTTTGATTGATTCTTGTACAGACCGTGCTTTAAAGTAAGAATTCAAAATTTCAGTCTGTTTGGTGGATGATGGCCCAAATTATTGAGTATTTGCTAAAAAAAAAACTAATATATACAGCGTAAAACTCTCGTTAGTAAAATTATACTTTTGGAAGATTTTTTGATTGATTCTTGTACAGACCGTGCTTTTAAGTAAGAATTCAAAATTTCAATCTGTTTGGTGCCATAGGGCCAAAGTTGTGACCGATCGCAAGTGTAAAAACTAATACCTACGAACGATGAGATACTTTTGGAAGATTTTTTTTGATTGATTCTTGTACAGACCGTGCTTAATAGTAAGAATCCAAAATTTCAGTCTGTTTGGTGGATGATGGCCCAAATTATTGAGTATTTGCTAAAAAAAACCTAATATATACAGCGTAAAACTCTCGTTAGTAAAATTATACTTTTGGAAGATTTTTTTATTGATTCGTGTACAAACCGTGCTCTGAAGTAAGAATCCAAAATTTCAGTGTGTTTGGTGCCATAGGGCTAGAGTTGTGACCGATTCCAAGTGTAAAACGTGCCCTGAAAAACGATGAGTTTTCTAACAACTATACTTTTGGAAGATTTTTTGATTGATTCTTGTACAAACCGTGCTTTATAATAAGAATCCAAAATTTCAGTCTGTTTGGTGGATGATGGCCCAAATTATTGAGTATTTGCTAAAAAAAAACTAATATATACAGCGTAAAACTCTCGTTAGTAAAATTATACTTTTGGAAGATTTTTTGATTGATTCTTGTACAGACCGTGCTTTATAATAAGAATCCAAAATTTCAGTCTGTTTGGTGGATGATGGCCCAAATTATTGAGTATTTGCTAAAAAAAAACTAATATATACAGCGTAAAACTCTCGTTAGTAAAATTATACTTTTGGAAGAATTTTCGATCGATTCTTGTACAGACCGTGCTTTTAAGTAAGAATTCAAAATTTCAGTCTGTTTGGTGGATGATGGCCCAAATTATTGAGTATTTGCTAAAAAAAAAACTAATATATACAGCGTAAAACTCTCGTTAGTAAAATTATACTTTTGGAAGATTTTTTTGATTGATTCTTGTACAGACCGTGCTTTTAAGTAAGAATTCAAAATTTCAATCTGTTTGGTGCCATAGGGCCAAAGTTGTGACCGATCGCAAGTGTAAAAACTAATACCTACGAACGATGAGATACTTTTGGAAGATTTTTTTTGATTGATTCTTGTACAGACCGTGCTTTATAGTAAGAATCCAAAATTTCAGTCTGTTTGGTGGATGATGGCCCAAATTATTGAGTATTTGCTAAAAAAAACAACTTATATACAGCGTAAAACTCTCGTTAGTAAAATTATACTTTTGGAAGATTTTTTTATTGATTCGTGTACAAACCGTGCTCTGAAGTAAGAATCCAAAATTTCAGTGTGTTTGGTGCCATAGGGCTAGAGTTGTGACCGATTCCAAGTGTAAAACGTGCACTGAAAAACGATGAGTTTTCTAACAACTATACTTTTGGAAGATTTTTTGATTGATTCTTGTACAGACCGTGCTTTATAATAAGAATCCAAAATTTCAGTCTGTTTGGTGGATGATGGCCCAAATTATTGAGTATTTGCTAAAAAAAACTAATATATACAGCGTAAAACCCTCGTTAGTAAAATTATACTTTTGGAAGATTTTTTGATTGATTCTTGTACAGACCGTGCTTATAAGTAAGAATTCAAAATTTCAATCTGTTTGGTGCCATAGGGCCAAAGTTGTGACCGATCGCAAGTGTAAAAACTAATACCTACGAACGATGAGATACTTTTGTAAGATTTTTTTTGATGGATTCTTGTACAGATTGTGTTTTTAAGTAAGAATACAAAATAATCGTCCTGTTTGGTGCCATAGGGCCAAAGTTGTGACCGATCGCAAATGTAAAAACAAATATCTCCAAACGATGAGTTTTCTTAAAACTATACTTTTGGAAGATTTTTGGTTGATTCTTGTACGGACCAAGCTTTTAGGTAAGAATCCAAAATTTCAGTCTGTTTGGTGGATGATGGCCCAAATTATTGAGTATTTGCTAAAAAAAAAACAACTTATATACAGCTTAAAACTCTCGTTAGTAAAATTATACTTTTGGAAGATTTTTTGATTGATTCTTGTACGGACCGTGCTTTTAAGTAAGAATCCAAAATTTCAGTCTGTTTGGTGGATGATGGCCCAAATTATTGAGTATTTGCTAAAAAAAACCTAATATATACAGCGTAAAACTCTCGTTAGTAAAATTATACTTTTGGAAGATTTTTTTATTGATTCGTGTACAAACCGTGCTCTGAAGTAAGAATCCAAAATTTCAGTGTGTTTGGTGCCATAGGGCTAGAGTTGTGACCGATTCCAAGTGTAAACGTGCCCTGAAAAACGATGAGTTTTCTAACAACTATACTTTTGGAAGATTTTTTCATTGATTCTTGTACGGACCGTTCTTTTAAGTAAGAATCCAAAATTTCAGTCTGTTTGGTGGATGATGGCCCAAATTATTGAGTATTTGCTAAAAAAAACTAATATATACAGCGTTAAACTCTCGTTAGTAAAATTATACTTTTGGAAGCTTTTTTGATTGATTCTTGTACAGACCGTGCTTTTAAGCAAGAATTCAAAATTTCAATCTGTTTGGTGCCATAGGGCCAAAGTTGTGACCGATCGCAAGTGTAAAAACTAATACCTACTAACGATGAGATACTTTTGGAAGATTTTTTTTGATTGATTCTTGTACAGACCGTGCTTTTAAGTAAGAATCCAAAATTTCAGTCTGTTTGGTGCCATAGGGCCAGAGTTGCAAGTCGATGGGTCGAGAGAGTCAGGCTCAAAAGGTTAAAATGCCTCCCTCAACCAAACGTTTTTGACCCAGTCCGCCACGTCGCAGGTGGCCAGACGCATCCGCCGCCAAGACCTGGACAAACTTCACCCCATGAACCCGGGCACCCCTGCTTAGTCACCAAACGCAACGATCTTCTTGAGGTGACCTATGGCAGAGGTGTTGGTTAACCAGTTAATGGATCCCGGGGAGGCGGTACTCCGTATTCTAAGATTGATACCCCCCCCGCCCTTACCAGTCCCCTGCAATTCTTCGTCTACAATTATACAATTATTCCTTACTTAAGTCATTTCTTCACCCCCCCCTACCCCCTCCCTACCGCCACCCCCTACCCCCCTCCCACACCACCCATCCCCGCCCTTCCCACTCCCATGGAATTACTCGTCTACAATTATACAATTAGTCCTTACTAAAGCTATTTCTTCACCCCCCCTTACACCCCCTTCACTCCTCCCTACACTCCCTCCATACCCCCCCTACCCCCCCCCTCTTCCCCCCTACTCCACTCCCCCCCCCCTGGGGTGACCTATGGCAGAGGTGTTGGTTTTCCAGTCAATGGTTCCCGGGGTGGCGGTACCCTGTATTCCCAAATTGTAATTCCTCATTTATTATCATTCAATTGGTCCTTACTTAAGCAATTTCTATTCCCCCCCCCCCTCCCCCTACCCCTACCCCACCCCCCCCCTTCTGGGGTGACCCACGGCAGAGGTGTTGGTTATCCAGTAAAATGGTTCCCGGGGCGGCGGTATAATTCATTCACTCAATCACTCAAATTAATTCTCCCTGCATGTCCTTTCCCGTGCGCCCCGTTCCCTTACACCTTTCCCGCCTTCCCCCTCCCTCGTCTTTTTCCTCTCCGTAAAATTTTTGCCGCATTTCGTAATACCGAAAATATTTATTGTCAAATAATAATAATACATAATTTAGAGTATGTGGCAGCCCTGCAATAATCTCACAACTCTGTCGTAGCCCTGGAACGCGCAATATATACTAGATCAACGAATTAACAGTAATGTTCCATATAGGTACATGTTTTTTATGACCAATCAGAATGCTTCCATCTCTGATTGGTCATTATATAAGATCAACATAGACAAAACGTGTAAAATGTATATGCCACCGAAAAATGGGCGTGGCTTACAGCAAAATCTCGATGACTTAAGTTGATCCATAAGGATCCACATATGTATGCCAGCTTCGGTAATAGATCAACTTATCCGCTTGGATCAACAAGAGCAAACGGATCAACTAAAAACTGGTCTACCGTCACGAAAGATCAACTTAGTACGAGAGGGTATAAATATATATATATATATATATATATATATATACAATTATATACACCACGGCATTCAGTGCTCAGACATGCGCAGAAAGAGAGAGATGGTGTGTATTCGAAGTGAAGACGTTGGATACAGAATTATAATTAGCAAGGGAAGGAGGAACGCGCAGCAGCAATAGGTAGTCGATTGTAATTGAAACCAGACTTTGAGCGATAGATTGATAGGCGAGTGACGATTGGGGCTGTCAGAGATACACCGAAGAAACGGTTCGAATAACCGTTCAGGAGGGAAGTAATTCGGTAGGAAATTGTGTTAGAAATACAGACAAGAGATACTTCGATTGATTGGTGTGGATTTGATGGTTTCGAGCAGCGGACGGAGTTCCAATAATGACGCGCACTTCCAAAACTAAAAGCTTTCAAACGGAATTTCTTAAAAAATGAACTCAATTTTCAAGAGGTTTCACTGACTAAATATAGATTGAAAAATATGTTGAGGATTAATATCAATCTTGAACTAAACAAAATGTACCTGGAGGCGAGTATTACCAATATTTCATCCGTTTGTTTTCTCGTGAACATTTTGAATTTTTTTTTCATGTGGCTTTCTTCTGCGTTAGAATATTGAGGCGATATGATGTATATCCATTAAGAAAATATTCTTGGTTCTAGGTATTAGTGGCATGGTTTTAAATCCAGGATGATTGACAGCATTTCTTTTACGAAATGTTCTTTGAAATGACTCAAACCATGATAACTGCCCAGATCTGAATAGCCAGGAACGTTATATCCCTCTTATTTCCATTCACTAATCTCTAACCCATTCATCAGCCATTCGTTAGACTCACAACATCTTTAGAACTCGATTTTTATTATATTGTTTTGATAGTACTTTCTCAGTTTCATTTTTTTAAACACTCTAAAATACTCAGAATACGTATTTCAATAACAGTGTGAAGGACGTGAGGGTAGATCAGCGGCGGATTTATACTTTTCATAAGTACAGGCAAGTTCATTTGCGCCGCCCGTCCGTCTTAAAAGTTGCCACCTATCATAATCACTCCTCCTTGTAGGCTATCGCTCCTCGTCTGCGGTCTACACGGCCTATTGACAGATCCAGGATTGAAGTGACTGTATTGAAAAGAATCGAAAAACAATAAAATATTATGAAAAACTTACGTGTTAAGCTCCAAATCGAGTCGAAATTTATGATTGAATGCTTTGATGAGAAGCGATGTCCGATGAAAATGCTTTCCGGTCTGTAACAAAAAGAAGGTATTCATCAGACAGGATAAAATTTATACAAAAAGCAACAATATTCATAAGGGATCTTACATTTCTTTTTCATTTCCGTTTCAATTTAGAGATGGCAATCGATCTGTTGACAACAGATTGCCAATCAGATCGACCGCCCTCCTTTGCACAGAATCATTAAGTTTATCAAGTATTTTGGCGCACCAGTCCAGAGATGATTCGTAAATTAAATAATTGGTAGTACTTGAAATTTGTACAAGGTTAGCAGTTGGTCACTGTTGAATAATCTGCTATCCCTATACAACTTGGCCTTTGGGTCAGTAGCCCTCGACAACAAAACTAACAACGTGCAATGTTTTAAGGAGTTTTAAACTGAAATAGTAGCTCCACATCAATGGAAAATATTAAACGTTACAGTAAATGCAAGTATTTACTGTTAAAAGTTGAGAGGAAACAAAGTTATAACAATAAATATCTAAGAGTAGTAAAACATTTATACGTTGAAGCTATTCCCTAAGAACTTTATCGTGTCATTATTTATAGAACATCTTGTTTTTCTTCTTTGCTAAAAGCTTCTTTATATTTTATTATGTTCATACCATGTACATGCACACACATTAGACTGTTTCAACATAAGTAACAATTATTCGTCTTTTTATCGGCTTAAATGCTTTCAAGAGCTAAGAAATAAAGACGAACTTTTTATTTTTCATTTTAGGAGTTGCTAACATTCATCAAAGTTTTGAAAATGCAGGGCCACAGATTGCAAAGCTTCAGACTAAACATGTCACTGCATGCAGAATTAAATAATCCACAGAAAGGTGGAACACACCTCTCTCCCCATCGTCGGAGTATTGTAAAAAATAGGAAACTTATTTAAACTTTTAGTATCGAATCTTTGAGTAATAACGTACTTTTTGTTCTCTGCACTTAAAATTGTGACATAAAATGGTGCCTATGTATGTGTAACATATAAAAAAAACACTCCATCTCCAAGTAACTTTAACGTAGGAGACCTTTTTGGCCTGACTTAATTTAACTTTGTATGTATGTAGTACTCCCACCCCCGGAGTATTGTAAAAAATTTGAAGCTTATTTAAAGTGTTAGTATCGAGTTTTTGAGTTATAAAGTATTTTTTGTTCTTAGACTGCACATAAAATTGTGGTATAAAATGGCGCCTATGTATGTGTAACATATAATAAAACTCCATCTCTAAGTAACTTTAATATAGGAGACCTTTTTGCATTGACTTAATTTGAATATATGCATCTCTATATCTTATGTATACACTGTTTGTCTCTTAAAAATAACTACTGCAGCGACAGAGCAATTTAAAACTTTTTTCCCGGATTGCTCAAGATTTTTTGGTCATCATTTTGAAATTATTCCGCCCACATTAAAAAAATCATTCCATAGAATTTTAATACGAATACACATAAACCGAATAAAGTGCTATTTAGCCATTAAATTCACTTAAACTTAAAAAATCATTCAATATTTTTAGGATTTATAAAAAAAATCATAAACATTTTAAACGGAAATATTCTCTGGGTTTTTCAGCTATAAACTCGCGTGGGAGTTTGAATTTTGCGTCCACATTAAATATTTTCTACGAAATTTCTTTTATATGGTCTAATACACAATCGCATATATATGAAAAAAACTGAATTTTGATAAGTTGTGAGTAAGTAATTTCATTGATTTTAATCGTCGGTTAATTTCATTTTATAAAAACTTAATTTAAAACTTTAAAGTAATTACTCAATTTAAATACCAACTTCTTATACTTTTTGGTTAAGCCCCTAGAATTTTCACAGCTGGTAGCAACCCCTATAACCCCATAAAAAATCTTTAAAGAAAGTGTGTCATTTTTTAGACATTTGGAACGTGAAAGAATGCAACCTATTTACAAACTATTATCTATAATACAAAGAGACTAAGATAATATTAAGAAATAAATACCTACCTATACTAGCTATATGTATCTACCTATATCAATGTTTCGAAGATATTAAAAAACGTTAAAATATGGTTTAATATGTTTTAAATATGTTGTACATTATGTACTAAAAGTCAATATGGGGTTTTTTCATTTTGTAAAAACGTTGAAACAATTATTATTGGAGAACAGAAATGTTACATTTTTGCTACGCTATATTTCTGTTCCTTTTATTTGTACATGAGGCATTTAACGAAGTTTGCTGTTACGTCTGAACTAATATTTGCACTCGTTTTGCTATTTACAAAATTCTTAAATCACTTTCTTTTTCGGTTGTTTTTCAGATACGATCCATAGAGCAGCCGAATTTCTTTTAAAGAGTGGAAAGTTGCTAGCAAACACGATTTATCAAAAGAGTCTCGAATTTTTCACTAAATTAAATACGAGTTTTATGTATTTATCAAAGACTTCAATCGTTACCTATGCTAAATGGAGATTCACATCATATTTGAAAATTTTCTTGACAAACATTCATATTTTTACGCATTTGGAATAAATAAATGATTGGTGTAAAAGCACATAGATTAATAAAATTCTTGACCAAGATGGCGAGCGGTTGATAAATCATCTATTTGCACGGCGCACACGCCAAAATATTCAAAAAAATATTTTGGAATGCGATTTTAAACCTTATGTATAAAGAAAACGTATGAAGAACAAGGTCAGAATCGCTTGGGGCATTCTTGTTCTTGAGGAATAAAATACCGTGAACACACCTAGGGAAGCGGAATAATTTCTTTCAAATTCCTATGCATGTATTTGAGCTGTCAAAATTCGGTAGCGTCGTTCTCGTGAAAAAGATCGTAAAACGTATAAATTCATCAAATAAACGCAAGTAATGTTGTTTTTATGCATAATTTATTGTTCAAGGAATATGTTTCAGTAAATATAATATTAAATAGCACAAAATAAACCCACAAAATATTACGTCAATGTCAATACATTGCGATTTTACATTGTTTCCTCCCTGGCATTTAAAAGGATACCTCGATTTTTTCTAATTTTGTATTCATGTGTCGTGCCAATACGTGCCTTATACCATACTTGCCCGTTGACATGTTGTATGGGGAATAAAATAATAGAGGGGGGGCACTGTTGACTAAGTATAGCTGCCGAAAACACTGACAGATACAAGACAAGACAAACTTCAATTCGGGAGGCGGGTGGGGGCACCGCCGCCTCGGGAACCAATTATTGGATAACCCACGCCATAGGTCACCCTAAGTGGTTTGCTAAGTTTCGTGACTTAGGAGGGGTGCCCGGGTGAGTCGAAGTTAAACAGTTTAACCAGGTAGCTGCACTAGATGAAAAAAAAAAGCATTAAAGCCAGCTTATGTTGGTATATTGATGAACTGAAAATATAAACAACATCGTAATATATTTTGCAAAGAAAAATGTGTGTGGCGATAGCGTGGCTTTGTTTTTTTAAACAAATATATCCTTAAAATCACACAGGCGGTTTCTCGATAATTTAAAATAACTTTAGATTCCCATCTAATCCTTTTTCTTTGTATTTTAAAAAACTTTTTATTGTGCATATTTTTATTACTATATCTTAAATAAACCGATGCCCCCTATCCTACCCCCCATCCTTCCCCCTCCCTTTTACCACCTAAATAATTTGTTTATTGTTATGTAATTTTTCATTATCACCTCTTAAATCACTTCACTTACATAATATAATACCTATGTGGAAACCTGTAAATGGTACAATTGTATCACCATCACCATCCCATTCACATAAGCTAATTTAACTCTTTTATGTTACTCTTCTATATTCACTAAATAGTTAATATACATCGGTGAAAACCTATTATTAGTTAAATAACTTACACATATTTTATCATCCATTATAAATTATTGTTACTGTTGGTTTTCCAAATAAAAAATAGATTTATTTTGAGATTTAATGAAATTTGATGTCTTCAAAACTGTGTGTGGAAGGTGATTGTCAGCGTAAAATCTCGAAAAATTACCTCACCCCCTTTTCACACCCCTTAAAGCAGAGTTTGTATATATACTTTTTGATAATTTTGCCCACTAGACGTCCAAAATATGAGGATAATTACTGTCTACATCTGATTAAAAAAAAGCCCGGGCAACGCCGGAAACTTCGGCTAAAATAAGAAATCTTTTACTTTAAATAGATGACTTATCTGTTGTACAAAAATAAATAAAAAAGATATTTTGTCACAGTAATGCACGTTTAGTTTATTAATCTTAACTATTAATCTGAAAACAATTTATATAGTGCGTATTGCTTCTAAAACATAAGTAAATTCAGCACCAACAATATGAATACATAATTAAAATTAATGTAAATGCTGCATTAACTTGTACTTAATATTAAAATCTTCTGTTAACTCATTTGTATTGATAAGTGGTACGGAAATAATTGATAACAACATCCAGGAGTCTGACAATTATTCTTTGCATTGTAATTAATATAACTAACGCCTTCGTTTTTATCCGCAGCTTTTCACGGTGAGAGATTATAAACTTAAGCCACCTTTTTCGTTATTTGTTCTGACAGCGTTACAGTGTCCATCATCAGGGCAGATGTGATAATGGACACTGTAACGCTGTCCTAAGCGTTGGCTAAAGAAAGAGGTAGCGCAACACGGCATAACACCCCAAAAACGAATAACGAACACACTTTTGTTTTGGCCGTGAAAATCTAAAAACGTATCTGAAGCCACCTTGTATACAGCAAGCAGTAACTTCAGGTAATATACCATTTTTTTTAAATAAATATTACGCTGTTTTCGTGGTTGTATCTAACTGTCTGTGACTCGATTCGATTCCGAAGATTAATTATAATTTTTGGATGATTTCTATAGCGCCATTTTTTGTGAGAAAATCACCCCAAGGGCGCTGAAATTGCAAGCAAGATTGCCATAAATGTGTTGCATGTATCTTAAATCGTTCCTAGAATGGCTACTTCCCGCAATGTAAGGATATAAACGATAACCAGCGGCGGTAATCGCGAGGTTAGTTATAATATTTTTTAATACACATGAATCTAACTGCTTGCGTGCGGAATTCACGCCGTTGTTGTTTTGGGAAGCTCTCCATTAGCGGAACGCCCTGATTGTTTTTCCTGATGTACTACTATCGTTGGTAGGTTGCTGTGCGGTGTTGTTAATGTATATATTGTATACATGTAAGTATATATGTTGATGACCGCCCTTGTTTACTCTGTTCTGTGCACTTCGCGTGTGAGTAGTTAATAAATTAATCTTCTTAAGGGAGGAACATTTTTTACTCCGCTCCCTGAACTTCGCAGAATGGCTTTTCCAAAGAAAATAAATTCACGAAAGAGGGGCAAGGAAGTCCCGAACGCTTGTTCCATGTTTGCAGAGTCTATTATTGCGTGTTCTCGTTTTCCTTTGCCAGTTCGTTTGCAACTCTCCAAGTGTTGTACATGCTAAAAGCTTATTGGGAGAATACGTCTTGCGAGCTTTTCTGCTGAATTGCACCTCCGACCGACGTACAAAAGATACACAATATTGTTTTCGAATCTTTTTAAATCTCTTCGGGAAAAGCCGATTATTGCTTTCGTAATGTTGTGGTCGCTTCGGAAAACTTCAAATGGATTTTTATATTTGACAGAAAGAGCCATTACACACATATTGCAATAATATCTTACTTGTTATATTAAGCCTTACAGAGCACATTTAAGGATTTAGCATTAAACATGAAATGAGCGAAGAACTGTGCTTTCAAAACCAATATTATTATTATAGACTTATTTAGTCCATTCACACATAATTTACCAAAGACGAAGAGTATTTTAAATACAATTCAAAATAATGTAACATTACAACTCTTTCACAGTTCCGCAGAGTTAACAAAAGGGATAAACCCTCTCCATGTAAAACACGTTATACAACAAAAACTCCGTTTTATTATAAATAACCCTATATAAAATACAATTAGAGTTTCATCAATCTTAATTTGCTCCATTCACCTAATTTGCTAGCGCCATTGTTTTCTCCTTTCAAATATGGAGCGCGGGGAGATTAAGTTGTAAACGATCATTGCAAGCGATTCCCCAACAACCGGCAGAGGTACCATGTACACGTAGAGTATAATGCCTCGTTGTGTGAGAACTGTGTAGCAACTGGAAAATGGAAACTGGCTACAGACGGCAATAACGCCTAAGTGTAGCAGCAGCATTGAAATTTACTCCCCCACATTTCCATGGAAACGGGCTCTATCGCCAATATATATCGCATTAAGGAAAATTAATCGGCGCTGAAGACTAAATTAAATTTAACTTTACAAATGGCGCGAGCTTACCCTCGACGCAGCCTCGTCGCGCGGAACGTTCGCGGAATCAGTTGGAATGAAAAAAAATCACGGGTGAAAAGCTAACGAAGCGCGAAATGCAGGAGTATTGCAATACAGGCTGACGACAAAAATGCCTAAGGCCCGTTGGACACTGGTATTTTCACGAGCGACTCGAGTTTTGTACGCGTATCATATTATGCGCCGCTGGTGGGTTTTCGCATTCGTATCCGAATAAAACGCGTGTATCAACTATGCGTTTGAAATCAGTCGCACGCATTTTTTTTTAAATTTTTTTTTTTTTTATATGAAATACCGCACAAGAGTCCCAACTGCTCCCGTCTGGAGCCAGTAAGACTATGGCATCCCCATTTGGGGTATGTTGTGAGGCTGAAGGTAGTGGGGAGGGGAAGAAGATAGGGAAGAGGAAGGTGGGGAAGTACCTGGCTATTCAGATCTGGTCACTAAACACGGCTAAAGCCATTTCAAGCAACGTTTCAATTCTGAATGGTGGTCTTACACCAGGGCGATACTGAAAGTATCTTCCACTCTGGAACGTGCCGCAAATATACTATATATTATTTTAAATGAATAAATTGTGAAATAACACAAATTAATCAAATAAAATTTATTTGCACACGCCGGGTTCGAACCCGCGACCTTCGGATTGTGAGTCGAGAGTCTTGCCTCGGGACCACGGAGGCCGTCATAGAATAAAGAAGAACACAAGAGATGCCTTGTGTACGTGTGTCACGATCGAAATATTTATCCAATTTATATTCTAACGGGATGGAGATCTAAGATGTCAGGCGAGTGTAAGCGAGACAGAGCGTTGCGCTAATGTGCTAAATAAAACATTTGTTTCTATTCAAATGAAGGCAATTCTAGTTTTCTTCTTTCTTTCGAAATCGCACGCTACTGATAGTGCTCTTACGTGCCATGCGAGTCGTATACGCATCAATTTATTACTTGTTTGACAGAAATCCTGATTGAAATTACTACAATTGAAAATCAATCAATATATTAATACGTGAAGCCAAAACTTTGTACCCCTTTTTACGAAAATTGCGCGGACGAAGGAGTATGAAATTTCGCACACTTATAGTTTATATAGAGGAGGAGTGCAGAATGCTAATATTTTTTAAAAATTATGCATAAAAATAGATTAAATCAAAAACAAAAACATTACACACACTACCATGTATTTGACACACACATTCGCGTCTTTACTCTATTGTTTATTGTTAAAGTCTATGGTCAAATTGAGAATAGATTAATATTGTTTGTCTTTAATATTATTTATCTATGGTCTTACTGAATGTCAAACATAAAAAAAACATTACAATTATGGTCGAATTTCGAACATTGGGCGACCACTAGTATGTTTAAATTTAAAAAAAAGAATTAAGGATTCTTCCTAAAATATAGATATTTTGTTAGAAATTCAACATAATTAAATATAAACTGGTTATGTAAGGAGCGCTTTTATTATTTATTTATTTATTTATTTACGCCCTAGTGGGCTTTTACAAGAAAAGTAAATATGCAATACAGTTGTGTTAGGTACATACAGTAAACAATATATAATAGCAATACAGTTGTGTTAGGTACATACAGTAAACAATATATAATAGCAATACAGTTGTGTTAGGTACAAACAGTGTACAATATATAATGAATTATGATTAAATCATGGCAAATTAAAATTAATATTATGTTCTAAAGAAAGCAAATATGTGTAAATAAATATAAAATAAAAAAAGTGTATTCACAAAGGAGTCGTGAAATCATACATCTCGGTGAAGTGATTATGAAGACTTCGTTTTAAAACTAACATTGAATCTTTAAACACGTCTACAACATTCCCAAATTTATTTCCAAAATGATGTATTCTGTTTATAGGTGTATGAGCTTTATAGTTAGTTTTAAAATTGTCACAGAAAAAGGTAGCACTTTGCCTCGTGTTTCTGGTCGGTACATACAATTTTATTTTGGCGAGAATTTCAGGGTTGTCAATGCAATTATTGATAATTTTATTTAACAGTACCAGGTCAGAGATGATTCGCCTATCTGACAGCGTTATTAAGTTCAATTGTTTCATCAAAAAGACATAGTTTATTTTTTTTATTGGAATATTCAGTTTGAAGTTGATGAATCTTAGAAATTTGTGCTGTACCCTTTCTATATTGTCGGAATGTACTTTATACAATGGGGACCAAATAGGCGAATTATACTCTACCTGGCTTTATTATATCTCTATTACCGTGATGATCTACAATTTTGGTATCGTGGCGGCTTAAAAAAGGCAGTAAACATACGTTCCTTATCACAATAATGCTGCAGCTCCTTCAAAATATGAGATACACAATGTAGGTCTGTTTCCTCCAAAGGAAAAATGTATGCATCTCTCTCACACACCACACGGTGACCTCTCCGTAGATCTCTACTAAATTACTAGCGGTGACGATAATTTTGAAAGTTTGGAATATAGTTACAAGGATAAGGTTGAAGTGTGAGTGATTCCAAAAATTCAAAAACGTCGAACGTCAGTGCGCTGATGGTTTTGCCTTTTTTCTTAGTTCTGCAGCTCTTTTTTACACACTAAATAACATCAGTTAAAAATGAGACAAACCGTGTACGTATGTCTGCACCCGCCCCCCCAAGGAAACATATAATCATTATCATATGTCTCCCTCACACGTAAAAAGAAAATGAGACACAATTCCCGTCGCTGAGCCTTATTGAGATATATTTGTTTCCTCCAAAGGAAAAAAGTGATACCTTGGAAGAAACAGCCATACGCATTTTGGGGGTCTCAACTTTTGTCTCACCATTATTTAATATTTAAGAAAGAGCTGCAGCATTATAGTGATGTGGAACATAAGTTTATCGCTTTCCGTAAACGTGGGTTTTCACGGAAATAATAAAAGCGTTCTTTGTTACATTATGTTTGCAAAAAAGTAAAAATATTAAGTTTTTATTTTTAATTATAAATACACACGACGATGTGAACTAACTTAAGATTAATAAATAAATGAAATAGAATGGCGTATGAACTCGACTTTAATCTTAAGCTTGTTCTTGAGGTTGAAATATATCCATGCTCAAATAACTATAATTTACCGGAATACGTAAGAAAAGACCCATGAATTCAATATCTTATTTTGGTCAATTTATGCTTATAATAAAGATATATAAAAACTTTTTTTCATCGCCTGAGTCACTTGACATCTTATTAATAAACGGCAGCACGTAAACAAACTATTAAACACAGTATAATTTATTGGGCAGTGCTGTGTACGGAAACTAGCATTAAAAAGTAGCCTATCAGTAGGTACCTAGCGGTTGCATTGCAGTCGTGTGACTTGTAAATATATGTGTGCGACGGGCCTCGGGTGGCAGGTTTCGGGTGGCGCCGACGCTCGAATACTCTTTTCCCAGATCCGCCGGTTTTCAGGTTTCCAGGTTTTCAGGATTTTCAGCGTCGCTCTGGCGGATTGACAATTTCCCCATTTGGCGGGAGACGTACTACCTACATAGACACCTTGTGTACGTACAGAAGAAAATATATTTATTTACGAAATGCGCCCTCGATGAAATGAGTTTTTTTTTTCAATGGTAATTCAATGTGATCGAAATGTGATGTGTGTAAAAAAAGTATTTCCATTACGAATCTGGATTAGAATTTACATACAAGTAGCGAATCTTTACTCCAATAGATGGAGATATTTTATAACAAAGCCTGTTTAGTGTAAATTACTTTTAAAAAAATACACTTCTTTGATGGAGCAAAGCGTGAACGATTTTTTTTTCAGGATAACATATGCACATATAATTTAGTTTAATGTGATTTCATTATTAACTTAGGTAAAATATGTATATTTTTTAAACTAGCTCCACACAGGAGTCTATGTCATCTTTAGGGATTCTGTGATGAAGTTTTTTTTTTCATAAAATAGGGAGATAAAGAGGAGTTCTAGGAAAGAAAAAAGTGTGAGGCGTGGGTAGAAATCCGGGGGTCATTGTGTTTAGGAGTGAAGGACATATGAATCCATCCCTCCCACTGAGATGCAAGGCAATGGGTCGAGAACAGAGGTCTAAGTTAGGTCTCCCTCAATCAATCTCTCCCGATCCGGACCGCCACGTAGTAAGTGGGAAAACGCCTTGGCCGTCAAGACTTAAACAAACCTCATCCCATAATATACTAAATACTTATATTCAACTTGTTTTAATAAGTTTTCAGGTTGTACAGATAGACGAATTTTTTTAATCCTAGAAGAAGATTTTATTACTAGATCTAAACCAAACATGTAAAAGAACAAGACACAAAAAATAATAAGCTCGCAACTGGGGATCGAACCCCTGAATCTGTCGGAACAGGTTTCAGTAGCTCAGTCATTAAATTGTTGTCCCGGTAAGACAGAGGTCCTGGGTTCGATCCCCAGTTTCAACCATTAACTTTTTTTTTATTTTTAGTTTTAATTTATTAATATGCATTTATGAAAGCACTTTTTGGAATCTACAGTACTGCAAGTATAAAAATATTGTAGAATCGGTTAAAAAATGCTAAGACTGATCTTTCAAACGTGGATTACTTGAACATCTTAGATCATACGGCGCGCGACTTGAATAATTCACAATTATTAATACACTTTTTAAAATTAGAAAAGAAAAAATTAATACACTTAAAATTAGAAGGAAACAAAATTAAAACACTTGCAAATTAGAAGGAGACAAAATTAATATACCTAAAATTAGACTGATTTAATATGATTACGTAAAATAATTCAGGGCCATGTTGATACTAAATTATGTCGTAGCAATATTGAAATAAATGTTCCCAATTTCAGTTATTTAAGAAGCCATAAAGTCTCATTTAAAAAAAAATATCGCCTATTTTAGCCATGTGACCCAAATTTGTCGACTATATAATAAGATAGAGTGTGTTGAAGTAGATATTTTCATAGACAATCTATATGGATTCAGAAAAAATATTCTGCGATTGCTAAAAATATATTGTGCTAGTTGTATTGAATTGTATTGTGTCATGTTTCATTTGTAACTCTAATTATGTCTCTTATGTCTCTTACCTCTTTTTGTATTATTTGTCAATTGCAATTTTATATTTTCTATTTCTCATTGTTTTGTTATTTAATCTTTATTTTTAGAAATAATTTCAAGAAATTGTATAATGTCTAAAGCATAACGTATGTTTAGATTTATGTAGTTATGCAAGGAAAACTGCATGTTATATTCTTCATCAATGTTTACTTCTTTTTTAAATTTATAATGGTTTTGGATTTGGAGTTCTAAATTTATTTTTGTTACGTACTTTACGCGTACTTTACTTTTTCGAGTTGTTTGGCGGTCCGTCCTCTCTGCCTACCCCTGCGGGGAAACGGCGTGATGGTTAGTTAGTTAGTTAGTTACTTTACGCAGTTATTTTTTGAGTTCGAAATATCTTGTATTTATAAATGTATATGAGGTTTTATATTTCATCACACATGTAATTACAATAGCTTACTATTTCTACTTTATGCTGTCACTTCAATATGTACTTTTAATTTTTTGGCATATGAATCTTTTTTTCTAAACTATGTATATTCTGTATCCATTTAAAATTATTATTATTCTTATGTGAAAGCCGTGAATCGGCGTTAATTCATAATCAATAAATAAATGTTATAATTTGATTTTTTCGAGATCTTATATAAAGTATCTACCACTTCGGTGAACTAACCTTTACATGTTCCTAACAAGTCCAAATTTAGACGTTTAGTAAAAACGTCACTGCATTGACTTTATTTAGTTCCACACCTCCCCCTGTCGGGTCCCAAAAATCCAGGCTGCGCCAATGTGGCTACGTTCCCCCGGGCACGAGCAGGTTTCCCGAAACGGAAATTTAATTCCGATTGTAGGGCGAAGGGTCGTTAAGGTGATTTCCTCCATGTATCCCACAACACGAACCCGCCAGAACCTGTTTGGTATTGTGTTATATATTACGACAATGTTCAGTGTGATGTAAATCGTTTCACAAATATGGGAGATTGGATTTATGTGCGAAACTTATGAAAAATAACAAAAAATATGACAGGTTTTTAGGGCGCTTTTCACCAACGTGTAAACTAAATAATCGATGTTTTATGATGACAACACATACAAATATTTATTTTTCTAAGGAAATTTTAAGCTTACTTCACGTTATTTTTCACGAAAACGGCGCTATATAAATCAGCCCAATATTATTATTTTTATCTGGTTGATTCGCAGATTGTTAGTTCTTCGTATCCAGTTGTCAACGTGGGCGTATAGGCGAGAAACCGTTGCGTGTTGAGAGTTAGGTTGGTTGGATGAATTTGCTACTTGGTAATAATACAACCGCCTTTGTACTGCTATAGAATGTAAATATATATAATTATAGGATCGTCTTAAACCATAGTGAACTAACTCACTTTTTGCAGTTTCTGAGTTAGAGCTTGAAATTAGGGCTCCAAATCATAATCTAGCTCTGCCAGAGAGAACCAATCTGAGAAATACCGTCTTGACCAATCATAGATAGTTTTTCTCTGAATGGTTCTTCTTTCTGGCAGAGCTAAATTATGATTTGGAGCCTTCAATTAAGGCTCTGACTCAAAAATTGCAAAGTGAGTTAGTTCACTATGGTTTAAGACGATCCATGTAGAGCTAATAAATAAATAATTAAATATATACGAATAAAACTTTACTTCCACCTTGATTCAAAGCCTGGTATTCAGCCTGAAAGATTGATTTTTTCCTGAAAGAGAAGTATTTTTATACGTTACATTATTGAAAGCGCATATTTTAGAAAATACTATATTCAACCTATTTTAATAAAAAAATAAATAATACTGCCGGAAGATTCACAAAAACCAAGTTTTTTATTAAAAATAATCACATTTAGACAAATTAGAAATCTTAGAAACAAGAAAGAGCATAAATTTGAATTAAAATACTGTAAATAAACAAAAAATATTTTTAAATAACCCATTATTAAACTCATTTTCTCTGTAAATTATGCTCTACAATACTTCTCCCCCTCCCTGCTCCCACCTTTCCATTGATACCTTTAAATCTATCTATTGTTGTAAATAGTTGTAAGTTAAACCCGAGGAAGTGCGCATTACTGAAGTAACATTTCGGTTTTTTATAAACAATAAACGTGGTTAAAACTAAACTAATAGCGTCTTTTTTAATTATAACAGTGCGAGAGTTGTAAGGGTGCACTTTCATTGACTCCAGAACAAAACGTAGATAAAAAATACTTTAGTAAAAAAATAAACGCAATAAATTTAATTCCGAAGGAACGGGTATACAGCGTCCTCGGATATTTATGCAATTAGACCGTTAACTACTTCAATATATTTTTCGCTGAATCTCGCGCTCTAGCAAAATCAATTTCATGAAAAACGATGACCATTCAATATTTTTTAAAGGTTCGGATAGTCTGAAATGGTCTGTAACGTTCAGTGGTCTCGGTGAGTAATTGGTTAAAGAATCTAATGCAGGAGAAAGAGTTTGGTAACCTTTCAGAAAACGTGAAATTTTTAAATTAAATTCTCTGAAAGAAAATATTTTACTTTCTGCTTTCTTTCTTTATAATAATTTTTCAGGTAGACCGAAATGCCAAGAGATGTTTGGAAAAAAAATTAATTACATGCTTTTAGAGGAAAAATATTAGATTCATTAATTTCACACAAAAGAAAAATGATGTTCAAAGATTTTGGACAAATATATAAGCTTTAGAATTTGCATTGTTCAAATACGATAATAGAAAATACGTGGGAAATTAAGATATGTTTTCTCAATGGAATATTTAATTACGCAATCTAAAAATAGCTTTAACAGAATTTCTAATTCAGGCAATTGGGTCATATTATTCAAAATCTGAAAATAAAAGATAATTTTGTAACTTCGGTCATTTTCAAAATAGTTTTATTAGGCTAGCTTTATTTATATATTTTAATTAAAACCAAACTAGGAACCTTTTTTAGGTTCTTAGGTTCATAAAGCTTTGGTTAAATAAGAGAAAAAAAAAGTTTAAAACTTTTACATCAATATTAATGGCCGCCAAGTGAATAATCGATTTTAATTTTATCGAAATAACTATTAAAATAATTTATTTTTGTTTTCGGTTATTGAAGTAGTTGTTTCTCATTGTAATGTAACTGCCACAAAGTGTTTTTGAGTTAAAATGTGCGTATCCCTCTCCCACTTTTCTGTAAATTTATCTAGAAGAAAATAAAACAACAATCTGAAAATTAAACAAACAAATTACACATTCGTGCAATGACTTGTTGGTTAAGATTCAAATTTTAATAATCTACGAATTCCGATAACCGTAACATCACAAGCTAGTGCTCTTTGTTATCTGCAAGAAAGTAGGTACCGACTAGTAGTGGTTCAAAGCGCCGCCAGCCGGGTCGTTCGACCCCCTGTTAGACAATTCCTTTAAAAAAAAAAATTTTTTTTAAAAAGAAAGACAGACATTCCCGGGTTACGAATGACCCAACAATATTTGAAAATCTCCTACAACCACCACAGAAAGCCGAAAATGTTGCTTGGAGGACTTAGCCAGCCGAGGAATCAAACAAGTGACGCCCAGGTGGGACCCGAACGCGATGCCACTCAACCACTGACCGGTCGATTATTGCTTATAATTTTTGTGAAAGAAGTCTGGGTCTGTGCCCTCTGGTTGGAAAAAAGCGATCATTCACCCTATTCCAAAGAAAGGTGACCGCTCTAATCCGGCCAACTACCGCCCCATAGCGATCACATCTGTTCTGTCAAAAGTGATGGAACGTGTGGTCAACGACAAACTACTCACATACCTCGAGAAGAACAAAATTATTAACGACCGTCAATACGGATTCCGGCGGAACCGCTCGTGCGGTGATCTTCTCGCGTATGTGACACATGTTTGGGGGCGGTGCCTGGAACGCTTTGGTGAGACCCAAACCGTTGCACTGGATATTTCCAAGGCCTTTGACCGGGTTTGGCACCGAGGGCTTGTCAACAAACTGCCTTCTTACGGACTTCCCACTTCCTTGTGTACGTGGATTGCCGACTTTTTGAGGGAGAGGTCGATTCAGGCGGTTGCTGATGGTTTCACCTCTTCCTCGCATTCGATAAATGCTGGCGTCCCACAGGGATCGTTCTGTCTCCGACTTTGTTTCTGTTGCACATCAATGACCTCTTGACATGTGCACCGATTCATTGTTACGCGGATGACAGTACAGTCCATGATAGCTTTTTGTTTGACAAGCCTCCAAAGGGCTCACAAATCCCAATGGCTCGGAGGGCTTTGAAACAAAGAATGGACGGTTACCTCGAGAGTGTTTTCTCTTGGGGTAAGAATAACCTCGTCGAATTTAATGTTTCAAAGACCCAATCATGTCTGATTACGTCTAAAAGGGATCGGAATGATAATCTAGTCTCCTTCAACGGAAGCAATCTCCCGAACAGGCCTTCCATTGATATGCTTGGTGTAACTCTAAGTGACCAGCTCAGGTACGGGGGCTCCATCGAGGCCAGAGTTAAGTTAGCCTCTCAGAAACTGAGCGTACTGTACAGGGCCCGCAGATACTTTAATAGTACAAATCGCAAGTGCGCCCCACGGTTGAATTTGGCAGCCACCTCTGGTCTGGAGTCCCAAAATACCTGAAAAAAACCCTCGACTCTGTGCAGAAACGGGCGGTCCGTTTGATAGATTCTCCTAACTTAACAAATGGACTGCAATCTTTAGAGCACAGGCGTCAGGTGGGAATGCTGTCCTTGTTCTACCGGTATTACAATGGAAGATGCTCCGAGGAACTAGCGTCACTGATCCCCTCGGCACCGGTGCATAGTCGGGAAACACGCCAAACACGCGCTCAACATTTGTACACGGTTGACATTAGTCACATGAGAACGGGTCGTTTCTACGACTCGTTCTTGAGTTCAACAGCCCGGCTGTGGAACGATTTGCCGGCTTCTGTGTTTCCTCCCGCCTACAATATGGGTCTCTTCAAGACCCATGTTCACTCCTTCCTCTCCTCAACAGCACCCTCCACACAGCATCTTCAAAGATGACATAGGCCCTGAGGGAAATTATTTCCCTCAGGGCCTCCTGTGTGGAGTTAACATAAAAAGTAAAAGGGATTAAAAATGTTTAAGATATTCGTAATCCAGTGCTGTAAAATTATAAATATTTACAGTATGTACTGTACTGTAATACATAAACTGTATTTTTTTAAGTTCTATCCCATGAATATCTTGTCATATCTGCACAGAGATTATGTACTGCCGAATTTTTTTACTCTGAGGAATGAGACAAGTCATTAAATAGGTAAAAAGGTAGTTTCTAAAATACTTAAAGTAACACAGCCTTTTCATCCAATAAAAACAAACAATTACAGTTATCTGAAAAAGCTTTTAGAACACCTACTAAATTTTCCATTAGAAAAAATCTTCGTGTCGTGTTAAATGCATTGTTGCCTTTTTTCATGTTTACATGGTATTAAGTGACGTAATTGACTTATTTTAACCAGTGATTTCTTAAATTATTCGGAGTAAAAAATGTATGTGAATTTTGGTCTCCGGTGTCTTTTTTTTGTCACCGAATTTATTTTTTCAAAATCAAACAATTAAAAAAAATTCTTCCACATGTCGTCACTGGTCACTCTGCCGAGTAACCGCCCAATCCCCCACCCCACCCCTAACTGTCCGATAAATAGTGTTTTAATTTATTCATACTTGATGTCGTACCACATTTCTTAATCTAACTTACATTCTGTCAATCTTCTAAACATTTTGTCTACTGTCCCTTGATTTATCGTAGGGCCTTGAGATTTTCTGTTCTCTGAATTCTCTTCAATCAAAATGAAAGTAGGTATTCTGCAAATAAAGATTAGATGGGGCCCTAAACCGAACAGTAACTCTAGAGTCCCAATTGAAATGGATAATACCTATTTTATTTTCTGCGTCTATCTCTTTAATATTTTCATTGAGGGTTGTTGATATTATCTTCGTCAAAGCTTAAATATCACAAAGAGGCTTAAAATCTTAAACGTAATACCGTATATATTTAAAGTAATGTTTTATTTATTTCCAGGATCTGCAACTTATTTGTTTTTATTTGATTTGATTCAATTCTCCTCCGACAATATCAGGGTACTTGCGAGCAATTAAATGTATTGAGTTTCCAATCTTGTCGGGTTAAATAAGATGATGTAAGCCGAGAACAAGCTACTAGCGACTTCCCCGTTACCGCCGCAGGAAGAAGGCAAGACTTTGTGTTCAATATATGACGCAAATTCGAAGCGACAAGGGAAGGGTGATTGACAAATTATATACGGGAAAATTTTGAAGAATATACAAAGAAAAACATTATAATAAAAAAAATTCACGTTATATAAGGAATGTATTGATGGAATATTTATTTTCCTGTTCATATTGCTTAATTCGGCTACATGGAAAACGAAAAGCAAAATAAAATATGCATTGTGAGGTGATATCAAGAATGTTTTTGTACGTAATGTAACGGAAATGAGAATCTCGATTTGATAATATTTTCATACACAATATCTGTGCCCTAAAGGATAAACCACCTAAGGCCATAGCTATGTGTGGTTTATCCTTTAAGGTACAGTTATAATGATAAAGGTTTAGTTTTTAATTTTTTACATGTAGCGCACACTTTGTGGGTATACATAACAATGGAAATAAAATAACTTTGTTTAATTCCATTTTATTATATTTTTAAAAGTAACCTGTTTTGGTTCCACATGAACCTTCCTCATGGTAAATAAAATACTTTAAATAAAATAATTTTAATTAAATAAAATTAGAGAGTATTTAATTGCAAAGTAGAAGAGAGAGAAAGAACATCAACTATGGTGGGGGCGGGGAGGTACCTAAGAGGGAGGAGATAAAAGGAGGCGTGGATAAGGGAAATATATTAAAAATGATTCTTTTTGACAAATTTAACTGTTTATTTAGTAAATTGGTTTTATAAATTTTGAATATTTTTTTTTCAAGAGTTTCTAGATTATTAAGGCGTAGATCTATTCAATTTCTCTACAGCAATCCTCCTATAAGCCTGTATTCAATTTAATATTTTTTTACCCTAAGGAAGGTTCAGATTCAACTAAAACCGGTTGGTTTAAAAAAATATAATAAAGTGGAACTAAAAAAAGTCATTTTATTGTCATTGTTTAATTTTTAGCTGTAATATCATATTTTTTAACTGGAAAAAATAACTCCCACCCAGTATCAATCAAATTAAATTAATTAATATCTACAGTAAGTCAAGCAACAATAACTCCCACCCAGTTTCAATCAAATGAAATGAATTAATAACTATAGTGAATCAGGAAATCTTGGCTGAACGAATTAGCAGAAAATAACAGGGTAACATTTTAAAAATTTCGTCAGAGAAGAACTGAAAACATCCCACCCAAACCTTGAAGTTCAACCAGAGAAGTCGCTGAAAATATTATATATTTATCTTTTATATTCATATAAACCTACGTAATTAATGTCAACATTATATAATAGTAATCATTGTATATACGCACTACACTTTCATTTATTGACAACATATTTCTTTAATAAAGGCCAAAATAACGCTGCACCGTATAAAAATAAAATAAAATTTGTTTCACTAGAATTAGTCTTTAAGGTCGTGAAAAATCTTAAACTCCGTTTGAAGCTTCGATACCTACGCTGTTTAATCCCCGGTGAAATGTAATTTAAGTTTTGCGAGTGTTGACATACTGGAACAGTGCAAACAGGAGCGCGGGCAATTCAATCCCACCCTACCCCAACCCCACCAATCCCACCGATCCCACCAACCTAACCCGTTTCTCATCCCTTTAATTTCCCCCCTCCAACTCATACTACACGATTTCTCCCGCAATTTCCAGATTCACCCATTCCCAAATTTCCCTACTTCGGAGAAACCCCCAATCTCCTTTCCCCGTTTTACCCCCTGATTTTCAACGTAAGAATTAACTACCTCGGTCTCATCCCAGATATAACCCCCTTAGCATTTTCAATCTGTGATTGCTCTCAGAGGTAAGGTCATCATTTACATCTTCAAATTTATGCAATACGCGTGCCGTTTGAGTATAAATACTCCTGTACAATCCATCCGATATGAAACCAAGGTTAACGATTCTATCATTTTAGTACCGAGTCCAATCCTTTCCTCTTACAAAACACAACTATTATTTCTATCCTGCTGAGCTGAAATGCTTCTTATTGAAGAATGAATGTATGAATTTATTTTTATATTACAAAAATGATACGTTTGAGTACATACTTTAACATATATATTCTAAAACTTGAAATACAATTTTTTTTTTAAACTTATTTATTAACTCCAGGGGAAAAAAAATTCCCTCAGTGCCAGTGTTGTCTTTTGAGACAACTGTGCGTGACAAGTCTGGCTAGATTTGCGTTTTTTTCAAAGATAAAATTTATTTTCGTTCACGAACTTTTGTAGAGGTACATTCAAACAAGAAAAAACACTTTTTAATTATTTGAGCCAGGCAGACAAGCGACCAAATCAGCTGGAATCCCGGAGTTTTTGGAAATCATTTGAAACATGAAATAAAAAAAAATAAAAAAAATTGTTATAGTACGAATATAGAAAGAGCATAAACCACAGTTTGTTAAAAAAAATGTTGATTGCAAAAATGGCGGATATAAAATGAAAATTGACGAAAAAAATAGTCTTAATTGGGGAACAACTTATAAATATAACAATAATTTTTCGTATGTCAAAGTTGATCAAAAATGAAGTGCATCGGATGAAAATTCGATGAGGTACGATTCCAGGCAACTTGGAAAACGTGGTTTTGAGAAAAACGCGTTTAAAGTTTTCGCTTTTAACCGGGCCGCTTCATTTTCCGGTCTACCTACTTGGCGCGCACCGCCCCTAACTATATTTAAAGGTTGAATTTAATGCTATAACGTTGGAAATGTATTCTCCACATTTACAGGAAGATTTTAAGTCAACAAAAAGAAGTCGATTTTTCGGATCGGCTGGACTAGATTCCCCTCTTGAAGCGAATGAAGGAGAGGAAGTTACGGGAAGGAAATTGATATAACGGTATATTAGATTGACATATGAATCCATCCCTTCCACTGTAACGCAAGCCAATGAGGTCGAGAGAGACCGACTACAGAGATCAAAAGGTCTCCCTCATCCCGCCACGCAGCTGTAGGGCAGTCGCATCGTGACCAACACCTGGACAAACCTCATCTAATAAGCCCGGCCACCCCTGCTAAGTAATAAAAAAGTAGCGAACCATTTGAGGTGACCTATGGAAGGGATATTGGTTATCTATACCTGTACCCGCCTCTCAAATTGATCATTTCAATGTGCCTTCAATTTGAAATATTTATCTAATCGATGAATTACCGTTAGTTAAAAATTATTATTACTAATTCATTATAATAAATTCATTTGAATGTGCAATTAGTAGTCACAGTGGAAAATTAGATCGCTTCTTTCATGTGAATGAAGAGGTGATTAGATGGTTTCGCGGTACAAAATGAGAAGAAAGAGAGGTGGGGTGAACCTACTTCCCAAATCATTCCCAAATTGGCTCCGTGGGGCGGCCCTTCAAAAGCTTCAAACGTGTATTTATTACGTTATTCTTATCATTCTTTGTAAATAAACATCATTATATTATGTACTATAAGTTTCTTAATCATGTACACTAAAATGTGAACAAAGATGTGAAATATTGGGATTCGAATTAAGAATATCTTAAACCTTTATTTTCACTAAATGACATAAGTCATCAGTACTTATCTTTTCTTATCAGTTCTTATTAAATATACATAAATTCTCTAGAAATACTTACAAAAGAAGACTTACTTAACTATTTTACTTAAAATACTAAACTCTCAATTCGACTATTGCGAACTCCTGCAACTCATAAACTTACGCGTACCCACAATAATAACACGACAAAATACACTTTTCTACTAAAATGCAGCATACATAAGCGCAAATACATTGCTCTCTACCCGATATAACGGTTTTACACTATGGGAAATTAATACTCAGGTGATATTAACATAATATTTAATGTTTAACTTGGCGAATTTTGTGGATCATGTAAAATATTTATTCCGTCACTATTCCTAAACAGAAGTTGTATTTTTGTAAACCCTTCTAATGGCTGTATTTTTTAATTTTTTTTTTTTGTATTTTTATTTTGTGTACGTATTTTTAAATGCAGTATTATTTTTTTATTATTTCTTTGTTATGTTACAAAATTAGTTGTCGTGTTAAAATTCTATTACTGGCATGTAAAAGCCCGGCGTTTAATAAATAAATAATTAAATACACAATAAGCGTCACACGGATGCAATTGAACTGCCTAGAATAAAATTACATGTCATTAATATGAACTTTCCCTTGCCTTTGCTGTGTAATGATTTGACATTTCTATAATTATTTCAGCATTTCTGTAAATATGCTTCTCACAGTTCATAATTGGGTTTTCCTCGGAAATATGTGTATGAATCGGATAAAATAATTGGTTTGCAGTCGTCTGTGGAAGCCGACGGTCTGCCGAACGGTTCCATGCCAACTTAGAATCAACTCAACTCAACACTTCTTTATAAAGTCATTAAAAACTCTGAAAAAATTTGGAAAATAGCCCATACCCATAACCCAACTAAACGCAATCTATTTTTTGTATTTCTTGGGCATTAACTATGTAACAATTTCAAGACATTTTGTTTTTTGAAGAGTTTTATTAAATGTACATTTGTTACTTAAATTTAATTTTAATAATCCTGCTCGTGAATGATACGGCTGTATCTAAACCGGTCGCGGAAAAAATAAATTTAAGTAACAAATGTACATTTAATAAAACTCTTCACGAAACAAAATAAATAAATAAAGATTTTTTAAAATATTTTTTTCATCACTTTTAATGACTTTTCAAATAAAGTGTTGAGTTTATTCAAAGTTGCCCGGTCAACTTTTCAATTTTATCAAACTTAAAAATGACAATATTCCAAATATGTACCATGTGTACTGAGTATACAGCACCGGAGCTCAAGGGATTTTTAGCACCGTAAGGGGAGGATTAATGGTAACAGAAGCAAAGAAATGCTTCTATTACACTGTTAGAAGATATTTTATTACTACGTATTATTTTTTTGGTTTTCAGTTTATTTTAATGACTCAAGATGTAACTTCCCAGTGTGTACTTCAATGTATTCATTGGATTAAAAGTAAAAAGCAAATGATAAGGGGAACTAGCCTAGAGAGGGCTTTCCTATAAGGGATGCTTGAATGAAAGTCGTAAAGTACGGCAATAAAAGACAAGCATTATCTGACCGATAAGGGTTCTTTCACTATTTAAAGGCACATTATAGCTGAGAAATGTTTACGGGAGTGGTTTATGGTTTTTCATATCGAAAACTAACACTGATGATATTGCAATAAGACCCCAGATTATCACAAAAGGGAGAAAAACTAATACTTAAATGATGAAGTTTTAAAATTTTATTCTAATCATTAAATAAAGACTAACACAAGAAGTGCCTTGTGCACGTGTCGTTATCCAATAAGAGGCCTAATTTTAATTATTTCCATACGAAATAGTGCTTCACCACGATAACGAATATCAAATGGATGGGCGTTTTTTAATAAGTTGGTGTCCATTTTGATAGTGCGTGGCTAAATAAAACAAATTATGAAATTTTATTTAAATTTGATCAAAATTTTTTTAAAATTAACTCCACAGAGAAGTTTCGAAGAATATTTTTTATCAGAGGTAAGGAGAGACGATGAAGAAAGCTGACCTCGGTCAGCACTTCAGCACAAGCCTTCAAAAGAAATGTAACAGTATACGATTAAAAAATTATTCCACAAGCCATATGCTTTAATGAAAAAAAGAAACGGGTCAAATAATTATATGTGGACCTATCGCATTATCAATTATTTATTATTACCAGTCCCGCAATTATTGCGTACAGAATCCAGTTTAATCCAAAATCACGATTGCGTCAGTGCCTCATTAACATCCCCTAAAATCAATACCTTGTTCCTATCATATCTGCCCTTTGTGCGTAGGTACACTATTTCGTTTGGCATGCAATTAATTTATGTAAGGGTAATAGTTAATATGAGGACCTATTCACAACGTTATGTTGAAATGTTATTTCAAAATGGAGCTTTGTCTATCATTCGACAAATAGTTTTCAAGAACAGCCCTTCATTAGGAGCTTTACAAACGGAATAAATCACAATTTATTCTATCACAGTCGTATTTTATCTAATTTTAACAAATTTCGGTTTTCTGAGCTGTGCGTTAGTCCTACGTGAAATCGAGTCCAATCGATCATCGAATCCAATCAATTCAATTATGCTTTTAATTTAACTGATATTTTAAAAATTGGAATTCAGACAAGCGATAAAATACATCTGATTTTTTAAGAATTCAGACAAACCGGTATTTTTCACAGGTCTGCGCAATTAAAATCATAATACACTGAGTCTCCGGCGTTGACCAGGTTTTACATAGCAATTTTTTTTTTTTTTTTTTTTTTTTAACTTTATTTATTCTCATTTCTTTGTACATATAATGTATAAGAGCACATAGTATACATATAATAACATAACATAATAACAAATACTATGAACAAGAAATGAAAACCCACTAAGGCACTGCCTGAGTGTGGGTAATATTAGAACAAAATACTATATTTCCAAGTACCCAAAGTATAAAATAGACTTAAAAAACATATAAAATATAAAGTTAGTATTACATTGGTAGAATAAGTGAAAAAGGTTTTTTTTTCAGCTATTATAAAAATAAAATAATTAAGTTATTTAAAAAAAAAAAAAAAAAAAAAACAGAAAATACATTGTACTAAAGTTTAGAAAGTTACAGAAAGTGAGCTGTAGAAGGATGGATAAATTTATAGAAAAAGCGTTTCAATATCTACATTATTCAACCATAATTTTACCTCTTTTACATATTTTATCATTTTATTTATCATTTGAGTTTGTAGTGATAGAAGGTTAAATGAACGAGGACTAATGAAACTGCTGTGTCTGCAATAATTTAGTATTGGTTTGTGGGGAGTAAAATATATTATTTACTAGCTTTTCCCCGCGGCTTCGCTCGCATGGTATTACGGGAAATTACTGTAGCGCTTGCACTTATCAATTATCTCCCCCCCCCACCCTACCCCCATCCCCTCCCGCATTCCATATATTCATTCCCTTACATTCAGTTTTCAAACATCGCGCCTACCACCTAAATTACATAATGCTATAGCTCAAAGAAAAAAAGAATTACTTATCCAATTTTGTTCATTCGTTCGGAATTTATGCGCTTACAAACATTTCGGATGTTTATTTTTAATTAAATATTTGAATGTTTGTGAATATAATAAAAAATTACACTATTTATTCAGTTCATTTATTCAGTCTTTATAATCGTTACGAATTATATTTTTAATGTAGGAACTGACATTTATTCCAAAACAGAAGCTTGTCCAAAAAAATAAAACATATTCTAATATTTGAATTTTCTGAAGCAGTAGCAATCGTTTCCATGGAAACGATTTTTTACTGACGTTAGCTTTAGTTAGCGACAGAAAACGTATAACAAATATAATATATTAATATTTATAATTTCATTACGCCAGAGCTTACCATCATATACAAAATATAGTCTGCGCATATAATTTAGCTTTCTATTGGTGAAAGAATTATTAAAGTCTTTATATTGTGTTATGCGTGAAAAGGTCATAAACAAACTCGAGCAGTTTCGCATTTATAATATTAGTATGGATCCTTTTGCTCATTCTGTTTTCATTTATTTCGAAATTATTTTTGTTTTGAAATACATATTTCAAAGTTTTTAATATAAATAATTTACGTATATTAAATATTTTAGTTTCTTTGTATAATAAGTTGGTCGAGAATGTTTTATTTTTGTTATATATGACTTTAATTATGTGTTTTTGAATTATTTGTAGAGGCTTAATAAATGTATCAAGTGCACCACCCCATCCTTTAATGCCATAAGTGATTGATGATTGCACCAGGGAAAAGTAGACCAGTTTCAATTTTTCAATGTTTAATTAGGGTGGGCGAAGTGTAAAAAATGCAAAATATTACCATGAATTATCAAATTTCTGCTTTAAGAGGTGGTGGTAGTTTTTCGAAAGCTCGTGTTAACAGTCACCTACTTCCTGATTTGGAATTTAAATGCGCAACATTTCATCAATCTTTGAATGAAAACGTAAATTTGTTTAAAACAAACCTACAAACCACTGAGACACATTTGATATTAGATAACCCTCCACACACGAGGCCCTGAGCAAATAAAAACCCCCACGGCCTGTCACCTTTGAGGATGCTGTATGTGCGGTATTTTATGGGAAAAAAAGAAAAGAAAGTTCTGAGAAGGAAAAAAGATATGAGGGACACTCCTGAACAAATCAATGTGTCCAGGAGCGACGGACGTACAAATCTATCCCATTCATTACGGCGGAAGCCGATGGGTCAAGAGAGTCCGGCTGGAGAGGTCCAGGTTAAGTCTCCTTTAACCAGTCTCTCCCGATCCGGCCGGCCACGCATCGGGTGGGCAAAGGCTTAAGTTGATAGAATGCATTGCCATTGACAACGAGCCAATTTGCCGAATTTCAGATCGGTTGTCGGGAAGTGGATTAATGTCCACTACCAAGATTCCACTACATTCGTTCAATCAAGAAAACAAAAGTGAAATTCAAATAGTCAAATCGCACATCCCATAGAAAAGTGTCGTTAGTCAAATTACAAGAAAGCGAAAACAAATGAATGAATGATGAACAAGCAGTTATGTCAAAAAGAGATAATAGTGACATATTGCAGAAAGGGTAACCTAACTTAAAACCGGATTTAAGTTAGGTTATCACTTTATTTTTCAGAGATAAAAAGTGTCATAAATTTTTATTTGTGACACTTTTCTATGGGATGTGCGATATTTAAACAGATTTGATTTTGGTGAAAGGGCCAAATTAAGTAGATAATAAACCCATGTAAGGAAGAAAGGGAACAGAACGGAGACGCAAGGGTTAATAAGTTATCTTTAATACTGTATTTTAAATATACACTTCTACAAAAATGTAATAACTTTTTTATACCATTATTAAGTAAGTTTAAAAAAAAATTACAAAAGATAATTTTATTATAATGCTAGAAACTGTAATATTTTGATAGGCCTAAACAGTTGTGAAGGTCTGATTAATCAACTCCAGGGCAAGTGTTTGGGCGGACCCAGTACTCAGTACTCGAGCAGGCGAAGTAGGTCGAGGGCCTCCGCCTACATGATTTATGAACAAGACTCATTTGTATTAGACACTGCTTCCAAAGAAAAAATGGCGAAGCCTACAGAATAAATTGAACAAAGTAATACTAGCATTTTTGAAGATTTATTTTTATTGCTTTTATATACTGTTTTAATCAATTTTCTCACAGTTTTCTAGGACGAAACCTTAATGAAATTTTATGTTGGATACGGATTCTCAAGAACGGTATTGTTTCTTAGAAACAAAATGTTAAGATTTAAAAAAAATACACAAACAAAATAAATCATTAATTTACCTTTGATAATGCGATACGTACCTTAATCTTTTGAACCAATTGCGTTCAATAACAAATAATACAAGGAATTCTCTAAATAGAGACGCTAGAAAATAAATAAATGGAATAATGTTTTCTCAACTCGTCCTTGTTATTTATTTTCAGAGCCATCTAATCCGATCCCTTTATCCTCCTGAAATCGAAATATTTTGGTCAATACATTTAAGGAATGATTTATCTAGACAACGTTTTTCTTATTTTGCAAGACTATTTTGAAGGAGACACGAGAATCTAGTAACGAATTACTTAGTTTGTCTGGGATGGAGAAAATATATAATTATTATGCAACAAATAATCAAAGGTAATTTTATCATTGAAGATGAATAAAAATTCTTAAATTCTTACACAATATTACATTTATGGGAATTACGTTCAAAAGTTATAAAAAGAGAGCTGTTCTAATAAAAAGGTAATTTTATTTAGTACACACCTTTACTCCTTAAACTCCTTAAACTGTCAAATATGGCGTCAAATGTTTGAGACGTCAAAGTCCTGCATACTAAAATCCATGATTTCTTTAGAATGATTTTAACCCTTTTGTTTAAAGGATCTGTACGAAGGCAAGGACAGAATCGCTTGCACTAAATATCAGTTTAGAAACGAAGTTTTATTTAATGAATGCAGCTTCTCTGACAGTTTTGAAATAAACTGTGTGTGATATTTTTAAGTCCCACAGTCATCAAACAGTATATGTTATAAGATTAACTATAAGAACAAAAATGTTTTGGTGCATGTAGATGTAGAAGGAATGGAAAGTTATTACTTATAACTTTCTATAAGTTATTACTACATACAAGGTACAATAAATCGGGCAATTGCAATTGCGCGGGCACATTTTTTTTTAATTAAATATATTTTTTGAAAACAATAATAACAATAAAAATAAAGAATCCAGCGATTTCTAACCTGGGTAATATCATCCGCCAGTAGGCGATTGAAGTTGTTTGTGGGCGATTAATAGTTAAAAGTGCTTAAGGGAGCGATTTTAATATGATTTTGGATCATAGGCATACTTGGTGCATTCATTTTATTAAAAACACTGGATAACCTATCACTTTTTTGTTGAGATCTTCATTTGATGCAATTTGAAGAATTGTTTAATTAAATTTCAAAAGATTTTGTAGCTTAACATTTATTTCGGATGTGACTTTACCGATAAAAACCAAGGAAATTTATTTGTGGGGCTATTATTTTTTATGATTATTACAATGTAAAAAATCCATTAACCAAGCCGCGAACCCATGAATGTTAGAACCAAGTGCCGAAAATCTAATCGTATAAACAACTCGAATTCTCGAGCGATACTCTCTTCAAGAAATTTAACGTACACTTGATGTTCAACAGTGTTAAATAAAAACGATTATAATAATATTCGTAAAAATAAAAATAAAATGACAACGGTCGCACACCAATATAACAGTGGAAGTAAGGACTGAAATGGCCTTTCTTTTCCCATAATATTATTTATTTTTATGTAGCATATTTTAATATTTAAGGAGCATCGCGTAGGAGCTATTGCTTATATTTGTGTATTTTATATTTACCTACAATGTAAAAATTTGTTCCTCTTTTCTTTTTTGCATCGTGCATTTTATCACGTATATAATTCATCACAATTAGTCAGTCAATTTTGTAATAATTACTAACCTACACTAAATTATTATTCTATGCCATTCGCAAATTAAAAACTTTCTTTTTTCTTGTAGTACATTAATTTGACTTTAATTTATCTTTATACTTATCATTCATGATGTTAATTCTTCAAGTTCATCTTTTTATTTAAAAACTGTCTATGTATTATACACTTATCATGTAAAAGCCTATCAAGGCATTGAAAATTAATAAAATTAAAATAAATAAATAAGCCACACAGCAACAAATCAAAAAGTATACTCGTACCTCGGACCAAAAATTTATAATAAGATCCCTTCACAATCGAAACTGTGTGAATTGACATCCATCGGTCCAAAAATTGCAAAATGGTTATTAGATTTATATAGACAGATTCGAAACTATTATTAAAAAATGTCATCTGATAATTTATTACAAGTATACTTTAATTTAAATTTTTTAAATAAAAAATTATAATGTAATTTAAAAAAAATCTTCACAGTTTTATATTACGTACCAAACAACAAAAATTGATGTCACGCTTTGTTTTTTTTGGTGTTCCAAACAGCACAGTTAGAAAATAATGTTGACGGACATAATATGTTTACCCCTGAATCGCGGATTTTCCTCGAACTACATTATACTTGTCATTTTATCAGATATGTGTGTAAGATATTTATTGTGCATATATCTAATGAATTCACGTATTCTTTATTTGGCTTAATACGGCAACTATGTAATTTTCTACATCAGAAGTAAAACAAAATATGAAAAATCTGATAAGGTCTAGCGATAACAAACATCCGTCACATATTAAATTATCACCACGTAACTTCTCTCATAAACAACTCAAACTAATTCAATATAAAAAGTACGGGAGTGTCCTCTCCGCGATGAGGTATCTGTTTGTTATAAAATATGAAGATCTCGCTGTGAGGCTGAGTTGTAAGATGAACTTGTTTCCTGTTATGTGACTTGTTTACTTTAGATGAAGCCTCCGTTGTGTCTAATGCATTTAAAGTGCTCTCCGAGATACATTCAGTCACTCTGTAAAACAAATATTATATTATTCTAGACGCTCTCCTCCAGGATTCTTACAGTGAAAAATAAAACTTATTAAGTTTTCTTAAGTGTTTTTCATTTGAAGTAACATTGTTATTTTAATATCGGTTTTTGGAATACAGACAATTCATTGAAAAAATGACAACGTTTGTTTAATGGACAATAAAAAAAATTCCAACATTTTCGCACATTAGAAAGCTTTGAAAATCAATAATTATATGAATGAAAAGCGATTTGCTTACAAGCTAATCAACGAATTTTCAACTAAGCAAAATGAAGATGTAATTTTTCACTGATGAAATGAAGCCACGAAAGTGTTTTGTGTGCATGCTTGAAGTTTGAAAATTTTTCCTTGATTCTTTTTTATGTGAGTACCTACTATACAAGAGCCCCAACTGCTCCCAACCATCTGGAACCAGCAAGACAATGGCATGTCCAATTATGGTATATTATTAGGCTGAAGGTAGTGGGAAAGGGAAGGAGATGGAAATAAACCTGACTATTTAGGTCTGGTCACCAAGGCCATTTCAAGCAAACGTCTCGATTCTGAATGGTGGTCTTTCACCAGGGTGTTACTGAAGGTGTCTATCTCTCTGGAACGTACTATACGAATACGCACTATATTATGCGTAAGTAAATATACTATTAAGATTAATTTTAATTAATGAACGATGAAAAGCACAAACTTATCACAAAAAAAAAACCTACGCGCGCCAGGATTCGAACCCGCGACCTCCGAATTCGCAACCAAGGATCATAACCCATAAAAATATATATGTATAAATGAAAAATAAAAATAAAACTCAATTGTTAAGTAAAGATCATTTCATGAAGATTCTCCAGCCCTAAAGAGTCCTAAATTCTCTCAAAATAAATATCAATTCTACTTGCTACTGCCACTAATCTTTTAATAAATGTAATACTAACAGTGATGGGGGTAGCAAATAATGTAAAATCATGCAATGTCCAGTGTTTTAAATATAATTCCCTCCGCGTGCAAAGCCGTATCTTCGGAAGCGTGTTTTTCGGAAGTGACCTGCCAGGTAAGTATGTTTCTGTTTGTAAATAGTTAAATTAGATAGAACCTAGAATTCTTAATAAGTTGTACAGCGCCCTTGAGGTGATTTTTCACAAAAACGGCTCCCTACAAATTATCCCATTATTATTATTATTATTATTATTATAACCATTGATGCCGTCAGAATACTACATACCGGCAAAAAAAGTACAGAATACACAGGGGGTCGATTTGAGTTCCAATAATACTTAGTCAAAAGGACTGACAATTGACAATACCCGACTGCAGATAAATTGATGAGAATAAATAACGTTAGTTTTTTTTCAAACAACCGCCAATTGAACAGAATAAATAAAATAAGAAAAAAAAACTAATTGAAACATATCACATCACTATTATGATGTCTTGCATATCACTAGTTGTTATCTATGGTCTTGATGCAATATGTCTAATATCAAAGTCGTAATTAATAAAGTCTTAAATCTAAATTAGTAAATAGTGTTTTTATGAAGTCATCCACGTCAAATAACAAACACTTAACAAAAGATTCACTATGAAATTGTTCTTCTTCCGGATATGAGCTTCTGCCCCTTGCCCTGAACCAAATAACGAAACACCATAAACAATAAACAGCATCTGTCCGCCTGTAGAACAAGCTGATTGTCTAAGTGACATGTGGGAAACTTGTTTTTTGTTTTATGCAGAGATAATAACTTTGCCAGCAATGTTACAGGGGGCGAGATGACATCTATTTACCTAAATGAGGAATCACAACATGCATATACTGCAGATAACTTCCGTTCCCTGTAGAATTATTATTAAAAAGGTCCCTAACTCAAGTCAGTTAGGATTTGTATCCAGAATATGATACCGTATCAGCAAACAAACTAATTTAAATTGTAGGTCTGTCTGTGTAACTCTGGTTCGATAAATTCAATGACATTTTTTGAATTTTAGTGTTATTTTTAAAATTAAAACTAATTGTTTTAAGAATTCAGACAAGCGATAGAGTTGTTATCTATAATATATAGAAAAGCAGCTCCGAAAATATCCTCGTCATGGAAGCCCGTCTCAATCCATCATCCAGCATTGATGCATACTGGAGAAAAATACTGGCTCCTAATCCTTAAACAGAATCCTTAAAGCTTATGATTATCATATCTTATTTTCTTTTTTTTACTACTATTATTACCTTGTTATATTTTCTTTTCATGTACAATCTAGGTATCAATTTTTTTTTTCTTTCATATATTTTGTGTATGCATTATAAATACCCTTATGGAATGTGTGGGACTGCGCTATCCTCCCCACATACCGGAATAAACATTTAATATTATAATTTATACATATAACAGAAAATTAACCTGATTGTCGTTATCCAAATTGGAACTGATTTTTCAATAATTCATTCTATAGCGTGATTTTTCACGGATCTGTGCTGGTACCTGCACTAATTTCGTTAGTTTGTCTGTCTATGATGGTTCAAAGAATTCGGATTTCTTTTCAATTTTAATTGTCAAAAAAAGGGTATACAACAATAATATTGTTGTATACACTTTATACACAATAAAAAATCACTTAAATTTTGTGTAAAGAGATTGAATCAAGAATTCAAAAAACTTTAAATTACCAAGAGTAGTTTCACCATTATAAGATCCTTGGGTAAAGGATGGTTCGTTTTGACCTCTCTCAAAAAATATTAACTTATTCAAGGGTACCCACCAATTTCGATAAATCAGTAAGGCCTTGGCGGTCCGGATGTAGAGCGCTTTTGTTAATGCGAAATAGCCACCTTTGTGATTCAGTGGTCAGAATTTCTTTCAGTATCATGAAGTTGTTCGAATTATGAAAAATATTTTCTCATTATATTCGTCCGAACAGAAATTTTAATAGGTAGGTATATATTTTTTAATCAGATATAAGTTTTTGAAGTGTTCCATAACATTGGTACTAACTTATTTGGTTGGTCGTTCGAACCGCGTCCAAGTTTCCGATAAAAGATAAAAAATAAAAAATGAACGAAAAAATATAACTTTACGAATTTCCTATAGATTTGTTCAAAATGTGACCAATGGACAAGATTTGAACACGTTCACTGTTGCCTGCTTTTGTCCGGCTATTGATGTACCTGGAACGGACACACACACATACGTGGGGTTTAAGACACGGCCTCCTTTTTTTCAATTGTCATTTTCAAAATTGGATGCGTTAAAAACTAAGATGAGCAATAAAGTACCTACGTATAACATAATATTTGTTTAGCAGTAATGTTTATTTTTATTTATTTATTTGGCTTTCACCCGGATGTCGGCCAAATGATGAATCTTAAAATTAGTTATTTTTCAAACTGCAGATTAAATGGAAAAAAAAAACAAACTTATTTAAACAAATACAAAAAAAAATGTAAAAACCGAATGAGGACAATTATTAAGATGATTATACAAGTTGTCCCAAAGTACAGAGATGGGATTATAGTGGGGGATTTATAGTAGTTGCGAAATTGTAGAGAAGAAAGTTGTACAACAATGGGTACCTGTACAACTGTACACAATAACACGGAAAGAACACAGACGTGGTAATTATTCTGATTCTATATTTGAAATGTGTATTGCTTAAATTTTTTAGCCATAGCTGCACTTTTCCATTTTCGTGAAAGCGTTATTTACCAACTAACTAAATTTACTAACTTAATATCCGGTGATTTTTCGCGGCATGTGCTAGTGTTATAGTAATATTGTTCAGTGTAATAGCGCCACCTATTGTGACTTTTATGCCGAGAAACCAGGAAAGTTTGTGCTCTCCGGTGTTCCCTGAGCTGCCTTGGCTCATGTCTCTGGCAGTCTTTGAAAACAACCGTAAAGTAACTTGTTCAAGAGAATTTCCGGTGTTTTGATATGAATATGATGATGGAAGTTTCTTTTCGTTGTGTATATTTTCAATTGGTATTTATATATCAAAAAGATCTCTTTTCAAATATATCTATTTGGATTTCACTTTTGTCAACTTGATCGAATGAATGAAACGAAATTTGGAGGTTGAAATTAACCCACCTCCTGAAATTCGATCGATCTGAAATTTGGCAGGTAAACGCGTTATCGATGTTATCTCATTTATCAACATTCACGCGTTTTCTGAAATTCAAAGAAATTAAAGATCTTTAGATGAATACGAAATAAATGTCGGTCTTACCAACTCGGATTTGGTCAGGTTTTATAGCTGGGTTGATTCCGATCACTGGGTAGGAAGTTTACTTTAAGTTTTAAAAGACATTTGAAAAAATTGTATTATAGTAAAAAAAAATTTTACTAGTTGATTTTTTAAAGTTGTGGAAATATATCGCGCATGTATTATAATTATCAATAAAATTATTGAAAATTATTCACAATAAAAATATGAAACAAAAGAAGACAACAAAAATAAAAAAAAGGTTAGATAGCGACAGAATATTACGTTATAATATTTCGACAGAATATTACTTGAGACAGAATATTGCGATAGAATAATACCCCAAGCCTCCACTCTATCCGGGAGTAATTCTCTGCCATTTGAGCTACTAAAGTCTTTTCGAATATTGACATATTGACATAGATGAAATTGAAATAAATTGTGGAATTTGTTCCTACAATCAGAAGATTATCTTGATTAGTTTAATTATGCCGCGATGCGCTTCGGACAGTGTTAAAGTCTCCATCATCAGTCCATCAATCAGATTTATAAATTGTGGTATAGCGGGTATTCGTGTTTACGAATGCTGAAGTGATACAATTTTGCAAGCGTCAATCCTCTTAGGGTATTTCAGTACAAAAACTATTGCAATTATTAATACGATTTTCATTCAGTTTTTTAGTTTCGCTTGATTATGGAACTGATTTATAATGCTGTCAGCAACGTTAGCTATAGAAGAAAGAAACGCAACACGGCATAATTACACAAAAAAATTAATCACGATAATAATTTTGGCGGTGAAGATCTCAAATCATATCCAACAATAGATAGCTCATTTTAAGATAACTGAGCGCGTTCCATACAGTCTAGTCTGGAGAAAATAATGCTAATGCCTCTATCAGCTGAGCGCAGTTTACCAATAAGCAACCTGAGCTGGTTGCAACAGAAATGCATTCAGCACGCAACGAACCGAGAAGTGGCTTCATCTTCAGCACTTACGGTTGCAAGTGCACTATCACTTTGAAGGAAATGCATTGTTGCATTATGCAAGAGCATTGAATACACAAGAAACATAGACAAAGCAAGCGTACCGTAAAATGGGGTGACTTGATCAATTTACAACATAAAAAAAAAAAATGCCGGAAAATTTTTTGCACATTTATTGTTCACATTAAAATAATTGAAACAAATAAAAAATGTATTTATTTATTTTGGGGGAAACACGGTGATCAAAGTCACCTCACGGGAATGTGTTTTACATTTTTATAAGCATACTTTTCTCTTTTTTACAAAAAGTGTTCAAAAGTCACAACTGCCTGGAGCCAATGTCATCTGCTGTGAGGCTGAAGGGAGGAAAGGAGGGGAAGTTCTGGTTATTCACCGTCACCAAATAGGGCTATAGTCTTTTCAAGCAACGTGTTAATTATGAATGGTGGTATATCACTAGGTGCCGCAATATACCTAAAATATTTTTAAATGAGTACATCGTGAAATAACAAAATCAATCAAATACGGCCGACTTTCGCACATCGGGATTTAAGCCGGCGACCTTCGGATTGCTAGTCGAGAGACTTAGAAACCTCTCGACCACGGAGGTCTTTGAAAATATCTAATAAAAAAGCATCATAAAACAACCGACAATATGTTTGAATATATTTATTTAGAAATCAAATAATTTGACATTTAAGTTCGAAATGTCAGTGTGTCCATGTTTAGCCCAGTCAATCTAGACAAAAAACAGGCCCTAACTGGAACCTGCTAGAGGAAAGCTGAATTTTTGCAGGTGGATAGTACTTTTTATGTGGAGTATTTTCCAAAAAAGTTCCTACCCCTCCCCCGCTTGCTTCCTCTCCTGTGCCCTCCCAAACATTAAAATGTAGGGTTCTACTAAAGCGATTATATCTCGTAAACCAAAAAATATATCAGAAAAAAAATTTCATTGTTGAATTTCTTATAAAACTGCCTAAAAATTCTATAATAAAACTTTTTTAATATCTGCATTAGTTTGGCCAATAATAATGAGATTGTTGCTAAAAAAATTTTTTTTTTTGCAAAATTATTTTTTGAAGTTTAATATTTTTTTTGTCTGAGAAAATATGAAAAAATACTTTAAACAAATAAGTTGTCAAATTTAATAAGCTTTATAACCATGCATAACAGTGTTTACTTACATCTTTTATTTCTATCGAAAATAGTGGATAAACGCAACGGCGTGCGCGGGCTGGCCGTAACACGCCGCCGTAACAGAGCGGCGCGGGGCCGAGCGACACACGTCGCGACATGTTATGTTAGTCGTTCTTGTCGCGTTGCAACTTGCTATTTTATCAACTTGAAACAAATGAAAAATAAGTAAATTTAGTCAGTTTGATCTAACACTTCGTAAGGTTAAGGTGTGTGTCGGTTTTGTGCGTTATATTTTGACGTTATTGTGCCAAGCGTTAAGTGTATCGTGTTTTTGTGCGTTTTACCTCCTTCATCAGGTAAAAATATTGAAAAACAATTAATTAACAAAAAATTAACACATTGAAAATGTCTGAAGAGAGCTTATTGTGTATTTTGTGTAAAAAAGATCTTATAGGAAATGTTGTTATGGTAACGAAAGGGTTACAAACGCTAATTAACGCTAGTATTGAACGAAATGACAATATTCATGTTAAATTAACCAGTTTGGATTGCGTAACCGTGCACGTAGATTGTAGAAAAAATTACACTAGGCCTAGTAGTATTAAGGCTTTTAAAAAAGTAAATTGTAGCCTATCCACCAGTACACCTCAGCCATTCCTAAGACATTTAGAAAATACATTTAATTTCACGGAAAACTGTATTATTTGTGAAAAAAAAACCGTTTTTAATCCTAAAATACCTTATAAATACCGTGAACAAATTCATTTGGTGTTAACACTTGAAATAAGAGATACATTAATTAATGCTTGCAATACAAGAGACGATAAATGGGGTGCAAAAGTAAAATCTAAACTGTTAAGTGTGTTTGATTTGGTCGCCGCAGAAGCTCGCTATCACGGCAGTTGCTACAAGAAGTTCTGCAAAAGTAAACCAACTCGGTATGTAGGAAAACCTGAAGATGACAATGCAGCTGAAAATTTTCTTAAGCTATGTAATTTCTTAGAAAATACTGACGAATGTCAGTTTACATTAGAAAAATTAAGGGAAACAGTGAAAGACATTTGTGGAACTGATCTTCCGTACTCAGATAAATTTTTGAAAAAAAAACTAATTAACTATTTTCAAGATCGGATATTTACATATATTTTAGGCAGAAAAACTGTCATATGCATGTCTCATTCAAGTTATAAGATACTAGATGACTGGTATAGAAATAAAGAAAGCAATGCAAATCTGGAACGTCTAAGAATTGTACGTGCTGCCGCAGAAATAATCAAAGAAGATATTCAAAAAATGCCATATGATTGTGAAAGCTATCCTAATATTCCGGAAATCAGTCGTGGGGGTGATAATTTAGTTCCTGAATCTCTGAATCTGTTCACGTCAATTGTAACGAAGAAGAGATTGTATGATAATGGACCCGATATTACGAGAAGACGTTTGGTGATTAACCACGCCATAATAGCATCTGCAAGGCCTAGGTCTTTTTTGTCATCAATACAAACAAGTTTGTGTTTATATCTACAAAGAATGTACGGATCCAAACATTTAATAGAAGTGTTATCGTCATTGGGCATTTGTTCGTCTTATCATGAAGGTGACAGATACCAAAGATCTCTAATAAGCGCTGGACCTCCTACAATCGAAGATGATACATTCACACAATTTGTGTTCGACAATGCCGACGTTAATATAAAAACATTAGATGGTCTAAACACATTTCATGCCATGGGAGGAATTAAGTGCATCACTCCAGCCTCTAATGTTACAACAACTCTAGATGTACCTCGTCTACAGTGTGGAAATTTTGGGAATCAAGAAAATATCCTTCAACGTTGCTATGCGAAGAGAAAAAAGAGCGGCTTGAAAGATGTAACCATCAAAGATGTCAGTGAATGTATATCTTCCAGAAAAGAGCATGCCGACTCATTGTCTTTTGTATCTCCAACCAATTATTTGTGGTTAAGTGGCACACATTCAAAAGTTGGCTGGAACGGGTTTATAAATGTCGCTATGAACGATTGTGTGGATTATGAAACCAGCTATATAATGGCTGTTCCATTTATTGATATTAATCCCAATAATCCATCCTCAGTGTACACTGCACTATGTTTTGCAGCAGAACAGTGTAAAAAGAACAATCAAACATGCATTGTAACTTTCGACCAACCGCTTTTTCTCAAAGCTACTGAAATGGTAGCGGGGGCTGATGGATCATCTGAAATTTCAAAAATTATTGTACGACTAGGAGGCTTTCATTTATTAATGTCATATTTGGGATGTATTGGCCGCATCATGGAAGGAAGTGGGCTAGAAGATCTATGGAAAACTGTGTACGGAGGTCCCACAGTGATACACATGCTAAAAGGACACGCTTATGCAAGAGCTGTAAGAGCCTATGTTCTTACAGGAGCCGCAATTGTCAAAATAATTTGCAATGACTCTCATGTCACACTTTTTCCCCATGAAATAACAGAAATCTACAACAACATTGTGAACAAGAAGATATCACATGAATTAGCTTGTGAAGACGAATCAGTTGCAATAAATCTTAAACTTTTCACTGACACTTTAAACACAATCAAAGCGACAAGTCGGACAGCAAAACTCTGGATAAACTTTCTCCGCCAGATTGATCTGATTTTAAATTTCATTTTTGCCGAAAGAACAGGAAACTGGGATTTACATTTGAAGACAACAATCGACATGCTACCATACTTTCATGCAGCAGGCCACCTGCCATATGCAAAATCTGCTCATTTATATGCACAAGAAATGTTGAATTTGAAATCTAAACTCACAGAAAGAGAGTACAATTTTTTCACTAAAAAGGGTTTCTTTACAGTAAGAAGAAATGATATGTTTTGCTCAGGAGTTTGGACTGATATGTGCATTGAGCAATCCTTGATGAGGTCATTAAAAGCAGTAGGAGGACTTACGCATGGACGTGGGATTTCTGACAACACTCTCAGTAAATGGGTATTAGGAGCTCCATCATTTCTTTCAATCAGTGAAGCATTTCATAATTTCTTGGGTTTAAGCTACAAGACAAGTGAGCAGCATGTTGAGCTTAGGGAGAGCCGCCAGTTACGGGACAATCAAGACTTATCAAAATTTGTAAACTGGTTAAACCAACACAACCCTTTTGCTCAAAAGTCTGGTGAATTAATTTGCATTTCTTCGGGATTAGTATCAGACTCAACTGTAACATGTGACGATGCCTATGAGGTAGGGTTCAAAGCTATGCAGAAAATGACAGGGCAAAGTTTTTCTGAACTAAAACTACGCAGATCGGATATGGTTGTTACTCAAGCTAGTAATAAATCTGTCAGAGTGAGAAACAAAGAAGCTGTTATCAACCCTCAGCAGATATTCAATAGAATATTATGCGTATGTGACAGTCCTGCAAAGCTCAAATCCTACTTTGAGTTTGAACTAGCTTCGCATCCACCTTCTTTATTTGATGACGTTTCTTTAAAGAAAGGTAAGAAGGCCTCCATTATGAAAGCATATGACGATGGTATCGTTGATATCAACTTCACAAAGGATGAAGCATTTATCCTTGATGGTGGATACCTCTTACATGCAGTAGTGTGGCCTAAAGTCTCTACTTTCCATGATATTACCGAAAGATATGTTAATTATGTATCTCAAAAATATGGTGCAAATGTAATAATAGTTTTTGATGGTTATCCCGAAAACGCTACAACAAAACAGCAGGAGCAGTCAAGAAGAGCTGCAAAAAGAACATCAAGTGAAATTATATTTTCTGATGATACTGTCTGTACAACACCTCAGGTAGAATTTCTCGCCAATTCTCAAAATAAGAAGAGGTTAATAGAAGCTGTTAAAACTAAGTGTCATGCTGCAAACATACAGACAGTAACAGCAAGCGATGATGCTGATACGGAGATAGTGGGTCAGGCGATTAAGTCTTTACAGCTTGGTAGCACTGTAGTGGTTGTTGGAACCGACACTGATTTATTAGTATTGCTGGTAGCATTAGCCCCTCCAACGGAAAACAAGCTGTTTTTTTGGAAACCAATAGCCACTTCTACTAACACCGGTACAGTGTATTCTGTTCAGTTTCTTGCACATATGTATGGTGACCAAAGGAAACTCATATTATTTGCCCACGCTGTCACAGGATGTGACACAACCTCCGCTTTGTATGGTGTCGGAAAAATGAAGGCTGTAAGTCTAATAACTACACCGTCAGATTTAAAAGATGCTGCTAAGCATTTCATTCAGCCACACGTGGCAAAGGACCTGCTCTTCGAAAATGGTGAACGCTTTCTTTTAAGTTTGTACGGATTAGCAAAATACAAGAATCTTGATGAGGCTAGATATTTTAAATTTAAGCAATTAAATGCCAAGATATCTCTTAAATCTAAATTTGATTTGGCAAGACTTCCACCAACAAAGAACGCGGCCCGCCAGCATCTCCTAAGGACATACCTCCAAGTTCAAACATGGCTAGGAAATGAACTTTTATCTAATGAATGGGGATGGCAAAGAAGAGAATTTAAGTTAACACCTATACCAATGACATGTCCCGCGGCTCCAAATGAACTTCTCATGCTGATTTCTTGTAACTGTAAAACCTCGTGCGGAAAGTCTTGCAGCTGTCGGAGGGCAGGACTAGAATGTTCTGATATGTGCGGCCACTGCAATGGACTATCCTGCAGTAACACATCTAGAAATACTGATGAAATATTTGAAGACGACTGTGATGGCCAGTGAATAAAATTTTTTTTAGTCCCCTAAAACCTACGAAAAGCTATATAATTTTTGTACTGTAATTCTTTACATACTTTTATCGCAAATACAATTTAGTATTAAAAGTGTTTTTACATCTCGAATTATTTAAAAAGTACTCAGTGTTTTAATTTAAAACGATAAATAGTGCTAACTTAGAACAAATCGGTCATCTGCAAGTACAGCGAGCTAGGACCGACCGCCAAGCCTAGTCGCCAGCACGCCGTGACGCCCTAGGCTGCCGCGATTGGGTCGGGTTTTGACCAGTATTAAGGATAGAGGTAAGCAATGTTATATATAATTTTAAAGCTCTTTAAATTTGACAAATAGTTTGTTTGAAACATTTTTGCGTATTTCCTCAGACAAAAAAAATATTCACCTTTAAATCAAAATTTTACGAAAAAAAAATTTTTTTTTGTGACAGTGCCATTATTATTTGCCAAACCATAGTAGATAACAAAAAAGAATTGATATCTTTTTTTTAGATAGCTTTTTAAGAATTATAAAAGTGTAATTTTTTTTCAGATATATATTATAGTTTAGGAGATATAATAGATTTTGTAGAACTCTAAAATTGCAAAGTTTGGGAGGGGGCAGGGGGGGAAGCAAGCGGGGGAGGGGTAGGGACTTTTTCGGAAAATACTCCACATAAGAAGTACTATCCACCTGCAAAAATTCAGCTTTCCTCTAGCATGTTCCAGTTCAATGCGTTCATTGACTGGGCTAGTTGTCCAAAAATATAATTTTAAAGGAAACGAATAATTTCTGAGTGGAGCGGGAATTTTCGCAAATAATATGCATGATGACAAAGTCGCCCTATATTACGGTACAAACTATAAAACTTTCGCGACTCCCTGCCCCCCACTGGTTAATATTTATTTAATGTTCGGTCATATTTTGCCAGAAAAAGTTCGAATAAAGTTATACAGGATTCAGATCATCTGAAAACCTTTTTATCTTTTAGGCCATATGCAATTTTTCAAACGCGGTGAAACATCGTGTGATATGTAGAATGAGTTTCAAAGTCGTTGCCAGCGTCATATTATATTGACGCTAATTGCAACATTTAACGTTTCGTAGTGAGTGATTGTGAACACGAACTGGATGCAAGCGCCATAACACCGTGTAGTGACACATTGTTGTCCTTTTGACATGCACAGCATATTTAATTTTTAAAGCTTTGTTTGGTGTCACCTTGTGTCCAAACATGCTAACGAATAATGTCACGCAAGCTTTTGTGCGGGTGATGATTTATCAGATTTCACCAGAAACAAACATTTTTGTGATATTATCTTACTTTGAATTTATGAATATCCATAAACATTTTCAATTTGGGAGGCGGGAATGGATACCGCCGCCCCGGGAACCTTTATTGGATAATCAACACTGTCTGGAATATAATTGTCTTTTCCCAAAATTCCTACCTACCTCCCTTTACCTACACACGCAAATCAGTGCTGTAACAACCTTCGACAAATAAGCAGTGTATTATTATGAAATTATATTGTGTTCGTATTTTCGAAGTGCAAATTACCTGTGTACGCAAAGACTTCAAATAACTTATGGCGATTATACAATCTGTACAGTTTGGAACATTTTATGTGAATTCTTATGAGGACATCAACCCAGCCCGCTACAGTGAGTTTTTACGCCATTACTATTTTCCCACCTACTAAGAAAGTTCCTAACAAACACCTCTGCCATTGGATAACCAACCCCAGGTGGTTGCCGTCTGGTGATTTAGCAGGGGTTCATGGGGTGAGGTTTGTCTAGGTCTTGGAGGCGGATGACCAGGACACACTGAATCCCAGATTCCTACCCACCCCTTAAACCCTTTTCCTTCCCAGAATTCTCCTCTCCTCTCTTTCCTTAAAAAAATCTCCACACAGCATACCCAAGAATGACATAGGGCCTCCTGTTTGGAGCTCATGTAAAAAAAAACAACTTTTAATTTTATTCTCCGTTTTTTATTTTTCTGATCGGACCGGTTTCACACAGTCATGTCTATTTTCAGACCGTTTCATTTTAACTTGGTATCTTATCCATACTTTTTTGTAGCAGGGAATAAATGATTTTACTAGGTCAATGTTTTATATACATTTTGGTAACAGATATAGGTTTATTTCACGATTTTATATTACGTATTGTGAAGTATAAGGTCTGATACAGGGGTACCCAACCCAAATCATTTGGTGGGCCAAAAAATATATATGAGTGGACAATCAGCATTTGCTGAAATGCTGACCGTTGGATCCGTCCGTGAAGATAAATGGTAATGCGTGTAAATTGGGATATTACCATTAATTTTTACCCGTAATTCTATGTCCAAAAATACCATTATTCTGAAACCACCATCTTCAATGCTAGCATAAACTGACTATCCATGCGTATATGTGTCCACTGACACTGTCACGCTGCCCGAAGCGTTGGCTAAAGAAGGAGGTAGCGCAACACGGCATAACACCCCAAAAATAAATAACAAAAATACACGAAGGTGTGTACTTATGTATACATACATAAGCACACACTTTCACCAATATCATTTGCTCATCTGCCCTGATGATGGACACTGTAATGCTGTCCGAAACGTTGGCTTTAGAAGGAGGTAGTGAAACACGGCATAACACCCCAAAAATAAATAACATAAATAGTGATAATTATTTTTATAAATAATTTCGATCAACTCACAAATAATTGACAAAGTTGCCTCTAAAAACATGAAAAATCGTTTTCTGCAATGGCCTATGTTTTATTATCTAAAACAGATACCTTTTCAGTTTGTTTCACTAAATATCTACTTATAAATGCATATATGTAGATATTTGCTTAGATATCTTTTGATTAATTTTTTTTTTGTTTTGTTGAAGTTAGCTTCAAATCCAAATTTAAATTTTGTATGAAAAATGACGCGCAGCCGTTCGTCTGCAGGAACATACCTGACTTACAATGATAGCTAAAAAAAATATAGAAGTAGTTTTTTTATTTGGAGTAATGTATATTCAGAGTTTTTCATTTTAGAACTTTGCACCTCTCGAAACATCAGATGGAAGCAGATTTATTTCGATAACATTTCTCTGGGAATGAGCTTTCAACTGAACATATTTCAACGTAATAACATTGATATGCAAGTATCGATGCTGAAATCGAAATACTCGATTCGATTCAATAACCGTGTCACTGAACCGCTGGCAGCAGTGACTGATCTTCGGTTGCCCTATTCTCACATCTTTTGAATTTTGTGCAAATTTTAAATTTCAAATCGAGGCAGATTGCAATGCAAATATTTTTAGGTGTGGCAGAGTAGATTTTTTTAATATATTTTGCAGAATACGACCAGATAAATTATTCAATTATTTTTTCTTTACATGAATTTCTCTCAGGGCTTGTTTCATCTTTGGGAATGCTATATGGAAGCTCTTTTTGTGGAAAGTTATGTTATAGGAGGTAGGAAACAAAGGTGTTGGCATATCGTTAACGAGTCGTAGAAACGATCCGTTGACGATTGTAAAGTCTTGACTATGCACCGGTGCCGAAGGAATCAACGAGAATGCTCCTATGAGCATGTTTTTTTACAATACCGATAGAACAAGCGCACTTGAAGTGAAATGACACATGTATAACTGCGCTATACATATATAACGTTATTATTATTATTAACAAGGATGGCATTTCCTGACACCTGTGCTCTAAAGATTGTTAAAATAGTAGGATTTGTCAAACTGCCTATGTCAAACTGTCAAATCGCCTGTGCTCTAAAGATTGTTAAAAAGGAGAATCTGTCAAACAGACGCGTCCTTTTCTGCACAGAGTCGAGGGTGTTGTAGGGCTCCAGACCAGAGGTGGCGCACTTAGATTTTTACAAGGTGAGCAGTTGTGTACTGTAAGTATAGGAATTGTTATTCGTGGTATGTTTATATCTTAATCTTCAAATATAGTCTCCGCATATCGTAACTATTTAACAAAGGAAAAAAATAATTTAATAAAAATCGTGGATAATACATTCTATTTTTAAATTTAAGTTAAATTTAAGTCTTGTATTTGAAAAACAAAGGAAAATTTAATTAATTTCATTGATAATAATTAATCCGTATATCATCTCGTGTTATTTTTAAATACGTTACTAAACAAACAATTAACTAATTAAAATCATCGATAACTATTATTTTATCATCTATTGATATTTTTAAATAGATTTTTTTTGTCTATCTCTTTCAACTCCAACAAACAAATGAATCAATAACTAAATCATTGATTATTAATATCTATCATGTCGTGTTATTTAAAAATTAAAGTCTGTAAATAGATTCTGGAGGACTACCAAGAAGATCGATAAAATCCTATATCAATATGATATTGACTAAATCTGTTTATATATGGTTAGTTAATATTTCCGAGCACGGTCAACAATTGACCTACAGATATTCCGACCGAATATTGATAAACTTAGCAAATTAATGAAAGTGAACTACCGAAGCTCTTAGATTTGAAAAAAAATCATATAAGCATTCCATAGACTTAAATAATTCATCTTAGACGCAATCAATTTATTCCGTCCGATCTTGGAGAAACGTAAGTGGTTGAAATATGACTAAAGACATTGTTAAATAATTACCTACTGTTTAGTCTCAAAAAGCAAGTCTCTCTCACGGCAGTGCAAGGCGATATTCCAAGAGAATTCTGGTGGAGAGGTCTTAAGGTCGCCCTCAACCAGTCTCTACAGATCTGGCCTGCCACGCGGTTGGTGGGTAGACGCATCCGCCGCCAAGATCCTTATAAACCTCACCATATTAATCCAGGCACCCTTTCTAAGTCACCAAACTTAGTGAACCACCGATCCTTACTTACACAGCGCCGAGGGAGGCTCAGGGTAAACTGAAACCGGTCGGTGTTTTATAATTTGTTTATATACCCAATAAAGTTATTTTTAAACCACGTACTTTGATGATTTTTGAAAGTTCACTATTTATAAAAATCCTTTATATGATACTAACTGGCTTCTGACCTCACATAAAACTATTTCTAGAACTTTTTATATTAGTAATCCCATCCCCCTATATTTCTCATTGGAATGCAGATGAATCTGTGCAAGGTATTTTATCTTGAATCTTTATCATGTTTAAAATTTCTCTGCAAAAATTTTAAATTTAAATTTTACTCACACCTTTCACATTTTATACAAAAGCACTCATAAATTTAACCGCCGGAATGGCAGAATCTGAAAATATCATAAAAATGCAATTTATTCAATAGAATTCCAAATCATGAAGTTTTATTTCTATTCGCAATGATCTTCACAGCGAATACCACAGAATTCTTTTTACCGAAGTGGTTTTTTGGATACCTACTTAGAAAATATCATCAAAAATATCTGAATTCTTGTAATGAATTTGTGACATCAAGATAGTATCTAACTCTAAAATATGTAGGTTATATTTATAGCAATCCAATTCTTTTAGCAAACTCCCGTGAAAAAATCACAGGATATAATAATTTCAATTTTGATAAATAGAATTTTAAAATTTCACATAAAAAATATCGTATTTTTTATCGCTTGTCTGAATCCTTCTTAAGATAAATTAATTAAAAATTTGAAAGTGACACTTGAATTCAAAGCAAATTTGTGTTCGTTGAATCAGAAATACGCAGGACGGTGACCGGACAACTCGGAATGAAACCAACTCAGAACCATCTCAGATAAGTCATTAAGAGTGATAAAAAATGTATTTTAAAAAATTGGTTAAATGGGTTACGTTAGGTTAGGGTTATCGGCTAATTTAAAATTATTTTTTTTCGTAGCTTTTGATGACTTTTCAAGGAGGTGTTGAGTTGACTTTGTACCAGTTGGCATGGTACCACGCAGGACATATGAAATTAGTATTTTTTATGAAACCCGACCGGCGCGCAGTTCGGATATTTTTTTTTTACAAATATACAGTTCTGTTTTATCCCGAGATTTATAATTTCTTTCACACATGACTTTCAAAAATAAATTAAGGTAACTGTCTACATGAAATTTGAAAAACCACCCTTCCCCCTTTCTCACCCCTTTTTAGCAGAATTTCATAATTTGTAATTTTTCACACTTGACGTTCAAAATAAGTGGAAAAATGCTGTCTTAAAACTCTACATAAAGCCAGGGCAACGCCAGGGATTGCAGTTAGTTCTATTATAAAATTGCAATTGTTTCCGAGAATTCTAGAAACTTCTCAATTAGCCTCTCCAAAAACAGCCTGAATTCACGAGCGAAACCAGTGTGTAATAAACAACCTTTATAAGTAATCAAGACTCATGATGAAGTCTAAATATAAATAACTCGTTTGTGTACTGTTTGGCTGGTAATCTTGTTGAATTGATAGAAAGAGGGTAGTGGGGTATGATATGGCGTATGGTTTCGCCATCCGTTCTACGGGGAATTCCCTTTCCGTGTATTCTACAGTTTAATATCCGGTGACACTAATAACGCCGGGCAGCCGCCGGCGGTGTCAGCAGCGGCGGCACGCAACTGCAATTAGCGGGAGTTCTGTTTGAGCCCGATTTAAATATATATGTCAATTGGAAGACACTACGGGGGAATCTAATTTAAACACACTAATTCGCTCCGGAATGATGGATGCTCTCAAAGAACACCTTTCAGAATCAAAATGTTGGTTTTATCTGTAGAGTCACGTGGGGTAAAAGTACGCAGGAATAAGTACGCGCGGTGGGTAAGTGTACGCGGCAAGTAAGTGTACGCGGTGGGTAAGTGTGCGCGGCAAGTAAGTGTACGCGGTGATTAAGTGTGTTCGATAGGTAAGTGTACGCGGTGAGTTAGTGTACGTGGTATTGGACGCGGTAAGCTAGGAACTATGTTGACCTACAAGACATAATAACACTTGTACACATTTTTAATATTTACAGTTATCTTGAAATATATTATTATGTTATTATGTTATTTTGCTATTTAATTGTATATAATGTAATATAATAAAAATAATAAAAAAAAGTAAGTGTACGTGGCGACATAATCGTGCGTGATTCACCTGGGCTCATTTCTGAATTATGTAGCTCTATGGATCGCCTTGATTTAGGCCGTGTGTAAAATAGGCTCTACATGAAAATAAAAACAGATAGATAAATGTATTATCGTGATTTTCTTATTTGTTTCACCTCTCTTACGGATGGGTGATATTTTGAAACAACGAATGGTGTAAACTATAATTTTTTTTTATAAAATAATGTTAGTTTTACGGATGGAAAGAGGTAGCTCTCTTATCATACAGATAACCACTCACCAATTTTTATTTTTAATTAACGAATTGGAAAATGATGCAACCACGATCAGATTGGAAACAGAGTCCGGCATTTTTGGCATGAAAATCTAATCTTTTACCCTCTTTTAATATACATATATACCTACATTTAACCTTTCTCCCCCGTTTGTCCAGGATAAAGGTAGGGGGACTCTGTCGCCATCCGGTTGAGCGGCGTAATGAAATGGTTGAGGGAGGGGCTGTAAGAAGGGATTCATAAGCGGGTCTTGAAGAGACCTCGTTCAGATACCTTGTTTCACATACAAGCCGACTTACACAAAAACAAGTGGAAGGAACGACTTGTTTTTATGAAGCCAACATCAACTGTGAACGGTGTTCCGCTCGTATCCGTCGAGTTTCACGCACGTGCACCGGAGATCAATGCACTAGCTCCTTAGAGTAGACTCCATTAAAATTCAAGCAGAATAGACTCAGCACGCCCACATTAGCTCCGCGCATTAGAGGTGGCAATCGGTGTATTAACAACGGATTGTTAATCAGACGGACCGCCCTCCTTTGCAGAGAATGGAGTAAATTTATCAAGTATTATGAGGTTCCTGCCCATAGTTGTTCCCAAAATTATTAGTTGGGCGAACTTGTAATTTGTGGAGGGTTTTGTGCAGCAGATCGCTACTAAAGAACTGCTAGTCCCTACGACCAGTATGCTAGGGTTTCTAGGGAGCACCGATACTTGAGCCGGTCTGATATACCTACTTACTCCAAGCATTTCAATGGAGCCTTTTTTGGGGAGGGTGCTTCCATCAAATTTATTATTTTTTTTTTTTTAGCTGGGCTGAAATAAAAAAATATATATATAATAAAGGTAAAAGGTCAGTAATAAAAAAGAGCATTACAGAAATATGTTGTACAAATCAATCAGCTCGAAAAAGCACAAAAATCTATTTTCACAATTTTTTTTTCTTTTATAACTTGCACTTAATCGTGATAATTCGATAACGTATACCTACATGTACTTGAAAGAGTAAATTGAAAATTACGTGGCAAATTTTAAAATTTGCTCCTAAATGAATAATTTTTATAAAATCTCGTAAATAATAAGCCGGTAGATAAAATTGGTTAGGCTGCAATTTACAGGCTCGGGGCCATGTTAAATGTTATTATTGTTTTTGCTGACAAATAAGTGGATTTTTTTATCACCAGGGGTCTGCAGCGCCGCTATCGGAGCCATTTATCCGGCGCTGCGTGCTTTATAGGAATATCGCGTGCCGGCGGTCAGCATCCCTGCTTCCGGGGTATTAATTGGGTCAGTTCTCCGCAAGGATTTCAATACATTTAATATTTATAGCAAAATTGCTGTTGGAATATTGTGCTAAAAAAACTATTGCTGAAATAATTAAATCTTGATAGAATTTGCAGTCGATTTTTATTATGTCGAATTAAAAAATAAATTAAATTTTTCAGAGGAGTATAAGTTTTTTTTTATTATTTTCATATGAATACCGCAAAGAGCCCAACTTCTTCCAGCCGTCTGGAGTCAATGAGACTATGGCTTCCCGTACTAGGGTGCGTTGTGAAGTTGAAGGGGGAGGGAAGGTAATGGAGAAGATAAAGGTGGGAAAGTACCTGGCTATTCTATTCTGATCAGCAAACACCGTTTATGCCATTGCAAGTGCGTTTTAAATGTATTAATTGTGAAATAATACAAATTAATAATTTTTATTTTTGATACTAACAATTCGAGATAGAATTCCGTTATAATAATATATTAAAACAATTTTTAACCTTTTTCCACTTAATATATATCTGACCGAAACCACCTATAAAGGACATTCAGACTGGCACGTTTATTCCTTAAACTATGATTTAAATACAGTATTTATATATAGGGAGGGGAGTTAACCGATGTGGTACTACTAACAGAGGTGGTAAGGATTTTATGCAAATTAAATATATTTTCCCGTATTTATTCCTATGATATGTTTAAGGACTGAATTTCGTTATTTGGTTGTTAGAAGTAGACACAATTACCTTGGGTTTATTGATTACTTTAAAATTTATTTGGGAAACACCTTATATGAAATATTTCAAGGACTTTATTAATAAAATTTCAATAAACCACACCTGGTAACCCCCTTCCTCAAATCTCACGTGTATAAACCATAGTTTTAGGAATAATTGTAGGTCCTACCAATCTGAAAAAGGCGTTAATAGGCTGAAATCTTTTACGATCAGAGATAAATTAAGTGGAATAAAGTCAAAAATCGTTTTAATATACTACAATTAATCATATAAATATTTCTCGCGTAAGCCGGGATTCAAACCCGCGTCTTCCGGATTCAGAGTCAAGATCAAATTAAAATTGACACCTTGATCACGGAAGCAGTCAAATGTAACTTCATAGACATTCCAATCATTACACAGAGAGTAATTATTTATGAGTTATTTATTACGATCAAAACAATTATCGTTTGTTTCTTTCTTAAATTTGTGGAACTCCATGTTATGACCACTTCGCGGAAAGTCCGATAATATCGTCCGAAAATGCACGAATGAAACAGCCATCATCACTTAAATTACTAGCGAAGACCCTCAGGTTAAACTTCATTGCGAATTTAAATCATTCTCACGGTTTCATCAACCTTCCCAAATAATATCTTCTGCAGGGAAATATGATTAAACTTTGTATTTAGTTATGCTATAAGAAAATACACAAACTAATAATCACCAGGCCCAAATCAAGATTACATTGGAATGTAAATCAAGAATTCGTTGGAATGTTAGACCAACGATTCGTTGGAATGTTAGACCAACGATTCGTTGGAATGTTACACCAGGTTTCACAAGTAAACTGCTAATTCGAATACAGTGTGTGTCTTTCATTGCTAAAGCATACTTAGGCTTCGCGGAACATGGCGTCCATTATTCATTCCTAGAACAACCATTTCCGAGGATATTTTGCAAAACGCCCAAATTACGACGGTGACTGACGGCAGACGAGAAAATTTGTATACATTTTCTGTAAGCTGTATGATATACTAATATTAATATTTAATTAATTAGCGCTGTTAATGTCTGTTATTCTGTGCGCGGGTTCTAGGAACGTGTCAAAATCAAACGTCAAAAACTATCCAATGATCAACTATCAAAATCTGTTAAGAGATTATATTTTGAATGGAAATAAGGTAAAATACCTTGATATATGATTACATTTTCGTTTTTAGATTTTCACGGCCAAAAGTATTTTCCTTATTTGTTTTTGGGGTGTTATGCCGTGTTGCGCTACTTCCTTCTTTAGCCAACGTTTCGGACAGCGTTAGTGTCGATCATCAGGGCAGACACAATTACACATCTGCCCTAATGATGGACACTGTAAAGGTGTCCAAAACGTTGGCTAAAGAAGGAGGTAGCGCAACACGGCATAACACCCCAAAAACAAATAACAAAAAAAAATCTTGATATATGTCTTGTTCATCGACCAAGTAATAACTACCCAATTTGTTCCTTAAATATGCTCATTTATGCACCTCTAAACCTATCTCGACACAGGTATATCCTAGTGAGACAGGCATCGAAAAACCCAATCTAAACATACTGTATATAGATAAATAAATAAATAAATATACTTGGTAGAACGTTTTATTCCACGTTCGTGAAAAAAATTTTAACCTACAAATTCCTAACAAAATATGCTTTAGTGGGTCTTGTTTTCGTAATTTGTGTATAAATAATTAACAAAATTATGAAATGTTATCGTAAAACTGAACGAAGAATAAATCGTTAAATAGAAGCTTTAGATAATTACTAGTATCGACTTTCAGCGTTCTGTGACTCTTTATTGGCAAACGATGATTTTTATTATCGATGACAGACAAAAATATTGGTATTTGCTACGCGTTGTGACAAAGGGGAAATAGCTAGAACATAATAAACTTTGAGATGGAGCGATGCATGTCTGAAAGAGGTCGGAAAAACATTGGATTAGGAAGAAAACAAAAAAGATATTGGCTTAATTAAATACCGCAAAAGGCGATAGGCAGGACACATCGCTAAGGGAAGGACAAACCATTTGATCTTGCAGGCCCCTTGAGGATTCAAACCATCCCTTAATCTATTTAGGCAAGAGAGATTCGGAAATATTATTAAAATATATCATCTGATAAATAAAATGAGGGCCTAATTGTAATTTTGCTTTTATGTGTTTTTTCTAAATGTTTTAATATTTTTTCTTCTATTCGCCTTTGTGTATATTTTTACATATAAAATAATATAATATAATTTTCAATTTTTCAAATTTAATATTACGTACCAAACAATAAAAGTTGATATCACGAATAGTTTCTTAGAACAGGCTGAAATGACTTTCAATCAAATTGCTGAAAACTGAAAATCAAACTGTAATTTGTAATAGAGAATGTGGATTGTGTATCGGAAAATCGGGGGACGAATAATAATTATGTTGTAAGAACAGTTATACATCCAACCTAACCTACGGCTAGAGTCCACTGAGTCGGTTCAGTGAACGAACGTCTCATGTGATATGGGTAGTATTGAGTGGGGAGCTAGGGTACGAGTACGTACCGAAGGAATGTTGGCCCGAGGGTGTAAATCACGACTAAGGGAGGCGTGAAATAGAAATATGACACACTTACTGGCGGTATTTTGATAAGATCAATATTATTTCCGATACGGGAAATATTGGCCATCTGTCGAGTTTCATGTAAAGTTTTGACATGTAGAAGTTTGAGCGTATCGTTTTCGAAATGCTGACGGGTTTAAATCATTCTGATTTATATCTTTTCGGGACAGAATATTTTTTATTACTATTTGAAACATTGGATTATGAAATAAATGGCGATATTTAATATTGATCGTTTTATAATGATTTTTTTTTGAAACTTTGAAAATATTGACTCAATTAAACACAAATTATTTTAGCGTAATTTAGTACTTCAAAAGATATTTGCGTTAATTATTACGGCACCACATCTTAGGACAGGGTTTGATTTCTTCGACGAGTGTTGCCTACCAGCTTTGTCTTTAGCCAAACTATTGTCAGTTTGTCTCGTCTGAATTGCCAGTCTGGTTTTCATTGGTTGGTTCCATTATCATTTTCACCCAGGAGAAAAATAAAGACCACATATTAGTTTGGTAAAAAGAAATGAAGCGCATCAGGTCATCAATTTACCATCCTATGAGGCTGGTAGAATAAATACTGAAAATGTACTCCTGATGCACGTATGTATGGAATATATCAAAGCAGCCCTGCCGAGCGGGAGTCTCGTCGACATTCTCTGACAGATATGTGCTCAAACGATTTTTGACAAGATAAGATACGAATCTACCAAGAGTGAAATGAGCATGTGAGCACGCGTGAGCGTGTTTGTGGTCGATTCAAACAACAAAGTCGCTGATTTGATTCGGAGTTGGGGTCCAATCGGGCGTAAATGAACGTTTGCTTTTATGTCTAAATCATTTGTTCAGCGAATCGTTTGGGTGACTTGATCAACGATTATTTAAAGAAATGCTGATAAAATATTATGCATGTCGCCTTAAACATTATTCTAATTGATATAAAATATTATATTATTTATGGAAGTCATTCAAGTAATTCCCAAGATGCGTAATACTTTCAGAAAAGGAAGTGAACTTGTCCCATGAATTTCATATTTACCAAGCTTTCAATAACCCCTCTAACGTACGTACATTTTTAAAACTTTAAATCATGTGTTTTCATAGAAATTAAGTTAAGTAATAACTATCTTACAACACTGGAAACACAAAGGATAGTTATAGTTTACCGAGGTTAGGTAAACTATAACTATCGAAATAATGAATTAATAAAAGTAATATTCCTAAATATACTACACATAAATTTGTTTTATACCACTTTATTATAACCCTTCTCTTTACAGGCTTCGGAATTGGTGCCTTTTCTTCATCAAAAGAATATTAAAGCGTTTTTGTTGGACGTAGATATTCGCCGATTATACTTTATAATTACTAAACGTAGATTTGTTTAAGACCACTATATTTTAACCCGCTCTAGCTCTACTGGTTTTAGAATTGGTGCCGTACCTTTATCAGACAAATATTAATATTGTTTTGTTGAAAGTATACTCGCCGATTATAGGTATTCGTAAAAGCATTTACTTTGTGGCTTGCCATAATTACAATAAGCAAACGAACATTTGTTTCAAACCACTTTATTTTAAGATGTTGCTTTACCGGTATCATCAGTGGTCTTCCTTCACCAGGTGTTTTAATTACTCCATACCTGGACCAAACCATAAGGCGAAAAATCGCCTTCCTACCAATTCCCCAATATTTATATATATTTTGTGTCTTATGATGGTTTCAATATTCTCAAAATGAAGGAAGGGCACGCCGGAGAACTGTTTTAATTAAGTGGAGAGGAGAGGAGCTGTTTAAATTAAGTGATCTAAAACAAATATATGTTCAATTTTTTATGAGAAAAACTCTTTTTTATAACTTTTGAAGGTTATTCCCATCAATGTAATATATCATTGAAGAAGAAGATAACACTTATAATCTAAATGAAAATATGAAAGAAAACAAGACACAGAAAAACAGAAAAAAAAACAATGGTCGCAACTCGGACTCGAAACCAGACCTCTCGTCTAACCGGGACGTGCGCGTTTTTCCAATTTCGCTGTGCCTATAATATGGAAAAAAGAACTAGTTGGAGATAATATTAATGATTCTAAATATTTGAATTATGAGATTGACAAATATGACGGTTTGACAGAAGGTGGCAATAGCGAAATTGGAAAAACGCACACGTCCCGGTTAGACGAGAGGTCTGGGTTCGAGTCCCAGTTGCGACCATTGTTTTTTTCTGTTTTTCTGTGTCTTGTTTTCTTTCATATTTTCATTTAGATTATAAGTGTTATCTTCTTCTTCAACAAATATATGTGTTTGTATTGTAATTGCTTTAGGTGAATACCTCATAACAGTCCCATACGCTCCCGAAAGGAGCCAGTGAGACTATGGCATCCCAAATCAGGTTTTTTTGTGAGGCCGAAGGTAGTGGGAAGGAAATGGGGTGGAGAAAGGTGGGATAGTACCTGGCTATTCAGATCTGATCACCAACACGGCTTAACAATTTCGAGCAACATTTCAATTCTGAATGGTGGTCTTACACCAGGGCGATACTGAGAGTATCTTTCAATCTGAAACGTACCGCAAATATACTATATATTATTTGAAATGAATTAATTGTGAAATAACACAAATTAATTGAATAAAATAAACAAATATGGTGATTAAGCAGGGGTGCCCGGGTTCAAGGGGTGAGGTTTGTCTAGGTCTTGGAAGCGGATGACCAGGACACTCTGAACCCCAGATTCCTACCCACCCCTTAAACCCTTTTCCTTCCCAGAACTCTCCTCTCCTCCTTTTCCTTAAAAACCCTCCACACAGCATCCTCAAAGATGACATAGGCCCTGAGGGAAATTATTTTCCTCAGGGTCTCCTGAGTGGAGCTCATGTAAAAAAAAAAATACCCCTCGACAACGGAGGTCATCAGTAATTCAAGCAAGCCAAAAAGCATTTTTTTAACGATTATGTGAATGTACCAAATCTTTAACCTTATCAAAACGCGTAGATTTGTAAATATTGTCGAGTTGTTTTCTTAATCAATTTTCGCAAGATACAAATAATAAACACGAACCTGATACTGAATTCCATTAAATAACTGTCTACATTGAAGACGCCCACCTTTATCTAAAAATGGAAGAACCTTTTGTATTTCACTATCTCAATGTATTACTTACAGGCTTTGTAGAAATATTGTATTTCAAAAGTTCTCTCGGGAGACACGGGGCTTATTGATTGCCCAGAGACTAGTTAATGATCAAAAATATTTGGTAACGCGATATTTTAATAGTCTGGTCAATTCTATTGTCACACATAATGGAATCTTCTATGGACACAATGTCTTCAAAGCACTGCGTATCTTCGAAATATTTTAGACATAAAAAGGCGATAAACAAAATTTCAGATAAACACCGGTGAACAAAATAAATAAGATTATTTTTAGTTGTCTTGGCTCTACTACAAATAACGTTATTTAAAATTTTTATTCTCAAAAAGTGCTTAAATTAAATCAAATTAAATATATATTTAACTATTCATTCAACGTAATGAATTTTAAGAAAGACGGTCACTTCTTTCTAATTACATTATGAATTAATTGCCATACTTTTCTGTTAACAGTACGCCAAGAAATTCACCGTAAATTTCTGACATTTGTACTCGACGTCGTGTGCCAGCGAATCCACCGTGGATTTGCTGGTAGCTTACTGAATTTACCTCCATTTATGCTAATTTGAACCTTAAAAAATGCTCCTTGCATACCAAAATATATTTTATTCGCATCTCAATAGTATTCTGTATTGTCGTTTGGCCACTTCAAAATATATTTATTTTATCTGTAAAAGAGCGCGTCGCAAAATTACGCGTCGTGCGTCGTAATTTCAATATTAAAAGTCATAATACTGCATTCATTTATAGAAAAACCCCATGTGACTTATTTTTATTGTGAAGATCGCTTATTTAGCTAGGAAACATATCAAAACTTAAGAATATTTTCTAATGTCATTATTATATAATATTTTTTTATAACATTAGAGAGAAAGAAAAAACATGATCTGATTTTTTTTACAATAGCTCCACACGTGAGATCTTGAAGAAAACATTTTCCATCAGAGCGTACGACATCTTTTGGGATACTTTAGGGAGTGTAATTTTAGAAAAAGGAATGAGAAGAAGTTCTGGGAAGGAAAAGGGTATTAGGGGTGGGAAGGAATCTGGGGTTCAGTGTGTCCAGGAGTGACAGACGTATGGGTCCATTCCTCCCATTGTGGTGCAAGGCGTTGCGTCTAGAGAGTCCGGCTGAAGAGGTCAAAAGGTCAACAGTCTCTTCCGATCTGGCGTGTCACGCAGAAGGCGGGAAAACGCCTCCGCAGCTAAGACCTAGACAAACACCACCCCATAAACACGGGCACCTCTAAGCTAGGTTACCAAACGTAGCGAACCTTTTGGGGTAACCTCTGGCAGGGGGATTGATTATCCAATAAATGGAATTCAACACTAACCCAACACTACATCGCTGGGCGATAGCATTACAAGGGTAAGTAAGGTTCATTATTACCAATACCACTCTTCTTCGAGTAGAACATTTCTGAAGGCTTGAAAATACAATTATTGTTGGAAAACCTTCATTTTTTATGAAAAAGGATACTTTAAAGTTTCATAATTTTAGCTCTAAATATCGTGTTATTGAAAACTCGATTGTGTTTTTTGGCTAGGCCTCAAATATAATTACCACTAGTAATTAAAATCACTTAACGCTTACTGAAAATATGCAAAATCCTTATTTTATACCGGTTAATAGAAAATCACAATGCGGGAGGGTAATAAGTATTTCATTAATAAATATGGTGATTTAAAATGCAAATGAGTTTTAATGTTTTAGTGCATTCAAAACAAAATGTGTTTAATTTTGTTGGGATTAACGTATATCTCACAATAGTTTTGTGCTCCCATTGAATCCAACGCATACGAGAGTATATTTATACTCGTGTGGTTTAAATTAATTAATTTGAATCTGTAATTTTCCAATAGTTAATTGGAATGACCCGATTAAATCTCAGCGACCATGTTGGTTTCATACAATCAGTATAGTCGTTAGGCTGAAAAAAATAACAGCCTCTAAATGTTAAGTGCGCCTATAAATCTGGAAAGAGTCGGCTTACGTTTTATTCCATCATCAAATGTATTATTGCGAAATCTCTATGGCGATTGAAATAAAAAAGGAGAACGCTTATAGAAGATTTTGTTAGCCGTGAATCTGTTTTTATTTTATACATATTAACGATAAATGTGAAAAAATGCCTTAGGAACAATAAATCATATAATAAAAGCAACATCCAAATTCAAGAGTCGATTTTTTTTTGTTCTTTTCTTTCGAAAAAGATATTGTAAATTGGAAGTTTTTCCAGTATTCTGATTTACTTCGGGTCGTTTTTCCATTAAATATGAATATGGCCTGGTTCAAGTCCGGGATAACTGTGCAAATAATACACTTTGTCATTTGCAAATCGAATCAGGGAGCTTCACGAATCAGACCACGAAGAATATTAAAAAAAAAAAAAAAAAAACAGTTGGTGTTTTATTTAGTGGAATATTTGTTTGAAGCTTGTCAGATCAACTAATTAATTTAGTAATTATTTTCAATATCAAGTGCACCATTTAAGCTTCACAGTTAAAATGAGAAACTAGATCCAAAGGTCATCATCTCTTACTTATTGCTCCGCTAAAACAGTTTTTGGCCAAAGAAATCTTAGATACTTTGCAACAAAGCTATACAATGCACTTCCACTGGAAAAAACACAACTTATTTTTAAAATAAATCAGACATCAAGTCTTGGATCATCAGCCAAGACAGATCTATCATCAATGATTTTATGAAAAACAATTTATATGTTTGTATTTCCAATGGGACGATGCTGATTGTCTTTTATTTTAAACGTTATATTGTGCTATTTTGACACATTAAAACTTCTGTTCACATCTCTCGTTAGAAGCATTCTAGAATATAACTCTACAATTTGGTCACCTGTCTTTTAATCACATTAAAATCATTGAGAGAGCCCAACGCAAATTTTTGAGGTTAAATAATTTTCGAGTTAGAATTTCTTGAGAATCAAAAGGGTATAATTTTTTATCACATTCATTGAAATTTGCTGAAGTTCGGTGACAGAAGAAATTTTTCTGATCTTATATTTGTATACAATTTTATATATAAGATCAAAGATAGCCCTGAAATATATTGTGACAATTAGACTTCGATCTCAGGCTACAATTGTGTTATAACTGGATTAAATGCCAGATATTTTTAATATTCCCCTAATGAATTTTAAAGCTGTACCGATTGAACATTTTAGCAGTATCTATTTACACGAGGTGACTGCTAACACGTTATTTGTTTTTTGTTCTGTTCTTCTCAACTGCTTTCATCAACTTTTAACTCATTAATATTCTTTTTCTATCATTATTATTTTTTTTAATTTAAAAAATTTTACCTTTCTCACTTTACTGTACTACTATGATAGTTTAAAAATAATAAAAAAACCACATGTATGTAAATGGCACTCGTGCCGTAAATTCTAAATAAATAATTTGTGCTCTTGTCATAAACTCCGCCTGCTCTCAACACAGGAGTTCCTAATGAGACAGGCGTAGCACATTACATTACCAATATTGTAATACAGTTAATGTTTTATTATTTTTATTAAGAACTGCTCATGTTTTAAAGCGCTTATTCTCAACACAGGTTTTTCTGGTGAGACAGGCATAGGAAATCACAAATTGTAAGTCTGTAATTAATTAAAAAAATAAAATAAAAAAGATAAATAATAATTTTTTTTTTTAAATTCGTCTTCACCTGTACAAACCGAGCGCTAAAAAAATATTGTCATTAATTATTTCTAAGCCAGCAATCAAATTACAATGTGTTTGTCTACAGTCTACACAGAAATGTTTCGTAGAACCTTTTTCATTATTTCTTAAGTTTTTGTCACTCTATTCTGCTGGAAATAATGATTAAGCTCTCTACCTTATTTGTACGCTTCCAAGAACACTTTCTTATGAAGCAAACCAAAATGAATTTACTAGAATTGTACATTTCAAAATTAGGTAGAAGTTCTTTCTGCCGGGATAAAATTGATTTACTTTTACGTTTTGGTAAAAGAAAAAGGAAGGGATTAAATATTTTTTTAAGTTTTACAAGTCGTGATTTCAGGTAATAAATACTTATTTAAAACAATTTAAAATGAAATATTTCACAGAAGGTTTAACAAAACCAAATTGAATTGCTTTTTATATAACGATATGGAAAAAAAAATGGCTAGGTACGTCTTGATAAATGTGGCCCGTTCCTGTGGCTTGATAAAGCAATAAATGTAATATAATGAAACTGCCAGTAAAACATAAAACCAGTATTCTTACCTGTGTAATATATATAATGATTCTAATGTTATGATTTGATGCCTTCCGCGATAATAATTAACGATCTTTCAATAATGTTTGTGTGAAAAATGATCCACGCCAACGAATCCCTCTATTAAATAGTCGGGTTTACACCTATTTTTTGGGTAAAATAGATACGATTTGAATTGCACTTAAATAAAATATCTTAGTGCCTGTCAGCACGCGTACAAACGAAACCCCTAATAACGCGTACCTAAAGATGACCGGGGTGCTTGAAAATAAACACATTTCTCTCCAAAGTCAGGCAGTGTTTTAAGGGCTCATCGTTAATTACGACGTCTCTCAAAGACCGGTCTGACCCCTGACCTGTGTAGGGTAGGAAAGGGGTGGAAAGTCCGCACAAATCGGCCTCCTAAATAAATTATTCACCATCCGTACGGTTCCAGTAATAAAACCAATTACTCCGGGTGTCTCCTGCCGCATGTCCATCTCGAGTTCCCGTTTTCTCTCTCGCCGGGCCGTTATTGGGGAGATTAACACATTTTGCCCAAATTTAAAGAGCAAAAACTATTTTCGAGCAGCCCTGAATTTGACGACGAGTCAAATATTCCGATAATTTAGGGGAATATTCAAATTTTTGACAAGATTTATCGTGTCCTCTATTGGAATCTATGTAACTTAATTTGTGAAGATATTTTTAGAAACTCGTTATGGAAACTAGAGCATTTATCTTCATAACCTATTAAACAAAAATCTGTTTGCTTGAACATTTTTGATTGTCACAAAGTAAGATTAGTCGGAAATGTATCTCTATATAAAAATGCTAATTATGGTTGTGTGTCTGTGATTAAAACCCTGGTTAAATGAACTCGGATTTGCTTCGAATGTAGGATCGGTGGCCTTGAAAATTGGAACTGATAATTATTTAAATTCTATTTTAAAATGTTTATTTATTTTGTTTAATTTTCTTAATGATAAATCATGAAAGTAAAATCAGATTTCTTGGTTTTTCAAGGGTCCGCGATTTTTAGATAAAATGCAATTATCAATCACACAATTCAAATATCCCATGATTTTCACTTATTATATGATTTAATAATCATTTTATTAGTATGCATAGTCATGGAAATCGTAGATCGGCAATAAACCAGGGTAAATGGTAACAACCATCTATTTTGGAGCACCTCACAGGTAGTTTAAAACTTCAATGTTCCGCATTACCCGGCCTACGCTATTCGGCAATATCATTAACTGCACTTGATAACACTGGGGACAAATTATACAACAGTGGGAAATTGAAGCGACGCGTTAGATTTTAAAATGCGTGTTAATTAATTTATTTTTAACAACACTTTTCAGAATTTATTTTGAACACATATCGGAATACTCAATTGAAGATTTTACATATCTGTTTTGGCTCGTGAGGTATAGCAGCGCTGCTGAAATGTCCCTAGAGGGATAAGCATAATGTGGGAGGCGAGCAGGAATACCACCGCCACAGGAACCATTTAATGGATGACCAATACCTATGAAATAGATCACCCCAAGTGGTTTGATGGGGTGACTTAGCAGGGGTTCATAAGGCGAGGTTTGTTCGTGTCTTGGCAGCGGTTGCGACTGCCCATCAACTGCGTGGCAGGCCAGATGGGACTCTCTCCGCACATCAATTTGCACCGCAGTGAGAGGGATTCATTCGTACCTCTGTTACTGCTGGACACATTGACCCCCAGATTACTACCTACCCCTCATACCTTTTCCTTCTCAGAGCTTCCTCTCCTTGCTTTTCTGAAAAGACTCCATCACACAGCATCCTCAAAGATGACAAAAGCACTGAGGGAAATTATTTTCCTCAGGAAAATGTTTGTCCTGTGTGGAGCTAATGAAAAAAAAACATGTAATTTCAAACCAATTCTCTGCAAACACATGTTCCAAAGACTAAATGATTGCAAGAAAACTGTTATCAAAACCACGGCCCACTGGACAGAATCCTTTTTGATGGCCATCTGGAGAAAGTGTGTTCAAAATCAAACATGTTCCGCAAATTATTATTTTCCACTTTCAATAATTAAAATCTTTTCTTTTAACTGATATATTGTATTAAACTTCCCCTGAATATCTTCTGTAATCAATAATGATCGTTACAAGCAAACTCACTCAGGGAACTGGTAGGACTATTAATGGGACACTGCCATCTCACGAGATGCATGCATCTGTTGGGAGTGAAAAACACTAATAGATGCAGGAAATGTGAAGAGAATGAAGAGACTCCAGTTTAACTGTGGTGCCAAGATCCCGTTCTGTTTGTAACAAGGCTCAGATACCCGCAACTGGTGCGGTCGCGTCCACCACCAACACCTGGACAAACCACACCCCAAGAACCCGGGCTCCCCTGCTAAGTCATCAAAATTAGCGAACCACTTGAAGTGACCCATGGCAGAGGTGTTGATTATCCCGGGTATATTATGAATGGTTCTCGGGGGTGCAGTACTCACACCCGCTTCCCAAATTAAAACAATCACAAATGCTTTTCCCAAAACGCCACTTGCGGTTGCTTCGTTCCTTTCCCGTAACTAGTGGCGCTGACTGGCGGTAGCTCGGCTCTCGCTTAAGTTCGCAAATGTATAAGTAGCATTAAAAGTTACGTACTCGGAAGGTAGAGTGATAAAGACGATGAAACATAATAGGCATTTCATTATTTTATTAGCATACCTACTACCATGCAGTCTTTTCGTTTTCGATGGTCTTTTGGTACATTTAGACAAACTTTCGTCGTCATAGTTCGTATCTTATCCACTGAGCTAAGGTGTCGATATCCAATTCGGTCACCTTTAACTGTACCATACTTCGACTAAGAACCACCCATATTATCTTCATTTTTCTTAACGCATATTTTTATTGGCTGCCATCTTTATGAATGATTGCAAGATTCAACTCGAACTAAAGATGGCAGCCAACAAAAATATGCGTTAAGAAAAATGAAGATAATATGGGTGGTTCTTAGTCGAAGTATGGTACATTTAAAGGTGACCGAATTGGATATCGACACCTTAGCTCAGTGGATAAGAGCGCCCGACCCGGAAAGTAGGGAGGTCCTGGGTTCGAGTCCCAGAGGTGTAAATATCTTTTTCTGATTTTTCTGTTTCCAGATTTTCAATTGAGTTTCGCTCATAATGTCTTCATTTAATTAAAGCTTTATTTTTAGTTTTAAAGTGGAGATTGAACAATCACTTAAATGGTCTATTGGACAATCAAGAACTGAGGCGACGAAACGTGCCCTTACAGAGAATGTGCCTGTAAGAATTGCCAAAATGTGTTATGTTAATGCAATGTCTCCAAATTATGTACCGCGAGTGAGCTTTTCGAGATTTTTTCCAAGGAATTTTAAAAGCGTTTAAGATGTTTGGCAAACAGAAGTGAGAATGAGAGGTGCGAGGGGCGCCCCCGGCCTGACAAGCCCCACTCACGGAGGATCAGCGCGAATAATTTACGAACCGGTTATTTCAGGGTCCAAGTTAAGGCTACGGACAAATCTGAATAATTAAATGAAGAATGAAAACACTCAACAGTGCAAATAGGACAAGAAAGATTTGGCCGTTTTTTCGAATTTCTCGCAAATTGGGAATTTTCGCGCGATATTTAAACGGCGAAGAAATTGGTTTGCATATTTTAAGATATTTTCGCGTTCTCGAGAGATTTTTGTTTGTTTGTTTTGTAATTATTTTAACGAATAGCTTTCTTATATGTTTGTTTTAATTTATTGATATACCTACTGTTCATCAAAATAAAATGGGAAGTAAAAGGAATCATTACATCAACATGAATTTATTAAGTAAAGGCAAAAGTTTGCTAACCGAAACATTCATAAATTTGACCTATTATAATTCATATTTTTTAATATAATTAATAATTCAAGATCACGGAAACCAAAATTTCATTTACATTTTTTACTAAAAATAATGTATTTTGATCTGTAAGATACAGCAAAATAAGTAAATTGTGCACCTTTATGAATCCAAAGTTTCCCGCCGGAACTTGAAAAAAAAATGAAACTTTGAGAATTTTTAATTAATTATTTTTACGTGAAACAACAAAAAAATGAGTTGACGATAAATGATACAATAACCTATTAAAATATGTGTGCGTTGTATTTTCGTTATCACTAATTTTAGTTATAAAAGCGTAAGGTGAGCCATTTTTAAAACTTTTTTATGTTTGCATTAAAAAATTTAATATCAAAATTATTCGTTTATTTTGAATTTTAAAGTTTGAAAGCATATTTTGTCATCTTTCAAAAACAGTGTTTATTATTTGGATGCGTTCAGAAATATTCAATTTATTTGTATTTTATTGCAAAGCCGAAATATTTTGGCCTTCCGACAAATTGGCTTGGGACTCCGGTACTTTTTGCACGACAAAATGAACAATTCATCTAATTTCAAAGTAAATTTTCCAGTTATGTGAAAGTTGGTTTAAAAAAGGTGTCTTGAAATGATTCGAATAATAAATTGTTTATTCTGGCAAATAAATTATTGTCGTTTTTTAAGCAACTCAAATATTGTGATAACAATTACTATTTCCATCTACAGTCGGCGGGAGAATCGTTTTCACTTTATTTGGGTCGTTTTTCGTACTGATAATTTATTTTAATTACAGCTCGCTGTAAACATAAATCACCGGACGAGACAGAATAAAACATTACTCAATGGAGATTACCAGATACACCTTTTAATCGCGAACGTTATTTAACTTAGGCAGAACCTGAATTATAATCTTGATGCTTTCTTGGCGAATTTCCTGGACGCGACCAACTGGAGGATGATTATATTTAACTATCAAGCAAAACAATCTGTTTCAGCTTTCAGCTAATACTCACCAAATGTGTACCCTGGCGTCATGAAATTTGCGTAGTTTCTTGAATCCGGATATTTAAAGTACGTTAACGAAAACAAAGATTTTTCGAACTGCGAATAAATTCAAATAAAAAATTGAAAGGAAAGAGGGGGTGGGAATCAAGCATTTAAAAAAAAATAATTTTTGTGAGAATTTTATCACTTGAGTGTAGAAAGAGCCCATGTCCGAATCGCCAGATCAATACAACTCGTCAAATGTTTCAATAAATAGAAATAATAATTTAGAAACAACATGGTTTATCGATGAAACCACGTATATAACGTATCAATGAAACCACGACTTGTTCAAGATAGCGCACGGCAGAACAGATGTTCTAGTAATGTAACAGATAGCAATACAAGAAGAATGGTGCTATTGAATGAAATATCTAAAGCAGTAGATCGTCGCCTTAGTTCTTATTTGTCCAACATACCATTTTAGTTTTTGTTCAATCTTTTTTTTTATTTTTTTTATTTTTTTTATTTTTTTTTTTTTATTTATTTTATAAATCAACAATCTAGTCCCGCTAAGCCAATTGAAATTGGCTTGACAGCAGGTGCTTATAATTCCTTACAAATATATTTAAAGTTATAATTTACATCTTTTATCTACAGTTAAACATTTTTTCATAAATTTTATCAAGTATCAAGTATCAAAATAAATATTATTTTTCCAATAACCAATTTTTCACCATATATTTAACCTTATTCATAGAATTATGTTGCTTTATATTGTCAGGTAATAAATTAAATATCTTCGGTATGTTGTATTCAAACGTTCTCTGTCCGTACTTATTATTGAATTTCGGAACTATTAACCCGTCGTTACGCGTGAATCTAGTGCTATATTTATGATCTAGTTTCTCTTTATGCTGCGGGGTAAATATATGCTGAATTATAATTTTATACCATAGTATTGCCTTCACAGGTAAAATTTTATACTTTGAAATTAAAAATAATGCTTAAAAATTATAGTTAATCAGTCAACTAAGAATTATTTAAACTAACTAGACCTTTACCTTTATAGGAATAGCTTTATCTTAAACACATATCATAATGTTTCATTGAAATTCTGAAAGAAAACCTTCTCTTCCTGCAAAAAATTTTTAATGGTCTGTTGGATAAATTTGAAGTAAGGCGACGAGATGTATTAAATTCCTGTCTTTAAACAACTTCAACCCCTTTTTTGTATACCTTTCAAACCAAATATACACTGTGTTGAAATGAGACATCTTGCACTGTAAATTAATGATTAATCTGTCGTGGTTACAATAATCTGAATAATGTTGTGGACCGGAAATTCTCCAATACCAAAGCAATCAATACTAGAACGCCTCGGTGCAAGCTTCATCGAATCTCAATATCTCCCCCTGACTGTCTTGACAGAGATTGGCGTTGGTGCAACGTGAAACGCGAAACGCTCGAGCTCGGGCTAAATGAAAGTTTCTCATTAACGATCACAAAAGACGACCATTATTGCAATTCTCAAACATAACAATGAGCGAAGCACCGCCAAGCCGTGTCTGCCAACAGCCAACAGTCAACAGCCTGGGAACTGGGAACACCGCTGTGTCTTGGAAAAGATTAAACTCTGCTATATTTGAGTATGTTTTGATTGTAGCGTGTTTGTTTTGCTGTTTACTCAGGGCAAATACAAGTTTTGTACAAAAATACACATTGTTTGGAGAAATTCTAAAAAAGTTATAAAGATGTTCGCTGCTTCGGCTAAGCAAATATTTCAGATTTAATTGCAACCATACCTACGGATTACTTGTCGTTTTATAAATCCATTGATATTGGTGTACGTTTTGATTGTGTGTTTGTTTTGCTATTTACTCGCAGCAAATATAAGTTTTATACCAAAAATACACATTGCTTGGATAAAATACTAAAAAATATAAAAAGGCGTTCTCTGTTTCAGCTAAGCCAAAATTTCAGATTTAATGCCACCATACCTACGGATTACTTGAGGACCGATAAGTAGTTGAATTTTTTGATTTTTTTCGAATGGAACCAAAACCGGTTGATTTTATATATTAAAGTTGTATACAATAAAGGGATATTCAAACTAAGTAATTTATTCTAATTAACATAAAAGAAAATAACCAACTTCTTGGCACCACTATATTTAATCAGAGCGTTTAAAAACCAAAGATTTTTCATCAATGCAGTATATTATTGAAGCAGTCACTGTTTTAATTCACATTGAAATTATTTACAAAAAAAATCGGTCGACATTTTTACAAGAATACTTCGTATACTGATGATGAAACCTCTGGTTTTGAAACATGTTGATTAAAAATAGTAGTGTGAACAAAGTAAGTAGGTTATTTTCATTTAATTTGAAATAATTTACGTAACGTTATATATATTTCAAATTTTGCTCAGTTGTACTCAACGACCTAAGAACATAAAATTGCAAAAACTCACCTTGAAAATCTGGTACCTATTAATGGGTGTCAATTTGTAAGTTCAATTAAATTAAATTGCAGTATGGTGAACTATTAAAAATGCTCTTGAGCAAATTAAAAAAAAAAAACTTTTTTATTATAAATATTACACCTGAAAACCCTGCAAAAAACTCACATAAATAATTTAATATATTTTCTTAGTTTAACAAAGCTACCTGCCAAAAATATCTTTTCAACCAAAAAGCTTAAAATTATCAGTTCTTAGAAAGCATTTATTACATACTAGAATTTATGTGTGTAAAATTGATGCCTTCAAATGCTTGACAATGAAAGATACGACTCTTGTATCGGATAGTTTGTTTTACAATCCTCATGTTGACGTTTACGATCTCTGAAACTGCATTCAGGAGCTACCGATGCAATTTATACGCCTTGTAGCGGCTGCGCCAGTGCCGAGTTTTTCTCATAAAACAAAGGTGTCTTACTTACTGGCGCTGTTATTTACACCGGCACTCCCGGGAAGGCGACGAAGCCAAAACGGGGTCATTACAGAATTGATCTGTCAAAGGTTTGTTCTTACAGGGTTCTGAAAGCCGTGGCCAATCAAGCTACCACGTTTTCATTCTGTTGATAAAAATTTATTTCAGATTACAGTTTCAAAATAAGATAAAATATGTTTTGTAAGTAATCGTGTGATATTTTTCACACCTCACAGTTACAATATTGTTTTCTTTTTTTCAATGTAAAGATCTCACACGTGTATCGGTGAGATTTTTGCACCCACCACTTTTGTTCAGTTGGGAAAGGGAACATTGGAAATGACCTGGCCATTACAATCTTGTAAGTTTGTCTAAAGCTATGCCACATTACAATTAATTATGAATGCAGGTGTCTCGCCAGAGCTTTAATGAAATCATATTTTTTTTTTTACATGAGCTCCCCAGAAGGCCCTGAGGAAAATAATTTCTCTCAGGGCCTATGTCATCTTTGGGGATGCTGTGTGGAGGTTTTTCTAAGGAAAGGAAGGGGTGGAGAGTTCTGGGAAGGAAAAGGGTTTAGAGTGGGTAAGAATCTGGGGTTCAGTGTGTCCTGGTCATCCGCCTCGAAGACCTAGACAAACCTCACCCCATGAACTCGGGCACCCCTGCTAAATCACCAAAAGTAGCGAACCACTTGGGGTGACCTATGGCAGAGGTGTTGGTTATCCAATAAAGGTTCCCGGGCGGCGGTAACCATTCCCGCCTCCCAAACTGAAACTTATCTCTGAAAATTTATCTCTGGAATCAAAAGTTAACATACTCTTTTACAAAGCCGACTACAGTAACAGCCTTGATTAACATTTTAAAGCTTCACGTGATCAAGTCAGCACCATCGAGCTACGGCACTTTGCAAATGGCGGCGATTGTTGTAGATACTCATTGTCTCTGCTGAATTGTTTGCTGTTTTATTCGCAAGCATAACAAACACAGTGTTCACAGTATTTTAAACAGGTAAGTTTACGTATCACTGACTTCGTTAATTGGCCGTCGCTCGCCCAGTCCTGTATTCTGTGTCGTTATTACTACGAGTTTCTATCCCACATCATATATACCAGATAACAGGTTTACCATTAAACCGAAGACGTTGTGTAGATTGTGATTTGTAAGTCATTTCGATCAACCACAATCTAAAGCCTCGATTACATAGAGCGAGTTTACAAGCTACTAACCGGTTAGTTTAAAAGCGGGTTAATCGGCGAGTGAGATTATCATGATGACACACAAAACTGTCTACTCGCTCAGTAGGGACAGTAGCAGCTAAAATAACGACTCTCGCGCGAACCAATTCGGTCGACATTTTGTAAAAAACTTGAGCTCGCAGTTAGCGCCACACGCTAGCCTTCTGACAGTTACAAAATCAGCTGTTGGTAGGCCGCCATCTTGAGCGAGTAGCGAGTAATTTGACCACCTTTAAACTTTTTTCGTAGATTGTCCACAGTCTGCTAGTAAGCAAGTAATACAATGACACTGAGCGAGTTTACTATCAGATAGTCAATTTCCCAAAGAGTAGCTTGTTAACTCGCTCAATGTCATCGTGGCTTAAGGCAACTTAGAAAGGAGCTTCACATGCGTTAATTTTGGTAATCCATCATTGGCATGGATCAATTCGTTTATGCGCGTCCGTTATAAGATATTGCTCTATATTTTCCAGCCGCAGTCGTGACCACGACTTGCTAAATATACCATATGGTAAAACAGATGTTCTAGCACAGCGTAGCAACAAAATAGAATGGTGTTATTGAATGAAATTTCTAAAACAGAAGGTGTGTATATTATTTATTCACTGTTCAAATAAACGACCGAATTGGATATCGACACCTTAGCTCAGTGGATAAGAGCGCCCAACCCGGAAAGTAGGGAGGTCCTGGGTTCGAGTCCCAGAGGTGCCAATATCTTTTTCTGATTTTTCTGTTTCCAGATTTTCGATTGAGTTTCGCTCATAATGTCTTCATTTAATTAAATTTAAACTTATATTTATACCCTAACTTCCCAAATGTTAAGAATGTTAAAAAAAAGAATTTGTCCGCCGTAATTGAATAATTAATATGTTGTGCAATAATTCATACAAATTAAACAAAAATTAAAAAAAAATTATAAAATCTTATTTCAAAACTATGTTTTTCGGATACTTTCTTAGAAGAATTTTTTTAAACCCAGCCTTTAAAGTTCAGCAACCCACATATAGGTAATTTTTTTTTCTTACAATTTTAATTGAGATTAATGTACCAGCTAGTATTTGTTTTTGTGTCATACATAACAGCAGATTGTTTCATTATAGAAACTTCAGCAATTTATTTCAATAAAAGCCGGGTCGATCGTTAAATTCTCTACTTCTCTCCGTGAAAACACGAGCGCCAGAAGGGGAGGGGGAGATTTTAATTTTCAATTTAAACGCTTGGCCAAAGAGAGTCAAAATGAGAGAGATTTATATTATAATGTCACAATTCACAGGTTGCTTAAAAGACGATTGTTTTTTTTATTTATTAACGTATTTAAATGTTATTCGCTTTGTGCAATACCTATGTATTATTAGTAATGAATTGAGTTTCTTCTTGATTTTGAAAAGCATCTTACGTTAGATAGGTGCCTACATAAAACGGGTTTTTTCTCTACTAGAAGCACGGGTGATTCAAGTTATTCTGTGTTAATTTTTTGTATCGGCCGACGGGTTAAAATATTTGTATTTATTATTTATTTATTCATCTAAATAAAGCTTATTTAAATGCGTTTTTTCCTTCGATGCCTGCCTCACTAGGATATACCTGTGTCGCGACCGACGTAGAAGTACACTAATGTATACAGGGTGTTAAGGGACGTACTTGACTTACTTTAACCAGTAATTCCTGACATTATTAGGAGTAAAAAATGTAAATGAAATTTTGGTATCCGATGTTTTTTTATTTTTTTATTACTTTTATATACCTATTGTTTATTCAAAAATATTATTATTCAATTTATAAAATAGTTTATTTATAAACAAATTCTGCTAGGTAATTATTATTATACGTGAGAGCTGTTTCGCCTAAAATGGAGTTCTAAAAATTAAACTTGATAACAATAAAAAAAAAAAAAATTTGGTCTCTGACTTTTTTGATGACAATTTTTTTTTTCAAAATTTTTTTCTTCAAAATCGAACAAAAAAAAATTTCTTCCGCTTGTCGTCACTGGTCACTCAGCCAAGTAACCGACCAACCCTAAACCACGCCTCCAACTATCCAACACCTACCATTTTTTATGTTTTTGTAGAAAAAAAAATCAATAATGTCATCTGAGACCAAAATTTTATTCACATTTTTTTTCTCCAAATAATGTCGGGAATCACTGGTTAAGGTAAGTCAAGTACGTCTCTTTACATCTTGTTTAAACATAGTCATGTGATTATTTAAGGTTAAATACATTTTTATTTCTAAAAAAACGAAAAAAATAAACGAATCATTAAACCGAATTAGACAAGAGATAAAGTAGGTACCTACCTAAAACAGGATATTTTTTTAACAGAAATTTTTTTAAATTCTTTTTGAAAGATAAATATATTTTGTTTTCCTAACTTGTGACGAAAATCTTATGGTTGTTTGTTACAGATAATTTCAGATTTCGTAATTTTCAAGGATCTGAACCTTTTCCATTTTCAAGGTAGCCTCACTAAGAAAATAGATTTACTAACAAAAATATCAAGGTCATATTTCACAGGTCAGCGCTAGTATACGTAAATATTATATAAAATCAATATTATATAAAGATTATAGAACAAAAAAGGCAATATTGCAAACATTTTCCAATGTTAAAGATTAAAACATATATACGTAATACACAATACCACCACAATACATACTTCATTATGGTAGGGGTACAACTGGGTAGAAAGGTATATGAATGTACTAGGCATGTTCAAAAAGTAAGTGTACTGGGACCATAACTGGCTGTGGCGTTTGGTTTTTTGTGAGTTGGCAACACTGGGTGGTAGTTAGGGATCTCCTGACCAGAGTGAGCATCGCAGGAACACGGGAAGTACGTAAACTCACGTTGTAGTGTCCAGTTGCGTCAAAGATGTCGGTAAAAAATTCTGCCAAATGCGGGTCACGTGCTATGATCCGCTTCCTACGCGCGGAAGGAATAACACTTACTAAAATTGGAAGATCAGGATTTTCTAAGCTCTATTGTGACTGAAAATGAAACAGGGTGCTCATTACGTGCATGAGACAAAAAGACAGTCGTCACAGTAGCGTCACAGCAATTCCCCATCTGCCAAAAAATTCAAAACCACAATTTCGGGCAAAAATATCATGGCCTCAGTGTTTTGGGGCCGAAAAAAAGTATCGTTTTGGCCGAATCATCAGGGGGAGACCATCAACGAGATCCTAAAAAGCTCAAACGATGCATTCAAAACAAAAAGAAAGAATTTCCGATGAGAAGAGTTTGCTTTTTTCACGAAAACGCCTGTCATCACACAGCCTTAGCCACCAAGGCGCTCTTGGACTCATTTGGGATGTTTTGAACAACCCCCCGTATACCCCTGACTTGGCGCCTTTAGATTATCGTCTTTTTACCTCCCGGAAGGCACAAATGGATGGAATTAAATTTTTAACCGATGAGCAGATGCAGAAAGAGGTTCTGAAGTGAGGAAAGGAGCTGGCGTTTTCGAAGACGGCATAAAGAAGCTTGGGCCAACGCTCACCACACGCATTGAACGGAATGGCGATTATGTGGAAAAATAGTCAATAAGTGTGCTAATAGAATCCTGTATTTTTTTTTTCAAAAACACTTTTTCTGAAAAAATATAAAAATATAATACACTTAACTTTCTGAGCATGCCTCGTAAGTTGGAAGCGTTTATCTGACTTTAAGGCTGGGTAGATCCACCGCAGTCTTACTCGAAAACACTTGATCAAAAGATCGCTCGGGTTGGGAGCTGCCGATCGGGTGGCATTATTTACCGCAGGACCAATCTCAATAACAATGGCGACAAAGAAATTCGATTAAGTTTAGATCCTTAACAACTCTCGAGGGAAGGGTGGGGGGATGATCCTAGATGAAGGGTGCCGCGAATCTGTTTTTTGTGTTTCTATGTATTTAAATGATCCTCTGACCGCGTTTTCGCGCGCGGGAAGATTTTAAAGTGATTAAAATATTGCGAAGATAATAATTAGAATTTGATTCTGTCTCTGAAAGCGATTCATTGTTACATTTTTAAAATCTTTTACATGGGTCATTCAGCGGTTACAAATGCTTGCTTACTATTATTAAGAATTAACTCAGAGCCGTGAAAAATAGGTGATAGTCAGAAATTTGTCATATACCTACCTAGAGATGAGTGCCTTCTGTTGAGAATGATAAAAATGTAAAATGCAGCAAACTAAATCTAATCAAATTACAAATAATTCAGAAGTTTTGATACATTAACGAAGTTATTTTTCAACATCCCTGTCGGCGATTCGAAGTTTTCAAACAGAATTTCATTTCGACATTTCAAAATTGTGAATTTGCATCGAGGTTGATTCGTTCCATGGGCATGAATTTATTCAATGATATGGAAAATAGCTGCATGTCGAATAATGCACATCTACAAGTTAAACAGCCTTCTCCGCTTTCCGCTAATAGGCTTCCAACAGCCTCCTTGCAAAAGGGGTTCCACGACAAACTACAAATTATAGTACCTTAATTAATTTAACATACACTTAGGTGGGTCATTTAACAAAATAATGTTATTTTTAAATTCTAAGAGCGATAAAAGGGTGCCAAATAGGTTCAAAACGACGTATTTAAAATTTTTCAAATTTCTGATACGATCTTCTTCCTCCGGATTCACTTGAAAGTTTTGAAAATTTTAATATTTTTTTGAAATTTTTTTTTTATTTATTTATTTTTTTTTACCAAACCATATTTTTTGTAATCTTCCATAGCAAATGTAATATATTTTGACGAAATCATTTTAAAAAAATTGAGTCTCGCAAAATTATAACGAAATTTGAGAGTAAGAAGGATTTTGCTGGTATTTGAATACACTGTCTTGAGACAATTTGAATTATATTCAAATGTTTTTTTTTTCAATAAGTAAATATAAATATTCCCTCTTTTTCGTGTTTTATTAAAAATAGTTATTTTTAATGGTTTATCTAACATTTCTTAACGATTTATCGAGGATGGGTTTTTCTCTATTATGTGAAATTTCAAAGTCAATCCGGAGGAAGAAGATGATATCCCAATATTATTTAAAAAATTGCGTGATTTTATATCTCCATTTAACACCCTTTTATCACTATTGACAAATCAAAACAAAAAAAAAAATTCCCTCTACAGTCGTGACCCACCCTATTATACACGTACCACCTCTTAATAAGTGCATATTTCATAAATGGATTTGTTAATCTTAAGTATTAAAATTTTACGTTGTTTATACAAGGTGTCGGGGAAAAAGTTCACTAACTTCAGTAGGTGATTATGCGTAAAGTAAAAAAAATTTTTTTCAACGTTTTCAGGTTTAAAGCTTGAAAACATATTTTTGTTTGGGAAAAAAATAATAGAATTTGGTACTACCTTTGGCTACTTTCATGTCGAATCTCCTCCAAAAGTTAGTTTACTTTACCCCTGGACCTCCTGTTTGTCTCCAAAATTTCATGAAAGGTGAGTTCTGGCGTCAAAAGTTTGATTGGCAGAGCTTAAGAATTTGTAGGTCGGCGAAAATTTTTTTCAGCTTGCAACGTAATTTTGAGTTCTCAACGTACCTATTGGGTGACCGGACAACTAAGAATGAAACCAACTCGGAAAACTTCCCAGAAAAGTCATTAAAAGTGACGAAAAAAAAATTTTAAATTGCCTATTGATCCGTTGTTGCGACGTAATTTATTTATACCAGAAGAAACAAAGTTAAAGTTAGTTTAAGAACGGTTTAAAGCCTGAATTGTGGTCGCTTACTTAAGAAATACTGAGAGCAATACTAGTTACAGGGCTGGGAACTTGGGGACCGCCAAATTACGCTTTACTTTCACAAAGTAAACTTCACTCTTTAAAATAATCTAATCACTCGGTTTATTAAATGTTCTTACGGTAAAACTACACAAAAATCAGCAGTAACAACGAGTAGCACAAACAGTCGTTGCCATTTGCAAACTGTCGCTGATCACGTAACACTTCAAAATCCGTCAAAAACCCTGGCTTGTACTCCAGCCGGCCTTGTATACTAACCTACCTGGAGCGCAGTCATTGTCTGTTTAATAATTTGTGAACATATAATATAAGAATAAGATTAATTTCTAGTGAAAGGTCCCAGGATATGGTCTCCAGACAGTCTGCCGTCAGGTGTAAGGTGAGCAGCCTTTGTTGACTTCCTTCTTTTCCACGCCAAGGGATTCGTACACATAGATAGGTTATGGTGATTTGAGAGGTATCCTTTGAAGTAACAACACTTGTGTTTTGTACTGGATATTTGTTGTAAAAAACTTTATTATTCATATGAATAGCAATTTTACAATGATTTGATTCTAATCTGACCATTAGGGTTATAATTTGGAGAATGAGTTGCGAGAAATTAATTTGAGAGACCACAGACAAATGAGATTAAAGACGAAATTGCAAAGAAATATTTAGAAAAAGGTGACTTAGACGTTAGGGTTAAGGGTAAAAGAGACTACATTTGGAAGTTAGGAACAAACAATGAAATGTGAAATGCTAAGTACTAAATGATTTCAGATATTAGGTAAAGGACAATACAACACTCAACATCTAGTACCAAAGTAAAGTTAAAAAAGTTAAAGTTAATTACATTTCCAAAAAAACTCAAGCAGGTAAAAATCATTCAAAATTATAAAAACTGTGATTTAATTTTGTTACCGTTCATAAATCTGTAAAGAGGGCACGTGTTCACAATGAAACTGCGTTCAGATAAATACGTAGATGTGATGGAACTATAAATAATTAATTATTTTAAACTTCTACATAATTTCATCAGATTCACAGCACCCTAGACAGTTCAACTTTTGGTTGATTTAAATATCATTAACGAAGCGTAATGAACAAACTAGACTGGCTTCTCTCTCATCTGCATAAAGTGAAATTGATTCCTAACTCTGTGAGAGAGTTGAATCCGTTCTTAATCAAATATATTTTATATGTCTTTGGACGGTAAAGGAAAATAATTAAATATTCACAAATTTATTAAGTGAGTACTACCGCATAAGAGTTCCAACTGCACACAACCTTCCGAAGCCAGTCAGACTATGGCAATGACAATTGGGTTACGTTGTCAGTACTGAAGGTTGTAAAAATGGTAAGGAAGTGGGAAAGTGGAGGTGGGATAATAACTGTCTATTTTTACTTGACGAAAATTTCCATTTTGAATTGTGGTTTTTCAGGTGAAGGTATCTACCACTCTAGAACGTGTAACAAATCTAGTAAAGCGTGGCTTTGCTTTTTATAGAAAATCGACAATTTTGTTCCGGGAATGATTTTTATATACTTGACTTTCAAAAAAGGAATGTGATTGTACGGCCTTTCGAAAAACGACTCCTAACCCTTTTTTTTTCTCTTAATGCAGAATTTTGAGTAAATATTTTAATAATGAAGTAACACCCCTAGGGATTGCAATCCCGCAAAGCGGGATCCCGCATTCCCGCAGGATCCCGCTGCTTTTATTAATCTGCTGGATCCCGCACTTTCAAAACGCGGATCCACGGATCCTGCAAATTAAAAAATTGGCGCTAAAACTTTCGCGTAAATCGAGAGTAGCGCGACGTTGCCGTTCAGCACAGCGCGCGGAGACTAGCGGACGGTTGGCGGGCTGTCCTGTCAGTTGTTCATAAATGGCACTGCGCTGCGCACGTCTTTCTGTAAGTGACGAGTGTTTTCGTATTCACCGTCCGGCGTTTAACGTAAGTACCTAAATTTTAATGTTTTGTTTAATCTCATTGCTAACTTGCAGCTTTTTAAATTAGGAGTTGAGGCACTTTGTAAGCGAGAGTCAACGCTTCTAACTACGACACAACAGTTCGATTTATTTTGGATAAATTACAACAACAAAACACGGTATTGAGTAACCAGTTATCACAGACTTCTACATGAACGTATGCAAGAACGCGGCACTGATTTAACAGGAGTTTTGATTTATTTGCGAAATCCGCAAAATAGAGATCGTACTTACATATTCTTCATGCCAAGAAAAGTTGCAATACGCCAAGAAATGATGAAAATAATAGAAAGAGTCGTAGTTCAAGACAAAGAAAAATATTCAGATGACGTCTTCAAAAATACACCTATAGAGATTCTACTCTAACGCTAAAAGAAGAATTAGAAAAACAGTTTCAACAAGAAAAATAAATATTTAAGAAAAAGCCAGACCACAAACAAAAGAACTTTGAGAAAATTTTGAAGAAAGAAATGACGTTCTTTGAGTCTGGTGGTATCAGAGGAGAGTACCTGACGCTCGCCTATGAATATATTCTGACGGTTCAGCCTACTAGCGTAATATTTGCAGTTAGAAGCAGGCTCGGAGATGATACAATAAATGCCATTTGCTTCTTAAGAGCGTATTTTCAAAAGTTATCACTTATCACCATAGGTCGATATCATAGTAATAGCATCTAAGAGAAAGTTGTGATTTGATTATTAGTCATTATATGAATAAGACTGAATTAAAAATATAAAACTGTTGTTAGGAGTAAGGGTAAAATTAAACAAAACTATTAGACTATGCCAAACATTTAAAGATGAATCTAAGAAAACAGATTACTAATTACTTATACTTAATTAATAGAAAAGAAATAATTGCTTGATGTAAGAAATGTTTCATAAAACTTGATTTTTATAACATAATTTCAAAGATGCGGGATCCCGCGCGGGATTGAGTAATACCGCATATCAATCCCGCGGGATTGAATGAGCTGCGGGATTGCAATCCCTAAACACCCCGTTTCAACTTTTTTGAAACAATTATTTACATCGGAGGACATACAAAAAATATGTGAAGGTTATTTATATAATATGTGCGAATTTAGATTGGAACGGAAACATTCAGCAAACACTTCATCACAACAACGTCACTTCATCACAACAAAATTCAACATAGTGGTGTATCCCGGTGCTGGTTTAGTTTGGTTGATGAACATTTTCCCATTCGGATCAAAATAAGATAAAAATGATTGTCTACGTCTAATTTTGAAAAACTCTATGCTAAGTCCGGACAACGCCGGGGACCACAGATAGTTTACTAGGTAAATATTTTTTTTTAAATTAACTTATTGTGAAATAACGCAAACTTACCAATTTTTTTTTTTTTTAAAGAATGACAAACATTCCCGGGTTACGAATAACCCAACAATGTTTGAAAATCTCCTACTACCACCACAGAAAACCGAAAATGTTGCTTGTGTTGTGATGGAGGACTTAGCCGGCCGAGGAATCGAACACGGGACGCCCGGGTGGGACCCAAACGCGATGCCCACTCAACCAGCCAATCAAATAAAATTTACTTCTGCATTGCGGGATTTGATCCCGCGATCTCCGGATTTGTAACCGAAGATCTTAACCACTCAACTACGGGGGCCGTTCTGGTGGCCATATGAATGATCCAGATTTTCAAGATCCTTAAATTTTTTATATTAGCTCCACACAGGAGGGCCTGAGGTAAACAATTTCCATCAGAGCCTTTGTCATCTTAGGGGATTGACTTTTTAATGAAATGAAGAAAAGAAGGTTCTGGAAAGAAAAAAGGAATGCTAGGTGGATAGGAATCTGGAGGCTGTGTCCAGATTCCCTCCAACAGCGCCTTCAACGAGTCTCTCTCGATTTGGCCCGCCACGCAGTACGTGGGCAGACGCATCCGCCGCCAAGACGCGGACAAACCTCAGAACCCATGAACCCGGGCACTCCTGCTAAATCACTAAACGTAGCGAACCATTTGGGATGCCCTAAGGCAGAGGTGTTGGTAATCCAATAAAAGATTTTCGCAACGGCCGCGGCGGTACCCATAAGCCTCCCAAATTATTAAATGCGACTTTACTATAAACTAACGTTTACTGGGTACAAAATACGATATGAGATTTAGTATTGGATATAGAAAAAGCGAGGGAGCGGATAAAGACAAGAGACTCAAGTAAGAATAGGAATGAAAATGTTTCAGATAAGGTAGAGAAAAGAAACTCTAAAACGTGGAGAATATGCAAAGCCAACTCTGAGTATGAATGTACCCACGGAGGTGGGGTACGTACGTGCTCTGCATTTTATCGATATTTCCCATTGGCTTTCCCCTACTTTATCGATATTTTCCAGTGGGTTTCCCCTATTTTACCGATATTTAATAAGGTTCAGTCCACGTTAAGATACTGCAGCGACGGCAACGCGAACGCCACAAACTGCAAAATGGCATCGACAAAACCATCGGATTGTTCTCCAGAGGTAATGAGCTTCTAGCTTATATGGAATGAAGATCAAATCCATGCGACAATTTAAAAACATGAAATTTTTTTAACTGAAAGGGTAAGAAGTCAAAAAAATTCTTCATTGTGTAAAGTAAAGGAAGTGTATTACGGTAACAAAGACTCATCCAAATTATTTTAATTTCATGTCCAACATTTCAAATCTAAATACGCGCGAAACTCTTTGCTCGGACGTGGGAATCTGCAAATCCTACAATGCAACAAGAGATATTGATATTTTTCACTATACTCTTGAAACGTTTAAAATCAAATAAACTTTACAATGTACTTAAATCAACACTATTATTTTTTTAACGTTTATTTTCATTTTTATTATTTTTGTACTTATACTATGCAACAATTAAAACATTTATTTTTTACTAGCTTCCTAATCTGTAACCACAACAAAACTATTATAAATGGAACAAAATTGGTTATATTCTTAGATTTTCAGGGCCAAAAGTATTTTTGTTATTTGTTTTAGGGGTGTTATGCCGTGTTGCGCTACCTCCTTCAATAGGTAACATTTTGGACAGCGTTACAGTGTCCATCATCAGGACAGATATGTGATGATGGACACTGTAACGCTATCCGAAACATCGGCTATAGTAGCGCAACACGGCATAAAACCCCAAAAACAAATAACTAAAAATGAACAAAATTGGTTTATATTATACCCCTATTAAATGTATAATATAGGTACTTATATATAACTGTACATTTCCAAAATAAACTTTTATAAAACAGATGTTCGTTAAAAAGAATAAAGTATCGTGTTTGATGGAATGATAAACAATTTCATTATTTAATGCTTGTGCACTGAAAAATCAGGGGAAAATGGGATTTTTCAAAATATGAACGGTTTCCTTAAGTGATTTTTAACAACATTTTAAAGTTTCAATTAATAACCAATCGTATTTCTGTGCTTCTAGTATTTCGTTCTTGTCGCAGGTACAAGTTTTGAAGCTTATTGTCATTTTGTTTTTTCTTAATATGTAATTGTGACAATAGCTCCACTGTGAAAATTAACACAGATTACCATATGAATGAAATTTCTGTGCTCCTAGTATTATGTTCCGGTCGAAAGGTTCACGTTATATGGTTTATTTTATTTATAAAATATCTTCTGCAGTTCCAAATTTTCTGGTAGAACATTATGTTATAGGTAGATACCTACTCTATGGTTTACCTAAAATTTCCGAATAAACACATCCAATTTTCATTACAGGCGAATATCATCGCTTGCAATAGCTTTTCTATATTCTGCAAACAAACACTTCCAATTTTTTTTAAATCACTTAATACAAATCAAAAGTTCTCGACTTTATTGAAGTCGAGTTACAGACAGAGTAAATAGATATACTGTGGTATATTTTACGGTATAGAAATACTTTCAATGGTATAGAAATATTATGGTATATACTCCATCTTTCGGTTACCGTGGTGCATTGAGTGAATTAATTGTCCAAAAATATCTACAACAGTTTACGTTCTAAATATATATTATTGAGGGAACGGGCTCCGTATGTCGACGGAGACGGTGAGAGGAATGAAAGGCATCCGAGTTGGTTGCGAGTCCAGTCGTTTATTGTATCATGAGCTACGTAGCTGAGGTCGGTCGATGTAACATGAAGATGTCGAAGTGCCGTAGAGTGAAGCGTTGCGGGTGCTCGGTCATGATGGGTCATGCCCATGCTCGGTCAAACAGGTCGGAGATGCTGTGGTGGAGCAGGCCATGGGCCTGCAGGTCACCAGAGTGTTGCTCGACGCTCGTTGCGGAGAGGACCTGATCATCCAGGCCGTTGCTCGACGCGCGTTGCGGAGAGAAACGGCGGTGACTCGGTGAGTGGAGCCACCGACAGATAGTCCTGGTGATGTCCACGAAGGAAGCTGCCCTGGAAGAGAGCTGATGCACGGGCACTCGATGTTACGATGGTTCGCTGTAGAGAGGCGAGACTTGAACTGAACCGAACTGAACAAGTTTTTAGTTTAGTGCGCCGCTTTATATAAGAGCGAGCGGCCGAGTAACTTTCCACTCGCTGGCAATACGTGCGCTGGAAGGTGCTAGTATGTACTCGTCACTGTAGTCGTGAATGAACGCTTGAGTCTGGACCTTTTGCGAAGGTGGTGCATATTATTTTTCGTCGGGCAGCCGGTCTCACGAGTACTTTGCCGGCCGATACGTGCATAGGTAGGTGCTGCGCGCAGTGTGAATTTGCAAGTACTTTGCGGCGGTAGTTCTTTCTCGCGAATTCTTTGAGTGGCGAAAAATAGTTGTATGAACGCCACATTATAAAATCAATCTAACCTATCTCTCACAGTCAGAAACGGTCCATTACAAACAGTCAAAAGTTCTACGAAATTCCACGTCAGTGAATACCACCGAGTTTCCAAAAAACCACAGCAATTCAAAACTTGATTTTAAAACACCACTTGTCCGCTAGTCCGTCAGTTACATGTCAAATGCATGACCTAAAACGATTACTTTAAATTAATGTAAAAGCATTTATAAATTCCTTTGATAAATGAATAAATCCCAGGTCAATGAATATTATTCGAAGCATCACAAAAAATAACTCATTAATAATGACATTTTAATGTGTATTACTTATGTTAATGCGAGTTTTCACCCCGCAACAAAATATCCCCGACAAAATATCCTCCGATAAAATATCCTACGGACAAAACGTCCTTCAACAAACAAAACCTAACCTAACAAAATGGACCAAAAATAATGCAGACATCCTGTAAAGACAATAATTTTTTTTTTATTCTTTTGACTTTATTAAATTTTCCCCGCAGGAAAAACTTAACCCTTCCACACACTTTTCCACAAATGATCATCTAGTCAATCCACATTATGCAATTGCACTAAATAAGTATAATAAATACAAAACAATACAAGAACAAAATGTCAACTTACCAGATACCAAATGGGAAAATAATTCGCCGACTCCAGATATTTTCATAGAGGGTTCGGCTAAATATAAATATTTAAAATATCTTTCGTAATCCTACTATTTGCATTTTTATATAAAGATTCTTTGACAAATCTTATAAGTCTAAATTTTGAATGAGAGAGCTAGGTATAATGCCAGTAGCTGACATAACAAATGGTAATATTTTTATAGCCTGAGAATGCCAAATTCTTTTAATCTCATTTCCTAAATCTGTATATTTTCAAATTTTTTCAGAAACAGATTTTTGAATATTCCAGGAATTTGGAATATTTGTTGTCTCTATTATTTTTGTCCATTTTACTATTTTCGAACAGGATTGCAGGATGTATGTATAATTTTTGTCCCTTTTTTTGTTAGGTTAGGTTAGGTTTTAGTAGATATTTTGTTGGGGGATGTTTTGTCCGTAGGGTATTTTGTCGGGGATATTTTGTCGCGGGAGAAAACGCGCGAAACCATTACTTATCGATAATATTTTTAGCAAATATTCAATGTCCACAAAAAATTACAGCAAATTAATAATGAATGTATGACATTAAACCGGATTGAAAGCATTTTACGAATATTACGTACATTATAAAATAAGAGTGCTGTCAAAACTTAATAAATCACTATTATTTACTGGCTTCAAAAAATAACTGGAGCCGGTTGGTGTGGAAATGATTGCTTCTATGATATTATATCGCGTATTGCTTTTAATTACTAGCAAATCATTTTACTTGCCAACTAACTAACCATCATGCTATTTCCCCGCATGGTTAGGCACCACTCCACGCTTCAATCACCTTCGTATACCGTCTCGTACATACTCTTTCATTATTCTGACTATTGACATCACCCGATTCAAGTATTTGGTTCACTTCATCGAGTCATGTCTTCTTCGGGCGTTCCCGACTTCTTCTACCCTACATATTGGTGTAATATACTCTCCTTACACCCCTTTCTTCGTTCATCTTCTCCATATGTCCAAACCATCTAAGTTTCCTTTATTAATCTTACTCCTTCCGCGTACATCTATGCATGCACATTATTCATACGGTCATACGTAGTTCTACCACCCATCTGCCTCAAAGATTTTATTTCGGGAAAAATCACGGGAAAAAAACGTCCTTAAAACTTATATGAAAGTAAATATTATAATTAAATTTTAAAATTAAAAAAAGTTGTGACGGCCGAGAATCGAACCCGATCAACTGTTTGAAAGGGAAATATAATGACAATTATACCACCAACGAAAATGGTTAGAAACCCGACATAAATTCACAAGGTATACTAAAAATAGTAAGAGTCAGTTTTTTCACAGAATTTTTAAAAATTCGTCAAATCACTAAGTTAATTTTCAAGTTCTGTGAAAGTTCTATTCACAGAACTCGAAAAAAACTTGAAAATTTGATGACTTGTTTAAATTCTGTGAAACAACCGGTTCTAAGAAATTAGTATTTTAAATTTTTTTTTTAATGTTTTGTGCATCACAACCGAAATTGTATTGTTAATTATTTCTAAAAAGCGTCAAAATTGTAATGTTTGCTTAGATGTTGAGGTGAAACAGAAAATATTAACCAATATTTTAGAGTAACGATTCCATCAGCGGAAATTTTTTTTATTATTTTACTCGACATTTTTCGACAAGAATTCAGATTACCAGTTTAAAAAGCCTTAATTGGCCTTCATCTCAATTCGCCCGGCCATAACAGGCGCGAGCCGTACACGTCAGTAGATAGCAGCTAATAGATAGCTTGTATGTAGATGTAGTAGACAGCATGTAGTATAATATATACCGTTTCAGTTTAAAACTCCTAAAAGTGCTGGCGAGTGGCTAATTGCATCTCTGATCGGAGTTTAATCAAATGACGTGGATTCAGTGAACTGGTTATTTGATTCTTGCCGGCCTGGCTAGGAGTCAGGCTCTAGCTCCAAGTACTAGGTACTGGGTACTAGGTAGTATGGTTGCAAGTGACACGGGCGAGGTTCCGAGTCACTTAACTGGGGGTAGTTAGGTTACACTGGGCGCTAGCTATAGCCGAAGCTATTCGGTTTCGAAATGAGATTTTATTTCCGATAGTTTCAGGGTATTTTGTTATTTTTCTGATCTCATAGTTAAGGGGAATCAGAAATGATATTGTGTATGCATCGAAACTCTTTGAATCAGGTAACGATTTTATACCTTCAATTATTACCAAATACTAAGTTTAGAGCTCGTGCTTTCAGAGCATTTGGGCCTAAGGCTTGGAATAAACTCCCTATGGAAAAAAGATGCATAATAAGTCCAACAGAGTTTAGGTCCAAACTAAAAACTCTTTTCCACTCTACCTTTTTGGACTTTTATACCCTTAAATTTAACAAATCTGAGAGTATCATTCTTGTATTGCATAATTTATCTTATCACGTTTATATTAATTATTCGAAGCCTTACACATTAATCTGTTTCTTACCGAGGGAATAATCACATTTAGGAAAATAAATATTCTAATCAAACCCTTGTGCTATTGTACCGCCCATCATAAAATTTTGCTTTTGGGGAACCTTCGACGGCCTCCGTGGTCCCGAGGCAAGACTCTCGACTCACAATCCGAAGGTCGCGGGTTCGAACCCGGCGGGCGCAAATAAATTTTATTTGATTAATTTGTGTTATTTCACAATGTATTCATTTAAAATAATATAAAGTATATTTGCGGAACGTTCCAGAGTGGAAGATACTACCAGTATCGCCCTGGTGCAAGAACACCATTCAGAATTGAAACGTTGCTTGAAATGGCTTTAGCCGTGTTTAGTGACCAGATCTGAATAGCCAGGTACTTCCCAACCTTCCTCTCTTCCCTATCTCCTTCCCCTCCCCACTACCTTCATCCTCACAACATACCCCGATTGGGGATGCCATAGTCTCACTGGCTCCAGACGGGAGCAGTTGGGACTCTTGTGCGGTATTAACTGTAAAAAAAAAAAAAAACCAAACACGTTCATTAATCATAATGGTTTTTCCAATAACATGTGTTCCCAAATATGTCCTCTACGTGCAAATGGTATATAAATTTCTCTAAATAATCAGTGTTAATCTCAAGTGACCAACCAGGTTAATATAATCCCGTATATTTTCTGCCTTTATTGTTAAAAATATATGTACATGTAAATGTACATTTTTCTGCTATTTTTTTTGGTCTCCATAAAACTGTTACTTATTTATGTTATATCATAGAAACAAACATCGGTTACAGTAATGAAACTATTTACAGTGACATACGTCACAAGGTAGTGAAACTGCCCCCATACACTTTTTTTTATTTAAATTTTGTAATCTTCCCCATAATATTCTGGTGTATAACTGTTTTATGGAGAACCTGAACAAATATATAAATACAGGAGGCCATCAGAAAAACAATTCCCCTCTGGGCCTGTGTCATCATTGGGGATGCTGTGTGGACGATCTTTTTAGGAAAAGAAGGGGAGAAAGTTCTGGAAAGCAAAAAGAGAAAAAAGGTGAGTAGGAATCTAGGGGTCAGTGTGTCCAGAAGTGACGAACGTATGAATCCATTACTCCAACTGCGGTGCAAGGCGATGGGCCGAGAGAGTCTGGCTGGGAAGGTCAAAAGGCCTCCCTCAACAATAAAGCAAGTCAACCTAAATATACGAGCGGAAGCATCAAACTCTTCACCGTGGGCAAAAATGAATCGTCTCTTACCTGAATGAACGGATGAACAATATTGATCAAAAGTGAGAATAGTTCGATTGTTCTACTATTATTCCAAGGAAAAGTGCTGATGATTAACGCCGTTGGTCCCATCAGCACCGGCACATAAGCAGACAAACATCAATAGAGTGTCTATTCAGTTGAGAACTGATCGTTGTGCTCAACATCTCGGCTGTGGAATTATTTGCGGTTTTTTGTGTTACTTAACTTAAAAATATCCTTCACATATCATTCCCAAATGACAAACTACACGGCTTAAGGGAATCTTTCGGGTTTCCAGCATGGAAATATTATTCATAAAAAAAATTAAATTCTTTACCAACCAAGGATTCGGTCGTTTTACATTTTTAGAGAATTTATAATTCGAACGTCAAAAGTGATCGATTGCCTTATATTTAGACGCTTTCCTAAAATCACTGCTAAAAAAGAAAAAAATAATTGTTGCCTGACTTCTCAGTGATGCATTACTATACCTTTATCAATGTTCTGTCTTAGTTGTTTTTCCGCATCGGCAATTACGCAAATAAATAAACAAAAAATGATTGATTGAATATTCATTTCCGACAGAAATAAGATATTCTCTGTCATGGCGCAGATTGAAAGCTCACTAGACCCACATTCTTTTATTCTGCATAAAATATGGAGATGTATTCCGCTCCACCAAGTAACAAAACAATTTACGGAATATCGCTCCACGGAAACTGCGCTCCACGAAAAATGCGCTCCATGAAAAACAAGAAAATGAACAAGAAATAAAATATTAATTTCGAAAATGAAGAAAGAAAAATGCTAAATTTCTTTCTTGATATTCGGAAATAATTGAGAGGATTGATACTTAAAAATACTGTCGTTTTTTTAGGGATGTGAAGCGAAATGAATTGCGAAAAGCAGTGGGTAGAAAGATGTATTTATATAACCCTTAAAATGGAAATTTTTGCTAAATATTTAAAAGGATATCTCAAATTTGCCCATCAATGAAAAATTTATTGAAAATGAAAAATAAATTCGGAAAATTTTGATTCGTTTATTGATTTTACTTTATTTATTCCACGAAACCCACCCCAACATCTATGAAGAGTATGATTTTTTGCATTTTGTTATGAAAACATTTTTCATATTATTGCTATCAATATTAAATTAAAATTACGCGCATGAATTGTGCAAAAATGCCTGCAGCATTTTATTCTAGGAATTAACAAAAAATACGCTCTTCAACTTTGCATATTGCATGTGAAAATATTGGCACACATAATAACATAACTTATATTATAAGAAACCATCTCAAAGAACGGAAATTGAGTTTGAAAGATATTTCCACTTGAGTTTGGTTAATGTTGAAATTTTCAGTACGTAAGTTATTTTCATCTCTTTCACGATTGCAAACTTGCATAAAATGCGCATTTTGGTGCTCCACAATTTATTAGAAAATTGATTTATATCATTGGATATTATATTCTGCAGATAATGCTGTTTTTTTACTTGAATAATTTATTTGCCTGAGCATGCATCTTTGTCAGCCTACGGACTTTTCGAGTCTGGAGATTAAAGGTTCAATTTCATTTTTGGTGCAAAAATATATTTGCGTAGTTTCATAGTCATTTTCTCTTTGGTGTGCTAATGGTTGATCTATGACATATTAGAATGGTTTGGTAAAGGTATGTCCATGACGTATTATAACGGTATATTTATGACGTATTTCATAAATCTTTAATGTGCTAATGGTATATCTATGACGGTTTTATATTAGATCTGTCTTTGGTATGTTAATGCTATATCTATAAAGTATTAGAATGGTGTTCTAATGGTATATTTATGATGTATTGATATTAGATCTATTTTTGGGATTCTAATGATATATCTGTGACGTATTAGAATGGTGTGCTAATTGCATATCGACGACGTATTAGAACGATGTGCTAATGGTATATTTATGAAGTATTTGTAATACATCTACCATTTTTGTGTTGATGGTATATCTACAAAGTATTGGTCTTATAATCAGATTTAGGGCCACAATCGTTAATGCTTCTTTAGAGTGAACAAACATATTAAACATAACTGATATTGTATCATATGAATGTTTGTGGTCTGATTTGTAGTTCATCATTCAGTTATTCGTTAATCGTCAACTTTCACATAATTTAAGTTTTTGATATCGTATTATGACGACCCTAACGTACACTATCATATAAATAGTGGAATATAATAGTGATTATTTTTTAGGTTTATTTTTCGTGTTGCGCTTTCTCCTTCCTTAAGTCAACATTTCAAACAGCGTCACAGGATCCACTGTCTAGACGTAGCATGATGAAGTGATTACTTAAATTTAAACATTAGATTAACTCTATTATGACTGTTTTTTGTAAACTGCCAAGGTATTTTTATTTGTAAGATCGCGTTAATGAACATTGTAAAAATAAACTTACCCTCGTTCGTCCTCTTGTGCCGCCCTGGTAACTTCCTTCCGGCCCTCCACTGTATCCTCCTCGTCCTCCAGGAAACTGAAAGAGAAAAAAAAATTAAAACGAAATACAAAGTGGCTGAAGGTTTACGCGTCGGATACACTGAACAACAACGTGGTCTATTCCATTATTTTCTCTAGCGCGAGTACTACTTAGTGTTTTTTATGTACCACTAAAAGGATTCAAATAGCAACTTTTCAGAGGTATCCTCCAGATTAACCGTTTTCCCAAGTAAGTAATTGAAAAACAAAATAATTAAAAAACTGTTTCTAATTTTTATACTTCACTTCCGATAAAATATTCATGATTTAACCTTGGTGTGCCGACGCTAAATTTACGCCGTGATATAACCTCGTATTTTTTAAGGGAACAATTAATAAAAAAGCAAAAAAAAATAAATTCACGCTACCATTATCATTTTTTTCATTGAAAAGTGAGAACATTTATTTTGTAATAAAAATAAATAAATTTCTTTGTAAAAAACTCTAATTTCGTTTATGTCTGTCCTGTATAACTCTGATTAGACGCTTTTATAAATACCGTGACGATTCACGTAACGGTACCGTGACGGCAAAAAAAGGTAATAAACATACGTCATTATCGTTATAATGCAGCAGCTCTTTCTTACACTAAATAATAATGGTAATAAAAAAGATGAGATACACAAAATACATATTTTCCAAAGTATTACTTTTTCCTTTGGAGGAAATAGATATGTCTTATTCCGGCTCGTTCACGGCGACAGGAATTGCGTTTAATTTTCTTTATACGTTTGAGGGAGATGTATTTTTTTATTTGAATACATCACAGTCTCAGCTGCTCTCATCTGTAGCTAGTGAGACTATGGAATCCCCGATTGGGGTATGTTTTGAGGCTGAAGGTAGTGAGGAGGGGAAGGAGATAGGAAAGAGGAGGGTGGGGAAGAATCTGGCTATTCAAATCTGGTCACCAAATACGGCTAAAGCCATTTCAAGCAAGGTTTAATTCTGAATGGCGGTCTTACACCAGGGCGATACTGAGAGTATCTTCCACTCTGGATATATTTTTTTAATGAAATAATTGTGAAATTACACAAATTAATCCTGTAAAATTTATTTACGCTCGCCGGGATTCGATCCCACGACCTTCGGATTGTGAATCAAGAGCCTTACCTCTCGACCACGGCCGGCCGGTATGATAATGATTGTATTTTTCATTTTGGGGGATTGTAGACATACGTTAAGTTCATCGTTTGTCTCATTTTTGACGGTTGTTAAATAGTGTGTAAGAAAGAGCTGGAGTATTGTATGTTAAAGGACAAAAGCAAAACCATCAGAGCATTGACATTTGACGTTTTCGAATTTTCGGAATTAACTCAAACATCAATATTATAAAGTAACTATATTCCATACTTTCAAAATTACCGTCACGGCAAGTAGTACTGTAGGGTCTATGGATACGCCACGGTGCGGTGTGAGAGAGAGAGATGCAAGAAAATTATGACGTTTTTTTTATTTTGGAGGAAACAGACCTACGTACAATGTGTATCTCATCTTTTGAAAGAGCTGCAACATTATTGTGTTAGGGAACGTATGTTTATTGACTTATTTATGCCGTCAGGGTACCGTTACCGTGAATTGTCACGGTAATTATAAAAGCGTCTATTGAATGAACTTTAGTATTCGGATTTGATTTGAATATGTCAAAATTAAAACTCGTTGTTTGAAAAATTCAAACCTGCGATTAAGTACCTACATATAATTTAATATCTTGAAGAAAAAAATATTCTCATTTTTAAAAATGGAACTGATTTTCCATAAATTAAAACTTTCCCGTTATTAGTTTTTAGATTTTCACGGCCAAGAGTATTTTCGTTATTTGTTTTTGGTGTATTATGCCGTGTTGCGCTACCTCCTTCTTTAGCCAACGTTTCAACAATTACACATCTGCCCTGATGATGGACACTGTAACGCTGACCGAAACGTTGACTAAAGAAGGAGGTAGCGCAACACGGCATAACACCCCAAAAACAAATAACGAAAATATCCCGTTATTTTTCACGGGGCCACGCTACCACAATACCTACCTAATAAATAGTATCCTCGAAGTAGGTCTGTAGTTGAATACAAACACATATCTCAATTTTAAAAAAATGATAAAAAACAATTACTGCGTTCGATAAAGCGTATTTATAAATAAAAGTGTGTGTGGCGAACCGGAACTTTGTTTTTATACAAATCTTCATTTTTTTCCGAGATCGATGAAATTGTCTTTACTTGACCTTCAAAATAGGAAAAAGATCACAGTTTACATGAGATTTTGAAGAACTAACCCCACACCCTTTACCACCCCTTAAATCAGAATTTTGATAATATTTGATGATATTTTGTTCACTTGTCGTTCGACACAAAAGTAAAATAATTGTCTGCAATGAATTTTTTAAAAACAAGCCCGGGACTTCAGCTAGTAAATATGTATTACCATAAAATCAAATAAATAAACATAAATAAGTACAACCTTCTGAATTTCAAACCAAACCGTATATTTTTCCAACATCGTTATTTACGCAAACCGAGTCGCTTTCGCGTCCGATAAAGCTTGGTATTTTTGTTAGATGCACCAAATTCAATGGCATCTATTGCGTTTGTTTCAAAGGCATTGTTTATCCACGTGCATCTGTTCCCGAAACATCTCCGCAGTGCAGCAAGCCTTGAAAAATGAGCTGGTCTCGGCAAAGTAAATTATTACGGCCATGATATTTGTTTGCACTTGATGGGGCCTCAAAGCCCCGGAAGCCCTCGAACACACAGCAAAGCGAATGTTTATAATTAATCTGCATATTTTATTTACCTTGTTGGGGATACCTGCGGAATTCCAGTGTTTCCCGAAACACTCGGGAGCCGCAAATAGACGAGGATGCAATAACACGGCTTGTTATTACGACGGGCATTACCCTGTGGAATTCCAGCGAATCCACGGTGGATTTGCTGGAAGTTCACCGCACTAGCCTCAATTTTATGGTATTTTTAACCTTAAAAAATACTTAAATGACATCATCCTTAAAATCTTAATTTTATTCAAGCTTGCCGTTTCGTCAGTTGAAAACATATTTATTTTATCACTGAAAAAGTATTTTATATACAGGAAAGCCTCCGTTGGGTCAAAAATTGCTTATGAATTACAGCTTCAGATGCAGTAATGGACATTAAATACTAAAAACGAAACGAGACGAAATGGTGTTTCTGGAATTATAAAATGTAGGAAATACAAGATATGCAAGGAAAATGGATTACAAATCACTTACCACTGTATATCTGCGAGCACACGATAAAACCACAATAAAGTTATTTACTTCTATGACGCACGCTAACTCGGGTAATTACCGCCACAACAAAACCAATGACTACACAACGATATTATGTACACGACACAACCACAATATAGTTATATACGAGTAGTTATATGGTGCTAACTCGAGGAATTATTGTCGCAACAAACTAATTCATTACAAAACGATATTATGTACTTCCTAGATGGTCGAAATCCATTATTTTATTTAAAAACGAGATTGTGTACACGAAAAATGTCAACAACTTGCTTCAAAGGTAGTCTCAAATATTCTTCTGCTTTCAAAAGAAATGGAAAATATAATAAAATTCAAGAATATTTTCGTATATCTTCTTTTCTCTATAACCTTACAATTTCAGCATTCTAAGGTTTAAGAGAAAAAAAATCTCTCAATATCCGAAGCTATCCTGGGGAAACATCTTAGTACAGATGTAACAATTTTGTTTAAATTTGAACTTATTTTCTGGTAAGACGGTAAAATTTATAAAAATATCATTTTGGAAAAAAACCCGTAAGTTATCACAAAAATAGTGTAACTCAATCCTTTCCCTTCAAAATCAGTGGTGATCCAGCTCGGTAGCTGCTTCAGTGCTCGAGTGTTCCAAACTATCTGGTTTGATATTAACATAAAATTAATATACAAAATTTCTCTGGTAATTTTTTTCATCTGTAATTCTTCATCCACAACTCTTTGTGATCACAATAATAATTAATGTTGACTTTATCACCGCAAAATTTGATACGTTTAAATTTGACAAATGTGATTGTTCAAATAATAATTGCGTTTCCAGGGATTTTGGAACAACTGGCGTTGTTTGTTTTAAGCAAATTTATTTGCCGACAATTAATTTTAAAATAATGTTGTATGCATGTATATCTAATGTACATATATGTAGGTACAAGATTGCCATGTTTTATTTTTTTTTTTTTTTTTTTTTTTTTATTAGTATCTATAGCAAAATTTGTACATATGTATTTATAAATTGTATTATATTAAGGTATTATAAAGTTTTTTTTTTTTTTTTCACAGTCCTCCTCACTAGGGTTCCCTGTTCTGAGGCGGCCTGTAGTTTTTTCCACATTTGTATTTAGTATCCAGTTGTCTTTACATGGTCTTCAGTATGTTTGATAGTTCATTTTCACTTTGTTCTCTCAACCATATTTTTACTTTTGTTTTAAAATTATTTATTTCCGTTATTTTTTTTGTTTGAGTTGGTAGAGCGTTGTATAGTTTTGTCGCATTGAATTTCATATTTCTTTGTCCAAAAGATGTTCTCAAACTGGCTGTAGTAAGAGTATTTTGGTTTATTGCCCTGGTTGTGTATCTATGTTGGACAGTGGAGTATTCTGATATATTTTTTTATATATTTTATGTAGAAGAGTACTTCACAAGAGTCCTTACTGTTCCCAACTGTTTGGAGACAGTGAGACTATGGCACCCCCGAAATTGGGGTATGAAGGGATGGGAAGGATATGTGGAAGAGAATGTGGGATACCGGGCTATTCAGATCTGGTCATCTGGTCATCTGGTCATCATGGCTAAAGCCACTCATTTCAAGCAACGTTTCAATTTTAATTGTGGTCCTTCACCACGGCGTCGCTTAAAGCATCTACCATTCTGGAACTTGCAGAAAATGTATCTGGTTGGTTTATATTATTTTAAATGAATAATTTGTGAAATAACATAAATCAGTTTATGCAAACTTAAAACCATTGGATACCGTATATTTTATAAATTGTCAAATTTGGGACTTTGTGAGTTAATTGGTTGCAGTAATCTGTGGTGTACTGTTAATCCCCCTTAACACTTCCGTACCGGACCGGAGGAACGCAATTACACTAACGAGAGTTTTATGCAGTATCTAAATTGTTTTTTAAACCATATACTCAATAATTTAGGTAGTCCTAGAATAACTATTTGATTATCGATCCGCACTTAAATAATGTTAATCGCATTACTAATTTTTTAAATATTAAATAATTTCTACCAAATTCCGTCGTAGTATCTGCCTCGCCAGCCCCACTTTGTCTCTGTTAGATCGCCTGGCGTTCTGTTCCTATCCCCTCCACCCTGTGCAACAAACTTGTCATGAATACGGACACTGTTATCGCCAATCGCCAGTCGAGATTTGGAAACAAGGAGTCATAGTGACTATCGGCCAGCCTTTATTTTTTGGCTCTGTTTCTTTATGGAAAAATACGCGTTATGATCTAAATTCATTAGTATATTAATTATGACTTTATTTAACAAACGATTTTGATAATGACTACTGAAATATTATGAATATACCTCACTCTAATTATTACCAAAACAAATACACAAAATTATGTTACTAACATCTTTTAAAAAGCAAAACAAGTTGAGGGACCCGAGTGACCCCTTCGGATCGTGTGTAATTTTTTTTTTTTTCGGGACGAAAAGGTTAATTAACAATTGAATTCTGCTGGTCGTAAGTTTTAAGTAATACTTTGGTTCGTCAGAGCTTGCTTTTTATCCGTGTTTACAAATGACTATACAACTGGACTTGACGTCTGTTCTAGAGGATGCTCTATTTTAATCTGCAGAGGGGGAACCGCTCACTGAAGGTGCCCGCCTGTAGAACGGTTTGGGTATTGGACTCTAATGTTCGACAGTTGTCTCTATTTTATACAACTAACAATGAAACCTTTTGAGACACCTTAAAACTACACTAATGTTGAGGGACATTGAAACTGCATGTATATTTAAAACACTACAGTAAACATTGCTAAAAGTTTCTGATGACCTGACGTAGGGTACATAAGTGAAATCAATTTGCTATCACTTATGAATAATCACTTATGTATATCAATCTATAATCCAAAGTAATCGTTTACACTGGAGTCAATACGCAATGTGAATATTTTCACAACAGTGACTCTAAAAAGATACATTGCCATGCAGTAGCTTGTAGCCGCATAATGTTATGTTAACATGCACATTATCACTGTTTTGCTTCTGCAAGTACATTCTGCTTTGTCGGTTGATATTAAATTTATTAGGTCCACTTCTCTGTCCACTGCCAATTGACACCATAAAAAAGTGGTTAGAGACTTTAAAATTCATTGAAAAATGTGTACAATACTGCTATCAACATACGAGAATGTCCAAAATTGGTTTAAATTTGAAAATGTGGTTTACATATTTACAAAATTTTCTTTTTCTTTCTCCATTTCATAAAGTTGCTTCTCGTACTATTTTTTTTTACTATTTTTATTCTCAGAGATTTTTTTTACATGAGCTCCACACAGGAGGCCCAGAAGAAAATAATCTTCCTCAGGTCCAATGTCATCTTTGGGGATGCTATGTGGAGGGTTTTTTTTAAGGAAAGGAAATGGAGGAGAATTCTGGGAAGGAAAAGGGTTTAAGGAGTGGGTAGGAATCTGGGGTTCAGTGTGTCCTGGTCATCCGCCTCCAAGACCTAGACAAACCTCACCCCATGTGCCCGGGCACCCCTGCTAAATCACCATCAGAGATGGCGACGTGTCTGGCATGAAACTTGCTCTATCGACAAGTTTAACTTCAAAATTTCGGCGTGTTTTTCAGATGGTCAAAATATTTCCGCTTTTCAATAAAATGCAAATAAATGTAATATTTCTGAACATATTCCAAAAATAAAAGCTGTTTTTGAAAGGTGATGACATAGGCTTTCAAATTTTATAATTTAAAATAAATATTTAATTTTTGAAATATAAAAATTTTGCATGCAAACATAAAAAAATTTTATAAATGGCTCACCTCACGCTTTTTCTAGCTAAAATTACTAATAACGAAAAAAAAACTTATACATATTTTATTAGAAAAATGTATTATTAACGTTACTGTTACCTCACTTTTTTGTTTTTTTATCTAAAAATAATTAATAAAAAATTCTCAAAGTTTCAATTTTTTTTTTCAAATTGCGATTTAAAACTTTGGTTTCATAAAGGTATACATTTTAATTTTTTCGTCGCTATTTTTTAGATTCGACTAAAAAGCGTAATGTTTTGCCTTTTTAACACTGTTTATAATATAATTCTCACTCTAATAGTAATGGAGTTACAGCGATTTGTACGAGACGCATGTGAGCTGGGACAAATCTGGTCTCCTGCCATTCAAAGGGTTAAGCAAATTTCCTCTTTTAATCATTTATACAATGCGTGCAGACATGCAATTATCCTTATTTGCATCAGTTTGCTATTATGTTTAAAAGATTATTATGATAATTATAAATTTACGATATGTATTAAAAAAATGTATTTATGATTGTAAAATAAATAAATGCCTTGCTTTCGTCGCAAATTTTTCACAAAATCATACACAGTTTAACACACAGACGCCTCAAGGATCTTATTAATGCAGCATTTAGTCTAATATCCTTCTTTTGCCATTTCCATACCTCACTGCAATACATCAGTTAAGCAATCGCACTCCATTGTTCACAGGACTAGAGAGTAAATTTATACATCCATACTAATATTATAAATGCGAAACTGCTCGAGTTTGTTTATGACCTTTTCACGCATAACACAATATAAAAACTTTAATAATTCTTTCACCAATATAAAGCTAAATTATATGCGCAGACTACAGGTTGTATATGATGGTAAGCTCTGGCGTTATGAAATTATAAATATTAATATATTATATTTGTTATACGTTTTCTGTCGCTAACAAAAGCGAGTTTTTGCTAACGTCAGAAAAAAATCTTTTCCATGGAGACAATGTTGATATATTTTTGGGCTCTATGCTGGTAGGTACTCAGTCTACTGGTCAGCTACTACTGCAGAAAATTCAAATATTAGAATTAGTTTTTTTTTTGGACAAGCTTGGAATAAATGTCAGACGAGTGTTCCTATATTAAAAATATAATTCGTAACGATTATAAAGACTGAATGATAAATAGAGTATTTTTTTATTATATTAACGAACTTCCAAATATTTAAATAAAAATAAACATCCGAAATGTTTGTAAGCGCATAAATTCCGAACGAATGATCAAAATTGGATAAGTAATTCTTTTTTTCTTTGAGCTATAGCATTATGAAATTTAGGTGGTAGGCGAGATGTTTGAAAACTGAATGTAAGGGAATGAATATATGGAATGCGGGAGGGGATGGGGGTGGGGTGGGGGGGGGAGATAATTGATAAGTGCAAGCGCTACAGTAATTTCCCGTAATACCATGCGAGCAAAGCCGCGGGGAAAAGCTAGTTATAATATAATGTTTTTCGAAGTACGAAGAATTAAAGAGGTAAGTATGTATGTACTTATTCAAACTTAATATTTTGTTTGATTTATGATTTGATTTTTTTGAAATAAATATTATTTCTTACTTTATTGAAATCTCTCTGCAGAATTTTTCACAATGCAAATTTCTTATAAAAAATCTTGGCACAACTGACTTCACCCGATTCCAAAAGAATAGTGTAATAAATATGCAAATAAATGGAATTCTTTGATAAGGCCCACGCCAAAAACCTTTTCTCCATCATGCTACAATATGATGCTACTGGAAATGGTTTAATTCCGTGCTACGCTAGAGTGATTTCATTGGTAATTTATTCAAAAATAATTATTATCTGCTGAAATACCAAGAGAATTGTGTTATTTTTTGACTTGATAACGTCTTATAAATCGACGAACGCCGGCCGCATGCGCGAAAAAGCATGACTCATTGTCACGTTCCGCCTGAGCCGAGCGTGTGAACAAGCGATAGAGAGGCACGATCGGCCTAAGCGTTCGGCTTGTGACGCATCTATCTCTCTTCCACTCCATCGTTATTATAAGACGTTATCACGTAAAGTTATCGTCCATAAACCGACTTTCCAGACAACCAATTTTTTTATTTTATTTCAATTTTGAGATGTGCACTTGTAGTTAATTTGTTTCTTTTCTCGTTACTGATCACAAAATATCACGGCCTCCATCCCGTAAGGGGATTACTTTGGGAGGTAAGCATGGGTACCGCCCGCGCCGCCCCGTAACCATGACGGCCGGCGTGGCGCTAAAGCTCTTGACTCGCAATCCGAAGGTCGCAGGATCGAATCCCGGCGTGGCAAATAAATTTTATTTTTTATTGTAACTTTTATGAGTAAGAACTCTAATTGTAATTTTTAATTAAATGAAGATACTATGAGCGGAAAAGTCAGTAGATGTCGCACATTAACTAAAATAAATAATCATTTATCCAGACACCATCTAGATTACATTTAGTTCGGGTTTGAATCTTGCAATCATACATAAAGGTGACAGCCAACAAAAATATGCGTTAATAAAATGAAGATAATATGGGTGGTTCTTAGTCGAAGTATGGTACAGTTAAAAGTGACCGAATTGGATATCGACACCTTAGCTCAGAGGTCAAGAGCACTCGCCCGGGAAGTAGAGAGGTCCTGGGTTAGAGGGGCAAATATCTTTTTCTGATTTTTCTGTTTCCAGATATTCGATTGAGTTTCGCTCATAGTGTCTTCATTTAATTAAATATTATTTGATTAATTAAATATTATTTGTTAATTCACAATTTATTCATTCAAATTAATATGTAGTATATTTGCGGCACTTTCCAGAGTGGTAGATACTATCAGTATCGCCCTGGTGTAAGACCACCATTCAGAATTGAAACGTTGCTTGAGATAGCTTTAGCCGTGTTTGGTGACCAGATCTGAATATCGAGGTACTTTCCCACCTTCCTTTTACCTATTTCCTCCCCCTCCTCACTACCTTCAGTCTCACAACATACCCTAATTGAGGATGCCATAGTCTCACTGGCTCCAGACGGGAGCAGTTGGGACTCTTGTGCGGTATTCATATAAAAAAACAAAAATAAATTTGTGGGAACCGTAGTAGGAGACATAGATTCATGTCACAGTGAATACACCGACATCAGATTCATATTCTACACCTTCTTCCTTCCCATGGCTTACTCTCCTTCCTAGGTCTTAAGGGAAAATATTTTCTTCAGGACCTCCTGTGTGAAGTAACTGTAAAAATAAAAATCTAAAATGGTCCGTGTTTTGACTTTAAAGATATCAGGAGTCAGAATTTCATTGAATGTGTATTTTTTTTACATTAGCTCCAAACACGAGGGTCCTGAGAAAAATAATTTCCGTCAGGGCCTACGTCATCCTTGGAAATGTTGTGTGGAGGATATTTTTAAGGGAAGGAAGGAGAGGAAGTTTTTGGAAGGAAAAGTATATAAATGGTGGGTAGGAGTCTGGGTAGTGTTTCCAGATGTCATCCGTGTCAAGACCTTGACAAACCCCGCCTCATAAACCCTGGCACATCTGCTAACTAAACGTAGCGTGACCTATGGCAGGGGGTTTGGTTATCCTTTAAATGGTTCCCGGGGTGACGGCACCCATTCCCGCCTCCTAAATTGAAGCATCTTCCCGTTGAGTGATTGTTTGTGAAGATTTTTTATGGCAGCGTTTAAAATTACCTTTACTACCTTAAGGAATATAAAAGTAATTATTTTCTATCAATTCATTCAAGTCTTTCGGCAGAAATGTTGGTTCAACAATAAATATGAACCTCTCACAAATAAGAATTAAAAATTAGCAAACGAAATCACTACACTTAAATATCTAGCAAGGTGGAATTTTATTTTCCAATGTACTTACTTATTTACAAACATATAGGTATTTCGTTTGAGTATTGGAGATACCACCCATGACTTTACCTTAGGCCCATTCAATTTTCTATACCGTGCCTAATTTATTTAGTCGTTCAATGGATTTTCATATATTCGAATGAATGAATAACTAAAAGCTGTGATTTATTTTCGTGAGGATTAAAGCAACCAGAATCCGTACATTAGCGTCGCCGTTATTCTTTCAATGGGCACTCGCAAAACATATTGATTTATTATGTCGCCCGGAGCTAACTGTATTTTTCATATTCAAATAATAAATCTCTCGTTTTGCCGTATACCGGAAGTCCCGTCCAAAGATGGCTACCGTGACTTCCGGCCACTTGGCGGGAAACGGGGAAGGCCCTGGCTGCGGAAATTTACTTTATTACAATGTGGAATTCGGCAAACTTTGCCGAACTTTCGGGTACATTTTTAAATTATATTGTAACTCGGCAATATTATCGCCGTCCAACTTTTAAACTGGAAGGAAGAAACACGGCGTATGTATCTTAGAATGTTACGCTAGACTTTTTATCTGACGCATGGGGTGAACCTTACCAGAACCATATTCTCAGGAAAATAAATTCCTTAGACACATTAATTTTAAACTCGATATTCCCATTGAAAACCTAAACTATAGATACTTAATGAAATAATTAAATTTATTTAATATCGCAGAGCGAATAATTAGATTATTCGACTTAATTTTTGCGTTAAAAATTATTGCGAATGGTAGTATAGACAGCCCTGATTTAATTAACCTCATTAAATTTCATAAACCTACGATGGCTACTCGTTCCAAAATCCTATTTAAATGTAACAATACCAGGGCTGAGTATTTAAAACCCTTGCTTGTATCCAGGTTGCATGAAGTTAGACCTTGTTCAGAAGGGGCGAATCATTTACGGACACTGTAACGCTGTCCGAAACGTTGGCTAAAGAAGAAGGTAGCGCAACACGGCATAGCACCCCAAAAACAAATAACGAAAAAGGTCTTTGTAATAAATACGCAGATATGGGGTATCTATTTAACTGCACGGAAAGTGGGTACAAGAAGGCTATGCTATTAAATCATTTCAATCAATATTCATTATATTTTGTAGGTATTTTTATCTTTTCTTATTATATGTATCAGAGCTTTTCATTTATTTATTGCTTCTTCACAATTTAAATTCATTTTTAGCATGTAATTATTAACCCCATTAGGGTTCGCCTGTATTGGGGTATCATTCATTTTATATTTTCTGATGTCATTTAACCTTCAAATGCAACGATTAAATGTTATCCTTTTTTAAATTATTTCTAATAGGTATTTTCATTTGGACTGTGACATGCAAATTTTTATGGTGCATTTATAATAAATAAATAAAATGTTTTGATCAATGTTATTAGACTATGGAGGTTGTAAAATTATAAAACAATAATACACGTAGGTACTACGGGATTTCAGAATGTTGTTTTTATTATTACTTTTTGATTTTATTTTATTAATTTGCATTACAAACAGTCTTTATACATTATGCTTGACGGTGTTAGGAATGTTTATGTAGCTAAGCGTGAAAACAATGACATTAAAAATTTAAGACCAAAATAAAAAATGGAAAAAATAAGTGATGTTAATAAGGGCCTTCGCTCACGAAGAAACTGAGAACTGGTTGGCAACTCAATTCAACTCAATAATAACAATGTATCATATTGTTTTGCTTATTTAAGTTCAGATTTTATTATCTTCTTCTTCAACGATATATTAAAAAGAAATATATATATTAAAAACATTGTAAATTACATTCGTATGGATGTAGGTACGACTAACCTGTGGCGTAAATTTAATAAATAATCAGATAGAAAATTTAATACATTTGAAGTGATCGCAATGTCAATAAAATAGTGGTTAATACAGAGCGATAATATTACACCATGTTTCATAAATTAATGAACAAATTGTTTTAAACTTATTATAATAAATAATATGTGGTTTTGGCATTCCTACAATGAAAGCTACACACATTTGATATGACAGTTGAAAATAAATATTTCTATTACAGAATTTATTTCGTTTTAATTTCAATAGAGAATACTGATATAATATAATAATATCTCCTATCAGTGTGTGACCTACAGTTTAGTTTAAACCCGATCCGATCGTAATCCTTCGGAATGAATTGTGCTTATGTAATTATTTATATGGACGCAGAGTAAGGTGCGACCACCACACCTTACAAATTAATTCCATTTAGGATTGCGGGGGATTTGGTCCTCCAGTTTGAACCCGGCTGAAACTGTGTTCTTCGGGGTTTAGGTTCCTAAATTCTGTATGACAGGTTGAATTATTGAGAAGGGTGGAGCAGGGAGTATTTTCGTCTTTCCGCTTCTCTCAGGACGCTCTTAAATCGTCTGTCTTATCTCCACTATTGAGAGACACTCAAGCGATAGCGTATTCATTTTTTTTAAACGTCTTCAGCAATTAATATTTCTGAGTGTTCGGTTTTGATTTCAGCCCCTTTCATTCCAAAAAACCATACTTCCGAATATTAAAACGGAAATATATAAATAAACTGCTTACTATCGTTTAAATCCAATTATTTCCACAAAAAAATTGTTAAGAATTTATAAACGCTTGAATAGGGCCTGTCGGTTACTGGGTTGACATCGTGCCTGGGTCAGTTCCTCGGCTGGCTAAGTCCTCCATTACGAAACAATTAAACGAAAAAAAATTTCGATTTCTGTGATGAAGAGATTTTAAAATATCAATAGATTAATACGACTTCAAAATGTTTGTGTGTAAAAAAATAATATTTTTATTTCTGTATATTGTCTATAGTTCGTTGGAAATGATTCATTAAAAAAGCCATTTAAAAACATGTAAACAGACGATCAATTCCAATTTCATATGACGTCTAGAATATTCCATCAGAAGAACATTGGTGCAATGTTTTGATATTCGATAGAATCTTAATCAAGCTACCTTCTTAACATATTAGCCGATTGCGCTGCTTGCATACAGCTACCCAAATTTGGGAGGCTATCGCTCAAGGGCATTAGCGGTGTTACCCAACTTTGGGTAGCTATCACTCGAATGGTTAATCATCCCTCACCCCTTAAGTCATCAGAGTGCAGAACTTTCATTGATGTGTGTGAACCTAACTCAAGGTAGCTTATAATGCAGGTTGACAAAGTGAAGAAAGATGGAAGAATATACAGAGAAATATCTTATTTGGTAAAAATATTTAATGTTGCAAATTCTTTACTGTATTTGTTACTATGGTTATGAGTTTACAAATTGGGAGTTACTATAATATACAATAATAATACGTGAACTCGGTAGTACTTTGAGGTTTTCATAACTTTTCTGTTGGCGTTCATCAATTATTAGGAGCCCTGTTAAATTTCATTCAACAGCGAAATAAAAAAATAATATAACGTAAGTAGAATAATTCTGCATAATATTTTTAATTAAATTTGACCGGTGAATGGCTGATTTGGCATCGCGCTTGGTCCCCACCCTTGGACATCGTTCCACATCGACTGGCAAAATCCGCAATCATCACAAAAGCCACGCTTTCCACTTACTGTGGTGTTAGAAGATTTTAAAATATTGTAAGGTTATCCGTAACACGGAAATAATTAATATTTTCCGTGTTATTTCTTAAAAAAATATGAATTAAAAGTATTACTAAATTAGTAACCAATGCACACCTTTTGATGAACGAAAAGTATGTTGAAACTCACTGTGTAGGTCCTTACGTAAAACATAAGCTTCCTTCCTCTTACTAATCTCGCTACCCTTTGTACATCTTTTCTTTGATTTTATAGTGAATTTTATTGGATGGTGCTCATTTAAAATTTTTATCAGTGACACTCCAAGACCCCAAAAACACATTCCGACACACGCCAAACACAACATTTCGTACGTCAGAAAATTGTGTACGTAATATGCGAGAACTCTATCAATCATGCAGTCGGCTCTGGTAAGTTTTATCAGGTTTATATTGCAGGTAAAAATGATTAATAATATGATTCCTCTCATCTTTTTGAGAAGAAGATCCAAGTAGAATTAGGTACAATGGCCCTAACTTCACATTGTCCCGAAAGCTTACAGACGTCATACAGTGCTGAGAGATGTCATCGCTGTATTATTAAAATAATAATTGTCACGGTGACTCCTTTGCTGTCTTCTCAAGACCACGGAAAGCAGTGGCATGGAGTTATTCAGTATTAAGAACGAGACGAAGAAGAAGACATGGCGAAAGAGCTGTCAGAGCCCTAACTGACAAGCATTGTTCCGATGGCATTTCGCAAAGCGACAAATGTTCCCGAGATGACATGCAAATGTTTACTTGCATACCTACAGCATCAGAATTCATAATATAAATCAGATTTTTTTTAAATTCAAGGGTCTGGAATGAAAAGTTTGAAATATTATTCTGAAAGTACGTCTTACACAAAATAAATATTTTCAAATCCGTAGAATTTATATTGTATTTTGGATTGAATACAGGACGGTATGAACAATGAACATCTCCGTACAAATGTTATTTTTTTTGTTTAAATGATGTATCAGAAAATTTATGAATATAACATTAAGAACGGGTTGTTTCAAATATTTTGACAATTCAACAAATTTCGAAATTAATTGTCAAGTTCTGCGTAAGTTCTTTTCAAATTCTATTATTATATTATCACAGGAAAGTTGCTTAATAAAACTGAAATAATAACACAACTTGAATAGAACTTTCACAGAACTAGAAAACCCGTCCTAAACTAGCTAATTGGTTAGTTGATTTTTTCAAAGCCGGCTAAAGTCTGTCATCATACAAGCATAAAATAGAATTTGTCTGCTATTACTACCATGTAATCATAATATAATCATTAATCATGTCCTACCAGTACGCACTCGCTATTATTAACTTTGTAAACAGATCTGATGTACGTATACGCAACTGGATGTGCATTCCCAATATCTATGGATTAGAAACATATCATAATCAGTGATACCTTTTATATTTGGTAATTTTATATTATCTTTAATTTTTGGCTCCTAAGAGCATTTTGTACTCTTTGCTTGTTACACTTTTTTCTTAATATATATAACTTTGTACTTTTTATTATTTTTAAGATATCTATCTTATAGACTACATTTTACTTTTGACTGTATTATTTCCTACCTTTTAACTTTTTATTTCAATCTTTAACTTTTCATTATACTTTTTATTTTATGCTTTTACTTTATACTTTCATTTATCCATCTTACTTTTTACTTACTGCTTACTACCTCAACTCCTTTTTTTACCTTTTGTTTTTATATTTAACTTTAATTTATGTTGTTACTTTCGTTTTGTTATTGTATTATAATACATACATAACTATAATTTATGTTAATGGCACATGTTGTGCCGTATGTTTTTGAAATAAATAAATAAAGTATTTTTTTCTACATTAAAATAATTCCCCTCATAGCCTATGTCATCTTTGGGGATGCTGTGTGGAGGGTCTTTTTAGGTAAGGAAGAAGATGAAGTTCTGAGAATGATTAGGGTATGAGGGGTGGATAGGATCTGGGGGTCAGTATGTCCAGGGGTGTTGTAATATGATAATATGAATCCATCCCTCCCACCGTGGTGCAAGCGATGTTATCGATGTTCCGATGTTCCGATGTTATCGATGTTCCGAGAGAGTACGGCTGGAGAAGTCAAAGGGACTCCCTCAATCATTCTCGGCCTGCCATGCAGCCAGTGAGCAGACGCATTCGCCGCCAAAATACGGACAAACCTAACCCCCTGAATGCCTAAATTTGTATAAAACTACATTTTGAGTATCATTTTTTCTCCGGTTAATTTAAATTAATACTTTTGAAAACTAATTAAGAAAACCGTTAAACCCGGAAAATTCATTGAAAACTAATGTATAAAACCGTTAAAACCAAAAAACCCGGGTCGATTTGAATTAATATTTTTGAAAACTAATAAATATATATTTTTTAAATATTTAATTAAAATTATATTTGATAGTTTTATTATCAAGTTCTGCGAGTATTTTAGTACAGCTGTTTTTATTATAGCTGTTTCGGTTTACAAGACCATTTTCAAACTGTGTTAAATCCATTGTTAGGCGACTTATTTATAAGATTTTAAATGTCAATTTTTGAAGGTCAATATATTGATTTATTAACGGTTAAACCAATTTACTGATATACTAATTGAGAGTGGGGATCAGAATCTGTTTCCTTAACTACTAAGTGTTAAGGTTTTCTTAATTATTTTATAATGACTCATTTAAGTGCGTTATATTTTTTAGGTTTTGTAAACATACTAAGTAGTTAGGAATATATGATTTTCCTTAATTTATTAATTAGCGTTACATTGAGGTCATTCGTTCGTTTATTGATTTCTAATTGTTCAAGCAAATTTAATCTATGACCCTTCCTTTCTATATGTAGTGGTTTAGGCTTATTGTTTTTGAGTGGAACGTGATTATTATTTAGAAGAAGTGTTTTTATTATTATAACATCGTGTATGTTCTTTGAATCTAGTTGAGAATGCTCTACCTGTTTGTCCGATGTAAGTAGCATTACAGTCGGCGTGGTCACATTTTAATTCATGTATGCCACCGTTATTGAGATTAGGATGTCTACTTTTTGAGTTTTTGAGGATTGTTCCTATATTATTATAGGTTCTGAAAGCTAAATCACAGTTTGAAAATGGTCTTGTAAACCGAAACAGCTGTAACAAAAATACATACTAAAATACTTGCACAACTTGACGATAAAACGATCAATTTTAATTAAAAATTCAAAAAATTAAATGGAGTTCTACGAATTAAACACAAAAACAACTATTATAATAAATAAAACCCTTTAATTTTTAGTTTTGTTGTGTAATTCAGCATATTTTACGTGGTCTTTAAAACGCCAAACATGTTTTAAGATTTTGCAAGCAGTTTCTAAAGTGACGTACAGCAGCGAAATATCCGCATATTTCCCTAACACTCGCCTCGTGCGCGCAATATTTCAGACAGCGAATACATCTCACAGGAATATTATTCAGACAGATCCGTGTACAGGCGCCCGCAGCAAGCACGGCAATCTACAGCCGCCCGAAGCTGCATCCTGAGAAGATTTCATAAGTCACAAATTCGGCCTCGCAAGCCGTTCTACATTTTATTATTATTCTAGCTCCGCTGGTACGTGAATAAAGTAATTTGGTATGAAATGCCGGAGCGCTTTGCGAAAGCTGTAGCGAGAAGTGTACACAATAAACGTAGTGCGAGAAAAGCACACTGTGGCAACTGGTACTATATATAATATAGTACTTGTAATAAAATGGTTAGATATAACGTTAAGTTATGTTTATTGTTGTTTGGATTGCAATCAGTGACGGGTAAGGTGTAAAATCCTCGCAAAAATTCTAAGAATTTGGAAGTAAATGTTTACCAATCTCGTACTCTTACGGTGTGCCCCAAGGAAGTGTTCTAGGTTTGCTCTTATTTCTCCTTATTAAATTTGGATATCGTCGCTAGTATAATTTCTTTCACCAATGGGTATCATATTAACAAATGAAACATGAAAAATATCGTTTTTAAGGCAAATTGTGGACTGAACAAAATGAAAAATATTAGACTAACCGTCTCACCCTAAATGTACAAAAAATATAAAATTTCTCAATCCGTTAACTCACACTCTCAGAAAATCTTTCCAAACTAATCATTCATACTTGCTCACAAAATCTTGACATTTCTCCTATCGCTCAATAACATTTGTTCATTAATTCTTAAATTGTCAAATGAAGTGAAAAGTACATAGGTTACATCACCTGATTTTGAGTAGCTAATTGACATCAATTGGTATGAAATTAGGCCGGTACTGTCGAACATGAGAATATTTTTCATGTACGTTAATATTTTTTCATTAAGGTAAAAAAGTTGTGATATTGATTGCTTATGTCGTAAAGATGTACTAATTTTGTAGTAGGTACACACTTTATACACATCCCAAAGTTAACCTTACAGCAAAAATGTATTATGCATCTCTAGATAATTTCAGCATCTATTCAAAATGGTATGTTGGATATCTGAAACTCCATAGGAAAAAGATTTTTTTATTTGACTGGTCGGCGATTGAGTTGGCATCGTTTCTGGGTTCTTTCTACTCGGGCGTCGTCGTGAGTTCAATTCCTCGGCTGGCTAAGTCTTCCATGACGACATAAGCATTGTTCTAATGTGGTAATGGGAGACTTTAAAATTATTGTCGGGTTATTCGTAACCCAGTAATGTTTGTTTATCTTTAACAAAATATTGTTATTATTATTGATAAAACAATTTAGTTCTATCGAGGGCCATCGATGGCCAAAATGCACAAAAATAATAATTGTATAATAATATTACTTGTAACATTATTGTAATGTAATTAATTATAAAAAATGTCTATTTTGGTCTACCCTTTATTTGTATTGTCTTCTTGAAGCATATGGTTAATATAGCAAATTTAATCACATCAAGTTGGAACGTCATATTATGAGTAAGTTTATTCCGAATTAGACGTCAGAAATAATAGTGATTTTATCGCCAGTAACAATTTAATGCTTCGTAATACTCTATTTCAACTTGATGTGAGCATTCAAAACGAATAGTTTTCTCTTTTCGAGCCAAACTTATGGTATGCAGAAATTTTATTTTCGTCATCCACACAAATGTGCCGTGAGACAAATGCAAAAGATGGAGTGATATTGGAGGTTATCCACCACATACTCGCCCTGGTATAAGTAACAGGTGGTTACTCCTTCAAGGTTGTCAAGATGGAGTGACTGAGGCGTAATGAAGACGAGAACCAAGATGAGAATCGTCCGAGCGCTGATTTTCCCCACGTTTCTATAATGGAAACATGGACACTTAGAGCCAACGAAAGAAAGCGGATGGAGAAAAATTATCAGGATTCCATGGACAGCCAGACGCACTAATATGGCCTTTCTGAGAGCTAGATATCCACATTAGGCAATTAACTGTCTGCCTACCACATATTCTAAGAAACTTTGGACACGTTGCTCGACAAACAAAGGTCTCCAGCCTGGAGAAAATCATGGTCACTGGCAAAGTGGAAGGTAGACAAAACAGAGCAAGTTCACCAAGATTCATTGGCGGCGAAATAACGGTGTGTGGACACCGAACACTCTCAACGCAGCGCGGAACCGCGAGTAGTGGAGGAGTCTTATTCACCATGGATATCGGAGTAGGAGTCCCTAGTTTGCAAACTGGATAATACTTATTTTTGCAAATGTTTGCCCAGGACTACCACATAAAGTAAAAATTTGTTCCGAAACTACACGGTTGCTGCAAATGCGAGAAACGAATCAAGGCGTACCATTAATAGCTATTTTCTAACTTCTCCTCATTCTCTCAAACAATGCATACAACAGAAAAAGAGGTTACAATGGTGCTCTCAGTAGCAGGACCGAAACAAAGCTTGTCATGATTAGCACATTAGCCCGAGCGCCAAACGAAGTTAGCAGTAAAAATGGAAATAATTTAATAAAACTAAAAGGACGAAATAGTAAACTGTCTCTATGCTATTTCAGTACCCAGCTGTTTCCGTATTTTAATGTGATTTGTAACGTTTCTGGGGAACCATTGCCAAATAAAAGCGCTCCAAAAGTTTAACGTCAACAGTACACTAATTTTGTTTCCACAAATTTTTCCTCCATTGCATACATGATAATCAAAAGTTATATTTATAAGTTCTTGTTTTATTTCATGAATACTTTTTTAGAAAAAATTACCCCAAAGGGACTGCATAAAGATAACATCGTAGATTAAATACCACACTCTAACTAATTCCTATCTCGATAAATTGGGATTGTATCAATAAAGGATGTCTCATGTTCTGATGCCACCAGGACATCTGCCACGATGATTGTAACACTGCCCGAAACGCTCCGACGAATACCCCAAAAATAAATCACGATAGTATATTTTAATTTATATATTTATTTTGATGCAATATTTACATTTCTAAGTATAAACAAGCAATGTTGGCCTCACTGGGTGACTTACCCGTGCTGAGGCCCCCATTTTATAAAACAAGATTTTTTTTTATACATTTCAAATTTTGGTAAGAAAAAAATATAATGTTGGTAACTATAAAAAACATAAAATTATGATAACTTTAAACTAAAGATAAAAGCAATATTAAAGTGAAAATTAAAGTAAAATTAAAAATATTAAATTAAATAAAAAACGGCATATATTATGTGTTGTGTGTTTGTGAGTGATGGGTGTTATATATTGTTTTTGTTTGTTGCGTGTTATACTTTTCATATATTTTATTCTTCCATGTTTTGAAATTTCGGTAATATTGTCTTTTTCGTTCTTTGTCCGTTTTGTTATTTTGTGCCTGAATTTATTTTTGTTTTCCTCAATTTTATTTGCAAGTGTAAGACTGTTGCTTTATAGCATGATAATTATAGTGTTTTTGTCCAAAGTTTGTATTTACCGTCGGATTTTTTATGTTTTCTTTGTACGCTTGTCTAAGTGGTCTGTTGGTGATATTTTGTGTTTGATGAAATTTTTTTGGTCAAATATGTAGTTTAGTAGTGTTTTAACGTATATTTGGCATAACTTTAACATATATCTATTTTAACGTATATCTAGTATGTCAAAATTGTTGAATATATACCCGACGGGTATTTATCTCGGGTCATGGAAATCTCAAATCACATCCGAACTTTATTTATGTATGAAATGTATTAGTAACATGATTTTTTTTTTACCAAAAAACATTACCAGAGATTCCATAAAGGTAAGTTTAGGTCGGGTATATGAAACCAATGAAAACAGGGTGAATTTATGTACACATTTTAACTAAGCAAAATAAGTAACACAAGTCTGTCAGAGTGTTGCATCTTGAATCCTGAGCGAAACATTTACATAAAATAAAGCGCGATGCCAGAATAATTATTCATAGAACATTTATCTTTAGGAAAGGAACATTGTTCGTAGTGTAATTTAACGTGAATTTGAGGCGAAAAATAAATTATAAAATGAAATTATGAATAATTTATTGTTGTGGTGTTCTCGCCCCCGAGTTCATTGAATTTAAAATGTTAAACCGCCAGATGTTTTCGGCACATGATTTTGTGGGAATATAATTTAGTTATTATTTGGGCAAAGCGTTGTAGCCTCTTTGCTAGACTCTCCGCCCTTTCCCGCCTTTATATTATGAGCATTAGTTTTAGAGCTTTTATCTGAGAGAGTGGCCTTCCATAATTTATCGTAACCTCTGAAACCTATGGGAAATAGCCTTAACGGTGTGAACTGCAGAGTGCAATACTCGCAAATAACCAGTCGCGTCTATTTCAAAACCTATTTTTGTGGGTAAAACAAAGCACCACATTATTGTAATAATTCTTTAGCTTTAGAGCTTTTATCTGAGAGAGTGGCCTTCATAATTTATCGTAACCTCTGAAAACTGGGGAAACAGCCTTAACGGTGTGAACTGCAGAGTGCAATACTCGCAAATAACCAATCGCGTCTATTTTAAAACCTATTGTTATAGGTAATACAAAGCACCACATTATTGTAACAATTCTTAAGCTTTATTTGCTGGAGAATCCTTTTATAAATTAACAAAACATTCATATTAATCCTATGGGATCTGGTGTTCAGGGAACTAAAGCAGAGTGCATTGCTCGTAAATAACTGATTGCATCCGCTTTACTTTGAAGCTGCAATATTTTGTAACGTTTTTATACGGATGTTTACTCGACTTACTTTAACCAGTGATTCTTGACATTATTTTGAGTAAAAAATTTAATTGAAATTTTGGTCACGGGTGAAATTTTTGATGTTTTTTTTCATCTAAAAACATAAAACTTCAGTAGTGATATAGAAGTTCTTTTTGGAATCCACATTACTGCAATTATGAAAACAGCGTAAAGACCGCTAAAAAAATGCTAAGACTGTTCAACAGAGGTAATTGAACAGTTAAGGGTGGGGTGAGAGTTTTGGTGGTCACTCGTCTGAGTGACCAGCGAAGACATGTGTAAGAATTTTTTTTGTTTAATTCTGAAGAAATGTTATTTAAATTTTTTACTCCAAATGATCTCAGGAATCACTGGTTAAAATAAATCAAGTACGTCCCATAAAAAGGAATATAAACGCAAGAAATATTTCGTTTCTCCCGCCTTCAAAATTTCAAATCGAGCGTCTGATTTGCATGAGGGAAGAAAGCGAAAAAATAGTTTTTATTTATTTTGTGGATAATTTTATAAAAATGAAAAAAAGTTAGAACATACAAAACCTCAAAAATAGTCTTAGCCACAAAAGGGTATTTAAAAAAAAAAGTTTCTTATATTTACTTCATTAAACATTTTTTTTAGTGGTTAACGCTAATATTTTTTGTTATGTAATTGATAATTTTATTGTAATTCCAATACATATAAAAGCCAGTAAAAGCTTCGTTTTATCCGTAGCATATTTTTTGATGTTCACAATGTAAACCGACTCTTCGTAAAGATTAATTTAAATAGTATATAAATAGGATTTCACATATAGCTTCATCTTAACAACCTGTGTATTAGGTAAACCTATAATTTTATAGTTTAACTTCTTAATTCCTTGTCTAAGATAGGTCAGAGAATTTTATATTTCGGAGTACCTTCTTTTATACTACAAATAATTGTTTTAAAGTACGTTCAATTAGAGTTGCATACTTAAACCATGTTTTGTATATATGCATACAATATGAGGTATAATATATTACTAAAATCTTAAATAATAAGCATTCATGCAAAAATTTTTAAGGGACAATTTTCTACACGGGTGAGAATTTATTATTTTGAATTGCTATTAAATATAAAACGCTTTGTACAATTTATTTTAAAAATAACGCGCTCAGTACAAGCGACAGGGCTGAGCCTCAGTTGACACTAATTTCGCCGAACGAATGGATTATAGAATTTTGTGCCTCACTGGTAAAGCAATCAATAATTGAGGAGGGATAATGGAATACATTTTGCAGTTAGTGTATTACTATTTTTTAAGATGGTCGTTCTTGTCTCGTTTTCATTTTAGATTTGATCTTCCTAACATTTGAACAAATGAATATCCTGACAAACATAAAAAAATAAATATAACGTTGGCGGTCTCCATGGAATCGTGCTCAATAGCGGCGGCCAGATCGGGAGAGACTAGTTGATGGAGACCTTTTGACCTCTCCAGAAGGTACATCTCCTTGCATACGTCCGTCACTCCTTTTTTATATATAAATACCGCACAAGAGTCCCTACTGCTCCCGTCTGGAGCCAGTGAGACTATGGCATCCCCAATTGGGGTATGTTGTGAGGCTGAAGGTAGTGGGGAGGGGAAGGAGATGGGGAAGAGGAAAGTGGGAAGTGCCTGCTATTCAGATCTATTCACCAAACACGGCCAAATCCATTTTAAGCAACTTTTCAATTCTGAATGGTGGTCTTACACCAGGGCGATACTGAGAGTATCTTCCACTCTGGAACGTGCAGCAAATATACTATATATTATTTGAAATGAATAAATTGTGAAATAACACGAATTAATCAAATAAAATTTATTTGCCACGACGGGATTCGATCCCGCGACCTTCGGAATGCTAGTCAAGAGCCTTACCGCTGGACCACGCCGGCTATACTACCCCAACCCCCCGTTCATATCTTTTTCCTTCCTAGAACTTCTTGTCTATTTGTTCCTAAAAAGACCCTCCACACCGCATCCTCAAAGATGACATAGGCCTTGAGGGAAATTATTTTCCCTAGGGCCTCCTGTGTGGAGCTTATGTAAAAAAAAAATTTTTTCTAAAGAAACAAACACATTGTGACTTGACATTTTAAATAAATGACAAGAAAATACTTGGTTTTAAGTCACTTTTTTGATATATTTTCACTGTCTACCGGTTTCATTACCTCCGTATCATCATCAGGACTGTTATAAAAATAACATAAAATAAAGTATAATTATTATTAACAGTCCTGATGATGGTACGGAGGTACCGAAACCAGCAGAGAGGTAGATAGTGAAAATATATCAATAAATTGATTGAAGACCAAGTATTTTCTAAAATAAAATACTTTTTTGTTTAAAACCACGAGATTTATTAATTTATGAACCGACCGGTTTCGCTTTAATCAAGCATCTTCAGGGTACAAATTAATACTAAACAATAAGTACATAGTGTGTGCTTATATATAATCAAAAATATAGAGGGAGACAACATGATACAAATATAACAAATACATTGACGGCCATAAAATACATAACATAAGTACACAAGTAATGGAAAAAGTGGGAATGGGGTTTTTCTCCCTCCCACTAATTGATTACCCTTTGTATCCCTTTCATATTAATTTTGTCTCTGTCTAATTATTTTCTTTTGTAATATTCTTTCTCCCTCTGTCATTCCACTTATATATAACCGATATCTCTGCCTTAGTAGTTAGTTATTATTATATCCTGATGAAGCTTGGTCGAAGCGAAACCGGTAGATATACAAAATAATAAATTCGTGGTTTAAATACAAAGTGTTTTAATTCTTTTAAATATTTTATTTTTGTTATGATTTTTGGGGTGTTATGCCGTGTTTCGCTACCTCCTTCTTTAGCCAACGTTTCGGACAGCGTTACAGTGTCCATCATCTGTCCCGGTGTCCGAAACGTAGGCTAAAGACGGAGGTAGCGAAACACGGCATAACACCCCAAAAATCATAACAAAAATACTTTTTGGCCGTGAAAACCTAAAAACATACCTAAGTATTTTATTTTATTAAATTTGTCAAACCACAAAGTGAGTGCTTTCTACAATAATACAAGTATTTTCTTTTCATTATTAAAAAAAATATATATACTATTTTTTCGTGGATACCACCTAAATTCATTGTTTTAACGACGCGATTCCAGGTTCAAGTATAACATTTTTCAAGTAGAAATTAGAGTGTATGGGAACAAATTGAGTAGCAAAGCGATGCCCATTATTTACAGTCATGTTGGAGTGCTATCCAAATTGAAACATGGATGTCCATAATACGCTCGGCAATTACCTTAACGTGGTGGCTCGTTTAGCTTCTGATAGGGGAAATGTATAAAATGTTTAAGATGCACAGAAGTGCATACTTTTATTTTATAGGACCATTATCTGCAACTTGAACCGCAGCGGAGCTAGACGATTCTCTCGGGAATAAAAGATCGCTTGACGTAGCTCGGAGATCTAATCTTAAAAGGATTACATTTTATCTTTATTTCTAAAAATTCAAACATAAAAGATTAGCAGAGATTGGTATTTCTTTTTTTATAAATTAATAATAATGAATTTTATAAAATATATTATGATAAAACTATACTAACAGACAGAACAATTCGTCATAATAGACCCGATATTGTTTTACATGACAAAATTTAAAAAAAATAACTTATGTCATTTATGTCGCTATTCCAAATTCCTGTAATATTCAAAAATCTGTTTCTGAAAAAATTAGAAAATATACAGATTTAGGAAATGAGATTAAAAGAATTTGGCATTCTCGGACTATAAAAATATTACCATTTGTTATTTCGGCTACTGGCATTATACCTAGCTCTCTCATTCAAAATTTAGGCTTATTAGATTTGTCAAAGAATCTTTATATAAAAATGCAAAAATCAGTCATATTAAATACATGGACGTGGGGAGGATAGTGCAATCCCACACGTCCCATATGATTGTACATATTTATATAATATATTTTATAACATATTTTAAAACAACAGATTTTTTTTTTTTTTTTTAAACATAGAATAGGAAAAAAAAAACAAAATGAAAAAATTAAATAAGTAATCAATTCTATTCTTCAAGCTCGGGCCCAGCGCTCACTCAGGAGTAGGGTTTGGTGCTGGAACGCTGCGGTCACCACTGCATTGTCGGAAGCCATTAGCCGCATCCTGGCTCCAGTGACCCGATGTCCTTTTATATGCGAGCAGTAGGTATAAAAGTCCCAGGGAGACATCATATGCACGTCATCGATGATCATCCGAAGAGCAATTCATAACAATTTTCCTTCTCACACGTATTGCATGGAAATGAAAAAGACAGAAGAATGTCGAATATCTTTAATTATTATATTCCTACACTTTTTTTTGGTATTGCAAGTTATAAAAACAAGCAAAAAAATTCCAATTTTGAAATGACCCAAGTTTAAATTGGTATTTGAAATATTAGAACACTTTTTGTAAAAAGATAATTAACGATTTTTCGTTTATTAAATGTAAAATGTAATTAATTGTTGCAATTTAACGTTTCAATAAATTCATAATTATTTTTTCTGACATATTTTTTCGAATGAAAAAGTTAATGTGTGAACAAGAATAAATAAAAGTCTTGTAGTGACTCAAGTTTTTTTTCCAATTCCACTTATTTATTAATGTACGCTTACGAATAAAATACTACGTATCCGTATCATCGATATACGTAGTTACTTTTTTTTACATGAGCTCCACACAAGAGGCCCTGAGGAAAATAATTTCCCTCAGGGCCTATGTCATCTTTGGGGATGCTGTGTGGAAGGTTTTTTAAGGAGAGGAAGGGAAGGAGAGTTCTGGGAAGGAAAAGGGTTTGAGGGTAGGAATCTGGGGTTCAGTGTGTCCTGGTCATCCGCCTCCAAAACCTAGACAAACCTCACCCCATGAACCCGGGCACCCCTGCTAAATAACCAAACGTAGCGAACCACTTGGGGTGACCTATGGCAGAGGTGTTGGTTATCCAATAAAGGTTCCCGGGGCGGCGGTACCCATTCCCGCCTCCCAAATTATATATTAGTTACTTATTTATAATCAGTTATTAAAACAAATTATTTTATTGTTAATGCCCCGTTGATTTCAGAAAAATGGTCATTGTAACCCATCAATATTATAGGAGGCAAGTTACGATGTATGCTTCTTTCAGATGCGCCATGAACTCTGCCTGGGAATACTTTATATCATTTCCAAAGTTATCTAAAGTCGCTTTCGTCAATAAAACGAACAAATTGTAAAATTTTATTTCAATACACATTTTCGATGTCACCAACGTCAAAAATGTTTTACTGCAATTAGCCGTAAAATAGATATTTGTTGGCAGAGAGATTAGATTATTAACTACCCAATATGTATAGAAACTTTCGAAGGGAAATGTATTGTTTTAGGTTTTTATAAAGCACTTCCAAAAGATTTGTAATATTTATTAACACTTTTTCATAATCGCCAAAATACTAATTCCCTCAGAAACGGACTGGGACGACGTTTCTTTGTAAGGATCTAATGCAGAAGAGAGCCAATAGACGTGAGTCAGCGATTTCAGTCATTTATAATCAATTCCTATAATCGATCCTTATAATCGATTCTTACCCACCCCTTAAACCCTTTTCCTTCCCAGAACTCTCCTCTCCACCTTTTCCTAAAAAAAAAAACCCTCCACACAGCATCCCCAAAGATGACATAGGCTCTGAGGGAAATTATTTTCCTCAGGGTCTCCGGTGTGGAGCTCATAAAAAAATATCATTTCAGCCCCCTTCTCTTCTCTGTTAAAAAAAACATAACAACAATTCGTTTTTTTTTAATATAAACTAAATATTTATTTATTTAAGGAACATTAACAGTCTTAGTAATACAATAAACATAAGAGGATGATAAAAAAACAGATCAATTATTAATGTTCACAGATAGGTATTTAGAAACAAGACTAACTAGAATAAACTAGAATAGTAAACTAGAATATTTAAAAAAAATGAAAGAAAAACAGAACTAAGCAGCAAGTAAAAAAAAAACTAATAATAGTTCAAATCTGAATTCCACAAATAATAAACCAATACACCACAATAAAATAAGTGTGATTAAATATATCTACTGAAGATAGAAACTGAAAATATAACGTCAGTTGGTTTGAAGCCCTTGAAGATAAAAAGCCCTTAAAGCTACGACGACAATGTTTTGGGATGTAGAGGGTTTGATTATGGTTGATTTTTCGGTACAGAGATGCACAATAAATTCTGTCCAATATATCGCAACTCTTTAAAAGTTTAAAGCACGTCTTTCGCCCAACAAAAGCTATGGCGGATAGCCTTAGGAAGCAGGACCGTGCTTTTTACCACTCTGGGATACATGCCCCTGTTAAAAGATGGACAAAACTTTGGAAATGGACGGAGATTATATTGAAAACTGACAAATTAATCGTCAATAGTGTGGTTTTTGACTTATATAATTGCATTTAATATTTCTTGACAGTTAAAGGAGAAAAAAAATAAGAGGCATTACTTTTTGACTGATCCTCGTATGTTTATTAACCAAACTGGCATTTGGTGAAAATCGGCGCAATATTAGTTTTATCTCCGTAAATATGACACCATTTTTGGAATGAAATGAATTGATCGCTAACTAATTATAAAAAATTCAAAAAATCAATAAAAACACATTATTATGACTACATCTTATAATACTATACTTCTCATCACAATTGTAGTAACGGATATCCTTTTCCTTTTTTTATTTTTCTCCTTTCTTTTTTGTTACCTCCTCAACTTCATTTCTGTTATATTCATATATGTTTATTTTTATATATGTATGTGTACACATATGCATATGTTTTATGTATGTACACATGGCAATAACATTTTGTATATGTGTATATATGTAGGTGTGTGTGTATATCTACGTGTGTGTATGTGTATACTTACATATATGACCTTTTTTCTTATTTCACTGTTAAATTCCTATCTTTTGTTTTACACATAAAAAAAAATACTATTTTTTTCTTTGTTAAATTGTGCTTTACATTCGTTTTCTCCGCCTTTTTCACACGAGTCTGCTCTAAAAAAAGGTGTAATACTTATTAATTAATGTATTTTTAAAAGAAAAACTTTATTTAATTTATAAAAAACATGTAACCTCTGTACCATTATATTCAATAAAAAAAAAATAAAATATGACACCATATAACAATAGACTAGGAGACAAGCGAGGTAAACCCTACGTCATTGAGTACACGGATGAAACTACTTTGTAGTGATAGTGGACATTTAGAAAGCCCTAAAAAAGCTGGTCTGCCGGTGTGCCTCTTGGCAGGAGCCGCGCAGTCATGGAAATAGTGAGCGATTTTTTTCGAAAAAATTACGTCATCGAGTACACGAACGGGAATGATTTCATATGATAAAGGTCGATTAGTAAATGAGAAAAAAGCAGGTCTGCCAACCGGCAGCATGGCACGTTCGCAGGCAGCCGGCGTCAAAGTGGGATAAAAAATAGTAAATTTTACGTCATCGAGTACACGAATGAAACCAACGAATAACTGAAGTCTAAATCATCCCATTGAAGAATTTATTGGTCTGCCGACCAGCAGTCTGGCAGGTTTATGTGTACGATTTTGTAAAGTATTTTTAACATATTAAAATTATTTTCATTATCTTCATTATTATTTTTATTTCATTATGGTTTTAAAAACAAAGAATGCTATCTTTTCAAAAAATAAATGAGAATGATAAAAAAAAAACAAAAAAATTGAGGGTTCCAAGTGTACCCATCGGTCTGGCGAGCCTTTCGACGCCAAACAACTCACAATACCTGCCGCGGTGCCTCTCACCGTGCTGTCGCATGCCCATTTTATTATACAAATTTATAATAATAATAGTCCTTTTAAAATTGCCTAATAATCCATAGTGGTTGAAAGTTCTAAAAACCACCACACCGTCGTCGTAAGAGCTGCGTTCGTCCGGAAAACGACGGAATGACTGCCATGACTGCGCGGCTCCTGCATAGAGGCGCACCGGCAGACCAGCTTTTTTAGAGCTTTCTAAATGTCCTTTATCACTACAAAGTAGTTTCATCCGTGTACTCGATGACGTAGAGTTTACCTCGCTCGTCTCCTAGGCTATAAATACCTTTTGTATTGCCCATCGAGCTGTGCTTTGTCTCTCTTACACCTGGATCCAATTTAAACTTCATAATGGTAATGAATCACAGTTTTTATTGAAAAAATTTAAGCCAGACTTTTGGACCATGAAACACATCCATATCCCTTACATCTTGTATTCTTCTTTATTCTATTCCATAGTTTTTCATGATACTGCATGTGCCAAGAATAAAGCACGTCCATTACTTTTAGTGGCACGGTAAAATGTAGTTAAACTATTTACGTTGTTATCCTGTTAATATAATAACACAGGTAATGCAATACAGGTCACTGGATTCACTTAGTTTCTTAGTGCTTCCTGGCGCCGGGTATGCGGTGCAAACTGCAGGTAAAAATACAAGCGATTATACTGTAAGATTTTACTTTAAAAGCAGTGCTTTCAGAATTCATTTTGACTGTCGCGCATTTTTCCCTGCTTTTTAATGTTAATTTATTTCACCGTCTTGTCGTAAAGCTTATGATTCAGTTCATTGTTATAAACAGTAGATTAATTAATCATTGAAGAAAAAGATAAAACTAATCCATTTAAAGGAAAAATGAAATAAAACAAGACAAAGAAAATAAAAATGTAACGTTTGCAACTGGGTATCGAACCAAGGGCCTCTGTCTTACCGGGACAATGCCTCTAACAACTCGGTCATTGTGACCTTATTTTGTACTTAATTTGATCAATCTCATATTTCATTTTCAGAATTTTATTACTAATTTAACTAATTTTCTCGTATTTTTTAATGCTATCTGTTTGCACAATAGCAGTAATACACAGTTCTACACGAATTTAAGTGTAACCTAAATACCGACTCAAATATACTTATCCATTTTAAATCGGATAAGAAGGATTATTATTATTCCTTATTCATCTTTTAATAAAAATAGAACATTTATTTTGTTTAAAAGAATTAAAACTATTATGTCTAAATTATTATGTCTAACCACAAAGTAATTGCTTCTTACGAAAAAAAAAAAAACATTTATTTTGTGTTAAACCACGAGTTTTAATCAATTTATTTACCGACCGGTTTCGCTTTGAACAAAATTGGAAAAAATTAATATTAAACAAGAAATGTGCTTATATATAAATACATAATAAATAAATATAAAGGGAGACCATAATATAAAAATAAAGCAAACAGCAATGCTTTGTCCCTGTCGATATATTATTATAACCCAATAGTCTGCATAATTGTTGGTTTTTCCCATTTCCTTCGTACTGATGTACTTAAATGTATTTTTAGTGTGTGTTATATTTTAATCTTGTTTTATTAAATACCTTTATCAAATACCTCAAAGTGATTGCTTTCTACAATAATATTAATCATCTAATCATAATGTTTGCTGAATCATGGCTAGACTTTAGGACTGTATTACAATCGTATAGGATTATTATTATAATTATTTTATTATGTTTACGTATCTTCCAGATAAGAATGTTTTCTGTATATGTATGTACATCGACCATATATTGTGATGTATAATTAGGTATCAGGGAGTGTGAATCTTTTAAAATTTTTACCTGAACCAAAAAATATTGATTTTTTAAAGCATTTAGTACAAAGAAAGTGCATAATCTCGCAGCCAAAAGATAGGAAGAAGCATTCCTTTTTATCTTTTGTTGGTCTGCACGGTGCAAATTTTTATTCTAGCAAGCTCGTCCCAACGCTAGTAAGCCTTGAGTGAAATATTATAGATATTTAATCAGCTACATGAATATAAAAAAAAACACATTACAGGTAGCTTCAAGGCGGTGCATCGATAAAAATTACAATGGAAACAAATCTTACATTTCTTTCTAGCAAAACAACTACGTCTCGCAACAAATTTATTAATACAACACTTTTGTCACAAGAACGATCTTTGCTAGTTTCGCGTGTGTTTTTAGAAGCTAGAGTCAACATCAAGATAGGTTGTTAAATTCATCTCTATATCGATGCCTTTCAGGTTAGCTATTGGCCGATATATTAACAAATTAAATCAAGGGATTTGAGTGATATTTTTGTGCTCTGTTTTATATTGTGGAGAACTTGCATTAATATCCAATTCGGGAGGCAGGTATGGGTACCGTCACCCCGGGAACCATTTTTTGGATAACCATCACCTTTGCCATAGCTCTCCCTAAGAAGTTTGCTACGTTTGGCAGGGTCTTGACGGTGGATGCATCTGCCCACCAGCTGCGTGGCAGGCCGGATCGGGAGAGACCGGTTGAGGAAATACTTTCGACCTCTCCAGCAGGACTATTTCAGAACATCGTTTTGCACCGCAGTGAGAGGGATGGATTTGTACGTCCATCTCTCATGGAGAGACTGATTCCTACCTAACCCACATATTTTTCCATTCCAGAACTTCATCTCATCCTAACATAGAAGCCCAGATTTGTTTCAGACAGGGCGTTTGAGTCGTGCGTTTCCCGCAAGGTTTAGAACGCTCAGTTTTCGAGGTGTATGTTGAGGATGTGTGGAGGTGTATGGAGCTCACAAGAAACCGAGCCATTCTGAGAACGAGCGTTTGTCGCCGAACGATCGCCGAGAATCGCGGTCTGCCGAGCGACTCAAGTATCCATGCTATAGAGCGCTACAGGCGTATTCAGTCACCTTCGTTACTGAATTGTTTATTGATGAAGTGCGAAAAAGACCTGTGATATGGAATATGGAAAGTGATGCATAAGTAAATAAGATTTAATGGACATACGATGGTTGAAAATTTTCAGTTCATAGATAAGCATAAAATGCCTATGTGTAAATCTGTCTTAATATATGGTCCACCCAATATTGCCTTCGCGTTATTCCTTCAAAAAGAAGCCACAGACAGTTTGCCTCCTCAACCAAAACGAGCGATTTCCGCCAACTTGTGTAAGCTCACCTCAAAGCGCTTGTTTCCGAAAAAAAAACTCTGTCGTCAAACGCGTTTGAAACAACCTGTCTAAAACAGCTCCAAGGAACACAGATCAATAAATTTAAATATTTTGCAATAATTTGACTTTGTTTTTGTTAATCAAAATAATAAAAAAAAACTAAAAAATGGTTGGTTCATGGGTAATGAATGACATGTATTACAATTTGTTATGCAATTCCTAATAGCTTTGCTCTTCTCTCTTTAGCCGATTATTAATTTATTGAAGTGAAAACTTTTTTAGCACCGTTGTGATTTGAAACTCGATGAAATGAAAGGTCCGTTTGATATATTTTCCTAACTTTACCAACGGATTGCAATCTTTAGAGCACAGGTATCGGGTGGGAATGCTATCCTTGTTCTACCTGTATTTCAATAGAAGAACTAGCGTCATCGATACCTTCGGCACCGGTGCATAGTCGGGAAACACGCCAAACGCGTGCCCAACATATGTACCCGGTTGACATTTGTCACATGAGAACGGCTCGCTTTTTCGACTCGTTCTTATATTCTTATGTTGAAGGATTTGTCGGCCTCTGTATTTCCTCCTTCCTACAACATGGGTATCTTCAAAACCAATGTTCATTCCTTTCTATCCTCAAAAACACCCACCACAGAGCATCGCAGATGACATTGGCCCCGAGGGAAATTATTTTCCTCAGGGCCTCCTGCGTGGAGTTAAAGTTACACTAAAAAGAGACAAACACACACATCTGTAGGATTTAGCCTGCGAGAGAATGAGATAGTATACTCGGTCTTCTCTTTGTACGGTGCTTCGTAGTCTAATGGTCTCCTCTCTGTGCGGTCTTCGTAGCCTCGTGACCTTCCCACTCTTGTCTACTTTAGTTTTCTAAAGATTTCGCTTCTACTGCGTGTGAATTGCACACCCTGTTTTTTTTTTATTCCACCCTACCATTACAAAAAAACAAATTAATTTGAGCAAGCAATCAAAATACGAACACACCAAACTTTATCCCCTACTTTATCGCAGATTAAAATGTCCTAAAAACAAACCCTTATAATTTCATACATTTAAAACAATGAACTCCCAAAAACATTAAGTAAAATTAAGTGTACGCTGTAAATAAATTACTTTCGAAATTCTAATTTATTAAAAGTGTACACCTCCTAAGGCAAGGCTTAAGGATTTAATTCCTAATGTGTCGGCACCCTGGATATAACAGCTTTCCTTTGTCTTTCTGAAACCTCACTGGCAAACAAATGTATTCGAAATAAGATTCCTTTGTGAACCAAGAGCGGCTAGGTTAATTTTCGAAATCACAAAGGTCTCAAAATTTCGGCGAAATAAAATTTTCCTACTTTTCTCTTTTTAGCCTTGGTACAAAACAATTCTAAGCCTTCTCAAAACATCGAACATTTTCTTGTCGATTTTTATAAAAATATTCGTTTGTAGCTTTAATTAAAAAAAACTTTTGTAGAACGTCTTGAATGGTTGATTCTAATATTTTGCCTGTTTATTGAAAATGTACTAAGACCAGTCATAGGTATTTAGAAACAGTTGCTCAGAACGTCTACAAACTAAACCTGTAAATAAGTTTAAATATCGAAATAAAAACGACACCTGCCGTGACGTTATAATAAAGCAAATAGTATAATCAACATAAAAAAAGTATTGTTTTAGTATTTATTCTGCAGTACTCTATTATATGGTTTGGGAAACATATATATAATTCATACTAGTAGCTCTGTAAACGTTAGACCTCTGTTTTTAAATTTCTCTTATTTAATAAACCAATACCGAAAATTCTTCTGAAATCATAAGATTTGTGAGCAGGTAAACATAAATAATTACCTACTTATTTATAAACCTCATATTTCATGCAACATTTGTTTACTTAAAAATTGTGTACTTGACCAAAAAACGTCACTATCTCAATGATAATTATTTTTTAAATCTTTCATCACGATTTTTTTGAGTGTTTTGTTGTTTTATGTCTAATATTAAAACTCATTTATTATTTAGCATTTCAAATAACACTCACTTTTTCCTAACTTCCATGTGTAGACACTTTTACCCTTATTTCAACGTCTGTGTCACCTTTCTTATGAATTTCTGTATTCAATTTTGTCTATGATATCATTTATCTGTGGTCTTTCTGTCAGTTTTCTCTTTCATTTTATTATAATCTTCGAATTCATTTCTCGCAACGCATTCTCCATTTTAGAGCCCTAGAGTTCAGAACTTGAATCAAATCTCTGTAATTTGGAATTAATCTGAATTATTAAACGCAAATACATTAATATCCAGTACCAAACACAAGTGTTTTTTACTACAAATAGAGATAACCTCAAACCATCTTAATCTCTGTGCGCGTATCCCTTGGGAAACGAAGGCAGTCAAACAAAGCAGCTCAATTTACAACTGACGGCAGACTGTCTAGGCCAGTGCGATTAACGATCCGCGATCGGAATTATTCCGGTAGTCCCAATTTTTTTATATGTTTTATACACTCATCACCTGATGAAAAATACGAGTTTTCGACCTTGTCGCACTTGAGTTTTGCCGCCATTTTGAAAAAAACCAGCCAAAACCGCGGAAAAATCTACATAGTTTTTCTCGAATATCTCGTTTTAAATAAAAATTTTGGCTAATGTAACTTTACAAGATTAGTAAAACATAAAATTACCGACAATTTTTACATAAAAATATTTCTTCTATTTTTAATAAATATCGAGATATGCAGTCGTAAAAATGTGCATAAGTATAAAAAAACCGGTAAATTACACGACTTGGTTAGATTTTTTGGTCGTAACTCTTTTGCAGTACAATTTGGTGAAAATATATTGATATCAATTTTGTAGAGAATATATTTGAATCATATATTTATATTGATATCAGTTTTATAGATAGTAAAATTTCTTAAAAAATTATGTTTTTTACACTTAACTCAGATTTTTCATCAGGAGTTGAGTGTAAAAAACATATTAAAAAATTGGGACTAGCGGAATAATTCCGATCGCGACCCCCTTTTTGCGCTAATTGCACTGGTCTAATCCAGAGACCACTACAAGGGACCGTTCAGATTTCACATCTGAAAAATAATCTTTAATGAACGGCCATCATCTTTAAAACCCGAAACAGAATGTATTAACAGATTTCCAGACAGACGAAATGCAAATGCGATGGAGTTAAAACAGGGCTTGGCTACGCTCAGTCAATAATAAATGTATCGATATTTAGGCAAAACGTGTGTATGTATAAAAGGTAAAGTATATATAAAATATATTTTGGTGTAGGTAGGTACTTGTGTAATCGTACACAAAGTTCCATTCGTCCTCGTCTTTGTGGGCGGCGATAATGACTACGAATATAAAAAGTATGTTTTTCAAGTAGAACCCTTCACATCTTGTTTCTAATTCAAATCGCGATCAACCGACTACTTGATGACATATAAACTCTCTTGACAAAGCTGAGCAGAATCAATATATGAACGACCAGGAAAACATGAAGTTCTCTGGTTCTATTATTGCTATCTTTCCTCTGTGAGGTTTTCCAGGAACAATTTACTGGGAAAACTCTACAAGATCTCCACGGACGTCTGGAGATAATTACTTTCCCAGCAACAACGAGGCTGAGTGACATCTTCAATCATTATGTCTGATGTGTACGGCTACAACTCAATTGGAAGATATTTGTATTGTAGATTGAAAAAAAAACTAAGGGTTTGCTCTCGTTGGTACAGATATTACGATTTTGATTAACCAGATTGTGAAGATTACTAATCAAACTGATATTTTGCAGGTAGTAATTGAAATCTTCATATATTTTAATTCAAAACATTAATTTAACCAATCTAAAGGATAATAATAAAAATAAAATAATTTAGTTTGAAAATTGTACCTATCTTTAATACATTATAAAACATCTTTAGCCATCTTTAACATATTATAAAACCAAACGGTTTCGATTGAACCTGAAAATTCATCTTCTACATCTGAAAAATTTTATTTTATTTTATTTTTATTTTAATTTTAAATACATAAACGGCTATACTGCCTTTTATAAATAAACATATAATAGAGTACAAAATTAAGAAAAATAATATCATTACATAATAGTAGTTTTAAACTTAAAAAATAACATACAATTATTTTGTGTATCACAACAAAAAATAACAAGAAATAAAAATGAGAAATATCATCATTTCATTTCAACATGTCCATATTGCGTATATAAAGTTACATTATGGAAAAAATAAAAAACTTAAAAACTGAAACCTAAAAATAACACAATCTTCGAATAAAAAAAAAATAAACAAATAAGACCAATTTAAAAAAATAAACAATTAGATTTATCTAATAGCCCCATTTTAAACGTATTCCCATTCCCTGTATCTGCTTTTACCCCCTCTTCTTTACCTACTCCCCACGCTACGAGCAAAGTTGATGTACTTTCTCCCTCTTCAATGTTTACAATAAATTCACTATAATAACTCTGTAATTAATTTCACATGTTTTTTTATATAACCCTGACGAAGGTTCAGATTGAATCGCGACAAGTTGGTTTTATATAAAAAAATATTAAGTGGTATTCAAAGTAAGTTATTTTGCTCAAAATATTTTAATTATGTATTCCCACCAAGTGTTTGCCACGTGTGAAAATCTTGTATCGTAAATATATTAAAATCAGGAAATTTCTAGCAACAGCTACTTAGAAATAAAAGTTATATTTTTTATGGAAGAACTCCATATAGGAAATAACCATTTAGGTACATATTAACTCCTTGAATAAAATAATTCGTCTTTAGTCTAGGAAAATAATCAGAGTCTGTGTCATCTTTGGGGGTACAGCACGGAATGTTTTTTTACAAGCAAAGAAAGGAAAAGTTCTGGAAAGGAAAAACTATGAAGGTAGAAATTTGGGGGGTCAGTGTGTCCAGAAATGATGGATTTATGAATTCATCCCTCCCACTGCGATGCAACGCGATGGGTCGAGATAGATCGGCTGGAGAGGTCAAAAGGTCTCCCTCCACCAATCCGATCTGGCACTCCACACAGTTGGTGAGTAGATGCGTGCACCACCAAAACCAGGACGAAACTCACAACATGGGCCCAGGTAGCGGTGTGTGGCGGCGGTACATACAGCAATGATCAGAACAGTACCAATGGATTCGATAAATTTCTCGAACTCTAAAAAACGTTGAAGAAAGAACCAAAAAAATATCTTTTTACAAACTGTGATATAGTTACAAAAATAATTAATTAAAGTTAATAATAACATTCAAAGTAAGATGTGAAATGAGAAAATGATTTGAAGTTCTTACTCGGAAGTTAAAGGCCTCGTTGTATTTTTATAACATTTGATGATCATATAGGAACCTATTTTGGGAAGTCGGCTTTGTATAAAATGGAAGGTGAATTATTTTTTGAGGTAGGTAAAATAAATTCGCAGTAAATCAAATAATATTGACGTCATCTGACTCAATCAGCGGGCAGGGATGATGGAGTGGGTAGGGATGGCTCCCTCCGCGAAGCACGTCAAATAATAGCAATAAATTACTACAAAATATAGCCTGCGCCATTTTTATTCTTCGCGCCTTCCCGCGGCTGTCATGAACATCATTTTAGGGAATTATGTGGGCCACAGATGGCGCTATTGAAAGGCGGTGGCCTGATATTTATGTATGGAAAATCTAGGAAAGCGAGCGGGGACTGAACCGGCGCACACGAACAAGAAATCGGACAAGGGTATGGCCAAAGCCAACTTACGTGGTATTAAATTTTTATTTTTTTCTAACACTGGCAACTTTGCATTATTATAGCAACACCGGGCGCATGCGTGTAGACATTTTTTTTTAAATATTGATCGTCCGATCGATATACATTTTTCATTATTTTTATTTTTATATCAGTTCTATATAGGAGACGCTGAGGAAAAAAAGATTCCCTCGAGACCTACGTCATCTTTGGGGATGCTGTGTAAAGAATCTTTTTAGGAAAATGAAGGAGAGGAAGTTCTGATAAGGATAAGTAGTGGGAAGGAATCTGGGGGACAAAGTATCTAAGAAGAGATGGACTTATGAATCCATCCATCTCACGGCGGTACAAGACGGTGGGTCGACAGAGTCAATACAAAATCCCTTGATCAAAGTTTTGTAAAACAAATGATTCAAATAGATTTGGTTTAAATTTTTGGATTTTATATAATTTGATTCATGCATGACACTGTTCACGTAAGATTAAACAGTTTTAAAGAATTAGTTGTTCTACATATTATAAAGTTCTGATAAAAAATCTAAAATATTCAATTTCTAAATTTCTGATGAAAAATGAACCCCTGAAAGCCATAAAATCCAATTACCTCGCCTCAAAAACCCAATAAATGGGCTTGAGATATATGATATTATTGCTCACGCGTCCTGAATGGAGTCAAAAACAGTCAGAAGTCAAAAATGGAGGCTTTATTGAGGTTTTTGATTTATATCGAAGGGATTTTATTTGTCAGAATCAGGAAAAAGATAATAGACTCGAACAAATCTCAAAACTGGGAGCGAATTTCATCGTTTTTAGATGGATTTTTTACTGCTTATCGCATAAAAAAATCCTTTTTCCGATGGCACAACCAAACGAATAAAAGTTTTCATTGTATGTCTAGAAATCCTAACGGGTTGTTCAAAAATCTGGAGTGAAAATGATGATCTGTCGACAATGGTTAACTCCTAGTGTAGATGACATTATGATTACATTCTTTGCACAATACAAACATGTCTAGTTGAAATGTAACAAATTATAAAATAATAGCTACATTAAAGAACTTGTTTTACGAATGTCGGTAGTAATTATCAATAATTATTTTTTATTTAACTTTTATGAGTAAAACCTCAAATTGTAATATTTAATTAAATGTAGACGAGCGAAACTCAACCGAAATTCTGGAAACAGAAAAATCAGAAAAAGATATTGGCACCTCTGGGACTATGAGCCAATATCTTTTTTTTTTGATTTTTCTGTTTTCAGATTTTCGATTGAGTTTCGCTCATAGTGTCTTCATTTAATTAAATATTAAAATTTGAGGTTTTACTCATAAAAGTTAAATAAAAAAATAATAATATTCATCCTAGACTTACAGAAAAGTCAATAGATGTTGCATTTTAAATAAAATGGATGAAATATTATCCAGACACCATCCATTTAGTTCGGGTTTGAATCTTGTAATCATACATAAAGATGGCAGCCAATAAAATATGCTTTAATAAAAATGAAGATGATATGGATGGTTCTTAGTCGAAATATGGTACAGTTAAAAGTGACCGAATTGGATATCGACACCTTGGCGCAGTGGTCAGCGCGCTCGCCCATAAAGAGAGAGGTCCTGGCTTCGTGTCTCAGAGGTGCCAATATCTTTTTCTGATTTTTCTGTTTCCAGATTTTTGATTGAGTTTTGCTCATAGTGTCTTCATTCAAGTCAAATTCAGAATGCAAGCAGTTACTTTTTAGAATAAAACATTTAACATTTTGTTTTAACTTGTTAAGCACATTTTTTTAACTTCCACTTGTCCGTCACGTAAATGTCAAAATATCTAAAGTAGGTATATAAACTGGAGAGGTAGTTTAGTACGTTTGTCAGTAAACTGAGCTTTAGAAAGAATATCTTAAATCATCATGTTAAAATTTTATTCGTTTGTGTACAAACATGATCATGTATTTGAATATTTATTTTAAGCTTTCGAAGGGTTTCTAATTTTTTTTTACTTCCACGAGTAGGATTGTTTGTTGTAGAATTTATGTGCGTTAGTTAGGATTTGGAAGACGTGGATTGCACAATCAATGTCACTCACATTCTGTTTTACCAGGACAGGCATCACCTTTCTCTAGAGATCAATTAAGAGAACTTAATATATTCAGATCTCAGCCAGTTTTACATTGAACATAATTTAACGAACACATCACAAATCTCGTAGTTACCCGAAACTTGTTAAATTAAACTGATTCTATTGAAAAAAAAAAATATCTCACATGGTTGTCACTCGTTTGAAGTTTGTCAATGCACTAAATTTTGTTAAATTATAGTTCGTCTGCCAAAGGTTGTGGGTAGAAAAAGGAGAAATAATCACTAACAGAAAGCGTTTTCACAAAATTTGTATTCTTCTCCCAAAACTGATTTACCAATGACGATGTTCATTGAACGACTATCTGGCAACCTTGCTCAGTATCTTACAAAGACAATGTCATACACGATCGAAACACGCACTTCTTCAGCGTCAAAAGTGATCACCAAACTATGTAGATTTTCATTTACTAGGGTAAAGTTCTTGAACCAGAAAGACAAAAAAGGATGCGAACAAAAGAATAAGCTGGGATAAAAACAGGATACATCGTTCTTAGTACCCCTGAACACGTGCGTTCCATAAATCGTACTATCAGAAGGAAGATACACGGCTGCGTAGCTCAAACATGAACTCTTACTAAAAAGTAAGAGTATTGCGACAAAAACTGTTTTACGAGATATCCACACATCTTTAAACAGTTCCAAGTATACAAAAAACCTACGCTAAAAATATTATATATCCATCATACAAAATAAGAAACACAGCTGTCTCACATAATCACAAAACCAAAGTAAAGCAAATAGCGCTAAACGTGTAATATTTACCTTTATATTTACATAGCTATAGCATTATGAAATTTAGGTGGTAGGCGAGATGTTTGAAAACTGAATGTAAGGGAATGAATATATGGAATGCGGGAGGTGATGGGGGTGGGGTGGGGGGGAGATAATTGATAAGTGCAAGCGCTACAGTAATTTCCCGTAATACCATGCGAGCGAAGCCGCGGGGAAAAGCTAGTCATTCATAAAGATGACAGCCAATAAAATATGAAGATAATATGGGTGGTTCTTAGTCGAAGTATGGTACAGTTAAAGGTGACCGAATTGTAAATAACACTAACAACCCCTACCTAGTAGATATTACACGTATTAAATTATTTAATAACTACAACAGAAAAAGAACTGATTAGTGTTTTAAAAACAATCTTCACGGAAATTACTCAAAACAACTTATCCAATCCTTGAAGTTGAACTATAGAAGTCGCTGATAAACCTCTATCAAAAACTTGGGATCTCCTTGTGAGAAAGACTTGGAAAATATTGTACTTTTATTTTTATAATTTTAAAAACATATTTTCAAAAAATGTAAAAATACAGTACTTTAAATAGAAAAAGAGAAATTATGAATTTACGAGCCTGCAATTACTATAGCTTTTGTAAATAAACATGTGATTTCAAAGTCTCTCAACAAATATCATTTGAGTATAAAGTTTCAATTTACATCAATAGGTGTCGTTAGTATATACAGTTTTAAGTTGTCTCAATAGGTGTCATTGGTAGTATTGCAAGATAGAGATGGCTGTCGGAGGTTTGGGTGTGACAGTCATCTCTATCCGAACGGTTATGAAGATAGCCGATCATATCCAATCAGAGAGCGATTTTCTCGTCGTAGATCAATAGAAAGTGTCCCTTACAAAGGACGTTAAGTCCAGTTAGATATTCATTGTAAATGCGACACGATAATAAACTAGACTGACGAGCCGAAGTTCGAGTATTATTGAAAACTCCCGATTGCCGGAATTGTATTATTAATCAGAAGAATTAATACTACAACAGGAAATTGATTTATTACGGAAAGCTGTAAAGGGCGTCATAAATAAAGATAGATATATTTTCTGAGAAGCGCTTAAACTTATTTCTCTATTTTCATAAAGTTGCTGTCCTCTTGAGAATAAATTAATTTCGAATCCATTCGCACATACCTACTTTAAAAACGCACTTTATCATTCTAAATAATGAACTGTCTTCTGAATCTATAGCATTTAACATGAATTTTATACGAATTTCTGTAATAATTCCATTAATTGGAAACAACGTAATAGGTAAATGGTTAAAAACAATCAGAACACGCCGTCCTTAGAACGGAATCAAGTAAATAAATAAATTCAGCAATACTGAAACTCATTGTGATTTCTTAGAAAATTATTTGTCTCCGGCTTTTCTAATCTTCACTTTACGAAGAGGCGAGAAGAAAAAGGGAAACCTATTGGTCTCGTTTCAAATACAAGCCATTCTTTATTGGAACCAGTGATTAATGACTGTTGACACAACTCAAAAACGTATTCGATAGGCGCTTCAATATACTGCGAGGAAGTCTGTGGCTTATATACAGGCTTCTGTGCCCGCAGAGGCTGTGTGGAAGCTATTTACTAGTTAGGTATCTTCCATCACTCCACACAGACGTATTCTGTATTCTGTGGAAATATACAGGGTTTTCACGGAAAACATTTTAGACTGAACGAGTTTTCAAGTACACAAACCTTTCAATAAACCTTGATATACGTTTTTATATCTGTGAATTATTCAAGTGAAATAATTAGAACGAGAGCACTTACATAATATCTTTCTATTTATATCCATCTCTTCTCAGTATTATTTAATTTATCAGTCAAAAAAAGGACAAAATAAAATGATTGAATTGTCTTTTTCAAAATTACCCTTATTGTATCCCGTGATTTTTTAAGGATCTGTGCTAGTTTAAACACTAGTTTAAAAAAAAAATTGCAACATTTTTTCAATCAATGTGAGCAATAAGGGCCAGTTATTTTATAGAATTTGAACAAATTTAAAATTTCAAAGAATATTAAAGTTCTGTGAGATTTCTATTTATTTTCTTTTATAATTCCTGTGAGCCAGTTAATTCCACAGTTCTGGAAAAGAGCTTTCGCAGAACTTGAAAATAAACTTTGAAATTTTATCCTGTTGAACGCGGGATTATATTTCGAAAACCGCGCAAAAAATATCTTAACGAGTTCTGGTCAAATATCGATAAAAAAACAAAGCGTTTGGTTTTTTTGCAATTGTTTTCTGTTTACCACATAATATATCCTATTGTCCATATAATATATTACATAATAATATCGAAAGAAATTTTTACAGAATAGCTAACTAACTAAAAAAAAGATCTCCAATTTTGAAAATAATTCGCAAAAAACATAATCATACAAATGTAAATTGATTTTATTATTTTATACAAACCCACATACTCAACATGTATATGCCCAATTCAAATGAGTTTCCAAAGAAATAATGACTTTTATTCTCATTTGAAACGTAAAATATCGATATCAACAGCCGAAAGTCATCCGCAAATTTCATAGAAAATTCTTTTAAATTCATTCAGAGTAGCTACAATAATCAAGTTGAACATAGGTCCCAGATTTATATTGGCGCAAGCGATTCTGACCTTCATACAGTTTTTTTTTATAAATAATGGTTAAAATTGCATTTTAAAACAAGCGAAGATTTTTTTTGTGCCCGCCGGCGGTCGAGCCACAGAAAAGCGGTGAATTGATCTTGTTCTATGATTTCGATTTCCCTCATATTTCTAATACAAGTGTTATTTTGTTAAGTTTTAGTCCTTTAAATAATGTTTGGTTGATAATTTAGTTTTGCTAACGGTAGGTTTTAGGTTATTTCTGAACCTTTTTTTTAAAATTACTTTTCCGCGTGAGTTTAATGAAACTTCCATAAAAATAATATTATTTAATAACATACTTGTGCGTGTGTAAATAAATACCAAATTCGAGTTATCAACGTTTACTTTATTCAAAAATGAATTCAAAATGTCAAATATTTTCGGTTACTCTTTTGGAACAATTGTTATAATTTTTAATTGTATGAACGAAAAAAGAGAAGTTTTCTTCCAAATTCATTATAAAACTGTTATTACTGTTTTGTTTTTAATCTTGAATTTTCCGAAAATTTTCGACCGTTTAATAGAGTACGTTTACGGTAAGCTTTTTTTTCATCTTTTTCATATTTGAAGCTTAAAATACTGCAATTTTTTAACACGAAAGTATATTTCAGTTACAAAAATGTAAAAGGTGATTTCAACTTGTTTCTACAAAGATATATGTTTCTACGACATCTTCAAAATTAAGAAATATACAATTCATTTTAAATACGTTGGAGAAATTCCAAAATTCGTTCAGAAATTATTAACAAAACAGTCGTATACAAAAGATGAACTACCCCCTCAGGCTTTGTAAGCAATGTATATTTATTTCCGCCAACAGTTTTTTAATTAGTAATGTTTTCACATCCACGCTCGTTTATCAATTGAATAAAAATTTCACGGTTTTTTTTTAGTAAGGCTGTAAGAGTTTAAAGCTGTTTCACATAGTGTTGCAGCGTGATATTTTGTAAAGAAAGTAAGTATTTATTTTTGTTAATTTTAATTGCATGTACATATTTTTTCCGGCATGACATGACCCTGATCATTTCAGCATGTATGTCTATAGGCCTTGTATTTCAGCGAAGAAAAAAGGGTCGCGTCGGAGGTAGTGCGGTGGTGCGGAGAGTGGTGGCGCGGTGGTGGTGCGGTGGTACAGTGTTACAATGGCCAGGCACAAAGGGGCTGGCGGAGGTTGCGGGGGTTGGGGCGCCTTTGTGGAATATGTTAACGATTGTTTTATCTCAGAAGGAGTTGCCTCACGAAAGTCTGGATCTCGGACCATTGTAAGTCGATCATCTTTGACGGTCATTGTCTCTGGACGAATCATGAATTATTAATGATATTGTACTGACAAGACTCGCTAAAAATTCCATTGTCTAATATTTGGATTTGAAAGTAAATCCGCTTCTCGGGTTGTGCAAACCATTTTATCTTCGAGAAGATTGATTGGAAGAAAATTATTTATTGTCGATCAAAATGAAATACAATGATCAAATAATAGTTAATATTACTATAATTTATTATTGGATATTGTTTGAAAACTAAGTAGAGACACCGAATTACTACAGCTATAAATACTCCAATTCATTGATAATAATTGATTGAAAATTGTCATGATGTCATGAAAAAAATCAAAAGTTGATGTATCACATTCTAAATTATTACCCTTGCGGTGATTTTTCACATAAAGCGGCGCTCTACAAATTATCCCTTTATTATTATATATACATTATTAACATTAACCCCACAATTTGTGTGGCGGGTGTGGGTACCGTCGCCCCGGGAATCATTTATTGGATAATCAAAACCTCTGCCATAGGTCACCCCAATGGTTCGCTACGTTAGAAGACTTAGCAAGGGTTCCCGGGTTCATGGGGTGAGGTTTGTCAAGGTTTTGGCGACTGATGCGAGTGCCCACCGGCAGGGAGAGATCCGGCAGGGATAGATTTGGCAGGGATACAGTGGTAGGGATAGATCCTAGACATACTGACCTCCAGATCCTACGCACCCATCATATATTTTTTCCGTCGCAGAACTCCCTCTCCTTCCTTTCCCTAAAAATACCCTCCACACAGCATCACCAAAGATGATAGAGGTCCTGAGGGGAATTATTTAATGTAAAAAAAAATACACAAGAGGCCCTGAAGAAAATAATTTCCCTCAGAACTTATATCATCTTTAAAGATGCCGTGTGGAGGGTCTTTTTAAGGAAAGGTAGGAGAGGAAGTTTTGTGAAGGAAAAAGGTATGATGGATGGGTAGGAAACTAAGGTTCAGTGTGTCCAAGAGTGATGAACGTATGAATCCATCCCTCCCGCTGCGGTGCAAGAGCTTGGGTCGAGAGAGACCAGCTGAGCGTAGAAGCAAAAGGTCTCCCCAAACCGGCCTCTCCCGATGCGGCCCACCACTCAGTTTTTAAGTACATGCATCCGCTGCCAAGAATCGGGCAAACCTCACCACATGATCCCGGGCACCCCTGCTAAGCCACCAAACGTATTGAACCACTTGAGGTGGCCTACGGCAGAGGTGTTGGTTATCCAATAAATTGTTTCCGGGGCGGTGCGGTGGCGGTACCCATACCCGTCAAATTGTCAAACTGTCAAATTTTCTTACGTAGGAAAGAGGACAGAGGCCGGCAAGAGCTGTTGAACTGAAGACAACTGTTGATAATTTGACAATATTGGGTAAGTTACCTTTTGTGCACCAACTTCCCTGGTGGAGATGCCCATCTTCTCGTGGTGGCGCAACTGCACGGGGTATATGATCTGGTAGTAGTGCGCGCCGATGTTGCGCACCAACTCCTGGTTTTGGCGGAACTCGCGCAGTAACCGCTCCACCTCTCCTGTTAAACAAAACAAAATACATTTTACTTGTATTGTCCATTTCTCAAAGACATTTACTTGTCCATTTCTCAAGACCAACATAAACATGTCAAAAGTTTATCATGTTTAATGATAAACTTTTTATGTTAAATAATCATGATTATAATCAAATCATGAATCGATAATCATGACAATCGATAATCGAAACTTAATCGAATTGATAATCATGATTATAATCGAGACTGAATCGAATCGTGAAGTGATAATCATAATTATAATCAAAACTGAATCGAATCATGAATCGATGATCATGACTATAATCGAAACTAGTTCGATTATCTGAGAGTGCTTTAGTTAATCCTGCGTGAAAACCGGTTCACAAATTAACTTGGAATTTAAGGTAAATTTCAAAATTGATATCATTTGTGTGAAGAATTTAGACAAGCGTTAAGTACAACGATATAATATTTAATTATTTCAAAAATTAAAATTAATTCGTCAAGAATAAAGCATTCTGAGTATCCCGTGATTTTTTACGGGTTGGACACCAAATATCATTAATTAATTAGGGACACTGAATATAACATTCGGACGAATACGTTTAATGTTCATAATAATAATATTTGGCTGACTTATATTGCGCCGTTTTTTGAGAAAAATCACATCAAGTGTGCTGTAAAAATTAACATTTTAAAACATTATATAACTGGCTTACAATTAAGATTTCAAATTATAACTAACGACTTATATATAAGACTTGTAGCTAGTGACTTACGACTGAGATTTTTAACAATTATGAATTATTAGAAAATAAGGTAATTTAATAGTTGTAATGCACACTTTTTTTCTTGAATTTTTGTTACACACAATATTTATGAAGCTTGCACATTCCTGAAAACAAAAACTATTGATTCTCAGTGAAAAGCAAAATCAATACCTCCCACTACCCCCAAAGTACCCTCCATACAGTTTCCGTACATATAGAAAATCTTACGTATTATTAATATTTTAAACAATAATTCATTACAAATCGTCTGTCTTTCCAAATCTTTCATGTTTGTTTGCAATTAGTCTTGGAAACTTCTATACCCTCCGGTACGTGGAAGCAACTGATAGTATTTTCTCTTCCAGTTCTTAAATGGATTTCAATGACTGTATAACGTGTTGGAAAACATGTTTTCTGTACGAAGAACTAATGGGTTTCTTACGAGCTAACAAAGCAAGGAATAATGGAATGTCTGGTCATGTTATTGTGGAAAGCTTTAGTATATACTAGAGCTTTTAATATGTTTATTAAAAAAACATATATCTAGGTAAAATCAGTGAAAGTTGATAGATTTTTCCTATTTTAAAAATGTTTTCGTATTAAACATGATGTACATAAGCAACCAAACATGATGTACATGAGCAATCAAATGCATAAACAACCAAATGTATGGTAAATGGTTGTTTATCAGTTGTGTAAAGATTAAAACGCATTATTAGCAAAGGAAAAAGTGTCTTATTAAAAACATTAAATTTTGTAAATGATTTGAGATTTACACGACCAAAAGTAGTATTAAGCCGGGTTGCGCCATCTTTTTCTTAAGCCAACCTTTCGGACGGTGTTAAAGTGAACAGATCTGCACTGACGATGGATACCGCAACACGGCGTAATATCCCAAAAAATTATTCGCCATAATAATATATAGTGATTATTTACCTAGCTAGGAGGTAAAATTGACCAGGCTAGACAAAAGCACTCGTACGTATATTATCAAAATAAAATAAAACGCACTGTACACAATGTTGAAAATCTGTCATCATGGATTGAAACATTTGAAAGAGGAATGAATAAATACTTTTAAATAATTAAGCCTTACTATTGTGAGATCAGGTTAACGGTTAATTTAGTTTGTAGGTACCTACCTAGTACCTACCATTCTCTTCTTTAATTTCTATAGTTTAATTTTTTAACTAGCTCGGGTACCCGGCTTCCTTCAGGGAGTTAGATATGAGATTGAACCGACGCGTCAGTTTGAGCGTCGCGACGTTCAAACCCACGACGGATCTTGCTTTATTTACCCCATACCAATGGGTAACCCCATCCATACAAAAAAGGCTTCGAATGGTCGATAATGTCTCAGAACATTCCACAACATTCGAGATTGTTTTGGGATGTTCCGGAATGTTTCCGAACGTTCCAGACTATTCCCGAACATTCCAGAATGTTCTGGAATGTTGTGGAATGCTCACAAATACTCTTAAATGTTCTGGACAGTTCTAAAAATTTCTAGAGAGCGAAACTTCGAGCCCTTATATTTTCAAAAGCACACCGGAAAAAACGGGAACCTTCTTCATGGATGGGGGATATGGGGCTACCACACCATATAACTCCATAAATCGTACCGGCACTCGTTTCTGAGTTTTAACGGCACGCACATTGGACACTTTATTTTATACTCGTAATATATATTGATTTTGTAATACGCTGTGTTAAAATTGGATAATAAAATAAAATAACAGAAAAATCGCAAATATATTATTTCAGAGAGGAGATATTTTTTTTTTGCTTCTTGGACATTTCTCCAATTGCAAGGTAAAAATATATTCACTCTTTACCTGTTGAACGTTGGATGGTATTTCATAAAAGCTGCGCGAAAATTATCTTGATGAGTTCTGGTCAAATATCGTTATAAAAACAAAGCGATTGTTTTCTGTTTACCAGATACTTTATCTTATAATTCACGAATAACATCGGTTAGAACTTTTTCCAGAATAGCTAACGTACGAAAAAACAGACAAATAATTGTCAAAAAATATATTAACACAAATTAAAACTGATTTTATTATTTTTACACAAACCTGAATACACACTCAACTTGAAAAAACACAATTCAAAGAAGTTTTCAAATATGTGACTTTTATACTTGTTCGAAAACGTAATAATATGACAGTTTCCAAAAGCCACCGCAAATTTAAAAATAATTCGGAGCAGCTACAATCACATATTACCATATACTTATAAAAATATATAGACGTTCTACCTTTATTGTAATAATAGACTCTCCCTGTCAAATCTTTATCGAATTTATGTTTGCGAGAAGTTAGTGGAAGCATGGAGCTATTTTTCACCCCCCCCCCCCCCCCGCTTCCAACTTACAGAACTTCCATGTTCACAAGTCTCAACACGAAGAGTTATGATTTCAAGAAAGGGATTCCACGAGTTATGGTAGTCAAATTTACTGTTGACTGTTTCACAAGTGAACATTTCTTGTGAATTCAGTAGTATCGCGACAATCTCGTGGAAATAATAAAATATTTACAATACAATTTCTCTACTTCGCTCTCCTTTGGTTGAAATTTCAATACCTCTTTTACAAAATCTTTTTGGACAAATGAAAAATATGCAAAAAATGGCATCTCTTCTTATCATCACACTTAAAATGACTTGCCAAAGCTCCATATTGTAGAACATATTTATTTAGCGGAACAATCTGTATAATTTAATTACGCCAAAACTCACAGTTTAGGGGTGTAAAATAAATAAATAAATAGAAATTTTCCTTTCTTATGTCAGTACCTGGGGTGTTTGGGGTGAGGTTCTAGGTCTTGGAGGCGGATGACCAGGACACACTGAACCCCAGATTCCTACCCACCCCATTAAACTCTTTTCCTTCCCAGAACTCTCCTCTCCTCGTTTTCCCAAAAAAAACCCTCCGTACGGCATCCCCAAAGATGACAGAGGCCCTGAGGGAAATTATTTTCCTCGAGGCCTCCTGTGCGGAGTTCATTTAAAAAAAAGGACCGCACAAGAGTCCCAACCGTTTGGATCCAGTGACTCTATCGCATCCCCAATAAATTGGGATATGTCGTGAAAAGGTTGTGGGAAGGGGAAAATGGAGAGGAGTAAGGTTGAGAAGTAACTGACGGTACTTCGGAAGGCTAAAGCCATTTCAAGCAATGCAACAATTCTGAATGGTTGTACATCACCAGGGTCATTGTAAAAGTATCAACCACCCTGGAAAGTGTCGCAAAAATATAGAAAGACACATACTTAATATTATTTATATGAATAAATTGTGAAATAACACAAATCAATCAAATAAAATTTACTTGCTGGATTTGTAACCAAGTATTTTCACCACTCAACCATGGAGGCCTTCAAACTTTCTAACACCATCGTAATATTTTTATTTTGCGAAGGAAAATGAAAATAAACTAGTCGTTAAATCAGACACGCACTGTATTTCGTTACTTCTTTAAAAACACATTAAAAAGATTTTTAATTGATTTACTTTTTTTATGATATTCATGCACATAATTATCGCTTGTTTTCCACGGCTGTACGATGTTTATGCCTTTAATAAATATCTCAAAAACAGATTATTACAAGAAAAAAATAATAGCGCAGAAATAAATACCTTTTACAAAAAAAAAAAACAATCAACAAAATGAAGGAAACTGTTAAGGATCCTGAGGTAATTGAGCGGTAAACATTTAATCTTTTCTTACTTAACCCCGACTTAACATCGATTGCTACAAATATCTGAAGTTTGGCAAGAATTTAACGAATTCCAGAAAAAACAAACCACGGAAACTGGACTTTACGTAAATCAAACGAAACCAACAATAATAAACTAGCAAAGCCACTTATCAACGCGTTTACCTTATTTAGGGACCTTTTTCTGGTGTTTGCTGCGAAAATATATTTAATTCTACTTTATTTCCTGTAAACAGAAAACAGCTACAAATAATAAAACGGAGGGAATGCAATACCAGTAAAGCTACCAGTGAGGTTAAACTGAGAACATTTTTTTCACAAAATACTGGAATAAAATACAAAGCACCATTCTTGCGGTGTTCAATTTGATGAAAGTGTGAGTTACAGATTTTTTTATTGTGTTTACATCATTTCCTTCGAAAAAAGGCGTAAGCTCGGTTTAAATGCCAGAATCAATAAGCAGGGTAAGGTTAATTTAACCACTCAGGCCTTGAGCATATTTTGTCAGAACGTCAAAATATTTCCGCTTTGCAATGAAATTCAAATAAATGTAATATTTCTGGATGTATCCGAAAACTCAAAACTGTTTTAAGTATAAATCATAGAAAAAGTTAACAAAATGGCTCTTTTAATGTTTTTTCTCACTTAAATTAGTGACGTCAAAAAAAGTATTAAAAAATAAACTTAATTAAACAAAAATATAAAGATTATCTAATTTTTTTGTCGTTTCATGTAAAAATATTTCTACAGAAATTGGCATTTTTTTTTCAATTTGTTTTCAGTTGCGGTCGTTTCATAAAATTGTATATTTAAATTATATTGATTTTAGTTTTTAGATTTGAATATATTGCGTGGTTTTTCCTCTTTCTAAAAAAGTTTAGATCATATTTCTCAACATGATAGTAAAGGAGGCACATAAATTTCTATGAGACCTATATATTAGTTGTTCCCAGAAGGAAATAAATTACCCTTAGGGATTAAATGCGTAGGTATTTCGCAAGAAATCGACATGGCACTTCTATGTTACGTATCATTGCCATAAATTCTTCAAAATATTTCAATTTAATTACTGTAACTGGATATGCTTTGTATGTATGGGAACAAAATTCTTAAATTACATGTTAAAAATCAAAAACACACACAAATATCATAAATTTGGAACATACTTCAAAGGAAATTGACACTTTTGAGAATCTTCGTTTCCTTTTTTTTCCAAATTTAGAATATGATCATATTTAGAACATGCTTTATCGATTCCGAGTAGCTAACATTTGTTTTTTTTTTAATGCATACAATTGAAGGCTGAGGGATTTATTCTAATCGTCGAAGTAGTAGTATAGGTAATCAAAAATGTTTTGCTTTTATGTAACACCACGAAAGAGCGCCCTTGCATGCATTGTATAAAGATAGGGGAACTATGTCGCTCCCTGGTAAGGCAGTGATGTGACGCGGTTTAAGGTAAGAGCTACAGGAAGGAACTTATTAATGCGGGTCTTGAAAAGGCCAGGTTTACATTAAGGTCGAAAAACAATGCCGGTATTTCCACTTACGAACCGACTTACACAAAACGAGTTGAAGGAACAGCCAGAATAAAACAAACGAATGTAATTTTTAATACCTATTTCTATTTTCGATACTGACAATTCGTGATGGAATTCCATTATCCATACTAATATTATAAATGCGAAACTGCGAAACTGCTCGAGTTTGTTTATGACCTTTTCACACATAACACAATATAAAGACTTTAATAATTCTTTCACCAATATAAAGCTAAATTATATGCGCAGACTACAGGTTGTATATGATAGTAAGCTCTGGTGTTATGAAATTATAAATATTAATATATTATATTTGTTATACGTTTTCTGTCGCTAACAAAAGCGAGTTTTTGCTAACGTCAGAAAAAAATCTTTTCCATGGAAACAATGTTGACATATTTTTGGGCCCTATGCTGGTAGGTACTCAGTCTACTGGTCAGCTACTACTGCAGAAAATTCAAATATTAGAATTCGTTTTTTTTTTGGACAAGCTTGGAATAAATGTCAAATGAGAGTTCCTATATTAAAAATATAATTCGTAACGATTGTAAAGACTGAATGATAAATAGAGTATTTTTTTATTATATTAACGAACTTCCAAATATTTAAATAAAAATAAACATCCGAAATGTTTGTAAGCGCATAAATTCCGAACGAATGAACAAAGTAGCAACTTTGAGCTACAGCATTATGTAATTTAGGTGGTAGGCGAGATGTTTGAAAACTGAATGTAAGGGAATGAATATATGGAATGCGGGAGGGGATGGGGGTGGGGTGGGGGGGGGGGGAGATAATTGATAAGTTTTTTTTTTTAAATATGTTTATTCAGTTTTAATTTTACAATATTTTATTTTACAAATCTTACGAAACTGATCAATCAGTTTGATTGTAAGAAATCTCTCATTTTTTAAAGTATTTTTTTTATTTATTTTGTTCTATTGTAGTGCAAGCGCTACAGTAATTTCCCGTAATACCATGCGAGCGAAGCCGCGGGGAAAAGCTAGTAATAATATAAATATACAATTTTATACTTTTTTTACTTAATTTATTTTTTTCCGTAACCGGTTTCAGCCTCTTAAGGCCATCTTCAGACTGGATAAAAAAACAAATTAAAAATAATAATAAAGGAAAAAATATAAGTAAAGGAAATTTTTTTGATGACGTCATTTAAAAAAATGATTTACCTGAATAATGTTTCATACCTACGTCGTTCGCATCTATTTATGAGAAATTCTTTGATTAAACCATTTTCAAATGAAGGTAATCATTTTAAACAAAAATGCTCAAAGGGATTTTAAACAATCCAGTTCATCTGTCAAAGCAGTGATTTGGGAGCACCATCCAGGAACAAATAAAACGTTTTACGGGCAAAATTACATCCACCAGTCCAAGTGCATTTTTCTAGCAATGACGAATTTATTTGCCGCCCGCTCATTGTGCGCGATATTTATGGCAGCGCACGTGAGGAGAAAAGAGTTTAATTTTACATCGAAAATGGATTTATTGAAAGCAATATTCTGCAAAATAACAACGGAACGCGATTGAAAAATGAAAAGAACGTGGCATTAATATCTGCTGCAAAATTTCAGCAATTTTTCTACGGTTTGAGTTCTTGTAAAGATAAATTGTTTATTTATAAAGATGTTTTACTTATTACTGATACTTTATTACAACTACTGATCTCATTTTAAAATTTCAATATCATCGAAATATTGAAGTTTATTTTGTTTATATCGGGGCGCTAACTTTAATTAAAGTTTTAATTTTCCCACTTACTAAAATAAAATGAAATTTCGTGTCGTTTGTGATGAACAACAACATCAGAGTCAATTCCAAATGGATTTATTTTATTTTATTTTTTATAAATGTATACCAATCTGGCGTCAATTATATCGAAAATTTAATAATGGTTATATCGAAATTTATTAGAGAGAGTATAAAATATATTTTTAATATTTCTGATAGGGTTAAGTAAATGAGCAACTTATAGCAACAATTACTTGCTGGCAAGGTATTTTCGTCAAGGTTGCAGCATTGTCGAATAGTCGTCGTGTATTGCCTATTCTTGTCGACGATTATCCGTTATGGTGAGTTGGCTCGGCTACCGGTAGAGAATGTGAGAATTATGAGACAAATTAATTTCTTTCTGACTCTTTTACATAATAATATGCTGACGGCCTCTGTGGTCGAGGGGAAAGGCTCTTGATTAGCAACCCTTGGGTCGTGGGTTCAAATCCCGGCGTGCGCAAGCACATTTTAAACATATAAAATAATATATTAAAAATAACATATTTTCGGTACGCTCTAGAGCGGACTCTCAGTAGAGACTCTCTTGCCCTGGCGTGAGACCACTAGAAGTAAAACATCTTAAACGAAATAAATTATGAATTGGCTTAAACCGTGATTGTGAGGTGTGGTAATCAGATCTGAATTGCCAAGTGTTTCTCCACCTTCCTCTTCCGATCTCCTTCCCCTCCCAAGTACCTTCAGCCTTAAAACATAACCCGATTGGGGATGCTATAGTCTCACTGTCTCCAGACGGTTGGGAGCATTTGGCAGTCTTGTGCGGCAGTCACATTAAATAAATTACAAAACATTTTACACAGCTAATTTCAAAATCTCACTTTCATACCTACTCTGTTCATCACGAAGGAGTCTATTTCAAATAAAGTTTGACGTACCCATAAAAGTCATCACTACATCTTACGAGTATAATACACAACTTCTAGAACTCTCTAATTCCGATGTTTCTGTGAACAGAGCTGTAGGAATTGCAGGTAAACTTTTATCGTAGCATTTAAACAAGAAAACACACCAGAAGAAATTTGCAAGCTTGTGATTTTCACCTGATTCTTATTATTCTGAAGTCTTATTGTAATGTCAAAACTAAATTGGATCAAATTGTTTCGCCACCTCATGACCAGCTGCTAAAAAAGAAACGATTTCAACTTATTAAAAAAAATGACTTCCCATTATTATTCTTATGTCACTGAACAGAAAACTGTCACTGAACAGAAAACTGTCACTGACGGATAACGTAAAATTTTAAGACCTTTCGACTCTTAGGTCTTAGATACAACAATGTAATAAACATTCCGTTCAAATAAGAATTCAAATATTTTTTTGTCAAATCTATTAAGATATGTGTTTGGGCATTCACACAATACACAGCTACACTTACCTACATACATCTACATACAACACAGACCCTGTGCTTGTAGTTAGTATTTTCACATGTTCCTTCCTACCCATCCTCATATACCTGCCATTTTATATTACCCCCATCAGTCATTAATCAACCCTCGCCGCCTAAACATCTCTGCATACCACTCATATGCCGCTTACCGCTCATATACCGCTTACCGCATATCGCAAACCGAATCCCGCATACCGCGACTAATATAGTCATATAAGTGCACAATAAACCCAGCAGGATAGAAGCGCAGTAAGTCCTTTTTTTCCTTTCCTTGTGCATATTATCTATGCATATCTGTGCAGTGGGCTTTCACACACATAAATCACGCATCATTATGGTCCTTCGACATACCCGCAATCGCACAAAAACGCTTCAATATGTTTATTGTATTAGCCAATTCAATTATTAGAGTTTATAAAAATACTTATTTATTTCTTCAAACTTCACAAATTCACTTTTTAATATTAATTTTTAATACTTTCACAAGTTAATATAAGGGATATATTAACCTATTATCCTGACGAAGAAAACATAGTTTTTGAAACATGTCGATAATGTTAATTATAAAGTGGTGTACACAAAGTTATTTGTTTTCATTAAATTCAAATAAAAAAAGTACCTACTTATTTATTTTAAGAAAAAGAAACCCCTAAGTCATCATTTGGGAATAACTCACTTAATGACATATGGTTAAGTTTTTAAAATGCGGTAATTGGGGAAACTTTTAAAGGACCATGATTATTTTGTACATTTACATTTTGTAAGAACCTAAATAGAAATAATATAAATACATCGACTGTAAGTCGCCTAACCACAAATTAATAATGCTTTCGGAAGACGAAACTGCTGTCACGCGTAATAATAATGATATAGCTGAGCTTTTTTAACAATGTTTGATACGTCCATAACACAGTTGTCTTACGTATGAACTCTAGAGTGTTTTTGAATTATTTAATTACTAGCGCAGACCCATGAAAAAGTACGGGACCGTAATTGTAAATATTCTGGAGCTGAAAGCATTTTATAAAATATTTGCGTAAGAATCGTTGCCTTTCTAAATAAACTTTATTCACTAAGGATTCAAAAACAGATTGAGGCTTAAAATATAACACAGAGTGAATGTCCTGCTTGAAAAACTATCGAAATCAGGTTTTGATAAAATAGATAAAAAGTCCTTTGAAACGCCTTTTGAAAGGGAAACCCTTTTAGCTCTAGAGGTGCTTCCAAAAGCGCGTGCCTTTTAAGTTCCCAAATGACCAAACCAAGGTAAGTTACATAGCTATTTTCATTGTGTATTTATCTTCCTATCACGTACTTTTTTATGATTTTCCTCTGTTAGAAAGATCAATGTTCCAGCCAGTTTATATTTTTACTATAATTTACTTAAAATAGCACGTATACCGAAAGCTCATTTTTACCAATAAACAGAAAAATTTTGTTATTTCTCCAATTATAAATTTAACTCATTAAAATGATGATTCTATAGTAAACCGTGTATTAAGTTAAAATATTAATAACAGTTAAGATTTAACTATCTTTAAGGTCTTGTGTGCCCTCACATAATATATAGTGTCCGTGTACTTTTATATATGAACATACTCCGACACTCGGTGTACATGTATGCACCTTACACATACATCGCTCATAATATCAGCTCTTTGATTGTTATTCAAGTGTTCCTAATACCACTAATACCCACCCACCGAGTGTCCATGCGCCCAACGTGTTAATACAATACTGACACACTTGCCGTGTCCATCAAGCCCTCACATCCTCCGCGCTCCGTTACAGTGGATGCAGCTTGCAGCTAAGTTCATGCCTAATGAATGGGCATCGGCCGCCACGTCACTTGGCTGAGCTGACGCGTGTGGCTGCTTGTGACGTCACCCGTACCACCTCACCCACCGCAATCCACCCCAACTCACAGCACAGATATTGTAGGACCTACTTACATCATAGACAATAATTTTGTACTTACATTATGACCGCACGGATATTGTATTTATAGCATTGATAGAAATAGCATAGTCCGGAATTAGAATATGGTTTACCATATACGGGTATTTGTTCTGATTTTGATTGTAATAATAAGGTTGGGTAGACTAAGCTTTGTTAGGGAAAAACTTATTTCCATGTACATTGGAAAGGTCGTAGGTATTCAGAGTTCAGAACTACAGTAACACCACATAAGCTCTCCCGTGACCCGGGAGAAATCTCAATATTCAGCACCCTTTATTGTGGTATTATTTAATCGAGACGAAGGATTTGAATCGAACTTTTAAAGAGCTGAAATAATAAAAAAAACTTATTTAATATCGATCACGGAAATTTGAAACGCTTAAGAAACAAAATTTTAATTGTTCAGGAGAGCGAAAATAAAGTTTTTTTTTATTTTTTTCAAAAAATCATGTCTATTGTTTTCGTAGACCTATAATAATTATAAAATAACATTGAATAGATCTTGTAGAATATTTAACATTTTTTGTAAATTTCGTTAATTAAAAGCATTTAATTTTTTAAATTTAAAAATTCTGTCAACTTGCATGACGTAAAAACGCACTTATTTTCCTATAAATATTTCAACGACGCAGATCGAAAGAGGAAGAAAAATGATATCTTAACTCATTTTTGGATTTATTGTTCTTTACAGTATTTCAAATTTCCTCTATCGATACTATTCAAAATTAGTATCTCTGTTGAGGCGGGACAATAAAGATAAAATAATATTAATTTATTTTATAATGATGTAATGGCCTTGTTTTAGCACTTGGGTATATTTGAGGAAATATGTTAAATAAAAAGCTTAGAGTTATAAGTTTCTGCCGTCGTAAATCACCTTTCACAATAATCGTGTGATTGAACACAGCTAAATATCGTTTTACATATAATAGTATATTGAAAATAGCGTAAAATAATGTTTTAAAAAAATTTAAAATGAAACAATTTATTTACATCACTATTAATCAAAATAATCATGTTTCGGACATTTTTCAGATATGTTGTACGAAACCGTACGAAAAGGGTGAATGAGAACGGGTCATTTCTAGAACTCATACTTGAGTTCAATAATACGGCGTTAGAACGATTTGCCGGCCTCTGTTTTTCCTCCCTCCTACAACATGGGTCTCTTCAAACCCCATGTGAACTATTTCCCCTCTTAACACAGCCTTCCCAAAGATTTTAAGCATTCAATTTGCGAAGCGGATATGGATACCGTCGCTCCGGGAACCATTTATTGTGTAACAAACTCCTCTGCCATCGGTCACCTCAAGTGATTCGCTACGTTTGGTGACTTAACAGAGTGCCCGAGCTTATGGGGTGTGGTTTGTCTGGGTTTTGGCCGCAGATACGTCTGCCCACGAACTGTGGAAGGCCGGATAGGGAGAGACTCTCCAGCGCGATTCTTTCGGAACATCGCCTTGCACCGCGGTGGGAGGGATGGGTTCAGGCATCTGTCACTTCTGAACACACTACAGATTCCTATCCATTCCTCATAGTTCTTCCAGAACTTGACACAGACCCTCCACACATCATCCTTAAAAATGATGTAAGCCCTGAGGGAATTTATTTTTCTCAAGGCTTCCTGCGTGGAGCAAATGTAAATGAGTCTCCTGAGAGTAATTATGTTCCTAGACTGAAAATAATTAAATTTTATTCATTTTCAGCATACGTTCAAACCAGACGAAGAAACAATTGGATTCGAAACACGCCGATTACTTTGATTATTAGTTGTGCGTAGAAAGCATTTAATTAAAATGATGCCACAAAGCGAATTGGCGATTATTGAAGAACATAATATTATTCTATTAAAAGCTTTTGGGTATACTGAATTGGGAGTTTTATTTAATGAACTCACTTTGTACAAGAGAATTGCATTAAAACTGCAAAGTAAGGCTAACTCAGTAATTCCCAGCATCCGGACCCAAATTGTATCCGGAGTTCATAAATGCTTTGGAGCCCGAATTGTCATTGCGGAATTCGCCGTTGTAACGAGACCACGTCCGGCGCCGTAGAGACAAACCCGAGACCGGGCGAACAGGAGCACAGGAGCGCAGGAGGTGAGGGAACCAAGCCAGTGTATGCAGGGTACAGGCGACCTACGGCGCTGCATGCCGACCCCAGACCCCACATTGCCTAGGGCTAATTGCAATAATCGAATCTTGCGAATACGAGGTGTCTTACTAACGAGGACTGTCGGCCGACAGGGAAAAGACATTTGGCATGTTGAAGTGTAGGTTTTCTTTTTTTAACGTCTGATGAAATGTTAGTTGGAATTGTTGAACTTTGAACGAATATATTTTTTTATACTTTTAATCGCAGACAAAAATTTTGTACATCAACACTCCTCGCTGTTTAATTTGCATCTATATTAATAAAAGGCAATGTTCGTTTTTGTGTGCCCTGTAGACTCAAAAATTACCGGACCGATTTAAATAAACTAAAAACATTGTTTGCATGTTAATGCCAAATAAAATAAAAAATAAAAAAACTCTTGTTCTGGGTTCTGGGTTGAGGTTTGTCCGGGTCTTGGCGGCGGATGAAAAAATACATACTGACAATAAAAAATATATTTTTTGCAAAAAATATTAAATTTACATAGCGCCGTTGTCATATTTCGCATCTTAATGGTAATCATTCAACATTGGTACCGCAGCATTGGTACCGCCGCCCCGGGAACCATTCATTGGGTGACCAACAACGATTTAACCAAATTAAATACATAATATTTTTGTTTGATAGTGCCCTACAGACTCGAAACTACTGGATTGATGTAAATTAATTAAATGTTCATATGTTTGTGTCATACAGATTCCAAACCTACTAGACCAATTTAAACAAATAAAAGGCAAAATTCATATATTTATACCATATACGTACTGAAATACTACTGAACCGATTTAAGCAAATAAACGATAATATTTGTACGTTTGTGCCCTACGGACTCAAAAACTACTAAACTGATTTCGCTAAAAATTACTTCGGTTGTTTTGATTAGTGCCAAGAGTATTTAGAGAGAGGTTTAAATGTTAGAGTAATTTGGGGACGCCCGAAAGAGACACTTTACGCAAACCATTTATAGCCCCGAGCAAAGCCGGGTACTCGTCAAATACCTAGACTTTTTGTTTTAAAAGAAGAGTGTCGGTTGCGGACGGCGTTGTTTTGATTTTTATACAAATCTACATATTTATTCCTAGGTTGACGAATTTTCGCACGCTTCAAAAAAAGAGAAATATTAGTGTCTATGAAAAAGAATATTTATATCTTGAAACCGAGTAATATTCGCATGCTTTTTAGGCTTGGTAACTAACGAGACATTAATCATTTGATTACCCACCGCATCCCATCCTTCTCGCCGAGTGTTTTCGCATCGTTAGTAAAATTGGAACCCTTCAAAAAATGAATAATAAATGAACTCCGCGAACGAATTTGTTCCACCAACGAATGTCTAACAAAAGGTGAACTACTTTATACGTCATTCGAATAACGAAAAGGTATCTTTTTTTCATATTATTTATCGGAAAACCTTTGTTCGCCGCTAATGATACAAGGCCGGAAGATATATCGTCGGAAAAAAACAACAGTTGAATGACTGATAGTTTTTTTCTTTTATCTTCAGGGATATTTTTAATATCAAAAGAACATAAAAACACAAGTTAACTGAAACTTAGTTTATAGGAGCACGTTAGTTGGGTTAATTTGATATAGTTTGGATGAGAAACAGCCATTTGATAGAGATATAAAAGTACTTTATTGTTTTTTCCTTTCATTTCTGGGAGCATGTAAACCCATGCTTTTTATTTTTGCAAATTCTTCATGAAAATCTATTATACGAGTACACTCGAATCTACTTATATTTTTCATCAAACACTCCAAGAAGGGTCAATGAGAGTTTTCTCAGTATAAATTTTATAGTTTGTTAATTAATTCTTGCGTGAAATTGAAAATTGGTTACGAAATGCAATTAACTAAGCGCGATGCGGTATTTTAATTTACAATGTGGTAATACTAAAGGGTTTAATTATCTTTCGTCTAAAGTCGTTTTAAGTTAAATGTTAAGTATTAATACTGATAACACTAATATAATTTAGTTTAATTTTTATTTACTATATTTTTAAAACCAATCAGTTTCGGTTCTACTTGAACCTTCCTCAGGGTGAATAAAATATAGGATTAAATAGTATTTAAGCGCAAGGTAGAAGAGGGAGAGAGAACATCAACTTTGGTGGGGGGCAAGAGGGAGGTACTTAAGTGGGAGGTGGTGAAAGTAGGGCTGGAGGAGGGAAATATATCTAAAATGGGACTATTCGACAAATCTAACTGTTGAATTAGTAAATTGGTTGTTTTATATTTTTTTTTAATAAAAGGTCCTAAATTATTACGGCGTAGACCTATCCCATTTCTATTTATATAAATCTACTCCTGAAAATTTATTATTAAATGAGTGATCTTTACCCATTGGTGCGATGCGAATTCTGAAAAACTTACACTATTTAGGCATTCCAAGTGTTCAGCAACCATTGTTTGAACATTTCTAGCCGTTTTTATTTATGTAAAATGCTGGGCAATCATTACATTTAATCATATATGCCAGGCATCTTTAAGTTTGATGTTCTCTCTCCTACTTCTACTTTGCTTTTAAATACTCTGTAATCGTGTATTTTATTTAATATATTTTATTCACCCTGAGAAAGCTTTAGGTCGAACCGAAATCAGTTGGTTTTAAAAGTATTGTTAATTAGAATTTAACAAATTTATTTTATATTGTAACAAACATTTTAATGAATAAAGAAAATTTAAAAAAAAATATATATTCATTATAATTTTGTGTACCCACAAAGTGTTTGCTATGTGTGAAAAAAAAATGTTAAGTATTGAATTCATTTGTTGAATTGTTTTGAAATAGTTTCACGATGGTTTTGAATTTCAAAAGACGATACCTATGTGAAATCTTGTCGATGGAAACATTATCCTTTCACAGTGCAAGAGTTTCGGCGCCGAGATGAACGACAAAAGAAAGAATGTAAAGTTGGTCAACACTGGAAATAAATCAAGCCTCCCGTTCCCACGCCTCCCACCGAACACTGCACAACTTGTCGCCACTTTACTTCAATGAAGTGTGACGACACAGATAATCTACCCTCTCCCTCCAACTAGCGCACTCAATGCAATCCGACGCTCTTCCGTCTCCCTCGGACAAACAGTTAGATGGGGTGATATTGGAAAAATGTGAAGTGTAATATTTTTCTCAGTGCGGAGAAGCATTTTCGTTTCATGCCGCACTCGTCGAGAAGCTTGTATATTTTTAATATGAATGTACACAAGTGTATACAATGTTTGCATGTATGCATGTTGAACTGATTGTTGGAAATTGAAGTTTCGCCGAGTGTGCGATGTTATTTGCCGAAGTTATACACTTTTCGCTCGGAAATTGAATTGTTATTCGAAATAAAGTGTTGGTAGTTCGCGGGGAATTTACAACTCTCTGCCACCTTTTCAGGTGAAATTTTTAGTTTTCAAACTATGAAGACGTCTATATATACGTATATGAAGACGTCTATATGATTTTGAAATATATCAGTTTTAAGAAAACGATCGCTAAACTCATTGTACATAATTATCTACTTTATATTCTCCCTTACTTTGTAATCAGCACTCTTGAGAAATTTTTCACGAAAACGGCGCTATATAAATTTGACAAATAATTATTGGTAGGTATATTTGTATTATTGTTTTCAGGCACTGCTGGAAACCAGCATTCCAGGAGAAATCTTAAATGAACAGAGCAGTGACTCATTTGTCAAAACGATCAATGATAACAAACAAATAGAAAATTTTTAAAAATCTTTTGATAAATAAATGTTTATATTATTATTATTATTACGTCATATCTTTGAGCAGTGAACATGTCTTGAAGAGACCGATGTTGTAAGAGGGAGGAAACATATAAGTCCGCAAATAGTATCACAGCCGAGCTGAAAATCAGAGTTAAAATTAAAGTCGAGGAAACGACCCGTTCTCATGTGAGGAATATGAACCATGTACAAATTTTGGGCACACGTTTGGTATATTTTCCGTTGAATGACGCCAGTTCCTCCAAGTATCAGCCATTAAAATACCGGTGGAATGAGGGCAGTATTCCTATGTGACGCATGTGCTCTCGAGGAACGCGTATGCGCTTCCAATTTTGGCCATTTTCATACAAATCTTAAATTTGGATTTGAGATCAAAATACCCAACCAAACTGAAAAATTATTTTTGTAATCAAAAGGCATATCAAATATCTAGTATGGATATGAGCTACTTTATTTATTTTTGCTTTAAATAATGATATATAGACCATTAACGATTTTTGTGATTCGTGATTTTAGAGGCAACTTGGGAAATTATTTGTGAGTAAATGGAAAACATTAAAAGAATAATTTAACTATGTTTATTTTACAAATATAATGAAAAATGAAATAAAAAATAGAACATTGTTAAAAATACATTTTTTGGGTAGTAATTTTTATGTTTAAACGATAAATTTTGTTCCACTTTAAATAGGTAATTTGTATTTTGAGTTTACACCTATCAAAATGATTTTTTTTCTTATTTTTTAAAAATTTATCATATTTCTTTGATAAATAAAGTAACATTATTTTTTTTAATTGTTTTTCGTAAACTCACAAATAATTGCCCAAGTTGCCTCTAAAATTATGAAACATTTAAATCTATAATGACCTTTGTCTTATAATTTAAAGCAAAAATAAATAAAGTAGCTCGCATTCGTACTAGATGTTTGATAAACCTTTTGATTACAAAAATAATTTTTCAGTTTGGTTGAGTATTTTGATCTCAAATCAACAAATTTAAGGTTTGTAATCAGTTTTTAATTTGTATCGTTACGATAGGGAAATCAAACAAACCGCCATTTCTGCACGTCAGTCAATGTTTTTTTGAAGCATTTTGGGACTCCGCACCACAAGCAGCTGCCAAATTCAATAACGGGGTGTACTTGCGATTTATACAGAATCAGCAAGTTTTGCACTAAATAAAATGAAGAGAGGTTTTCAATGATTTAAGATTGCTTTTTTTGGAGATTCAACGAAACTTTCAAAATTAAAACAACCATATTAAAGTATGTTCAGAATTCCTAAGCGTAATTAAATAATTTATTTGCTTGGATGAAGCCGTAAGAGGATAATGGTATCTGGTCATAATAGGACACTCCTATAGATAACCCGAAACGTTGGACAGGGGTAGGGGCGGGGGCGGGGATTAGGTCCGCGTTGCCGGTCAATTCACGTGGGGGATGTGCTGATGATCCGAGGGTGGCTGTGTGCACCACTGATGCGAGAAATCGATACATAATTTAGTAATAGTAATCACTTTCCGATTCAGAGGATTATTTTGATTGATGCTGCTTATTCTGAGTATCTACAAGTACCTTTAAAGTACCCATTAAAGCTAGTCCATGGAAAACAATGCCATAGAAAATTTAATACGACGAGCTACGCTGGTCCAATTGAAAACAATGTTGATTGTTATACACGCCATACCGTTCCATAACAATTAGAATTTTGGTAATGTTACTTTTAATGGTAGACTAACAAACTAGGAATGTGCCAATATAATTGAATATCATTGGATTATACATGGTGGCTGGAACTTGCTGTGAAATATTGGAGTAAGTAGTAAAGACGTCGGGAAAAAAAACACATACACCTACAATTAAAAAAGATTTTGTTCTCAAATTCTCAAGGTGAGATGTACCTTTGTTATATAGGGTGTAAACTTCGTGGAATTTTCGGTCGAATTTTTTTTTTTTTACATGAGCTCCACACAGGAGGCCCTGAGAAAAATAATTTCCCTCAGGGCCTATGTCATCTTTGGGGATGCTGTGTGGAGGTTTTTTTATTTGAGGAAAGGAAGGGGAGGAGAGTTCTGGGAAGGAAAAGGGTTTAAGAGGTGGGTAGGAATCTGGGGTTCAGTGTCCTGGTCATCCGCCTAGACAAACCTCCCCCCATGAACCCGGACCCCCCTGCTAAATCACCAAACGTGGCAAACCACTTGGGGTGACCTATGGTAGAGGTGTTGGTTATCCAATAAAGGTTCCCGGGGCTGCGGTAGCCATTCCCGCCTCCCAAATTGAAATTAATGGTCCAAATGAATATTTATGTAATCAACCATTAGAAAATCTATTTTAAAAATTTGATGAAACTTAAATAGGCGCCCATAATTATTTTAAAAACTGGTCTCTAAATGTGATAGAGAACGATTTATTGGTTTGTTGATGACCGTAGCCCGTAACCAACGAAAGAGCAATGGGTGTGCAGCAACGAAACAGCAATCTATTCAAATCAGCTATAACAATTTTCTCGGACGTTTGATTACTATTCGTATTTCGTAGGACGCAATTTCAATTATGTTTTCTCGTTGTTTTACAGAATTCGAACAAATCATCAAATTTCAAAGATAAATTTCAAGTTCCATCTAAGTTCTTTTCAAGTTCTGTTATTATTTCATTTGCAGATTCACAAAAAAATAGATAACAACAGAACTTAAGTAGGATTCGCGGAACTTGAATATTAACTTTTAAATTTGATGAATTGTTCAAATTCTGTGAAACAACTCGTCCACACTTGTGAGCGTTATTTTTCAAAATTTGAATATTTCGTCAAATTTTTAAGTCAAAATTCAAGTTCTATGAAACTTCTACTAAAATTCTGTTATTATTTTAGTTATATGAAACAACTGGCCAATAATGAGTAATTACAGCACTTGAATAGAAGCTTTATTGAACTTGGATTTTTTATTTATTTGATGAATTATTCAAATTCTGTGAAAAGATTATGTCCATTACTACAATTTGTGAACCTTTAATACATACACTTCATGTAGCAAAATAGAGATATAATATACCTGCACTTGCTTCCATCAAAATGCCGTCAGATGAAAACAAGTTCGTAATTAATATCACAAAAGCAAACTACAAGCCTGAATAAAACAATACCGTTCATGGATTATTTTACGTATTAATGGAAGTATCTCCTCTGAGATCATTCAATTATATTTGAAATTTCCATGTCAAATGAACTCGTTGAATAACCCAATATTAACATATTTACATAATTCGATGATGGTGGCGGTAGGAACGAGTAGGTTACCATTTAGAAATTTATGTATTTATTTAGGGTTCCTGCGCCGGGATAGCGCTCCTTAATTTCGCCGGAAAATCCGGAATGAATATTCACACAAAAAGCTTAATTTTATGCCGATCGAGATACTTTCATGTTACTAAATACCAATCTGAAATAACGAAAGGTTCATAATTACTATGTTAACCCTTTGGATGTTTGGATGTTGGAATCAGGCAGCATTGTCTCGTTAAAATATAATACGGTTCGTTGGCATACACTATACATTAAGCTTATCGAAGGTAAGAATAGATATAACACATTCGTCGTATGCGCCCACACAAAAGGGACCTTTGTCGAACAAACAAAATTCAAAACTCAATGTGTTTTGATAAATGTGTATAAAGAGGAACGGCTTTTCATTCAGTGAATTTGTGGTCAAAATATCCAAGGATTGTCAACTACGGTTTGTATTGTTCTTCTCCTGAGAATGTCCGCAATTCAACTTGCAGGGTTTGATGGATCCCATGCGATGATAACTTCTCTACAAGTGCCCTGTGCCAGACATAATCAAAAGCTTTGGTTATATCCAACCCAGATGAGTAGGATATCTCTAAAGCTTTTGAGTGGATATCTCGAGCTTGCGTTTTTTCAAACCGTCCTCAAATATGCATCACATATTCGAGCGCCACATGATCGATTTTGTCAAAATCCATATTGCCGATCGTTTAAGATATTGCTATTCTCTAGGTACGTGAGTAATTTGTTAATCACCACCATGTCCAATACTTTTGAAAGTATGGAAATGACGGCTACGGGGCGTTAGCTGGAAGGGTCGGAGTGGTCCCCGTTCTTAGAAATTTGGTGGATAATCGCCTTTTTCCAATGATCTGACACCTTTCCACTTCTAAGTGAGAGTTTAAATAATTTTGAAAATACTGGAGTTTTTTTCTGTAGAACACCTATAAGGAGCATGGCATGTATTCTGTTAGGCCCGATGGCTTTGTCGACTTTTCACTCATTCAAGATCTGGAGAACCTTCTTGTTCCGAAACAAAGCGCCTTCAAATAAATGAAAACAATAACTTTGTGTACACCACTATTTAAATAGTGGTGTACACAAAGTTATTTGTTTTTTCAAAGTTAGTTATTTGCCACAAAGTGAATTTGCGAAGTTTGAAGAAACTTGTTTTACTTTATTATGCAGTTAGAATTTTTGTGTTAGTCTAATACAAATTATTTCTTTCAGGGAGCCAATTCTTCAACATAATATTTTTTTTACTATTAGTACGTTTTTTAATCTCGTCAGGTAGCATATTTAAGCAATTAGGTATCGTGTAGTCCAGCATTCTTTGTCCATGTTTGTTTAAATGCTTAGGTACAATTAGTACTCGTTTTAACGAGTAAAACGAGTATTGTGTGGTCCAGTTTATTTATGTATATAGGGCTATTTATATGCTGAAATATAATTTTATACCACAGAATTGCTCTTATTGAGAGAATTGTCAAATGACGGAAGTGATTTTTAAGCAAGTCTTTAACGATTTATGTGCTTTATGTGTTGAAAAAGTAAGCTAAACATGACATAATTACCTAAAAGTTAATCACGATAATTTTTTTGGCTCTGAAAATGGCAAATAAGAATTTGCAGATTTCCTTTCACAGTTTATTTATTATTAAAACAACATTGGTTAAAGTTGAATAAAAAAAAAATGGCAGAAGACAAGTTTATCAGTATAAGGACAACTTAGCACTTAACCTATAGTTCTTATATCATATCATTCTCTTGCATCCACTTATTCAAAAACTGTACTGCAAAAACTGCATTGCTAAAACGCTTGGGTACTACTTCCGTATGCATCGCACAATGTACATCCCCGTCAAATTCCAGACAAAATAAGGATTAAAAAATTGCATCACGCTAAAAGAATTGTTGTGTGAGCGGGTTTGGAAATACTTCTCACAAAGGTAGCGTAAGTTTTTTGAACGCTTATTTAAATCAATTAAAAGTTCATTAGTTGAGGTCCGCAATTCATAAAATAAATAACTTCTTTAATTAAATGAAGACACTATGAGCGAATTTACACGATGAGAATTTCATTTTCTTAACGCTTATTTTATTGGCTGCCATCTTTATAATGAAGATGATGTGTGTGGTTCTTAGTCGAAGTATGATACAGTTAAAAGTGACCGAATTTTGATATCAACAGCTTGGCGCAGTGGTCAGCGCGCTCCTTCGGAAAGAGAGAGAGGTCCTGGGTTCGAGTCCCAGAGGTGCCAACATCTTTTTCTGATTTTTCTGTTTCCAGATTTTTGATTGAGTTTCGCTCCTAGTGGCTTCATTTAATTAAATATTACAATTTGAGTTTTTACTCATAAAAGTTAAATAAAAAAAATAATGATAAATAACTTATTTTGAATTAAGATCACTTTTTCGGTATTTCAGAGAAGTACGGAAGGTTTTAATTAACATTTACTGGAAACTGCATGCGTCCCAAACAATTAAATAATTTTGTTAAAATTGTTTTAAGTTGGCGGGAGTGAACGTTGCACGCCATGCATACAAATGGCGTCCCGACGTCTGAAGACCAGTCGACGAACTATCACGTACAATGCAGACATGATTTATTTTTGAGATCGTTAGATCGTAGGAACCTACTTTTGCTAATGTGAATTGTTTTATTGGTCATCAACAACAATGTGCTCTAAAGGTTCGAGATATATATTTATTCACGAGAAATGTGTAAGATTATTTTTTAATAATATTGTAACGGCGCTAACGGATGACGTACAGCCATGTTCTTTCATGTTTCTCACATTAGCGCCGAAACGAACCTAAGCGTGTGTATAAAACACAACCGTAATTTCTTTGTAAAATACAAATTTACGTGGATTCTATGGAAGGTTTTAATGTTGCGAATGTTTGTAAATTATATGCTTCAAGCGTTTCATTAAAAACACAAGATTTTATTTGCGAGAAACATGTTAATTCACTTCACCACACAGAGAGCTAAGACGAAGAGAAATATTTCTGCCAGAATTAATACGCCCTTTAGAAAGTCATCCAGCTACGATGTAAATTTATCAAAAAGGGTGTTTTTTTACAGCTTTTAATAAAAAAAAATGTGTGAAACATACATTTTATATTATTCATACAAGGTTAAAATTTGATATACAATTTCGATGAAAATTACAGGAATTCTGAATCAAAAAACCAGGCAAAATTAAGAATATTTTAGCGGAAAACATTAGCCTTCTTTTAAAAAATATTACAATGCCTAAACCTTGAATTATTTCAATTTTGCTTCAGTTTTTCCACGTGGAAAATAATTAAATCTATGGGCAACGAATGAGCCATATTCCTTCGTATTCTATGAAATTAAGTCATGATTCTAGAGGGATAATATGCAAATTTTAATTTAGTTCCTAAGGCACCTTTTTTTTTACATGAGTTCCACAAAGGAGGTCCTGAGGAAAATAATTTCCCTCAGGGCCCATGTCATCTTTGGGGATGCTGTGTGGAGGGTTCTTTAGGAAAGGAAGGAGAGGAGAGTTCTAGGAAGGAAAAAAATTTGAGGCTTGGGTAGGAATCTGGGGCTCAGTGTGTCCTGGTCATCCGCCGCCAAGACCTAGACAAATCCCACCCCATGAACCCGGGCACCCCTGCTAGGTCACCAAACGTAGCGAGCCACTTAGGGTGACTTATGGCAGAGGGGTTGGTTATCCAACAAATGGTTCCCGGGGCGGTGGTACCCATTCCCGCCTCCCAAATCGAAAACCTACAAATGTTAGCGAAGATTTTGGATAATCTAATTTATTCCAGAAAAAATAACGAGGAATACTGTTTTTTTTTGTTATTTTAAAATGTATAAATGAGTTCCTGCCTACCTACATAAGGTTTAAAACATCCAAAAATCCTTTTTCAAATCACAATATGTTCAGAGGTAAAAAAATATGTTTGAACATAATCGTTAATGTGTGCTGGAATAAATTTTGCGACAAAAATCTATATGTGTGTTAGTTTCTACAAAACGTTTTGAAATTTAATAACATTAAAGTATTTTCCGCTCGTTCAAAATTTTTAAAAACCAAAGTATAATATGTCTGGCACTAAAACAAATGTCATTAGAATATTAAAAGCGGAAAGGCACATTAGGGAGCCCGCGTGTAACGGAATATCTTGTTACAGCAGCTTGTGGAACAGGGTAGGTGGTTGTAATCTGTAACCACCCACCTTACTTATACAGCATAATTAAATGGAAAAAAAGCTTTCACGGTGACAAGTTGATGTTCCCAAAGATGAGGATGTCTTGATGAACAGAATGAACATCAAACACGAAAACTAACTTTAATTAAATTCATGTTTCGGTCGTGTAAATTAATATCGTTGCGAGTGATTGAAGTGAACCATAGGTAAATTAATATTGAAGACATCAGCGTTTAAAATTTATCTGTTGGATCTGATAAATTTTGTTAATGCATGTTTTAACTCGACCGTTTATACTCGTTCTGTCTATAAATTTGCTTTATAAGTTCCGTTTTCGATTAAAAATGGTGGCTGTTTTGATGATTCAGTAAGGATTAGTTTTTGAAATGTGAAATCGTCGTGATTATTTCGTAGCGTAGAATTAAAATGTGCAAACTACAAAAATATCCGTATGAATTTAGTAACACTGATGGGTTTAAAAAATTACGTTTTTTTTTAAGTCAAAATGTGGTAGCTCATCGATATAAAATAATAAAGTTAGACTTTTGCGTAGCTCCAAGGTGCAAATAGTATTCTTATCAAATTATCGTAACAGCTGTTAAAACATTTTAAACTTCGTCAATTGATTTAAAGGAAAAAATAGGTTTTAATATAATAAAAAGTTAAACAAGTTATCACATTATTTTGGTTCTACGGGTAGTTATTTTTAGTTCGGAATGTTAAAGCTTGCAGTCGAAAGCCATCGTTAATTTAAGCCATCGATTTGAATTTTCTTAATACCAATTTTTCAATATTTGGTACCAACCTGCAAGAAGAATTGTCATTAAGATATTGACGTTTCTTTTGATGAATTGCATGATTCCTTAACCGCGTATTTTAACATAAAATATATCATCATCAACATCATCATCTTCATCCCCTTATACAAGGTTCCTCCATACGTCCCTGTCTTGTGCTGACTGGTCGGTCTCCATCCATGGCAGTCCCATCCTCTCCTCACACAGTTTCTGGAGTTGCCTCGCCCAGCTGTGTCTGGGGCGGCCCACTGGACGTCTACCCTCTGGAATCGCACTTAATGGAATTCGGTCATCAGGCATTGTTAGTATATGCCCAAGCCACCTCAGTTGCGATTTTTCTATGAAGAGTAGCAGTGGTTCAATGTTTAGATCGTCTCGGATCATCGAGTTTCTTATATGATCCCATTTCGTAACCCCTGCCATTCCTCTCAAGTATCTCATTTCGACAGCATCGACTCTAGATCGCGTTGGTTCGCTTAGCATCAATATCTGGTGGCCGTAGGTGAGCGTCGGGCGACATACCGTTTTGAACACTGCCGTCCTTGTGTTGATACTGAGCTCGGCTTTCCTTATCACTGAGCTGTAGAGAGGAGCAACACACTCCTTGCCGCACTAATTCTTCAATCAATTTCTCCGTCTTGCCGTCCATCGCTGGAGAATTCAACCCCGAGGTATTTGAATCTGCCCCCCTAGCGTCCCATTAGCGAGTATGTTGCACTGAGTTTGGTCCCTTCCTATAACCATCAGCTATGTTTTTGATAAAATGTTTTTCATGAAATATATATGGTTAATAATTAAGTTGATAGTTATAAGTATGTACCTATTTACGAGTTCAGAAGAAATTTCGGTTTTGATTTATTAAATAAGAGAAAATTAGAATTTTTACTTTTTTGGAGGTAAAGTCCACTATTTACAGTTTAGTTATTTTACAATCATTTTGTTGTAAGGTTAATTTAATTTCGCAATCATTGTCGTACATTAAATAGACTTTGTTAACATAATAAGCATATTTTAAAATTTCTCCTTTTATCTTAAGATAAAAGAGCAGTCTAAGTATTCTAAAACGGAATAAAATATCTCTTGTGTGTGTATTTATATTTACATTAAAAAAATTTGAAGCCTCCCGACTGTATGTAACCCCGTCCCGTAATATTTCTTTTACGTAGTTTTACTATAAGTGCACACATAGCCTCGTCTAGGTTCCCCACACCATGTACGTAAACCGTTTCCAACAAGCAAATAAATAATAGGGTAAATGCCGGTAACTCCATTAATGGAGGACTGAACGCCGTTGGCAGCAACAAAAAAATGTCAAAAGGAGCGAAGCTAGCCGTCCAAAATGGAGTGCTGGTACCTACCCTGATGTATGGCAGTGAGGCATGGAACTGGCAGAGAAAGGATGAAAGTAGACTGAATGCTGTAGAAATGAGATCCCTGAGACGTATGTGTGGTAAAACCATGTATGATCGTGTGAGAAATGTGGAGATCCGCAAAGAATGCAAGGCTGATGTAAGCGTAATGAATAAGATTAAGAAAGGAACGCTCAGATGGTTTGGGCATGTAGAGCGAATGAATGAGGAAAGGAGTGTAAGGAGAATATATGACGCAAATGTGAATGGTAGACGAAGTCGGGGACGCCCGAGGAAGACATGGCACGACCAAGTGAATCAGATACTTGAGTCGGGTGATGTCAAGAGTCAGAATAACAGAAGAGCATGTATGAGACGATGTATGAATGTGAACGAAGCAAGGAGTGTGTGCCAAGATCGAGTTGTTTGGCGGTCCGTCCTCTCTGCCTACCCCTGCGGAGAAACGGCGTGATGGTTAGTTAGTTTTTTTTTAGTTAAATAAATAATAATTTTGCAGCCAAAAGCGAATGAAATCAGTTATGAGTTATGATTCTAATAATGTACTTCCAGCAATGGATTGGGGAGGCTGACATAGGTAGAGTGTCAGTACAAAGCTATTATATAGTAATTAGATAGTGAAAACACCTGGTAAAACAATCATTTTCTGATAAAGAATCACTCAGTAGACACTGAATTTGATGTTTCACATTGCCCACACTAAAGTACTGCTGTTAATTGCTCTCGGTGACAAATAACTTGCTCTCTCCAACGCAAACTTCTGAAAACTAATTACTTAGTGAAATATCGATATAAATGCTCAAAACAAAGTTTTCCACCCGACTGCGACTGTCCAGAGGTCAGTGTTTTAGGCGAGACCATGTTAACTATCCACTTCTTTTGGTCCGTTTCGTAATTGTGAAGAAGTTTTATTTTTGTTGTGCCTTTCGGGAGACCTTTAAACTTTTATTGCCAGTAGAGCAAAATATTGCATAAAATGGTTTTTTCATTTTTGTTATTTATTTTTGGGGTGTTATGCCGTGTTGCGCTACCTCCTTCTTTAGCCAACGTTTCGGACAGCGTTACAGTGTCCATCATCAGGGCAGATGATGGACACTGTAACGCTGTCCGAAACGTTGGCTAAAGAATGAGGTAGCGCAACACGGCGTAACACCCCAAAAATAAATAACAAAAATACTTTTGGAAGTGAAAACCTAAAAACATACTTGGTTTTTTTATGTTTTTTTTTTATTTTTTTTTTTTATATGAATACCGCATAAGAGTCCCAACTGCTCCCGTCTGGAACCATGACATCGCTAATTGGCATCCCTAATTGGGGTATGTTTTGAGGACGAAGGTAGTGGGGACGGGAAGGAGATGTAGAAGAGGAAGGTGAGAAAGAACCTGGCTATTCAGATCTGGTCACCAAACACGGCTAAGGCCATTTCAAGCAACGTTTCAATTCTGAATGGTGGTCTTACACCAGGGAGTTACTGAGAGTATCTTCCACTGGAACGTGCCGCAAATATGCTATGTATTATTTTTAATGAATTAAATGTATAATAACCCAAATTAATCAAATAAAATTTATTTGCCACGCCGGGATTCAATCACGCGACCTTCGGATTGTGAGTCAAGAGCCTTACCGCTCAACCACGCCAGCCGTCATGGTTATGCAGTTAGTCCACTTTGAAAAACTTTCCCTTTTATTTTTATAATCATTTAATGTTTACAGGATTCTTTTATATAAGTGAACCTGTATGTGCTGTTCCATTCAGCTGTTCTTGAATACTAAAATATTTACCATCTTTACGAGAATTAATAATTTCCTCGTCCAGCAAAGCCTTTTGTCCCGTTGTGCGACTTCGTGAAATAGCTTAAAAAGTTATCCTTGTTAGGAAGAAAACGACGATAAAGCAAATGTTTCAACAATAAGGAGACAGGACGGTGAGATTCTCAGCGGGAACAAAGGGCAGACCTTTGTCCGAGGGGTAGGGGGTAGCAACCCTACAAACAACCCTAAAACAGCGGATAATTTCAAAGTCGATTACCTGAGAACGGCCACCCTCCGATACCCCATGCCATTTCAAGAGTAATAATACATTTTCTTATATTTATAATTCACTTTGAAATTATTTTAATGGTTTTTCAAACATCGCGTTTAATACTCTGTTCCTTCCGTTTTACTTCCTGAGAAAATAGCGCTGAAAATTCGGCAGTTAATTCCAGTCGGTTGAATAAGTTTCGATGTATTTGTAACGCTTTAAAAATATTAAGCCCTTGGGGGAAATCTCCGAAAGGAAATCGTAGCAACAGACGTGCTTTAAATATTTATTATACCACCCTGGAATACAAATTGACTCAGTGATTAAAATGTTAACTGCTGAATCAATTTGCACGTGCACGAAATGGGATATTTTATCGAAATACCTTGTTAACTTAACGTATGACTAATATTATAAATTAGACGACATGTTGGTGGAACATTATTCTATGCTATGTACATATCATATAACGAAAATGTTTTAGATTTCATTTTTTATTCTACTTTTAACGATGCTACTTTGCTTGTATTTTGTCTACATCTTTCTTTAAGCTGAAATTGTAGGTTTCTGTTAAAAACACACACAATACAAAAACATTACCATTTATTTGGCTCAATTTGTATGACGGCATGTAAAAACTAAAACCCTCGTTTAACCACCATTAATGCCGTACACTTAACCAGCAGTTATATTTAATCATCGTCCAGCTCTAACAGTGAACATGAACCTACGTTTGAACACAATTTAGTTGAAGATTATTTCATGCTTTAAAAATAAAGCATTTCTTAACGCGTAAGAAACTCGCGCCCTATTTTTGTAATATTTCAGTAAATAGCTTCCCCAAAGCGTATACCTAATTACGAGTTCCGGCCTTTCGCGACTATAATGAAGCAAACTATTAAATATATTTTATTATTGTTTTGTGATATAGTTGTGCCATTCCTCTTGTTGTATAAAGCATAAAGCACACGCACGACACTAAGTCTCAAAACACACAATACGAACAGGAAACCGAACACATCTTATTAGCTTCTTCATGAAATACTTTAATGATTTAAATAACTTCCAAAGTCTCAAGAAATGAGAGATAACATAAGCAAGAAACAAAAGATGAAAGGATTGTTTCTAGATGTTTCACAAGGTACTTAATTTTAAACTTAAAGAGCTGAATTATATGGAAATATTTTAATATGTGTTTGAGTTCTGTTTTACAAAGTCTCTACAATTTGATGCGAGAGAAAAATTTTTTGACAAAATGTCGCCATTGGCAATTTTCAAGCAAGGATACGTCAGTGCCTTCTCTGATAAGACTTAAATTATTTCATTTGGCATTTAACGGTCTTTCTAAGGGTTGCTGCCATCAGCTTGACAAGATAAATTATGAGAAAATACTTTTTGTGTTCATTTTAATGTCACTTAAACAATTATATGCAAAAGATATTCTAATATACGCATTCAAAAACCAGGATAATTTTGCACAGACAAACTCGGGCCGATTCACAAGATCCACATTACAACTTATATTCCACCAACCAACAACTTAAACGACTTTTGGACAAAGACATATGCAATACTTCTCTATAAAATTATTTAATACACTCCCTCTTGCAACAAAACTGTTAAAGAAGTAACTTCAAAAGAAAAATTAAGATATGGATAATGAAATTGGGAAGGAAGAACATAGATCCAATTTTGCAACTAAATAAAGATTAATGCTTGTATTGTACTTTCTTGTAGATATAACTTTATAATTTTCCTCTTGTAATATTAATATAAGTATTGACTTATAATTTAAACACAAAAACATGTACAATGTGACCTTAGAACGGGGTACCCCAGTAAGGACACATTCTTTTCTAAAACAATGTAAAAAAAATAAAAAAATTCAAAAAAATAATATTGTTTTCATGTTAGGTTGTATCGAATAATTTGTATCAATCGTAATTTAAAGACTCGAAAATTGATGAAAAGAAAGAGAAGTTCAATTTTTTTTTAAATAATTGTTCTCTAAACGGTGGTCGATCAAAGAAAGCTGACACAAAGCTTTGACAGATGGAATCCTATTCTTTGTGTCCTTATATTTAAAATGTTACTTAAGAAGAATTATTTTGTTGTACTTTTTAAGGCCATTATAATAATTACCCAAGCGCTCAACAACAAATATCTTTATTCCAGACCGAGGAGCACACGATGATAAGTAGGCTGAAAAACAAAGAAATGTTTCCCGAGTTTAGAATGAGCTTTGGCTAAGTGCGCATTATTCACACAAGCTTTGGTAACGCCCGCTTTCTCTGTTTGCTGACGCCCAGCGCTTCTCCACTTGAAATCTAGAAGGATACGGAACCATGCGAGCATGTAATGTAAGAACAATATATTGTTATCTTCGCGGATGTTATAGAATCCAAGGATTAACCGACGAGAAAATAAAATACACCTATTTTATACACTACACCATGGCTTACTTCTGGTTTTGCCGGAAACTTTTCAAAACCTGTCTTAAACAACAATTAATTAAACAACAACATCTCTATAACGTAAATCAAACAAAAGACTCATTTTCTCATTTACTCATAGAAACGTAGATATTTCACAACTGCACAGCTCTTGATAATAATGACTTTGTCTTCGGAAAATTGTTAACTTAGAAATTCCACATTTGTAATCGAAAGGACAATAATTTCATCGTTTTACTCAGTTCCATATTAAAAATCCCGTTTTCTATATTTATTTTAATTATCAAAGAACAAGTCTGTCGACTTGAAGAAGTCAAATCCCGAATACAAGCAGATTCGAATATATTCGATCCCGCTTTCAAAAAAGTATGTTTCTAATTTTCTCTTATTAAAATTTAATAATTAAATAAATCAAAACCAAAATTTCCCCTGAAGTTTTTAAATTCAATTCCTACTTACTTGTAGTAAGATAATAATATAAAAACCATGTATTTCATGAATTAAATGTTTAATGTTTCAAAAAAGGAATTGTACGCAGTTATGTATCAGAATATTGACAAACTGCTACTAAAAAAGTCCAAATAAATAAGAATATCTCACCTGTGAAAAAAAAATCAGTCAAAGAACAGCCACTATCTCCACACAGGAGGACTTACATAGGCCTAGAGGAAAATAATTTCCTTCAGGGCCTATGCCATCTTTGAAGATGCTGTGTGGAGGGTGTTTTCGAGGAGAAGGAGTGAACATGGGTTGAGGAGGAACCATGATAACCATGGTAATCATGTTGTAGGAGGAAGGAAACTATTTGGTGAAAGCATTAATAAAAATGCATCTTTTTGAAAATTAAATCGAAAAAAGTGACAAATTATTTTTTTTAGTGTTCTGGTGTTACGAGTCATAGAAACGACCAGTTCTCATGTGACTAATGTCAACCGTGTACAAATGTTGGGCGCGTGTTTGGTGTGTATTCCGACTATGCACCGGTGACGAGGGGATCGATGACGCTAGATCCTCAGAGCGTCTTCCATTGTAATACCGGTAGAACAAGGACAGCGTTCCCACCTGACGCCTGTGCTCTAAAGATTGCACTCTGTTAAGTTGGGAGAATCTATCAAACGGACAGTTGTATGTCGTGCTTGGAATTTATATTTATTCACATTTATTTTCTAAACACAACCATGAGTAGTGAGTTAAAACAACACCACAAATAGTCACCATAAAACCTCTGATTTTATTTAAAAATAAAACTTTAACAGCTAATAATTACTGTATTAACACTAGCATCGTAAATTTCAAACCATTAATTTCTGAAGTCACGAGGGATTGCTAAAATACGAATAAAACCATCACGCTTTCATCACAGTCGGGTGGGATTTTGGGGGCGACGCGGGTAGGTACTGGGGATGACTGCTTAGCGAGGGTGGGGTTGGTTGGCACGTAGGTAGGAAGAGTAGATAAAGTAGGTAGTTTGGTAGGGTAGGTACCTAGTTAGGCACTGGGATCCACCACTGTCGTAGCCAAAAAGCGATAAATGATTGCCTATTCTTCAGCGACACGGCCGCCGAATACAAAGGGACGCCGATAAAAAGAATAACATCTTGTGAAGGCTGAACGCGGCGAGGGGTGCGAGTCGAGCCTCCACACCCGCAAATTTTAACATATTTCATTGAATTAAGGCCTTTTTGCCGTAAATAATTTATCACTTTACACAAAATAATTTATATTGATCTATAATGGGCCCGAAACTTTTTATTACGATTTATTTCTGAATGTATTTTATTATTTCGTACGGAACAGATTGTGAATTATTTGACTTGACATAACTACGAAAAGCTTGTTTCAACATATTGACAGAAGAAAACTGTGTTGAAGAAAAATGTAATAACTGTTATTACATTTCAAAAAAACTAAAGGCAAATTGAAAACATATTTTGTAATTATAATTCATTTTGTTAAGGCGACGGGCTTACCTGAAGATAACTTTTTGTTTTATGCAGTTAAATAAATAGGGTGAGCGGTATGTCACGATTTGTGAACATGACATATTATAAACACAGTTTATTTAACAATTTGGGAGGCAGGTATGGGTACCGCCTCTATTGGATAATTAATACGTTTGCTACAGGTTACCCCAAATGGTTCGCTATGTTTGGTGACGTAGGGGTGACCAGGTTCATGGGGTGAGGTTTGTTCAGGTGTTAGCAACCTTCTTCCCACCCCCTGCGTGGCATTTGAAGTTTTTTTGAAGAGTACCCTTTTTTTCAAGAATACCTTTTCAGTACATATTCTTTGTGCATACATCCTAAAAGTGTTTTTTTTTAATTATAGTCATAGATAATACGGAATATACACTAAACTAAAATTTATTTTATTTTCAGAACGAGAGATACCTACTGGTTGAGAGTGGCCTTTTGACCTCTCCAGTCGGATTCTACCCATCGCCTTATCGCCTAGCACCACAGTTGGAGGGATAGATTCATAAGTCCATCACTCCTGACCACAAAATTCTATCCACCTCTCATTCCATTTTCCTTCCCAGAACTTCCTCTCCTTCCTATTCTAAAACGTTAAAAGTCCCTCCACATAGCATCCCCTAAAATGTCAATGGCCCTAAGGAAAAATATTTTCCCCAGGGCTTCCTGTGTGGATCTAATGTAAAATAAAATTACACAATGTTTTTAATATATTTTTACGACTGCATTCATTGCGCAACTAAAAAATAAGTAAAAACAATATTTTCGTAAATTGTTTCGCATTGAGTCGGTCCAGTAATTAGAAAAGATGTACTGACTGAGATAATGCAAGCAATTTATTTATTATTTAATCTTTGTAAACTTGAACCTCCACTAAAAGAGAGAGACTTGAAAGCATTTCAATTCTGTTATTATCAATTTCAATTTGTGTTATAGATATCCGAAAATAATATAAATTATTAATTCGATTAGACGCTAAGTTTTCACGATTCCAATTGAAAATAATTTTGTTCCTTAAATTCCTACAATCAAATTAATAACTTTAGATAATTACGTAGAGCCGACATCTCCTTTTAATGTGCGTGCTTTATTTAAACATCATTAAAAGCAGACTTATTCGTATTGCTTAGCCCGCACTTCCGCCGCAATTGTAGGGGCTCCTCCGAGGCTATCAAGAGTGAACTCATTAGAGAACATTACCAATTTGGTTGCCACCCCAAATTGGTTCTTCCGTAGCTGAACAATGATTCCAAGAAAGGGGGAACAAGATAAGTCAAATAACAAAAACCACTCACATTATATCCTTGAGAAGCACCGGCGGGAAACGTTCAAGATTGCTATACTATGAATATCAACAACTGAAATGTATAGAATTACTTTGAAACTCATACTTTGTCGCGTGGTGTTAATTAATTTCTGTACAACAATTATTTATTGTATGTAGGAATTAATTATCTATTTATAGTCGTACAAGATTTCTATTTGGTGACATTCGTCTAGTGTGCCGGGTGTGCGCCGACGTACACGCCAACATTTTAATTTTTTTTTATTTTGGAACGCGATTTTAACCCTTACGTATAAAGAAAATGTATGAAGAACATTCTTGTTCTTGACGTATGAGATACCGTAAACACACCTAGCCACTCGGAATAATTTGTATTAAATTCTCTCTATGGCGTCCGGGCATCACTTTTCCCAGGATTTGAGCTGTCAAACTAGTTAGCGTCGTTTTCGTGAAAATGATCGCAAAACCTATAAAATTCATCAAATAAAAGCAAGTAATGTTGTTTTTATGCATAGTTTATTGTTCAAGGAATGTGTTGCAGTAAATATAATATACGATAGCACAAAATAAACTCACAAAATATTACGTCAAAGTCAAAACTTCGCGATTTTACGTCGCTTCCTCCTTGGCATTTAAAACGTTAATAATATTTGAGACATGTACCTGAACAAAAAAGTTTTTAAACTATCTAAAAATAAACATTTATTCTTCTTCTCCATTGCACTGTCCCAACTCATTGCCTAGATAGGCTGTTGGGGTTGGCTCTTCTCGTTTTCAAGCTTTCATCCAGGCCGTTTCTTTGTAACGTTTTGGAGTATTGAGTACCAGGGGTTCTTTGGACTTCATTTGGATGACTGTCGATGAGGCTCCGTAGACATTGCTTGCTTCACTACGTGGTCTGGTGGTGGTGTCTGGTGGTCCGTCCTATGTGCCCATACCATCTCAACTGAGAGTGAACAGCTTTTTTGACAGTTGAGAACCTGCCTAGTAATCACAATATCTTTGGAAATGTTCAATAAAAATTTAAATTTGGTGTGTTTTTTTTTAATAAATGTATATGGGGCATGATTTTATACGGAAAAATGGCGGATGATATTTCCGTTTATACTGTATTAATAACGATTCTCATTCGTATACTTATCCCCTCTGAGGAAGTAATAATGATATTCCGATGATAATATAAACATTGAATTAATGTATCAATTCATTGAACAAGCTCAAATCCGATCATTCAGAAAATTATTCAGAATAAAGCTGAATTTGACGTTAGTTGGCGAGAGCCTACTGGAAGGAAAAAGTCAATTATTTTAATTTATGATGCTAACCCTTATCACAGCATTGAAAATATTTTTATTGATGGCTTAAAGCACTTTTTTAATATTGTTTTCGTATCTGCATGGCGGAACGGTTTGTTTTTGAAACATCAAAACAACAAAATAATCGAACACTAAACCCTGGCGTCTATAATTTATATTACAATAGGTAACGAATTGATTCTTAGTTTACATGTGTAATACGTTTGTTTATCTGTTATTATAAAGGAGATCGTCTACGGCGAACACCGGATGGGCGGAGTTTGTTTGATTTTTGCACAAATCTAAGGTTTTATTACGAGATTGATAAAAATTTGCAAACTCAACCTCACGCTTCACCTTTTTCGTTATAACTATAATTTTTTTTTGTTTTCTGTGCGTACTAAATCACATAAAAATATGTTTAAGCCCATCTGGGCTTTGATGATTTGTAATTTATTTTTTCAATTATTATTTCTGGCTTTCACCCTTCAAGTGTGATCAAAACCATCATTGAAAGTAACAGAGAAAGGTGGTTACGCCCATACACACACCTACTCTTATACATACCTACATAGCACACATACATACTGTCACTGCTTGGGATTTGGTAGTAATATTGTTGCCAATTCCTTTTTCCTACCTATCCATTGCCTACCCGTCAATCCTTATTTCAGTAGTCTGTAATAAAACGCCCGCCGCAATAACTAGCCATTTTGTGCTCCGCTCCGCCTTTAAACTAATTCCGCTGTGTTTTATAAAATAAAATAATTCGCGCCTATCACTGTGTGTGCATATTGGATGGAGAGAAAGCAGACGAGGGCCAGCCTACAAATTCCTTTCGATGAGACCTTTCCTTTCCATGCCATTATTTTTACAATTTTTTCAGGCAGTGATAGTAAACATAATCAAGGTCCTTCGCCAGTGATTTTTTAATACACAGACATAACAATTCCACTCTGCACAACCGCATATCTCAACCAAAAGGAAAGGTAATTATTAAATTAATTAAATTGAAGAGGAAGTACTAAGGAAGGACACCACTGTCTAAGACTGATTTCGAAGATCTCTTTGTAAAGCTCGGAAAACACTGGTTTTTAAATATTTTATTAATAAGTTATTTTTTGTACACTGCAAGATGAGCACCTTTTTAGTGACACTGAATTTACTTGAGATGAGGAGAACTGTTTACAGTCAACTTATTTATGTCAATATCAATTTTGTTTTGATCAAGAAAAACTTTTCGTACTTAAGTTTTGAACAAGTGTCCTTTTGCATTTGTCTAGACGGGATAATTAAATCAAAGAAATTTTAATTTACTTTGAGATGGAATCGAGTGATTTGACCTCATCTTCGAAGATAAAATTAAATTCCTACCTGTCTCACTGATCAAAAGCAAAAGTAAAATTCCCAGTCTGAAAATGTATAAATATAACCGTTAATAATAAAATCGTTGTGAATATTTTTATCCGCCAGGGAATTCTTGTTAAAAAAATCGAAATTTCATAAAATGATTAAACCCTGTTCCGGTCCGATATCAATCAAAAAATACAATAGAATTCCATCGCAAGTAATTAAAAATAGAACCAACTTTTCAAATTATCAAAAATGATTTTGTCTGCCAGTTCATGTTACGTGTCAAAATCACGATACTCCAAGGATATGAAATTCACCATTTGGATATTGCTAACAAAAACAATGTGAAAAGGGCTGATTTTCAATATATTTTAACAAACATGACCCATACAGCAGAACAAGACAGACAACACAATTTATTCAGTAGTAATCAAAAAATTTAATCTGCCATGCAGGGGAAGCATGTTACAAAATGAATCCTTATTTTCTTATAATCGCCTTCACATAATTGTTTTTCTGAGTTTTTTTTACTGATATCAATTTTAGACATCGGAGATGTATTTGCCGAAATTTATTTAAATAGTAGCAAGTTTTATACTTTAGAATAGTGAAATAAGTTTTTTGATTTTCACGGCCAAAAGTATTTTCGTTATTTGTTTTTGGGGTGCTATGCCGTGTTGCGCTACCTCCTTCTATAGCCAAAGTTTCAGACAGCGTAACCGTGTCCATCATCAGAGTGCTCATTGCAGATGTGTAACACAATTACATATCTGCGCTGATGATGGACACAGTAACGCTGTCCGAAATGTTGGCTAACGAAGGAGGTAGCGCAACACGGCATAACACCCCAAAAACAAACAACGAAAAGTTTGAAGAGTGGTTCTTAAAAATTTGGTAACCATGGACGACTGTCAGAATTTCAAAGTAACCACGGACCGCTTTTAAACTGTTCGTAGTGGTAGTTTGTTGATTTAGCAGGGTGCCCGGGTCCATGGGGTTTGTCTAGGCCTTGGAGGTGGATGACCAGGACACACTGAACCCCAGATTCCTACCCACCCCTAAAACCCTTTTCCTTCCCAGAACTCTCCTCTCCTTCCTTTCCTTAAAAAACCCTCCACACAGCATCCTCAAAGATGACATAGGACCTGAGGGAAATTATTTTCCTCAGGGCCTCCTGTTGCTGTATTTTGAACCCACTGAGCACGCTAAATTAAGGTATCTATAAAGCAAGGTGCATGTCATCTTTGACGTCTAATCGATTACGATTTTAAATTTAAATTGACATCAGAAGCCGGACTCACACAGATACGTAGTTGCAACTGGTATCATAATAGACAGTTCGTTCGACAAGGAGAAGATAGCTTGTCCCAAAGAACAATAAAACTCGCCAAGACTTTTTGTATGAAATTCAGCTCGCAATACTTTTTTTTACATTACTTGCACACCGGAAGCCCCGAGGAAAATAAGTCCTGTGCTGTGTGGAAGATCTTTTTAGGAAAGCCAAGAGAGGAAGTTATGGGAAGGAAAACGGTATTAGGGGTAGTTAGGAATCTTGTGGTCAGTGTGTCTAGGAGTGACGGATGTATGAATCAATCCCACCTACTACGGTGCAAGGCGATGTTCTAAGAGAGTATGGCTGGAGAAGTCAAAGGAACTCCTTCAACCATTCTCTCTCGAGCCGGCCTGGCATGCAGCTGGTGGGCAGACGCATTCATCGCCAAGACTCGGACTCAGATAGCCTTACCCCATGAACCTGGGCACCCCTGCTAAGTATGAACGAAGAATTTTTAACACATTCAAAAGGTACTCTTGGCAAAAAAAAACTTTTCAAAAACTTGACAAAATTCAGTTTTCGATAATCAATAATATGATTTATAAGTATATTTTTTTTTGCTAATTTGGGGGTATGGGCATTGGGCATGGGCAACCACCGCAATCTTTCTGTAATATTATAATTCTGGTATTCAGAAGTGCAGTGAATCGTACAAACAATTCTTCTCGCTGGCTACGTGGTCTATCCATTCCCAAAATATAGTGCCATCCTTGTTGCAATGTACGTGAGGCGAGAATGGGCTGTAAGCCATTTATTTGATTTGTGGGGCAGTCAAGTAACACGTGCCATACATGTTTCTACAGAAAGTTGAATACAATAAATAAACATTCTTATCCTTAAATCTGCTAGCATTTTACATACCTACGTTTGAAATTCTTTTTGCAATTACCTATTAATTATTTTGTGTTATTACCTATTAATTATTTTGACCGGTCAGTGGTTGAGTGGGCATCGCGTTTGGGTCCCACCCGGGCGTCCCGTGTTCGATTCCTCGGCTGACTAAGTCCTCCATCACAATACAAGCAGCATTTTCGGCTTTCTGTGGTGGTAGTAGGAGATTTTCAAACATTATTGGGTTATTCGTAACCCGGGAATGCTTGTCTTAACAAGCATTCCCGGTTAATTTTTTTTTTTTATGTAAAACAAATTAAAAATGTTATTTTTAAGTTCTGCTATTATTTTAGTTCTTTATTATTGTGACAGCTATTTTGATTTATTTATATAATTCTTTGTAGCCACACTCAACTTCAATATTTATAATAACTTAAATGATTTATTACCTGTTAAACTAAATTACTAAGAAAATAATTGTGATAGTAGATTATTTATTTTGTGGGGTACTTTTAATTCCGTTTTCTAAACCTTCAATGGTTATGTTTTCTTAAGTGTTTAGCAATGACGTAACTGCTATTGACTTATTTGATTAAAATAATAGAATCATGTCAAATTTAACTCCATATATAGATTTGACAGATTTTACTTCTTTGCTTCATCTCTTCCTACATTTATATGATAACTCTACGCTATAACTCTAAAGAATTTACCCACACTTCCAATCATTTTAACTGTAATTTTCCATTTTAACTGTATTCAAATTAATATGAATTTTACCTTAAATATTCTTGTAACTACGATAATAATAATAATAATAATAATTGGATGATTTATATAGCGCCGTTTTTGTGAAAAATCACCTCAAGGGCGCTGCACAAACTTACAATACATTTCTAAAATCTAGAAAAACTACAAACTAGACAAACAATTAAAACAACTAATGGCTAAAAATTGCATCCACAGGTTCATAAGAAAATATATGTACAATGTCTCGACCAATGAACGCGATGCTTCTTAAAAATGTATACAGGTCCATACTTACCTGGGAGGTCGCTTGAAATTAACACTTATTGTCTATTAAGAAATTTAGATATAGTTCGCACGCAGAGGACATTATTGTGTACACTTGTTATATGTGTTTAATCCTGAAATATATTTTAATATTAGTATAAAATACATTCTTTGATGAGTGTATTTTGGAAATCAAAAGCAACATTTTATAGTGGGCGGTACAGTAGTACAAGGATTTGATCTTCCTAAATGTGATTCGTAACGAGACAGATTGATGTGCAAAGATTCAAGTAATTAGAAAATTAATTAGAAAAGTGTAATTAAGACATATCATAGAAAATAAAAGTATGATACTCTCAGATAGGTTTATTTAAATTAAGGATATGAGAGCCCAAAAAGGTAGGTTTTTAATTTGGACCTAAATTCTGTTGGGCTTGTTATGCATCTTAGTTCCGGAGGGAGTTTATTCCAAGCCTTAGGCCCAGATACTCCAAAAGCGCGATCTCCAAACTTTGTATTTGGCTTGCGTTTAGGTTCCATTAGTCTGCCTATAGCTGATGATGTTGCTGATCTAAGGGTTGACTGCCTCGGACCAGTATTTTCCGGGACACATAGTTCAGAGATATAAGGTGGGGCCATTTCATTGATTGATTTAAACACCATCCAGCACAATTTGTACTGGATTCTTTCAGGGCACTTGAGCCAATGAAGGTTACGAAGGTGTTCTGAAATGTGTGAATATTTAGAGACTCCGGTTATGAGCCGTGCCGCTGCGTTAAAAACGGATTGAAGTTTGTCAGTTTGATATTTTGGAAGGCTAGCATAGATACCGTTACAATAATCGAGTCGCGAGACTACGTAAGAGTTGATTAGTAGTTTTGTCGCCTCTGTAGGAAGATTTCTTCGGACGGACTTGAGTTGTCTTAAGTGAAAAAAACCGGTGCTTACAGTCCTATTTATTTGACTTTTAAACGAAAAGTCTGAATCTAGATTAACGCCAAGAAGTTTGACGGTTGTCTTGGGAATAATATCGCTGCCGGAAATGGAAATAGGCGAATCGTCTATGAAATGTTGGCGTTTGTTTGTGGCCGCCCAGAGAAACTCAGTCTTAGAAGGGTTCAGCTTTAGCTTGTTTGAAGACATCCAACGAGTTATTGCTTCTAAGCATTCAGCTACACGAATTTTGAGACTGCTGACTTCGTTTGGAGTGCAGTAAAAATAAACTTGCTGATCGTCAGCGTAGCAGTGTGACAAGAGACCAAATGACTCGATTATTTCGGCGACATCATTTGTAAAAAGGATGAAAAGAAGTGGACCTAAAACGGAACCCTGGGGCACTCCTGAAGAAAGTCTTGCGAAGTTTGAGAGTTTATTTCCAATCTTCACGGCTTGCAAGCGATTGGATAAATATGACGCCAGCCAATTTTTGATATCGGAACTCAAACCAAATGTTTCCTCTAATCTCTTAATGAGGAAGTCGTGATCAATCGTGTCAAACGCTGCACTCATGTCTAAGAGTGAGATAAGTGCTAACTTACCTGATTCTATGGCTAGAGTTATATCTGACAGCATACGAAGAAGTCCGGTTTCTGTTGAGTGAAACCTTCTATATGCGGATTGTCGATTTGTTAATAATTTGTTTGAATTCAAGTGACTGGTTATTTGAGTAGCAGCAATTTTCTCCAGGATTTTTGACACGAAAGGTAGATTTGAGACGGGTCGATAATTACCTAAGTTATCAGGGTCTAGTTGTGACTTTTTTAATATTGGTGTAACTACAGCTGATTTTAGTGATTCAGGGAAATCACCTGTACTGAGAGATTTATTGAAAACATGAACTAGGAATGGAGCTAAGACATTGACACATTTTTTTAATAACCAAGTTGGTATAGGATCAAGACTACACTGCTTATTTGGCGAACATGAAATTATCTTTTTTACTTCTTCAAGCGTTGTAAGTTTGAAGGAAGACAAATTTCCTTTAGAATTGATAGTGAATATTGGCAGAGGGGCGTGAGATGTGGAGGCACGAATGGTTTCAATTTTTTCCCGAAAAAACTTTGAGAAGGCATCCGGGGTAATATCTATTTTAGTTGGAACTGTGACTTCGGCAATAACAGTCTTTATTGAGTTCCAGAGACGCCGTGGATTGGCTCGCTCAGAGTCAACCTTTTCATTCCAGTATTCTGATCTTTTGGAATTTATTTTGCTCATGTACTGTTTTTGAGCAAGGATCCACTCATCTCTCGAAGTTACTGCAGAGTTTTTCCTGTATGACCTCTCTAATTTCCGCATAAGTCTTTTCTGGTTTCGGCATTCGTCATCAAACCAGCCGTCAGACTTTCGAACTTTACGTGTTTTTGACGTTGTCGGAGCATATTTGTTTAATAACAACAAAAGCGTTCTATTGTACGTCTCGACAAGTTCTGTTGGCGTCTTTGTTTCCCAAAAATTGGGTGTACATAATAGAGAGGTCTGAAGTTCTTCCAGAAAATCACAAAAACTAAATTGACGCCATTCCCTCGATATAATTGTTCTATACGGTATTTTAGGCGGATTAAAATCAATATGAGTGCAGACTAGCCGGTGGTCCGATAGTCCTATATCGCGAATATCTGCTAAGAGCGGCGAACCACTGTTCTTTGAAATAAGTACATCCAGTGTACCACCAGCGTCGTGAGTTGGGACGTCGACCCATTGGCAGCATCCGAAGCTGGCTAATAAATCTAAGAATTTAACGGTGTTTTTTTTTTTTTTTTTTTTTTTTTTACATGAAATACCGCACAAGAGTCCCAACTGCTCCCGTCTGGAGCCAGTGAGACTATGGCATCCCCAATTGGGGTATGTTGTGAGGCTGAAGGTAGTTGGGGGGGGGGGAAGGAGATAGGGAAGAGGTAGGTGGGGAAGTACCTGGCTATTCAGATCTGGTCACTAAACACGGTTAAAGCCATTTCAAGCAACGTTTCAATTCTGAATGGTGGTCTTACACCAGGGCGATACTATTAGTATCTTCCACTCTGGAACGTGCCGCAAATATATCATATATTATTTTAAATGAATAAATTGTGAAATCACACAAATTAATCAAATAAAATTTATTTGCGCACGCCGGGTTCGAACCCGCGACCTTCGGATTGTGAGTCGAGAGTCTTGCCTCGGGACCACGGAGGCCGTCAAAGGAGGAGGTGTTTGGTGATGTAACGCGCTCGAGGCGAATATTAATGTCACCTGTAATAATGAGTGTATCAGAGAGTCCCACTAAGAGTTCCAAAAAGCGTGAAAACTCATTATAAAATTCTACAGAGATTGGTTTCGATCCGGGCCTGTACAGAGTACAGAGCATAAATGACGTTCCTGAAGAAGAAACCCTGCATCCAATATACTCAAACGTGCTAAAACTACCTAGAGCTACTTTAGTTAGCCGCAATCCTTGTTGGGCTATTATCGCGACACCGCCGTGGTTCACGTGCGAGATGTTATTTGATGGTTCCTCCGCACTTGGTCGGGCTTCCTCAAGCACCACATACCCCAAAGATTGGAGTCTCTTAATTGAGTACGAATCGCTGTTCTCATGCCAAGTTTCTGTAATGGTGAGGATATGAAGTTTTTCATCTCTGAAAACATCATCCACCGCCTCTAGTTTGTTATTGAGTGATCGCGCGTTCCAGGAACCAATCGCAAGCTGTCTACTCTTATAGTTAGCATGTCGTTCTAATCGAATTTTATTTAAATTGTGGAATTTATCGGAATCAGGGAGGGATTTGGTCGCTAGGTACTTCTGTTCTTTGTTTGATATGACTTCTTGAACATAGTCTACGGACGGAGAGTTATTGTTATTACTATTGTTATTATTAATTTTTGGAATGTTTAGTTCCTTCCTGTATAAGAATTTTGTTTTTTGTCCTCCACGGCACCCCCTATATCTAAATTTCACGTTAGGATCACGGGCTAGTTTGTACAGGTTTATTTTTGCGGTCACTAAGGGGTCCAACAGTGCACTTTCACTTTTAAAACTTAGGAGTGTTGCTCGGTCATATTGAATAGGAGTGTTTACAATCTGCACTGTATCACTTGATATTTTATCACATTGTTCATTTCCGATGCACAGCTCTTTTTTGTTATTGCGTCCTGCTCGGCGGCCCCGGAATCTAATTTTACGGGTCGAAGTAGTATTGTTTACAGCCAACATAGCTTCAAAGATACCCCTAATAAATTACTTTCCGCACTTGACATTGTTCGACAGTCTTTCACTATGCACATGTGGCGAGCGTCTCTGACCGATGTGCATCTCTGCCCGATGAACTTGCGTTAACAGTGGAATCTTTTGAAGCACATGTCAGTTATGAACTTGAATATTTGAAAATTTTGTAGTAAAACTTGCATTAATCTCAAAACAGCGACACTAAAATTATTTTATTTTTATACACGTAATCTAAAAATTAACGCGAATATTTTAAGCTATATATACACCAGAAAAAATGAGAACTTCCCAAGATTTCTTTATTAAAGCTCAGAGCGCTCAAAAAAGCAGCTGGCTGCTCGAGAGCGCCGAAGGATATTCATATATGTACCTCTAAGCCTGTCTCGACACATGTATATTCTAGTGAGACAGACATAAAAAACCCAATGTAAACATACTTTGTATAGATAAATAAATAAATAAATAAATTTAACCTAGGCAGCCCGAAGAAAGGTGGACAAAACACCCAAAATAATCAAAGTCCATTATACGACATTTCGATAACTAGTACCATAATTTTTTTAATATTTTTTGTAATCCTTAAGAAAATACTTAAGAAATGTTTGCCTTTTTTATTTAAAAAAATTTATTTCCAAGACAACTGTGTCAACTTTGTACCTTAATTTTGTTTTCCGCCACTTATAAAAGTTGTATTTTGTAAGGAAAACTTAGAAAATTATAATTTTATTAGCAAGGTACGAGCCTAATCATTTCATTATGATGTTAGCAGGTAGTTAATTCGGCTAACTTCCTTAAATTGAAAACTTACAGCCAAGTTCCATTGGGATCAATCTGAAGTTATGCCTTCCGGTCGTATCCGTCTGCGCACCTTTTTGTACTTCAGGAAAGATGCCTTAAAAGGGATCAAGGTTATTAATGAAAATGTTCTAAAAAGTGCCAACGGAAATACAATTTATATTATCGAAGACATCTAGAGAAACGACTGTGCGACGTCTTTCATGCAAAACTTAAATTAAGATTGTTTAAACAATATTTTAAAAGTGAAAGTATATAGCATTGAAACTCGGATGAAACGGAAATGACGCATCACAGTACCTACGAAACGTCAAACTGCGCTCGTTGGCCACTTTGATTATGTATCACTTTTCGAGGCTTCTATTGGTTGAGATTGTTTTGGTGAAGTTTCGCTTTTACGCGTGTGAACTGCACTCGATTTTTTTTTCAGTTAGGTTAAATATTTCCATCTCAAATCCAAATTTAAGTTTTGTAAAAAAAGGTAGTGCAAAAGTTCTACTGATGAAGATAACTTGCAGTTAACTCTTCTTTTATACGGATATAAGTGTACTTTACCTACCTATTCATAATGATTGCCATGTCTTTTTTTTTTTTTTTTTTTAATTTTTACATTAGCTCCACACAGGAAGCCACGAGAAAAATTATTTCCTTCAGGACCAGGACCTATGTCTTCTTTGGGGATGCTGTGTGGAGGGTCTTTTTAGGAAAGGAATGAGAGGAAGTTTTGGAAAGGAAAAGAGTATTAGGGGTGGGTAGGAATCGGGGGGTCAGTATGTCCAGGAGTGACGGACGTATGAATGAATCAATAAAGTACATTTATATTTTGATGATGCAAATTTTACAAAATACAAAAACTATATTGTAATTATTCTCTCCTGTGTCTAAACTCTCAATACCGTTATTCTCATGTCAGAAATAATGTAGAGCGCAAAACGGAACACGAAAGTTAATTTTCATTTTAAACTATCCCATTGCCGGTAAGTAATTCTAAAAAGAAACTTTGAGAACCCAGACAGGACTTGTTCAAACTTACAAAGGAAAAAAAAAACGATTGAAAAAAATAATAAAGAGTTGACGAAGCGACGCGGTCTAGTTAATGCAGACGAAGGACAAACTATTTGATTGAAGTATCTTAATAAGGTGGTAGATTTTTATTTGACTTCATATTATCTTTTTTAAATGAAACAGGATAAATTAAAAATATTAGTAAATAATATATTCTCATGCACCGCTAATGATTGACTACATACTTTGTAGTTGTTCTATTTATTATATGTCTTAAAGAAATAATATTTTTGGGTGAAGAAGTTGTCGAAGGAATTTTGAATAGCAGCACTGTAGCACTGTTATAGTACTTACTGTGAGGCGCAACATGGTCAAATAACCCAAAAATAATCACCACCATAAACATGGGAACACCTCCGCACAGGTTTGCCTAGGAAAACACTACAACTAACCAATTTATTTACAGTTACGCATCATTAACAATTTTTAATTATTTTTTTACTTAAGCTTATTTATTATGTAAACCAATGTATTATCTGTAAAGTGTATGGTCGAGAATAGAAATAAATAAATAAAACACTTTTGGCAGTAAAAACTAAAATCAGGTACCTACGTAAGGAGATTATTTCTGAATAGGGAGAGGGAATTGTAAACATCAGATGGAAACAATCAGGACAATAGGGTGGATGCTGAAAAATCGCAATCGAGCCCTTAAATAGCCGCTTTTGTAATGTTAACAGCATTTTTTGTTAATTGTTTTTGCGTTTAATTCGTAGAACTCCATTAAATTTTTTGTATATTTAATTAATATTAAATTTGATAGTTTTATTATCAAGTTCTGCAAGTATTTTATTATGTATTTTAGTTACAGCTGTTTCGGTTTTCAAGACCATTTTCAAACTGTAGCTAGATGCACTGAGAGGCGACTTATTTATAAGGTTCGAAAATTAACATTTCAAACGTTATAAACCAGTCGCCTATCAGTGGATCTAGCCACAGTTTGAAAATGGTCTTGAAAACCGAAACAGCTGTAACTAAAATACATAATAAAATACTTGCAGAACTTGATAATAAAACTATCAAATTTAATTTTAATTAATTATAAAAAAAGCATTTTTTTGGCAATCGGCGCAATTGATTCATTGTATACTGAAATAAAAAAGTTATTTAAAAAATCTTTTTTTAATATTTCACAGAAATAGATTCAACGCAATCGAATAAGTTCAAAATGAGTTGTATTTCATTTTCATAGATAGTAAATTTGGAGATATTCAACACAAAAAAGACAAAAATCAACCAAATTGATAAATTCAGGACGTTTTTAATCTAACAGATTTACTGAAAACTTTTCAATTTATACAATGTGTTATTATATATTTATATTATATTATTACACGTTGACTTTGGCCTGATCCTAGTGATCCCTATTCTCCGACTTCTGAACGAATTCAATGGTTTCACCGTTTTGAATATTTTTGTCGTTTCCGAACCTTGCCAAAAGTTTTCAGCGTTGGCTTGAGTGACCCAGTTAGAAAAGATCTCATTCAGTATGTTCTGTATACAGTCATTGCTGCTCCTATGATCTCTGTTACGAACCGAAGGCTTTGAAAAAAATACCTCGTAAACCAGTTTTTACGACGAAGTTAACGGAATATCTCAACAAGAAACATTTAATATAAAGCCAGTTTCATCTGGGAAGACTTCTGGAGGTAGTGCGGCCACGACTCGGGTTTTTTGTTGTGGAATGGTTTCACGTAGTTCTCCGTCTCTCTTCCTTTGTCAAGATACAATATGGAACATCCACTGAATGAAGTTTTAGCTCAGCCTTCGTCTGAGCGAAAAGGCTCCTGTTTTATTTGTTTGCATTTTCTTTCAAAAACATCCTGGTATATTGTAAGAGTTGATTAAATTCCAAACAAGCTCTGACACTCAATTTAAATTCATTTTTCGTCATCTTTTCGTATCTTTGGTGTATGTGTAGGTAACTTCTACTTGGCTGTGTCAACACAGTTCTATTTGCCGGCAATAATTAAATAACGCACGGCCTCTGTGACAAGGGGCAAGGCTCTCGACTAGCACTCCGGAGGTCGTGGGCTCAAATCCCGGCGTGCGTAAATATATTTTGTTTGACTCATTTGTGTTATATCACAATGTATTAATTTAAACATTATATAATACTAGCTTTTCCCCGCGGCTTCGCTCGCATGGTATTACGGAAAATTACTGTAGCGGTTGAACTTATCTATTACCCCCCTCCTCCCCACCCCCACCCCCTCCCGCATACCATATATTCATTCCCTTACATTCAGTTTTCTCGCCTGCCACCTAAATTTCATAAAGCTATAGCTCAAAGAAAAAAATAATTATCCAATTTTGTTCATTCGTTCGGTTTTTATGCGCTTACAAACATTTCGGATGTTTATTTTTAATTAAATATTTGGAAGTTTGTTAATATAATAAAAAATTCACTATTTATTATTCAGTCTTTATAATCGTTACGAATTATATTTTTAATGTAGGAACTCTTATCTGACATTTATTCCTTGCTTGTCCAAAAAAAAAAACATATTCTAATATTTGAATTTTCTGGAGCAGTAGCTGACCAGGGGGCTGAGTACCTACCAGCTTAGAGCCCACAAATATATCAACATCGTTTCCATGGAAACGATTTTTTTGACGTTAGAAATAACTCGCTTTTGTTAGCGACAGAAAACGTATAACAAATATAATATATTAATATTTATAATTTCATAACGCCAGAGCTTGCCATCATATACAGACTGTAGCCTTCGCATATAATTTAGCTTTCTATTGGTGAATGAATTTTCAAAGACTTTTTATTGGTTAATGCGTGAAAGCGTCATAAACGAACTCTAGCAGTTTCGCATTTATAATATTAGTATGGATACAATATTTACCGTACGTTACGGAGCGGAAAATATTCTCAGTATCGCCCTGGTGTCAGGCCCTGGTGCCCATGGCTTTACTCATGTTTGGTGACCAGATCTGAATAGCCCAGCAATTCCCTACACTTCTTTTCCCCATCTTCTTCTCCTCCCCATTACGCTCAGACTCACAACATACCCCAATTGGGGATGTTATAGTCTCAGTGGCTGCAGTTGGTTGAGAGCAGTTGGGACTCTTGTGCGGTATTCACCACTTCAAATCGGCTATGTTAATGCGATATTATTTATTTTTTGATAACAAACGAGTTCCCGAGATGCGTTGCAATGCCACTAATAAAGAAATAATATCTCCCTGCGTGTCTTTTCCCATTCCGCCCCGCCCCCCCCCGCCTTCCCTCTCAAGTCCCCTTCCCCTCACACGTTTCCTCTCCACCTTCCCCATCTTCCCACTTCCGCAAACCGAATTCCCGCGATCCCCACCCCTCTTCCGCGTTCAATATATTCAGTCCCGGTACATCCAGATTTTCAAACAGCTTGCATGCCACCTATTGCAATTTTTTTACAAATTTTCTATTTGAAACATTTATTTTTGTATATTACAAGAACAATAAATCAAATTTGGAACATAACATAGGTATCTATTTAAAATAAATATAATTTAGTATTCGATTTTGGTGAAGTACTTAAAGCAAAGCTGTTGAGACAGTACATACGTATAGAATAATTATTCCACTAACCGCCGCAATTTTAGGCATGGATTATGGGAATTACACTTCAATTCACAATTATTATAAGAAACAACTATTTACGGGCACAAAATAGGTTATTAGGTTCTTAATTAGGGCAAACTAAGTAATTATTGCATATTTATATTGAGATGAAACCTCGCAAATGTGAAATCCACTCTATACAACTTAAAACGTACATTTAATTAATCAATCATACTGTATAATTACCGCTTTTCGTGTTTAACTAGTTGAAAAAGCAATTGCAAGCCATAGAAAATCACACAAATTTGACAGACGTATGATATCGAATTCGTATCCACAAAAGATACAGAATCGCATGACAGAGCTTACATTACATAATATGTATTCTGCAGAAAAAAGCCAGACCTGAAAGAACATCAATTACTCCAAAAATGTACACCTAAATCCACTTTAAATTTATAAGAAATTGATATCTACAAATAATACGTGGTTAATACATTCTTAAGTGAAAAAAAATGTTCTACGTTGTGTAGATTTAATTAATCAATGTTTACACAAATGCACTTTAATCTCTTATAATAGCTTCGTTTAATTGAAATTAACACGGCTTCAGTCTCTCAATCGATATGAACGGAGAAATATAAAACACTTGGAAGTTTAGAAATGTAAGGCAAATCATTAATTTTGCTTTCATAAAAGTAATCTTGTTACAGAACATCAATTACAAATACAAACATGATGAAGTTGCAGTTTTATAATGTTTTTAAAGAAATTTCATTTCAAAGTTTTCATTGTAGTAATAGTTCCGATACAAACCTTGAAGTAACTGACAAGTCAAAAGTTTCATAATTTCTCATTCGAAGTGTGTAATAGCGTAATATTTAGTTGGAGCATTTCTGCTTAAAGCTTCGGCAATAGTTCCTCGTGAAAGAATAATATTTTCCTGACAAATAAAGCGACAACAAGAAAATAAAATCTCACCATTGCATTTCCACAATGGTGGAGTATACTTTATCGCTCTATTTTTGAAGACTTATACCTTTGAGAGTTGATTTATTTGCTTGTAAAAGCATGGTCCATTGTATTGCAACCGTCTTGGTATTATTTGTACTTGGTACACAGTCTTAGCTTTAACGCACAAATGTTTCATGACAAATTACTTGGAATTATTACAAACGATTTCGCTTTGAATTAAAACAATAATAATATATACCTGTGTTGAACAACATTTGCAAGATTTTTAACTTAAAAAAAACATGTTCGGTGTTAATGTTTACAATGGTTTATAAGTTACATAAGTACAAAAGTTAACAACAGAAAACAATGTACTCGTACATTTGAATAGTAAGTACTTGAAGAATAGAAATTTATAATTATAAATATAGGTTTCTCGTAACCCGCCTCACTAGGCTAGCCTGTGTTGAGACAGTAGTTTTTAAATCGATTTATAATGCATATGACATTCCTACACTTATATTAAAATATAATCAGACAATAGGTTGGTTGCATTAACAATAATTTCGAATAATAACAACCAATACATTGTTTTCATTAATAATTTCGAATTTGGGTGAGTACACCGGTTAAGGCCCTATTATTATTTTTGATCCAAATTTTAAAATTTTTTGTTCTAACGGGATTCTAATTTTTTATTCTAACTGGAAGAATGTTGTAAAGCCTTGTTGCAAGGTATCTGAAATATCGTTGACCAAATGTATGCATTATGGGAATTTGTAGTAAGTCTTTGTTATTGTTTCGAGTACAACGAGTATTTAGTAGAAGTAATCTTTTTTCATAATACTTATGTATATTTGTTTATAAAGATGAGTGAGAATTGTTTATGCAAACATCTGCCGAACGTCAAACACATTCATAATCTTTAAGTTCGAATTTGTAATTAGAGGTAGTCTAAGGATTAATTTTATAATAATTTTTCTGCGCCTCTATGATCGGGTCTAGTGCAGATACAGTGCTTTCTCCCACGCTGTGATACCATTCTCAATAATAAATTGACAGACTGCAAAATAAATCATTCTCGTGTTGTAAGTCGAGAAAGTTTCGTATTTTTTAATTAAGTACCGAGCTGATGTAAATCTCCTATTTTTGAGAAATATTTTTGAATAACTGATTTTGAAAATTTAACATTGAATCGATTGTCAAAACATACAAATGTCTAGGTAAAGGACTATCTAACGGAAGTAAAAATATAATTTTATAAATTTGTGAGCTTGTTGAACTCCTTCGTTCAAATTTCTAAGATAATGTAACTACAAAGTAACATGGAAAGTACTTATTGTACTTACTGATATTATTATATGTACCTATCTACTGATATGTATTATATTTCTGTATTACGTAAAATTTCTACGTAAGGCATGATGTTTGTAAAAGCCTTGTGGACGTTAAATAAATTTTAAAAATAAACAACAAAAAAAAAAAAATTATGCCCGGAAAACGAGCGTGAAAAACATATAGCTGCTACCGATATTTTTCGAGCAATTTGACTTTTCTTGTCGCCTTCATTATCTGCTAAGTTAAAAATATAGATAAACATCATGGATATTTTTGCGTATATGGATATATTAAGGAGTGGATAGAAATTTACAGTTTATTAAATTGTTATTTATGAATATTTATGGATGTTGTGGGAAAAGTTGCTTACATGACTTCAGCAATGTAGAGTGAGATAGAAAGACGTCAGAGAATATAAGTAATTGCATTAGGTTTATCTCTCTCTCACATCTCAGTTCGCAGATAGGAAACACGCATCCGTGATCTTTGTACACGGCTAAAGATTAAATTTCTGGATATACATGGATATTTATAATATTAATGAATATTTATATACTTTCATGGATATTTACATACATTAAGGGATATTTGTGAATATTTATGGTGTTTATGAACATCTATTCGGACTGTAATTCTAATGAGTAAAAGATCGTGAAATTTTTCCTATTGGGCAATTGTTTGTCTAATAAGACAATTCCAAAGATCAAAATATCGTTAAATTTTTCCAGTTGGACAATCCTTTGTCAAACCGAACAAAATAACATTTTATTCCGTATAATATGCACGCTGTATTCTCGTGAAAAAAAATTATTTTCAAGGTGTTCGCAAAAGAAAAAATAAGCCCAATCCTTTGAATAAAATTCAAAACAGTTTTCAGTTCACTGTTCCGTAGTAAAAAGTAAGTAAAAGACTGATACTTGTAGTGTTGGGTATAATAAAAGAAAATTGCACTGTTTTACTCAGTGTCGTGAATTTAAATGATATGGGCTATAAAAACATTGGCCGCAGTGGATGGAACCGGTCCTGCAGTCCTATAGCCAAAAGGAGCTTTTGGTCTTTACTTGCTCTCAAGACTGCAAGCTTGTTTCCTTGGCTTTAAAAGGATCAACTCTACTTTACAAAAAAATCATATTTGAGATTATTTCAGCATCAATCAATTTGACAAAATAAATAAAAAAAACAAAAACAAAAATGGAAGAATGAGCAATGCGCTGTTGATTGGAGCCCTTTAAGTGATTTTCTCACGATTACCACTATCATTATAAAGGTAAATTTTGGAGAAAATTTTTTTTTAAGAGACGATTCTGAGACGGTATTTGAGTTCCAGCACTGCTTAAAGACTGAAAAACCCATCTCCAGGCTGTTTCCAGGGCAACTACTTTGAAGCAAAAAATTTGGAATTGAATTAAAAAATTCGCATCATTACTATATTTACATACCCCGTACATATCTTTTCCCCTTCGTACTATTCGGATTGGGAGCACATTTCACACAACACATAATTTATCTTAATGTGTATATTCTGTTATTTTATTTGCCAATATCACATTATGAATTCGAGACCCTTGGGTTACGAACAATGAAAGTTACCATCTCCGTCGTCCCCCTAAAAATTTCTTCTTATTTGGAGAAAATATTTTTAGGTACAACATTTTTCTTCAATCAATATCAATCATTTTCAAAAAGTAAGAAGCACACCGAAGACTGATTGACGCCTTGAGATTTCGATCACTTCGTAGAAGAAGCAATTTGATCAAATAATACATGTTTTTATAAAGTAGATTGCACGAAGGCGACGAGAGCAATATTCAAAGAAGATGTATAAAAGGTACAGACGAGACTGTTACGTGGAAAGCCGTTGAAGATTGTTTTCTTTTCAAACAAGATTCCGAAAACACATAATGTAGTTCCGGCACCCGAACGCGAAGGTTGGAATGTGTTCACTTTGACGGCATTTCCAAAGGGTCTCTCTGTAAGTAAATCATTGCAATTTAAATGTTTAAAGGTGTTTCCTTGCTCTCGTGGTACAAACTACGACTACTGCTCGTTCCGCTGAAAGTGCAGCAAAGCCTTTGATGTGGAACTGCAATCGAAGCTGGGATGAGTGCAATGCAGTTTGTGAATTAAAGATGTTATAAATTATAGCGAAGGCGTCGTATTTTCTCGCATGAAAGGGACGTCAAAGTGGATTTGAGGAAGCGAGAATCGCTTTCAATGTAATAATTGCCTGTTATAATTAAGTTTGCTAAACTTAGAGTTGTGACGTAGCTACGGTATATTTTTGATGTTTTTAAACTTAGCTCAGAGGTTATTTTTCAACGGTTTATTGAGTCTAGTTAATCCACAATATATACGAATGCTTATAACACGAAATGAGAAATCAAAGATAAACAAACTGCCGCCGAAAAATGAATATTCATGGATAGATAAAAATTGATTGGTTTCTCAGAACAGGTATTTCCTATTTGAAAACTGTTGTTGACTGTGCCATAATATATTTACACCTATTTTGCAGTTTATCCTTGATGTGCTTTATTGTACTTACTTAATACCACATATTCTTTGTGCATATTTTTTTATTTATTTTACTTTAACTTAACACAGGAGGCCCCGAGGAAATTTTTTTCCCTCAGGGCCTACGTCATCTTTGAAGATGCGTGTGGAGGGTTTTTTGAGGAGAGGAAGGAGTGAATATGTTGTAGAAGGGAGGAAACACAGAAGCCGGCAAATCATTCTACAGCTGAGCTGTTGAACTTTAAAACGAGTTATAGAAGCGACTCGTTCTCATGTGAACCGTGTATATATGTTGGGCGCGCGTTTGAATTATTGCCTGACTGGATCAACGTGGTACCGAAAGGATCAACGACGCCAGTTCCTCGGAGCGTCTTATTAATACGAAATAAATTCTCAAAAGTAAATAAAATGTTAAAGGAACTAAATTGGCTAACCGTGAAACAGATGTTGACCCTGCACACGATGATATTTATCCATAAAATAGTGAACAACATGTTACCAAAATACTTCTCAAACAAAATTATTTACAACAAGGACATTCACAGACATAATACAAGGACTTGCAAGGAAATCAGACTACAAAAAAAGGACAAAACGAATACGCAGAACAGTTTACTAAACGAAGGGATGAAGTTATACAACACTCTACCAGAAACTTTAAAGGCCGCACCAATTGGAAAGTTCAAAATTTATTGTAGGAGATACATAGAACAAGAAAAAATATAGTTTGAAATATGAAATGACATAATTAATTAGGAAATTGTAAACTTAAATGTACAATTTACTAAAATAAAACAAATAAATAAATAAAATAAATTAATCGTCATAATTAACCAAATATTTCTACGTATTGTATCGTATTAATGCATTAATTAATTGTATGATTTATAGTTATTTTATAAACCATCACAATTATTCAAAAATAATTAATTAAAAAAAAAACTTTTTTTTTTCATCATTGACATCATCATCACTTACAAATATTGGTACTATCTTGCAATAGTGGCAATTCTTATTATTTTGTTCACAGATTTTCAGAAATAAGGTTTGTTTCCTAACTTGTAATATATTTTACTTATTATTTACCTACCATTAAACATTTTCAACGTACCTCTATAAAGTATAAAGTTATTTGAATATACATCATATTTAAAAATACTTTTTCATTGTTGCAATATTGTAATATTTAAATATACCAGCTCAATAGAGCTGTTTTTTTCATGTTGTTGCTCTATCTTATTTATGTTATTATGTAAAAGCCGAATGGCATTAATATTATAAATAAATAAATATTTTCCATGTTCATGTCTTCAATATTTAGCTTGATTCTGAAACTTATGATTTTCTTAATCAAATGTACATGATCGAATCAAATGTACAGCATACTTATAACGTGATCGATACTTCAGCCGTAGCCGTAACTTCAGCCGTAGTCGTCGACACGACTTGTTCAAAATACCATACGGCAGAACAGATGTTCTAGCCCAGCATAGCATGACAAGAGCAATGGTACTGTTGAACGAAATATCGAAAACACTAGATATATACAACTCTTTTTTAGATAGCCTTAAGATTTTTTTGTATAATGATCATCTTCTTAGGTGTTAAGTTTGTCAAAATGAGAAAATTGTACGGTAATTGGATTATTAATCTGATGTACAATATAAAAAAAATAAAATAAAAAAAATATTTTCAAAATTGATGCATGTTTCATAATTAAACAATTCTATTATATCTACAGGTTTTTTTCTCTTAATTTTCCGTTAGAAAACGTCTCTTAATTTTCAATGGAGGGCAGAATGTCGTTTTATTACATCTGCCTCTTTCATTTTCTCTATTCGATATGAAATATTTTTCTAAACTCGTCCCAATAATTGGAAAAAAATAACAAGCTGATGATCAGAAACGACGAGATAAGCAATCGGATCGGCAAACACCAACATCTGAATTACAAGCAAACATTCTAAACGGCAATCAAAAACCCGCTTTAAAAATTCTCTTCATGCGGCAATTGGTAGGCTGTAGGCGTAGGAATCGTATTTTATTTATTTACGAAATACGTTTGACATTTTATCTACGGAATTCGAATTTTGTTTACTGGCCACACTGATCAGGATTTAAGTTTTTCGATCAGTCATTTCGAATTCGGAATTACGAAGGATTAATGGAAGCGTTTAACATATTCTAACGGCCTGTTTGAAATATGTTCCTAAGTTGGAGTCACATATAGCTGATTTGCAAATAATAAATTTGAATTTATCTGCGAAAGGCGTAAGTTGCAAATAACGGCGCTAGCGTGGTCACAATGATAACAAGGATTTGTGTTGGATTTTTATTTACATTTCCGAATACCGTTTTGTGGGCGTAAATTGTATTGGACCCTCGTCAGCATATTTAATCGAGATACCTACAGAATTATGTTAACTAACAAATCATTCACGAGGCAACAAAAATAAATTTAGTAAAAAAAAAAGGTTCGCCTACCGGTTTCACCTAAGTATCTACCCTGCTCTCCCGAGAACTTTGGATCAGCGATCAAATAACCTGGAAAAATCGGCAGCGATTAGATGCTTTTATAATTTTCGTGGAAGAAACCCTCAGTATCGCCCTGGTATAAGACCACCGTTCAGAATTGAAACTTTGCTTGAAATGGCTTTAGCTGTGTTTGGTGACCAGATCTGAATAGCCAGGTATTTCCCACCTTTCTCTTCCCTATCTCCTTTCCCTCTCCTCTACATTCAGCCTCACAACATACCCCAACCGGGGATGCAATAGTCTCACCGGCTCCAGGCGGGAGCAGTTGGGACTCTTGAGCGGTATTCAAATAAAAAAGTAAAAAACCATGACGATTCACGGTAACTGTACCGTGACGGCATAAAAAATACAATAAACATACGTTCCTTGAAATAATAATGTTGCAGCTCTTTCAAAACGAGATATACAATGTACCTCCGTTTCTTGCATCTCTCACACACCGCACCGTAACGACTCCGAAGACTACTACTTGTAAGACTACAAGAATATTACTACTACTAATAGCCGTGACGATAATTTTGAAAGTATGGAATAAACTACAACGAGAATATTGAAGTGTGAGTGAATTCCAAAAATTCAAAAACGTCAAATGTAATTGCAATTCTTTTTTACACACTAAATACAAAATAAATAAATACATAATACTTAAGTCAAAAATGAGACAAACGGTGAACGTATGTCTGCACCCCGCCCCCCCCTCCTCCCCCAAAGAAAATATACAATCTTTCCCCTCACACGTGTAAAGAAAATGAAACGCAATTCCCGTCGCTGTAATAAGATATATAGGTTTCCTCCAAAGGAAAAAAGCAGTACTTCGGAAGAAACAGAAAAACGTATTTTGTGTATCTCAACTTTTGTCTCACCATTATTTAAAGCGTAAGAAAGAGCTGCAGCATTATAACGATAAGGAACGTATGTTTAATGCCTTTTTTCCGTCATGGTACCGTAACCGTGAATCGTCATGGTAATTATAAAAGTTTCCATTCTACAGATAAACGGATATTCCTAATTGTTTTTGGGGTGTTATGCCGTGATGCTCTACCTCCTTCTTTAGCCAACGTTTCAGATAGCGTACTAGTGTCCGAAACGTTGGCTAAAAAAAGAAGGTAGCGCAACACGGCATAACAACCCAAAAACAAATATCGAAAATAATTTTGGCCGTGAAAATCTAAAAACGTATCGGATATTCCTAAGTTTCAAAAACTCGTAAAAAATTTGTTGCTATCTAGAAATTTCCCACAAAAAAAAGAAAGGTACATTTCATGACAGTAGAACTAACCAAGAGCTTTAGTTCTTTCAGAAAATAGAATGTCAGCTTTATTGTAAACCTAAACATAAACTATATAGGAACACCACTATATAGTGGTGTATACAAAGCTATTTGTTTTCATTAAATCAATAATGCCGCCACAAAGTGGTATTTGCGGAATTTGAAGAAATAAATTATTGTTTTTATATCATTTTGATAGAAGTGGGCATTCACCGTCATTGTATCTGAGTAAGAGTATTTTTTCAAGTAAAACTATTTCATCACTTTTTCGCCACATTTCCTCTGCGCCTAGACTTTCTGATTAAGAATATTCTATTATCTCTGATATTGTATTAGAATCTAGAAATAAAAACGTGCTTCCCCTTTATCTATTAATCACTAATATAATTTATTGTTACGGAAATAAACTCACGAGTCAGAGAGAACTGAATAAGTTGTGTGGGACAAACATATTTTCCTTACGGAAAATGAATTATGTTATCAAAAATCTATTTGAACGACCTTTTTGTCCTTTTCGTGTCATCTCGGTCTATCCACTTCTTTGTCTTCCAAAGGAACTAGGCTACGGAGATGTGGATATGATGCGAAGAAAATTACAGCGAGACTGAATGTAGGCAATATAAAAACACATTAGGAGTAGGGTTTTCAAATAAAACGCCGAATAACTACTCTACATTGCGTTACTTTACGTTCCGCTAAAAACCGCGGTGCTCTAATGGCCGTATCGTTAAATTGATTGGAACGTTATTTATTTAGACCGAGCATAAAGTTAGAACTAAACCGTGCTGTAAGTCTACATACTGATGTAATGACGATAATGAAGACAAAGTACTCTTTATATTATATCCTCTCAAGGCTGTTTTAGAACAACTCGCTTCAGTTTTAACTATCAAATTAATTCTTAATTTCTAAACCGAGTTACGTACATTATATTCCTACAAACTGAAACATAATTAACAAATAAATTAATATTCGTGGAAAGCCAGTTTGTTTATGGTCTGACGTTTTAAATTAAATAAATTAAGCTGGTAAAGGTTTTTCACTCTTAAATAATGCTAACTTCTTTCGAATAGTGGGGGGTCAGAAGGGAACATCTAGGCCTGCGAGCCAGTCTAGGGCTCCTGACGTCGCCCTGTGGACCTCATCAAGAATGAATGACCATGTGTTCGGTGGTCTGCACAGCATTCACACTTCGCCACATGCTAACTAGGTTTCGTGTATCGAAATTTGCACATCATACCATGACTTTGCGAAGGCTTTCGATAAAGTTGATCACTTAGTGCTCCTAAGTAGGCTCGAAGAAAATGTTTTTTTTTCTTCTGAAAACTTATAGAAACTCTTTGGTAACTATTTGAATGAAAGGTAACAATTCGTATCCCGTAATGAGTTTAACTGTGGTGCACACCGTACAAATTGTAGTGTGCCACAGAGATTCAATTTAGAACCCTTATTGTTCTTAATCTTTTTATTGCAATCGAAAAAAATCTTATTCTTCGGTTTTTTTACTTTTTGCTGATGACATTAAACTTCTTGAAATAGGGTTATTATAAGTTATTGTAAGCTACAGGAAAATATAAAAGAAATTATTGGCCGGAGTATTAGTAGAGTTTTAACTTCCAAACGTGTTCAGTCATATGTTTTGCGCGATCACAAAATACAATATATTTTAATTACAAAATGAAAGATACGTCTCTGAAGCATATGGCGACTTTCAAAGACCTAGGAATTGCTATGTCGCTTGCTTAACATTGCATGCTCATATTGAAAAGATCTTCGAATCAGTCGCAGAGATGTTGGGTTTTGTAATACACAATTCAATTTAATTCCAACGTACCAACCTTGCACTTATTAGGCTGTTTTACATTAGCTTAGAGCGGAGCATTCTCGAGAGCAGATCTCAAGTACGGAGGGTCAGAGAACACCGTCTACTTACTAACGTCGAGAAAACACAAAATATTTTTTTACGGTACTCTACATGAGAGTGTTTGGTTTTTACCCACGGTTGTTTTCTACTGCACTTATCTTGGAAACGCTGGGTATCTATATTCATAAATTTAGGAGGGATGTCGAATTACTGCTGATGGCTTATAAGCTTCTTTTTTTTTTTTTTTACAGTTAATACCGCACAAGAGTCCCAACTGCTCCCGTCTGGAGTCAGCGAGACTATGGCATCCCCAATCGGGGTATGTTGTGAGGCTGAAGGTAGTGGGGAGGGGAAGGAGATAGGGAACAGGATGGTGGGGAAGTACTTGGCTATTCAGATCTGGTCACTAAACACGGCTAAAGCCATTTTCAAGCAACGTTTCAATTCTGAATGGTGGTCTTACACCAGGGCGATACTGATAGTATCTTCCACTCTGGAAGATACTATCAGTATCGCTTCTGAACGTTTTATTATCAAAACCAGAAGTTGTGGCTAAAACAGTTATATTACTATGCCCCGGATAATTTCACGCGAGGCCGCCAACTCAGATTTTAAATTCTTTCCAGGTGCATAACTAACTTACGAATGTTGATGCCCCTAGGAAAATTCACTAAACTCACTAACTGCCGCCCGGCAAATGTGGATATTTTATATCATGTTCTACGACGAATTTAATCATGAATATTATTAAGCATTAACTGTGTTTACCCACGCATAAACTTATATATTTTCCACACGTATCTTATATATTTATTATGCCAAATATTTTTTGGAATGTTCTTTATCGCTTTTGAAATTTATTGTTTTTTTTACTATTTTTATTTTTGTTAATAAGGCTGTTTAAAGAGTTTATTCCAAAGTTATATTATAATCCGTAGTATTTCTTCCGGACGAGCATTTAACATTAAATTTACATCATAAAAAATTAAATCATGAAATGAAATATTTTTTCATCAAGTCTTGATAGTCTTATACGGTTTATTATGTTTACGATATAAATATTAGTTTATTGCAATCTTTATGATGTATGATGGTGAAGGAATTACTTATTTTCTAGCACAACCCTGTCACGGAGCATTCCGCTTATACTTATGGCGCAGTTCATCTTATAATTGAATAAAAAGAGAATGAGTGACAAACGGTGGTGCGGGTGAGGGGAAAGGGCGGCAGAGAAGAGTGGGTGGCGTGTCACGTGGCACAATGCGAGATGGGAAATGAGCGGGTTACACAAAGGACAGGTTAATAATGATAAAAATCCTTCATTGTGGGACGAACCACGTGTCGGAGATAAATCATCTTTATGGTCCAAGTGCCTTAATGCAAGTTTTCGTACGTTCCGCTTAGCAGACAAACGAAAAACACTTCTCGGTTATGATACCTTAATCTTATCGTCAAGAGATCTTCGTATATAAGAAATTCTTAGTAAAAAGTTATTTGTTCCTTTCATGTTTTTTTACCCTCTCCACACAAGAGGCACTGAGAAAAGTAATGTTTCTCGGGCCTATGTCATTTTTGGGGTGCTGTATGGATGGCATTTTAAAGGAAAGGAAGGAGAGGAAGTTCTGGGAAAGAAAAAATGTAAGAGGGGTTGGTGGGAATCTAGGGTTCAGTGTGTCCAGGTCGTCCGCCGCCAGATCCAGACAAACCAACCCATGAACCCGGGCGCCCCTGCTAAGTCACCAAACGTAGCCCACCACTTGGGGTGATCTATAACAGAAGTTTTAGTTATCCAATAAACGGTTCCCGGGGCGACGGTACCCATTCCTGCCTCCCGAATTGTAAAAATCATTAATATGAACCAACAAACATACTAATTTCAATTGTCTGCGATTACACGAGTTAATTGATCCTGTGTAAAATTTCAATGAACTCAAATTTTCTATAAATTAATTAAGATTTCATTTTCAAAATTGGATTAAGCTTTGTGAAGAATTGAAGAATAATTATTCAGACAAGAGATAGGGCAGGTTTTTTTTTAATTACAATTTATAATGCTGTATTTAACATAAGTATATTTTTTGTTTAAATTTTTGATTTTCAAGTTTACTAACGGTGTTTATTTAAAAATCTTCTTTCTAATATTATATCAACAAAAAATATTTAATTTTGAGAAAAACTTTTTATAGATGCTTTCAGCCTCACAATTATAATAATTCAAGGGCTGCGCTAGTATATTTTCTTAAAAAACTTTATAATATAAAACCCCAAAAAATGAAATGTCCCAAAAAACTAAAGACATTTCTTTTGGAATTTTATTATCTAACTAAAGTTAAACAACACTTTTCTCTAGGTGACTTTAACATAGATATCAGTTAGCAAAAATGAGTCCTATGCCACAATTTATTCATTTAGGGGTAAACCAATTTTTGAGTACTGTTTTGTGGCCTCCTGTAAAATAAGTAAGATGGACATAGGACCATAACATTGCTCTCGGGTACAGAATTTATTTCGCGTTTTAAAGGAAATTGACACTTCTCCAATGTAATAATACCAGCTTCCTTTTTCAAGTTGCCTGCAAAGAAAAGCGTTCACAAAGCCGGGCTTTTATTTATATTAATAATAATGAAACTGTCTTTACGAGAGCCGTAAAACAACTTTAAAGGGAATATTATGTAACTTAAGTGTCGTAACCAGGAGGACCGTGATACGTAAGATGCATATAAATTGCGTGTTATTTCAAATCACAATGTTTGTAATTTGTAGAAAATAATAATATCAAACATGTTTAATTTTGGGCCGTAACATGAATACTTTAACTGGCACAGGGATTTTGAGTGCTGTTATTTCGTATTTAATAATAGCATTTGGGGATTTAGGTCGTAGATTTTACCCCTTGAATTTTGAGTCCCTTTATTTCTTTGTATGCTAATTTCCAGGGACTAAGCCCTTAATGTAAATAGTACCTTGCAAAGAAAGCCTGCATTATTTGATCTCGTAATAGCACAAAAGAAGCCTTTTCCTGGGAATATCCGAATTCTTTTCAATATTCTGCAACCCGTGGGTACTTTTTGAATGGAAGATTTTTGTCTTTACCGAATTACAAATTTTTTTTTTGGAATCTGGTATTTTTGCTGTGGTTCTTTAGGTTTTTCAATATGTTTTTTATTGCTTTAAGGGGCTATTTTACTATCCTCTCGATAAGTCGTCAAAATAACTGTACATTATATTATTATATATAATAGGGTGTGTCAAAAAGAACAGCCTTCTATTTTTTTCTACTTAAATAATTATTCAGGCAAGCGAGAGAGCATCTGTCTTTTTAAAATTATAATTGATAATTCTGCATTTAACATAAGTATACTTTATGTTAAAATTTTGGCAAGATTTTGTGTTATTCAAGTTTACTAACGGTTTTTATTTAAAAAGTCTTCTTTCCAAAATTATGTCAATAAAAAAATATTTTATTTTGACAGAAACTTTTTATAAATGCTTTCAGCTTCACAAATCCTACAATTATAATAATAGTTAGGTTAGGTGAGTGATAGTAGTTAGGTGAGTGGAAGTTTTGAATTCCTCACACCTTCTTCTATAATCTGCTGCAGTAGTAACTTTTTGCGCCAACAGGTGGCAGCACTGCAGTAGTTTGCAAAATGGCCGACATCAGTCTGTGATTGATTCCTGACTATAGAAGATGAAACATCCGCTCGCATTCATGAAAGACTGAAAAATGTGTACCAGATGCACTTCTAGACGACGGATTTGTTGCTTAACGCAGCTGTAGGACAAACACCGCCGGCTGACGAAAAGCGGAGCGGCAGGCCGTTGATTGCAGTGATTGCACACAACATTGAGCGAGTTGATGATATCATTCGTGGTGAACCCAGATAACTACAGATGTCGCAATCTCTCCCTCAAGGCAGTGTGACGATGATTATTCGACAACTGATTATTCAACAAAAGTTTGTGCAAGGTGGGTACCAAGAAAGTTAACCGGCCAGAATAAAGAAACAAGAAAAAAATATTTTTGTTATTGTTTTTGGGGTGTTATGCCGTGTTTCGCTACCTCCTTCTTTAGCCAACGTTTCGGACAGCGTTACAGTGTCCATCATCAGGGCAGATGACCCCCTGATGATGGACACTGTAACGCTGTCCGAAACGTTGGCTAAAGAAGGAGGTAGCGAAACACGGCATAACACCCCAAAAACAATAACAAAAATACTTTTTGGCCGTGAAAACCTAAAAACATACCTGAAGAAAAAAATAGCCAAATTGTGACCGGAGACGAAATATGGGCTATTTTTTTTAATCTGAATCAAATAGGCATTCAATGGAACGGCATTACACAAACTCACCAAGGACAAAAATGTTCAAAACTGTGATGGAGTTCTGGTTGTGAATATGCTTTTTACAACACTGTGATATATACCCTTTTTAAAAGATGGACCAAAGCTGTAGAAATGGACAGATATAATATTGAAAAATAACAAATTAATCGTCAATAGTGTGATTTTCAACCCATATTATTGCATTTTTCATGACTTAAAAGAGAAAAAAAATAGGAGGCATTACGTTTTGACTGACCATCGTATATTATTTGTTTTTTATTGGAAATTATAAAGTATTATATACAAAACAATAATATGTTACATAATATTCATTAACCATATTTTCAATTGGTAGAAAACTCGTCTCACGATATATAGCCACTATTGGGTTAGCTGTTAAAAGGAGGATGTTCTAGAATGTTTATTATTCATGGAACTTTGTAAATTAATAAATCGTTAATCGAAAATGTACATTACTTTATTAACAGTGCTTATGACAGCTATCAAGAGAATGTTGAAATACCCCCTTATTAAAATATGAGTATCTAATTAGAATCCCTAATTAGAGTTAGAGTACCTATTTAGAAATTCGGGTAGGTCCGAAAGACCAGTGGCTTTGAGCCCATGCAAAGATCGCTCATTTAAAACCAGACAAAGTGCAGAAAATATCTGAAATCGTATAAGTACCATCAACTCTTCTCTGATGAGTGGACGACACTGCATATAATTGATGTTACCTGGTAAGTTTTCAGCAAACTTTAATCAAAACAGGTGATGGTTTAGTTCAACTTCACGTTCACCTTTAGTCACTAGATCTGAATTGCCGAGTACTTCCCAGCTTTCCCTCACCATTTACTTTCACCTCATGCACAATGATGTCCAAAGTCTCTTTGGATTGAAACAGTGGAACCCTTGTGCGTTTAATTTTGAGACTTCATCGCGAGCCAAGAGACAAACGGTAGAAGTAACATTAATAAATTGTAATAATTGCCTTTGTGACCCAACAATGTCCAAGGGTCAAACACGTTTGACAACGGAATCCCATTTTGACTGTCAGCAATTGTTGTGGAAAACAAAGTCACGCGTGTTATTTCACTTGATTTATCGAGTTTGGTTAGTGCCTAGTTTAATTAATTTGGAAACACGGATTTATTTATTCACGTACGAAACGCCATGTTCCTTATATTCCCTGGCCAAATTCACCCTCATTTGTGAATTGTTGTTGTGATTTTGTTTTATTTATAATAAAATACTTTTTGTTCTGTGGGGGTACTTCTTAGAAATATAAAACAATCTGGTTTATTATGAGTCTACGTATTTACAATAATTATATTATAAGGTCACACGACCTGTCTATACTGGCTGCCAACTGAATCCAATCGGTAGACTGGCGAAAGCCCTCTCTCGACAGCCATTGCTTTTTCCGGGCACCCCTGCAGCATCTGTCGGCAACTGACAGAAGCTCTTTCCCTGCTGGCATCTGTCGGCATCCGATAGAAGCTCTTTCAATATGTTACAGTTGTGTAAGTTTAGAGAAGTAGAATTAAGTGATAATGACAAATTCAATACGCCACAATGAAAGGAAAAATACGTGGCATCACTGCAAATGGTTTTATACTCGGCGCGCAAGTCCGACTCTTAAATTATTTTTTTATTAATTCCATTATATCTCTACTTAATACTCTTTAAAACATCAATTCGCCTATTTAAAAGAAAAAAATACGCATTTTGGGTCTGTTTTTTTCATAAATGAGATACCCTTTAATTTTTCATCCAAATCTTATCAACGCCCATTTTTTTACCCCTTCATTGCTCCATTTTCTTTTTATAATTATCGTCGATTGACTTTTTTCAAAACATTCAAAATATGGATCTATAATAAATTATTATTAGTTATTTTGCAGGAAAATTGCTTCATTATATCGGTGTAGAATATTAAACCAACGATTCTCCCAATAATGAAAATTTCGTATAGGCGAATAAACAGAAAAGAAGGGTAACGTTTTCAACCGAGATTCGAGCCCCTAAAATCTTAGACTAGAGGCTTTTGGTTTGTGCCCCTTTTATATTTCTTTTCATTTCCTTTACATTTGTCTATTTTCCTTATTTCCAGTGAGAGTTGTAAATGTATTGTCTTCAACGATTAAATGTCACAATGAAGTTCGTAGGCTTCAATAAATTATTCCTAAACATTAGTATAATTATAACAATTTAGAAGGCTTATATTACATATATTTATTAACAACACTTTCTAGATTGTAATTAAATTCTGGCATAATCTCTGGCAATCACTTACCAAGATAGCGCCAAAAAAGGTGTTAAAAATGGAATATAATGTTAGTAAGTAGTTCTTAGTCGAATTATGATACAGTTACATGTGACCGAATGGGATAGGGTCGGATCAAACATTTTCTAATTTTTCAATTTACATTTATTGTAAGAGAGTTGGTTATAATACCTTCATTGATTATATATAATATAATAATTAAATAATATTTTATTTTTATATTTATGTTGTGACTTCTATTGGAAAATATTTATTCCTGAAGAAGGTCTAATTTATAATCAGTTCAATTTTTATAATCTTATGATTTGAAAGTGTATCGGTACCACATTCATCAAACAATTTTCATTGATCGTTAGAAACCTTTGAGTTAGAGCTATGTTTACGTATTACTAGTTTAATCCTAGGTACTACTAATAAAAAACCCATAGACTTACCGACTGGACTCTCCTCATTCCAAAAGGAGTCGTCAAGGGTGTAATCGGCCTCTGCAAAAAGCAGAAAGAAAATATGTCATTTCCACATCAACTCGCTCAACTTTACTCATCGTGATGTATAAAAATGATCACTACTCTAATGGAAATGATGATGTAATAATGAGTTGATGAAATGAAAATTCACAATTATAAATATGATAACCGGTCACAGTGAAGTACAATTCGTTAATCTTAACATTCACTATTGTTGTAAGTTTAAATATTGTGTACATGTTTCGTAGGTTTTTAAAATTCTAATTAATCATTTTTTGTCATGCATACCAATTAAATTATTTGCATTTTAATTTGCGATTAAATTTCACCCTTCGGTAAAATTTTTGGCATCTTTTGAATTATATATTTTTTATAATGTGCATCATAGGACATGTCGATAATTTTTTTTTTAGTTCTCTAAGACGTTTTTTAGTGGTGGACGTACCTTTTACCAGTAAGGAGTTCATTTCGAATGTGAAAACCATAAGTTTTTACATACGAAAATAGTAAAGAAAGTCAAATAAATAAGCTAAAGAATGTTGATTAATGCTAAGGGTAATATGCCGTGTTGCCCCAAAAACAGCACGTAATTGAAATCTTAAACCTGTTTTATAAATATTAAATTCAATATAATATACAGTACAGACTTCCCTACATTTAAACATACTTTGAAGTCGGTGCGTTTAAATTCACTTCAATCGTAACTCCAAGAAATTTAACAATTCATATGTATACTTCGATTTTCTTTAAAATGACAGTTTTACACAGCATTTTGCACTTTATTATAAACGATTTAATCATTAGGACCAATAAAATGCGTCAAAAGTGTGCCAAATTCATGGTAAAGAAAATAATCTAATTCTGTTGAGGTTTTCAAAACGTACAAAATCAATATTCAATATATATTACAAAGAAAGAGTAAATGAAAATAAGCGTCCCGCTAAAACTCGGAAACGAGTCCCAGTACCATCAAAGGAGTTATATGGTGTGGTAGTCTTCTATCCTCAATCCATAAAGAAGGTTCCCGTTTTTACCTGAAGGGCGTGCTTTTGAAGATATAAGGGCTGGATATTTCGCCCTCTAGAAATTTCAGTCCAGAATATTCGAGAGTATTTGAGAGCATTCCACAACATTCCAGAATATCCCGGTACATTCTGGAATGTTCGGGAATAGTCTAGATCGTTCAGGAATATCTCGGAATATCCCAGATAATTGTGGAACATTTCAGAACACTCTGGAATGTTGTGGAATATTCTGGATCATTCTGTAATATTCGAAACCTTTTTTGCATGTGTGGTGGTATATTAAGCAAGATCCGTCGTGGATTCGAACGTCAGTTCAATCTCATATAAATTTTCTGAGCGAAGCCAAGTACCCCAACTAGTATTATATAATACAACATACCCATCATCAGGGCTAAAGTATCGGTCACACATCTGCCCTGCTACTGTAACGCTGTCCAAAACGCTGGCTAAGTAAGGAAGTAGCGCAACACGGCATAACACTCCAAGAATAAATAACGATAATACTTTTGGCCTAGAAAATCTAAAATCATATACAGATAAACTAATTTAACCATTGTTTAAAACTATCAAATTTTTCTCGGGGAATATCAAAACGTAAGTACAAAGAACACGGTTTTATAATTTATGTCAACCCTTTCAACTCGACTAACAAACTAAAATTTATTATTTTAGGGTCCGTGATAAACTATAGCGTTATTAATTTGACTATGATTTTATTATTTCGGTGTTGTTATTCTAATAACGGAAATATGATTTATTTTCCATTGTGTCGCGTTATCATACTTCACTATCTGGAGTCCGAGGGTATTATACACTTTACAGAATAAATTCTAAATATCACAGGGTAAAGCACTTTGATAGGAAAACAGGTATATTTTTCTCGTTTGAACAATAATTCGAGATTTGTAAGAAGAAAATATAATACATAAAAGTGTTCTCACGATGGAAAACAGATGGTCGATAATTTATTTTTGATATTTTAATTTTCTCAACATGAAATTTTCACACAAATATTCCATTTTATCACTGTAGGGAGATTAAATTATCAAAAGACACGTAGTATTTTTTTTTATGAAAAATCATAATTGTTTCCTTTTTGGCAACAAAATTATTATTTCAAAGCTTCATAGCGTATGATAGTTTTTAGTGATAAAGTAGATTTTCTACATTAATTCCACGCAGGTGTCACTGACGAAAATATTTCCTCTCAGTGCCTAAGTCATCTTTGGGGATGATGTGTGGAGGGTCTTCTTATTAGGAAAGGTTTTAGGAAGAACCTAGTGTTAAAGAAGATTTTTTTTGCATTAGTTCTACCTAGGTGTCCCTGACAAAAATGTTATTCATCAGTGCCTATGTCATCTTTGGGGACGATGTGTGGAGGGTCTAAGTAAAGGTTCAGGGAAGGAAGGAATGAGGGATGGGTAGGAATTTGGGGGTCAGTGTATCCAGGAGTGACGGACGTATAAATTCATCCCTCCAACTGCGGTGCAAGGTGAAGTTCTAAGAGAATCCTTCTGAAGAGTCAGTCCTTCTCAACCAGTCTCTCCCGATCCGGCCTGCCACGCAGACGCACCCGCCCAAGATTCGGATAAACCTCACACTATAGACCCGGGCACCCTTGCCAAGTAACCAAACATAGCGAATGGGGTGACCTATTGCAGGGGTGTTGGTTGTCCAGTAAACGGTTCTCGGGACGGCGGTACCCACACCCGCCTCCCAAATTAAATAAACGAATAAATCAAAAGAGTTTATTATTTTCTCGTTATTTGTTTTTGGGGTGTTATGTCGTGTTACGCTACCTCCGTCTTTAGCCAACGTTTCGGACAGCGTTACATTGTCCATCATCAATTACACTGTCCACCATCAGGGCACCATCATTCGGACAGCTAGTCCGAAACGTTGGCTAAAGAAGAAGGTAGCACAACACCCCAAAACAAATAACGAAAATACTATTGGCCGTGAAAATCTAAAAACGTATTTTCATTATTTTCTTTCAATTTAATATAAATACATGATATTCGTTTTATCCTGGCTTGGATTTCCCAAATTGAGGATTTCATCTATATGACAATTTAAATTTAATTATTTAAATAATACGAAGTTGCGGAAAACAGAAAAATTTTACTTGAACTCACTTAGTTTTTACTGTTAGCTTACCCACATAAATATATCCTACAGCATGTTATAACATGCTGTCTCGTTTATACGTGATTATCTCTTTTATACATACAGACAAACGTTCCCTTACATTATTATTAGATTTTAAAGTGGCCTACTTTTTTTGTCAAAGGGATGAATAAATATTGAATTCAATTCGTGTTATTATTTGGCATGAGAAATATTTATGTTGCATGAGCCATGTAGAAATGACTGAAGTAATTTGGCTAAAGCATTTTTGGTAGCCGATAACTTTTCAATAGCAAATTATGACAGCTGCTTGAGTAATCGCCTGTCGGAAGGGAAATCATATACTCTCATCCCAAATATAGGCTGCTTTCTTGCAGATAATCGACTTTGCCTTGGTGGGTTATTTTGGTATTTTTTGGCTTTGGAACGAATTGAAAAAAGTAGCCTTTTCATTTTTGAATCAAAAAAATAATTTGTTCTGATTGACAGGAAAATGTTATTGAATTCGATTCAATTCAATTCATTTAACATTACCAAAAAAAATTCAATGCGTTTTTAAATGAGAAAAAATATAAAGATTAGATAAATTGTCATTAAGATAAAGTGGCAGAAACCAAATATACGTTATTCGCAAATAAAAGAAAAAATAATGGCTAGAATAATAAGAATTACTTTAGTTGATTATTAAAACGGATAGGTATTCGAATTTAAGAATAAAAACCTTCTTATTTTTTACGCAATCCAATATTGCAATCAGGTAAAATATATTTTTAGCATAGATCAATAAAATAAAAATTGAAATGCAGAAATTAATCGACAAATGATAAGGCTCTAAATAGTAAGTGTAAGCGAATTTCTTTTGGAATGCTGTAGCTTGTACGTAAAAACTTCGGCCGCAGTCGTCACGACGACATGTTTAAGATACCACAAACCCGAACAGATGTTCTAGCACAGATGTTACAGCAATACAAGAGGAATGGTGACATAAAAGAAAATTTATAAAAGAGTAGTTACATTTTTATATAACCTCACAAGTTTTTGGTATAAATACTTCCAACCTTTCCAAACGTTAATAATATTAAAATAAAATGTCTTGTGCACTGTAAATAGGTGATCAATGCGTCAAAAAAGTAAAAAAAGTACCTCAGATCAACATCTAATGCGAGTGAGTGTGACGTCACAAAACAATATCGATCTTTTTCAAGTTAGTGTAAGTAATGGCCTCAGAGTATTGGGAGATAAAAAAAAAACTAAGGCGGGCTTTGATTTATTTATTTTGCCATAGCAATATGCATAATGGGTTATGGATCTCATTGAAAAAACATCGCATATTTTATGGCATTTTTTGCTAAAGAAAATATAATATTTTAGCCAAGACATTGGTATGCCAATATTTCATCGAGATTTTTTTGAAATTTTATGCAATGTAATACTTTTTCTCATGAAATTCTTAAAAGGCAATAAATACGATTTGTTTTTAAATAAGAAACATCCCCGGATCACGAATAACCCGACAATATCAGAAAACTAAATAAAGTGAAATTTTTATATACCTATAAGAATAATAAGTTCTCTAGTTCTAACTCTAGAAATAGAAATATACCTTCCATCATTTTAATTTAAAAAAAAACATAAGTGACGAGGCACAGATGTTGCGCTGCCTTCGTTAAAAACGTCGTTTGTATTCATTAAAACACGAAATCCGCTGCTCTTTTTCGCGACATTCTGAGACAAACAGAAAAAATCTTTCAAACTATCACACTAATGACATGAACCTGATATAATGAGAAACAAAAAGCAGACTTTTGGAGTTATGTGACAGCCCGGGTATAGCGGATGTACCTAGCAAATAGAGCCTTCGCCATCTGGTGTTTCTAGGTCTGTGATGTCTGCTCTGATGGGGTGACTTTTATTTAATCAACATTGTTGATCGATCATCTTCCAGCATCAAATAAATAATACTATATTCAGCACTCAACGAATGAAAGTGTTGGCGTGTTGTACATATTATTAGTTTAGACATGTTGTAAGATTAAACACCTAAAAAGACTTTCCTTGGGTTATAGTTTTTTTTGTTCTTATCGAAAAAACAAATGTCGCATTAATAGAATCAAAGTTTGAAAAGAAGTATTGAAAGATCTAAACTTTGATAGTCGGATAATGTGTGGGTAAACAACGCATTACTATGAATTATGATCTGGAGGAAGACAGCCGAAGATCCTCAAGATTGGGTGTATTTCCTTGAAAAAAAAAATTTTTTTAAAGCGATGATTGTGTGATTGACATCGTTAAACAAGATCTGCCAACAATGACAAAATTTACTAATACCAAGTGAAAAGGCAACATTTGAACGAACTCATTTCATTATATCACCAACGAACTTTCTGTTTTCAATGCACTCACGATAGGTAATAGAAACTACGTACTGCTATTCCACGTGGAATGGAGCTTAATAAATTGGACATGTCTGCCTCAAGCAGATGACAATATTATTATAAAAGATCCGGCGAGCTGGTTGAACGAGAACAGAACAGAAGCAACATGGCTAGATTGGTAGATTGCATCGTCAGAGCGGTGCTTAAGAGCTCACGTTATCCAAACATAACTCCTGCAGCATTCTGTTCCCCGCACCACAGATAATACTACCCCCTGGGAAACAATAGAAGCCTTCATGTTTTTAGAACCGTAGAGCCATATCGATACCTTTCCGAAGAAACCATGAATATCTCCCACTTCGTTGTGTTTTCACAGGATTATAGGAAAACTAGGAGACAAGGATTTTCGCTTTGTTTCGTGGGAGATGTAAGAACACCCCCCGTGTTGCGCTCCGAGTAATTAATACCGAGCCACGGGACTTGGAAGAAACCGCAAAACCTTAATATTATTGCTATTATTGCACCATCAGCTGCTATCTGTGAAGTTAAACTTTGAAAAACTTAGCTGAAACCCAGCTTCGTTTACGTGAACTAATCACTATATGGTCAAGCAAATTTGTGAGTCTATTTGGTAAGCATTATTTTTGTTTGGTTTTAACAAACTCTGATAACTGTGTATTTGGTTTTCAATGGTATTAGTTTTTAATAAACTAAATTTATAAATTCAATGGGATTCTTTGAATCCTTCTCTTATCTAATTAGCCAGCTAATCAAGCAGATCCTGGAGAAATTTGAGGGACCGAGCCGGGTAGTTTTAACGGTGTAGATTTAAAAAGTCAACATGAAAAAGTGATTTGTGTGAAAATAAACTAGAAAACTTATGTTGAACCGGGGTGTGTTTTTACTGTTTGTGACCTTAAAATTTAACAAGCTTACTATGTCTTTCCTACCATGACAGTTATTTTCAGTGTTGATTTGGTACTATGCAAAGTGATGAATGATTCAATAATAGTGGAAATAAAAATAATGATTCCATTTCATTTATTTTGCAGAAGCGTAAATATCTGACAAAAAATGTATCGTTTTATTGAAAAATATTTTAATATTTGTTGAATTTGTTAGTACCGTAATCCATTAAGGAGACTTAAAATGCAGTTTAATGGCATTATAAAATACAAAATGACTGCATGTCCATTGTCCGTGCACCAAATGTATTTTACCACGCAACCGTACTGTTATCATATTCCAATGGAATATTGCTCTTTGTGCAGTCGTTAATAATAACGACATGGCCGCTAAATGATTTCCGATAAAATGCGTTTATTTTTAAGCATTTTCTAACATGCAATTTATGTTTTATCTGGCACATATAGATTATAAAAAGTTACTGTTGAATTTATGATACCTATATAAAAATTATGGTTTCCTAGAGCCATGAAATATTATCGTTTTACAGAGATCAGTTTTATTAATTTTTAATTATCTTTTTATTATATAAGGTGATCGATAGTTCGACTGTTGGGATTTTTGCGATAAAAGTTAGCGGTTGTGCTCTAAAATAATCGGAATATAATTTTGAAAAGTTTGCAGTTTCCTTTTGGTAAAAACAAAGTATTCTGACCGTTTCGCAATAAGCTAAAAATTAGCTTAGAAAATACTCACCTGGCTTTACAGATCTAATTAGTAAACAAGGCTAATTATGTGACAAGTTAGATTTATTTTCACTCCTTTAGTAAACGTTCCGGACAACGAAACAACGTACGTTACATCAGGGCAGATGTGAAATCGATTGTGGTGAAGTGCGTGCTCATGAATATGGATGCGATAACGTGTTACCAATCTCTAGGAGCTGGTATTACATTACGATTTTATGTTATTTTCTGCGTTTAGTTTTAATGTAGCCGTCACTTACCGGATACGAAAAAATATTGAGTCTAGTTCCGTCGTCTTTGTTAACATTACTAATCCCATTTTGAACAGCGTTGTAGTGTCAGATGGCATTAGGATGGGCAGATGCCCTGATTCAATCACATTGTACGCTGTCCAAAACTTTAGCTAAATAAGGAGATAGAGCAACACGGCATAATACCCAAAAATAAATCACGATAGTACTAATTATATTTTAAGAGAGGTTCTAAATCCATCCCTTATTTCAAAATAATAAGCCATTTCTATAACAAAACTGTTACATTGTTCACAAATCTAATACTGACTTTTGTACATATCATGAAAGTAGGTATCTACAAATCCTTTGCTGCCTTTCTATGCGGACGTAAAGATTTTTTCGGAATCAATTTAAATCCATAGCCTAAAAAAGTAATAAAACTATTTTTCCCCAATCAATCACGGCGGATTCACGGGCACTTGACGTCCAGGTTCATCAGCATTTCACGGAGCCCAATCCATCAAAGGGTTCATCAAAATGTACCCAAGGGCTGCGAATTTTCATCAAAATTTATTAACCGAATGAGGGATGATTTTTAAAAATAAACACGGGTGTCCTCAAATCACAAAAACTCCAAATGCTTCATAATTTCATAAAATTGTATTTAAGCGAATTTAAGAGTAAACTCCGTTGGTTTATCATAGTTTATAGGGGCTTTTATTGCTTGCAGTCCTCTCGGCGTAATCAACAAACGAATGCAAATTTATTTTCAAAATTTCTTTCTGTCATTAATTTAACAAACGCAATTTGAATGAGTTATCACTGGAAATTGTTGGCAATGTTTAAATTTAAATAAAATTAAAATCTGATGAATTTACTCATTTTGATGGCGTTCATACGCTTTTCATCGGTTTATGATTCCAATAAGGCTTAGGATTTCATGAGATTTATTATGACACGATTCGTTAAATTTAATGGTTGGTTGGATTTTTTTTCTCACTTTTGTGTAAGAATTTCATTAGACTTTTGCGATAGAATTTCTTGGTCAATTTTATCATTTGCGGTTCCTTTTAACACAATCTACAGCAATATTACTTTTTGTGTCAAAAATAAATTATTTATCAATTTTGTTGGCGGATTGGAAATGGAATAAAATAAAACCGAAGTATCAATAGTAGAATTAATACATGTCTAAGGAACGGACTAGCCTTTATTTTGTAATAACAGGTAACAAATTAAAAAAAAAATAAATAAAAATAGGAAAAAATATTTTAGTAAAAACTACTTTTATTTTTATACTGTTTTATCGACCGGGTTTTGCTAACCGTAGCCTCTTGAGGGCAAGTAATTCTACTTTAATCTAAAATAATCTAACGGCTTCTCCGAATTTACTAACAATCATCTCATTGAAACAAACCACACATTTAGTAAAAATACAGACAACAGTTTACCACATAAAAACGGAAAAGGGATCATACTGCATAATTTAGGAGCATTAGAGTTATGTAAAGCCAAAAATATTAATAGCAAAGTCATCGACTTACAAATAAACCTAAATAAAAGTCCGGTACTTAGGTTGTTCCCTATTGACAAAAGCACTCTCTTCTCAATTCTCCACCCAGGCTTACCTCATCCAATAAAACTCAGCCCATTTTTTGTAAACCACAGTGAAAGTTTGATATATTTATAACACGTGTTATTTGTAGATTTTAAATTTTATTAGCGTATTATACTGCACTGAAGAACCTTCTGTTATAGCGAAGCCGGTAGGCAACAAATAAGTGGTATGTACTAATTTATTTTTATTTATGTTATTGTTTCATTAAATTATAATTTCACGTCACGAAGTATTTGCTTCATATGAACCAATAAACATTTATTTTTGAAGAACACGTGAGACACATAAACAATAATAACATTTCCAAATTCTCTTACCACGTTAAGAGATAAATTACAATATTCTTCATTTAACAGCAAAGTAAAATGATTAGATAACTTAGAAATAAAGAAATAAAAAATTCAAGCAAGGAAGATTATTATCATTAAAAAAAGACTTTGATTCAGTCCTATTTTAATGTTCCAATTCTCCATACTTTCTGTTTCTTTCTCCCACCCACCACTCTTTACTTACTTTATTACACTTTATCACCAATGAATTTTACCAATTTTGCAAAAAAATTAAAGTGCAAAACCAAAAGTGTAAAGTTAGATTATATTTAACTTTGATTTAGGAACGCTGGTTCTGAAACCGGTCGGTAAAATACTCAAAATCAAGTGTTTCTTTATTATTCATAATAAACAACCGCAAGTTTTTGCTGAATACAATACTTTAAACGATTTTACTTAAGCGGAGGTCTAGAAAACATTCACCGTGTACCGTTAAAATGTTGCACATTGCTCACATGAAATAAATACCTACTCATTCTGCAAAAAATCGTTAAAAATATCTTCCTAGTGATTTATTTTGAGTGCACAATCATGTGTGCAAATATGAAATGTAGAAACCGTTTGTAATGCTGTACAGATAAATGTAGATTGTCCGAAGCTAGCGGCCAGAGGGATAGAGGTAGAGTGGGGAACAAAGCCACGAGGAAACCACGGCTTGTCCAGTGATGAATTATTAATTCGGATTTCATACTCCAGAGTACTTTACCCCAGTTAAGCGGCGGTACAATAATGGAAGTATGTGACCGGAATGAAAGTAACTCGTTTTTTCTGACGATAAAAACTAGCTAGCCAACAAACCGTCATACTGCAAGGAAGAATGAGAGGGTGGAACCTAGATACCTCACGTATCTCTGCCACTGCACACGTTCTTTGTTACTCCACATTCATGCGAACCATTCTGTTACTTAGACTCTTGAAATGATCCAACTCCAGCATTTGATTCACTTGATCAAGGCATGTTTCCCTTGAGATTTCATCATGCGTGTTATAAATATCTAAATACCATCAGTTCTACGAATAACTACCAAATGTACCCACTCCCCCATTGCCCAGAATACTAATAGAGGGAAATAATTATGCCAAGTCAGTGGATATCTTTAATTCATAACTCAATGAATAAATAAAATTATTGCTGGGACAGTTATTTATTCCCATATAAAAACCTTAAAACAACGTTGATAAATAATAATAAATAAATCGCTTCTGATTTTCCATTCACATAAACGCTTAGTAAAAACATTAAATAAAAGCAATAATTATATCACAGCATAATTTATTTAGAATTATCTCTAAAATTTTGTTCCTTTGAAAAGGCAAATTGTCCTGGTATGACCTAATATCGACCTGACTAGACATTATAACCCTTACGCACATCTAATTAAAATAAAATGAAACGCATTGTGCATGGTATCGATAAATTGTTGCTTTGGATTGCAAAATTGGAAACGTTAATGTATTATCACTATTAAGTATCATAATACTTTTGTTTACAGCAACACTCATCAGCGATGTACTAGAAAAAGTGTGACGAAATTGGTTGAATGACGTATTTCATCAAAACAATGTTTATAAATCGTATACTGAATACGTTTTTGTGCAAGTTGCCATAGCTTTATTCATGTACCTACCATTCTCTTCGTTTACTTCTACTATATTTCGTAAAGTCTTATTATTGAATTAGTTCGTAAAAAAATGTTATTATGAAAAAACATAAAATATAAATTACATTATTGCTGTTTATATCTTAACCATCAACTTCTCCATAAAGCCCGTTACGTATAAATGTATATTTTTCTCAAATCCCATGAAAAAGTGTATTATGCAAATGAATACTGTTTCAATAGCATAAATATTAATAATTTTCAACAAAGAAAGGAACACCATTCGCCCACTCCAGGGAAGGAAATAAAACAACTCTATCAAAATATCACGTATCATGGATATCAGTGAATAAGCAAACAACATATCGGTGACACTTCTGCTTTTGCAAATCGATCTCCTCGTGCGCAAGATATATTCTTTGTATTTCAATTTCATCATGCAATATGCGCGCGAGAGAACTGAACTAAAATCATATTACGAGAAACAGAAAATGGAAGATATAAAACTTTAACCTCTTTATAACTCTAGCATTTAGATTATTCGTAGTAAGTTCTTTTTCAACATAAATAGCGAAAACCATCTCTTCAACAGCCAAGATATTAATATACGACAAAGTAAATAACACCCAAGTTGTGGTGTGTGTAAGTTGGTTTCAATAACTCAATTATTTTTTTTTGTTCCTGAACTTGAATGTCAACACAATGTATCGTACAACTATAATAGATCATAATAATTAAAATAAATAATTAGTAATTTAAAATTTTATGAAAATTAATCGTTTTGTAGACTGAGAATTTGCCATTATTGAAGAAGAAACTTAAAATCATTGCAGAATAAAAAAAAATTTCAAATTATTCCAGAATAAAAAAATAGTTTTCAATATTTTTAAAATTGGACAAATTCAGTAGGGATTAAAATTACATCAAACTGTCTCAATAAATGAACACAAACACAGTCCAGCGGTCTAGAGTGTAGAGTTTAAGAGTATCGTGGAATGCTAAGTGCTATTTGCTCCCTGTTGTGCAGTCTTATCCCGCCCTCGTAATGCAGGTACAAAGCCTCAGCATTTCCTGCAGTGCCTGTCCACAATGCTCAACACAGCCTGCAACTGGCGGAAATAGATCGCCAAGAATTAACCAAATAACCGCAGAAGCCTCCACTTCCCTAAACATCTCCCTTCCTCGCAACAGGACTCTCACGACTGCTAACCTCGCCACCCGTATCACTAAAGCCTCTGGGAACATTTCTAACTACAACAACATCATAAAATATCAATTATTGAGTAGATATTGGTACTAAATTAATAGATAAACAGAGTGTCAAAATGTAAGATTTCTTACTTTCCAATCCCTTGTTATTCGATTGTGATAAATAGTTAACTTTAAAAAAACTTCTTTCTAATTGTAGTTGAAATTGTCTTTTAATTGTTCTCCGGTTGTTTTATTTATTTATTTATTTATTAAAATATCTAGATGTACATAAAAACATAAACTGCACATCTCACTAGGGCATTCCTGTATCGAGATGTGCAGTCTTACAATAAAAATAAAAATAAAAAACAATAATCGAATAAAAATAAAAAACATACATATAAATTCACAAGAAACACTAAATATAGTTTACTCAAATATTAATTACAGCTGGGCGGTATGCTCATATTGCTCTTAGTTGGCCACAATAATATTCTACTGTAAACTAAACATGTTCAAGGTACCTGCAGTGGCTTAACAAATGCATTCATAGGGTGACCATACCGTCAGTAACAGTAGATTTACGAGTATTAACAAAAAATAAATAAAAATAAAGGTAGGTAAATAATAATAGATAAATAATAAAAAGTAAATAATAATAATATTGTTACCTGAGAACAATTAATAACATTATTCTCATATATCATAATCACGCCAGAAGTTTATCATCATATAAATCACGTATTTATAATAAACATTTGGAAACCTGTAAATAGTGTAAATGGTATTATTGTGATTCGGTGTTTATGTATTTAAATCTATCTTATAATGTATCATGAACTTGAACAAAATATGTGTTAAGAATCCACGTACATTATTTTATGATATATTTTACAATTATTATGCTTTCTTTTTTTCCTTCCCCTTTAATGTTTATTGTTAAAATGTATTTCTTCACCCTTAACTTTTACCACATCTAACCATTAAATCAGTAACCTTTAAAACTGATTTTTGAATGCATTTAATCACAAAAAAATAATTATATCTAAAAGCCCAAAAAGGCGTTTATAAAAAAATACTATTAAACTCTGTTATTTATGTTAACTGTTGGCCTCCCAAAAAAAATAAAAAAATAAAATGCTTTAACCCAAATTTATCTACAAGTATCAGTATATAAGCATACATGCAATAAGTGTATTTAAAAAAAATGATAGTTAAAAAAAAAAATTCATGTTAACGTTAATTAAATTATTATGTCGATGATTTTACCGTTTAATATATTATTAATAATTAATACAAAGTTATATCATTTAATAATATTTTTACTTAATATATAAATAGAAATGTGTGTCAAAAAGAGGGCTCAACTATTTGGGCCTATCTATTTTTGCCAATACAGTCAGCGACAAAGGCACAAGAGAGGTTAACTGAAATAAAAACTCTTCAAGAACATCTTGAAGAGGCAAAAACAAATTAAGTAGTTCGTATAACTCCAAAACAGGTGATTGGTTGACAAGGATATCCAATCGCCTTTTCGTCCTCTCTCCTTGACACAATGTAGAAAGAAGGTGCTTTCTGTTAACACGGCGTTTTTTATAGAAGTCAACCAGGCGTGTTGAGACCAATTCATATAATAATTGGTTGTGTGAATCTTCCTTCGTCATTCCCCAGTTAAACGTGTGTACCTGCTTAAAATGTGTAACGCTATAAAGAAACAACGTGGAAAAGTCCAATATTCTTCGTAATGCGTTCCTTTTTTGTCGGCTTACCAGGACTTAATTAATCACATTAGGATATCTTCTACCTTTTATTCTGAAAATTGATTATTTTTCTTTTTCCCTCTAAAAGTAAAGCTGGATAATCCAGTTTGGATCGCCTCTTTGAATAATTACATCCGAAATGTTTTTCATCAAAATAAAATAAATTCAAACAATCTTCCAATTCGTTTCACGCGAAGTGGGGTTAAAACTGGAGGCGTCGGCTTACCTTTTTTGTATTTTTCAAATCTCATTTAGCCTTGTAGAAATATCAAAGTTAGAACCTCTATTTCTCTTTATAGGCTTACAAAGCTAGGCGTGTACAATTCTTATACACTAATATATACAAATATTATAATACAATCTCTCAAAAATAAAGTCGAATATCATGGAAATATGTTTTTTGGAACTAATAAAGTAATTTTGTTTAACTAGTTATTTAAAAAAAAATCATATATACTAGTGAGTGCTGCACATTTTTTTAAATGCTTAGAAGTATGGTTTTATTATATTACTTTGAAACAATAGGGACCGAGATTACTTACATGTTTGTCAAAACATCAAAGTAAAAAGCATTTATTTTTTCACTCTAGGAAAACAGATTTTTTAAAATTTTAATTATTGGTATCCTGTGTAGTTAAACCAAAACTAAACATCGAAAGCCACCCAAATTTCACTAATTATTATTCTGAAACACAGGCCCTAGGACGATTAAGGCGCGCAACACAGTATCACACAAATTTTTCACAATGCAGACATTCTTAGTAAAAAACCTTTATAAAAAATATCAAAGTGAAATAACACGTACGGTTGTAAATTTCTACTATCTCCTATCCTTATCCTATATTCCTCTTTCTCTCCTTCATACTTGAAAAAATTGTATTAAGATACAATAAAACTCCTAAGCAACTTTAACACAAGAAACTTTTTTGACCTAACTTTAATTAACTTCACGTAAATATTCTATTTTTATATCATATAAGCTATTTTTTTTACAAATAAATAAATCAATACTTTAACATGTTTCATCTCAATCTGCACATCAACCCTGATGATAGAAAGTGCAACTGTCCGAAACGTGGGCTAAAGAAGGAGGAAGCGCAATACGGCGTAATAACCTAAATAATCATGAAAACACTAATTCGGCATAAAACCACAAGTTGCCATACTTTTATTTGCAATTTGCTATGTTCGCCCTGAAAATCAAATAAATTTTTTATTAGTTCCACACAGAACGCTTTAAGAAAAAAAAATATCAGGGCCTATGAAACCTTAGGGGATGATGTGAGGAGGGTCATTTTAAGGAAAGGAAGGAGAGGGAGTTCTGCGAAGGAAAAAGGTACGAGGGGTGGAATTATAGGAATCTTGGAGTCAAAGTGTCTAAGAGTGACGGAAGAATGAATCCATCCCTTCCACTGCAACGCAAAGCCGATGGGTCGAGAGAGTCCAGCTGAAGAGGTCTAGGTTAGGTTCACCACTCTTTCCCTATCTGGCCCGGCACACAGTAGATAGTTAAACGCAACCGCCGCGAAAACCTAGACAAACCTCAACCCATTACCTTGGGCACCCCTTCTAATTCATCAAACGTAGCGTACTACTTGGGGTGATCTATGGTAGGAGTGTTGGTTATCCAAAAAATGGTCCCGGGGCAGCGGCACCCATGCCCGTTTCCCAAACTGTTGATAATATTTGTTCTGAAAATTAACAGATTTACAGGATACGATAGACAATTAGTCTAAGGTAATATGGCATCACTTTTCTGTCCAAGGTAATATGGCATCACAATACTTAGAGGTTATAATATGGTCAAACGAATATTTCTGAAATCTCTCGATAAAGAAATAAGTGCATATTCATTTTCAGAACAGGGGTATCACTTTGTGCTCATTTTCAAAGTGGTTTTAAATGGGCTGCATGGTTATAGCAATTACAAAATTGTTTTGAAAAAAAATCATTTTTCAGGCTAGGAAAACACAACATTACATGAATGAAATTTGTCACTGGCGTCAGTTTTACACCTAGAAAACTTAAAAATTATCATATTACTCAATTTTTTTGAATACTCTGTTTCATAATAACTTTTGAAAGTTTATTCCCGTCAAAGTAATATATCATTGAAGAAGAAGATGATATTAACAAATCTAAACTAAACTTCGAAAAAGAATAAGACACAGAAACAATAAATTACGATCGTAAATGGTACTTGAACACAGGATTTCTCGTCATACCGGGACAAGCGCCTTAACCAATTCGTCCATTAAGACCTCCTATTTTTAAGTAATTTTTGTCAAAATATGAAAAAAAAAATTGTCGAAGATAATATTGTTAATTCCGTATTTAAAATATGAAATTAATAACTTAAAAATAAGAGGTCTCAGTGGCTGGATTGGTGGCGCTTGGCAAATAGTTTTTGTCAAAATATTTTTAAAAAAATGTCGAAGATAATATTGTTATTTGTGAATTTGAAATATCAGGATGACTCAAATGACTTAAAAATAAGAGGCTGGATAAGTTAAGGCGCTTGTCAAGTATTTTTTGTCGAAATGTGAAAAAGAAATTAGCTGAAAATAAAATTGTTTATTCTTAATTTGAAATATGAGATTGAAAAAATAGCTAAAATAAAATAGCAAGATTGAAATAACTAGATTGAAATGAAATAGAAATATAAGATTGAATAAAAATAAGAGGCTGAATTGGTTAAGGTGCCGGTTCGAGTGAGAGATACTGGGTTTGAGTCCTAGTTGCGATCATTATATTTTTATTTTTCTGGTCTTGTTCTTTTTGATATTTAAGTATTAATAATAATAAAAATAATAAATTTTCTATTTAAGTTTCTAAATTATGTAAAAAAATACTTACATTGTTTTTCATGTGTCTGTGTATACGCAAATGTTATTACTATAGACACATTAGTCTAGGGATATTTATATTTGTATCTTAATATGTTATACATTAACCAAAATAATGCTCTGTAAATATCCGGTTTGTGTCTCAAATAAATAAATAAATAAATAATAATGGTTTTTATTCCAGGATGTGGGGAGGATAGTGACATCCCACACGTTCCATATAATTATATTTATTTACACAACAGATTTTTTAAAATATAGAACTAAGTACATAGAATAGGAAAAAAACAAAAAAAAAACAAATTATCAATTGTATGTAGGGCGTGGTCTGAGGTGAGCTCGGGCCCAGCTCTCACTCAGGAGTGGCGTTTGGCTCGTTTTTTATTATTTTTTTCAATGAATCATATTACTGTCGGAACATTTAAAAAAAAAATGATGAAAGGGTTTCGAAAATGCTAGTGATGACTCCATTTTTTTTAACCAGGGTTTACAAGCATTAGTTTCGCCTTTTGTATTTGAGCCTTTTTGGAACATTGTTCAGTGAGCAAATATTTGCACGTGCCCGAAGGTGGGTATATTTGAGCAACGCCGTATACGTTCCTGTTTGCGCAATGCTTTGGCAATTTTGCAAACGTAATATACTTCAATCGGTGAACTAGAATGTGGAAAGCCCGGAACGGAAACAAATACAACATGCAAGAAAATGTCGTCGATTTTTAACGATGCCGAATATGATCAAACCTGTATTTGCCTGAAGAGAGGGTGAGGTTATTTTAGTGTGGAAGCAATCGTTAAAATGCCTTTAATTCAATTTTTTTTCAGTTTCGTCGCATTTTTTACCAGAGAATTTTTATTCAATAGGATAATACCTACCTATTTTTAGAAATGCTTAAAGATTAAAACTATGGTGATTTACTGAATCTCAATAGACAGGTACGTCAAAATATATTATACAAGATATATCAAATATATTTATTTATTTAAACGCCATAAAATGACTTTTACATTCCTGTGTACTACAGGAGGGTATCAGTATTTTAATAATGACAAAAATGAAATAGTTAAACAATATTTAAATAATATACTAGGTTTATATGAGACCTGAAATAAAACAATATTATGATTTTTGTTATTATTTTTGGGGTGTTATGCCGTGTTTCGCTAACTCCTTCTTTAGCCAACGTTTCGGACAGCAGCAGTGATGATGGACACTGTAACGCTGTCCGAAACGTTGGCTAAAGAAGGAGGTAGCGAAACACGGCATAACACCCCAAAAATACTTTTCGGCCGTGAAAACCTAAAAACAATATTATGATGTATGTGTGACAAAAGCTAGTATATATGATCTGATACAAATATGTGTTTCAATGAAAAAAAAAATAATGTGAAATCTTAAGGAATAGAAAGTTTTATTTTTATTTTTATATGAATAACGCACAAGAGTACCAACAGCTCCCGTCTGGAGCCAGTGAGACTATGACATCCCCATGACATTCATAGTATTTAGGGGTATGTTGGGAGGCTGAAGGCAGTGAGGAGGGGAAAAAGATGGGAAGAGGAAAGCAGGGAAGTACCTGGCTGTTCAGATCTGGTCACCAAACACGGCTAAAGCCATTTCAAGCAACGTTTCAATTCGGAACGGTGGTCTTACGCCAGGGCGATTTTGCCCATCCTCCTCGCAGCGGGCCGGATCGAGTTGATCGGATAGTTGAGGAGGACCTATCAAACGTTCCAGTCAGGAGGGATGGATTCATACGTCCGTCACTCCTAGACACATTGACCACCAGCTTCCTACTCATCCCTCATACCTTTTTCTTCGCAAAACGTCCTTCCCTTCCCTAAAAAGACCTTTCATCAATTAATCTCAAAAATAGACAAATGTTAATCTGAATCACAGGTTTTTTTTTTGGTTTATTTAAGGTGTTCAGTCAAAAGGTAAATTAATGATGGTTTCTCTAATTATTTTTTTTATAAAATAAAGGTGATTAAAAAATAATAAACATTTAAAATTGTTTATTGTTTTCGAAAGTCCTGTCCTGTATGATGGGAAGCTTTGAAATTCAAACATAATTGAAGCAAAGAGCCTCAAAAGCTAATTTTCTTTACCGGAACATTGCCCTTACAACTCTCATATCATCTTATCCTATAAAATCGGCATATAAATAATTATCTTACATAACCGTAATACCCGAACAGTAAAACAATAAAGATATGATGGAGCTCGGGTCCGGCCCTTGGGCAGAATTTATTTGTAAAAGTAAGTACGACACACGAAGCCTTCGCCTGAGATGAATTCTATTCACCTGGGACACGGAGAGGTTGAAAAGGATTTAATCAAGTTACGAACGAACACGTGAGAGATATATTAAGGGCTGGTTCCGTGAACCGAATCAAAGGGTCAATATACCTTTTGTTTTAAATAGGAGGGTACTTTGATATTACATTATTTATTTCATTAAAATATTTAGAGAGCTTCTTTTTTATTTAGACCTTATAAAATAATATAATGCTGAAAATCATGTGCAAAGAAGTTGTATTTTGAAAAATATGCCACATGATAATATTAAAAATAATAATCTGAACAGTAAAAAAACTAAATAAATGGGCAAATGAAACGCTAACAAAACTTTACCTATTGACAAAATTTTTTTTGTAGGATTCAGATAAAATATAAACCTTCAATCTGATATTATATTGGTTGATAATACTTGTGTATATACAAGAAAAGTAATTATTTTTACATGAGCTCCATACAGGAGGCCCTGAGGAAAATAATTTCTTTCAAGGCCTATGTCATCGTTGGGGATGCTGTGTGGAGGGTTTTTTTTAAGGAAAAGGAGAGGAGAGTTCTTGGAAGGAAAGGGGTTTAAGGGGTGGGTAGGAATCTAGGGTTCAGTGTGTCCTGGTCATCCGCCTCCAAGACCTAGACAAACCTCACCCCATTAACCCGGGCACCCCTGCTAAATCACCAAACGTAGCGAACCACTTGGGGTGACCTATGGCAGAATGAATGAATCGGCGAAACTGGAGCGTTTTGAGGGAGGTCTTTAGGTATTTGAATATAGGACATTATAAAGCTCAAGTAAAAGAAGAATAGATATATGGGATTGGTTTGCATTTTTTAAAACCATGATTCTGAATTCAATACGAAAAATATAAAAATTGTGTTTAAAAAAAAAAAAAATTATTTAAACATTTTATATTAAAATTACAATGAAGTCTTGTAGTCTCCCAACTAACAGTCTACTTTATACTTTTCAACTAAGGATCTTTAAATTGTTCTCTAGACTTTATGTCCGGGTTAAATCTTCCCCACAAGAAAAACTAAACCCTTCCACACAATTTTCCACAAATGATCATCTAGTCAATCCACGCGACGTAATTGCATTGTATAAGTAGTATAATAAATACAAAACTATACAAGAACAACACGTCAACCTACCAGAGACCATATGGGAAAATACTTCACCGACTCCAGATATTTTCATATCAGAGGGTTCGGCTCGATAGAACTCCTAACTGGACCGATAAATCCTACTGATCTCTCAATATAAATATTTAAAAAATCTTTCGTAATCCTACATGTGTTTAATATGACTGATTTTTGCATTTTTATATAAAGATTCTTTGACAAATCTAATAAGCCTAAATTTTGAATTAGAGAGCTATGTATAATGCCAGTGGCCGAAATAACAAATGGTAATATTTTTATAGTCCGAGAATGCCAAATTCTTTTAATCTCATTTCCTAAATCTGTATATTTTCTAATTTTTTCAGAAACAGGTTTTTGAATATAACAGGAATTTGGAATAGCGACATCAATGATATAAGTTTTTTTTTTAAATTTTGTCATGTAAAACTAATCTGTTAGTATAGTTTTATCATAATACATTTTCTAAAGTTCATTTTCTAAAAACGAATTTGGTTTGTATTCATAATATGGTACTACATTACGGCAGTTAATCAAGTTATGTTTAATTACCAAACTCTGGTGAATTATTTTTACAACCTGATTTTGCCTAAATGTATACTCGGAAGGCGCTAATATAGAACATCCCAATATAATATGTTCTATAGTTTCCGGAAAAGCCAAACATATTTATTTGTTCTCTAGATTTTATGTCCGGGTTAAATCTTCCTCACAGGAAAAACTTAATCCTTCCACACACTTTTCCACAAATGCTAATCTAGTCAATTCACGCGATGTAATTGCATTGTATGTATACTAAATACAAAACTATACAAGAACAACACGTCAACCTACCAGAGACCATATGGGAAAATACTTCACCGACTCCAGATATTTTCATATCAGAGGGTTCGGCTCGATAGAACTCCTAACTGAACCGATAAATCCTACCGATCCCTCAATATAAATATTTAAAAAATCTTTAATTAGCATTATTATTTTGTACAAGAAAGAAAGTAAAAGAAGTAAAGACATGATATAATAAAAATGAAAGTAAATAAAACGTAGTTCGTAGAACACAGAATCAGAAAAAAGTATAAAGCAGAGAGAGGGATCAGAACAAAAAGACTTTTTACACAATTTTTTAACAAGCATCTGCTTCTGAAAATATGTTCTCCATTTTTAATTGAAAATGTGTTGTAAATTTTTTTTGTATTCTAAATAAATTTGTGTATTTTTAAATGATCAGCAAAAACACTTTTTGTTCCTTCACTTTCTCTTCCTCTTCCCTGGCCGTGGTGGAAAGTTAGAATCTAAATAATTATATAAAGCGAGATAATGGTTATATTCCTGCCTCTCCAAAAAGCCATCTATCAACCGCACGCATTCATTCCCTACCGCACAACTTTCTGGATGGAGGCTCCGGCGCTCGGTTTAGAAGAATAATCATGACCCGCCCAGGAATGCCAAACCACATCAGATTACTACCCTTATGATAAAACTCTCTCAGAGCGAGCTAACAATGATACAAACAATTCCAACAACCATTCATAGTATTTAGTAGAAGAAAAATTACGTTAATAATAATGACTAAAATTTAGTAAATATCTTGTGTTTTTAAAGTAAATGCGCTCGAGTTTTCATCACAAACATAAGAGTGACAATTTCTACATAATATAATTTATTGAAAAAAGATGTTATGTTTGGTTAACCCTTCGTATCACATTAAAACGGCCTTGGTTATGAACATGAAATCAGCCCCGGCTTACTACGATATAATCACGTTATATCTAATCAAATCTTTACAAATCTCAGTGAATATTCAGTGGCTAGATAATAACTCTAATATAAGCTCCACTCAAAACATTTTCAAACGTTTTGTAGTCTCTCTCTCTTTCTTTTATCACTGTTTATAAGGATAGAGAAAATTCATCAAATATTTTTGAGACACTTGAAAATATCTCTATAAATCTGTTATGTAATAAGTAAATGTTATGTTTTTATTGTCAATATTGTAAGTCCATATTTTGCTTCTTCATTGTTGTAGGCTTTAAGAGGTTTTAACGTTTGCTTTATTTCTGTGCATTTCTTTTGAACAATTATTAAAATCTTTCCCATCGCACCGTCGCACAGCGGCTCAAAAATTTATGTTAAATAATACCAGTTTATGCACACAAAATTCGTGCACGTATTAAAAACTTGTAACAAAAGCCCCACCGTACAGAATACCTACACCAGCTATGAGCTTTGGACAAAAAGCTCCCAAACAGCTGACGCTGTTCCTCAGGACTTAACACTTTATCAAGCTCCTGGTCCTGCAGGCGAGGGTGAGAACGAGAAGACCTCTCGAGTTCTCACAAAGGGGCTTAGCGAAGACAAGACACACCTGGGCGCAGGTGGTAAACTAATAATTGCAAACATCTTGATGGGTTATTCATATATTTTACATGCGTTGAATAATTCATTTTCGAGAACTAACCAGTAAACGGTTTCATCCTAAGACTACAACAGTGAAGAAAAATATTATCTTGCGTTTAAAATAGCGAATTTATCTAGAATCGAAAGTAATGCATAAATATTTTCGGCGCCATTGGCATTTTCATAATTCGCTTAAGAGAAAAACTTTGCAAAATATTAGAGGCTCTGGGGGTTAAAACAATAATTAGAAATGCGTACTTTTTTCATCAGTAAAAGGAAGTAATTGGTAAATTTATTTCAAATAATTTTCCTAGGTTTCTCAATCTAATATGATAACAAATTGGTTGGTTTTTCTTGCTGCCAGGGAACTCACGGTAATCGAAATCAGTGCCACAAAAATACGTAATCCATCGAGAATATTTTAATTATTTTCGGATAAGCTTCTTTATTACAATGCATTCAAACAATTCATTTCAATTAGAAAATCTTTCACAATTGTCCGTAAATTGAGAATTAATTCTAATTAGATACTAATTACTTCGTGTTTTTTTACCTAAGGATCTACTTTTTTTACCTAAATGATCTACTTCGGCCTGAACTTGTATGTAGGTTTGTTCCTTAAACGTGAAATTCACTCCGGAGATATCGATCTATTTCCAGACGTGAGATAAACAGTAAACACTCTTATTTATTCCCCTGAAGGTTTTACTTTAATGAAAAAGCTCGGAATGGAGGCGTTTTCATTAACATTTTTATGTTCAAATCTAGTCCTACACACGTACCGACATACATCACAACGTGTCAACACGCTCACCCTGGGGTTTGAAGGGATAATAAACTACCCCACCAAACGAACTGCAAAATTAAGAGAGAGAATTATTTTAAAAAAATTAGTTTTTCATGATCAAAATCGAATTAATTTTTTTTTATTTAAAAAAAATTATATTTATGATTCATGGAAACAGATATATGATCAAAAGTCTAACAAATTACATTATGTACAACGGTGTGTTTGTATGGCACAAAATGTGTTTCCTTTTTAAATCACCATTCCGAAAGTTCTCCTTTCATCAAAGCGTATAAATCAAAATCGAATTTGTTGAATACTAAGAGATAACATCTTGAATTGGGAAAAGTGTAATTTAGAAACGTCGAAATATTTCCCTTTGAAAGGAAGCAGGAGAAATTACTGCTGCGAATCCGACAAAAATATCAAACAACCCGAATTCGAGTTGAATCCGCTACAACGTTTTGATAACATACCTTTCTGAGGCACGCTTTCATCTCCAAAGTTCTTTTTTTCACATACCGAGCCCACACTTGGAGGTATTTCCCAATGTTAAAGTTTTTCTTAACCTTAATGAAATAACTTCAATGAAAATGGATGAATGTCGGGGATTTACCCGAAAAACATCGCTACCTGTTTAAAAAATAATAGCATGAAAACATTTATCTATTTTTGAAAGTGAAACTTTGGCAGACATTGAAAGTACAAGGAAAGTAAGCCACATCTAGCTTAAGATAAACGACAGAACGTTTGATAAATTTTCCTTGTTTTTTGTTGTCTTCGCATCTACCAGGAATTAATATGAAAGCTTTCGCAGGGTAAATACAGCTTTCATTAATTGGAAAACTTAAAATTGGAACGATATTTCACAATATTTTAATTTGAGAAATTTTCTAAAAGAACTCATTTCATCTGCTAATGTCATATTGAAAAAGATTTTGCAGGTATTTGTTTGACAGCTTTCAATCGATGCTATATTCAAAATATTGGTAATACCACGGATAAAAACCTCAAACGCTTTTAATTATAGTATGATTAAAACCATTTTATTTATTTTACGTATTTCCCCGTTGACCGCGATGCTTCAAACGGGTCAATCAATTTCTGACAGCGATTTTTTTGTTTGTTTTTCCAGCAGGGAAATTTCATGAAATTTTATCTGTCATAAAATTAAATGTGCATAACTTTTTACTTAATTTGATTACCCTCTCCAGTCTATTTATTAAAGTTCGCGTTGCATCTGAAAGACAATTGCACGCTTATAATGTTCCTATATATACGTTGTTAAGAGAAAACTGATTCTTGAAATTATTTTGATTCAAAAATTTTATGCAGTTTTGGTATTAAACATTTTTTTAATAAAATAAAATACTTTTTCGTTTAAAACCACGAGATTTATTCTCGTGGTTTTAAACAAAAAAGTATTTTATTTTATTAAATATGTCAAACCACAAAGTGAGTGCTTTCTACAATAAAACATTTTTTCTTTCACGTGTCGTCAATGATCACTTTTTTTTTTTTTTTTTTTTATTAGAAAAAGAATAAATATTTACAATAAATAATAATATATTACATTTCATATCAGACTTTTTTTGGTAACCCAATTATTAGAGAAATATTCTCGGGTCTAACTGGGGAGCTAGTCTATGTAATTATATATATAGATAATAAATAATATGCATAGTTACAAAAATGGAAAAATAAGATTTTCAAAAATACTGTGAAATATTACAAAAATATTGTACAGTAAGAAAATAACATATAATTAAAGAAACAGAATATCAAAAAAAATCAACAAAAATAATAGCAACATATCTGAATATATCTGAAAATCATCGATAAAAGCGAGTCAATCTTCTCTGTAAAAATACAATGAAAGTTTTTTTTTAAATTTAGAATAGTTTACTACCACCATCCTTCGTCTCGACCCCAATTGTCCAATACCTACTGATTATTAATGTTTTTGGTAAAAAAGGTAAGTCAGGAAGGAACATCTCTTAACAACGTGTATATTAAGCTTATTAACAAAATTGTTCCATATCTCCCCGTTCGAAGCTCCAGGTTCGAAATTCAAAAAACGCCGTCAGTGATTTGATTTTAATTTTATTTTCTATAGGAAACAAACTGTTTTTTATAAGACCAATAAGGTTCATTTAATTACCTTAATATACAAACTGGTTAAATTTTTCATGTTATTCTTTTACCTCGATAATGAAATAAAATATGCGCAAAGATGATATTATGGCGACATTTGTGGTATGCTGTAGGCTCAGATTTATATTATACGCATTGAACTGCATAACTGGACCATAGATGTCACTCACGTGTCCTTTGGAACGAAAATTAGAATATTTGAATCTCAAATTTGTTATTGTAACATTTTTTTAAATTTCAATCTTGCCTAACTGTGTTTCTATCACCTCATTGCATTGTGAAATCTACCATCTTTGGACGAACAGCATAACCTGAGTGTGTCCGCCATAAATAGTGAATTTACGTGGTGAACCAAAACTGTGTGCTGAAAATACATAAAAAGGCTTCCTAGGCTGAACAGAGCCACTTACAAGATTGGTGTTCTTTATGTGCATGCAGATTTTGCCCGATTATAATTTTTTTGCTGATATTTTCATTTCAACAAACAAAAAACGGTAAATAATCCACAAACCACCGCATGTCGCTACACTTTTAATAGGCAAAGATTTTGAAAAGTTAACTACTTTTAAACTTACTTACCAAAAAAATTTCAGTCGCGATGGACGAAAAAATATGCATTAAAATTACATTTTCATTCAAAGATAAAAATTTCCCATATGAAGCATCTCCATTGCCGCCATTTTTTTATGGATTTGACATTTGCGAAGTTTTGTTTCAAACAAAATAGGCATGAATTACTAAATTTACATAAACTATGAACCTAATAACCTATTTTGTGTACGTGAATAGTTGTTTCTTGTAGTAATTGTTGAAATGAATTGTGATTTCCATAATCTGTGCTTAAGATAGAGGCGGCTTATGGATTAATAAATAATTGATTTTCTAGAACCAAAAACCGTATAAAATTTAAAAAAAATAGTAACATGAAGTTAAAATAAGTTTTTAAAGTTAATTGATTTTCTGTATATTTAATTTAAAAAGGGTGTTGAATGTTTAGCAATACGTTTGAACGTTTTGAAATACGTCCTTTATATGAATTTCGCGCAACTTATACTAATCGTGTGGTTTATTGAAAAAATCATTAAATATCGTGTGGTATAAAATAATATTATTTTGCCCACCCATTAGCTCATCACGACGATGCAAAGAGAGATGATACAAAAAAATGTACGAAAATTGTGAAGAATTAATTCACCATAAAAAAGCTACATCGTTATTATTTATTAAGCGTTGTTAAATATCTGAAAGAATGCCCACTGAGAGATATCGGATCAGTAATTTCGATGGGATCCGTTACCCATTCAAATTTTCACTTCGGCCCCAGAATTACACTCTGGCCTTCTCGTCTCCGCGCTTTTGGAGAGTTTAATTGAAGCGACTCTCCCACCCACCCACTACACTCACCTATTTACCCCACCCGATAACGCAACCCCCGATGGGGTGTAAATTTACGGTTTCACATCGACCCCCCTCCCTTACCCCCAGGCCCAATTCTGTGAAGCTTTTTCCTAACTTTAAATCGCTGCGATAGCTAGGAGCTAGGCACACGAAATTAACTGAAAAAGGTGAAAATATTAATTTTATAAACAAATTGTTAAAGCCCTACTTATAAAGAATTTAATTGTGAGAATTTTCTTCGAGCGACCATCTGGCGAGCGACTTGAAAAGCTTAATTTTTTTTTAAATAAATTTTCACTTTAAAAGTAATTAATTTGCTAATATTATTTTAGATAATATAAAACGTTGTTAAAATTGTTTATGATATCGGAAAAAATGCAATAAAATAAATGTGGAGAATGACGAAACATGAGTGGAGAAATTGAACGATTTTGCATTTCAAGTACAAATAAAAAAAATATATATATTTTTTTTAAGTCATTTATCTGAATTGGGAGTTTGATTCGAATATTATTCCAAACAGTCAAATGCATATCCAATCGGTTGTTTAAATTACTATTTCGGATTGCAATTCAAAGTTTCAATTCGTTAAATGAACCAAGTAGAGTTTCGGTAATGTTTCCACAAATTAAGGAGATGAAGCAAATGTTTGTGGCATGGTATAGTTAATGGAAGAAGTTTAGATTCCATCTTCTAAGTGTTTGAGTACTAAGAAAACAGTTTTAGTAGAAAAACCTTTCACACGAGAGGCCTTTTAAATACACAATAATGTGAAGTCTTAAAAAGAAATTAAAAGTAAATTAAATTAATGTTTAAATTGTAAATTAATGTTTCAATTTCTTTAAGGGATTTTGTACGATCTTATTTATAAAAAAAATGTACGAATTCATTGAAAAATATTTTATTTTATTTGGCAGGCGGGTATGGGTACCGCTGCCCCGGAAACCATTTATTGGATAACCAACACCCCATACAAGTCACTACAAGTAGTTCGCCACGTTTCGTGACAAAGAGGGGTACCCGGGTTGGTGGGGTGAGGTTTATCTAAGTCTTGGCGGCGGATGCGTCTGCCCACCTACTGCACGGCGGGCCGGATCGGGAGAGACTGGTTGAGACCTTTTGACTGTCTTGCACCGCAGTGGAAGGAATAGATTAATTTCCCGTATTCCTAGACACCCTTCGTACCTTTTTCTTCACAGAACTTCCTCTCCTTTTTTTCCTAAAAAACTCTTCACACAGCTTCCTCAAAGATGAATTGGGCCTCAAGGGAAATTCTTTTCCTCAGAGCTTCTCTTGTGGAGCTAATGAAAATAAGACGCAAGAACCAACATTTTAATTAAATGAATCCTAACTAATAAACGACCTAACGAAAGATTTCCTATAAAATCAGAGTGGCAGAAACGTTCTCTTCCAATTAGGTTAATCCTCTCTCGGGTTCTCGATTCAGTAATTTATTTTGTATTAATCATTTTTAATCATCTTTATACATTAGTACTTAGGATCACAGGAGTCCGTCTTACAGAAAAAAATGGTCAGAGGTGATCCTTTGAGGTAGTAAGCCCCCGAATAACACATAGAAATATAATTTAACTTGATTTTTTTATTAATAATTAGCTGGTTTCCGGCATGCGTTGCAATGCCATAATAAAAAAAAAATTGTTTCTCCTTGCATATCCTTTCCCGCTCGTCCCCAATCCCCTCCAGCGTCCCCTTCCCCTCCCGCGTTCCCCTTCCACTTTCCCCGCCTTCCTTCTCCTTTCTTCCGCTCCCTGTCCCGCCAACTCCTCTCCCGCGTTCCATATCATTAGTCCCAGTACATTCAGTTTTCATCAGCTTGCGTGCCACCTATTTTTTTAATTCAAATTTTCATTTTTCATATACTAGTATTACACATATTCAATTTTGTATATTATAAGAAAATCAAATATAATAAGAACAATCAATCAAATTTGGTACCTAACTTAGGTGCCTTTTTAAAATATATATAGTTCTTGATTCAATTCAAGGTATTAGGCGAGTTCTTCAAATAAATACATTGATTTTTTTTCCATTTATTCCATCTAGAAGGCACTGAGGAAAATAATTCCCTCAGGGCCTATGTCATCTTTGAAGATGCTGTGAGGGGGGTCTTTTTGAGGAGAAGAAGGAGTGAACATGGGTCTTGAAGAGAACCATGTTGTAAGAAGGAGAAAACACAGAGGCCGGCAAATCGTTCCACAGCCGAGCTGTTGAACTCAAGAACGAGTCGTGGAAACGACCCGTTCGCATATTACTAATGCCAACCGTGTACAAATGTTGGATACGTGTTTGGCGTATTTCCCGACTACCGATGCCGAGGGGATTAATCTTTCATTGTTTTACTGGATGACCAGGACACACTGAACCCCAGATTCCTACCCACCCTTAAACCCTTCCCGGAGAGTCCTTCCCAGAACTCCTCTCCTTGTAAAAACCCTCCACACAGCATCCCTAAAGATGACACAGGCCCTGAATTATTTTCCTCAGGGCTTCATGTGTGGAGCACATGTAAAAAAAAAACATAACGGTAGAACAAGGACAGCATTCCCTCCTGACGCCTGTGTTCTAAAAATTGAAATCCTTTTGTTAGGTTAGGAGAATCTGTCAAACGGATATACAGATATTGTAATTATTAACCCCGATACAGGCGAACCCTAGTGGGGTTAATAATTACATGCTTAAATGAATAAACTTGTGAAGAAGCTATAATTAAATAAATAGATTTTTAGACCGGCGGAATACAACATATTTATTGCTCTATAAGAAGAATCACTGACACAAACTGTAATCCCAAAACACAAACAGTGGTCTCAAGTTGCTTCATAAGCGAATACTGAACAATATTAAAATCCATCCATGCGTGGTACAATTAAAATAACCCTTACCAACCTACTTGAAAACAGAATTATTACGTATCAAGCAAAACCCTTCAAGTAACAGATATCCGAGGGAGCAGATATATGTAACAATTATTCCCAAGAATGTAATAACCTGATTATTCCGAGCAATACATATTAAGGACTATAATAGAGTGAGAAGATGAGAAGGTATTAGTTATTGAAGCCTCCAGGCAAGCCTCTAATTGAATGGTAGTGCGCCGGTTCGACACCAACCGTAATAAATTAATGCCAAATATTAGGGAAACGTTTTCTAGGGTAGGTCAACCAGAAGAAGCCTGCTGAGGCCCTTACCCGACTTACAATTAATTGAATCGTTGAGAATCTTCTAACGGACTTGTAATGATGATTTGAGTGGCGAAGGCGTCAAATCCAAATTTGCATAAACATACAAAAAAAGTTACATTTAAATCTTAAATTGTAACTTTATATTCTTACTAGTGAACACACTCTTTTGCATTCTCTAATGCAAAATATTACATATTATGATGGTTGTGCAATGTAAATTTTAACAGACTGCAAAGATTGTCAAGGGGTGATATTGGAAAATGAGAGTGAAGATTATTTTCTAGAAAAATTGCATTTGATTTAAGTTGAATTTTTTTCATACTAGCAGACCCGGCCAGACGTTGCTGTGGCTAACGAAACGCAACGCCATTACCCAACCTTTATAACTACCGCCATCTGCTAATTTGCATACATATCAAATCCACCGCCCGCTTGCCAGCCCGCTGTCCGCTGCCTGAATTAAGTCTTTGAATTTCTTGGCTTTTCTCTACTATAATATGCATGTTTTATACGGTGACCGGCCAACTTAGAATAAAACCACCTCAGAAAGGTCATAAAGAGTGATGATAAAAAATATTTTAAAAAATTGGTTAAATAGGTTACGTTAGGCTAGGGTTGACGACAAGCTTAAAATTATTTTTTTATAGCTTTTAATGACTTTTCAAAAGAGTTGTTGAGTTTACTTGGTTCTCAGTGGCATGGAACCGTATTATACATACACCTTCTTCTTGAATCACTATCTATTGGTGAAAACCGTACGAAAATCCGTTGCGCAGATTAAAAGATCTAAGCGTACAGACAGCGGGAGCGTCTTCATAAAGATTCTGTTACATCCCACACAAAAAAATAAAAGGAAAATAAAAAATACAAATGGATAAATATCAACTAGCAGTATACAACAATAAAGTTTGTAAGAATTAAACGAAAACCCTCTCCATAATAAATGTATTTCTTACAAAAATTATAACTATTACCATTATTTATTTAAAAGTTTGTAAGAATTAAACGAAAACCCTCTCCCTAATAAATGTATTTCTTACAAAAATTATAACTATTACCATTATTTATCAGTTCTGTAAAATTCAAAACACATTTATTAATAAAGCCCTCAGTATCTAACGATCAGTATCGACTCAGTATCGACTCTCATTTTTTGAGAGTCGATAAATTCTGGGTCAAGTAGAGTCATCATATATTATGAAAACAAGAGATTCGAGAATTTTCTCTGAGATCACTAAATACGTCCCACCTACTTTTAACCCGTCTCACAGCGATATCTAGCTGGGTGGCGACATAGTTCCTTTAATTTACACTGTATCACAAAAAAAACCTTATCAAATCATAACCAATGTAAGATTTACTCGGTATTCAGCAAGGGAAATCCCAGTGAGGAAGGCAGTTCGTACCTACGCTTGTATTATTTGCGAATTATAATATATAAATAAAAATTATAAATAGAACATATAACTGAAGTGTCCTTAACTACATAAGCCTTATGTAGTTATGGACGGTAACTGACATAAGGCTTAAAAAAATTAAAACTGAAAATATTTCTTTAATAAAAGGAATTGTCGTATAGTTGTTACATTGGGGGGAAATAGGTGTAGGACGGCGTATTTTTAGTTATTTTTGTGATTTTTTTTATTAATATTTAATAATAAATATTTATTATTTATACTTTGAGGTAATTTTTTTAATTTTGAAGTTATTTATTACTTACACGTTGTAATAATTTACACTCGAAATCAATTTTTCTGTGTTTCTTCTATTAGAACCTCGAAAATTAATATTTTTTTGAGGAATGTGAAAATTTAGTATATTTTTTTACCATTATTTTGCAATAAAAAAATTAAGATACTGTTTAGGATTGAGGTTCAAATAGAGCGCATTTACATAAAAAAAACTATGTTCTGAATTTGACAACGATTGATCAAAAACTATAGAAGCTAGAGGTTACACAAATTCGAAAAAAGTAGTTTTCAGAAAAACGCTTTTGAAAATAAGAGTGGCAGTAAAGTCAAAGTAAAGCAGTAGTTCAACAAAGAGACACACACTTAAACGCTTATAACTTTTAAACGGCATGGAATTTTGGTTTGAAATTTTCAGAATACATTTTTGAATAGTACTAGGTACTGTCGGTTTATGAAAGAAAAAATTTTTTTTTTAACCTATTCCGCCCCTTAAAACAATGCAAAGCGTTAATTTATTATAAAGAATTTCTCAACGATATCAGTAAATTAAATAGCAGTACCTACGTCACGGCTAACTATGAACAACGAACAAAGACCTACGAACGTCACGCCGCGATCTTTGAGTCCCGCTATCCCAGCTCAGGTGCGTCTCTCAAAGTCATATGAAAAGAAAACACACAAGCCCCGCAATAATAAAGCAGACTTTTTCAGAGTTACATAATGCCGAGAGGGCTATATGATGCCTTTTCTGATGACGTGGGATATTTCCGCAAAAACACATTTCATTCCCACCCCGAGTTCACGAATTCTCATCATTTCAGCTTTATTTTAAATCCACGTGTTTTTCGGAGATTAGTTTTTACCTGATGCTTTTTAAAAAGCTTTTTATATTTTATAGCCTTGAAGATAAACAGAATCTTGAATGAAAGTCGACATAAATTTGAGTGTTTTTTTATTTACTCGATTAAAGAAACGTATATTAAAAACTTTCTTCGGAGATTATTTCTGTTAATTGTTTTTTCATTGAAATATCTACGTATGTCAATGGAACTGCTATTATGATTGTGAGTATATTAAAGATAATTTTGTCCACGGTGCACGGTCGGAAGAAATACTAATTGAACAAATGGTTTCATGACTTATTGAAGTAAAACTTCTTTACGCACGCTTAACTTGGAGAGTAAGCTGGTGAATGAGTGACGAGAGCGTTATGAAAAGTGTGATCGGGCGAGGCGAACGAAGCATAAAAAAATTGTACATCAGTCGTGTGGTCTAAAGCACACTCGTTTTTTTTCTATTTTTTTTACATGAGCTCCACACAGAAAGCCTCTGTCATCTTTGGGAATGCTGTGTGGAGGGTTTTTAAAGGAAAAGAAAGAGAGGAGATTTCTGGGAAGGAAAAAGATTTAATCTGGGGTTCAGTGTGTCCTGGTCATCCGCCTCCAAGACCTAGACAAACCTCACTCCATGAACCCGGGCACCCCTGTTAAATTACCAAACATAGCAAACCACGTGATTCCGTAAATACTTATTGCAATTATTTCCTTGCTTAAAGCGGCGCTTCCCCGCTCAAATCGAAGAAGATAGAGAGATATGTATTTACGAATGTTGGACAGAGCGCGCTAATATTTTAAATGATAAAATTGAAGTGAAAATTGTGAAAATGCTTAATAAAATATGACCCGTTTAAAATAGAGCAAAAATCTCGTAGCATGTATCTTAAGTATCATTAAAAGAAATTTTGTGATTTTTTTCACAAATATAACTTGTAAATTAATAGAAATAGACTGGTTTTTAATAATTTTCGGAGCATACTTTGCGATTTTTTTCTATCGAGGGAATTTCATATAATTTGCGTTTCGGCGTGGAACGTATCTAGATATTATCTTTAAAAATAGCATATATTTTTTTAAGAGTTTAAAAACTTCAAATGTTCAAGGGAGATATGTAAAAAAATCGGTAGAAATTCGGGTTTAACAACATTTGGTACCTAAATGATTGATAAAAGCTATATAAAAATTCAAAACTCACCACTTCAATGCTCGATTTGAGGTGTTATTTCTGCCAGTATTTGCATAAATTTATTTAACGCTAAAGAAGAGTGGTTTTATATGCAATGAAAAAATCTCTTACAAAGAATCAGTCGAATAAAACTGTAATGAAATGTGACAAAAGCTGTTAGATAAGATCGTAAACGCGTTCAATATCCTCGCCATATCATCAAACGCGACAAGAAAGAGTAACGGCCGATTGCTCCAAACGAAGTGCAGATAGTTCAATCAGCCGAAGCATAAATCTGAGTCTTATTGTTAACTCTTTCCGCAAGAACGACTCACATTGAGTCTCACGTAGGTGAAGCGATACGAACGCGATTGCGACGCGTTTTGAAGCGATATAACGACCCTTTGGAGTAACAAGGTTCTATCTGTCTAATTAATATAATATATTAATATTTATAATTTCATAACGCCAGAGATTACCATTATATACGACGCTTGAAATAAATTTTCCGCAAATATATCAACATCATTCCACGGCAACGATTTGTTTGGCTTTTTTTCTGACGTTAGCAATAACTCGCTTTGTTAGGGACAGAAATATATAATAAAAATAATGTATTAATATTTATAATTTCCATTATATATAGCCTTTATTACCCGCATATAATGTAGCTTTCTATTGGTGAAAGAATTTAAAAAATCGGTTTCGTGGTTTATGCGTGAAAGCGTAATAAACAAACACACGCAGTTTCGCATTTATAATATTAATATAGATTTCTGAAAATCAAATTGATTTTGACTTTGCGGTACGAAATTAATAAAATTATAACTATTTGTGTTTTTTAAGTGTGAATAATGAGATGTGGAAGACAAACGTGGGGAAATACCTGGCTATTCAAATCTGGTCATCAAACACGGCTAAAGCCATTTAAAGCAACGTTTTAATTCTGAATGGTGGACTTACACCAGGAAACTGGAGTAAATCCCACTCTTGAACGTGCCGCAAATAAACTTTTTAATATTTTAAATGAATAAATTGTAAATAGTACAACTTAATCAAAAAAAATATTTACGCATGCCGGGATATGAACCCATCTAGAGCCTTAAAATGAAAGGAATTTAAACATTTAAATATCTAGTTGTACATAGACAATAATCATACTAAATAGACAATGATATTTAATAAACACGATGGTATAACTTTGTTTAATTCCACTTTTTATTTTCTTATCCAACTAGTTTCGGTTCAACCTGAACCTTCTTCAGGGAAGAATAAAAATATACTAAACAAAATACAGATATTCAGAAATTACATGTTAATTAGAAGAGGGAGAAAGAACATCAACTTAAGTGGGGGCGAGGAGGGGAGGTGGCTACGAGGGAGGGGTGGAAGTGGGCGGGGCTAGTGGAAATATTTTAAAAATGGGGCTGTTGGACAAATCTAATTGTTTATTAAGTAAATTAGTTTTATTTATTTTTAATGACTTTTTTATTTCAAGGGCTTCAAGATTATTAAGGCGTAGACCTATCCCATTTCTGTGTAAAATATTTATCCCGGAAGATTTATTGAAAGAGTGATCTGTATCTATTAGGTGGGTGGCGAATTCTGAAAACCCTGCACTGTTTAAACATCTCAAGTGTTCGACCACCCTTGTGTGAACATTTCTAGCCGTTTTACCGATGTAAAATGCTGGACAATCATTACATTTAAGTTTATATATGCCAGAATGGCTTAAATTATTTTCTTTATCTTTAGAATTAATTAACAGTTTACCAAGGTTATTATTAGTGTAAAAGGCAGGTTTAATTTCGATAGGGAATTTAGAAACACAAGAGGATGAAAAATTATTTATGAATAAAATTCTACGCCAACCGTGGTTTTTATTGTCTCTATTGTTGGATGTATTATTATTATAAAGGAATTTATTGGTAGAGATGAAATTAAGTTTTTTTGAAAGAATTCTATCAATTAGGCTGTGGGGGTATCCGTTATTTAATGCAATAGATTTAATTTTAGATAATTCTTCAGTAAAGTTAACGTTAGATAGAGGAATAGTGACAAGTCTATGAACCATAGAATGAAATGCAGAATGTTTATGGGAAATTGGGTGGTTTGAAGTATTGTGGATTACGGTATCTGTGAAGGTAGGTTTTCTATAAATATTAAATTCAAATTTATTATTAACAATGGATAGGGATAGGTCTAAGAAATTTAAACAACAATTTTTTCCTATTTCTAATGTAAATTGAATTTTTTTATGGAATGAATTAAGGAGGGACAAGAAAGAGTTAAGTTGACGTTCAGTACCTTTGAAGAGTGAAGAAGGTTCAGGTTGAACCGAAACTAGTTGGATAAGAAAATAAAAAGTGGAATTAAACAAAGTTATACCATCGTGTTTATTATAATGTATTCCCACAATGTGTTTGCTACATGTGAAAATTTAATGATATTTAAAATAAGCCATTGTCTGCCGCGTCCAACTCGCACGAAAAAACTATAAAAAATTATCTCCTTGCTGAAGTCTGATGGCGCATCGCACCGCTAATCAATGTTATTTGTCACAATGGACATTCCAAGAGACGGTGAACATTTGATATTTTCGCACCGCATCGCGTTCGAATCAACTTCGCCTACGGAAGACGCAGCGTCTACTTGGCTCGGATACTTGCACCTTTAAAAGTAAACTTGTCGACATCTAGGATAAGCGGCTCTAAATCGTGCAAAATATCCTTATTTTTCGTACATTATACGAACAATTTGGGAGGCGGATATGGGTACCGTCACCCCGGGAACCATAAATTTATTGGTTTAACACCTCCGACATACGTAACTTCAAGTGGTTTTCTACGTTTTACGACTTAGCAGGGGTGCACAGGTTCAAAGGGTGAGGTTTTTCCGGATGCATTTTTTTAGATGCATGGCAGGCCGGATCGAGAGATAATTATTGAGGGAGCTCAATTGATTTTTTCAGTAGTACTTTCTCAGAATATCGCCTTGCACCGCAGTGGGAGGGATGGATTATTCATATGTCCATCACTGCTGGACACACTGACCCCCAGATTCCGACCCACCCCTAATACCCTTTTCTTTCCCAGAACTTCCTCTCCTTCCTTTCCTAAAATGACTTCTACACAGCATCCCCAAAACTGACATAGGCCCTGAGGGAATTTATTTTCCTCAGGGCCTCTTGTGTGGAGTTAATGTAAAAAAAAAAAAACATAAAAATGTGAAGAATGTTGGCAACAGTACTCACCCCCACAAAGATGTGTTTATGTTTTTGAGAATTTCATTATTTTGAAGCCTTACTTTAAGCCTTTTACAATGAATATCCGGGCGTACCTCACACGAAATACAAAATCCTAACCTCAGCTCGCTAAATCGGCGGAGACAAAACAGGAAAACCTCTCGGAGCCAGGTTGGAACATACAACCTCTCGGAGCCAGGTTGGAACATACAACTTTCTTTAGATAACATCAATGGCAGTATTATTTTTTATTTAAGTCCTTTATTTAATTATGTAATTTTGAAAATAACCTTTCAATGGTTGATAACAAACAAAGAGTTATTTAATTTTTAATTTTTTCTTTCCCGAAGTTGATAACAAACAAAGAGTTATTAAATTTTTACTCCGCCTTGATTTTTCTAAAACATTTGGAGAGTTTTTGGAGAAATCAATGGTATTTTGCTTCAACACCCTTTTATGTGCTTTTCACATTAAAAAATGTCTTTATTACTTCAGTCTTAAATACTTGGGTGCATAAAGACAGAGTGCATAAAGAGAAGTATTTATAAACGTACCAAAATAGTCGGAACCAATGAATTGCTCTATAAAATATCTGGTAAGTGATTACATACGGGTAAAGTTAAAGATAAACAAAATATTTAAAAATGATGTGGTATGTAAATGTTTGTGTATGTGTGCATAAATGACGTATGTGTGCCTATGCTTATGAATTGTAGGAGCGTTGTGAGTACGCATTGATTAAGTCACCAGTAATGTTTTTCTTATGACGGCAGGGAGTAAAAAATATGTCGAGAATTGAGTAGGGACAAATATTATTTAATATTTATTAAACTGTATTAATTAATGTTTTATAAATAACGTGATTCGAACCGCCTCCCAATTGAAAAAGACAGAAACAAGAGCTCACCAACATTGCAGAAAAATAATTATTCGTGAACAGCCTGATTTATTCTTAGAAGTAATCGCAAAACACTTATTCTTTGGATTTTCTTTGGACTGCAGCTGACACTGACAAAGACTTATGGAAAACAATTGCCATAAAATGATACAGCGCACAATGAAAACAGTTTCAGTTTTGCGAGTTCTCCCAGAGAAGTCACAATAAATCATCGCGCCGAGAAGGGATTTATAAGCCGTGAGAATGTAGAATGTGAATGTACGACGTACGATGTATCTACGCGTGCAAGGCCGGGTGGCGTCGGTCTGGCAAATGTGTGAACGCAGATAATGTGTGCTTTCCGTTTTATCGTGAAGGAACTTGTCTTAGAGATTACAGTAAGCGCGTCGTAAATTTTAAATATTGTGCTTTTAAGCGGAATATTTCATTTTTAAAAGTAAAACTACATAATATTTGCAGGCAAATATTAGCTGCCGTTGGAAGTATGAAGAAACTATTTAAAGTACAGAAAGACTATAGACTGAATGATAAAGAAATGAGATCACTGTTGCGTATGTGTGGTAAAGCCGTGTATGATCAAATGAGAAACGTGGAGATTCACAAATAATAATATGCTGATGTAAGTGTAATTTATTTATTTGCATAAACAGCATAAAACTAATATATTGCAAAAACGGTAAGAAAAGAAACATAATAATTACATTTACAATTAAAGTAATACATTTAGTTAAAATATAGAAGTAATTCACGCTTAAAATCAAGGCAGTTAATTAACCTAGTGAGTCTTCCCGGGGGCATCACCATTGGTAAGTTAGTTCTGCACCTAGGAAGAATCAAAAGCCAGTGTTCGCGACCTCGCGTGAAATTATCCGGGACATGGAATCCTATTTCAGCCAGAATATCTGGTATCGAAATAAAACCATTTAGAAGCTTTTAAGCCATCAGCAGTAATGCGACATCTCTTCTGGAACTAAGGCTGCAGATACCCAGCATTTTCGAGATAAATGCTGTTGGAAACAGCCATGGGTAAAAACCTACCTCTCTCATATGGAGGTACCGTTAAAATTTATTTTGTATTTTCTCAACCATTATTACATAGACAATGTCCTCAGGTCCCCATATCTGAGATCCACTCTCGAGAATGCTGCGCACTAAGCCAAAGTAAAGCAGCCTTATAACTGTAAGGTTGGTCAATTCTTTTGAATTGTGTGTGACAAAACCCAGCATCTTTGTAGCTGATTTACAGATCTTTTCCATGTGAGCATGAAATGTTTAGTAAGCGTCATACATAATTCCTAAGTCCTTGCAAGTCATATTTGCTGTGAGACTTAGTGAATTTTTTATTAAATATATTTGTATGAAATGGTAATAAAATTGTTTATTTTACATTGGTTTAATAAAATATGTGGTTTTTTTACGTTAACCATGATTTTTAAACTGTTTTCAAATAAAACACATCATGTGAGTCATTTTTACAATTTTTTTATGTTTGCATCCTAAATTTTAATATTTACAAATTTTAGTATTTATTTGTATCATACAATTTGAAGACATATATCATTACCTTTCAAAATCATTTTTAGTATTTGGCTACATTCAGAAATATTTAATTTATTGAGCTTTAATTGCGACGCGGAAAAAACAATTTTTTTTTATAAATCGACTAAAAACTTTCACAAATTCGATAGACCAGAGTGGTTAAGTAGGTAGGTATTTAAATACCTATACCTTTACCTATCTTAGTGGTGAACGCGTTGGCCCACCTACTGCGTGGCGGGCCTGATCAGGAGAGACCGGTCGAGGGAGACCTAACCTAGACCTTTCCAGCCGGACTCTCGACCCATCGTGGGAGAGATGAATTCATACGTTGGTCATTCCTGGACCAGATTTCTACTCACCCTTCATACCTTTTTTCCTTCCCAGAACTTCCTCTCTTTCCTTTCCCAAAAGACCCTCCACACATCATCTACAAAGGACATAGGCCCTGACTTTTTTTTCTCAGGGCCTTCTGTGTGGAGCTACTGTAAAAAAGGTACGTGACTTTTGAATAATTATTCTTCTTCTTGCGGTCTCATTAGAGTGAAGGAAATTCAATTGCACGGGCCCCATGGTGGGAAATGCTGAGAAGTTTGGGCCACATCACTTATTGGCGCTGGCTTCGGTCCAATAGAATATACTAAGAGCTACCTGCTTCCTGTCTGGCATCTGGTTAGGGGGCATATCAGTATGAAAAAAACTAGGTAGGTGTGTCTAACCACTGTCAGTCAACAAACTGTTTTCAAAGTCTATTTTCTGCGTTTAACGGAAGAGGTGAGCTGTTTTTCGTAATGTTTTCGTTTTGATTTCTGATTGAAGATTCAGGAATGAATAAATGGGGTTAAAAAGCAAACAATTTTTTTTACATAGTTTTTTTTTTTTTTTTTTAATGTTTCTTTATTCTTTGAATTGTTTGTTACATAAATTGGGGATTTTTCGACCACCATACTAGGCATATGCCTGTGTTGTGGTAGTCGATTTTCGTATTCAGTACATTAACATGCGCAATATAAAGAAATATGCGAGAATATTAAAAAAAGATATAAATATAAAATAAAATTTAAAAAAATTAACAAATATAAAATAATGTAAATGACTATAGAGTATGGGAGAGTATGGATACAGTAAAAGACTATATATTCATCGTATATACAGATCAGATAATATGTCTTCTTGACATTCAATTGTTTTTTCTTTCTATCTTTATCACTAAAATACTGATATCGGTTGTGACTCTGTTTGTAACTCCGGTTCAATGAACTCTAGAACTTTTGTTTTTGAAGTGAAAAATTCTTTAACACCATTGTGATTTGAAGCTCAATGAAACGAAAAATAGCGACACTAAAAAGAGACAAACACATCCATCTATAAGATTTTGCCTGCGAGAAAAAGAGATACTTAAATCGGTCTCCTCTTTGTGCGGTGCATCATATCCTATTGGTCTCCCCTTTTTGTGGTGCTTCATAGCCTTCCACTCTTGTCTATTTTAGTTTTCTAAAAGTTTCATTTCTACAGCTGTGTGAATTGCACTCTGATTTTTAATAGAGGACTCTACATTTTCTAAATTATAAGTGTTTTTTTTGATAAATCAGTCAAATGATTTAGTACCTACCTATGATATAATATCATCAGTAAATTAATACGTGAAGAAAAAACTTTGAACCCCTTTTTACGAAAATTGCGCGGACGGAGGGGTATGAAAAACTCATGGTTTATATAGAGAAGCTCACTTTTAGTTTATATAGAGAAGAAGTGCAGAATGCTAATATTTTTTTAAAATTATACATAAAAAATACATTAAATCAATAAAAAAAACATTATACATTAAATTAATTATAGTCGAATTCCGACCATTGGGCAACCACTAGTTTTAATAAAAATATTAACATTGTCATTTTCAAAATTCAGAATATCTGTCATTTTTATATTAAACGTCAAAACATTAACAATTTATTTAAAAAAATGCTTTTTTTTCCACCGACTTTTCACTGGTACGCTACGGGTATATTACAAAACTCTCGACAAATTGGTTTCAAACATGAAAAGATGCTGTTTATATCCGTTATATTGAAAATAACCGTTTCATATGGTGCCCTTTTAGTAAGCATTCACCATTTCCCTAAAGGACCGGCTTAACCTGTCAACCCTTCAGACTTCTAATCTAGGGTTATGGGAAGAAATGAAAAGTGCAGAATCATCTTGGCTAACTGCAAGTTCACGTGAATTTCATTAATACCTGAGTCTTTCAGGTTGCATTAGTGATTCTCTTTGTCCCTTGACTTCAATGTGAAATGAACATCTCATCGCATACAGATGGGATATTAAAAGCTCTGTAAAATTGAAAGCCCGACCTCAACTAATGCGGGCACCTTTTCTGGGCAGTTAAAAGCTCAAGTTTGCTTCCTGTATTCTTCAAATTAAATTTAAAAAAGCTTTTTAAAACTTTACATATTCAAACACTTTTTACTGCGTTTATTTTATCTTAGGAAAACGGACAAAAATAAATCATATTTTTTGTTCAAATCTTATATTTAGATACCTAAACATAATCATACTAGTACATACATACAAACACAATGTAAGCATTTAATGGGGTATTCTGGTCTAGAAGCATGAATTGTAGGTGTTTTTTCAGATGCAATAAAAAATCCAATAATATTTTTAGCTGCCATTACTTTACCAAATATTTATTAAACAAAAGAATACATAAAAAAAAAACAAACAAAAAAATTTGAAATTCAAAAAGTTACAAGGTGTTGAAGTGGGGGGTCTCAAAAAAATGGCGTGTCCTGGTTGACACGATTGCAATCTTCCTAGTAATCAGAAAAAAAAAAAATAATTCTTACTCCAGACAAATGCTGCTATAGCTCGTATTTAGATTCTGGTTAGATTCTGTCTAAACCGCGAAATTAAAATGGTTATAAATTTTAGAATAATGTGAATTTCCAAAAATCCTTTTAAGGAGATATTTTTGAATATTTAAACATTGAAAATAAAAAGAAAAACTTTTTTTTTTCTAGACAGAATACTCTCTAGTATAATTATTCGTCGTACATACAAGCCTTATCGTACTTCACAGATTCATAAAAGTTTTGTTTTGGTGGCTTTAAAAAAATATAAAAATGAACTACCCAATTTAAAAATATGTTTTCAGATTCGTATTTGTAAATCAATACTCCATTTTGTAATTAAAATCTGTTTTTTAATACCTCATTCTTTTTAATTACTGAAATCTAAAAGGATCGTTCAGTGCGCTGGCATTTTCTTATTTAAAACACCAGAAAAATCACTCACCTGGAAATGAACCCTGTATTTTTCTAAAGCCTTACATTCAGGGTAGAATAATGGAATTCTGATTTGGAAATCGCTGTAGCGATATTTACGAACGCAGCCAGATGACTGAAGATGCGCTGAATTGTGCAAACTTGTTCATACGTGAAGACTGTATCTCTGACCAAGAGATTATTTGCCCCCTTAATATAGCATTTCTTTTCCGGTACAGTAAACGGCTAACTAGCGTTCCATTTTATGGCTTCTTCGTTATTATTATGTATATATTGACGAGATGGCCGTATTGTATCATTTTGTTCCCTCGAAAAGATAGTTCCAAAAGATTCGAAAACATTTTGTTGTAATAAAAAGTTTATTATAGGAAACGACGTAAAATCGCGAAGTTTTGACTTTGACATAATATTTTGTGGGTTTATTTTGTGCTATCGTATATTATATTTCCTTGAACAATAAACTTTGCATAAAAACAACATTACTTGCGTTTATTTGATGAATTTAAAGGTTTTACGATCTTCTTCACGAGAACGACGCTTACTAATTTGACAGCTCAAATACCGGGAAAAAGACACCCGGACGTCATGGAGAATTTAAAACAAATTATTCCGAGTGGCTAGGTGTATTTACGGTAAAACGTAATACAGTATAGAACAATAATGCCCCAAGCGATTCTGACCTTAATTAAAATCGCATTCCAAAATAAAAATAAAATGAAAATTTTGGGGGTGTGCGCCGGCGCATACCCCAAAAAGTACAAAAACCGAACACATAATTTCAAACTTAACTATCAGGTATCAACCCGTAATCAATACCAGCAGGTGGAACAACTTTTCAGGGGTATAGGCTTAAGCTCTTTGACCTATCCATTCACGAGACAACAAATACAAAATTTAATTATTTTCCTATGTCAGCCCTATTTTACCTCCTTGTATTCGATATAGAAGGAGATAAATTTACACTGAAACACAGGATGATGATAGAACACGATTATTTTCAATATAAAAATTCAAATATTGAATTTTTTTCTTATCAGGTATTAAAAAAATTGTTCGCAAAGAGGGTACACACATGTTTGAGTGGTCAATTTAAGAATATATTTTTTTAATTGGTTTTTATATAGGCACATGGTTATCTACGTCCAAATACAATCCTTGCAATGTTGACTTTTTTTTATATTAAAAAAAAAATTAGAAAGAGTCAATCACTTATATTTGTAATTGCTCCGTACATTAATAACTTTTGACTCTGGGTTTTTTTCCTATGTCATTTCTTTTCCCCTTTTCAAGTGTGTGTTTGTTTGAAATTTTATATGCTTAAGCTGTAAAAACTTTATAAAGTGAGCTCTGGCTTCATGAAAAGAACACTCATCTTTTGATCTGAGGTATCTTGCAAAGTTATTTACATTATGGATTGTGTAGCTCGAATTACTCATTTCTCAACCTGTTTAAAATGTTTAAAGTTCAAAACTTTTTATGTTGAAGTGAAACTGCTTTAGCTAGTTGTGATTTTTATTTCGGATGAAACGGAAATGACGCAATTCAGTACCTACGAAGCGTCAAACCGCGCTCACTAGCCTCTTTGATTACGATCTCACTTTTCATGGCTCTTATTGGTTGAGATATGGAACGGAAATGACGCATTATAGTACCTACGAAGCGTCAAGCTGCGCTCATTGGCCGCTTTGATTATGACCTTATTTTCAAAGGCTCCTGTTGGTTGAGAATGTGTGAGCGAAAGTTTCACTTCAACGTCGTGTGAACTGCACTCGATTTTTTGTATTTATGAAACAGATGAATTGAAACATTACATTATTATTATTCCTAGAAAACTCTTTTTGAAATACCCTGTGAAATGACGGACGAGCACGTGTATCGAATAATAACTAAAGGTCTAGTATTATGTTCCGAGCATTTGCGTTCGATACAGACAAACCTTATTTTGAGACAGCATTTACCGTTTAATTTCCTCTTCCTTAAGGGATTCTGGGGAATTTACCGCTGAGAGAGATTTATCTTACCTTGATTGCTAACTTTTATCATTGATTGGGAAAGAACTTGCGCATTTCAAGGGGGGTGGGGATGAATTTGCGGAGTTTTGCTGATCCTTATTGATAAGAGAATACAATGTTGTTTTATTGTGAGATCAATATTTTGTTATTACAATATCTGAATGATTCCAGTTGCAAAAGTTGGACTTATACAATAAAGTTTCCAGATTTATGTATTTTCTGGTGAGAGAAAATACTTATTATTCTGAACTTAATTGAGTTTATTTATTTATATTCATTTATACCCCCGTTGAAATATGTGGCGTTAAAATATAAGTGTAAAGTGTGGAAGTACAGCAATATTGTTAGAGAGATGGGTTTGTAAAAAAACAAACAACCTTTGCGTATTTAATTCTATTTGTAGTTATTTTCTACTTTAGACACTTTTTACTTATTAATTTGTACTTTGGGTTGTATATTAAAATTTTGCTGTACGTTTGTATTAAAATAAATAAATTAATACAAAGTAACAATTTTATGAAGTTTTAAAAAACCAAGGCAGTAGGAGCAAATAAGAAGAATAATAAAAGTTAACTAGCAAGATTATTGTTAGTAATATTTTGGAATTAATAAAGTATTGATAAGATTAATGTATCGATTCCTAAAGGACTAATGATATAAATACAATTGAAGTTCTAAAAGTAGGTAACAATAGGTGAAAACAGTAAAAATTTTGGGTATTTTAAACAATCAAAAAGGTAATTTTAAAACTCTTTTGTACACGTAGGTACTTTATAATATCTTCCTTAATATTAAGAATGTTAAATTAAGAATTGCACGGTAAATGAATGATCATGCTGTCGCACAAAAATTTTAAAACACTAATCTGAATCCGTGTATAGTTAAAAAGAACGTTTGTATATTAGAATTCCTTAAAATGCTTCGCTTTACAAATGATTTTATAAGACCGTTTTTTTTAAATAAATTTCTCTAACAAGAAGTATCAAAGAAGCGAGCATGTTTAAAATAACGCCCTAAGCTTATTTTCCTCTGCGTCACGGAATGAAAACTAAAGAAAAATTGTTGTATACATTCAATTATTATTTCAAGAAAAAGAAAAAAGAAAATGAGATAATGTATAAATCAAGTCGTTGTCGCTTTTTGCTGCATTGATAAAATGTCGCAACCTAAAAAATGAATTTAAGTGCTCGGTTGAAACAGATGCAAACAATTTGCAGCGTACTTTGGTAAGGCACCTAAGTGCTTTAGTATTTATAGTAGCTACCGATCGTTTAGCTAAATTCGCTGCCAGTAATGACGTTTGTCATGCAAGCAATAACGCCCCACGTGCCGCCCCAATTTTAACGTTATATTGTTCTGGAACACGAGCTTTTGCTGAGCTCTTTGACGCGGTAATGCTATCGGCGGTCAAACATGTAAAAATTTAATCAGGTATATAACGAACCCCGCTGTGTTCACGAAATGTTATAACAACGTGATACAATCGAAAACACCTACAAAGCGATCATTTTATACACAAGGACTACATCTCCATTTGTTTGATTTTTTTTTTATTTTAAAAAGAAAACACATAAACAGACCTTACTTAACAAGACAACGTATAAAATATTATCTGGAGAATTCGCCAACTATTTTTTTTCAATATTAACATCAGCAAGAAAAAAATAAGCCTTTAAAATTACCAACAACTTTTTTGACAAAAATGATTTTTTCATATGAATGAAGGATGTCAAATAGGTTTTATTTATCGAACTACGTGTACCGAAGATATCTATTTGGTTTTTGTGCCGTAGAATGACAGAGAAAAATCTTTGTGAGGTCAGAGGTCACAAGCCAAAATCCTTGCAATTACTCGTAGTTGTTTGAACATCAAACCTCGGCTTTTTTTCGTTATTTGTTTTTGGGGTGTTATGCCGTGTTTCGATACCTCCTTCTTTAGCCAAAGTTTCGGACAGCGTTACAGTGTCCAAAACGTTGGCTAAAGAAGGAGGTAACGCAACACGGCATAACACCACAAAAACAAATTATTATTGGAAACAATTATTATTAATAAAATTAAAAATATTATTGAATCCATGAAAGAAAGAAAATTGGGTTCTACAATTTAAATTAGATTAAAAAAACAAAAACAAAATTAAGTTTTTATCCTTTGCATTTCATCTAACTAACCTAATAATGATTTTCATTTTAAATTCCTTATATATTACAAACATATACATTAAAAACATATAAGGAATGATGTGATTCACAGATTTACCAAATTTAAATGGGGGAAAAATGCCACCAAATCGGGTCAATAAGGTGAGACTCTTTCAAGAATCAATCGGATTTCCCGTTTCACTGACGCAAAACAGTTATTTATTTTAAAAAAATAATTCACACGCGGTACAAGTGAAACCTTAAAAAATCTGTTAGGAATAAGACAAATACAGAGTATCAGAAGCAGGATAATAATTACAATGTTTTTACCTAGTTTAAAAATTATTTTTCATCATTGTCATGTTTCGTTTCATCGAGTTTTAAATTACATCGGTGCTAAATAAGTTTTCACTTAAATAAATTGTTCAGGAGCAGTATACTCCTCCCAACCGAGACAAACATTATTTGGTTGATCATAAAAGTACAAAGAATAATCTTTGATAATGTTAGGAAATATTCTTAATAGGTAGGGAAATAGGAATGGCGTAAAAACTCACTGTATTTAATGTAGCGGGCTGGGTTGATGTCCACATAGGAATTCACATAAAATGTTCCAAACTGTACAGATTGTATGATCACCATAAGTTATTTGAAATCTTTGCATACACAGTAATTTGCACTTTGAAAATATGATCATAATAATACTCGTACGCTGCTTGCTGTTCGAAGATTATCACTGCACTGATTTGCATGTGTAGGTAGGTAGGAATTTTGGGAAAGGATAATTATATTCCAGACAGATAACGCTGTCGTAGATAATCATCAGGAACGTAGAGACCAACGTGTTCCAAAATAGCTGATTTCTCTATACAGCCTTGCAGCAATCTAAAAAAAGTGGGTAGAGTACCTCTATTCTGAGCTGCAATTCAAGCATGTCCAGAAAAAAGTTTTTTGAATATAACCACCGATAACACGCCCTTATGGGCATCACTTACATTTATTTTCACGTGTGGTATCATTGCCACCTCTCCAAAAAATATCTCAGCACCGCTCCCAGGATGATCGGGCAAATCATTCCGTTCCGAGCACTCGATCCAACCGCCCGTTCGCGTTTTGTACCTCTCTACCCGTTTCATACGTGAACACTAATTGTGTAAATAACTAAATCTTAAATCACTCAAATAAGAGTACAGTGTTATCAATCATCATCCAATATAATCATTGAATACAGGGCGCGGCCTGAAAGTACCGCGACCCCCAGGAGCCTGACTATTCCTCATAGTAAAATATTAATACACACTCGTCTGATGAGAAGACGGAGCACAGGTAAAACACCCTCCACCAGCTCCTCAGCCTCTGGAACCAATTCCTTCAACCTTGGTAATCCCGACGCTCAAAAAACTACTTTCCACATTGGTGACCCCGAGATTTTCTATGGATGATGATGGACACTGCCGTAACGGAGGATCGAGTGCTCGGAACGGAATGATTTGCCCGATCATCCTGGGAGCGGTGCTGAGATATTTTTTGGAGAGGTGGCAATGATACCACACGTGAAAATAAATGTAAGTGATGCCCATATACCTCCCTACCAGCGTCGTACGCGAATTATAAAATATGGCGTTGCTTAAAAAAAGAAAAAATCATATACACCTAAAGAAGGTTTAGTATGTATCCATGTCATATGTACAAAATATAAAAAGTGGTATTGTTTGTTCAAAAAATAGAATGGTGATTGTAAATTAGTATATAAACTCTTCAACCATACATTATAATATATGCGTGAGCATTCCTAAAAAAAAAATTTATTTAAAAAATTCGTAATATGGTAAAACCTTATGAATAAATTTTATATTTTATACATGAAAATATTTTTTAAATTTATACATGAAAATATTTTTTAGATTTATACATGAAAATATTTTTTTAAATTTTATACTAGAATTCTCAAAAAAAAATCTGTACCCTCTCCATCACGAGGGAGCATTGGGATGCTCGTGAGCATTAAGGGGGTATTCTAGTCTAGAAGCATGAATTGTAGGTGTTTTTTCATGTGCAATAAAAAAAAAACAATAATATTTTTGAAGCCATTATTTTACCAAATATTTACTGAACATTAAAAAAACACAAAAAAAAATCAAAAGAAAAAATTTAAAAGTTACAGGGTGTTGAAGTGAGGGGTCTCAAAAATATGGCGCGCCCTGGTTGACACGATTGTAACCCTCCTAGTTATCCGAAAAAAAAAAACAAATTTATTTTTAATTCAAACAAATGCTGCTGTAGCATGAACCTCGGAGAAAAAAATTTTTTACTAGTTTTTTTTACTTCCGTCAGTAATGTATAGAGAAGACTCACACCAAATTTCAAGTAAATTGGTTTAGTAGAACTTGAGATATCGCGTCAACCGTCACGAAAAAAGTGGTTTTGAGAAAAAGGTGTTTAAAATTTTGTCCTCCTTAGATTTTGGTTAGATTCTGTCTAAACCGCAAAATTAAAATGGTTATAACTTTTAAAATAATGCGAATTTCGAAAATTCCTTTTAAGGAAATATTTTTGAATATTTAAACTTTGGAAATATGAAAAAAAAAAAAATATTTTTTCTAGACAAGAATAACCCCTTAAGACTAAGGCTACCATTGTCTCATAATCCCGGCAGTTAGTCTCTCGTGTAGTGTTCACATAATTATAAATTTCAAAAGGGTTAATATTATTTGTCAAAGTTTGTGTTCGTCATGTAAAACAGTGATGCGAGGCATTTTGAAATGAAGTTGTTTCTCTCAAAAGGGTGACTTTAAGCAACCTCCGAAGGCAGTCGGCAGTTAGTCACTAGTGGAGGGAGGAAGGTAGCCTACATACATCATAAGGCACCCGATGACCCGTGTATTTAATAGCTTCCGTACTTTGTCATCGCAGAGACGTTTCCATTTTACTTCATACATTCAACTTTATTTCTGACTTAGGGGCTCATATGAAACCTTTATAATAAGAAGACAGTTTTCCTTCCGGAATGTTTCTAGTTTTTTTTTGCGTATTATTTATAAGAATGCCTTCCAGCTCGAAATAAGTTTTTTTTAAAGGAAAAAAAAACCCGACTTGATAAGACCAGCATTTATTGCGTATATATCCATGTGTGTATGTGTGATTTTTTTTTATATGAATACCGCACAAGAGTCCAATCTGCTCCCGTCTGGAGCCAGTGAAACTGTGGCATCCCCATTTGGGGTATGTTGTGAGGCTAAAGGCAGTGAGAAGGGGAAGGAGATGAGGAAGTGGAAGGTGGAAAAGTACCTGGGTATTTAAATCTGGTCACCAAACAAGGATAAAGCCATTTCAAGCAACGTTTCAATTCGGAATGGTGGTTTTACAGCAAGGCGATACTGAGAGTATATGAACGAGTCTATCTGCCGAATTTTAACTTTATCGAATGTCGAAGAATGGATTAATTTCCACTTCCAATAATCCACATCATTCATATAACCAAACAAAAGTGAAATTCAAATAGATGAATTTAAAATACGCGTAGATACTTGAATAAAGCTTAAGATTAAATTCATATCCCCGTTTCCCCAAATGCTAATCAAGCCTTATAACAACAACCTCTTACATTTAGGCGGTATTTTACATTATTATTTTAAAAACATTTTTGTTTTAAATGAATAAGTGATAGATAACACGTCTTAAAAGGTTTGAACGAAATCATACATATCGTCGGTCTACAACTGGCAAAGTCCATTAAGTCACGTTTTTTCATGAAATGCCTTAAGTTTAAGGTCTTATGTAAAAAATCGTCCTCTTTCGACTGGCATACTCCATTAAGTCGTATATTTAATCGTTTTCGATTTAAACGTGTTTTTAAATCTACCATCAGTCATAAATCCGATATTACTGTCAAGTAAAACACATTAAGTCAAACACAAATGTGAATAATACATCGATTTAGACGTAAGACAAGCAAAATCCACTAAGTCAGCTTTAAAATCCACCAATGCTTCAAAATTCACTAAGTCAGCCATTTTGTGGCCAGTCAAAAATTTAACAGTAATCTATACAACACTCTAAATACTCTAAACACTGGTAAAACCCACTAAGTCAGGCTCATTTTTTTGTAAATCTTTGATTAAAGGTTGCTGTTATTGCTATCAACTAATATTGTGTATGGATAAGTTACTTAAGGGTTCATTCTAAATTATAAAATATTTAAAAAAACATTTTGTAGATATTCATCCATTTTCAAAATATTCAGCCTTTCCAAAATTGCTAAATATTGAAACGCGATTATCTCAGGATTGTGTTTTAATGACTTAGTGGACTTTGCTAGTAGACTGACGATATATATGTAAATATATAATTTATTTGGGAGGGTATAACGGTTCAGTGATGTACAAAATGAAACATTTTTAAACAATGAAAATCCAATAAAACAACCACGTAATTGCTTCCTTCTAAATTATAAATAATCGTTTCTTATAAAGCGCCCAAAAAAATATAACATCAAAAACTACTTTGCCTTTTAGCGTAGATTCTGCATTGTCCATAAAACCATGCCTAAATGAAGATGAATAAAAGAATAACGATGATGGTGTCCTACTAGGTGAAACATTACATCATTATTATATCTTAGATGTAATCATATTATAATATTATCTATAAAGGGGTGTAGTTAGATTACGAAGCGTCGAATATTACACGAATTGTCGTCGTGATAACCTGTCATCTTTCTCGTTACGGGTTGGTTCGCACGTGCCGACGACATCTTGTCATGGCGTTCAATTATCTCGCAGAATCCTTTCGGTTATTCTCCCTTTATCCTCTGTTATCCTCGCTTATCCTCGCCGCTCCTGCACTTCTCGGTCCTTGCCCGGAACGTTGTGGTAATCACGACGTGGCTTCAGCCGGTTTCAGAATCCAAACGCTTTGCCTGACAGTCATACGGTAAAGCGTAGGAATTCTAAAACCAGCCGAACCCTTGACGTTCGGTTGGCGAAGCTGCGAGGAATGGAATTGCTCGGTTAATCGGAGGCTTCCGACCACGCTGTCACATGCTCTCGATATCAGTCGAACGCAAAGTTGCGTGATTGGTTTTACTTAGCCTCAGCCGCATCACCCGACCAGGATAATTCTCATTGAGTTATAATGTAAATTTAAATTATTTCTCACCGCGCTTATAAAGCAATCTTGCGTTTTGATGCCTTCTTAAGCCATTTATAAAAATTATATCACTTATATAATCAATGTTAATTGTCTAAAATGATTCTATAATGAAGTTGGACTTATCTTAGATGACCAGATGCTGTGTTGGTGAATGGAGATTTTTTAGACGCTTACCTGAAACAATAAAAAACATATAATTAGCATGTGTTTCAAAAATATTTTATGTTTACGTCTAGTGAGGCTCTCGACTAGCAATCCGAAGGTTGCGGGTTCAAATCCCGGCGTGCCCAAAATAATGATTAATTTGTGTTATTTCGCAATTAATTCATTAAAAATAATGTTAAGTATATTTGGGCACGTTTCGGTGTGTTAGATACTCCCAGAATCACCCTGCTGTAAGACCACCATCCAGAATTTGAACTTTACTTGAAATTACTTTGTATATGATGATAAAAAACGTAACTCTTGGACAAACAATGAGTCATTTCAATGTTAACTAAGTTTACAGATTTGTAACATAAAATTAATTGAAACTAGCAAGGACCCGTGAAAAACCATGGCATATTTTAAAAGTCTAAAATAATTTTCACTTGAAGTAAGTTTACTTGTAAGTAGCTACGCTTTTCTTAATCAATTATAATTATTCGTTACAATTTAAAAAAATAACACTTAAATTCAAATCTTATTGCAGTTTCACTCAGGAATAACGCACATCACAGAAAACTGAAATCAGTATGTTTTATGATGATGATGGGTCTTTTGGCAGGCTTAACTTTTAAAATACTTTAAATTATTTTTAAGCCCTTTACAATAGAGCAATAAAGACATGATGTTTAAATATGCTGGGTCTATTGTGCGCTTTAAATAAAATATCAAATTGTCAATCGCCCAAAAAAATTGTCAAGCGATATTTTGGGTAATTAATACAACAACGTAGTAAAAAATTTTCGGTATCTAACGCCGCCATATCGTAAAGGTTAGCTTTGAATCTGAAAAACTTTGTCCCTAAAGAAGTTAAAAAAGGACATTTTGTTCTTTGTAAATCAATGAATGATCTGAATTTCACAAATAATAGCAAAACCCTGGAGGATATCTTGTTATAATGCCAACAATTGGTATTAGGAGAAACCAGGGGAATTTTGAATTCAATATTAGATTTAGCACTAAACATTTTCTAAGGAAATACCATAAACATCTAGATCTCCATAAATGAGCCATGTTTATAAGCTTTAAGAAAACATCGACGTAATTTTCAACCGCTTTTCCTAGTTGAGTTAAAAATCCATTGCACCGACGACGAGCTCCATGCGTACTTATCGAGTTCAACTTTGGTGGTTTCTCCATCTATTGAAACCCTAGTATATTTTGTATAACATCTGCATTATTAGCTTTCTCTAACTTCATCGGATCGTCTCCTATTTTTTTATGTTGCCCGGGTTCAAGGGGGTGAGGTTTGTCATAGGTCTTGGGAGGTGGATGACTAGGACACACTGAACCACAGATTCCTACCCATCACTTAAACCCTTTTCCTTCTCAGAACTCTCCTCTCCTTCCTTCTTTTCCTTAAAAAAACCCTCCACACAGCATCCCCAAAGATGACATAGGCCCTGAGGGAAATTATTTTCCTCAGGGCCTCCTGTGTGGAGCTCATGTAAAAAAAGGGTTTTATATTTATAGTTATTAACGACCGTAATTTTTCTTTGATATCTCAAAAAATTACGAAGTTATGAGCTTTGAAAGTTAACTTGGGTAAAACGTATGCGATGGTATCTCATGACATCACACGAAACACGATTCAGCACTATTCATAATTTGAATGGCATTATTCGAATCGTGGTGTCACAAGCTTTACGACCGATCGCAAATATCAATATTTTAACGGCTTTATCTGCGGTGCTGTTAGCCATTTTTCAAAAATTCATAAAGTTATGTCCTCAGTATGTTCTAGTTAAAATGACACATTTATGTAAAAAATGTGAAATTTCGTCGAAGGAGACCACCCCATTAAACAGACAACTATTTTCCTTCCGTAAATGCCGATAAAATATTGTTTATTTTTTGTTGTATTGAAGAACTCTTCTGAGAAACTTGCAAATATATATAAGCAACTTGGACCCTTGAATTTAACATTTCGTCACTTCATTTGGATACGTTTCTTACTGACATTTTTTTACGACCTATAAACGCAGCATTTCTTTGGCTCATTTCTATACCCAAAATAATTTTCAGATTCATCTGTATTGTATTTTTGTAGATATATTATGTATGACAAAGCTCTAACATCAAGCATTTTAAATTATCATTTGTTTTACAAGGTTCCATCATCACTAACACTCCCTATTTTGTTTGTATCTGGTAGTTATTACGGGGCGCATTGTAGTTCGCCACTTTGACTGGATAAGGTTCTAGCTTCACCTTACCATTTTCTGAGATTTCAAAGTTTGCAAAGCGAATTTTTGTAATCTAACTAACATTTTTTTTTATTTTAGTTTCAATCTTGTGTATTTTAGTTTGTCATATTTTAATGGAAAAAAATTAAATGCGAAGTGGCACTAACTTAGAATTGCATTTGAGAAATGTAATTAGAACATGCAATGAATTATTATGCCCTAGTTGGTTACACATGGTTCTATTTTCATGTTTAGGTATATTCGAAAATGGTAAGTATATGTCCTATTAAAATATTTTTCTTTAAAATATTTTTAATTAAAATATATATAAAGATATTCTTAAAAAATATGGATGGAAACATGAAAGAAACACTTCTACATTAGTTTTCTTTCTACTGAGGTGTTAAGTAAATCTAACCGCAACCATTCTACAGTCCATCTCTCCGCTTTGCCACCGCTTGAAAACTCAACACAATAGTACTTAAACTGATCCATTTTAACGGCGCAACGTCCAGTTGTCGTAAAGGTGGCACGGTGTTTGGTGTCTTCCTATAGAGCAATGACTTTTATTTTAGAAGTGCTTAGCTTTTTACTTTCAGCCAAACACATCTCGTGAAAACGGGGCAGGAGTTGAAGAAATTGCAACGCAAGCAAGTAATAACGATCTGATCTCGGCAATGCCAGAATTTTCCTCAACTGGTATTACTGTTACCACTGATTTGATTCGTGAAGATAATAATTGAGAGAATTGTTCAGATTGGGCAATTCTTAGGACGGGTTGTTTCAAAAAATTTGATGGATTCATCAAATATTTGATGTTGATTTTCACGTTCTGTGTAAGTTCTATTCAAGTTCTGTGATTATTTCAGTCTTGTGAAGCAGCTGTTTTATCACGATATAATAACAGAACTTGAATAGAACCTACACAGAACGTGAAAATCAACTTCAAATATTTGATGAATCCATCAAATTTTTTAAAACAACCCATCCTTAGAGTCCGATACTTTATTCTACTTCAAATTGGGTTGCCAGTACACCTAGTAATTATGTACATATTTACTTACAATTCTTTATTAGCTCAAATTAAAACAAATGTCCGGAATTCGATAGTAGTAAATTCTCACATAATTGGGTACTCACTACTGGGTATATATTGAGTATCTACCCTTCATAACCAGTTATGCTTAGAACTTTAAAGACGAGTTGTTTCACAGAAATACAAATGTAACATTATTGTCAAATGGCTATTCAGCGCCATTTAATTTTTTCAACAGTTGAAAGGTCCTCATTAAATGCCGATTTTTAGTCCGTTTCAGCTTATGAAATAATAGCAATCAGCAAAAGAGGAAAACGATAATGTATAATTTGATAGAAAGCTAAAACAAACCTAGAATCGGCATTTAAAGGAAACTTTTCAAATGTAAAAGAAAAAAAACAAAAAAAAACCAAAAAGCCATTTGATGACAATGTTACATTTGAATTTCTGCGAAACAATTTGGTCGCATTTTGGAATAAATACTATGAGTACCAATACATAATGCTCTTTTAAATGTTGGTCTTTATCAGAAGGCAGCAAAGTAAATAGAAATGGGAAAAGATCCTGGTCGACCGATTTTAAACCTTTTATTCCGTCAAAAACCTGTTAGTTTTATGAGTATTTTTTCAGGGAACAAATATCCGGTATCTAGTTATCCAAAAGACGTTCCGGTAGCGTAGTACGGCTGCTACGGGCCATAATGGCTTCACATTGTTATTGGCCGCCATTGATTGGCCATTCGGCCGCCACATAGAGCCCTACTTATATGTGTTGATGCTTTCGCTTCCGCTTAGGGCAGAGGTTGGAAAAGTGCGGCTCCGGAGCCACATGCGGCTCTTTGGCCCGTTAAGTGGGCCGTTGGCACAATGTCCACGGACAGGCGCATTGCAGGTCGATGGTATCGTCGGTGACGGGCCAGTTTTTATTTTGAAATTTTCTTCTTTTGGCATTGATTAACTTTGAAATATAATTGATTTTTGATTTAAAGAACAAGGAAATATGGAGCTCTAAATTTGAACTTCCTTTTGTTGATTTGGAAATATAGAACATTTTGTTTTTAAAGAGTTTTAATTAGCAATGTACATTTGTTACTTAAATTTTAAATTTTCTGCGACCGGTTTCGACCAAACCATGTCATTCACTAGCAGACTTAAAACTAACTTAAAATTCTATGCAAGTACCAAACTGAGTTAGATTTAATTAGGTGGGGGCAGTGGGAGGGATGATTTTGGGGGAGGGAGAGAACGGTGGGAAGAGTCAACATTACACGGACACATAGTTAGTAAAGGTGATTTACATGGCGCTATTATTTTATTAACTAAATTAATTTTCGATTTAATTTTGTTGTTTATTTCTAGGGTTTCTAAAGCGCACAAATTAAAATATGAACTTACATTGCAATGTTTAAGCTTTGTTTTTTTCTTTATTGAAGCTATGGCCTGTCTCTATTAATGATTAGCAAATTTGGAGTAATTTTTACATCGTAAACAAAGTTAATGTTCCCTGATTCTAGTTTTGAAATTTCCAGTAGTCATACCTACATACTGTGCGTCACAATTGAAATCGAATAATCTTTTACAAGCATGAAATTTATCAAGAGAAAACCGAGAAGTTGTCTTATTGATGAGAACCTGGATTCGGGCCTAAAATTAAGAATAACAACACACAAACTGTCTTACTCAAACTTTCCAAAGAGATGCAAGGACATTGTTTGCATGAGGTGTTTTGCAGTCATTGTTATGATTTAAATTTATGGATTCCTTAATTACACATTATTTTTTTTAATGAATAAAATCTTTATTAATTATGAAATCAATTTTTATTCGGCGTACCCGTAATTTAATGAAGTACTAAAATTATAATAAATGTTTGCTAAATCATTAAACAGATTTGGCTCCCAATTTTTTTTGAATCGTTGTAATGTACATGTTTGGCTCTTTGGCTAATAAGTTTGCAGACCACTGGCTTAGGGGATGGGGTGGGAGGTTTTAGTGCTAGCGTTTTTATCTGCCCATCCTTGTATCAAGATTGTTATTTTAATATATACGTCACTAGGTGATCGCGCGTCCAAGAGACGGTAAAATAAAGTTTTAATGGAATAGGCATTTTTTCAATCTAAATTTTAGAGAGTTTTGCTAATCATTATAAATAATTCCTACGCACAATTAAGAGGATTAAGGTTCGAGCCCCGCCAATAAAAGTAAACATGACATGTTTCTCTATACTCAAACCATTTCAATCTGGGAGGCGGGTGCGGGTACCGCCGCCCCGGGAACCATTTATTTGATAACCAATGCGCCAGCCATAGGTCACCCCAAGTTGGTCGCTACGTTTGGCGACTTAGTAGGGGTGCCCAAGATCATAGGGGTGAGGTTAGTCTAGGTCTTGGTTGCGGATACGTTTGCCCACCTTCTGCGTGACGAGCCGAATTGAAAATACTTGTTGAGGGAGTCTTTTTGACCTTTCAAGCCGGACTCTCAATCTATCGCCTTGCACCGCAGCAGGAGGAACGAATTCATACATTCTTCTCTCCTGGATACACTGACCCTCAGATTCTCACCAACCCCTCATACCATCCAAAACGTTGACAAAAGAAGGAGAAAGCGCAAAACAGCAAAAAATAATTAACAAAAATATGCTTTATCTGTTTTTATACGTGAAAACGGTTAAGTTTCGCAAGATACTTACAAATTACATGAAACAAATTAAAATAAACTACCTGCAGGTACTTTATTTTAATCGGATAAAACGAAATTGAAAAGCCAAATTTATAACAACTGTCTAAACGAATTGAGCAACACTATTTTAGATCGATTAAGTCTTCAGAAAACACAAAAAATTTTCGTTTGCTGTCTTCTTTTTCGGCAACGTACAATTATACAGCGTACAAGTACAACGTATAAGGCTGTAAAAGTCAAGTTTAGACATAAAAGAGTTAAAAATGCAATAAAATGTCTTTCATGCATTGTGTTCCAAAGTAGTTTGACTCTCAAATTCGTTTAGTTCTGTATATAACCTCTCATACGTCCTGCTGTCCGCGTAGCTGACGATTTGGTTACGCTCCAAATTCTAAGGACTACACTAGATGTCGTACATAATATTTGTATTTCCATGCCCGAGAGAGCCCGTAGCTACGACATATCAAGCTTGAATGGTGCATGCTACGCCGCCGCTACGGTTCTCGTGGCATAGCGGTAGACACGGCGACATCCTACAGCTACAGCCCTGCCGGTGGGTTGTATTCCTATTCATTCCACCGCTGCTATCGCCACAGGACCGTGCTCAATGTCACCAGCACGTCAGGGTGAGGCAAAGGGATTTGAAACGTGTATTGCAAATCTATGTGACGGGCGTGCCAAGAGATTCGGAAATCACGGATAGTGATATCTAAAAGGGTATCTGTCCTACTAAAATTTATGTACCTATCTACGACAAGCGCATGACAAAGTATATCATTGACATTTACACTCTTACTGTATTGCATACTGATGCTGCCTTCTTTATCGGTAAGTATTTGTGATGAATAGAGTTTGTGTGTAAAATAACGCATGACAACCCTTTTTTAAACACTTTGTTACACGGCACCGTATAGGAAAAAAAGACAGCATGCATATATTTGTGTAGTAAAAAAAATTAATTTTCACATTCTTATAGACAATATCCAAATCCAGCTGAAAATTGATTGATAAATTAGGTGTAACAATGACATAATGATTCACTTACTTATTTATTCACGAGATTCACAAAATGTAATGTACACGCCAAATGCAATGGTTGCGCCTAAATGTATAGTGTGCGTGTCGGTGTGTAGTGTCGGAGGGTAGTACTCAATAATTAATGTACTTAGTATTGTACTGGTATTTATTAGTGAGCTGCTTGTAGCAAAAGAGAGACCTACTGCTGTCACGCATCACCTTTTATAGCCTCTCGCAAGCATACCATCTCGCTTGCTCTCATATACATTCACACAAACACCACACAAACAATATGATATAAACGGTTTTTAACGCGACCGAGGATATTTGAAAGAAAATTACTTAATCTTTTCCTATCCGTAATAAATGATTTCTCGTGTTTTTTTAATACTTTGTTTCATAATTTAAAATCGGCATCGCGCGCTTTACGTTCATAAAACATATTAGCAAAAGAAGTGTGTTTGATTCTTCTTTTTATTTGTCAAAGTGTTTACTTATTACGTATTACTGCACGTGTAATACGACAAGCTAAAAATAACATTGAAAATCGAGAAGGGTTCGAATTTTAAAGTAAATTTGTTAGGTAAACAGCAGTAATATAGCGTTATCATTTAGAAAGCATGCAAATATTTCACATCAGCCGGGTGTATGTGTCTGTACCTCCGTACGGAGCGTGTGTTTTGTTTAGCATCACAAGCACTCTCGTTAAGATGCATATCACGGATTGCCGTTCGCAATAAATCTAGCTTACAGCGTCCTTAATCCCCGACGAACGCGGCGCAAATGGTTTTAAATTAATGAATAAACCAACGGACCAATTATTCTAGCAACGAAACGACAAGTGAATACGCGAAGAGATCAAAAATATACGTTACATGTTGTAGCATACGACCCCACAAGTGACAGACAGAAATAAAATTTTCAGCCAAAACCGAAATCGAATTTCGGCTAGTTTCTAATTAGAAAAAAATACAAAATATAGAATTACTATCAATCAGTCTTCTCTCTAATAGCCATAAAATAGCTAGTGATTATTTAAATTATATTTGAGAAAATTTTTAATTTTAAAAAATTACAAAACTCTTTAAATTTTTTACTTTAAGACAACTTTTTTCTAATAGCTTTTTTTAAAGCGTCATTTAAGATAGAGGCATACTATAGTAAAATGGTAAAGCCAAACGTGATCTGACACATCAACGTCAACCGCTGGAATGAAACCGAAAACGCGGCCGAAACTCCTTTATTTGTCTAAACTGATCGATACCGAATCTTCGACCAATCACTAGAAGATACTGTCAGTATCATCCTGGTGAAAGACCACTAATCAGATTCAAAACTTTGCTTTAATGGCAAGCCGTGTATGGTGACCTGATTTGAAGAACCATGTGCTTGATATTCTTTTTCATTTCGCGTGGCAATGACGTTAAAAATGTATTAAATCGGGTTGAAAATTAATTCAGTAACACAAACTCAAAGGTGTCTTTGTAGAGTGTAAGGTTTAGCGTTCTGCACTCTCACCCGCGTAATAAAAGCCGGCGTTTTAAAACCGTTTGGTTGACCATTCCCGTAATTGCACACGGGGAGATAAAGGCTCTGCTCGGTCCATGCAACTTGTTTTCCAGCGCGCACTAAAGCCTTTAGCTCTGATAGAGCGGCTACGTGGTGAGGATCTTTGAATGGATGATAAGCACCAGGTCCAGCTCTTGCAATAATTAAACGACTTAAATCACACGTATACATTATTAATTTCAAGTAAATGTAACAGTTTTTCAGGGTTTCCTGCAACAAAATAATAAATTTCGACGAAAGGTACAGCATTTTTAAAATTTATTTATCTATACAAAGTTTATTTCCATGCGATTTTTTGATGCCTGTCTGACAAGAATATATCTGTGTTGGGACATTTATGTACCTCTACAACTGCAGAGGTACATAAATGTGTACAAATAAAGTAACATAAATATTTAAAGTTAAATACATTTAAATTTCTATGTAATCAAAAAGAAAGGTAATTGGAAATGTGGGCAAATCCCATAAAGAGTTTGATCGTATAAATGTAGGAAAAGATGAAGTACAGTAGTAAATCATGTCAAATCTAATTTAATAAGTTAGATTTGACAGGATTCTAATATTTTATATAGGTAAATTGTTATTTTTGTCTAAGTGCAATTTATTTAACCGATGTTTGCAATAGTATGACGTCCTATAATTGCATTCATTTCTTAATTTCGTGTTTGGTCATTTATTCTGTTTATCTAATCGTAGCTGGTAGAGTATTGTATAGTTTGCAACCTATGTATTTAAAATATCTTTGTCCAAAGATGGTTCTAGCAAAAAGACTTTGTAGAATTTCTTCGCTTTTGGCTCGAGTATTGTATATTTTTGTGTTGTTTTGTTGTTTTGTTGTTTTTATGAAAATTAACTAAGATGGATCTTGCAGAGAGCTGTTTTATGTCCATAACGTTGATAGTATTAAAGATCGATAACAATATAAAATGTCAACAGCTTCATTCATTAAATTTATTCGCACAAAAATACTATCTTAGAGACGTGATAAAGCTAGGATACGCTGGATATGAAAAGAAAACTTTTAATGAAATGCTCTAACAATTGAGCAAATCAGCATATCTGCATAAGCATCTGGTTGGTTTCCTACAGAGAGGTTTCCTTGATTGAGAGCAAAACGTAAAATAGCAGTTCCGTCACTTGCTTGGCTTTAAGAGCAACTGAAGTGCATGCAGTTAATAAAAAAATATTTATTTACATTTTTATATAATGTTTTTTTAAACAATTACCAGATATATAATTACATTACACCTCGATAATTGAATGTTTAAATTAAACTATTGCCTCTTTTAAAATAAATCTACTTGAATCTCGATTATGTTTTTGTGAATAAGTGAACTCAAATCTTGGATGTGGAAATTAACCAACTTTCCTAAATCCGGTAGCCCTGAAACTCGGCTGATGGTCTCGTTGTCGATGAAAATGCATTCTATTAACTTCCTTCTAACCTCTTTTTGGTGGCATTCACGCGCACATAAACTTTTTTTTTTGAAATTGGATGATATTATAATAAAAAAATTACCGTCGTTAAATTATGAAATGAATCTAGCTACCAACCAATTAGAATTAGTCTGAGTGTTAGCGGTGTTCACACAATTTAACCAGTCCATGGGAAGGAAGATTCAATCCTCAGTCAAACCAAATAAATATTTTTTTAAGTTTTAAAAATTCACAGAAGAGCTAGTCCCTGAAGAAGAAGGTTCAACATCCGGAAAAACCAAACAAATCCTAGAAATCAGACACCAGACACAAGCGATGGCGTAAATAAATTGAAATTTGAAAATAGATGTTTTATATTAAAATAGCTTTATTTTTACGGGCTGATTTTTTTCTGGAATTATTTTTTTATTCGACAAATGAAAGAAAATATTTATTCATCTCGTTTTCGAAAGATTACGTGATTCATTTAGATGATGTTTTTTTTCTTTTAAATTCAAAACATAAATATATTTATAAAAATAAACTTCAGAATTTTCAGGATTCATTTACCATTTCGCAATTTTTTAAATATTTTTATTTTGTCATGGTTATCAATCTAAAAGTCCTTAAACGTATCTGTATGAAAGGGCAAAAACCAAAAATCATGTCCTCAAACTGATTGGCCACTTTCTCTTCAAACGTCTATATTTGAGGGTATGATGTATGGCCCACATTTGGATGCAAATCTCCCCTTTCTGGCTCCATTTTGTTTTTGCAGAGTATTAGGTCACCTCACCCTGACTTATGTTAATTCTGAAACGTACCCAATAAAACAAGGTACGGATTTGAAAAAGATATTTTGTGATATGGACGTGACTTTAATCTCGTTACGTTTTTGTTATGCGAATATTTATTACGTTTGTGGAGCACAGGCATTATACGTATATTTTGTAGTGAATTGAATTGATTTTTGATGAACGCACGAATAATTTTGAGATAACAAAGTTATGAGACATCGTGATTTAATTTCCTTGGATCAACAAGATTCCGTCTTTGGACATAATTGATTTTTTTCTCTTCCAAACTCTTTCTAAAATATATCCAAGTTCTTATAAGTTTGGAGAAATTATGCGCAAGAACCACAAGTTAATTTGGAATTTACGAGCTACGTACTTCTATTTAAAGCTTTTTTATTTTTAGTTCTATCTGCCATAGATAAAATATTTTTGCAACATCTTGAATCCATTTGCATTGAAATTCAAGTTCAGCCCTTTAGACAATAAGGTTACATCTACCAATCATGGTAAATTGAGAAAATAACTTAAAAAATGACTTGAAAAATTGAGAAAAATAATGTTCAGAAGAACATAAGAACATACAATAATAATAAAGGCATTTAGCGAAAAATATATAAAACCGTTTTGCTTTTTTTTAATGAGCTCCACACAGGAGGCCCTGATGAAAATGATTTCCCTCGGGGCCTATGTCATCTTTGGGGATGCTGTATGGAGGTTTTTTTAAGAAAACGAAGGGGAGGAGAGTTCTGGGAAGGAAAAGGGTTTAAGGGTGGGTAGGAATCTGGGGTTCAGTGTGTCCTGGTTATCCGCCTCCAAGACCTAGACAAATCTCGCCCCATGAACCCGGGCACCCCTGTTAAATCACCAAACGTAGCGAACCACTTGAGGTGACCTGTGGCAGAAGTGTTTGTTATCCAATAAAGGTTCCCAGGGCGGCAGTACCCATTCCCGCCTCCCAAATTAAAGATTACTTGATTTTCAAAACAACACGTTTTCTGAAGTAAAGACAGATGATTTGCATTACGTTTCTCATATCCACTTTTATATAAATGCAAAATTTTGAACCTCAATTTTTAAGTTTCATGCGAATGGCAGATATCTACACTACATTCAATCAAATGATTTTCTTAATCAAGAATTCGAGATTTGATTCACCAAAGGAAACAATTCTGAAATAATGACTCAGTGTTGAACAAAATAGACACAAAAAAATTAAAAGAGTTAAAATATAAAGCTCGAGCAAAACCGGGAGTTAACTACATGATCTATTGTGTAAAGATCAAATATTTATCCATCGCGCAGAGTGTGCTAGGGTCTGATATCGAATGAAATCTAAATATTTGTTTAAAGCAAATGATACAGATGTATCTGTTAGTTTTGACCCTATATATCACCTGCAAAAAGGTAAAACACCCTTCTAAACCTCGCCAAACTGTTAACCTTGTTTCGGGAATAATAATTCTGTACGGCATAGCTCTGTAAGCTGTGAGACGAGGCGATGGAAGAGGGGATGGTGATCTATGTTCATCTAAATTCACTGAGGTAAAAACCATCCAATAAAGGTGCGGGAAAGAGGGTGAATAAATAACGATGCTGCGAGGGTTGAGTGCGATTTGTATTTCTAGACTTTTTCGGTTCTAAAAGGGTTGGAACATTATTTTTCTCGTGAAAATTCCGTTGTTTTTGTTTAATTAGCTAGGGATTTTTTTAAAGTGAAGTGGTTACCTGAAATATTAGAAAATAAGAAAGACGTATTGACCCACTTACTAAAACAAACTTTGAAGACTTTGAAAACGGAATTTTAAACGAAACAAAATAATTTGAGGTTATAAAAAAATCCTGTTAAACATCTGAAAACTATATATATTAATATAAATCCTTGGTATAAATTCTATAACAAAGATACTTTGTTAATTATTCACTGTTTTTATAATTTAGAAAGCCCGTATTAAAATAAGTACGAAACAAATTTAACCTGTTAAGAAAAGTGAGCTCATTATGACATTAATGTATGTATGAAGTTTTGAGTAATGCAGAATTTCCTGGTAATTAGGTTCTCTACTTCAAACGAGCATAGATTTTCATTATGTGCTAGTTTCACGGTATCAACCCGAAGCAAAACGGTTAAATATACTACACTTTGTGCTCAAAGGCTGCATATTGCACAAAGTAAGGTAAGCATCGAAGCAACACTTACTTTGACGTCACTTCCTGCGTAAACGAAGCCACTTCCGCCTTGTAATGCATTTTGAATACAATAAAATGGCGGAAAAGTGGGAAGTGGTAGTACCTTCCTTACCAACAGCCAACAGTGTGGATTTTTTTTTGTCGGCAGTAAAAGGAACATAAGGTGTATTCCCCATTAGTAGACCAGCAGTTAATAATAAGCTTTTTCTTAAACTAGTCGATTTTACTTAACCTTTAAGAGAGCACGAGGGATTTTCAATATTTTATGTTGTTTGCGTGTCTTTAAAATCACCCGTGCACACAACAGAGACAAAATAATAAAAAATTACACATTTCTTTTTTTAGATACAAGTGTGTTTTATACCACCAGTTTAAATTAAATATTTATAAAAAATACTGTTTTACTTTTAAAACAGTTTATAAAATGTCAGTTTTCAATAAATCGTCAATCGACCTTCAGATTTTTTCCATCTACAATCATATACAATATGAAAAAAAATTATAAAAAATTAATTGTAATAGAAAACATCTTGGCCTATACCACCTCATTTATATATTTTTAAAATGTAGCTTAATAATGACGTATCTTAATTTTTTAAACTACGTAAATCAACGGTGTTTAAAACCATTTATTTGTACTAAAAAACAAATAATTTTGCAAATTAAAAATATTTCCTAAGAAAACAGTACATTAACTATAAAATTAATAAACTAAATTTAAAAAAAACGGTGATGTATTGGGTAATACATAATTTTTCTATGCACCCAAAAGACATAAAAACGATGACATCTTCGATTTACTTTCATTACGCGAAAATCTTTCGCCACGAGCGGTCGTCTGCGGCGCTATGTTCTGTAAGGTAGTGTTGAAAATATTTTTGTGTGTTTGTACTAAGATAGAATACATATACATTAGAGGAATCAAATCAAGCAATAGAATTTGTTCGCGTAATTTGAAGGAAGCATGTCAAAAAATTAGACGAAAACGTGCGCGGCAAGGACACGGACGATTATATGCTTATATTTTTTTACGTGTTCACTACTATTAGCGTATTTGTATGAAGAATATAATTTAGAAGGAGTTATGTCAAAAGGAATTAGGTAACGAAAGTGGCGAATACGTGACATTATCCAGCAACTTGTACCTTTTCACCTCTTGGCTTGGTAGCTTCGCACAGGGACCCAAATGTGGCCGATTTGAAGGTAATATGTGAAAAGAGACAATCATATGAACGTCCGCGCCCGGAACAAATTAGTCCTTTCCACGTTCTCCCTTCTAAAAATGTTCGAATATTTGGTAAAAGCACGGAGTACAGTCATCTCTCGGTTTTACGAAATGATTTTTAATTATTGTATTTATTTATTTGTGTTTGTTTATCGCGCTTTTTAAAAATATTTTTAATATTATCTTTAAAATTTTCATATTCATAAAGGATACCTAAACATCAAACAGCACACAATTCTAAATTTTGCTTCTTCAAAAACTATCTGTAAAGTGTGAAATATGTGAAACTCAACGTAAAAATGTCAATTTCTACAAAAAATATTTTCTAAAAACAGAGCCCAGATGTAATAAAAACTAAAATAAACCAAATTTTTTGCTGAATGCCGATTTGTTAAATTTTTTTTAACCACTACTGTTTAATATCTACTTACTATAATACTCACACACAGGCTTCGCCTTTGTGGGATTTTTTGTTACTCTCTTGTATTTTATATTATTATGTATGTACTTAATATGTATCAAAAAAACTTTGCCAATTAAAAAAATACATTACTGTTAAAGAAGTTCTTTAATTATATGCGTAAAACAACAGTTATTGTTTTGGCGATGACTTGGGTAGGCAAAACAGCTGTTATAAGCGATGGCCAAAACAACATTGCTTTATTTTTTGCTTGATATGTTATATAGTTAATTTAATCAATATTAATGTATCGTAGAGCCGAAAAACGAAGAAAAGAGTGCAAAGAGAGGATATGACGCGATTGTGAATGGTAAAAGAAGTCCGGAGAAGACATGGAACGATCGAGCAAACACCGTTGTGATTTTTCACTAAAACGGCGCTATACGAATCATACAATTATTATTATTAAATAGTTGAGAGTCAGATCTGTACCTTACTTTATAATATTTTTCGATGTCGTCATATCAGACAGTAAATCATTTAAAAATAAACACTTTGTAAAAGCTCATCAGGGTGTTTATAATGAATAAATATCCGTGTCGTCCTAATATTTCGAAGTATGTAAGTATTTCAAGGGTCCTAATATATTATTTTATTAAAAAGTGAGTGTCAGGTTTCAAACTTCAAACTTGTTCACAAGGGCTGTGCAAATAAATGGTTGATTATTATTATTCTTATTTCTTAATAATTATTCGTAATATATTATTATTATTCATAAATTATTTAACTAAGCTATTAAATGCGCCCTTGGTTTTAAACAAATTTAAATAAGTTCATCATCTTTTTCAGTACACGTGTAAAAATACCCGGAGTGGCTCGGGGTTGTAAATGTTTTGGTACAAAGTTTTGAGGTTGAGAATTCTAAAAACTGGGTGTAGTTTTAAGGTGGAAATAATATTATTGCTAATAATTGAAGAAGTTTTTTTTTACATTTGTTTCACAAACAAATAATTATTTGATTCATCTCTTCCTCGGGCGTCCCCGACTTTTTCAGCGATTGTCTTCGTGTAATCAGATTGTTACTAGACAGTTACATGCAGTACCAGTACAAGATTGTTACTACGCTATGTCGATGATACTCTAGACTGGAATCTGAAATATTTATTTATTTATAAGCCTAAAAGGCGTTTTACATAAAAGTGATATAATTAATCATTATATACAGCGCATAGCTAAATTTCTATATTTCATAGTAAGTAGTAATAATAATACATAACCATACTAAAATATAATAATCGCTGTTTAGTATTGAAGTGAGTTTTATGTTTTTTCTTCTTCGTGTTTTAAAAACTGTTTTTTTTTTCTATGGCTACTTACTGTAAAAACCTAAAATTTCAAATAAATAAGTTTATTTTTCTGCGGTGTTTATATTTCCATGTTGTGACAGCCCTAACAGTCCAGAAGTAAATGGACACGCTCGGAGCATGCAGGTGTTCTGGGTTGGAAGCCTTCAGAAAAATTCCCAGAATTTATGGAAAATTGTGTAAATATTGTAAAATGTGGGAATATTAGTAAACATGTTAAATTAATTAATACACCTCCAATATTAATTTAATAATGAGAAGATGCAGATTTTTAAAGAAGTTGTCGTTTATATTTTTAAAATTAAAAATAAACGTAGATTGTGGTGTTGAAACCCCATAAACATTTTGCAATTTATTTTTAAAATCATAATATTTGAATCGTGAATATCCGCCGATTAAAAAAACTGTTTTTTATTTTATTTTTAAATTATTTTTCATTGTAATAGGGAATCTCAGGGGAAATTTCCCCACTTTATAGGGAAAAATCGAAATCTAGCGATCCACGAAATCGGCAAATATGTATTTGTCGTTTTTTAATTTTTGTTCGGGAATGATCGTTGTAACTCGGGATTTTACGAGCAGATATACTGGGGTCAAATCCGTGTCAAGTAACAAAGTACAATAACATTTTGCGGAATCCACTTAAAAATGCGACGAGGGCGACACAAGCGACTAATTTTTGAACTATTTTAGCAAATTTCGACAAAATCGATTGCTCTGCTGGGCTCTTAACTGCTGATGTGGAGGCCGCTCTGTTCTAGCAACAATAATAATATCGAAATTTTCCCCTCCCCAGCGCGCGTCGCATTCGCCGCTTCCAGTAGCTTCGAATTTAGAGACGCCAGAGCCGTAAGTTTTAAATTTAAAATTTTTAAAGTTAAATTTCTGTAAGTTGATTCATTTCAATTTTTTTGCGGGCCTGTCTAACCCATCGTCAGTACTTAAGTGGCTTTTTTAAAGTTAATTTTTACTATATAAAAATAAACACAAGCAACTTTACTAAAATTTTACATTTGCAGTTTATTTGAGACACTATTGAAATATTATAATACAAGTGAGTTCATTGTTTTTATTTAGTGTAATAAATAATACAGACTGATTTCTGATCAATTTGGATATTATATAAAATTATTATATAATATCCAAATTGTAAAATATTAGTTACTTAACAATACAAAAATATTTTATTTTATTTTATTTGAATATATTTAAATTGTCCAATAAACAATAATTTGGACCGCAAAATTTTCACTGGTCTGTAAATATAAAGATTTAAAGTAACAGGCCGCCCAGACCCCCGCGTCAGAGTATACGCAAGAAAAATCACGTCAACAGTTAGGACGGGTTGTTTCAAAAAATTTGATGAGTTCATCAAATATTTGGAGTTAATTTTCAGGTTCTGGGTAAGTTCTTTTTGAGTTCTGTTTTTTTATCATCATAGGCCAGCTGCTTCACAAAACTGAAATCATCACAGAACTTGAATAGAACTTACACAGAACGTGAAAATTAACGTCAAATATTTGACGAATTCGTCAAATTTTTTGAAACAACCCATCCTTAAAGGTTAAAAAAGTTTATTTTATTACTAGGTTAGTTATAGTTCCTGTTTTAAACGTAAGAGGAACGTAAAAAAAGTTTTTTTGTTTTATTTTTAAAGTATCTGTACTTTTGTCATCAACCATACTTAAAGATAATGACTAGTACAGTAAACTTTTATGAAATTATATAATTCAACATGATTTGGAGAATGACTAGTTCAGTAAACTTTTATGAAATTATATAATTCAACATGATTCGGAGAAAAAAAGTTCAAACTCAAATATTTCTTCGATATCCTTAAAAAATGTCTGCAGTAAAAAACTAAGAAATTCTAGAAACTTTGTGAAATAACTAAATAAAACACCCAAAATACTATAATACTAGAATACATCATTTAAATACCACAGTAACGTCACAAAGAAACTAGTGCTTCACATTCTTTACAGGGGTGAGGTAATAAGATCCTATAGAAAGAAAAATATTTTACTAGAAATGATTGGATCGTTATTGAGAAGCAGCGTTATTAATTGGGCGTCGTTCTGCAAAATGAAAATTTCCAACAAAACGAAAAAAACTTTGTGGTGCTCGTTGCATTGATGATATCAATTTATTCTGATCGATTCTCATAAATAAACAAACCTCAATGCAGTCAGTAATTTTTTTTCAGATTCCTTTCATCATTTAATCAAAAAGAAAAACATTTTAAAGGAAATAAAAATCCGTGTAAATCAAATAAGCTAATCAGAAAAAAAAGATAAAATGGTTTTTACAAAAAAGTAATTTATTATCAAACGATAATAATTATTATTCAGAAGCTTTGAAGAGCATCATTTATTACCAACACATTTCCTGAGAGTTCTCAATCTCTATTTGAGTTTTGTGATGGACAGTTTTTTTTTCTGTAAAACAATGTAAAGTAATAATGCTTAATTATTGGTAACGGTTATTTGACAGGAGTTCAACGAAACTTCCGAGAACCTGTCGGTCTTCCGGCGTCTTTCTTACGGCGTCGTTTCCTGGCATCGCAACGTCCATTTATTGGACAGGTGTCGCCACCTTGCGACAATAAAAAACACCAGCTCCATCTGTCGTTACACGGAATCTATAGATCTGGATGGCAAGAAGAAACTCCAAACATTTAAGCCATTGACGTGTTACGAAGAACTTTAGTTTTTTGAAGTAATCTAGACACTTGTAGTTTGGACCCAATAGTCGCAGACTTACTTAAGTATCTCCTTTTAGTTTTTTCATGTGTTCGATTTAAATTTTGTAATTTTTATTTTTTATTTACAGACACCATTTATTGGATAACCAACACCCCTGCCACAGGTTATCCCAGCATGGTCATTCACAGGTCATCCTAGTGGATCGCAACGTTTGATCACTTAACAGGGATGCCCGGGTTCAAAAGGTAAAGCTTGACTTTGGGGCGAATGCGTTTGCCCACCTCTTGCGCGGCACGCGGGCTGAATTAGGGATACTGGTTGAGGGAGACCTTTTTATCTTTCCAACCGTACTCGACTTGACGCCTTGCATCGCAGTGGGGGCGATGGATGTATGCGTCCGTCACTCTAGGACACATTGACCCTCAGATTCCTACCCACCTCTCATACCTTTTCCTTCGCAGAACTTTCTCTCCTCTCTTTCTCTTCTCTTTTTTTTTTCTCTCTAGACCCTCCACACAGAATCCCCAAAGATGACATAGGCCCTGAGGATATTTTTCCTGAGGGCTGTGGAGCAAAAGTAAAAAAATATTTATTTTAAAATTGAATATATTTACAATCACTGTAATTTCTTCAGAAAATGTATTATATGATTGGACGAAGTGTCATTTCACACCAGGCCGTCCAATATATTATTATTGAATAAGTTTTAGTGATTTATTTTTGGGGTAATTTGCCGTGTTGCGCTACCTCCAACTTTATTTAGCTAAAGTTTTCCAAAATATGCCACACATTTACCCCGATGATGTCACGAATCAGTATAACACTTTGGCCGTGAAAATCTAAAATCACTTGGGGTGATTGAATTGACAAATAATCCAATAATGCTTAATATCCGAATGTGTAATTTTATAAATACCATCGGCGTGAAATTCATTGAATTACCGGATAAACAATATTTTTTTCGGTTAGTTACTATTGAAAATGTGACAAACTAACAAACTAAACATCACCCCGCTTCCCGCAGGGGAAGGCAGAGAGGACGGACTGCCAAACAACTCGGTCTTGCCGCACACTTCTTGCCTCGTTCACATTCGTACATCGTCTGATACATGCTCTTCTATGTTTGAAAATGTTTTATATTCCTATCTGTCGGTATCATCTGATGACATCGTCTATGTACTAATGGTTGAGAAAATATAAAATATTTTTTTACGATACCCTCTACATGAGAGAGTTAGGTTTTTACCGATGGCTGTTTCCAATAGCATTTATCTCGGGAATGCTGGGTATCTGCAGCCTTCGTTCCAGAAGAGACGTCGCATTACTGCTGATGGCTTATAAGTTTCTAAATGGTTTTATATCGGTACCAGATATTCTGGCTGATATAGGATTCCATATCTCGGATAATTTCACGCGAGGTCGCCAACACAGGCTTTTGATTCTTCCCAGGTGCAGAACTAACTTACCAATGGTAATGCCCCTGGGAAGACTCATTAGGTTAATCAACTGCCTTGCAGGAAATGTGGATATCTTCCACATTTCCTGCAATGATTTTAAGCGTGAAATAGGACGTATGTTTTAACTAAATGAATTAACTCTAAATGTTATCATTATGTATCTTTTTTACCGCCTTTGTAATTTATTGGTTTTATGCTATTTTCGCAAATAAATAAAATAAATAAATCATCAAAAGTAGACAAAACTATTTTTGGTGGGTACTCATAAAATTTGAGAATCGTACTACAAGTTATGTATTTTTAGAAAGCTAAGCCAGCTTACAAAAGACACATTAAAAATATCAAAAATTTCAGACTTTACTCAGAAAATTGTTTGCGTTTCCACTTTTAACAAATATCTCGTTTAAATTGGGCATGATTTCATTTTTCCTTGCCCGCCGAGACAGGCATTTAATCATTCGCTTGCGTTTAGCGCTGTACGGTCGCAGCGTACAGAGTACTGCGTACAAGTTTTACGACGACCAAATTCACAATGTGGCCTCGTTTCTTATTTCCGTCGCCCTCAGGGGCCGCACAATAAACTTAATGCGTTCGAAATTCTCGCAAATAAATGTAACAACGGGGGCGGGGGTGGAGAAGTCGACATGAAATGTGGAATTTTGCGGAAATGAAAAAGGCGGAGAAAAATCGACTGCTCCGAATTGAACTATGCTAAGTCGAGTTAGACAACTTTTGACGAGATATGATATTTTATTTATTTAATTTAAACAGTACACCTATACCATAACACGGATTACCTATCACAAAATCATAGTTAAATAAGAAATAATAAAAAGATTACAACAGTTAATTGTGGCTCTTGAGAAATGACAACAGAGATACAATTACTTATAAAATTCTATAGTGCAAATAAAGTTAATACTGATTGCAAATATTTGATAGTTTAGCCTGCACCTAGCTTCCGTGCAGTTAAATATATCTGCCACATCAGTATATCTATCAGTAAGTTCATGTAATCTAGGTACAAGCGAGTGTTTTATATACTCAGTCTGGTTATTGTAGCATTTAAACAGGATTTTAGAACGAGTGGCTCTCGTGGGTGTATGAAATTCAATGAGCTTAGTTAAGTCAGGACTGTCTATTCTACCATTCACAATTTTGAACATAAATATTAATTCGGATATAATTGGTAAACGATTGATTATTTTTCTCTTTGTGAATGAGAACAACCGCATAAGGGATAAAGATTTCCTATCTCCCAACGAGTTGAGCGGAGTGATGAAGCTATGGTTTAAAGATGATATCAAAGTTGGTATAGGTGCGTTTTGGTAAACTGCACGAGTGTGAAAGGTATAAAAATGGTTTTCAAAAGCTTGCGCTTATGTTAAGAGACATAACTTTACATTGCCTGGACATGGTTTTAACTTCATTTTACGTTGCTTTGAGACATGAGGTTTCAAAGTTTTCAACTAAATTGCTTTACACAAATTCATAAATCAGAATTTGGTAAATAGATTATGAGAAATCGTCTTCGCAAACTTTGACACACCCGAACGGTAAGGTGAAGTACGAAACCTTTCCAATCAAAGTAAGGAACAACGCTGTGTTTCATAAGAGCAATCAGCTCTCAGATACAAACAAAATTGGCAATTGCAAAAGGTTTAAAGGGACGTTAAAGCCTTGTAAAATAAATGGAAGGTTTAAAAGCTTATTGTGAGAACTTCGTAGTGCGATAATACAACACAGATGGTAGTGAAAATTTTTATGGTTACAGAAATGATCAAAATGAATAGCTCTGCTTTCAAAACTAATTTTTGAAAAAAAAAATTTGGTTGTCTCTAAAGTCGGTTTACGGACTTTAATTTTACGTAATAACGTCATAAAAAAACTTTTACACAGAATTTTACAGTCACAACCCGAACGCTTAGGCCGATCGTGCCTCTCTATCGCTTGTTCCGCGCTCTCGCCGAACGCTTAGGCCGATCGTGCCTCTCGTTCCGCAATCTCGCTTGCACGCTCGGCTCAGGCGGAACGTGACAACGTGACAATTTTTTACATACAACACATACTTTTTCGTGAGTGCTGCCGGCGTTCATCGATTCAAATAAGTATGATGATGAACCTTATTCAAATAAGATGAGATGTCTCTATTAGTTCAATGTGAATCGACATCAATGCCATATCGAAAGTAACAGTTAAATTGAAATCAAATTTTACAAAGCGCATCGAAGTTTTTTCAATTTTGCAGGCATTTTTGCTTTAATCTTAATGTTTTAACTATTAATATTCATAACAAAACAAAATAAATAAGAGTACATCATCTACTAAAGTGGGTAAAACGAAACGTGCACCCATACAAAATTTAAATTTTCTTGAGCGAGCAATCACTCTACCTAGTTCATTGAATGCGCTGAGAATCACAGGCGGCACGTCACATGAACCACTATTATGCAACTTGATTGAACCTGGTTGTGAAATAAGATTCGTAAATGGTTTTCAAAAAGTTTTAATTGTGTGAACCAAAATATGTGAGTTCTTAACATCAGCATTTATGTCTGGTATGATATATTTTTAATATTATTTATTTTTAATACTCTTTGTAATTTGTAGTTGTGTAATAAGTAATAAGTAACGAAGGCAACTACATGGGAGGAATAATATGCAGATTAATATTAAAGTAATATGTTCCCATAAAGTCGACATTAACGATGTGTGAATTGCTAATAAAGCCGCCGCCTTGCGGTCTTGTAAATTACTGCTGTTAACTAATTGCTCTGAAGCCTTAATCCTAGGGAAACTACATGTTTTGAGTGACAATATATTATGTTAATCCTATTTTAATCTTTAGAATAAAGAAAACTTATGAAATAAAAATATCTTGTTTTCTTTTTGGAATGCAAAGGGGCCATCCATAAATTACGTCACACAAATTTCATGATTTTTTTAACCCCCCCCCCCCCCCCCCTGTCACATTTGTGAGACCCCCTCCCCCCGAAAATTTCATGACTTTTGGACCCCCCCATACCCCTTGTCACACTTCTCTACTCCCCCCTCCCTTAAGGTGTGACGTAATTTATGGATGGCCCCAAAGGGAAAAAAGTATGAAATGCGTTTTTTTTACTGCATATGTCAAAAAAAGAGACCTTGTATCGAACAGTATTAATACGGTAACGTCTGCGTGGTTGAATTTCAGAACCCAGTTTCGAGTGCATGTTGACGCCACGCCGTACGCGACGCGCCACAAATAACATCTGTGTACGTGGAATTTCAAACAAAACTACCGTTGTAATGCGTTTTTTAATTCAATAATTCGTCACAAGATGTCGCCATTTTCGTCAGCAAGTCGAACGGGAACGTGCCCATCTAGGTATACATATATGCCACGAATTTGTTAAAAAGTAGTATCTCTCCGATATGGAAAGATTGACGATAATGCATAGTTGTATCAAGCGGCTATATGTTACACATGACGTCATTGCCTCTCTCGGTTTTGTACCGGTGACTACCACTCGATTACAGTGGATCCGAGGAACAGGCTATTTTTTAAACCAATTTTTAAATTTCAAATCTTGAAATCCATTTCCAGTTGGATTTATAAAATGGTCAAACACAAACACTAACTGGGCGAAGCCGAATCAAAAGCCGCCCGCAGGGCCCAGCAGCAAAAACCCGCGGAGCGGGTTTTTTAACTGCTAGTCAATATTAAAATAGTATGATCATTCATTTATCCAAAATAATAAGAACAAAGAAAGCACGATTGTTTGAAAAAGTTTGTTTACAGCGGTGATAAAATTAATCTATGGGAAAAGTTATAATCTAAATCATATCATATGTTAATAATTATTAAATTAAATATCATTTAACACTATAGCAAATACATGGCTGGGAGAACAGAGTAATAATCAACTTGCAAATAATGACATTATGAAGACAATGGAAAAACAAATAGAAACAAAAAACAAAACATAAAAACTACAGGCTCTCTCAGAACAAAAAACGCTAGGGAGGAGGAATGTGAAACTTTTGAATTTGTTTTTATATTATTCTGATTTATCCTAACATTTGGTTTCATGCCGTAAAAACAAAAAAATATGTTTATACATTAATATCAAAAAATTAAAAAAAAAAAAAAAAAAAAACACTTTTTCCACATTATGCTTTAAAATATGTAGACTAATTTTAAAAAATGTTAAATTCCCCCAAGAAGTCCCAAAGAAAATAATTTCGCTCCAGACAAATGTCATCTGTAGGGATGCTGTGTGGAGGGTTGTTTGTTTGTGGCTGTATGTATCAAATATGACTGTGTAAGAGTAAAAGTTTTCATCTATGTTAACACCTAACTCTTTCAAGAAACGAATACAAATACAGTATTGGATTGAATAACCATTACATTTAAAAAAAAAATTTAAAAAATAAGCCCACTTAGACAACTATGAAAAAAAATCTCGTGAAAAATTCTGAAGGTTATAAATCCTTTTATAAAGAAAATCTGTGAATTTGTAAGCGAACATCATAGTTACAAATCATTAAGTTAAATATATATCAATCAGATATTTTTTTTTTGATTTAGTTTTCTTAAATGCCTACCTACATATGTTTGAAAAAAATTTTTTTTTTCTGAGTACATTTTAAGTAGAACCTGTCAACTTTAAATACGCTCCGTTATTATATAAGTTACGCAGAGTTCAAAAACATGAAATTCAAACCACTTGTTATAATAAATAATGTTTTCATACCCACCAAGGTGTTAAATGGTGATTTCATGTTAGCAATAAATATAAATGTAAATCACTATCGCGATTTAATTAGGGCATTAATCACTGAAACGGGTTGATTAAGAGATTGAGTCGTTTCACGACAACCTCATCATTAAAGCTTCATAATTTACCTAGCGGTTCTAAAGAGGCTGTAATAAACACCTCATCTATTAAAAGTTTTCCACGGAGACATATTTTATTATACTAGTGGTCGCCCAATGGTCGGAATTCGACCATAATTGTAATGTTTTTTTATGTTTGACATTCAGTAAGACCATAGACAAATAATATTAAAGACAAACAATATTAATCTATTCTCAATTTGACCATAGACTTTAACAATAAACAATAGAGTAAAGACGCGAGTGTGTGTGTCAAATACATGGTAGTGTGTGTAATGTTTTTGTTATTGATATAATCTATTTTTATGCATAATTTTAAAAAAATATTAGCATTCTGCACTCCTCTACATAAACTATAAGTGTGCGAAATTTCATACTCCTCCGTCCGCGCAATTTTCGTAAAAAGGGGTACAAAGTTTTGGCTTCACGTATTTAATATATTGATGATGATTGATGATGATTACCGATTGAAAGGACACTTAAAAGGGTTTGCGGTTTGTTGTTATTACAGGTGTCAACTGTTCCGATGATAATGGGTGTTATTAGAAATCAAATACTACCTTTATTATTGTAATGATTGCTCGTTTATAACCGAGATTTACTAAATATAATATATAGTTCTGTGAGCGGTAGGCGTCCTCCGTGATCGAAGGGTAAGACTCTCGACTGGCAATCCAAAGGTCGCGGTTTCAAATTCCGGGTATTTGATTATTTTACTTGATTTTCAAAATTAATAAAATATTTAGTTTTTACCACTTTTATTGTTTACAAAACCAACATGTTTCGTGAGCTGTGCTTAGTTCTTCAGGGTTTACTAACAAATTATAAATATAGTTAAAGACAATGATCATATAATTATAAATAATAGACATAGACAATGGAAAGGTGAGAATGGGTAGAGGGAAGAGGGGCAATAGGGAACAATTTACAAAGTGAACAGGTTTAATATTGGGTCATTTAAAAACAATTTTTGGTTATTAATAATATTAAAATTCGCATTCACGCTCTTTCTGATCTCTAATATTTATAATTAATCCAACTGAATGCCATTTAAATTACAACGTAGCAATTCAATTCTACTATCGAAGTCAAAAATGTGACTAGTCTCCAACAAATGATTGGCGAACTCCAAAAAACTGTTATTGTTTAAAGATTTCATGTGTTCTTTAATCTTGAATTTATTTGATCATTTTTAATGCGTTATTTCATAATTTAATAATTAAAAATAATATAAAGTATATTTACGGCACAATTCAGAGTGGAAGATACTCTCAGTATCACCTTGTTGTAAAACCACCTTTCAGAATCGAAACGTTGATCTAAATGGCTTTTAGCTGTGTCTGATGACCAGATCTGAATAGTCGAGCGCTTTTTCTCCACCCACCTCTTCACTATCTCCTTTCCTTCCTCTTTACGTTCAGTCTCACAACATACCCCGATTGGGGATGCCATTGTCTCGCTGGCTTCAGGCAGTTGGGAGCAGTTAGGACTCTTGTGCGGTATTAATATTTAAAAAGTGGACCTTGCGTCCAAAAAAAGTATATTTCTAATTGTCACTTATTTAATAAATCATATCCAAAAATTTCTCTGAATTCATTCGATTTGTAAGCCGGTATTCAAATATCTACCTACTTTATTGAAAAAATAATGTTATGTAAACAAATATGTTATGTTAACTGTTTGTTTTTGTTTCAAATAAGGAATTATCAAATTTATCCAAAGAAACGCTTATCTAGACAGACAATTCTTTTTCAAACGTTCTTCGGGCAGGTAAGTACCAAAGTATTGAAAAAAAAACGAATAATAAAGTCCAAATAAACTACGACAATTTCACATTTGAAAACAGAACTTTACTGAAACATTATAACGGGCACCATCTTGAAACGGAAACGGAACGCACAAACAAACTTACCGACAGACAATATGCAAAAATAATAAACGTTAATTAAAAGTTCCAGGTTTTTTTCAAAGATATTTAAATATAAGAGATGTGCTATCGGCAGTTTTTACTTGGTGGGACTGTGCTTCCTGGTGTCGCCGATATTGTCAACCAATACTACTGCACACCTTAAAAAATCAACTAAATTCCGTACTCAAACTATGACCATTAGAGCGTAGTCCGCCGACAGTCGGGCGGCCATCAAGGCATCACTCTTGCATTTCAATATCTTTGGGTTTTTTAGAGTAAGAAATTTAATAATTAGCGTTACAGCATCAAAATGCTCCTTAGTTTTTTTTGTTTTGTTGTCAAGAAAGAACACAATGTTCGAAAGTTTTTATTGTGTCCAGTGTAAAATGAAACGAATATGTCAGTTCTAATTGGCATCAAATGGTCAATTTACATTTAAGGTCTTTCAGATTATACCATGTCAAAAACATGACTAACTAATAACATTTCAAAAAGAAATAAATTAAATTGAAAAAGCGTTCGGTGAAATGTGTATTTTGTTATCCGTAGGTGAAATATATATTACATGAAATTGCATATTGGATGTTGAATTTGTTTTAACCTTTTGGTTTTGACATTTTACCGAGAACTCTCAGGTGGATCCGTATAACTACCTACTTAATTTGTTTAATTCTACGAAACTCGAACGAATTCATTTAATTTATTTTGATCAAAGGGTACTGGGACTGGTTCCACGGTTTAGAGTCCTGTTCCTGGGATGTCACTCTTGACAAATGCTAGTAATAACATTGAAAGGGAATTAAGGTGATTAATTTCGTGACATTTCAAAGCTCGACACGTCACGGCTTTTCTGAGAACCTTACCGAGGGCTTTGCCTCGTTATCATCAGATGATATAGGCTTAGAAACAATCCCTAATGGTCCGCGCTTAATGTTATATTATTACAGGTAAATAATAATAACGTTTAACGTATTTGAATTGTTCAATACTTGGAAGTCAGGTTTACTTTTTGGATTATGTATAGTTTGATATATCATTGGTCACAATATTGTGTTTATCTTCGCCATTGAGATCCCTTTAAAGATTGATTAAAGACTAAGGATGGGTTGTTTCAAAAAATTTGACGAATTCGTCAAATATTTGACGTTAATTTTTACGTTTTCTGTAAGTTCTATTCAAGTTCTGTGATGATTTCAGTTTTGTGAAGCAGCTGGCCTATGATGATAAAAAAAACAGAACTCGAAAAGAACTTACACAGAACCTTAAAATTAACTTCAAATATTTGATGAACTCATCAAATTTTTTGAAACAACCCGTCCTAAAGGTTTCCTTTGAAGATTGAATCCTAAGTTCAATAGAAAAAAATTTAACAAGTCATTTTTTTATATTTAATTAAAATTAAATTTGATAGTTTTATTATCAATTATTTATTATTTTAACTTTATGAGTAAAACCTCAAACTGTAATATTTAATTAAATGAAGACATTATGAGCGAAACTCAATCGAAAATCTGGAAACAGAAAAATCAGAAAAAGATATTGGCACCTCTGGGACTCGAACCCAGGACCTCCCTACTTTCCGGGTTGGGCGCTCTTATCCACTGAGTTATATTATCAAGTTCTGCAAGTAATTTAGTAAGTATTTTTGTTACAGCTGTTTCGGTTTACAAGATATTTTCAAACTGTGACGAAGTCCACTGTTAGGTGACTTATTTATAAGATTTGAAATGTCAATTTTCGAACGATTATATTGATGATTTACCGTTTAAACTAATTTGCTGATGCACTAATTGAAAGTGTATTATGTAGGGTTCGGGATTTTGGAATCTGTTTCCCCAACTAAGTGTTAAGGTTTTCTTATTTGTTTTATAATGAAGTTATTGCTGTGACTCATTCAAGTGCATTATATTTTTTTAAGGTTTTGTAAATATACTGAGTGGTGGGGAATAAATAATTTTCCTTACTTTATTAATTGGCGTTACATTGGGGTCATTCTTGAAAAAAATAAATAGAGTTCTACGCGTTTAACACAAAAACAATTAAAATTTAAGAAATCAATTTATTAAATTTAAGATAAAGTTTATATTTAACAATTAACCATCAATTTGGATTTTAAATTACCTATTTCCATCAGCAGCATTAACTAAATAGTTGAATGATTATTAATATTTTAAGAAATTCTTTTTTAAAAACAAATGAAGTAAAAACTATTCATTCAAACACATTTAATTCGGTTGTCTGTGAAATTATTCACATTCAATAAACTCAAATTTGCTAAGAATTATTGTGTCATTTTCAAAATTGCATCCTATCCATGCTTATCTACCTACTTTGTTGCTTGACTTGACATGTTATTTTTTCAAAAAATTTAGAAGGTGGATATGGGTACCGCCGCCCCCGGAACCACTTATTGGTTAATCAACTCCCCCATAGTCACCCCAAGTGGTTCAGTGCGTTTGGTGACTTAAAAGGGGTGCCTGAGTTCATGGAGTGAGGTTTGTCTAGGTCTTGGCGGCACATGTTCGTTTGCCCATCCATTTCGTGACGGGCCGGATCGGGAGAGACTAGTTGATGGAAACCTTTTTACTCCTCAAGCCGGACTCTCTCGACCCATCGCTTTGTACCGCAGTGGGATTCATACGTCCGTCACTCCTGGACACATTGACTCTCAGATTGTTACTCATCCCTTTTTCTTTCTCAGAAATTCCTCTCCTTTTTTACCTAAAAAGACTATCCACACATTATCCCCAAAGATAATATAAGCCCCCAAGGAAATTGTTCTCCTCAGGTCATGTGTGGAGATAATATATAAAAACACGTTTGGTAGTCTGTAATGTGCGTTATTCATGCGTGAAATTATTTATTTTAAATTTTAGAACCATTTTATATCTACCTCTATTCACATTCATTCAGGTCCAATGTGAATAACTACTAACTACCTTTATTTACACCTTCAGTTCAAATGTGAATACCTACCTATATTCAGCCAAGCAATACCTACCTATAATTTAATTTTCGAAGAGAAAATAATTTTAATTTTCTTTTACAAAACTGAAATCATGAAATCCCATGATTTTTCACGGGTCAGAGCTAGAGATGTATCAAACGCGATGATATTTATTTACTAGTTAAATACCATAGTAATTTTCATAACGCTGTTTTTTTTTCAAATATCTTTCTATAAAAGCGAAATATTAAAATACTGTTAAAAACCTTCCAATTACTACTTAGTAACTGTTGAGATGGAACTTATTCCAATTATTTGATAGTTTTCATGCATCGCCCCCTAGCACGGTCGATCGATAAGGATTCGTTCTCTAAGACAACTGCACATACATAAACGCTAACGTACATATTAAAAACACCAGTGAACAGCCATTGTGAACTATTACTTATTCGTTGGCGATCTGCAGTAATGCTAGGGAGCGATGAGAAGATACCGAAAGTTATCCTATCAATCCTTATCGATCGATTCTGTTAGGGGGCCTGGTTCTGTCATACGGTAGGTGATTACCTTTTGTGAAATGAACTGAAAAGGTTTTAATTTAAAGAGGCATGTTTTTAAATAATATGCTTTACATCTATGGAAGGTTGATTGATAAATAAATGGATAGTAAAATAAACATTTCCACGGCATCATTCAAACTCGAGACGTTCGAGGTTGACTTTGTAATATTATCTCGACTAGTTGCGGCCACTCGAAGCGGCTCTCCTGGACCAGCCGAAAGATCTCAGAAGCTGCTCGTTCGTGAAGCACTCACAGTATCTCATCTCAACAGCAGTAGATACGAGCGAGCCATGGACATGAAGAGATGTTGGAGATTTCACTACTACAAGAGACGAGGACTCACGGCTAAGAACGCTGCGATCGATATTGGAACAGGGAGAAAATATCGTAACATAATGTATCATAACCAGACGGCTCCACGAAGAGAAATTTTTTACGTGTTGTCAGTTTTAAAATTGAAAATCTTGTACCATATTTATTTTGCCAAGTGCGAATCTGGTCCTAAAAGATTGAGAAACAAAAACTTATCATCTCTTTAATATCGTTCTAAAAAGGTTCGATATTGATTCAATTTAATTAATTTGTTCCTGACCGAATAACTTACGTGGGACTGAAAAATAACTTTACTTAGGACGGTTTGTTTAACATAATTTGAACAATTCATCAATGTTTAATGTTAAAATACACGTTCTGCGAAAGTTCTATTATTATTTTAGTTCTACGAAACAACTGGCCCACAATGACATAAAAACAGAACTTTCAAATAACTTGAACATTCAATTTTATATATTATGATTTATTCTAATTCTGTGAAATAAATGGACCTTATTAATTTTTCTTGTTATTCATCAAACTGCCAAAACAGGTCTACAGATATTTTCGACATTTTAAAAACATCTCTAACCTGCTATTTTATTTTTGGGGTTTTATGCCGTGTCGCGCTACCTCCTTCTTTAGCCAACGTTTCGGACAGCGTTACAGTGCAGATGAGGGACATCATCAGGACACTGTGACGCTGTCCGAAACGTTGGCTAAAATTACCTTATTGTTGTAAAATGTTCATGTATTATTTTTGTAGAACCCCACAGACGTTCAACCATCCTCTAAAAACAAAATTCAGGGAAAAGGTAGGAAAAACAACATTTGGCTCATAATAGATTGTAGCTTATAGGCAGATTCAAAGTACTGTCATTGTATGGAGAAGACAGGATTTTGGTAACCATACCAGACTTAAACACCATTACGAGGATATTATTATCAAAAATTAGTGAAGAGAGTGAGATCCAATCGGCAACAATTAAAGTCGTTATATTGAATTTTCTAATAATACAGGTTCAAGTGCTTTAAACTATATACGCAATAAACATTTCAGTTTTCGTGATATCAAAAATTGTATTAATCAGAATAATAAAAAAAAAACACTACGCTTTTTTCTATATATTGCTCTATTTAATTTAATATATACTTGGTTTAGAAAGGTTTCGAAAGGGTACTTGGTTTATCAAGAGGATATATTTAATTTTTTTAAAGAAAAACAAACATTTTTAGTTTATGAATAACCTGACAATATTTTAAAATCTCCCACTACCACCACATTTAGCGGAAAATGATGCTTGTGTCGTGATAGAGGACTTGCCAGCCGAGGAATCCCTGGGTGGGACCCAAAACGCGAAGCCAACTCGGCGGTCTGACCGGTGAAATTAAACAGGTTTCTTGTTATATTAGCATTTTAGGGAGATCTATGGTACACACAAGTTATTGTATTACTAAATTGCACAGGCGAGAATATCACGTACCAATATTATATATTGCCAAATTACACACGTACGGCATTACACATTAAAGAAATTACACGTGGAAGGAATTACACCCACCCGGATTATCCAAGTCAAAAAACCTAACTCCTTTTATTTTTTTCAATATGAAATTTATTAAATAAACAACACTAAAAATTTAAACCAATTAAAAATAGTTTTTTACGTGTGTAATTCCATCAGGTGTAATTATATCCGTGTGTATTTACATATTTGTGTAATTCTGGTAGTGTAATATTGATACGTGAAATTCATGCCTGTGTAATTTTTCCAGTGGTTATTGAAGCCACTTTACCGAGCACCCTCCAAACTCGTTCAGACCACGGCTCGGGTCCACAGCCGCGTCCTGGCTCAGCGTTTCTGAAGGACGAATCCAACGATAATATTTAAGTTATTATAAATTCATTGAATACTTTAATAATTATCTTCTAGACTTGTGCATGTTTAATTTCAACTAAATCTTTTTTATTGCCACTTTAACAAAAATGCATTTGTTCATAAAGATATCGGAAGTTTTGTTTTAAATAATAAATCAAAAATTCAAATTAGAATTCCCCTCTCATTGTTCAGTATCTTAATCCATTAACTTTGTAGTAAGTACTCCGCGTCATACAATATTCAGATAAATGATTTGTAACAGCTGTACCAGTAACAACATTTTCACAAAACGTTTTTTTTATTTTTTTGTCTGACTAATGTTACGCATTTTGTTTGCATCTCAGAGGGGAGAGATAACGAAAACTTTTAACAAGCCTTCGAGGAAAATGGGGGAGGAAATATCGATATCATATCAACGAGCTGTTCATTTTGACAATTTGAACAGAGCATCAACAACAACAAAAAACAACAAGCACAGCTGCTAAAACCATTATTTTAACGTTGTTTTTAAGCAGACTTAAAAATACAGCACTATTAAAAAAAAAAAAAAAAAACAGTAATGGTGCTGAATTACTTTATATTAATGACAACGTGGCCAATGGCACAGATACGTTTGTAAATCTGTAATACGTCTGTAACATTAAACTTGTAATTTCATGATCATAAATATACCAAACCACACATTCATGATGCTCGATACGTCCTACCCTACCCTACCCTACTCATTTTGCATCGTGCGCTGTGACAATTCGCATTTTGAGATTAGTAAATCATTTCTCATTACTTGAAATGATTTACATGAAAAATCAAGAGATATTATTATTGTAGAATTTATAAAGCCGAAAGCATTAAGTTAAAAAATATATTGTTAAAATATTATAACCATTAATTTTAGAATAAGAAATTAACTCTTCGAGTGAACACCGTCGGTAAACTTGAGAAATTTAGATAGCTGTCAAAATTTTAAGCAAATGGAATGCATATTTCAAATTTAGAATTTTTAATTATTAATAAAAATAATTTTAATACCCAAGGTTTGTAGAAAATGCGGTTAACAAGGTTGGCTCATCGAGGAGATGGAGCGGAGATTGGCTAAAAATTGGTGACGCAGCTTGAAGTCTATATTCCACGATTTGAATTTACTGCAATACAAGTGGCAGTATTTTACTCCAAACTACGACGAAATTCCAAAAGCAGCCCGACGAGTTTTTTTTCGAAAAAGGACATTGTGAGCAAACCTTGTTAAACGCTTTTCCTTCGAACCATGGTTAATACGTATAAAAGTCACAGAAACACACTACCTAAAATATGTATTTTTTTTTTACATGGCGCAGTATTTGTTATTATTCCCTCTAAGAGCGTATCGTATCTCCGTATATTATTAGAAAAATGTGAGATGTTTAGCTTTTAATCAAAATTATTCATCTCAGAAGCCACACAGAAGCTTCGATCCTTTTCAGAGTCCAAATCTCATTATCCAGTGCCCTACAGCTGAAATTCCATTGTCCGTCACCTATTGAAATCTGGAAGTTTTGATCATCCTCGTATCAACTTGGCTTCGAAATCCAATTCCAAGTAATTGTCTGGAGTCACTCGATACGGAGGTACGGTACAAGTCGGACAATCTAAAACAGGACTGATTGATCAAAGATAAAGTTTCAACACGTAAAATTAAGGTAAACCATAAATATTCAGAAAGGTATAGATACATTCGAGTGTCTATTGTGTTTAAATGTTAGTTTGTAATTAAACAATGAAAATACCTACACAGGTAACCTTATCGTGAATGTGAAGATTGGATATTTGGGTTGAACGACGAACGAGGCGATTCACGTCAAGTTGAAATATTATACCTGGAGGAATGGTTACACACATCTTATAATAACGACCACATAAAGAGATTACTAGACATTTCTCCTTCTGATATTTAAACTGTATACAATTCCTGGCAATTTGAAAAAGTAAGTTGACGGTTTTACAAACATAGTAGGTATGTTAAATTTAAAAAAATAACAGTTCAACCCTAATTACAAAAGTACCGCGCGTTTTCAACCGCGACAAAATATCCCTCGATATAATATCTCAAAGACAAAATATCCTACGGACAAAACATCCTCCAACAAAAAAACTACTAAAACTTATCTAACTTAACTTAACCTTAACAAAACATCCTCTAACAAAATATCTGTAAAACTTATCTTACCTAACTTAACCTTAACAAAAAATACTCTAACAAAATATCTGTAAAACTTATCTTACCTAACTTAACCTTAACAAAACATCCTCTAAAAAAACATCTGTAAAACTTATCTTACCTAACTTAACCTTAACAAAACATCCTCTAACAAAATATCTGTAAAACTTATCTTACCTAACTTAACCTTAACAAAACATCCTCTAACAAAATATCTGTAAAACTTATCTTACCTAACTTAACCTTAACAAAACATCCTCTAACAAAATATCTGTAAAACTTATCTTACCTAACTTAACCTTAACAAAACATCCTCTGACAAAATATCTGTAAAACTTATCTTACCTAACTTAACCTTAACAAAACATCCTCTAACAAAATATCTGTAAAACTTATCTTACCTAACTTAACCTTAACAAAACATCCTCTAACAAAATATCTATAAAACTTATCTAACCTAACCTAACCAAACGTAATTATTACATACACCTTATTTTACATTTTAATTTTTTTGAAAAATAATTTATTGTCTTGGATGTCTGTATTATTTTGTCTTGTCACAAGGATGTCTGTATTATTTTTGTCCCATTTTACTGTTATTTTTGTTGTTTGTATTATCAGGTGTAGGTAAGGTTAGGTTAGGTTAGGTTAGGTTAGGTTAGGTTAGGTTAGGTTAGGTTAGGTTAGGTTAGGTTAGGTCAGGTTAGGTTAGTTTAGGTGAGTTTAGGTTAGGTAGGACTAGGCTAGGTTGCTTTAGGTTAGGTTTTAGTACATATTTTGTTAGGGAAGGTTTTGTCCGTATAATATTTTGTCGGAGGATGTTTTGTCCATAGAATAATTTGTCGGGGGGGTATTTTTTCGCGGGATGAAAAGTCGTGAAGCCAATAAATTGCAAAGAGTTTTTTTTTTTTTAACAAATCTGCCCAACTCAATGGAGAAATTATTTATCGTATTTGAATTGGGAAGTAGCGCTATTATGGCTTATACCTACCTTAGGTATGTAAAAAAAATCATTTCTTAAATTAGTACCTTTATAATCAACTGAAAGCAGAATAGTTATAATAAAATTAAATAATTCTATTTTGACACTGAAAATTGTTCAGAAATGGAATTCGTTAGGAATAAGATTTTTAAATCGTGGAAATAAGTTTTATTATTTAATTAAACTTTAATAACGTCAATGAACTTAAAATAACATAATACAAATATAAACACAAAACAAAAAGATAATTACAAAATAAATTATTAAACTTTAATAACATAATGGTTACCAATCTTCAAAGATGACATAGGCCTTGAGGGAAATTATTTTCCTCAGAGCCTCCTGTGAGGAGTTAATGTAAAAAAAAATGCTTATATCTGTCTAATGGCAGAATTCAATAGTAAATATTTCGTCAGATTAATTATATTTTTAAAGGATATTTTGATATAAAAAACCGTTATAATAATAATGTAAAGGGAACAATAAATTATTGTAAATGAAATGGAAAGGTACCCAGGTAACAATATATCAATAAATTGTGTTACGAAAGTAAATGTAAGATTTTTAAAAGATGTGCCTTTTTTGCTTTATATTCCGGAAATAACTGTATTTATATATTATGCCAGAGGTAATGCATAAATTATAAGTTAACAGCAAGCAATTATTACTGAAAAAGTTTTGAAAAATATTGTGTAATTTTTATGCATATTGCGTTCCAAATCCAAAAACTGAAATCTTCTGATTTACGCTCCGCAAATTGAAAATCAACGATACTTATAGGAATAAATATCTTCTTCATTTATCAACTGAAAACATAAAAGCAGCAGCACGCATATTTTTCATATTTAAGAGAAATATTGCAGGATTTACGACAATCATCATCAAATTACTTGTTTGCAGGTTTCGACCATAATATATTAAATACCTACACTGATTTACTTAATGGAATGCGGAGCATAATAAGGAACTCCAGTGAAAAATATTATGGCTTTAAAAAAATATGTTCATATAGACCAATATACGCTGATTCTGAATATATAGGTTTTATTACATAATATTTAACGTAGAGTTTTTAAAAAAATATTAAAAAGTCCATTTTAAAACGTGTCATTAAAACACCCTATTGCTGGATTTTGGCGGCGTGACGTCACCGCGCCATGTCACCTGGGTCAAAGTTGTATAGAAATGTAAGACGCAAGCCGTTCGACATTCCGTGTTATTGGTATAAACCTCTATAAAGAGATTTGGACATATAATAGTTTTTGTTTTTATTGAAACATTATTTAGGCCTAAATAATTCAGTATCAAAAATAAAGTATCTCTATTAGTTTATCTATATTATTTAAAATATTCAAAAACTTTAACTGTACAAAAAACGATCGTATTGCCCAGTAATGTCTATGAAAACGCTCCAATGCTGAAATTCAAAATGGCGGGAGTCGAACAGCTGATTCCAGTTCCCTACAGGATTCATACTTTGGTTAGTCATGATGACGTCACACTAGATTCGGTGGTTTTCGGGGATCTTGAAAAATTAAAACTTTGACATTTATTTTAACTATTAAAACTAACTATAAAAATAAAAATAAATATGCAGTTATTATTCATAAAAAAAAATAAAAAAAATTGGACTGGAATTCTCTATTGTGTTAGTTATCGAGTAAATGGTTCCATTCTGTTACCGTTCAATTACTCACACTTGCCTCCCAAATATGCAGTTGACGTAAAATAATATATATTATATTCTGATATCAGGTACTCTTTTCCTTGATACCATGTTCTTTGTACATTTGTGTTATGGAAAATCTTTAAAAAATAATCTCTTTTTCTATATTTAAAATATTGCATGTAAGAGCATATAGTAGAATCCTGCAGTTTTCGAAGTCATTACAGTGGCTGTTGCGGCAAATGCAATTTTATTTTCCACTGCTTCTGCTAAAACTCGTTACCGGGGATGATGAAGCATTTTAAAGCATTATTCCCAGAGCTGCTGGTTTCGATTTCCAGATAATTAGTGTGGGCGTAAGCGCCAATTGATTGAGTATGGAGCAAACAATAGGAGTCAAGACATGCTGTGAGTTTCAAAAACCCTGTTGACAAAACTCTAAAATGCATTTCCATCAAGGCAATCCAACATGTATTTTTTTAACTTGTTATTATTTTTATTTCTTTAAATTACCACCATACATGAGACCCTTAGCAAAATAGCTTCCTCTCCTATGTCATATTGCGGATGCTGTGTGGAGGGTCTTTTTGGAAAGAGGAAGGGTAGAACGGTTATGTGAAAGGGTTATGAATCTAATCATGTTGTTGAAGGGACGTAACACAGAGTCCGGCAACTTTACTTGTTCTGTCGACATAATTAACTTTGAGAATATTGGTTTATCTGAAAAGCAAATATACTCGCGGACGAGCAATAATCCTTAACTGTATCAGTTTATTATAATGATTTAAGATTTTTATAACAAATATTTAAAAAAATATTTGTAATAAAAAACCTGACCGGCGTTTAAATAAAGAAATAAAAAAAAATTAAGTTAAATCGTTCCATACCCAAGCTGTTGAGCTCAAGAACGATCGTAAAAACCGTTTGATTACAAATGTTCACAGTTGACATATTTCGCGTTTATCATATTTCCCGACTAATTGTTAAATTATGAAAATTGTTCGGTAAGCACAACAATTATTAGGTACTGTGAAATAAATATTTTTTACATAATTGTGTGAAAGTTTCATTTATCATTTGAGAAAACCAAATTTTTAATAAATTGGGTAATTTATTAACTAAAGACTTAGGTATAAGGTGCGGTCCGTCCATGCCTACTGTGGATGCTGCGCTTCCTTTCTCTTCTAGGCTTAAAATAAGTATTATAATAATTATTACGAATTAAAAAGCCTTGGATTTATTTTTTTCTAGCCGTAAACCGCACTAGATACTGCAATAATGACACCGCCACCGCGCGCCACCGTCCCAACCTCAGAGACCAACACTAACACGACACAGGTCGAAATACATATATAAAATGTAATATGTATTCATTCACAATGCTTGCACGTCGCGTAAACTCACCAACACTAGCAAAACAGTGGATGCTCTGTTCATTTCGCGTCCACGGAGCAGAAACGAGTGTGATATTTTTGATATTCGACATTTATGATATTAATCAAGTCTGCGATGGTTGAAGCAAGGCCGAATACGGATTCCACAGGAGCATCCAATGCACAGAAAACGACTTAAATGCTTACAGCACTGTACACAGAATAGTTTATCCAAAGCGAGCGGACTTAGTATCATTAGAGATTTGTTTGCCTGGCCACCTTTCGACGGTTATTTGTGGTTTTGAATCGATTGATATAATATATTGAATATCTTTCGGAATACCTATTTAATTAATTTAATTAGGGAACTTTAATATTTAATGTGAAGCATAAAGTTTGTATAGAACTAATTTGATGGACTATTTTTGTTTATAATTGTATCTTGTTCGTAGGCTATAGTGGTTCCATAGACTTTTATATTTGATATAAGGTACATATATTCTCCAGCATCCCTTATACAAAAAGTCACCGACCGCCACTGTTAGGTATGTGTAAGTTTTAAAGGACGTCGGGGTCACCATTTTAGCATTTAGGCAATTTAGCCTTATTATATTTACCAATTTACCAATGGGTAATGCGAGCTAAAGGTGTGTCGGCGAGTAATATAATAAAAACAGGTTTAGATCACAGACTTTAAGTTTATTAAATAAAGATTTACAATTTGAATACTCGAACGCGACACGTCAAAAATTATCAGAAGGAATTTTGAAAGATGGCTAGAATGCAAGCGAGCGGCTCAACGGGACACGAGAAAGCGAATGATCTTTTATGACGGTCGATCAGTCACCGGGCGCTGCGATGTACTTAGTGATACCATTAAAAAAAAAATTACATGGCTATAAAGTAAGCTCGCTTTCATTCTCTACATAGTTATTTCAAATGGAATCCTGATCATGTGCATGAGAAAGAAAAACGGTTAAGCGGCTAACTTTAATAATTTTTCAAAGGCAAGTTGGTTACCTAACCAAAATATGTAAATTGGTCCATTAACTACCCTTTGTTAATTTTACCGCGGCTACATTATTCGACATCCCGTTTCAATTTAAAGTTCTTTCCTCCGCAAGTTAACTCATTTGCAAGAGAATATAACTTAATTTTGCTTAATATATCTTTCTTTTAAAACAATGCACATCTTACAAAAAAAAGTCGCTTTCCCGCCTCGTCCGTACAATGGCTCATTAAACAATGGAAAAGTTGAATTGCCGCCCTTCGGAACATTGCAAATTGCTTTACTTAAAAAGTGTATTGTCACTGCGGCTCAGTCACTCATTAAGTCGACGGGGGTCGAGATAATTTCAGCTCTTTTGAACCAACTTTTCAATCCGTAACCGGTAAACATGCCTTTTCACGAACGAGAAGCTTTTTTAATTTGTAATTAGCAAAAATTCTCCCACAATCGCTATATTCATTATCATCATTTCTGTTGTGAGTCTGTCTGTGATTGTAACACTGGTTCAAAAACTTGGATTTGTTTTAACTTTAAGTGTCATTCGTGGGCAGCACTAGTATATCGCCTAAAATTACTTTCTAATATCTTACCGAAAATATATAAAATCTATGAATTTCATTAAAAATATTACCTACCAATATAATGCCTAATGTTGAATGGATATCGAATTCTCAAAGTTCCGCGCGAAGTTGCCTGTGCCCATGTGCAGAACGGTAGCAAGCGGAATGAATTGTTTTTGTATCCAATATCTCAAACATCGCTGGCGCGTCACGCCGGCCATAAGTATCAAAAATTAAGCTATCAAATATAATTAACCAAAATGAATAATTCTTTTTTTAATCAAAAGTTATATATCAAATACTTACATTTTACATATTTTTGCTTTTTATTGATTTGTGTTTTAAATTATTAAACGCAAATCATTAAAGAATTATTTTTTGTATAGGTCCCCTTGACAATTTTGCCTAAGTACTGATGATAATACATTGTTTATCAATACTGTTTATAATGAAATATAAAAAAAAAAAAATTAAACATCGAAAAAAAAAAGTTTTTTGGGTTGAAATTTAATTTTTATTTACGAAAAATTTGTGTTGTGTTTTTATTTCTTAGTACTGAAAAAATATTTGTACAAAAAAATTAAAATTTCAGTCAAAAAGTGATATGTAAAAGTTTTACCCCTTCGAAATCAGCTTAGAATAGACCTTCTCTCCAAATAAGTTAGTGGAATTATTTTTACCTAATGTTGTTTACTAATCTCATAAGTGCGGATTATCAGTGAACTACCACATTTTCAGGGCAGCGGCCGCCACTGATTAGTACCTACCTTCTTATCCTAATCCTAACTATCCTAATAATGTAAATGCGAAAGTGTTTGTTTGTCCTTCATTCACGTCGCAACAGTGCAATCAATCAACGTGATGTGAGATAAGTTTTGATAAGAATGAGGTAGCGCAACACGGCATAACACCCCAAAAACAAATAACAAAAATCAACGTGATGTTTTTTTACGAAGGGATAGTTGAAGAACTGGGAAGTGATATAAACTACTTTTCATACCCGTTGAATTTTTTTTACAGTAATTTCTCCTTGATAGCAAGCGAACGAAGCCGCGGGTAAAAGCTTGTAATATAATATTTTAACAGAAAATTATTTGTATTGTGTTTTTAAAAATTGCAGCTGATGTGTCAAAATTTTTGACTAGCTAACCCATCTATATATTTAATTCATTAAAATAATTTTCATTATGCATATTAAGTACATTTCGTTCGCTTTAATTTCTTTGCATAATCTTGACAAAAATAAAAGTATCAAAGTCAGATTTCATGTTTTATCAAGGGTTTGCGCTTTTAAAATTTAATGTTTATACGTAAAACATTATCAAACCCATAATTATTATAATGTCGTGTGATTTTTCATGGGCCGGGGCTAGTATTTAATAAATTAATTACGAAACTATGTATTTAGTACCACAAGAGATCGCCCGCAGCCCAATTACGAGCCACAAAAAATTATGTCGACGTATGTTATTTACTTTTTCTTTTTCAGGAGCAAAAAATAAATTTCTGTGAGGTCTGATGACACTGATGGGATTGTCTTTGTAGAAAAAGGCTTAATTTGGTATGAGATGTAAAATATTTATTGAATTGAAAAGTTTATTTATTTTTTAATAAACGCCCTTTTTCGGGGCTTTTAAATATATAGTACAATTAGAAAAATACAGTACATAACTGAACTGCCTCAGTAACAATAGTTTAAATTTGTTTAAAGATAAATTTATGATGTCCACAGACTTGGTATAATGGTTATTGAATGAGAAGGCAGGGTAATTAAATAGACATCGTTTATAAGAATGGGAAAATCACTCAGTGCTGTTTACATATTTATGACATGTTTTACGCAAAACTTAATGACGTTTTTATGATATGGTTACTTACAAAAGAGTTCTGCAAAAAGTGTCAAATATTAGATTCCTGGGTTAGGTTTAGAAATATATATTTGACAAGGTTTTCCACAAACATGTGTTACTGGCGTTAGATTTAATACCCCAGCTAAATAAGCAATAATGATAAAAACGAATCTAAGAATGAACATATTTTTCTTTTATCTTAGAATATTACGCGTGGGATACGAACGGAGGTATCATTATGCAAATTGTTACTGGTTTAATCTACAATCATTGAAATTTTGGGTTGAACCTTTTTTAAAATTGGGTGGGCTTCTCGCTGTATCAATATATGAATGTGATTAGCAAATAATAAGGATTGTGGTTTATTTTCTCGGATAGCCGTTTCGAAAATCTACGCCCGATTTAATGCTCTTCGTTTGATCAAATAGCTGTACCAAGGCCCGCAAATACTTGGAGCTATTAATTAAAGAAAGCTCCAACGTTAATCAATCAGGATTCCTTACCATACAACATCTATTCGTACGTTTTGTGGGAGATACAAGAGTGGTGTTAAATCGACTGATGTGTGTGGGTATACGTCGTATTATAGATAACCACACCGTATAAAGGATTTAGTACAAATACCCAGAGATAGAAGGCCTGGAGCTTTGCAATTCCAATTCAGACTAAACCGCAAAACTATTATCAATGTATTTTGGACGAATCATTAACAGGGGACAAATTCACACAAACGTGGTCAAAATCTCATACCTTTGATGTAAATATACTATTCTATACTATTCTACATATCTAGGCTCAAATAAATCTACTCTACGTAGTCCGTGTATAATAATGTATATAATACATTGTAGTAATCTTGTAAACGTATAAACTAAATTTTATTTTAACCCTCGACCCATCGCGTGGGGTCTTTAAAAGCCTAAGTTTTGGAGAAATGCTAATTAAGTACATTTTAAATGTCCCACTGATTCCATACTTTAAGTAGCTTCCTAAAAGAGACTATACTTGACGCTAGCGCCACCGACATTCAGTCTGCGCATGTGCGCTGTGAGATACAGGCGTGTGTTTCGGCGTGAGGCTCAACAAAAATCATCAAAATACAACGAAAAACCAAGTTTATATGTTTTTTCATTGTATGTTGTTGATTTTTTTGCAATAATAATAAGTCCGCATCATTCTCAAATCGTTATATGTTTCATAGAAATTGGTTAGATTTTTTAAAACGTTTATTTTTTAAAAAGTGTGATTCAAAATTTAAACAAAAATGTTTCTTGTTGATTTTTAAGCTTTTACATTGAAAATTTAATTATTTCATTGCAGCCCCTGTCACCTAACTATAATCAGTTAAAATAACACAAAATGTATGCTTTAACAATAATTTAATCGGAGGGTTAATGGAATAAGCTTTTTTTTAATAACTTTTGAAGTTTTTTACCCATACACGTAATACGTAATCATTACAAATTAAGATAATACTAATGAATCTAAACGAAACACGAAACAGAACAAGACACAGAAAAATAAAAAGTAACGGCCGCAAATGGGAATCTTTGTCTAATAATGGTTAGAGACGTCGCGTCGTCCCGATTAAACAGAAATCTTTGGCTGGATTAAAGTTGCGACCGATACCTATTTTTATTTTTCTGTGTCCTCTTTGTTTCATGTTTCGTTTAGATTTCTTAGTACTTTCTTTTTCTTCAATGATTAAAGTATATCAAAATGTTTGACTTAACCTTCTCGGCACGGTTCGTGCTTCGTAATATTTAACTGTCCACAAGGGAATGAAAGATTTTTTTCTTTCAAAGAGCGCAAAATGTAACTCTGAAAGAGAATGCCTCAAATTCTCAAATATTGCAATTATTATCTCTACAAAATTTGCAAGACGCCTCGGAACGGTTTTACGTATTTGACTTTGTTCGACAAAGTTCAGCTTACTAAAACAAAATTCTGTCACGGCGCTTCGTAACAGAGAATATTAGCCCGAGTTAACAGCAGTCGAAACAGCTGAGGTTTTTATTGCAAATAAGAGAGGTAACTTTTAATGAACAGACTTTTGCAAGAGAAAGATCGGCTTTTCAAACCGGTGACGCTCGTTTCCAACATTCAAATTTAAATGTTTAAGTTCATATTTTCAGAACTCTCGGTAAAGATTGTTAGGGAAAGTTAGAGATTCGGATCAATGTATAATAGAGAAACACGATAGCAGATTTCAAAATTAATTGCTTATCGAGTTAGTACTTTCTAGACCTAAACAAAGGTTGTACAATCAAAATAACTTTTCACTTTTTGATAAAACGTATCTACGATGGTAGATTTTCTAATATACTTTGTAGAGTTAGTGGTAGAAGTAGAATATTTCTATTACATTCAGAATATTTCTGTCTCGCAAAACATTTTTTCAATCGTTTTTTTTTCACGCTTGCTTTGAATTCCGTAAAAGAAAAATCATTACATTTAGAGGCCGGTAGGGAGTGATATTGCAGACTGATATGGACCACGTGCAAAATATATTATTTCCTACATCCGCTATGTGTCAGTTCCATTTCAGTTCACCTGATTGCCCGTGGAAATCCAAATATTTCTATTTTCTTTGCTCCCAATGTTTACACGCGTGAAAATCCTATCTTTATTCGAAAATCTAAAAGAAAATATCTGGAAAAACAATAAAATATCTGAATGACTTTTTTTAATCTCAATTTCTACCTCTTTTACGAAGCAAAATAATTTATTCTTGATTTTATTTTCTTCCGAAAAATGATATAACATATTTTTTGTAAAGCCGATCCAAACGTTATTTTTACATTTTATTATGTTTTTTTTTTTTGCTTTATTTTGATTTTGACTTGCAAATGAATATATGTAGACGCGTGGATTTCCCAAGGCGCTCTTATCAAATTCACCAGATGGAAAAGAATTTGTTTTATAAATTTTTTGAAACTGGAGATAAGAAATTCATTTTCTGAGTTGCTTTTATTGGGTGTCGGGTTTGGGTGAATTCCGACGGTACCGAGTTATTTTGCTGTGAAAAGTTGTGATATCTCTATTTACTAAATAAAACCAAAAACTTCAGCTTTGCAAATACTTTAAAGAAAAGTTTTTAAACACTACAACGAAAAAATAAAATTGAAATAATTCGTTGTATTTTTCATCTAACCAGGGCAGTTCAAATCCCAAATTTAATCTCAAAATAAACTTATTTGTTTATAAATTACATGCTCGTAAACCAGCATATATTGTTTAATATTTCTTTACCGACGCTCTCATTCTTAAAGTATAAACCAACATAGCCAACTAACTAAGTAACCATCACGCCGCAAAAAATTTTTTTCTACGCAATTGAATATATTTCTGGATAAATAATTATGGATACAATCATTATCGATCGACCGTGCTAGGGGTCCTGGCCCTCTAGAATGGTCTGTCGATAAGGATTGATAGGAAAACTTACGGTAACTTCTCATCGTTCCCTAGGACAACTGCAGATCGCTAACGTATAAACAACAGTTTACGTCGAATATATTAAGAACACTTAGTCATTCCGAACTGTTACTTTTTTTTTGGCGATCTGCAGTCATGCTAAGGAACGACGAGAAGTTACCGAAAGTTATCCTACCAATCCTTATCGATCGACTGCCAGGAGGCTTAGTATATCAAACGCAAAGAAATATTTTGTTAAAGTGTTTTAGTGGTGCTTATAACTTTTACACATTACATCGCTGTTCAGAAAAGTCCCTAGGTCATTTAGTACAATTAATAGATGAACGACGGTAAGCTTTATTACATACAATATTGATTCTCAATTTTGCGTTAATTTAACTCGGAAAACAAAACATGTGTAGCTTTTGTTAGTCTAACAATAAATACGCCGGGATAAGCAATATATTACATATTCCCGACGGCAGCGAGAAGTTTGTATTATTTGACAAGAACAAGCATCGTTATATCTTGTTCTGTCTCGCCACGTTTCGGATTAAAATACAGCTTGTTGGATAAGCCAGGACAACAGAATGTACCGAGACGTGGGTTCAGCGTTCGCATGTAGGAACTTTACAGTGCACGGAGACGGAGTGCGGGGAGAACTGACTCTAACACCACCCAACAAATGGAGGCCACGGAATTACACCTTGGAATCAGTAACAGAAGTCTTACTTAAGTGAGATACTTAAACGTTTTGAAACCGATTTGACGCGATAAGTCAACCGCAGGCGTTGGTTTTGAAACCCGTAATAACGAGCTTTTACACGCATACGTTTCCCATGAGGTGTTGTGAAACATTAGTTACCATAAGGAGTTGTTCAACATTTCATTAGGTTTTGTGGAAAATTTACAAGTTTCTAAGTAAGTTTCTCCTAAGACCAAGTTTCACTATACCCACAATATTTGATGTTTCATTTAAGTACACACTTTCATTAAGTTTCTAGTTGTAAGAAGTTTGCCGAATATCATTATGTTGAAGTGCTTAAATGTGTGTACGTTTTACAATAAATTTTGTTTCTTTGTTAATAATAAATATGAATTTATTGTTAATTTCCGCAGTGACAAAAAATGTAAGTATAATAAAGGCGTTTCTTAAAAAAAAATGTATCGCAAATTAAACAAATACCAGATACACTCAGATTTAAGTCATCACTAAAAACATTCCTTCTGAACAGGTCTCATTACACATTAAGTGAATACCTCACATAGGTACAACTGTTTTTATATTTATGTTTATATAATAAATTAAAACAAACTCAATTTGTATTACACCACTTTTATATTTATATTTCATTTGTGTTCATTTCTGTATAACATGTTAGGTTAACTGGAAGAAATAGGATGTAGGTACCTATAAGTTATACCTTTTGTACTAAATGAAAATTTTGTACAATAAATGATTTTGATTTTGATTTTGATGCTTCATCACAGATTTTTACGTGAGTTCCATGCCAGAGAGCTACTGCCCAGGGTCAGTAGGATTAAAGATAACACAATGTATAATATTATGTAAAACTCCTTCACAAAAAACTACTTCTTGTTTTATTCATTCTAAAAACTCTTATAATCATGAATGGGTGTCTAAAACGGCGAAAGAAAAGGACGACAGTGGAGGCTAAAGTACTCTCCGTCATCTTTCTCCTTCTCGAAACCTCGCGGCTCCTCATACCTCCCTTGGTGCCCACCAAAGATTTATATACAACTGGATAGATGACTACCTTTGCAAAAGCGAATTTTGAGCGGTCCACCGGAAATCGACGTCCGCCATCTTTGAATCGGGCAAAAGAAGCGGCCAGCAGACCATATTTATGTCAGCAGCCGTCTAGTTTGAAGTTTACTCTGTTCGACTTTATATTAATATTAACAAAATGGTTTTATCGAGCTCTTCATATAATTGTACGAATCGGTACAGCAAAGGAAGTTGGATATCTTTTCATATAAAAACATAAATAATATTAAAACGTTTCTTTAGAAAAACGTAGAAAATACTCTGGTGTCTAATTTGGGTATTCAAAATTATTAACAATATTACTGACACATCTGCTTTGTTACAACTCATCCTTGTTCAACATCCTTTCCCGTAGACTAAAAAAACTAAACGTAAAATTGTCTGTATATAAGTTATGTAAATCTTTTTTTTATTGTTTCTACCCTATATTATGTATGACTGTTTTTTTTTTCTTGCTTTTGAATTCATTTACTGCTTGTATGTTCTGATAATAAATATTGTAATTTTGTAAGAAATAAAAATGATACACCTTTAAATCCAGTAGTTTTTTGTCTCAACATATTATGTTACCTACCAGTGTTACTGATCAAGACAATGTAAGATTATCACAATAAAAAAACAAACAATCTAGAACTGCATGACTTGTGATGCCCTAAATGAAGTTTCATTATTGAACTTTACTTAGAATCTTCCATAAATAAAGTTGTTCAAAAGATCATTTTTAAATATTTGGCGATTTATTCTACACCAGTGTTACTGATCTAAGACAATGAAGATTATCACAAAAGTTATAAAACAATGTAGAACTGCATGACGTGTGATGCCCTGAATGAAGTTTAATTATTGAATTTTACTTAGAATTAATATTAATCCACTAATAATAACATATAATTGATAATCCACTCTGAAATGAGATGCTATTTTTTAAAATTTATTATTAAAGTTTCTTTCTTTTATATCAGGATTTCAATCCACAACATCTGGGCAACAAGAATTTATCCATTATATTACGGTCGTCAGACATCCACCAACAATGTACAAAGAAAAAATAAAAACGGGAAGATGAAACGAAACGCTTGAAAACATACTTAAGGTTTGGTTATTTCATCAAAAATATAAGCATAATTCGATAAAAAAGAACATTAAAATATCACACGTAAAATGACAAATGAAGGCTTCCCGCGTTTAAAAATGAACTGCTCTTTTGGCGGGAAACTTTCCTGCGGCAAATCAGGTTAAAAGTTTTCCCCGCGGCGTATTTTTTACATCGCGAATTTAAAAAGTTGGAAACAATGTTTAGTGGGACGCTCGGATAGAGTCCTCCGATTAAGGAATCCTGCCTTGCGCAGATAAGGTGCCAAACCAACTTATCCGCGAACACGAGACAAGGCGCGGCGGGCGCCTTTTTCGCGTTTTTTCGAAGTTCAAATATCGAATCGAACACATTGAACGAGGTTGAGAACTTTGTTCGATAATACTACGTTTGGAAAAATATCCCATGAATGCTAAGTTTTTCTGTGATATTTTTCGAACATGCTATATGATATTTTATCTAGTCGGTTCTTTATCTCAAGTTTCGTGTTACATTTATTCCATTGTCGATTATTGGCTCTTCAATCATTTCTAATCAACATTTTTCTTTTCTGCAAAGATTTATGGTTTGTATTCATAAATCTGAATTTATTTAGTCCACTAAATAAAAAAATTATTTTATTTAAATAAAACATACAACGAAGTTGCATTCCCATGAGTTATCAAAACTCATTAAGGGATCGCCAATTGGTACATTTGAAAAGATAAACCCAACCCAACCCAGTATGCAGACACAATAAATGAAGAAAAATTTTACAAAACATTTTACAGAAGCAACATACAGATACAAACATACGAAGAATCACTTAACAAATATTTCACAGAAAACATGTATATATCAGAGTGTGCAATTCACATGCGGTAGAAGCGAAACCTTCAGAGAACTAAAGTAGAAAAGAGTGGAGAGGCTACGAGGCACCGCACAAAGAGGAGACTGATAGGCTACGAAGTACCGCACTCGAGTTCTAGAGCACCTTTTCTTACGTATATCATCTTATTAGTATTTGTGTTTTCTTCTTCTTACGCCTGAAGATGTCGCTTTCTTTTGTGTTTTCCTTGTGTTTTACTTGTTCATTTTAGAGTGGTTGAATATTGGATATTGATTTCACAAAATATTTTTTTGTTTGTTTTAGATTTCGTAGGATTCGATCCTTGGTCCATTGAATATCTGCAGAGTTCGCCAGGCGCTGTATACAACTATACCAAAAAAGACTTGCGTGGGATTGTGGATTTATCGTATTATATTTGATTCGAGTATCTGTGAATTAAATAAATATTTTGTTGCTTTACCATTCTCTCGAAGGCTTAATCCTAAAGATGTATGTGTTTGTCTCTTTTTGGTGTCGCTCGCTTCCGCTTCATCAAGTTTCAAATCACAATGGTGCTAATGAAGTTTTCACGTAAAAAAAACAGACAAACACATACACCTAAAGGATTTAGCTTGCGAGAAAATAAGATAGACCAATCTGTCTCCTCTTTCTGCGATGCGTCGTAGCCTCCCCACTCTTGCCTACTTTAGTTTTTTTAAGGGTTCAATTAAATTTTTTTTTCTCTTAAATTGCTTGCCTTGAACAATAATTACTGGCCCATTTCTTTCCAAATGGTTGTCTTACCTCTATGGCTTCTGATTTTTCTAGCTATTCTTAGAGAAATCAACACAACGAATTACGATTTGACGCTGTACAAAGAGATCGGTGATCCGTGACATTTTATTATCATCAATTTGAGGGGCAGATACAACCGCCCCTCCGTTTTGTGACTTGGAAAGGATGCCCGTGTTCACGAGTTACGTTTTTTTTTTATATTTTTTTTTTTATATGAAATACCGCACAAGAGTCCCAACTGCTCCCGTCTGGAGCCAGTGAGACTATGGCATCCCCAATTGGGGTATGTTGTGAGGCTGAAGGTAGTGGGGAGGGGAAGGAGATAGGGAAGAGGAAGGTGGGGAAGTACCTGGCTATTCAGATCTGGTCACTAAACACGGCTAAAGCCATTTCAAGCAACGTTTCAATTCTGAATGGTGGTCTTACACCAGGGCGATACTGATAGTATCTTCCACTCTGGAACGTGCCGCAAATATACTATATATTATTTTAAATGAATAAATTGTGAAATAACACAAATTAATCAAATAAAATTTATTTGCGCACGCCGGGTTCGAACCCGCGACCTTCGGATTGTGAGTCGAGAGTCTTGCCTCGGGACCACGGAGGCCGTCCTGGTATTGGCGGTAAACGCTTCTTCCCACCAACCTGCGTGGAAGGCAGGACCAGGAAAGACCCTTTGACCTCTCCAACTGGACTCTCAACATACGCAGCATTCATACGTTCGTCACTTATCCTATCTTATCCACCCCACATACACAGAACTTCCTTTTCTTAAGAAGAACCTTCACGCAGAATCTCCAAAGATGATAATTATACGGAACAGATGTAATATATGTTCCTTAGCGCCTCCTGTGTGGAGTTAATTAAAAAAAAAAAAAAAAACATCCGTAATTAAAACGTGTTGGTATCTTCACCAATATTTCTCCAATACGTGGCCATAAAATACTCTCCATGAAATATCTGTCATCCACTCTCTAATTCGTTAAATATTCAACCCTTAAAAGCCTTCCAACTTTCTCAGCAAGTGGTTACAACCGCACGAGACTTACATCGGGCGAAAAGTTCCGCCTGGAGGCTTCGGCATGGCCTAACTTGAGCCCGGGGAGCCGCACTGGGGTAAACCGACGCCAACACCTGCAGTTTGGCTAATTACTTCTGCCGAGCAATCCTTGCATTAGGTAAGGTAGAAGCAACTTTACTGTACGGTCTCAGAGACATCTCACTTGTTGTAGGTGCACCGAAATATTTTTAAGTCGACTTAATCTTAGAGAGTTTAAAATAAGGGAGATCTCTTGCCTTTAAGGAGAATGGCTGCGCGGCCTTTTTCCTACTAAACCTAATTTAGGATTTGGGACCAAAATACCCAACCAAATCGAATAATTATTTTTGAAGTAAAACTTCATTACGCACGCTTGACTTGGGGAGTAAGCTGGTGAATGCGTGACGAGAGCGTTACGAAAAGTGTCGGGCGAGGCGAACGAAAGTTGAGAGGGAGATATAAGTTAGTGAAGATAGAAAGAGAGAGAGTTACGTATCGTATATTACTGTAGGGGTAAGAGAGAGAGGTGCTCGCACATTTTCTTTCTCTCTTTCTTTCATAGCCAGTTACGTTTCGTATATCTAAGACACAGTGCAGGCCTGTTGTCTGTATCACACTGTAGGAGCAAGAGAGCAGTGCGCGCGCATATTTTCTTTTTCTCTTTCTCTCATAGAAGTTTTACTGGTCTAAAGAACACTCGTATTTTTTTTTTTACCAAAAGATATATATCAAATGTCTAATAGTGAAATGTGCTACTTAATGTTTTGTGTTTTAAAATGTAAAACATAGACCATTAAAAAAAAAAAAATCACAATTTTGGAAGCAACTTTGGCAATCATTTGCGTCAGAATCAATATGGTTTTACAAATATTTATAATCTGAACTCTGGGGTACAGACGTAAATAGCTAGCAAATCATACTTGTGTATTGAAATAATGCGCTCGCTCCAGTTACGAGTACATTAGATAAGTAATTTTTAATATTTATAATAATTTATTTTGTTATTTAGACTTCCTTTTTTGTTTTAATAATTTTTTATTATGTTAATGTAAGTTTTTTTACCCATCCTAAAATAATGTTTATATTTTATTTTATATAATTGTTTTTTATGATATTTTAAGTAATTAATCACCTCTCCTTTCTAATATTTTGTCTATGTTCTACTTTGTCTATACTTGTTTGTCTTTTGTTATTTTTAATTAACTTATTATCCTGACGAAGAAAACATAGTTTTCGAAACATGTTGATATTGTTAATTAAATAGTGGTGTACACAAAGTTATTTGTTTTCATTACATGTAGAGCGAATGAATGAGGAAAGGAGTGTAAGGAGAATATATGACGCAAATGTGAATGGTAGACGAAGTCGGGGACGCCCGAGGAAGACATGGCACGACCAAGTGAATCAGATACTTGAGTCGGGCGATGTCAAGAGTCAGAATAACAGAAGAGCATGTATGAGACGATGTATGAATGTGAACGAAGCAAGGAGTGTGTGCCAAGATCGAGTTGTTTGGCGGTCCGTCCTCTCTGCCTACCCCTGCGGGGAAACGGCGTGATGGTTAGTTAGTTAGTTTTTTTACATTAGATAAGTAATTATATTAAAAAATTTTAATGAAAGTAATGGTTTCCCGTTTAAACGACACGCATAAACATATTGTATGCTTAATTCACAATCAAAACTTTTTTATATATACATAGATTTTTATTTTTATTTCTATCAAGATCTATTAGTCTATCAAGATTCTCAAAAAATCCAGATAATGAAAACGAGTTATTTTATGTAAAATACACCAGAAAAGGGATTTTTAATCTGGTTTTATGTCTGTTAAAAATGTAGATAGGTAGGTTAGCGTATCATCCTTTAAATCCATCAAAAATAATGAATTCAAAAAAGCCAGTGAAAAATGCGAACAATAACTTGTAAATATTAACTTTAAAAATTTCAAATTATGGAGGTTGGTTTCAGCATACACCTCATCAATCTTTACCATCCCTTACCTTGTCACTGTACGTCATAAAAAAATTACAACACTAAAAACAAAATCTTAATTTGCTTCACGTTTATAGGGATATAAATTTATCCTCAAAAAACGTGCGCCGAGGGGAGGTAAGGGGGGAAAGTTGGCAAAAAGTAATCTTATAGTAGGCTGTACCGCTGATCTTAGGGGTCGTGTTCCTCACCCCCAACATGGGTGCGTTTAATTAAATTTGGTAGAAGTAATAGGCTCACCCTACACGCAGCAATAACCCCGGGTCGTAAAGTCACCTCAGCTACCGACTGCCTGAGCGACTCACGTAAGGCTACATTTTTACTGTTGCATTGATGTTTTCTAAGATGACTCTTAACATCTTTCAGTTCGCTTTATTACGATGTTTACTTCAACGGCATGCTAAACTTTAGAGCATGTTTGTAACACTTTTTACAATGTGACTTCTAAATGTTAAAAAAAAAGAAATCTATAATAATTTGCGCAATTCGGCTTTAAAGTAAAGCTATCAATTTTGGAGGCAGGTATGGTTACCGCCGCCCAAGGAAACATTTATTGGTTCATCAATTCCCCTGTCACATATAGATCACCCCAAGTGGTTCGCTACGTTTGGTGTCTTAACACAGGGGTGCTTGGGTTCATGGGATGAGGTTTGTCTAGGTCCTGACGGCGGATGTGATTGCCAACCAACTGCGTAGCGGGCCGAATCGGGAGAGACTGGTTGAGAGACACCTTTTGTACACGTACACGTTCGTCACGCCTGGACACACTGACCCAGATTCACCCAACCTCTCATACATTTTTTCCTCCCAGAACTTCCTTTCCTTAATTTCCATAAAAAGTACCCTCTTCGCACTCCCAAAGATGACATCGGCCGTGATAGATTTTTTCTCATCGGAGCCTCCTTATGAAGCTAATGTAAAAAAAGCAAGCAATTGTACACGCAGTAGTATAATAATGCGCTCAACAGAAAGGAAGATTTATTTTTTATACTGAAAAAATGTGCACCTGTCCATGATTTTTGGTTGAAGATATAATTTTTTTGATATCTGATAGTATTAATACGTTAGCATCTGCGTGGTCGAAATTTAAGAACCCGGCTTCGAATGCATGTCTGACGCCACACCGTCGGCGCCGCTTCATATAGTCGTTGCTACCGTTGTAATTCGGTTCCGAATTCAAGAATTCGTCAAAGAACGGCGTCACTTCCGTTAGCAGGTCTTATGAAAATGTGCCCCCCCTATGTATAAGTACAACGATTTTGTAAATTTGAGTATATCTCCCGATACGTTAAGATTGACGGTAATTATTAGTTGTAACACCCGGCTATATACTACATATGACATCATTGCCTGTCTCCTTGTCCCGATGACTAGCTATCACTGGATCACGTTGGATCCGATGAACGAACTTTTGGAACAGGTTCCTATCGGATTTATAAAATGGTCAACAAAACTCTAACTGGGCGAAGCCGAATCAAAAGCCTCACACAGGGCCTCGTCCAACTGCTGGCCTGTAATTGACTTATGTTATTTATTTAAACAGCGAAAAATTCAATAAATCGACAAGTCTTGGCAATCTGGACAAAGCAGAATGATATCCATAATAATTAGTAGTTTGAGAATTAGCAATTCATTATTTCGAAATCTAGAGGAAGGGATAAAGCAGATAAGTGGTAGTTACACCCTTCTGCCTTCTCACAACCGATATAACATGAAAATTACGTAACTGTTTCATAATATTGTTATTCTGATAAAATGGTTTAATGTTCAAACCATGTTGGGTTAAGGGATAAACAAATTTATTGTAATGTGTATTGTATAATAATATAATAATATGTATTATTAAGCCGGGCTTAATTTGCAAGTAAGATTAAACGTGGGATTAAGGTCGTTCAGACATTATTATACATGACTATTACGGCGGGAGCATCCACCGCACTCTCTGCTTCTCGTCTTCTGTTTCTCGTCTCCTGGGGCCACTTTGCTTCATACTACAAGCCCACTACAGTGCCTATTATACATCTCCGGTACCATATTTTCAATTGAAGTTTAATAATATTATAACTTCAATGATTATTGTCGTATGTTTGAGAAATAAAAAAATGACAAATTTTATCTTTTATGAGTAAAAATCAAATTGTAATATTTAATAATTCAAGATAATATTAATGACTGTCAATCTTCGGACTGAATCTTTTCATTGTTTTGTTAGAGTCGTTTATATTGTATTCAATGATAAAATAAATATAACAAAACTTTAATTTTATTATCTTTATTATACGAGTATTACCTCCTAGATTTATTAAATAAGAGAAAATTAGAAAAATAAAGGAGACCCTAAGGAACACAATTTCTCTCAGGGCCTATGTATCTTTCATGATGATGTGTGGAGGGCATTTTTAAGAAAAGAAAGGAGAGGGAGTTCTGGGAAGGAAAAAGGAATGACGGGTGGGTAGTAATCTGAAAGTCAGTGTCGGTGAGTAGGAATCTGAAGGTCAAGGAGTGACGGACTTATAAATCCTTCCCTCCTTCTGCAAGCCGGTGGGTCGAGAAAGTCCGGCTGCAGAGGTCAAAGGGTCTCTCACATAAAGTCTTTTCCTGTTCGACCCGTCACGCAGATAGAGATAGATATGCAAACCTATCCGCCGCCAAGACCTAAGCAAACCTCACCCGCGAATCCGGGCACCCTTGATAAGTCACCGATTAATTTGTGAAGATTGTAATATTAATGTATTATATATATGCATGTGTGCTTGCATGCACCCAGACTAACAAAAAAGGTAAAAAAGTTATTACATCGCAAGTTATTACATTATTACATTACAAGAACATTTTTACAATCTTATGTTAATTTATTCTCCTTTCTACTTTCTATTTTTTTTATAAACATAATTTCTACTTTTTATTATAATTTCTACTTTTTATTTTAATTTCTACTTTTTATTATAATTTCTACTTTTATTATAATTTCTACTTTTTACTATAATTTTTCCAATTTTTAGCGTCATTTATACTTAAATCCATGTTCACACTAGACTCCATACTTCATACATCATAACTTTTAACCATTGGTCACCATGAGACAGGCAGCCGCCTAGTATGGTGATCTAATATTCTTTATGTAAGTGTCACTAATATGTTACATGTGTTCTATAAATAAATAAATAAAATAAAAATAAAATTTATTCATTAAAGATGATAATAACAGCAACTGTCAATGAAAATATGAAAGAACTACTCGAGCAAGAACTACACAAATTTATAAAAATGAATTGAAAAATTTAATGATAAAACCTAAAATTATTGGATAAATAGTGAAATCTAGATGGGTGCATAGGATTCAAACCGTAATATGCACTTTATATTATTTATTTATTTGTTTACTTATTTATATTTGGAAGCGTGAAAATCATTAAATCGAATGACCGAATCGAAAACTGCAACGATCGCGACCGGTAACGACCGGATCTGGGTTCGAGTCCCTGCTATGACCGTTACCCTTTTTACTTTCTGTATCTTCAACTGTTTCGTATTATTGTCATTGAGAGTTGCTAATATCATCTTATTCAGTGGCTAAACAAAAGCTATTGTTATCAATTACTAACGTAATAATCTCTTCTATAAGCATTTAATTTCGAATACTAATTATCACGACCACGTACTCTCATATTATTTCGACAATACACCAGAATAACAATGCGAATGGTGAGCTTTGGCGTTATGTAATTGTGGTATTTAGTATATAGGTCAGTGTCAGGGTTAATGTTTTCAACTTGTAGTGCCATTATTATCATTCAAAATAACTGAATTACAATTAAAAACATTTAAATGTTCAATAAAAATAAACTAAATAATAATATGTGTCGGAACTCGATCAAAACCATATAAAGCTAGTGAGAATCTATACTAGAATTTTCAAAAAAATATTAAGAATTTACTTATGTTCAATGATTTCTTTCATGTCTGTAAAAATTCCGTGAAAATATTTGACGCTTTTCACTGATTGATGATTCGACAGCTGAGAGAAATTTTGACATTAGCAAATCTAGGCCCGCGGGTTTTTTTTGTCCCTTTAGCTTTCATATTGTGTCAATTTGGCCCATCAAAGTTCCTTTGATGATTGAAAATACTTATATCGTATCATATCTGTAGACCTTTATTTTCCTACACTCTTCCTGAAATCACTTTTCTAATTTATTGAAAACTTTGAGAATATTGAGCAAACAGTATGGTATCATTTTTAATTTACGAGATATAAGTGTTTATTTCAAATCACTCTGTGTTGTGAACTTAAAACATTTACAAAGGTAATCGATGTGTGGAATTAATTGAACTAGTTATACAGAAACCAGTCGATCACAACTTTGGCAAAAATAAGATATTGTTGTTTTTCATAATGAAATGTCGTAATTATTACTCAAAAAATTTCTTTGTTTTAACATAAAGATGTCTATAAAATCGAAAATCCCTTCCTCAGGGTTATTTTTAAATGATCCACTATTAAACCTCTCCCCTTTGTAAATTGTGCCCTCAAATGCCCTCCTTCTTCCATTCCATTCCTACCTTTTCATTGACACCGCCAATTTTATTTATAATTAGTTTTAAATAAACCCCGAGAAAAGGAGCATCGCTCTCGAAACATGTTGGTTTTAAAAACAATATAAGTGGTTAAAACAAAGAAATCTTTTAATTTTAATTAAAAATGGTGCCACAAAATAAATTTGGTGCATTTGAAGAAATAATTATTATGTTCTACCAAAGCTAGCCATGCCGCTTTCATTAAAAAATTCGTAGTAATTGCCTTTAGAAATATTTTTTGATCGCATAAACACTCTTAAAAAATCTGCAGTAAGCGCCCACGAAATTCAAAACATTTTTATTGTGGCTATTTCTCAAAACATATATAGCAGAAACAGCGAGAGTCAACCGATCAATTTCAGCAAAATACCTAACACTTGAATAAAAACATTAACTTAATCAGCGGATAACGCTCTCGGAGCTTGTAATTGCATAGGTACATTTAGTGTTTTTGGTATCTCTGAATATTTTATGCAAAATGCATACTTCATATAATTAGGTTAGGATTGCATTCACTATTCATCAAAAACAGCCAGACCTGAAAAAAACACCACTAGCTAATCTACATTTAAATACCTTTAAAATTATAAGAAACCAGAATATTTATATTATTTATATTTTTTGAAGTAAAGTGCGTTCTAGGTGTAGGGTAGATTTGACTTTTCAATTTAGAGAAAAGTGCTTTTATCTCCGTTCCAATTTTTTGTTTCAATTATGCTAAATCTCACCAAAAAGACATTTCACTTGGATATATAAACACATTTTCTGATACTCGTATAGTTTTGAATATATTACAGCACCATTTTAAAATAATTCTGTAAAGTATATCTCTAGTATCCTTTATCATATTTTATCACTTGGTCAGGGAAAGTGAAATAAAGTTCCCTTTGTTTCACGTTCCCAAAGTTCCCAAATACATTTTGCGGTGCAAATTTGCACAGTAGTTGCTATAAAAAGCCACTGCAATGCGTTAATACCGTAACAATGATGCTCGGAACCAACATTTCGCGAATTGTTTTACGGCTGCGAAACTTTGATCATTATTATTTCATGGTCGGTTGTTCTATGGTAAAAAAAAGGTCTCCTGGTTAAAAATTGTTTCAGGGTTTCAAAAATATTTCATATAATAGTACAGTTTAAATTGTACACGCAACAAAAAATTGTTTCAGGGCTTTGTAAGTACTTTGTCGTAATAATAATAATTTTTAGAGCACCGTTTTGTGACAAATCACCTCAAAAGTGCTGTATAAATAGGTATATATTACATATTAGTATAGTATGAATTATATCTAGGCAACAACAAATTGTTGGTTTCAATTTAATCACTCTCTAGGAATTTTATTTTTATTTTGGTTTTGGGTTCCCACCTTATCTTTTCTATTGTTTCTTTCATGGAACTAAAATTGAAGTCTATTAAAATTTGGGTGTTTATTACATCCATAGGTGAACGCATTCATTTTAATAGATTCTTTAAAATAGATCAGGTAAAATCCCAACTTGTAAGTGTTACTTTGAAAAAATTGCATAGAAGTTGTTACGCCACGTTGGTTGTCATAAAAAAATATCCGTAAATTTTGTTACTTAACTTTTATACTATCATAATTGCATTTGACTTCTTTCTGATGCCCTCCGATTTTTTTTTATTTTAAAATTGATTAAATAATTTTAAAAAATTGCTACTAAATAATACACCGGTAAATACCGACATTTGCAATTTGTAAATTTTTTAATTACAATGATATAAGTGATCAGAGTAAAATATCATCTCAGCTACGCAAACTTTTATTCAATTTTTGGAGCACAACAACAAAGTTTTCAACTTGTCAATATATTTCTCGATGTTTGCAACGTATTTCATTATCTCGGAACTGCAAAAAAAGAGTCGTTATCAGTCGTTTTTTTAACAATAACAACGTGAAATATCTCGGAACTGGAATAAGGAAATAAGGAGTCGAAGTAAAGTCAATAAAACACAGTTTTTAACAGTAACAATGCTGAATATCATGGAACTGCAATAAGGTGAAATAATATCTCGTGGCTAGAATAACGCAATAGGGAGTTGAATTAAATTTGATAAAACGCAGCAACAGCGTGGAATATTTCAACCGTTCGAGGTCACCGGAGACCGAAAAAGTTTAAATTATTGTTTATTTGTTTATTTATTTTTATTAAGACACACAAAGCACATTATTACACAAGTTAAAAGGAATATTAAATAAAATTATAACATGGTTATAGTACCTGTTACGTAAGTCCGTAGAATATCATAAGGTAATTTCGCCTGAGATTTAAACTGTTCTTAAAACTTAACTAACGAATGGATGATAGAGTAATAAAAAGGGAGATTGTGTATGAAGGTAAAAGAGATATTTTTGAAACAAGAATTACAATGCTCACGAATAAAAATAAAAGATAAGTTTAAGAAGTTTAAAAATAAATCATAAATTATAATATTACGTAAATTATTTAATTGCGCACTTGAAGTGAAATAACACTAAACTGAGCTATATACATATTGTGTTATTATTATATATCACGCCAAGAAATTTAGTATATTAGTTTGTATGTTTGCGCGGAATCGTGAAAAATGTCTAAGGGTAGTGATTTATCATAGTGTGCCTGGTACGCCTCATTGGAACATTTAAACCAATGACGGATAGCAATTCGGGACAATGTGCGTCTTTTTTATAATGATAACAGATTATTTGTAGATTTGTTGTATTTCTTGAGTAAATGTTTCGAAAATGTATTCTGTATACTATATATTAAATTTGTGTACACCTTATATTGAAGATTCCATATTATGGAAGCATACTTCAGTGGACTTCTGACCAATGAACAAAACAATATTTCTAGAGTCTAAGTACTTTTGAAAACTTTAGATATTCTTAATAGGAAACCTAGCATCTTGTAGGATTTTAATATACCTCCATAATGTGTTCGATGTGCTTATCAAAAATTAATTTACTGTCTAAGTAAACACCTAGATCTTTAAATGTGGACATATGTTGTAAAGGTTTCTCAAGTTTTAAGGATAGATAAATTTATTTTTATTTCTAGTAAACGTAATCGAGTGACATTTAGATATGATTAAGGACAATAAGTTTGATTCGGGGACAATAAGTTAAAATAAACTTAAAGTGCTGGGAACAAAATTGAAATATCTCCGTCATTCAACTTTTCACAATAAATTCAAATTTCGATCTCCGTTCTAGATAGATATCGCGATAAGATCAAACAAGGGTATGATTGTATTTTTTTGGAAATGTTTTACGACGTTTCAAACAATTTGTTCATAGTTTATTTTTCTTTAATAATTTTGATACTTGAAGCAAGTGCATGAGTTTGTGTATTTGGAAAGCCTATGTGAATGAATCTGATAAAGATATTGCATTATGACGTGGAAGCGAAAAGGGACATCCGAGGAACTCATGGTAGGGGCAAGTGAATCAAGCACTTACAAAAATAAATAATATTATTTCCTTCATAAAACTACCCAGTTTATTAGAATTAATAACCTCAAACTTAACTCCCAACCATTCATTACAACAAGCAACGCAGGGTAAACTTCAGCTAGTTTATTTTAAAGTCCAAAAATAGACTAACAATAGAGCGCCAATCGGCCATTTCTTTCCCTGCGTGTTTATCCATACATCAGCGGGGATGGATCGAGAATGGTCCAGAGAGCAACTGGATAAACCGTCGAAATCCCCTAAAATCCGTGAAGATTCCGCCGGTCGAAGAAGCGGGAGATTCGGGGGCAGATAATCTTGTGTTGATGTCGGCACATGTTAAAAACGACCCCGCTGTTACGTTCGAGATCTTTCCTATTTGTATCTCTCGGGCCGCATTACAGAACCACTTACGGACCAGGGGCGCCCGCCACGTGTCGCGATACATGTATGCTTTTCATTTGGAATATTATTTTGCGATTTGAAGTATGTTTGGAATCTTTCAATCGCGACATCAATAAACAGGGTTTACATAACCGCATCGATAATGATCTTTCATATAAATCATCTGGTGCAATAATTTGTTCTTCTGCCACAGCTTAATGTATTCTCTCTCTGTTTTCTCTGTTATTAGACAAATAAAAGTTATTTTTTAGATCACTCTAAAATTACTTTTTGCCACCATTCTAATTAAATGTTAATAATTTTGATTGCCTCTTGATTCTGTTTGAATTTGTAGAAGTTTTTTAAATTATATTTTGGGTACAATTATTATTTCTATACTAGCTCAGATTTGTTAATAGCCAAGGATAGTCCGAATTCTCTCACAAAACAGCTCCAATTTCGGAAGAACCATAATAATATTTTTCTGTTAAAATATTATACATTTCGGATAGTTTTACGATGTGCATCATCAGGGCACATGTGTAATGACACATCTACCCTGATGATGGATACTGTAATGCTGTCCAAAACGTTGACCAAAGAAGGAGGTAGCGCAACACGGCATAATACCCCAAAAATAAATCACTTTAATACTTTTTGCCGTGAAAAATGCGTTTCAAATCATATCTATGGGTAAGTACTTAATCGCTTGTCTGAATTCTTCACTCAATCGGCTGCAATTTTGAAAATGACGCTTAAATTCAAAGCACATTTGTACCAAACTAATCAAAATAATGTATTATATGATGATTTTTTTATTTAGATTTAGATAAGCATAACTTCATAAATCCACCAACTTTCGGAGGGGCCATGATGTGGGTACTTGTGTGCGTCACTGACCGACTGAGTGACTGAAGATTTCGTCCATCGATAGTCCGTCTTCCGAACGATGTGTCCTGCAGATTGCCATTTGCCTTTTTGTCGTATTCAATTACGTAAGTTCCTTTTATTACTTTCTTATCAAATGTTTGATTGTCCGATGTCTTCGAATGACGCTTAGCAGGCATCTGTTATCCTACAGTAAATTGATTTCTGTTTTTGGACCCTTTTTGAAATATGTACTGTGTCCAATATTTTCACTCCGTAGGTACTTTGGACGAAAAATACTTACAAAAACTCGGGCTTAGTAATATTTACAAATGCAGGCCAAAAATATAATTTTGTATTAAAGAAACGTTAAGAGAAATCCACAATTTTTAACGATAGTTCTTTATGCTTATAACGTGCCGAGTAATCAACCGCTGCTTGTCTATAAAAAAAAATATATAGGTATTTAATGTTGATTGCATCCACGGCATGGTAAAGCGTGTGTTTTGCGTTATATACTCGAACTGTTAGTAACCAGTTATTATTTGAAATTAACGATAAATCGGACGGCCGACTCGGAAAGGGCGTCGCCGATTTTATTACCGCACCGATTGTCCGAAAGCGCGCGTTGCCTACTTTTACATGGATTGCCTACTTTTGCATAGGTTTTACACACTTCCGACATTTTCTTCCGACTCACCAATTTGCAAACGAGAATTGACACCTTTTTACTTATCACTGCAGTAAAGGAATTATTCTATTATTTTTTTTATTTATTTACAATCAAAGTCTTCCGTGTAATTATCAAAGGCATTATCATACTTCAGAAGGCGAAACAAATATTTATTTACAAATTCATCATCATCATTTTCTTTCTCTTATCCTATTCGGGTCGGGAACCCAATTTCTTATTAACAAATTGATTGCTAAAGAATTGATTACATAAAAGAAAAAAAATATAATGAAGTTAAAATTAACAAATTTTACTTGATAATCAAGAAATAAGTATAAATGCCTATGTTAAGTAAAATTAAAAGAATACTATGATAAGTAAATAAAGGACTTGTCCTGGGAGGAAGCCTTTAAATAATTAAAAAAATTGCATAGATTATATTTTGTGCTGATTGCAGTGTTTCGCTAAACAGATCGGAAACGACTGAGACCACAAAAAATCGGGTGTGTATTTGGTTCGTCCAATCTGATAGTTGATCAGACAATATGACATGTATTACCGGCCTTCGGAGCATATTTTTTAATTGGATTTTTAAAATATTGTATTAAATACAGATGTTTCTTAAAATAAGTTCTTAATCTAGTGGTAATCGATGGTCAGAAAAACATCAAAAATATTCAAATTACAGGTGAAATTTTTTCGCTTCAGTTTACTCGCAACCCTGGGAAATGCGACGGTCTGAAGAATATCTCTCCTTATATCTCCATATAAATATTATACAACAGAAAGGGTAGTCGGCACCGTTTTCTAGAATTGCCAAAGAATGCTTTGAGAAGAATTCCTGAAAGGATTCGTCTGGGAATATGGATATCGTGAATGAAATACGGAGCACGGACATAAAAAATATGAGGTGAAATACAACGTTCCTTTAAGTGATTTACCGAGGGAGGAAATCATGCAAATTCATGAGATATTTTTCGAAAAATGCAATAAAATAAATTAAAAAAAAAGTATTTGCACAATAATTGATATTTGTAAAAAACAATCAGAAATATTTAAATGGGAGTCATGCAATAGAAACTCTATTTTTATGTATAGCCAAATGTTTTTGAGACATAATAAATATATATTTTTTGTAATATATCATTAAGGAAGAAGACAATATAAATCACAACATGGGCATGTGCCATGTATAGTGGTCGAAAAATCCTTAACTTATCAACCCTTACATAACTACTTATGGAATTAACTTATGAATAAAGAAAAATTAAAAATTTCAAATAAATCTAAACGAAAATATGGAAAGAACAAGACACATAAAATTTAAATAACTGGGATTCGAACCTTGGATCTCTTGTCTTTCCTGAACAAGCGCTTAGCAAAAATATATATTTTGTTTTTAACATTAATATTTTTTTTCTATTTTTTCCGTAAAATTTTTAACAAATATTTGTTTACTTTACGGACGCAGACATTTTTCAACTCAGACGTACATTCAAACCCAGAGCATTAAAATATGGATTTGAAATAAGCACACACACTAGTGTATGACACAAAACTGCGCTGAACAAATATAACGTTATTGTTATTATTAAAAGGGTAAAAAAACTGTTTATGTATAGGGAGGCGCACCCAAAAATATCAGAAAACAAACAAGTGGATAAGGAAGCAAACAAACGTTCTGACATAATTGAATAGACCAAAAAATAAAAATAGGCAAGTCACACCAAATTTTCTACGAACCTCGAGTCACACCAATCGGGGGGTAGACAAGAGATTGAAAAATCTCGTCAATCGGTGTCCAACATAAATAAAAAGGGCTCTTGATCGACGGGATAAACCGTGGCATGAATCGAAGAGGCTAAAGGTAGCAAGGAGAGGCTTTCTTCCGCAAGCTGATAAACTGTTGCTAATGATTAACATCATGCTGCTCCCCTCTAGGCCACATGAATATAGGATTCTAGGACATCCTACTGTTTTGCTTCCCATGATATATTTTTCTCGAAATAAAATTGTGATCATGATGACTTCCCGCCACCTTAGTTGGAATTCATCAGATTTACATTTGAAGGTAGTAGGTAGATAAAAAAGGTAACTACACACGGTTAAGTAAACCATCATCATCATCATCATCATCATCATCTTCATCCCCTTATCCTATTTAGGTCGGGGACCCACTGCATCGACAAGGCACCTCCATACGTCCCTGTCTTCTGCTGACTGTTTGGCCTCCGTCCATTGCAGTCCCATCCTCTCCTCACACAGTTTCTGCAGTTGCTACGCCCAGCTGTGTCTGGGGCGGTCCACTGGACGTCTACCCTCTTTAATCGCACTTAGTGTTTTCCTCGGAATTCAGTCATCAGACATTCTAAGTACATGCCCAAGTCACCTCAGATGCGATTTTTCTATGAAGAGTAGCAGTGGTTAAATGTTTAGATCCCATTTCGTAACCCCTGCCACTCCTCTAAAGTCACTCATTTCGGCAGCTTTTACTCTAGAGCGTGTTCGTTCGCTTAGCATCCATATCTGGTGGCCGTAAGTGAGCGTCGGGCGATATACCGTTTTGAACACTGCCATCTTTGTCTAGTCTTTGCAAGTAAACCATGATTTCCGCAATTGTTGAATGCCCACTTTGATTGTCCTTTTCTTATTAACGTACGTAAATATTTCACCGAAATCTTAACAGATGTCTCTATTAGTTTAATATGAATCTAGAAACTTCCATGTCAGCAGGTACAGGTAAATTTTATGAAAATAACAACATTAAATATCCATTTGAAACCAGTTAACAATATCGGATTGAATCAGTTTGCAGAATATCAATTTCACCTCCCATATATGTAAAAGTAAAAATTCGTACGATTCCGAATATTATTTGTTTCGCAAGAATTCAATAATATTTTCCGCAACGTTAACGCTCCGTTTATTTATGACTGAACAAAAACAAGATTGCGCCTTTGTCGAAGATAAAATCAAGTATCGAACGATTCCATCCACACAACTTCAATCGGTTAAGCAACATACACATATCACATATTGTATCGTATAAAACTGTAACAACCATCTGACTGGGAATAAACTTTTATGAATTGGTATAAAATTTACATTATCAATGTTATTTCCTGCATGTGGCATCGTATATTACGGTCATATAAATATTTACAAATAAAATAAAGATATGTTACAACCCCGATTCCGAAATTGAGGAAAATGTTTATTTTGAATCTCAACCTAATATTGTCTGAGTAGAAGACCAACAATAATATACTTTTACTAGCATCCCGAAACTCACTACTTAAGGCGGCGAAGAAGAAGATGGAGAGATATGTATTTACGAATGTTGGACAGAGCGCGCTTATATTTTAAGTGATAAAATAGCAGCGAAAATTGCGAAAAAGCTTAATAAAACATGACTCGTTTAAAATAGAGCAAAAATCTCGTGGAATGTATCTTAAGTATCATTTAAAGAAACATTGTGATTTTTTTTACAAATATAACTTGTAAAATAATAAATATAGACTTGTTTTAAATAATTTTCGGAGCATACTTTGCGATTTTTTTCTATCGAGGAAATTTCATATAACTTGCGTTTCGGCGTGGAACGTATCTAGATATTATCTTAAAAAATAACATTAATTTTTTTAAGAGCTTAAAAACTTCAAATGTTTAAGGGAGATACGTAAGAAACCGGTCGAATTCGAACAGCGGCGGCTTAAGCTAGATACTTATCGTGGTTCGCCTTTTTAGAGTTAAGTTAATTGTTTCATTTTTAATTTATATTCTTTCATCAAGTGAGAACGAGTAATAAATAAAATTCGTGTTCAATGTCAAAATATACGAAGAAGTATGTAGATAATACCAATGATTATCGTATTTAATTTATAAAACCGTAAAAACTTTATTTCAATACTTTATTCTATTCATAAATGGAATAACACTGGAAACCACGTAATAATATTTCATCTACGTATTTTGATGAATCGGAAATACTTGGAAATTTCATAACATTTATTTATTCCGTGATTTGTTATCAAAGCTTTATACAAATAAATTTCCTGGATTGGAAATCGAAGCTTTTTCATTAAAAATACGAATTATACGGTGCGAGTTTTAGTGTGAAAAAAACAATAATTTTGAGCGTTTTTCATAAATAAATTGGTTTAATTAAATAAATAATAAGCAATGCACAATTATGTCAATAAATAGTTAAAATAATTACAAGATGATAACTTGCGTGCAAAAATATTATATTAGGTACGCGACAAATGATACACCCTTAATTGGATTTGAAAACATACACAGTGAGGCAGCTATGAAATTCATTATAAAAATCCTCACATTTTACTTAAAAAATCGATTGAATCAGAAACTTTTCTAATAAAAGTGTTGAAAATAATGAGATGAAAGTTTGAAAGTGAAAAAAGTTTAACAGTATTACTTAATAAGGTCTGAGATCTTCAAAGAAAGACTAATTAACTGCACTAGAACAATGCTACCAAAATGCAATTAAAATTCCATTTCGTTTACTTAATAGCGTAAATTTCTCTTGATTTTTTTAATGTGGGTATTTCGTAAGGATATTTCTTGGAAGAATATTTGGCGAAACATTGAAATTTACATACACTCTCAAAAGTAAAGAACAACAAGCATCAATGGAGGGAAAGAATTGTTCGAGTTCCATTGTTTGTGGACTGAATGGCGAAGGCATTATATACAAAACGTGAAGAAACAAAAATAATACAATTTCCTCTTTTGATATGCTTTGTTTTGGGGAAACGGTTAGTGGGTGTTGGCATTATTATTCCAATCCCAAAATACACAGTCTCTACAATTGATATCATAAATCTCAGGCAGTAAATTAATTTAGTACCTATAGCCGAGGCTGGTTTTTCAGCGATATTTGAGATTTTTTCGAAAAGTGCGGACATAAACAAACAGATTTTACATAACCGATGGCACAAAGCGATTTAAAAATACCAGATAGAAAATTAAATATAGCGTTTCTTCATGGCATGTCATTTTGCATTGAATGCACTTGTTTCGTGACATCTTGGACTTGGCGACTGTGTTCTGCTCTTCGACAATGACGGAGTAAATAGGGCGACCGGACAACTCAGAACCTTCTCAGAAAAGTCATTGAAAGTGACGAAAAAAATATTAAAAATTGGTTAAATAGGTAACGTTAGGTTAGGGTTATGGGCTATTTTATAATTATTTTTTTCATAGCTTTTAATGATAATGACTTTTCAAAGAGGTGTTGAGTTGACTTGATTCTGGATTGGCGTTGAACCGTTAAAAGTGCTCTGTCACAACAAAATAACGTTATGATATATTCCAACTTGTGTATCGTTGTGAAAGGGTATCATATACCGCCCCGCCATAAGACTATTATTATGACGGTTCGACGAATGCCGCAGTAAAATAGTATATGGTTATTTGATTCGTGACGTTGGCCGAAATATCCAGTGTACATTAAATTTAAAGTTAATTTTCGCATTGTAAGAATTAACCAAGGTCATTAAGTTAAACTAATCCGTTTTAAGCCAGTTATACAAGTGCATGATGAGATTAAACATATCTGTTTTAGTGCTAATCAACATTATATGAGACCCATTTAAACTTCAAGAAAGACATGCTGCTGTAAGTGCGTATCGCGATATACTTTGTTTTTAGTATGTGCCATTCAATTTCGTTGGGAATCATGTGTAATCATTTGCGCAGAGAGGACATTCCGATCTTTTCTGGCCCAGTTAAGATGGCGTCGACCAGCCGCGCCACCTCACAATACTTTTAACATAACTTCACCTCACATAATTTTTTAGTCTTAGTCTTAGCAATTGCTTTGAACAATCAATTAATTTAAACAAAAAAAATATATATATAAAGCAGAAATTCTATTAATATGCAGTATTGCGTTCCTTCAAGCGACGAAATTCATGGTGCTTTTCTCTTTCTTGAATTTCATGTAACTACTTTTAGTGTGCATATTAGTTTTATTATAGGCGCAGGGGTTTTCAACATGAATGTTTTTATCTAAGGGTTACTGGGCTGTTTGTCCAATTGTCAGTTGTTTTTTTTTCAATTTTCAATTATCAAGAGAGACTGGTTGAGGGCGACCTTTTGACTTCTCCAGCGGGGCTCTCTCAGAACATCACCTTGCACCGCAGTGGGAGAGATGGAATCATTCGTCCGTCACTCCTGGACACTTTAACCTCCAGATTACTTATCCACTCTTACCCACACATTTTTCCTTTACAGAACATCTTTTTCTATTCCTAAAAATACCCTCCACACAGTATCCCCCAAGATGACATAGGTCCTGAAGGGAATAATTTTCTTGAGGGCCTCCTGTGTGGAGGTATTGTAAAAAAAATATATATATTTATAAATAAATATATATACTAGGTATACCAGCTCAAAAGAACAAAAAATCGACATTGTATATAAATTCGTTTGATATTCATACCAACTTGTAAAAGTTATTTTTGAAGTCGTTTTGATTTTACGTTTTAAATTGGTAAATAATGCACAAAAAATTATAATTTTGTAGTAAATTTCATTTCGGGAGTCAACTGTCGGCGGATCAACTGTCGGCTCATTAAATTAAAGTAAATAACTTTTGTCCTCCTCCTATTGAGGAGGACTGAGAAAAAACTGTAGTTTTAAAATAAAAAAAATAAAGTAAAAAAAGAGGTATACTCTCTAAAATAAAATAAAAATGCTCGGATAACTCGGGAGGCGCCGGTTAGCGAAGGAAATCTAAAAAATCGCGAGGGTAGCAATAACTAACGCGTAATTTCTATATTATATATATCACATCGAAAAACAACCCCATCATTAAATTGGTCTAGTTATTAGAGGTAGATAAATTTTTTTTTTATCATTTAGAGTATTTTCTTTCGGAGGGTACATTAATAAATCTCTCAGAAGACGTCTGTCGAAAATGAAATGGGTAGAAAAGAAGAGACACGATACATCCATCAACTTTCTGTCACGCGATACAGCAGCATTGTGTGCCTTGTACACGTGTATAGTACAGTGACACGTGTACTTGTACTCTGTGTAGGGTGGCTAAGCTATCAGCGCTTTGTCACAAGGCTTCAAATGTGTGCTCTCTCATTGTTACATGGGACGAGTAATGATTTGTTCGGTGACACGTTGGGGACGCGGAGGAAATTAATTTAATTTAATTGAAAAGTGGGAAACGTAGATTTTGGCGCCGATTATAAAGAGATAACAAATTAATTTTGCCCTACAAAATTAATGGTGCGCTTAAATTGGGTATATTAACAAACACCTAATTTTAATGGGTGCATGAAAAAGGACGAGTGCAAACGAGAAAGAATGCTTGAACATTATTATATAAAGGTATGCATGCGTGTTCCGAGCTCTCTGGTCATTTGTCCGTTCCCGAATAAAAAATACCTGTACAAAATCAACCCACGCGCTCTTCATTCCATTATATTACAATTTAGCGCAGCCGGTAATAATAATGATGAGTATTAGTAATATTTTGTAAATCACATACACTTGAAGTAGGTCATATTAATACACCAACAACATTTAATTGAGAGACAACTTGTTTTGAGTAGAGCCAAAAAACGAGTCGATTTTAAAAATTGCTTTGATCGTCATTAAAAAAAAAAAAAAACAAATATGAAACTAATGTCCATTTTAATTTATTTGACCGGTTTCAGCTTGATAAAGTCATCTTCAGACTATACAAATTATTAAGAATTAGTGAAGAATAATTTGTACCAGGCTGAAGATGGCTTTAACAAGCTGAAACCGGTAACGGCCAAATAAATTAAAGTGGAAATAAGTTTCATATTATTTGTTTTATTGTAGTATATTTTTAATGGAATTCCACCATGAATTGTCAGCTTCAGAAATAGAAATATTGATAAAAATATTTTGTTTCAAATTTATTGACTGATTTTGTAGCTATTATATTATGTATTATGTTATTTAACGCAGACCCGTGAAAAATCATGGGTGTTAGTAAATCTAGTTAATTAGTACCTAAATAACGCTTTCCTGACAATGAAAATACTGCAGTCTCTTGAAAAGTCATGAAATCTAAATTAACTTGTCAAGATTTACTTTAAGAAATTTAAAAAAAATTACACATTTCAAGTATTTGGTAAATATTTTCTGGTAAAAGAATATTATATTACACACAGTAACTTAATCACTTGTCTCAATTCTTGCCACATCGGTTTCAATTTTGAAATTGACAATTAAAATTATTTTCTCAAAAAAATCGTATTAAAGTAAAATACTTTATCGCAGTCCCGATTTTGAAAATGACTCTTAAATTCAAAACAAACCCCAAGTTCATTGAACCAGAGTTACAATCGCTCACAAGATAGACCTATAACTGAAATTAGTAAGTTTGATGATAACGATATATAAGATTTAAGTTACGCATTATAAAGTTAAAAATTTCAAAACTGTTGATATTTCTTCAGGTAAGAGAGAGGTACGATGATAGAGGCATGATGCATGGAAGGGGGTGGGTTTCTTCTTTCGTATGGTGAAAAAGTCATCTAGGTCTACGTATAATTCAGTTTGGACTATCAATTTAATGAAATGATACTTGCAGATAATGCTGGTAATTTAATTATGAGAGCCTTCGGCAAAACTTGATGGCTTACTTCATTTTCGAAGCCTCAACCATTTCGAACACGGATATCTTACAGCATAATTACTCTTCTAATTATTTCATGTTAATTAATGCGACTTCAACAAAACGGTCGTCTATTTTTGTGATTTTTGGAGGGAAAGGTACCAGTTTTAACTCCAGAGGTCGCTGTGGATTTATGTGTTCTTTTTTCAAACCGTCACGCTGGAAATTTTCGGCCGGATTTCCTACAGTTCCTTTTTTAAATTGCCTAATTACGCAGATAGGTAGGCTTTCATTTATTTTCCACGCGAGCGATAGACTTATATAACGTGAAGGGATAATTATTTTTAGAAATACACCAAATGGGAAACGTTTTTTAAATGTTTCAATTAAAAGGTAAATTTAAAGTGGCTTAGGTTTTTTTTAGTATTTAATTATCCCGACGAAAACTACCCTTTTGCTTATTTAATTACTCATAGAGAAATGAAATGGTTTCCAAGAATATTTTCGTAATGTTCGATGTTCAGATGTTAACTTTTTTACAGTTTTACAGAAAAGAACAAACAGTTTTACAGAAAAGAACTAGATTTTTAGCAATTTATGCAAAAAAACGTTTTTCGATAAAATTATCGTTTTTGTAAATTATTTGTAGAAATTTTTGAAAAGGTACTTAAGGCGACCCTTCCCCGCTCAAAAAGAAGACGATAGAGAGATATGTAATTACGAATATTGGCCAGAGCGCGCTAATATTTTAAATGATAAAATTGAAGCGAAAATTGTGAAAATGCTTAATAAAACATGCCTCGTTTAAAATACAGCAAAAATCTAGTGGAAGGCATAAGTATCATTTAAAGAAACATTGTGATTTTTTTCACCATTATAACTTGTAAAATAATAGAAATAAACCTGTTTTTTATAATTTTCGGAGCATACTTTGCGATTTTTTTCTATAGAGGGAATTTCATATAATGTGCGTTTCGGCGTGGAACGTATCAAGATATTATCTTCAGAAATAACATTTATTTTTTTAAGAGCTTAAAAACTTCAAATGTTTATGGGAGATATGTAAGAAATCGGTAGAAATTCGGGTAGCGGCGGCTTAGTCATACGGAGAATACCATTCGAGTACCTACCTACCATTAAAACTGATAGAAACCCTAAATAAATAATGCTTTTAACGTTTTGAATTATATTAGGGCATTGTCATAATATTAGGGGAAATTTAATGCAAAGATTATTAATAATTATGAAGGGAAGTTAGACAAATAATAATTGTAGTTATTTTAGATGAGAAAATAATAGCATGTAATGTTACCTAAGAAAGCAATTTTAATGAAAATCAGAATGCTACCCCAAGGGTTAACCCTTATTAACCCAGCAGTAGTTAAACCAACACTAAAATGCAAAGGTAACCGCAAAATTAGCAGCGAGTCTTGTTATTACAAACGTTTTTAAAACATTTCACGCACCGGAAGCGCGGGATAACCATAAACCTCCAGATGTCTAGATGTCTAGATATCACGTGGCAGGCGGAAGGGGGGTGAAGGAGGTTGTATGTTGTATAAGGTTGGTCCCACAATATTAAAAACCACAGTCTCATGGCTAGAGGCTGGAAGCTGCTTCGCCAATTTTATGGATCATAACACAAATGACGTCAGAGGAAAACGCTACGCCCCCTGCTGACATAAATAATATAAGTCAAGAAACACGAGGATAAACTATTTTGTTTTCACTACGATAAATAGATTGTTAGCTTCATATTGGATATATCTGGCTAATATTTTATCGTATTTTTTAGTAAGAATAAATCTTGTATCTTTTGAATTTCTTCGGCATTAACCACGAAAGAATTTCTAGATATTTTGTTTCGAAGGGATTTATTCACCGTTATCCAAAACTAGAATCATGGAACATGAACGCTGTTTATGAATTAATAACTATTCAAAGTTTTCTATAGATAGGCCATAGCTAATATAAATATATTCAAATATTAATATATATATTTTAAGTTGTGCGCCTACGAAACTTTAGAAATCAAATAATTTTTAATTAAATGAAGACAATATAAGCAAAACTCAATCGAAAATCTGAAAACAGAAAAATCAGACTCGGAAAGCGAGAGGTCCTGGGTTCGAGTCCCAGAGGTGTCAATATCTTTTTCTGATTTATCTGTTTTCAGATTTTCGATTGAGTTTCGCTTATATTGTCTTCATTTAATTAAATATTACAATTTGAGGTTTTACTCATAAAGTTAAAAATAAAAATTAAAAATCAAATAATTACTATTCTTTCAAGGCCTGTGTCGTCTGAGATGCTGTGTGGAGGGTATTTTTAAGGAGAGGAAGGAATGAAAATTGGTCTTGAAGAAACCCATGTTGTAGAAAGGAAGAAACACAGAGGCCGGCAAATCGTTCCACAGCAGAGCTGTTGAACACAAGAACGAGTCAAAGAAGCGACCCGTTTTCATGTGACATATGTCAACCATGTACATACGTTAGGCAAGCGTTTGGCGTATTTCCCTTCTATGCACCGGTGCCGAAGGGATCAATGACGCTAGTTCCTCAGAGCATATTCCATTGAAATACCGGTTAACATTTTCATCCGACGTCTGTGCTCCAAATATTGCAATCTGTTTGTTATGTTAGGAGAATCTATCAAACGGACCGCCCGTTTCTGGACTTCAGACTAGAGGTGGGCCATATTCAACAGTGGGGCGCACTTATGATTTGTACAGGGTTAGCAGTTATGTACTATTTAATTATCTGCGGGCCCTATACAGTACGCCCAGTTTTTGAGAGACTCTCTTAACTCTGGCTTCGATGGAGCCCCCATGTCTGAGCAGATCACTTAGTTACGCTAACAAGCATATCAATGGAGGGCCCGTTCGTAAGATTGCTTCCGTTGAAATTTGATACCTTTAACACATAATTAGACACGATTGGGTCTTTGAAACATTAAATTCAACGAAATTATTTTTACCCCAAGAGAAAACACTCTCGAGGTAACCGTCCATTCTTAAATCACCTTTATTGACCATTTTTCCTAATAATTTCCCCCCCTCCCCCGCCCCAATAATTACTCCCACCATCCCACTTAATCATGCCTAATCATTTCTGTACTTAAGTTGATCATTTCTAAGTTAGTTTAAGAACGTGTGATGTACTTTTTAATTTTATCTCATGTTAATCAATGAGACTTAACTTAAGAACGTACATAAAAGACTGATATGCAATAAGACGTCCATCCTAGCGAATTATAAATATTTATATATTGTTTGATTTTTATTATAAGAACACAATACTACTTTTAAGAGAAAAGTCAATCAGCGTCGTATCATTGGAAATATTTGTAAACTTACAAATTGTTAATGTTAGATCTGTCTTGGCTAATGATCCATTTGGACTTGGTGCCTTATTTTATTTGAAATAATTTGTTTGTACGGGATATTGTTATTGTTTAGTCAGAATAATAGAAGAATATGTATGAGAAGATGTATGAATGTGAGTGAAGAAAAGAGTGTGTGCCAGGACCGAGTTGTTTGGCGGTCCGTCCTCTCTGCCTACCCCTGCGGGAAACGGCGTGATAGTTAGTTAGTTAGTTAGTTATAATTGTTTGATTTGTAGAGCTGAAATTATTTATAATTTATTTTTTTCGCGATCATTGCCCACCAAAAAAATATTAGAAACTATCAGAAATTCACCGTTCCAATTAACACCGTTAGTAAACTATTCAGACATAGATCTGTCAAAAATTTTGACAAAAGAAACATACATTTGGAGTATTTTTTTTATTTTTTTTTATTAAAAGGCGGAGATGGTTTACAAGTAGTCCCCTGAGCACTTAGGCCATAGGCCCATTGTGCTCTCTCCCATTTTACCTCACTCCTTTAGTAATAACCCAGTCCCCTTAATAAAAGAAATAATAGTCCATTTGAAGTAAAGAAATTTAATTATTTATTACAAATAAAATACCCTTCCTAAGTACTTTAGCGCGTATCTCATATAATTATCAGTTCCGATTTTGAAAATTATTTTGAATAAGCAGGAATATGTAGGAACACTCCACATCACGCATGCATGCACCGATAACCGAAGATATAAAGTTTATAATTTACCGTTTCTAAGTAAACATAAAATCATAAAATAACGTTCTTAATAATTGAAAAGTTTTGCTAGCTTATAATTTTTAATAAGTTTGATGACGTCATCAGATGAGAAATGAAACCATACCTTAGCAGAACTTAATGTATAAAAATAATGTAAAGACATTTTATTCCAATCAAGTATGTTATAACGTTTTAGCATATGATACTGAAACACGATTTTTTGTTATTCCGTTGATAAAAAAAACTTAATTAACTTTTTCAAAAAGGTAAATGAGTTTTTGCACATAATTTGAAACTTCTTCGGACAAAATTATAAATTCTCCTTCTAAATGAAGAAAGAATCTCCTTTTGGTAAATGGGTAAATTTTACCCTCTTTATGTAGGTAACTTTTAATATTATTGATTTAAAGTTTAATAATTTCCGGTCTTGATAACTCGACTGGTTACATTAATTATTTTTGGTGAAAATAAATTAATCCAAAATCCCACTCATATTATTTACCCTCCCAGTGAAAAGGTTTGTTTTTTTTTAGATTAACCCCCTTTAATTAAATAAAACGTGCTCTTAAATAAAAAACGTTTTTCGAAAACAAACAGTCATTAGAGCAATTAAAATACCCCCAGGTAAAATTGCGTTCATTAAAGATCCTCGCCGCAAAATTAATGAAAAAAAAAAAAAAAGCTTGTCTGCTTCGGAGAACTTTCCTCAAATAGTGTGATGTCACCACCACCGTAGCTTCAGCGTTTAATCTACAAACAAATTAAAAGGTGTTTGACTAAAAGCTCCCGGCAAATGCTTGGCAAAATGGACGAGGGCGTTAATCTCAATGTATACAGGTCGTCATATTTAATCTGCTCGCAAATTATCAGATTATAAGAGATCGTATTTTGGATTTTGAATCAATATGGGTCTTTGATGTTGATCGGTAAAATTATGAGTAAATGTAGGAAATGTTTTATATTACGTCTCTCGTTGAAACTTTTTAAAATACATAATCATCTCTTTCATTACAGAAATATATTTCTAACTCTGTTTTAAATAATACAATTACTATTTTATTAACGCAAGGTCTACCGTTCATAGAACCACTAGTACTTATATTATTTAAGAAGATAACAATAATAATCTAGACGAAAACATGAAAGGGAACAAGACAAAGAAAAGCCGAAAAAGATAATTGTCGCAATTTGGACTCGATCCCAGAACCTCTCCATTCCATCATGAATTCCATCATTGCCACCTTCTGTCAAACCGTCGTATTTGTCAATCTCATATTTAAAATTTTAGAATTAACACTTTTATCTTCAACTATTTTTTTTCATATTACAGGAAACTACCATTTTTATTGGAAACAATCAATATAAGAATTGTTTTGTAATCTAGATAGCGTCTCAGATAGATATATCCGATTTTATGTATATATGGAACTAATGATATTTTTAGAAAAGTCTAAATGAATATTTTTTTTTAATAAGCAAATAATAAGCACTTAATTAATAAGCTCTCTTTTTATATCTTTTGAAGGTTATTCCTATCAATGTAAATATCATTGAAAAAGACGATAACAATATTAATCTTAACTAAAATATGAAAAAGAACAAGACACAGACAAATAGAAAAAGATAACAGTCGCAACAGGGAATCGAACCCAAAACCTCTCATCAAACCGGGACGTGCGCGTTTACCAATTCCGCCATTACCACTTTCTTCACTGAAATTGGTAAACGCGCACGTCCCGGTTAGATGAGAGGTTTTGGGTTCGATTCCCAGTTGCGACTGTTATCTTTTTCTATTTGTCTGTGCCTTGTTCTCTTTCATATTTTAGTTAAGATTAATATTGTTATCGTCTTTTTCAATGATATATTACATTGATAGGAATAACCTTCAAAAGATATGAATAGAGTTTTTCTTTAAAAAAAAATTGAACACTAGTACTTACTTAAGTAGGTAGTTCAGTAGTTTCAATGTGAAAACAAAGAAAACATTCAAAGTTGTATTAGATTCAAATATGAAAGCAGGTACTCGTGGTTATGAAAAACAGTTACTAAACATTTTATATTGTAGTGCAAATTTGGTACGGTTGATGCTTTAATAGCCAAAATGAGAATTTTGCGAAAATGACGTCATTTTTATTTTATTTTTAGCCCCTTTCTTCGTCATAAATAACCATTCATACCGCCTTTTTATCTGTTATCGATCCCTGACTTTGAAACAACCCTGATAGTTGAAAACGTGCTGGACTTGGATAAATAGATTTCTTGGAATCCAATGTTATCCAGCATGACATTTCCGAATTTGCCTACTAACACCGAGGCATTAAAATCCGCCAGACATCAATAAATGGACAGCTGCCCAAATAATAAAACGGAGATGTGGAAAAATTAATATTGTATTATTTTGATGTGGTACATTATTCTTATCTATACTTTGTAATCACCATGATGAGGGAATTAGCCTAGTTTGGGATATTTTTAATAAAACTTTTAAAAAAAAATGTCGTTGTGGCCAGTTCGGAACAGTTCTGACATGTGCGTTTTTAGATCAATAATGTGAAAAAAATATTACAATTACACATTCAGAACCAAAAGACGATGCGAATAAAAAAAAAATAGACCTTAAATCTTCCACTCATTTTTATGGTATCCAAGATTGTGAAAAAACCCTATTATATATTCGCAAGTGATAAACTTCTATATTTTGTTCCATATTTTTAAAGTCCGTTTTTACCGGATAAGTACGAAAAAGCACAACAAGCACCCTCGTGGCAATTAGGATTAGAATCCTTCTTCCCTCTAGCTCCTTGCTAGCTTCCAGCTCCTGCCTAGCTACCACCAGCTCAGAGACTAGAGCTTATCTGGAGGGATCATCCCCTCTGGATGGATAAAGCACCGGTTATTGGCCTCTTATCTCGCGGCTGCATCCTGTCTTTAACTGATTCCTCAAGCCAAATTATAACGATAGTCGGTAACTAACGAATTACCTACCTGTCTGCCGGGTTTTAATTCCAATTTAGACGCTACACAGTTAATTACATGATCCGGCCCGTGATTTATACTGGTAACGACGGCGAGTGGAGCCTTAAACTCCGGCAGAGATTTTCAGATTACTGAAATGATTGCTTTCGAAATGAAATTCATCTATTTTCTGGCCAAAACGGATTAAAAGTTTAATACGAACGATCGAGTTAAACTAAGAATAAAGTTTCTCTCTAATCCATTTAAATAGAAATATAACAATAATATTTTGCTCTTAATTAATTAATTGTTTTAAAATAAGAACTTTTATATTTCGAGTTTTTCAAATTATGAGAAATCAAATTAGTTTTGAAATTAGCGGTAAAAACCGTTTTACCTAAAAAGTTTGTTGGTAAATAGGGTACATCTGTGCAAATTATCATTCGATAATTTTTTGATACACCAAAACAATTTTTAAATTTTTTAAAACTTATCCTGCCCCAAGAAAACCTCTATAAATGCTTTCCTTTGTGATCTTAATATGGAAAAAGTAGTAAATAAATAATACATTATGTTCATAAAATGCTCAGCGTTATAGAAATGGCGTCGTCGTTTAGCTCAATTTTTTTTTTGAGAACACACTAACTTAATAAATATACAATGTTTCACTTCATTAAGTGTTTTTAAATTAATTTTAATTAATGAAATAAAGAATACACCATTTTAAATTTTAAAAGTACCCTAAAAATATTAATTTTGTAATTATGCTTTGTGTTTTGTTCACCTTCATGAACGTGTATTACGAATTATTATTATTTAATGAGCAGGCAGCATTTTTCTGATGTGTTCAAATCTGATTCTACTGTGAGTTTACCAGTGAATTGAATCAGACAGATCATTTTATTAGTTACGCGCTTTATCCGTTTAAAGTGAATCTTCACCAATATTCTATAGCCAGTAAAGGGGCTTGTGGCCCTTGTGTGGAATTTCCTCGCCTATATTAAACAAGTGTTTGTAAATAAAACCCAAATTAAAAGCTTTACAAATAATTATTCAGAAAACAGTCGATTTTCAGAACCGTTCTTGCTTGCATATATTAACAATCGAATAAAATAACACAAAGAGGTGAAAATTTTCCGACATCGGAAGAAACAGCCACGCTTTCGTTTATAGAATGATGATTTTGCTATCAATAATAGAAGAACACATACACAAAGAGCTCAGAAATGATCATTGTTCTTATTAAAAAGCAACGTTTAAAGAAAACTATGCCATAACAGCAAATGATATAAAAATAACTTAATCATTACGCATTGCAATGTTAAATCTAGGGATACTTATTTTATGCATTGGCTTAAATAATTCTCATTGGAAGGATGTCAAAAAAAGAGTCAGTAAATTTACTACACTGTGCCTACATTTCAAAAGCATTTAAAGTTCAATCGCCCGAACATAATTTCAATTGCTAATTGGTTAAATGTACAAAGGTTTGAACGGTCCCACATAAAGTGAATAAAAACGGTTAATTTCACGTTTCAGTTTCAATGGGCGCATATTTCATGTTTTAATCGAATTTAATGCTTTGACATTCCGTTTCATCGTGCCTCCCGACACTGATATAAAATTATCTCCACTGAAATGGCGGATATAAAATATATATCACAACGCATAATATTACTATTAATATTTAAAGGAAGTAATATCATATTCACCGGACTACATAAAAAATAAATTATACATTTTCCCTTCCTTACACCAGTAGTTTCAGATGCAGAAAAAGTTATATAAACCAGCCAGAATGCCTTAAAAGGTAAGAAGACAAATGAATTCTTTCATACAACATTTTCACTAAAAAACGAGGCCATTGACAAATAAAATGCCCAGATTCTGAAAGGTCCTGCATCCTGTTGTCACATTTTTTTGCATAATGGATCTGTCATTTCCACAAGTATTTATGAGAGTATAATAAAACCTTCCACCTTCGGATCAAATATATATCAAATAAGGATTATTAATTATTAATGGATGTTAAAAGGAGATGTCTAGCTTTTCTTCACCATCTTTTAACCATAGTTTATAAATAAATAGCTTCAATTGTATTCTATGCTATTTCAAAAAACATGAAATTTATTAGAATTTGTAAATTGGAAAATATTTGAGAGTCATTTTTTACATAGAGAACTAGTTACCTTTGAAAGAATAATAGACGTTGTAATGACAATATATTTAAAAAAATTTAAAACAGATCATGCGAAAAATGACGTTAAGTAAGTCAGAAGCTTCGATGGTATAAATTAAGAATACTATTTCTTCTAATACCCGTAGGTAATGTACTAAAAACACTAAAGACAGATGATAAATCAAAGCACTCAGAGCAGTGATTGTTCACCGTTCTACACAAGTAAGGAAGATGAAAATATTAGGATAACGGAACACTCCCAGCTGCGCGGCCTTTTTCGTACAAAACTTATATTTATATTAGGATGAAGCTATACGTGAAATCCTCTTTAAATGCTATTTAGATTCATCTTTACGACGAATCGGTTTACAGTATGAAAATCCAAAAATATGCTGCGGATAAATTGAAGCTTTTACTAGCTTTTCTTTGTATTAGAATTCCAATAAAATTATTTCAAAATTATTACATAATTATTAATACATAACAAAAATATAAGCGTAAACCACTAAAAAATGTTTTTTCATGACTAACTATGAGCAATATAAGAAATAATTGTTTTTAAATACCGTTTTATTGCTTAGACTATTTTTGAGGTTTAATTTGTTCTAACTTTTTTTAATTCTTATAAAATTATGCACAAAATAAATAAAAAAAAACATTTTTTTGCTTACTTGCCTCGTGCGAATACGACGCGCGATTTTAAATTTTGTAGGCATGAAAATCAAAATATTTCTAGCGTTTATATTTCTCTTAAATACTTAATACTTAAAAAAAAACTTAATCTTACTGAATTATTATTTTTTTTAAATTAAAAGGTTTTGCAAATATCTTGTATGGAAGTATACTATTTTATTTATTTATATTTTAATTTGTAAAATATAGGTACGGGCCATCACTCACAAAAAAATGACAAACATCCCTGTAAAATCATGTGAATTATTCACGATATATTATACTTTTTTATAAAACTAACGTTTATCATTATAATTACATCAAATTTTAAATCTATAAAAAATAGCATCAGCACGAAATCTTTGCCCGCAATGATGACTTTATTCTTAGAATAAGTTTTACAAGAATCAAACATTTAGAAGGAGGTTTAAGTTCAACTTTTAGTTATAAAAAAACTAGTAACCAAAACTCACAGATTATTTAAAAGTAAACTATTTTTGAGAAATACCTATTTGTAGAATAGCCAGGAATATCTTCATCAGAAAAAGAAGCATCATTGGTAGCTTACCTGAAAAGAAAAAAGAAAATTGTATTAAAATCATTGCAATGAATAAGTAAATTGTTGAAATAAGTAACCTGTATCGACTTAAACGGCACTAAACACAAAAAACTGTTACTTTCAATATTGTATTAAGCCGCGGCCCCATTTTTAATGACTTATTACATATTTTCCTAAAACACTTTAAATTTTAAAGCTCTTAAAAAAATATATACTTTTTGTTTTTAAGATAACATTCCCCACGTCGAAACGGCAATTATATGAAATTCCCTCTACAGAAAAAAATCGCAAGGTACGCTCAGAAAATTATTTTAAACACGTTTTTTTCAATTATTTTACAAATTGTATGAATGAAAAAATACAAAGTGTTCATTTAAATGCTACTTTAAATAATCCCATGAGAGTTTTGCTCTTTTTTAAATGAGTCGTGTTTCATTAAACATTTTCACAATTTTCGCTTAAATATTATCGTTTTTAATATAAGCGCGCTCTCTCTAACATTCGTATTTACATATCTCTACATCTTCTTCTTTTTGAGCGAATATACCGCGCGTTAAGTGGTCTTCTTTATTTTTATCACTAAACTGGATACGAACATATTAATTTTATTGGTGCCGGTCACGTGCAGTTTTTCGAGTCGTACCAAGTTACAGTTTGCTTTCATGAAAACCAACCTGCAAGGTACCAAAAGGAAAAGCAGTTAAATATTTATATAAACTTTGTAAAGTAGGCTGATTGTTTTAAAACAATGGTGCAAATGTATGTTTAAAACATAAACTAGCAGGAACGAACGGTTCCGTTCTTTAGAACATTTTCGTCGTTATTTCATGCAAGGAAAGTGATAGGTATACTAAAATCTGTGAGAGTCCAACCGCAGTGAACTCAATGCCTTTGAATATGTAAATATAAAGCAATGTTATTACATCTCCGCTGGAAGCTCCCCCGTCTCTAAGACAACAGAGCCATAGACGTACTCTAGAACTCTGGGTATCAGCAGAGAATAGAGAATAGATCTGTCCACTTAGTCGGAATGCACGGCGTCAAGGGAAACACAGCAGGCTAAATCAACACACGAAGCGGCAGATACAGGCACTACTAGCACGTTCAGTATGTCCAACGTTCTACGTTCACGTGTAGCTGGGGCGGCACTCAGGGCTAGTTCCGCCCTGACAAATGGGCCACAGAGATTAACATAACATGACTTGTTGAGATTTGGGATGATTTCACTCCTGGCAGCTCTTGATTCAGGATTGGTGCTGCAATCGTAAAACCAATCGTTCTTTCCTGTTAGAAAATTAGCAAAAGGTAACTTTAAACTCATTGGCAATAATCTACACCCGTTCTTCACCGTGTTTGTTCTTATCTATTATTGCAGAAATATTCGGAAACTTCTTCCGTTTTTTATTTTATTTAGGAGACCCATTTCCCCTTGATTTAAATTTGTTATTACAAACCCATTTTAATTGTTTTTCATTGTCTTTAAAATATGTTTGCAACTAAAACTGTCTAACCATCATGCCATTTCCGCGGAAAGAGAAGAAGCAACAAAAATGGACCAAATCGGTCTTGGCACACATTCCTTGCTTCATTCACATTCATTAATTATCTCATATAACCTTTTCTATTAATCACCCGACTTAATTATCTTGTTCATTTCATCGTGTCTTATCTTCCTCCGGCTTCCCGGACTTCTTCTACCAATCATATTCTCTTCAAATATTTTCCAAGCGCTTATTTTCGCTCTGCACGTCCAAACCATCTAAGCGTGCCTTTCTTAATCTTCTTTATTACGTGTATATCGGCCTCGCATTTTTTCGGATCACCTTTTTATTTTATTTTTTTATTTGTTTTCCCTTACTTTGAACTTTCCGGAGTTCTAGTGAATTTCAAAGATTACAAAAATTTCACCAGCTTGGCTTAAGAATTTTGACTCTTGACATTCCTATATCGACTCAAATATTTGGTTCATTTGATCGTGACTTATCTTCCCCAAGCGTCTCCGACTTCTTCTACAATTCACGTTGGAATATATTTTCCTCGCACTATCATTTGGTCTTTACGTCCATACCATCTCAACGTCCCTTTCTTAATCTTGTCCATATTCTTCCATCAGCCTTGCATAATTGGCGAATCTCCACACTTTTCACACGATCATATATGGTTTTACCACACATTGGCCTCAGTGATCTTGTTTCTATAGTTACTTTCAGTTTACTTCCATCCTTCCTCTACCAGTTCCATGCCTCACTGCCATGCATCAGTGTAAGAACCAACACTCCATTGCGGACTGGTAGCTTCGCTTCTTAGAACTTTTTTTTGTTAACGTCGAACGCGTTTAATCCACCATTAATAGAGTTCTTTAAATATCTCTATCAGCCTTTCCTTCTCTCTGCTATGCTTTCGAAATACACAAACTTGTTTACCTGCTCCAAGAATTCACATTCACAGTTAGTGGAATAATTATGTAATCTCCGTTAAATAAAAAGTTTATATCTTATACCAATTAATTTTTTTTTTCTGGCTTCAATATATTTCGGTTGCGGTGATTTAATCAGAAGAAGGTCACACGTCGCTACGCTATTTTGCCGGATGACAAGTCTCCTGGGCCGAATTCCTCATTGTCTGTATAAAGCACCGGCAAATAAAGCAGCGAACCCTATATATATGTGACGTATCAATATCTCACAGCGCAGAATGAAGTACAGGCGTGAAGAACAACGTCCCCGGAGACTGCCAGTCAGAAGTAATAAAAAATACGCGAAGAATGAACACGCGGAGAATTGACAAAATATTCGACAGTAGATGTTGTTCCGCGAATCACGTCGGTGAGATTTGTCAACTTGACGTTTATTTGAAGGCTTCTTTGTTATTCGTGCATTTTTTGCGGATTATTTTTTGAAAGTTTTACGCTATTTGATGACAGGTAATATTTTTATTTTTAAGAAAAGATAGGAATAATAAGTTTTTGGAAGCTTTTATAAGACGTTTGAAGTCAAACACATGATAACAACACAATCTCTGCGCTTTTAAATGACAGAGAAATGACGTTTACACTTATTATTAATGATCACTATTTTAATACATTAAAGCATATCCTTTGACTAGATGCTTTAATGAGACGAGACGATTTATATTTGTGGATAAATGTTGGATTGAAAAAAATGTTTCCAGTTATAAAAACACCAACCATAAACACTGCTATTAATTGTAATATATTTCTGATTTTTAACAGTTATACTAACAAAGAGAAATTTTTAATTTGAGAAAGAGAAGAAAATGCGCCGATAACAAGATTTCTGTGTATTATATTTCTTTTCCTTAGATGAGATATGCATAGCATTTTTTTTACATTAAATTCACACATACGGCCTCCGTGGTCCCGAGGCAAGACTCTCGACTCAAAATCCGAAGGTCGCGGGTTCGAACCCGGCGTGCGCAAATAAATTTTATTTGATTAATTTGTGTTATTTCACAATTTATCAATTTAAAATAATATATGATATATTTGCGGCACGTTCCAGAGTGGAAGATACTAATAGTACCGCCCTGGTGTAAGACCACTATTCAGAATTGAAACGTTACTTGAAATGGCTTTAGCCGTGTTTAGTGACCAGATCTGAATAGCCAGGTACTTCCCCACCTACCTCTTCCCTATCTCCTCCCCCCCCCCACTACCTTCAGCCTCACAACATATCCCAATTGGGGATGCCATAGTCTCACTGGCTCCAGACGGGAGCAGTTGGGACTCTTGTGCGGTATTTCATGTAAAAAAAAAAAAAAAAAACACAGGAAGCCCTGAAGCAAATAATTCCCCTCAGGGCCTATGTCATTTTTGGAGATGCTTTGATGAAAGGAAGTTATGGGAAGGGATAGGTAGGAATCTGGGGGTCAGTGTCTCCAGGAGTGAAGGATGTATGAATACGCTCCTTCCACCGCGGTGTAAGGTGATGTTCCGAGAGAGTCCGTGCTGGAAAAAAGGTTGAATCCCCACTTATGGCATCATCAGACGAAAAGAAAAACCACACTAAGCGGAAAATGTTGCTTATGTCGTGATGGAGGATTTAGCCAGCCAAGGAATCGAACACGAGACGCCCGGGGAAGGACCCAAATGTGATGCCCACTCAGCTACTGACCGGTCATTGGTCCAATTGAGATTTTCTTTTTGTTTGTAAATTATCTCCACACAGGAAGCTTTGAGTGAAAAAATCCCTCTTGGCCTATGTTATCTTTGGGATGCTTTCCGAATCGTCTATTTAGGGAAAACAGAGAGGGGAAATTATGCGAAGAAAAAAGATAGGAGAGATGGGTAGAAATCTGGGGATCAATGTGTCTAGGAGTGACGGACATGTGAATCCATCTCCCTGTCCGGTGCAAGGCGGTGGGTAGAAAGAGTCTTGCTTCAGAGGTCAAAAGCTCAACCAGCCTTTCCCGATCCGGCACTCTACGCGGCAATCCGCGCCAAGACGTAGACAAACATCAGTCCATGTACCCGGGCATTCCTGATAAGTTACCAAACGTAGCGAACCCCTTGAAGTGATCTCTGATAGGGCTGTTGATTATAAAATAAAGCCTCCCAAATTGAAAACGTTCTTATAGTCACAAAATCCTACAAGCACACGAGCATCGACTATGAATTGTTTTTGGGAGACCCGATGAGGTTATTATTAACACTACTAATAATTTATCGCGTGTGCTACTAATTTATTGATATATTTGTCGCCTACCCGTTTCCGTTTTGCCTAAACTTTCTCAGAGAGGTATACATTATTTATGTTTGGTACTAATGATGTACTGGCAGCCTCTTAAGATCTTGGTTAATTGTATTGGGCCCACTTGTTCAATTATCGATTGGAATCTGGAAATTTGATATGCGCACATGCGCACAGCCAACTAAGACGCAATAAAAATAATTATATCGAAGAAATGTCTTAAGAGTTTTCGGGGAAAAATGGATTACAAAACTCTTTGTAAGGTGCTAGTAACTTATTGCTTTTTCTTTCAAAGGCCCTCGAGCCTTTCAAATGACAAAGGCCACGTCTGGGTCTCAAAATTTATTTTTAATTTACTCAAACAAGAAATAAATTAAACTAAATTTTTTTTTTTACATTTCGGCGATACCATTTTGTTACTTTATTTTAAAATTGACGTAATCCCAATTTTTTATTGTGTTTAAAGTTTCGCTCAGAACAGAATGAACATATTATTTATTTTTAAATGAATGTAAAATTTTAGGTGACCGAACAACTCGGAATAAAACCAACTCAGAACCATCTCAGATAAGTCATTTATTTCAGTGATAAAAATATATATATAAAAAATTGTAAAATAGGTTTTTTTTTACATTAACTCCACACAAGAGGCCCTTAGGAAAATAATTTCCCTCAGGGCCTATGTCATCTGGGATGCTGTGTGGAGGGTCTTTTTGAGGAGAGGAAAGAATGAACATTGGTCTTGAAGAGACCCATGTTGTAGGAGAGATTAAACACAGATGCCGGCAAATCGTTCCATAGCCGAGCTGTTCAACTCAAGAACGAGTCGAAAAAACAACCCGTTCTCATGTGACAAATGTCAACCGTGTACATATGTTGGGCGTGCGTTTGGCGTGTCTCCCGACTATGCACCGGTGCCGAAGGGATCAATGACGCTAGTTCCTCAGGGCATCTTCCATTGAAATACTGGTAGAACATGGATAGCATTCTCACCCGACGCCTGTGCTCTAAAGATTGCAATCCGTTCGTTAAGATGGGAGAATCTATCAAACGGACCGCCCGTTTCTGCACAGAGTCGAGGGAATTTTTCAAGTATTTTGGAACTCCAGACCAGAGGTGGCTGCCAAATTCAACCGTGGGGCGCACTTGCGATTTGTACAGGGTAAGCAGTTGTGTACTATTAAACTATTAAAGTACTATTAAAGTATCTGCGGGCCCTGTGCAGTACGCCCAGTTTTTAAGAAACTGACTTTACTCTGGCTTCGATGGAGCCCCCATACCTGAGCTGGTCACTTATAGTTACACCAAGCATATCAATGGAAGGTATGTTCGGAAGGTTACGTTAGGTTAGGGTTATCGGCTAATTTAAAATTATTTTTTTCACAGCTTTAAATGACTTAGTAGGAAGTGTTGAGTTGACTTTATTCTCAGTTGGCGTGGAACCAAAATTTTAATGGACACTGTAAAGATTAACATGGATAGAAAGGCTCTAGAAAAACTAATGAACCGTGGGAAAATAATTTAAATGCACATTTTTCTTTCCTAGAACCGTAGATAGTATTATAAGATATGTATTGAAATTAATTAGTAGCGGTAGTCACAATATTTACACTGAGGAGTAAATAAAGCTGTTATTTGTAACACAACTTGCTAACTAAAGTAGCAAAAGTAAAAATTGTAACATCTGACTGAATGTTGACTCACCGAGATGATTAAAAAACTATCCTTACTTAAAACTAAAACTTGAAACTGTCAGTCTGAAGTTGCTTGTGGCAGAGTGAAAATATTACGGTCGTAAAATATCTTAATGAAAAGATTGAATGGCGCCTATAAAAAAAATATAACCAACATTAGTTATGCAAATACAATTTAAATTTTAATTTTTTTAATACAACATTAACAAAGAAAAAAAATGAATTGACACTAAAGCCATAAAATTGAGGTTTTTTATATTTACATGAGTACATAAACATACGAAAAAAGCATTATGTAATAAGGAAATGTAGATGTCTTGTTACTTTTAAGAAATGATCAGAGAAAACCGATTTTTAAATAATAATTACGTTGGTTTAAATAAATTTAATTCGGGGTTATTACCTACAAGTTACATAATTAGTTTACCTTAACCGTTTTCTAATTTAGAGTATGAAATATAAATAAAATTTTGATATCCGGAGATTTTTTTTTCCATTTTTCTAAAAACAATACATTTTATTTCTTTCACATTTCACAGATGAGTAACAGCCCAACCTTCACTCCGACCCTAAATCTCCAATACTTACTGATTTATTAAAGTTTTTGGTTAAACAGTCAAAAAAGGCACCAGCGACCAAAACATAATCAACATATTTTACTCCTAATCAGGAATCACTGGTTAAAGAATGTCTCTTAACACCCTGTTTAATTTATTATCGATCGTTAAAAGTCTTTGAACCACTTACCACAAGCCGTTGTTCCGAACGGCATCATTAAATTTTGATCAATCATAAATCCATTTTCTGAGATTGAATACAACTTCGTTAATAATAATGAATTGGAGTATCTGAACGGTCCGTCCGCCCCTCAAAGCCGAACTTATTTCTTTCCTTTATTTGCTCAGTTACATCACGTTACTGTTACTTTACAGCCCCCGTTCCCGTTAAGCTCTGCTCAGCAGAACTGCCTCCGTCTTGGACTCAAGCCAGCTTCCATAAGCTTTTCACTTAACACGGACTATATTTCAATTAATGAATATATACTCAGCACCCTTCACTTATTTAACTAGCTTCATAATCCCGTTAACGAAGAATGTCCTTAAATATAGAGTTGTTGATTTGCTCTTAAAGCATCAAAAACACGATTATTTAGTTATAAACTGGATATGTGTTTACGATAGTGATTAATTGAAATGCTGACAAAAATTATAAAATGTAAAGGTTTTCTTTTAAATTCCGTTTAGAAAGATCAGTCGTGCTCACGCAAATGAGAGATTATTCAATAAAAAAAATAAAACAAACATCATCATCATCGTCCTTTTGAAAAACTTGTATCTAGACACTTTTCTAATCATCGAGTTATTACAAAAACATTTAAAACCTCATTATTAATAATAATCGCTATTTATCAATGAAAATTAATTATTTTCTTATTTTTATAGTCTCAATAAATTAGTTCTACTCCAATATATTATTAAGACAGAGATTACCAGAATGTTGATCTCACAAATGTAGAATTTAAGTGAAATGGTAAAAAAAATGTATTCAAACAAGTAGCATTCAAACCAAACAGTAGAATTAAGTTCAAAACGTTTTTATATTAAAAAATTTCTTAAGTAAGAAAAATATTAATTTGCTTTTTGCCTCTTCCTATAACTCCAGTTTAATGAAATTAATATTAAGATACGATAAATTAGGTAGTAAAATCATTTTTAATTAATTAATTAGTTAATAATTGTATATGAGAATTGAGCATTTATTTTGTTCAAATTTCTGACAGATATCGTAATTTTTCAAGTTTGAATCGAATACATTTTTTTTAAAATGGCTTCACAAATCCTACAATTATAATATCTCGTTATTCTTCGCGGATCTGCGCTAGTATCAAATAAATATGTAAGGGTAAACATTATTTTGTTGTGTTGAGTTGGTAGGTAAAATTAGAAGAGGTTGATAGAAAATAATATAAAAAAAGGTTTAAAAAAAAATATGGGGGCAGTTTTACCATTTTGTGAATGCTTAAAATGTCATATTACATACACATACATTTTGTGTAATGAAATGCAAGGTTCCAACGGCGATAATTTTTTAAAGGGAAAATATCAAACATTAAATTATTTTTACTTTGAATATATTTATAATTTATTATGAGTGACTACCTACGTCAGTCTTTTTTCGCTAACGATGTCATTGGGAATGTATTCAAGTAAGTTGACGATAAAAGTCAATAAAAACTGTATTTTTTTAGAAAAAGGTTGTATTAGACACATTCATAACAAAAAACCTGCGTCAGCTGGTCATAAATATCATATGAATGGAAAAAGGAGTGGTTTTTGGTGGTCATCATAATATATTTTTTAAGAGTAAGCTTTTGTTAACTTTTATGTGATCCATATTATTTTCAATGTGGAAGAAAGTACCTACCAGCAAAAACTGATCTTAAAAAGATGTAGTAAATAAAATTACTTAACGAAAAACCGGAGAGCGACGTATCTATGCACCTTCGGCAAATAATTTTCCTCGTACAATAACGGATAACGTGCTATTGTCAAGCATTCGTTAGTTTTTCGTTAACTTTCGTTATCACAAAGGCTCTTCGCGAGAGTGCCCTCTCCATCGCAAAGGTAGTATCAACCATTCAGGTTTTCTGAAATTCAGGGGCTCGTATTTTTCAGCGCTCGACGAGACGATTAGTCGACGCTTAATTTTCAATTGTTGAGCATACAGAGATCCTTTTACAGAAAACGCCATACAAAGGGTTGCTGAACAGGAACTTTGCAATGAACATGAATTTCACGGAGCAAGAACATTCTAGTTTCAACCTACGTAATTTTTCAAATAAAACAAATAAAAAGGCTGCTCTGGATAGGAAGGACGTGACACACTTTATTCGTTTTTCTACTTTACGTTTTAGTGGATGGTGTGGTCTAGAAATATGACCACCAGATGACGTATATTAATGATACGCCAAAACAAAAAGACAAATAATATATCTTTGAAATGTATCGCTTCCTAACAAACTTCTCGGTCTTGACCCAAACTTCTTGTCGTATTCACATTCATACAACATCTCCGTTACTGTTGGCAGGTCTTTCTCGAGCGTCTGCGACTTCTTCCACAATTCACATTCATGTCATATTATATTCTCCTTACATTAATTTCTCTGTTCATTTACTCTGCAAGCCTCATTACGTTTTACGCTTTCGGCAGCCTTGCATTATTTTCGAATCTCCAGATTTTTCCACGATCATATACGCTTTATCCCACAAACGCCGTAGGGATTTATTCTTTTTTAGCATTCAGTCGTGTACGTTCTTATTTATAAAAGTTGTCTCTCCAATAGTTTCAAAAACAATAACAAACTACCGTGGATGAAAACGCGGAAAAGTTTTGGGTATGTATACATTTGTGTTCTGCCGTATAGGGAGATTTAGAATCATTTAAGAGTGGCTTCGTTAAAAAAAATTAGATTCTTGGCGTGAGAATCGTAAGAGCGTCCCATTTGGTCCTTAAAACGGTTCTGAATGGCGGTGGGCATCATCGACAGTTCCTCTTATAGTTGTACAGTACGCATCACAAATTGTATATAAATTACGAAGCCCATTTCATGCAAGAAGTATATTGATTATATCCCATGTAATTAGGAGTGGTATGTCACGCAATGAAAAAATTCAATCATTTTTCGTAATTAATCTGACCCACTTTTTTAGACCGCCCTACCAAAACACCCTTAAACGCGTTGATATTTTAATTGCCTGCAGCAAGATGAATTGCTTGTTAATATCGAGCCTTTAAACTTTTTGTAGCAGGGTGCTGTATTCTCATTCAAATCTGTGCCATCATCGCGAGATATATTTATCCCGCGTCATTAGCGAAATCGGAATGCTTTTTACCCGGAGCTGGCAACTCTCCAAAGGACCAAGAATGGCTGACGGGTCATCCATTTTAGTCACGATATGCCGATCCATCCATCGGTCAAACAGAAAATTCAGGAAGATATTGTTTTCAAATAATGGCAAGTGACTTGACATTTTTGCAAAATCAGAGATGTGATCCAAAACGAAATAGAAAGGCGGTTTAATATTACTTTGCAGATCTGGAGAGGCACTGTAGGTAAAACATTTAAATAAAGCTTCGTTATTTTTTATGTTAAAAAATTCGAATTAATTTTTTATTGCTGTATTTTTCTCAAGTTTACAATCAGCTTTGCCCTTACTACCTACCTCGATGTTATTTCTAATCTTTTTAAAGTATTTTATATTATTGATAAAACTTTTCAATAACTTTTATATATTTTTAAACCCATCAACGTAATATTAAGCATTGAAGAAGAAGATTACTACTATTAAACATGAAATAGATCAAGGCACAGAAAACAAAAGGAAATAACGAACGCAACTGGGAATCGAACCCAGGATCTCGGGGGCAATGCTTTTATCCACTCGGCCATTGTGACCTTATTTTTTGAGGAAAGAAAGGAGATGAAATTCTGGGAAGAAAAAAGGTATGAGGAGTGGGTAGGAATCTGGGGGTCAGGGATTTCAGGAGTAACAAACGTTTGAATCTATCCCTCACACTGCGGTGCAAGGCGGTGTTCGGAGAGAGTCTGGCTTAAGAGGTCAAGAGGTCTCCCTCAACCAATCTCTCCCGATTCAGCTATTTATAGTCTTATAGGTATATCCAATGATAATATGATCTTTCAGAATTATTTTGCTGTACCTACTCATTTTCACAATTAAAGACTTATTCATAATTAATTTTAACCATGATAACACCGAAAAAGCATTTTACATTTGGTTACTTGCGCACATGTAAGCGTAACGAGCATGCAAATTTATTTCTTAAAATCTTCGAAAACATTATTGATGTCAGGAGAAAATGTGTCTGAAAGGGTAAGGAATATGCACTGAAGGGATGGTATCTAATTATTGTCTTTAATGGATCAATCCGTTATTATGTAAACTGCGCTGTGTTACGCCGGGGGATTTTGAAATACCATCCTAGATGCTGCTTGTTCCTACAATAATTATCTGCGGTTAATTTTGTGGTTAATCAGAAGCATATAACGTACGACTTCTACGTCTTAAACATCTTAGTATCGTCTTTGGTATGATTATTATTAAATTATTATGTAAATCATTCAGTTATATCTACTCAGCACAGCATTTGTCAAATTTCTAATGATGGTAGCGGATTTGTTTTATTTTATTGTTTCTCAAAGTATGCATAACCAACTAAGCAGTTTATTAACAGGATGATAATGTTCAGCTATAAAGTTAACAATTATGGATATTAATATTAAATTACAATGATCGTTCAATTACAATGTAAACGTACCTACATAATATTATTTCTAATTACAATATAACTGTGCAGACTGTCACTATTAACACGTAAGACTTAGTATAAAGCATGTCTACTTATTTTTTGAAGTACAAAATCTGCCGGCGGACACCCTACTGAATCTGTTTGAATAATCGCAATATTTTGTATGACTTAATATTTTGGAACGGGAATTCCTTTATTCCTTGTGATCCTATTATTATGTTCATGTTCCACTTTCCTCTTATATTCAGAGTCAGATATATGCTAAATCAATGTTTTGTATCATAAAAACGCCTGCACAAGTAAGATTGTTAAATTCTGATAAAAAACAGTGATGTTTTTGTCTGAAATTGAAATTTCATTGATAAGTTATGTTTTTGTACGAATAATTGAATCATAGAATTTTGTACGGATTGTTTGTAGTTTAAATTAGTTTTGTCCCCAAGTGGGTTTTCCATATCGTAAAGTTGACTCCGATGTCTCTGTAAAAAAAATATATTTTTAAACTTAGAATTTTGTACTGATTATTGATTGGTAGGTAGTTTAAATTAGATTTGCAAAAGTGTATCTGGGTATTCCGTACCGTTATGTTGATTCTGCGAGTGAAGAGTAAGTAATTTTAAAACTATTCACAGGAACGAAAGATGACTTGTTTGTTATCTGAAAATGTCATTTATTTAAATTAAAGCAAATTATCATACAATTTACTCAAAAGCAAATAAAACTACTTCAAGACCTTCAGTTTTCTTTTTTATTTTCTTATAGAAAAAAATTAACATAACAATGTTCATTACATTTTTTTGTTTCTTCTGCACATAAAAAGCATGTGTGTTATTGCCATAGTTTATAATAATGTTCAATTCATTCTCCAATAATATATTTTTATCTTTATTACGAATAACGCCTATTAAAACGAGTTCGTTAAAGATAATATAGGCTATATGCTGTAAGGAAATCAATTATTCTGTAACATGATTTCCATACATAACAAAACGGAAAGTGAGTGCTAAATATCGTACGCAAAAGTTACCATTCTTGTAATATGACGCAAACAGCGTCATAAAAAGTCACTGCGCCAAGTTTATACCCCATAAACATAACGGTTAGTATATTGAATAAAGTAAGGCGGACGATTACTGACGGAATATAAGTCCCTTGATTTGGTAATCACGAATATTGAAGTTCAACCTTTCGATGGTAGTCAAATATAATATTATCATCGTAAATATTATGACATGAGATGTTATAATAATGACTTGTCGTTATCATATTCGCCGTACTTATGGATACACTTAGTTATAGTAACCTATGGGGTGGCATGTAAAATAATATATCGTGCAATGAACTTTACTTACGCCAATAATTATCATTATTTCGTCTAACAAAACTTTAGTTTGTTTACATCACGTTTATATAGTAAGCCTTAATACAACACTCAATAATGTAGGCCTTAGTTTGCTGCGTAAAAATGTAACATACGTTAAATTAGTTAACTTGGAGGCATTAGAAATATGGGAAGCCAACACACAAAACCTTCTACCCCTTACATTAATGGTTTTATATCAATTGTATAAAATTAAAAACACCTTTATTAAAGGTCCTAATAGCAATGTCATTTACAATAAAAATAACTTAATTGAAAGTCCGATACTAAAGTTTTTCTTTATGGATAAACCGCCTTACTCGTAATCGCAGAATAAAATAATACCACGGTAATACGAATGGGTTAGGTGAAATTGTCATACAAATGTTACCGTTCGTATTACCGTGGTTTTATCTTATTCTGCGATTATGAGTAAGATGGAAAGGTGTTCACGTCCTATTCCTCTACTTACTTCCTCCCTTGGGGCTCAATCTGTTTTTTACCCCACCGTAAACACCAACGTATCTTAACCACATGGTTTTTTGTCGAGATTACTGCACTGAAGAAGCTATGACATAGCGAAACCGGATCGGCATAGGTATAAAATAGTAGAAGTGAGTTAATAAAAGTTTTTGTTTTTATTTAGAATTTAGTATTTCACAAAGCAAAGTATTTTTAATGTAATAACCAACATTTTTTTCCATAGGTAACCCCAAGTGGTTCGCTACGTTTGGTGACCTAGCAGGGGTGCCCGGGTTCACAGGGGTGAATTTTGTCGGATGCGTCCGCCCACATATCCGGCCGGATCGGTAGAGATTGGTTGAGGGAGGCGTTTTAAACTCTCCAGCAAGACTCTCTCGGAACATCGCCTTTCACCGCAGTGGGAAGGATGGATTCATATGTGACACACTTCTGAAAGCATTTAATTCCTAAAATTTCCTCACCTAAAAAGACCCACCACACAGCATCTCCAAACATGAAGTTATTTAAAAAAAAAAACATCACAAAAAGCATCTCTTGATAGGAAAATAAATTATTCCTTTCGTCGATAGTTGGATGGATTTACCATTGGGCCATCTATTAATTACGAATTTCATGCCTTCTTGACCCCCTTCCGTCTCTGTCACACATTGTCACATTTATGAGACCCCCTCCTCCCTAGTGTGACGTTACATATTTTGCAATTTTACATCTAAAAATAATCAAAACAGTGGAGCTAGTAATATTTTTAAGTTTTTCGTCGATATTTAAGTACGATCATATTTACCGCAACGGGGGGGGGGCGTAATGGGATAGGATGGGGCAGAATGGGATAGTTAAAATATTTTGTGAAAAATGCAATGCATGTGACGTCACAAAGCTGATGACCTCCCCCATACCCCTTTTTGCACAATGTCACGCTTCTCTACCCCGCTCCCCCCCCTTTCTTAATGTGTGACGTAATTAATGGATGGCCCCTTATAGATAAACACGAGGGGAGAAGGCCATAGCAACAATAAATAATTATTGGAAAAAGTGATACTTATTCAAGATGAAATAAAAACTACTTATGTAGTATCAAGAAAATCTTAAGGACGTGAACTTACCCACACCAATACGAGAAAGTTTTAAAACTTCTGCATGGAAAACATAATATAATATATAGATTCACGTGATACATTTATCGCATAAATTGTACTTACAAAATGTCAATTATTTTAATAATAATAATCTAAACAAGGTATAGCAAATCCAATTTTGACTTTAAAAAGCGTATACTACTTCATTTTACGCGTTACAGAATAAGACAATGTAAAACGTAAGTTGTAAGGTGAAAATGCGACAAAATAAATTGCCCCTAATAAGAACGATATTTTAAAATAACGTCAATTTTCCTCTAGACTTCGTGTGTTATGTCCAAGTCATAAGACTTTTCATTTTTAATACCTTAATGACACAGTTTTCTCATATTATTATGTTCCCATTCTTCCGTATTACCTTCATACATTTTAGTAATTGCCTCAACAACGAGTCTCAGCCATCTAGATACGATCTCCCTTTACCCTTTACGATTCTAATATAGATTTTATATCGTATCAAAAGCACACTTCCACTTAAGTCATTAAATTTAAAATGAACATTTTGCATGAACAAAGAATTTAGCGCAAATTGTTGTATTGCTTAAGTGATTCTGTAAATTGGGAAATAAATATACATATACAACAACAATCAATACCTGTGACTAGTTCATATTAACTTGCTCCGTAGTAAAGTGTATTTTAAAAACTATAACGCTCAATTTATAAAGTTACTTGGAGTGTTACGTGTTCGTACTACAAAGTTCTAAAATATTTTTATAATATCCGTGTGATTTAAAGTTCCTTCCGAATTTTATCGGCAAAACTATTACAATACAATTTGCTTTAACACGGGTAGTACGTAAAATACATTAATTCAAGATGCATTGCCGAGTGTGCTCAGTAACTCTACGTACTGATGAGCTAAAATTCACGTGTGCCGCGTGCAAAGGCGCATTTCATTTGGCTTGCGGAGGTATTATGGAGAACTCATATCGTCGACTTAATCAAGAACGGCGATCTCAACAAGTGTGCAAGCATTGCAATTCAGCCAAGCCCGGCGCTGCTAGCCCGTTGCAGTCAATCAGTGATACTGAACCTTTGGAGCAGATTAAAAAAGTTACTGATATTAGTTCAGCGCTCGCCGCTCAGTCACCGACAAATCTTAAAGATATTCAAGATCTAGTCATGAACAAGACGTCTAATCTGGAAAAAACACAAAATGATATTCTAGAGCAAAATAACAAAATACTTGAAAGTATTCAATTTATGAGTTCTCAATATGAGGATTTCATGGCTAGAATCCGTGACATCGAACTAAAGAATGATGAACTCACTAAAAAGAACTCAACCTTGGAAGCTAGGATTTATGTCTTGGAAAAATGTGTGGACATGCAGGAAAGGGAACTCAAAGCGAACAACATAGAAATAAGAGGCATCCCAGAAATCAAAGGAGAAAATCTGCAAGACGTTTTTTTCAATATCTGCAAAACAACAAAGTCCTCCACCGATACAAAGGACATTGATGCCATTCATCGCGCAACAAAAAAAAACAACAATAGTCATCCGAGAGAAATCATTGTCAAATTCAAAACGAACATAGCAAGAGAACATCTGTTAACAGACGTAAAAACTTTCAACAAAAACAAACAAAATCTAGAAGACAAATTGAACACCTCAAACATCGGTATAGCTGGTTCCTGCTCTCCGATCTTCATTTCAGAACAACTAACATTTCGCGGTAAACAGCTATGGTACAAGACACGAACAGCGGCGAAGGACAAACAATTTCGCTTTGCTTGGATTAAACGGGGGCAAATTTATCTTCGTAAAAATGAGGGAACTAATGCCATTGTTATCTCAGACGAAAGCAAATTGGCTGAGCTTTGATATATTTGAATTAATGGCCATTCTTTCGAGGTATGTCTTGACCCGTGCATTTATGTCTCTATCTCATATTTGTTTCATTTACTACCTTTCTGGAATTTATTTGTTATCACGCAGTTCTTGCTACATTATTTTTATTTTTATTATTGTTTTGGCTTCTTGCTATCTCTTTCTTACTACTATATCTAATTATATTATCTATACTTTATTATTATATATTATTCATATTTGTATCATTTTCTACCGTTTTCAAATTCTTTTGATATCGCGCAATTCTTGCTGCCATTTTGTTTTTACTCCTTGCTATCTCATTCATAGTACTACATCTAACTACATCATTTATACTATATTATCTATATTAAGCACATTTACCATTGTAACTACATTTGGAATCGCATTTAATCATTTTTTACTCGGGAACCAAAAGTTATTTACAACTACTCTGAACACCACACAAACATATATCTTATCAACTTAAGGACAGATATACGTCAGACGAGCTACGGGAACTAATGCTATTTGTATATCCGATGAAACAAAACTTGAATCTATGTGATACAATTGAACAAATTACACTACCTAGGTATGTACCGTCTCACTCGTTTTCAGGTATATGCATGAAATTGTTAATACGGCGAACCAGCGAATTTATCTGTCTTTATTATACTATTTACCAAGGTTTAAATCGATTAGCGTTAATTTCATATTTCACTATATTAAGAAGGTACGAGTACACCCTGTCTCGCTCATTTACATATGATACTTGGCTAACATTTATATATAAAATTTTATTATTATTTATATATAATATTTTTGTTTACATTTACGTTTAATAGTTTGTTATCATTCACAAATATTAAATTGTTATCATTAATACATAATATTTTGTTTGCACGGCGTTTCAGCGTCCTTAAACATTCTGCTTTATATTATCAAATCACCGCCAATTTATTCCATACACACCTAATTGCATCAACGTTAATAATGGATTTAATAATATATTATTGGTAAACTGTTCGCTTTTCCACACTCAACTAATATTTAATTATGTTTGATTTAACTTGTGATATTGGTAACCATTCAGATATATTCTGCAACATGAATACTATTGATGATCTGAATAAAATAAAAAATTATAATTGGGGCTCTTACAACCTAAAAATTATCCATCAAAACATAAGAAGTATATCTAAACTTGACGATTTCTTAATTTTCCTAGATCAATTTGATTACGCATTCGATGTCATAATTTTGTCGGAATGCTGGATAAATAAAGAGTACACCTCCAAAGTAATTCACAATTACTCAGAACATCACACAAACATAAATTTAAACAAATCCAGTGGAATCGTAGTTTATATCAGAGACGGTCTACATGCACAAGTTGACGAAATTTCACTATCACAAGCTAACTGTTTGAAAATTGTATTGAACAATAATTTATGTATTTTTGCAATCTACAGGTCACCTTCTTTCCAAAATATTGACACTTTTTTGAATTCTCTACAAACATTCATCAACAGTTCAAAACAAGTTGAACGACAAATTATTTTAGGTGATTTAAATATAAACACGATCCCTGAGTACCACCGTCAATGCGAAGATTATTTATGTATGCTTACGGAAAATGGGTTCATGCAGACAATTCACAGTCCTACTCGAGAACAGGGTACAAGTAAATCTTGTCTAGACCACATCAACGTTAAAAAAATCAAACATATCGACTCATTTGTTATCCACACCACAATTTCTGACCACTACACCACAGCTCTCTGCCTTAGAAATAAGCCTCCCACCGCTGCCAAAACTAAATACATACCTCGAATAAACTACATTAACTTACTTCAGGACTTAAGTTCAGAAAAATGGGGAAACGTTTTAGACCAAAGGGATACTGATTCAGCAATGACGGAATTCATCTCAAAGTTACATGATTATATATTTAAACACACGAGTAACAAACTCATACCTAATAAGCAATTAAAAATCACGCCATGGATCACTCCTGGTCTAGTTAAGTCAATTCACAAACGGAACCAACTCCACAAAAAGGCAAATAGGAGCCCAGATAATATAATATTACAAACTCGCTATAAAAAGTATAGGAACTTGTGCAAAAATTTAATCGTATCAACTAAAGAAAGCTATTTTAAAAAAATTATTTATGAAAATAACTATACGCCAAAACTGCTATGGGAAGCATTCCGTAATATAACTAAAACTAAAACTAATAAAACTTCCGATATCAAATCACTGTACATTGATAACACTATTACGTCAGATCCAAAAAAGATGGCAAATTTTGCAAATAACTACTTCACGTCGGTGGGAAACACACTGGCAAAAAAAATCCTAGATAAAAACAATACAACTGAAAAAGATCTCGCGAAGCAAACTGGCTGTTATTTCCGTCACAAAATAGACAACATTCGAACTACGTCACACGAAGTGATGAAAATAATTGACGAGCTTAAGTCATCCAATGCATGCGGTCCTGATAAGGTCTCATCAAATCTATTAAAAAATATTAAATCCGTCATAGCATCACCGATATCGTTCATATGCAATCTGAGCTTTAACTCTGGAAATTTCCCTAATAATTTAAAACAATCAAATGTTATTCTACTGCACAAAAATGGGGATAAATCTCAGATTAACAACTACCGACCGGTTTCTTTGATCAATTCTGTATCTAAAATTATTGAGAAAATTGTTAAGAATCGGCTCAGTCTATATCTTGAAAACAATAACATCCTTTCCAATAGACAATACGGTTTCCGTCCAGGTTTAGGGACTGAAAATGCCATTGCTAATTTAACAAAAATTATCTCTAATAACATCGATAGAGGTACAAAATGCATTGCTCTCTTCCTGGATCTAGCCAAAGCGTTCGACACTATCTCTCACAAAATTCTGTTGAATAAATTACAGCGTATTGGTATACAAGGTCAGCTCTTCAAATGGTTGTGTAGCTATTTAGATAACAGGAGCCAAAGAGTACTTATCAACGACACTATAAGCGATCCAGCTAATATTAAATTCGGTGTACCCCAAGGAAGTACTCTAGGACCACTCTTATTCAACATATATATTAATGAACTATGCAACAGTTCCTTTGCCGACCACATTATTACCTTCGCCGATGATACAGTTTTACTATATGAAGACAAAAGCTGGAATATTGTTCATAATAAAGCAGAAATAGGTTTAAACAAGGTCAAACAATGGCTAGACAATAATCTCCTCACACTCAACTTAGATAAAACTAAATACATCCGTTTCAGTGCAACACAAGCAGGAAAACCAAAAGAAACACACAACATCATTATACACCACTGTAATGACCTAACCACTTGTAATTGCATTAACTTAGAATGTGTCGATAGCATAAAATATCTAGGAATCATAATAGATAAATCTCTGAGATGGGAGGAACACATAGACTCTACCACCACAAAGATCAGAAAACTTACTCATCTTTTTATGTCTGTTAGAAATATTCTTTGCGTAAAAGATCTGAAAAAAATGTACCATGCCATGTGTAATTCTTTGCTAGAATATGCATCCTTAGGATGGGGCGGCTGTTCGAAAACAATTCTTGATCCCTTAGCAAAAGCACAAAAATCGCTTCTAAGGGTCATCCTTAAGAAACCTTTCAGGTATCCCAGTGATCTATTATTTGAAGAGTTACGAGTTCTTGACGTACGGCAACTTTACATAAGAAAAACTATTCTACATACACAAAAACATCGACACCACTATTCATCCATTGATCATCTCCACAACACCCGTCATGCAAAGAGGAATCCAGTAGTTCCACCAAATACCAACACATCACATGCACAAAGACAATACTCTTACTTAGGGCCAAAATTGTTCAACCTCGTACCCGATGCATGGAAATTGAAAAGTGCAAGCACTCTGCGCAAACGGGTTAGCAATTGGCTTCTGGACATGGGGAGACTCGAGAGCGAACACATGCTCACACAAACTCACTTACCTAATAATATGTACTTTCAGGTTTACTTTAATCCATAAGAATCTTATAAGTACTCATCTAATTAGCTGGTATAATATAGTTTGTATAATATGATCTTTATTTTTTTATATTGTTATCTTCAAACTAAAAGTTACTAGGTTACAAAAATAGGTACAAAAAATATTTTAAAAGTTGTAGTATTGATAAAATTAAATTATGAGTAAAATATTATGTACTATCAAAAATTGTAACACAGAGGCTATTTTTGTACATTAGAGGAATCAGAAAGTTACTTTTTATTAATTTCTAAAAATGATATAATTTTTTTTCTATGCCCCTGATAACTTATATCCCTTTTTGTTAATATTTACAGACTTTTAACTCAACAACCATTTCATCAAATTATTATAATATTTAAAAACATTTTTTTTTTTTTAGAAAACATAGGATAGATACGAAATTGTTAAATTAAAAAAGAGAGGTTGTCTTTACTCAAACCTATTATATATTTTCTTAAAAACACATTCGAACTTTCGGATAGGAATACATCGAAGAAAGATTTAGTTTTTATTTTTCTGTTTCACAAACCAATGAGTTCATATTTTTTTTTTTTCTTTGTAGCTTTAATATATTATCATTCAAATTTTTTGTACTTGGTAACTCTTCTCAGTAGCTTTTTACTATTAATATTAAATTTAATTGTTTTATTGCTTTTTAATCTTGCACTTGACTGTAGATTTAACAAATACAAATGTAATCAGCACTTATGTCCTCATTCATTTACTAGTATTTTAAGTTCTACAAAAAAGAACGTAACTACCTAATGTGAACTAAACCAGGCAATTTGACTGTCCTAAAACGGGAAATCTCTTAGTTGGACAGTCAAAGTTTTCTTATAATGTGTATGTATTTTTTGTTCAAATAAATAAATAAATAAATAAATAAATAAATAAATGTTTGAAGCTATTTTCTGTTGTCTGGTAATAAGGCTAAAGTAAAACAAAGAAAATTCCCCGAGGTACTCATTACCGCCCCAATTTTGGGAGAGATTATGGGATTAGGGTGGAATTTGTATTAATTAACCTCAATCCTCGGGAGGTACAATAATTATATATTAACAAAATCAAACGAGAAAATAAGTTTATCGATTCATAAACTTTTTGAGGAAGACTAATAATTTTAATTAATTTATTAGCTGGAGATTTCGAGTTAATGATTGTTATCCCGCATTAAGATTATTAATATATTAGCCAAATATCAAAACCAATATTTCATTAATGAGTTTTTAAATTGGGCGAGTGACTAAGAATCATAATTTTTTTTTTGTTATTGAATCTGATTTGAAAGCCAACAAATTTCCTTTGCCACGGTAATTAGGTACGAATTTAAAAAAATTAATTCATCCACACGATGCGTTCAATTACTCCCAACTAGCAAAAGGTCAAAATAAAGCGTGGTACTTGCTGCTATCGCGGCTCAGTATTTTGAGCTGGCATCGTGTGGACGAAATCTGTGAGATTAATTAGTTGACTTTCCACATACAGGAGACATGTGATAAATCTAGTATAAAAGCACATGTAGTAGGTAGGATCACTCTCTCACTTCACAGCTCTCGGATAGGCCAGACGTATTGTATCGATACTCGTAGTGCAATAAACTATATTACATCTCGACCACGCGTGGATTAATCCAACTACTTTAAAGTAGTATTACTACTACCCAAGAATAGTTACAACAGAACCAACGTCTTTGAGAAGTAATTCTGGTAATACAAAAATTAATAAAAATTTAGAACTGAATTTAAAAAAAAAAAAACAGGTAAAACCCCACAGGGGCCTCTCCATTCTCCTCTCATCCCTCCATTTGATGTGTTGAAGAGTCGTGCACACCCCACGTATGGTACGACCTTGTACGTTCATTTTGCCTTCGGATATTACATACCTCTACTGAGTTAGTAAAGACAAAATAAAATTGTCTCTCTATCAAGTGTGGTTTTATCTACGTATAACAAAAATATGTTTTTATATATTTAAGTTTCTTGTCGGCCCTACTGGCCCACGTAATGCCAAGTAGCCATCTTTTTACAGATGAAATCCTAAAATATTCACGTATCTAGCATATACACAGCGTAGAACTTATTACACGAGTTTTTTTAATCGATTTCTAAATAGCAATTCTAAAGTCCTCCAGGTAATTTTTTGCTAACGCGTGGTGGGTTGCCAATTTGCCTAATGTATGTTAGAGGGAACCAAATGATTGAAATCCAAAAAAGAAGAAAAATTTATTTATTATCTTATGTTATCTCAATAAGCGATCATCAATCAAATTATAAAAGTGACGGTTGTTGTTTAATCTTAATTTAGACGTATACTTTGCCTGTAGCTAACTTCACCATTTAGAGTTTTATATCTACCTTTGCAAAAGCAGATACGCAAATGCAGAGCTACGATTCCCTGGTGTACAGATTTCGCAAAAGTTCAGACTTTATCCGTCTAAAAGATTACTCACGTGGATAAAATACCTGGTACTTCCAGAGTCTGGATTCAAATTTCTTATGTAGGTTATCCTTATTGACGCACAAATTGACTTAATTTAAGGTAATATTTTATTTACCTATCTATCAATCAATAACATATTATGTCAGATAGATATCTATAAATCAGAAAAACACTGAAATCATACAAAATCTGTAAAACAGTGGGTAAGCATTATACCGTAGGTGAATATTTTAAAGATCAAATAAATTTATTTCAACCTACAACGTCACATCATAAGCGATGAAATATTCAAATAACTGTAAAAAAAAATAGTTGCTATCACAGTCTTTTCCCATTTTCTTTTCAACCAAATTTGTAATCTGGGTCAAAGCCGGGTAAAAAAACAGTTAATTTACAGTTCGATTTTTCTTAAAGCACAATTTAGTTTTGTTTTGGCGAGGGGTAATAGTTATATTTAAAAAAATTAAACTTAATATCAGGATGTTCATGTTTCAGCCAGCAAGTAAATACACGCTGCCCCATTCATGTCTGCCGCTGCATAACATAACATAATCCAAAACAAATAGTCTCATGCAGCTCACAGTACTTTTGGTAGCTGGTATATCCTCGTTAATCCATTCCAAATATCCCAAGCACTTATTAATTCTTGGCACGAAGCGAACGAAGATAAATCCGCTCCTCAAAACGGACAATGCTCACTAATGGAACGAGCCCAAACCAGACGAAGGAGTCGGCCCTTTGTTAGAAATTGATAATTTATTTCATTTTCAAGGAACGGTTTAAACTTTTAACAATGTTTATTCAACATAAATGGATAAGAGATGTTTCAAGTTCGTAGAATCATAATATTGCGTTTAAATCGAATTACGGACCTACTTTGGATATACTTGTGAATTTCATTAAATTGAACTGAAAGTTTTCAGATTTACAAAGCTTTTGAAATCAGGAACAAACCACCCAAATAATATTATATATTTCGATTGAGGTTTTTTAATTGATTCAATTTCTAAGAAGAATACTCTCGATTACATTCAGATTCTGTACGGTCAAACCAAGAATGTAAACTGAAAGATAAATATTTGGAAAGCTTTAATAAAGACACGTGAATTCAGACCAACAACTTTTTCATACAGAATTTAAGTTTGGATTTTAGGTCAAATGTCCATTTAATAGCCCATATTTAAAAAAAAAATTTAAACGCAAATAAATAAAAAAGCATCAAAAGAGTGTTTTAATTGCATGATTATGAGTTGAATATGTGGTATGAATCATAAGTTCCATGATCGTGGAACTATATTTGATATACCTTTTGATAAAAAAGGTATTATTCAATATAATCAAGTATTTCGTATCCATATTTAAGTTTCATATAATTTATTTATTTACTTATTTCAAAAACATACGGCACAACATGTGCCATTAACATAAAATATATTAATGTATGTTTTATAATACAATAACAAAACGAAAGTAGCAACATAAATTAAAGTTAAATATAAAAACAAAAGGTAAAAAAGGATTTGAGGTAGTAAGCAGTAAGTAAAAAGTAAGATGGATAAATGAAAGTATAAAGTAAAAGCATAAATTATAAAATATAAAGTATAATGAAAAGTTAAAGATTGAAATAAAAAGTTAAAAGGTAGGAAATAATACAGTCAAAAGTAAAATGTATAGACTATAAGATAGATATCTTAAAAATAATAAAAAGTACAAAGTTAAATATATTAAAAAAAAGTGTAACAAGTTAAGAGTAAGGAATGCTCTTAGGAGCCAAAAATTGAAGATAATATAAAATTGATTGATGTGTTTCTAATCCATAGATATTGGGAACGCACATACAGTTTCATACATATACATACATATACATACATAATCTGTTTACAAAGTTAATAATAGCGAGTGCGTACTGGTAGGACATGATTAGTGATTATATTATGATTACATGGTAGTAATAGCAGACAAATTCTGTTTTATGCATCTTTTGTATGATGACATACTTCCGGCGATATGAGCAAATTCATTACCTAAAGAGTGTAGACGATGTATTATTGAATTTAATTCAGCGTTACTGAGAGTATTGTTGCAATAATAAGGTGTTTTATTATAATATAACACAACCGTTTCTTTTAAGTGACACAGGGGTACACAGAGAGAGTACTGTAGGTATAACGATCACATGTTTCTTTGGAAAGATAAATGTGTAGAATATAATACACTTATTATGAATTATTATTATGAAAAAAAAATGAAAGAAAAAAAACAAGAAAACTGAAATGACTGTGGCAGGATGGCTATATATTCAGATTAAAGACACTATTTCATATGTTTTACCCTACCTTACACTAGTTCAGAGATAAATAATGGTTCACTTTAAAACGTGTTCCAAATTATCGAAGAGAAAACGAAAAAAACACACAAAGAAAAGAATAATAAGAAAGAATTTTCGAGAACTAAAAGCACGTTCATTTTAACAAATGAAAGTTTCTCGTTACATATTAAAACGAAAAAAAGCTCCTCAAAAGCTCTACATATGCTCTTTGAGAATAAGTAATAACGTAGGAGAGAAATTTACTCTCCTCCGTTATATTTATACATACATCAATAGTTGTTGCTGTGACAAAAGAAAGAAACACTTTTATTGGAAAAAACGTGGAGGAAACGCAGAAAACAATAATTACGTTCTCATATGCCAAGAAAAAATAAGGTGGTACAGCAAAATACTAAAATGTTATAAAGTTTTATAAATCTTCAACCACTAAAATTAAATTCAATAATAAAAACACATATTTAAAAAGGGGTGAAAAGGCTTATAGAGCTTTCTTCCCAAATAAATCAAAATGAAATGTGTACATTTTTCGGCTCCTACTAACTGCAGTGAGTAACTGAAAGAAAAACCATTGAAGAGGAATGTACTTTTCAATCAGTAAAATAATATTATATATAAGCATTTAATATGTGCTTCATTTTTTTCTTATGTTAGTTAAATACATTATAAAATTATTTCAATAAGTAGAATAAAATAACTTCTTTCTATCTATAAAATCTATAGTAGGTACGTTTAAATAGATGCACTGCACGAAAAAGGGATAGATTTAAAAAGAGTCCTTAAAAAAAAGAAAAACAATTTATTAAATCAACAATCAGATTTATCAAATAGCCCCATTTTAAACATATTTCCCTTTTTTACACCTGCTTTAACCTCCTCCCTCTTACCTGCATCGCCTTCGTTGATGTTCTCTTCTATGTTACTCATGAATACACTGTAAATCCTTAATTACTTTTATATGTTTTTATATAACCCTGAAGAAGGTTCAGGTTGAATCGAAACCAGTTGGTTTTATATATTAAAGTAGTATTCAAACTAAGTTCTTTAATTCTAATTATAATAATATTACCCACAAAGTGTTAACTATATGTTAAAAATTAAATTAATATAATCCTCATGTTTAATTTGCTATTTGTTTGCTTTGTTATTTAAATATGTTCATAACTTCTAATTTCTATCCTTCGCTGTTTTATATGTTTCCAAGGCTCGATATTAATCAAGCAATTCTTATTTCGACATCTTTTTAACCTTAAATATATTTTACTTATTACATACCTCCCCTCATATATGCACGCACTACGTATCTCATATCTGAAGTTGGTTACAAATTATAATTCACCTTTTTTTCAATATTTTATCTTTCAGATGAATTATTTAAACAGTATCTTTGTTAAACTACGCATGTTCTGAACTTCTATTTACGATGCGTTGGAGTTTTGCAGCTCATAAGGGCTTTTTATTACTTACACAATTCTTATTTCTCGCATTACAGTTTGTCTTATAATAAGAAAGGTTGTACTATATGAAAACCGAAAGGCTTTAAGCTATCAATATTTCAGTACAGTGATGGTGAGATATCCTATTATATCAGTTGAGCAGATGATGATATAATTCCATGGAAACTTCCCGTTTATTAACTAGCGTGGCGTTAACACCGGAGCATTAACATAAAATGAGTAGAGGAGGACATTGTTTTTATTAAACTGAACGTATCTGAAAAATATCGGTTGAATATTATGTACCTAGTACTAGCGCAAACCCGATATTATAATTGTAGGATCTGCGAAGCTGTACACTTGCCTCATGATTTCTTAAACAAATGTTGACAATTTTAAGAAGCTTAGAAATTTACCTTTCGAATGAATACCGTTAGAAAAAAATAATTACGAAACCTGTCAAAATTTAAAACAAAAGAATTTTTAAATTTTCACATTTCAAATAACCCTTTAAAACCGCCTTCATAATACGAGCTTGTTTTTGAAAAAAATCCTGACAGAAAATTGACTGTTTTGGGAATAGAACCGATTTTGATAGAGCATGCGAGAGGTGCTTATGTAGGGTGTTGTTCCAACCAATAAGCCGCTTGGCCCCATGGGATCATAAATATCAATTTTGCTAGTGTGGCCCATCAAAATTCGGATTTTTTGCCTGTTCCATAGTAACAAAATAAAATAATTTTATTTTTAAAAATAAAATAATTTGGTCACCAACTTTAACGCTTAACTCCAGAATCAGATTTAATTTTGAAAATGATTAAAAAATTACAAGCAAAATTGAGTGAATAATTTCACGCACAAATAATAATTCACACAGTAATAAAATTTCATGCACCGACAACCGAAAATAATCTGCTAGAGATCCCGTCATACAAATCCGTAATCTAATAGTATGTAATATACGAAGTTGTGAAAATCTTTGGTTGGGTATTTGATTAGTGTAAAAATCACGTTTTTCGGATTGAATGGATTTTTGGGCTTCTACTTTAAGTGACCCATCTTTCGGCGGCTGTATCCAGACTAACATTTCAGACATACGCACGTACGCTATTGCAAAAGCCTCCTTCGGGGTTCATTGAAAGCCTTTACCTTAAGGAGGGACGTGATTTCTTTTTTTCATTTTGGAAAAGCGAGAGGCTCTGGGGGAAAGGGGGGCATGATTCGTTCTTCGCCTTTACGGGTTATCGCCATCTATTTGTCCCTGGCTTCCGCACTTGCCGTGTGGAAATCGTCCCAGTGAAATACTCTAGGTTTAGACTCGTCAAAACATGATTGCGGCTCTGAAAGTGTTGCAAGCCGGTTTCGTATATTTCGTATATTCGTACAGTGGAATCCGTTTATAATGACGTCGAAGGGAAATGACAAACACGTCCCACTAAGTGGACGTCAAACAAAGCATTTTGTAGAAAATAAACAACCTCCTATTTTTGTTAGGTATAAATGAATGTATTTATTTTAATAGAGAGAAACACAGCATATTAAGACTCGTGACGTGAGAAAAGAGCATTTTAAGACAGCATATTAACATCGTCGGGCATCATGTGACCCTCCCGAACACTGCCGAAGGTGTTAAAAATCATGTCGGTCACTACAACTGACATAATTTTCCATTAAATTAGGACATAATTTATTAAAAATGGGTTATAATAAGCGACATGTCACTGTAAGCGAAATCATTATATACAACGTTGTTGTAAAGAATTTTATATGAAAACCAAACTTCGCTGTGTAATTACGTCATATTAAGCGGTTGGTCAATATAAGTGGAGTTATAATAAACGACTTCTACTGTTTATACTTTAATTCGTTATGACCAAAATTAAATGACATATACTATACGTTTTCATCGTCGAACAAAGCCATCACTTTGTGGCTTGACATAATTAGTAAATGAAAAATGACTTTGATTTTTAACAATTTTACAATAATTCATAGTACATTTTGAAGGGCAGGTAGGGGTAGCGCCCCGCCGGGAACCAACACTACGCTATAGGTCACCCCAGGTGGTTCGCTACGTTTAATGTCTCGTTTCGTGGGGTAAGATTTTTCTAGGTTTTGCCGACGCATGCGTTTGCCCTCCTACAGCGTTTTGGGCCAGATCGTAAGTAATCACCTTGCACCACAGGCGGAGGGATGGATTTATACGTCCGTCACTCGTGGACATGTAGACATCAGGATTTTTAACCACCCCTCATACCTTTGTCCTTCCCTGAACTTCCTCTCCTTCTTTTAATTAAAAAGACCCCACTACACAGCATCTTCGAAGATGACGTAGGACCTGAGGGATTTTTTCCTTGCCTGGAGCCTGCCTGGAGCTAATTTAAAAAAAAATGTTTTAACCAGTTTTTGTTGTAAAATCCAAACCTTCATCAGGACAGTATTATAATTCAGTTAATTTATTTTTTCAGTATATAATATACCTAATGAAGAAACTTGTAGTTTCGAAACACGTCATTTACGTGCATAAAATAAAGGTGTAAAAAAGGTGTTTTGGAAACAGCACATAAAAGTTTCATGGAATCCGAGGTGTCTCACTTACTGTCTGTAAATAAGTATAATCACAAATATATATATTATGATTATCATAATTATATTATAATCTATGAAACCAAAAAATTTGATCGCAGTTTGAGAAAAAATTATGAAACCTTATGATTTTTTATTGAAGTGTAAAAGTGTAACTTCTTTAGCACCAGTGTGATTTGAAACTCGGATGAAACGGAAATGGCACTAAAAAAGAGACAAACACATACACCTATAGGATTTCGCCTGCCAGAAAATGAGATAGAATGAAACCTTACATACTTACCTACGTAGTACCTACGAAGTTGCGCTCATTGGCCGCTTAGATAATGATCTCACTTTTTAAGGTTCCTATTGGTTGAGATTGTTTTGGTGAAGTTTCGCTTCTACCGCGTGTGAACTGCACTCGATTTTTTTAAATTATATTAATCTAAACCGACAAAGAGTGATGCAACGGTGACGTTTATTTTTAAAATTCTTCTAATAAAATGTTTGTGTTAGTTTAGAAAAAGGTTAAGTGAACCATTTTTTGAACTTTTTTACATTCAAAATACTTTGCATTCAAAATATTAATTAAAAAAAGTATACGTTTATTTCTAGCAATACAATTTACAGGCGTATCACCTTTCAAAAACCGTTTTTAGTGTTCGGATACGTTCAGAAATATTCAATTTATTCGGATTTTATTGCAAAGCGGAAATACTCTGAATTTCTAACAGAATATGCCAAAGGCCTTCATTGATTTAATATTATAAAAGATATGATTATAGATTTTCACGGTCAAAAGTATTTTTGAGGTGTTATGCCGTGCGCTACCTCCTTCTTTAGCCAACGTTATGAGCAGCGGACGATGGTGGACATAATGGACGATGATTTATTTATTTATTTATTTATTTATTAGCAAAAACAGCATTACACCAATATATTGCAAAAACGGTTGTACAAGATACATAATCAGTACGTTTACAGTTAAAACATTTATTTAATAAGTGCTATTTCACGATTAAAATCGTTGCAGGAAATGTGGAAAATATCCACATTTCCTGCAAGGCAGTTAATTAACCTAGTAAGTCTTGCCAGGGGCATCACCATTGGTAAGTTAGTTCTGCACCTGGGAAGAATCAAAAGCCTGTGATGGCGACCTCACGTGAAAATGATGGACACTGTAATGTTGTCTTAAACGTTGGCTTAAGAAGGAAATAGTGCAACACGGCATAACACCCCAAAAATAAATAATAAAAACAAAAAGTTAATTGAAAAAAATAACACCGGACAGCAAAATATCGTCTACATTTTTACTCAAAATATACTTAGAATCGTTGCTTAAAATCCTTCGGGTACGTACACGCTGTTACTCCCTGTATATACTGATGCAGTGAGAAACAAATTTTACACTTTTTTCTTGGGTTTATCACAAAAACTATATTATCAACCACAATGCACATAGTAAAATTTTACATGTACAAGGAAAAAAAAATTCACGCTGATAATGCAATATGTTTTCAGTGTAAAAACAACTTATTATTATGTTAACAATCGAACCATGTTTTCATCACACGTCGCAAATGAATTGTCGGGTAGGACTAGCAGGTAACGTGATAAACTCTCCCTCTAGTTCCAGCAGCATTGTAACGCACGAAACGGCGCGAGTATCAAGTGACCCCGTGGCGACGTACGATAGAATATTTTTTTGTGAGAAATGGAAAAAAATATATCATCGGACAGCAAAATGACATTTAAAATAACAAAGTCGACAGGAACTACTTGTACTTCTATTTTTAAATGTGAAACTCTTCAAATATTGATCCTCATAAGCATGTTAGGAAGCAGGTTGGCACAGTCACAGATTATGGAGCTACCCAATGTTCTGCCGTAACACAAAGTTCCCCACTCTTTATAGCCAGGAGAGATTATGGTCTTCCGCCTCATAGAAGGTAACATTCAATCAAAATATACGATTCGTGTTTTAGTAATACTGTATATTATTTTGTATGATTATTTTAATAAAATTTATTTTACAGTCTCATAAAAGTAGCCACTCTCAACTAACCTTTTGCATTACCTTTCCACGCAATGGAGGTGACAACAGTCTACAAACACGCGAACATGTCATCAACGCTTCATTCGGAAGTAACGCGATTAAGTAAAGATTTTTCTTTTAATGAACAACAAACAACTATGTAGTAATTTCAATACCCGTTAGAACACTTTGTTCATATTTAAATACGTCAGTATCTTAAAACATAGATAAATCTGAAAGCGTAAATCGTATGTCCCGTAGGTTGAGAAGCAGTTTGTTTGGAAGTAAATCTCAGCCCCCGCCCACCCCCTGCCGTAGCTACCCAGCGGTGCGTGGAAGCCTTCTTTGATACAACTTCCTCCATTCTGTGCTACAGGAAAAGCGTTTCCTTCCTTCTCAACCACCATCTTCAAAATTCACTCCAAGAATGCCGTTCCATTGGTCCAACGTTTTGTAAATAAGTATTTCCACTCGGAGAATATAAAGAATCACGTATAAAAGAGTGCCAGAAAGTATATTCTTTTCTAAAAATATACGGATATACCTGCTATTATTTAGGTTTAATTCATTATCTTCTTTTCTTTTCTGGAGAAGAATCTTTCAATCTTGCAATTTTAGAAAAACAGTTTTCTTTTTTCTTTTAAATGCCTTCCTTTTCAAGCCCTATTTCTTAAGTTAGTTAAACTCTGTTAGGTTAATTAAAAAAAATTATTATTTTTTTTTTAACTTTTCAAGAATGAGATAAGTAAAAATTCGGACAATAATTATTTTATTTCTTCAAAAGCGTGGACAAATGTCTGATGAAGCACAAAAGATTGCAATGGGAATTTTACAATAAACATCAATATAAATGGACCCAAAATTCTAACGTTTCAGGTTGTAACATTAATATCATGTAACGAAAATTTTATTTCAAATTTAGTACTTCTAACAACCTAAAACATCTACATGTGAAATGCCTGAAAAGGTACCCACACATTTCGTACTTTAGTAAGGGTGCAGGGTGAGTATATCTGGAATAACTAGTTCACAGGAATTCCCCATTTCGGTTTGTTGTCCACATGACAACAGGCGATGCCACGGAGCGCAGGGGTACACAGGTTAACATAGATACCTAAACCGCAGCTATGAGCAGCGACATAACAAAACATTGTGTAGTGTATTCTCCTCCGATGCACTTCGCCCACCTCAAATTGTTGGCCATTTGCTGCTGGCCTCCTGGAACGTCCAGTATTTGCTCCCGAATTGTGCAAGCCAGAAACTGCCGTGCCGCATGACCTGGACATATTCGACTAAATATTTTCCAAGCGAATGCATTACAGAATATTTTAAATAATATTTCACAGCAGTAATATTTATATAAACTGGTTCACCACTATAATGTAGTTTTTACCTCACACGTTATGTTGAATTATGTTGGGGAAAGGTGGGTTTTGTGTCGTAACACGTACGCATTAAGCAACTAATCTACTGACGCGAAAGTCACGAAGGAATCACCTCATTATTTTTTCGTCGTGTTCCGATAAGAAGTATTTATTACAGTGGTGAAAGAAATTTGTCGCCGGATCACAGTTTTGTACCTTCATATTATTCTCCGACATTCTACTTAGTAAGCGATAAAGTAGCAACCTTCTCTAATACGCGATATTTTCTCTCACTTTGCTGGGTTTGAGTGAAAAGCTTTTGTGAGAAAGCTCTCTGGGAGAGAAGGGAGCTTCACTTGACTCTAGATCCACGGCTCTTTAAGAAAACCGGTAAAATATTATACGTTGACGTTTTCTTACAAATTTAAGAATGTCTTTGACACATCTCATTAATGTATAACCGCTCAAAGAAGACTTTAAAATAAACTCGTTTCTCGATAATAAAGAGCCCAACTCAATGTTCTTTATCGCTTTTAATATGTTTTCGCTTCATTAAACATTGCGAGAAATTTTATCAGCACGAAATTTATTGTGAAAATAATTTCTTGGTGCTCTTACGCTCTTCAGAAAATCATGAAAAAATATTGGTAAATTGATTGTTAAGCGTAAATAAACATCATTGCAACGGCAGAATAGCAAAAAAGTAATGATATTGTATTATTGAAGGATTTCTAGGAATATTTATGCCAACGAAATATATCTGAAACAGACTTGGTTGTTAGTTTCAAGATTCAATTCTTATTAATGATTAAGTAAATAATAAGTCAGCTTTATTAAATTGCTTGGTATAATCTTTCGATTAAACGAAATTGATGCTTCTCCAAAGCGTTTAATGGATTTCGTTAACACGAATTTATTTATTATGCCTACGACTGGGTTACGTAGAGCACAAAATCTGATAAGTTTTTCACTAATGCTAATACATAGTGGCCGGGCATCAATCAACAAGCTTCTCGTAGACTCGGCATTATATTCCCGGTACTATGTACCGCCAAGGCATAGAGACCACAGAACGAAATATGTAGAGGGAGTTTCACAATTTGGGTGGCGGGAATGGGTACCGCTGCCTCGGGAACCTTTATTGGATAACCAACACCTCTGACATGGGTCACCCCAAGTGGTTCGCTACATTTGGTGATTTAGCAGGGGTGCCCGGGTTCATGGGGTGAGGTTTGTCTAGGTATTGGAGGCAATGATCAGGACTCACTGAACCCCAGATTTCTACCCACCCCTTAAACCCTTCTCCTTCCCAGAACTCTCTTCTCCTCCTTTTCCTAAAAAAAACCCTCCACACAGCATCCCCAAAGATGACATAGGCTCTGAGGGAAATTATTTTCCTCGGGGCTTCCTGTGTGGAACTCATTTAAAAAAAAGAGGGAATACTCACGCAGCCAATGATAGCCAATGATAGCCAATGAAGAATATTGCACCCTATATGAAAATGAGAATATTTAATATTAGAATAGTTAAAGGAATGCGTCGAAAGCCCCAACAACTTGCTTTTAAAATATTTAAATAACCAGTAAGACATTCCATCTTGGCCACAATTGAAACCAAAACTTTCTATATTCCTTTCCAAATTACCAAATAAACCTTCTCCCAACCTTTTGTGCGAATGTATCACAGTATTTAGCGATAGCCCCAAGAACTTTACTAAATTTATCGAATCTCTTGTTTTAACTGGACTCCACTTGACCCAAACATTATTGTCTCTTTTTGTCATTGTTGTTGTTGTTACTTTGAAAACCTAACCCCCCCCCTTACTTATAAATTCGTGTTGTAAATTAACACCTCTGCTTCGAAATATTTCATTTATTTTTTATATTATTCGCAATCAACCATTTGTCTATTTGTTTTTGTGATGTAATGCTGGTTTAGATGTTATTTGTGTAAACAAAAATAATAAACATATGCCTGGCAGTGAAATTTATTATTTGTTGCATAAATTGTTTTACTATCTGTGATTTATTTGTATTTTTTTAAGTTTTGGTATTCATTGTCTGTTGTATTCATTAAATACAAGAATATGTTTCAATTTACTGAAATAAGCAAAAAGGTATTTTTATTTTTCTTCTTTTGGATATTGATTTTAATTTAAGCAAACTATTTTCTGCCAATTGCAGTCCGAAACCCGTAATCGCTCCTTCACTTAATACGAAGTTCTTCCATCAATCTTCCCCTGTTTATCAGTTAAATAATCTGATTGGTAATATGTTTCACATCATGATATTCTCAAGATATTAGAAGTCGCATCTTTTCCCCCCTCCGCGAGTGAGTTTTGGCGAACAAAACTGTACGTGAGGACGGAGTTTTTTTTTTGGATAATTTTATTAATATTTTTTTTATAAATTATCGTAGATTAACTAAAAATAGTCTTATATTTTGAATTAAAACGTCGTCGACATTAATCCACGAAAATAAATCAATTTCGAAAAAAAACACGTCTTTACGAAAAAACTGCTTCCTTCCTCTGACGACCGCTAAATGACGCAAAAAGAATTTTAAAACTAAAACTGTGAAGTTGGTATTGTAGGTATGTCTTCCAAAACTTCAAAAAACTACGCACATATGTCAATAGAAGCCATCACAGGTCAAAAAGTTTAATTAAATATGACAGTATTTGAATAATAGCCGAGGACGAAACGTTTCGCCCATATTCTTCTGAGCATTTTTTCGCTTCGCCGAACCGTTTCGCCCATACTTGTGGAGAGGTTAACACTGTCGTAGCTGGGGTATAAAACAGGTTTTGGTGAGAGTGATGTATGAGGTGAGTTGCTTATTCCAATCAGTTTTCAGGTTTTCAGATCACTTTAAAAAAAATTAAACGGTCTACTATAAAAAGCTTTAATAATTTTTTTTTAAACTTATCAAATATCATCAACCTGTAAACAAACTCAGAAAATCTACTAAAAAATATATGAGAATATGGCAACCCATATCGGGGTTTTCTGTGAGGCTGAAGGTTGTGGAGAGGGGAAGGAAATAGGGAAGAGGAAGGTCAAGCAACTTTTTGATTCTGAATAGTGATCCTTTATCATGATAATGAAAGTATTTACCACTCCGGAACGTGTCGCTTATGCTTAATTTATCAAGCAAATGAGCCATATTTTACAGGTCCAAGTTAAAAAATCCTATTTTCGATAAGGAATTTTCGTCACTTTACAATTAACATTTTTCAAGTGATTATTATTTGAACTTACGTGCATGTCCTACGAACTCAAAACAATCGCCCCTCTAATGAATTTAGCTTCGTCTATATTTTTGGAATTCCGCCATGGCATAGGCAGTGCCTTAAGCCTAGAAGGGCACCGGGCGCACGGCGAAGGGGGAGCACCACCGTAACAGAACCTCCGTAGAAGGTAGATACAGAATGAGGTCAACAGAGGCGCATCTGGTTTTGAAAGTTCTAAAGCTTTGAAATATCCTTCTTTAGCCCGCTCGCAGGTTTTTTAAAGCATTTTGTTTGGGAAAATTCGAAAGAAAAATTGACGCTGAAAAATCGTGTAGCCTGTCTGTATTCTCGTGAATTATGTTCAAACTTTAGGGGAATCTTCCTTTAGAGGTTTTAAGTAGGTTCTTATTTAAACTGCCTTTTCTTTAAACGAACTAATCAAATGCTTTTAAGAACTTATACTTGCCGCATAAATACGTTATTTTTGTCATAGAAATGTGGTGTAATATTAAAGGAATTTAGAAATAATAAATAATTGTAAAGTTTATAAAAAAAAAAAAAACAAGAATTATTTATTTATTTAAAACAAGAATTATTGGAAATGAAATTGAGCGGTAAGAAAAAATATTTAAGCGTTTCTATAGAAGAAACGTATTTAATTTGTGAATAATGCTGAAAGTTATTTAGTTATTATGAGATGAACAAGTTTTATTACAGTGTGTCAAAAAGAGTCATAGTCTTCTAAACCCGCTAAATTACGTTGTTAATCAGTCGAAAAATGATTTCTTATTCACGTAGTAGGGTTGAATTAATGATTTTAAAGCCGTGCGCTGTGCATTAACTATACACAAAATAACAAATAATATCGTACCATCCCCGTTTGATATTCTAATCTTGACCTGGTTAACTATTCAACGGTTTTTGTGTAAAGTCGGTTTACGTACGAAAATTTTACGTGATAACGTCATATAATAACGATGGAGTGGAAGAGAGATAGATGCGTCACAAGCCGAACGCTTAGGTCGAACGCTTGTTCCGCGCTCTCGCTTGCACGCTCGGCTCAGGCGGAACGTGACAATGAGTCATGTTTCTTTGTGATTGCAGCCGGCGTTCATCGATTTATAAAACGTTATCACCTCAAAAAACATTTAATTTGACATACATAACAAAATAATTAAATACAAAATAAATTCGAAGTCCTGTTGTTTAAAAATTAGAAAACGGTTTGGCGGTTTTCTGTTTTATAACTGAGTTTTTTACTGGTTTCATAACTGGATTGTTCTCAAGTCATCTTCATCAACATCATTAGAGAACATCTAAAAGTATAAATAATAAAATGAAAACAAATCATGCGCATGAGATAGAACGAGTTTGATGAGGATGGTTCATTATTTGAAAGATACTTTTTTTTATATTCTCCATGCAGGAGGCCCTGAAGAAAAAATTTCCCTCAGGGCCCATGGCATCTGAGATGCTGTGTGGAGGGTCTTTTTGATAGGAAGGAATGAACATTGATCTTGAAGAGACCCATGTTGCAGGAGGGAGGAAACACAGAGGCCGGCAAATCGTTCCACAGCCGAGCTGTTGAACGCAAGAACGAGTCAAAGAAGCGACCCGTTCTCATGTGACAAATGTCAACCGTGTACATACATATTGGGCACGCGTTTGGGGTGTTTCTTGACTATGCACCGATGCCGAAGGGATCAATGACGCTAGTTCCTCGGAGCATCTTCCATTGAAATACCGGTATAACAAGGATAGCATTCCCACCCGACGCCTTTGCTCTAAAGATTGCAATCCGTTTATTAAGTCAGGAGAATCTATCAAACAGACCGCCCGTTTCTACACAGAGTCGAGGGTTTTTTTCAGGTATTTCGGGGCTCCAGACCAGAGGTGGCTGCCAAATTCAACCGTAGGGCACACTTGTGATTTGTAGAGTTAGCAGTTGTGTGCTATTAAAGTATCTGCGGGCCCTGTACAGTACGTCCAGTTTTTGAGAGATAAAGAACTGTTCAGTGGTTCAGTTTTTTTATAATTAATAATTATGATAACATGCTCAAATAAATCATTGAACCAATGCTCTCTTCATATTAAATCATGTTTTCGTTAGATATTATGTAGCAGTAATGAATTATTTTTCTTTTGTAATCTTTTATCACCAACTAAATAATATATGACATTATTAATAACACCATTCCGCTGAGGGGATGCTTGGACAGAAAAACCACAACACATCTCTCATCATCTGTACGCCAAATGAACCATTCTACCGTGAAGTGATTAAAAGGGGATAATTCCGAATACACAAGGAATATCCCTTGAGGAATTCGAATAATATATTTTTGGAATTTTACTGGAATATTACGCCATCATTTGTTGGGTGAAAGAACCCTGTCCTAAATTTCTGTGGTTATTATACATGGAATGCATATCGAAGAATGTTAATATTTATCACTTCTTTCACATTATTGTCATGGAAAAATTACAAATTATATATTATGCGCATAACACGCTTCCCAGGTGCATCATTGTAAATAATGGGATATTTTAATTATTGTAGGATTTGAAAGTATGAAATGTTTGCTTCAGGATCATCGCCGATCAAAAAATAATTAGAGAGACGATTACCTTGAATGATCACTATATAAGTATTAAAAATAATTAGGGATTCAGATTTAGATCTCCCTACCCTATTTTCGTTTTTATTTTTGATATTTTTTATGCCGTGTTGTGCTACATCCTTTTTTAGCCAGCGTTTCGGACAGCGTTACAGTGTCCATCATTAGGGCAGATGAGTTGATAATGGTTACTGTAACGCTGTCCCAAACGTTGGCTAAAGAAGGAGGTAGCGCAACACGGCATAACACCCTAAAAATAAATAACAAAAATACTTTTTGCCGTGAAGACCTAAAATCATACCCAATAGAAACATTGTTTGAAATGACTTTAGTGGTATTTGATGACCAGATTTGAATAGCCAGGTACTCCCCCCTCCCTCTTTCTCATCTTCCTCCCCTCCCACTACCTTAAGTCTCGCAACATACCCCAATGGGGGTTGCCATACTCACTGGCCCCAGACGGTTGGGAGCAGTTGAGACACTTGTTCGGTATTCATATAAAAAAAAAATTATAATTTGGACTCAAGTACATGTCCTGCAAACTCAAAGCAATCGCCCTCCTAATGAAATTAGTCAAAGATATGCCATTTAGTTTGTCTTTTCAATATATCGAATGGCAGACTGGACGCCCTCGATTTAACCAGTAAAATTAATTTGAGAATACCCATGCGCGATACTCGCTTTAATGCGCTTTATTTTGTTACTAATTCTGCTAATAATTATTTTGTCAACTCTCCTTTGCAAAGACTTCATATACTCGGTAATAAATATGCCTCTATAAACGTTTATCGTTATCAATCGATGTCAAAATTTAAACTCAGTATATTAGAACAATTAAAATAAAGCTATTAATATCATGCACTATATAGCACAGCTAAGTTTCGATAAACATGTAAAATATATGTAAAATTCAGATTGCTAAATACAAACATAAATCACAATCTTATCTTATTTCTCTTTATAATTAAAATAACTATCTCACATTGATTTACGTGACCATATATTCTATTTTACCTGCTTTGTGTCAACTCTTATATTTGGTGTTATCTATATTTTGTTTCTTATATTTATATTTATAGTTATTATTATATTATATTATGTTTATATTATATTATGTTATTTCCTATACTTTACCAAAAACATGTACTGCACTTTATGTAAAAGCCCTATGGGCGTTTAAATAAATAAATAAAAATAAAATAAAATATTTTATTTTAAATTAATAGATTGTGAGATTGAAACAAACTAATTATAAAATTACATGCTACCACTTGGTGCTAATCAAGAACCTTAACCCTCGATCACGGAGGCAGCCTATAAATTGATATTTATATTAACATTGCAACATAACCGAGAAAGGAAAAATTCTGTGAGGACGTGACATTTACGCAACATCTGTTTGCATTAAAAAAATTTAAAAAAAACAGTCTGACGAAAACCCAATCAATAAATTTCTGAAAATCAGAAAATTGCTTGTATTCGCTAGTTAAAATCGCAAAATGTGTTATTTATTATTTTGATTAAGTATATTTAATAAAAAAAACATCAATTTCATCTTGTACATTTCTGTTATATTATGTCGTGTCATGAATATAGTTGGCAGAAAAGTAAGTATTCACAAGCGAGCCGAACCTGCAAACTGCGTTTCACACCGTTTTCGGTTGCTTTGGTCCTTTCCCGTAATTCGTGGCTCGGCTCGCGTTTATGTTCGCAATTTTATGCGCATCACAACGAAATTACCCGGAGGCTGAATGTGTCTATTATTCGGAAACCAAAATGACAACTGCTATTACCGCCCGGACATGACAAGCAATATAATATACCGTTAATAATTTGTAATGGACAAAGTAATTATTACTAATATACGAACATTAGTAACAGCTTAATGAAGCAGAATCATTTGTTTATGGTTAGGGCATAAATCATACCATGCTATTGCAAATGATTCACCTCTATGAAAAGATTATATTTTATATTTTATTTTAGTTTATTAGAGAAACAAACAGTTTTGCATAATTTATTGAGGTAATTCCATATCACAGGTTGCATAAACCAGCGAAAATTGCTTAAAAATCATAGTTTATCTTACTATACTTAATATTATAAATGCGAAACTGCTCGAGTTTGTTTGTTACGCTTTCACGCATAAAACAAAAAAAAAACGATTTTAAAAATTCTTTCACCAAAGAAAGCTAAATTATATGCGAAGACTGTAGGCGGTATATAATGGTAAGCTCTGGCGTTATGAAATTATTAATATTAATGTATTATATTTCTTATACGTTTTCTGTCGCTAACAAAAGAGAGTTATTGCTAACGTCAGAAAACAAATCGTTGCCGTGGAAACGATGTTGATATATTTCTTTTTATTTCAGGCGTCGTAGTTATTTTTATTTTTTTTAAAAAGAAAGACAAACATTTCCGGGTTACGAATAACCCAACAATGTTTGAAAATCTTCTACTACCACCACAGAAAGCCGAAAATGTTGCTTGTGTTGTGACGGAGGGCTTAGCCAGCCGAGGAATCGAACACGGGACGCCCGGGTGAGACCCAAACGCGATGCCCACTCAACCACTGACCAGTTAATATCTATCTATCCATGTAAATAAAAATGAATCTTCGAAATGTTGGTACCTACGCGCGTAACTTCCGAACGACTGAACCAAATTGGATAATTCTTTTTTTTACTGCTGGTGAGCTATGGCATTGTGAAATTTAGGTGGCACGCGAGTTTTTTGAAAACTGAATGTACCGAGAATGAATGTATGGAATGCGAGAGGGGGGGGGGTAATTGATAAGTGCAAGCGCTACAGTAATTTACCCCTAATACCATGCGAGCAAAGCCGCAGGCAAAAAACTAGTATTATTTTAACATAGATTAAAACAAAAAAAAACATGAAGTGATAAAAAAAAAGAAAAAATCATATTTGTATGGTGGTCTACGGTCTCTTTTTGATGAATTGATAAACCTAAAAAAAATAATGTTCACAAACTAATTTGTTTTTAATATAAATCTTTCATTACACTACTTGAAAAAAAAACTGTCCTTTTAAAATTTTACTTGTTAGCCAAAAATCAGCTTTTGTTGGATTTCCTTTTGTTTCCGAAACATGTGTATTAAATTTCCTTAATCAAAAATCAAATATGTTATTGAAATTTCTTCGAATTGGCATTGATATTCCTCCGAAACCCTTAAAATGTTACGTTTTTACATACCTGTTTAGTATTTTAGTTTAATATTCGCAGTATTTTTCATCCGATTCGGTAACAGAGACAAATCCATCCCTATTGTTCTAGATATCAAAGCCTCCACTAGAAACTTCGAACAAAAAAATATCAAAGACTTCGGGGCCCCTTCAATATTTATTGCATATTTTTCCTCTGATCTACAAAAGGGATTCCTAGTAAATGTACTCAGTGCCGTTACATATTAATGCCTTTCTTTGACGTCTTTGTAAATACTTTCCTTTGCCTGGTGATCAGAGGTAGGAATTCAAAATGAAATAATAATACTTAACCAAAACACAAGTTCAAATTTATTGCGTTTATTTATAGGAGCAATCTCTGAAAGAGGGCAATCATTTTCATATGACTATTAAATGAAACACACACTTTGTTAAAAACCACCAATTTATTTTATTTTACCAGTTTCGTTTGACTAAAGCTAGTTAGTCCAATATTCAATTTGAGAGGTGTGTATGGGTACCGCCACGGAAACCATTTAGTGGATAAGCCGTTTGGTGACTCAGCAGGGGTGCTGGCGGTTTTGGCGGTAAAGGCGTAACCTGCTGCGCAGCTGGCCGGATCGGGAGTGACTAGTTGAGGGAGACCGAACCTAGACCTCTGAAGCCGGATTCTCTTAACCCGTCGCCTTCACTGCGTCACTGCACCGCAGTGGGAGGGATGGATTCGTACGTCCGTCAGTCGTGGACATATAGTTCACAGATTTATATCCGCCTCTCAAACATCGTTCCTTCCCAGGGCTTCTTCTCTTTCCTTTCCATTAACGACCCTCCACACAGCATCCCCAAAGATGACAAAGGCCTTGAGAGATTTTCGAGGGAAGTTTTAATTGTTATCCTAAAGAAGCTTAAATCAAGCGAAACGAGTGGGAGCATTAAAGGGGGTATTCTAGTCTAGAAAAAAAAAAAAATTTTTTTTCATCATTTTCCAAAGTTTAAATATTCCAGAATATCTCCTTAAAAGGATTTTCGCATTATTTTAAAAGTTATGACCATTTTGATTTCGCGGTTTAGACAGAACCTAACCAAAATCTAAGTAGGACAAAATTTTAAACACCTTTTTCTCAGAACCACTTTTTTCATGACGGTTGACATGATATCTCAAGTTCTACTAAACCAATTTACTTGAAATTTGGTGTGAGCCTTTTCTATACATTACTTTATCGCATGAACCAGAATTATAACAAAATTTTAATTTTTACTATTCTAAAAATATTCGGAAAGTCAAAAGAACTGGTAAAAAAATGTTTTTTTTTCAGACAGCCGCCATTTTGCGAAAAATAATTTCTATGACTTCTCCGAGGTTCATGCTATAGCAGCATTTGTTTGAATTAAAAATAAATTTGTTAATTTTTTTTCGGATAACTAGGAGGGTTGCAATCGTGTCAACCAGAGCGCGCCATATTTTTGAGACCCCCACTTCAACACCCTGTAACTTTTAAATTTTTAAATTTTTTCTTTTGATTTTTTTTTTATGTGTTCTTTAATGTTCAATAAATATTTGGTAAAATAATGGTTTAAAAATATAATTGGTTTTATTTTTATTGCACCTGAAAAAACACCTACAATTCATGCGCCTAGACTAGAATACCCCCTTAAATAAATTAATGATTTAAAACTGATTGTTGTTTCATTTGATACTTTTAATTTATTTACATCTTTTTATTAAGAGTCTAGGAGGACAATCGATTTTATCAAAATTTGCCAAAATAGTTAAACTTTGTGTCGCTTGTGTCGCCCTCATCGAATTTTTAAATCAATTCCACCAAAAGCTAATGTACTTTTTACTTCAAATAAGTTAGATCCCAGTATCCGCTCGTAAAAACCCGAAGATTCAGCGATCATTCCCGAACACAGACTAAAAACGGCATATTACATGTTGGCCGTATTCGAGGATTGCCGAATTTCGATTTTTCCCTAGAACGTGGGGAAATCTCCCATGAGATTCCCTATTTAGTTGAAAAAATAATTGTAATATATCTAATAATAATCTAAGACTAACGGATATCCAAGATTCAAATAGTATGATTTTAGAATTAAATAGGGAGTTGTTTACTGGTTAATAAATAACACTACATTATTTAATGTTGTTTTTAAACGTTAAAAATATAAATGTCAAAAAGTTTTATAAAATCTACTTCTTCTCAATATGAAGTTAAAATAAGAGGGGTATTGATATATTTTTTGTGTTAATAATATTCCCATGTAAAGTATTTTTCCATAAATATTGGGAATTTTTCTATCAACTTTTATCCCTGAACACCTGCAGTTACGAGCGTCTGGCACTGTCTACGACTGGTGCCTATGCCAATTTTGAGGGCTGTCAAAACATGGAAATATAAAACACATTTGAAAAATACATTTATTTATTTAAAAGTTTATGTTTTTTGCAGAATAGAATAAAATAGTTTTATTACTTTAAAAAAAACACAAGCTTCAATACATAACCATGATTTTAGTATGTTTTTTGTTATGTATAATTTTTAACATTTCCTACAAAATAAAGGTATCTTCCTATGTTCGCAATATACTAATGATTTATTATATCACTTTTTAGGCATATGAATAAAAACATAATATTAAAAATTCTTCCAAAATTTGATAGGTAAGAATTATTCAACAAAAAAAAGGAGAATAATGTGTATCCCTGGTTGGAAATTATTTATTAATTTAGTTCTATTAATGTCCTAGCGGTATTTAACAAACATTAAAATTTTACAATAAATTATATAGTAAATTATATACTGGTTCACTACTATTATGGATAATTTGGGGGAAAGCCCTTACAAACACCTACTTGTACACAAACATACCACAAGATTTAGAAAAGGAAAGGGCCTAAAAACTCCTCGAATATTAAATAAATATGGAAGCCGTACTCTTGAATATTTAATACCAGTGATTTTCAATAAAATCAATAAAAACATAAAATTTGAAAAAAATGAGAGACTAAGTCCTAAAATGATAAAACTATGGTTAATCTTTGAATATCTTAATATAGCTGCCTACATATCTTTTATTAGATAGGTATATTGAAATATCTTATATATTTATAGTTGTAAGTTAAATTATCTAATAATACTATGTGATCTATTCTAATGTTTCCTTAAAACTATAAATGTATTTACAAATATTTTCTTAGATATTATATTAAGAATGTTTAAATTGTTAGAACCTGCAGACAAGCTGCCATATGACAGCTTTGTGGGTCTACTCAAATTCTTGTACAAAATGTTCTCTGTAATTTTAATAAAAAAAATAAAAAAATAAAAAAAAAGTACCAATGAAAAAATAGTTTTTTCTCATTAGGAACATAATACAGGGTAATAGACCGAATGTAAATTGCCGGTATTAGGTAGATAATGCACTTGTTTTGCACAGTGTTACAAAATGGTACATAGTTTAGGTACAGTACGCGCCAAACTTAAATGTCGACCTGAAATTGATACGATCTATTATTGCGCAGATACAGTGACAGCAAAAGAAAAAGAAAAAACATACGAGTACGTGCGACAGAGAAAGACGTGGGCAGGGAGGCTTGCCGGGTTTCGTTACTTAAATCCGCTTATTGCGACGTTTTCTGTATCAACGTCAGGTAGGCATTAAGTTTGGCGCTTACCACACAAGAAATTCACATCTAAACAAAATAAAAATCTATACAATAAAAACGTTTTGGTAGTACAAGCATAAGAAAAATAGAATCAGAAAACCAATAATGTCACAGACGCCGTTCATGCGATTTTATTAAGGGTAATTTTTTTGGAAAGAATTGCTTCCTCTATATAAGGAGGATTTCTTATTTCCATGCCTCTCTCATACCTCTGGTCAATTATTTCTGGCAAGTAGCAATCAAAGTAGAAATTTTGAAGGCGTTTTAACATTTTAAAGTTAAAGAAATAATCGTCTCTTCTTATAGTTTCAACCTTCAATGGAATCTTATTTGAGGTCCAAACACCAAACACATATAGGTATCGAACTTGGTAACATGGATTTTCCCATATTTAAATTTTTATCCTGAAAAAAAAATACAAAAAACTTATTAAGCAAAGTGAATTGGTGATTATAGAATAAGTTAATATTTTTTTCTTTGAATCGCCACGATAATAGCTAGATTAAATACTTAAATGATTATAATAATTAATCATTTATTTGCATAGCCCTTAAACTTTTGTAGAACGAAATATGATATCTACCCGATATATTTTATGGTTTCAATAATATATGAGGTATATACTGACGTCTCGCTCTCACAAGCCCATAGCGACGCGCTAGGGAAAGAGACCACAATACAATTAAAACTTGCTTTGTTGTTTCGACTGATGACAATATTAAAATCAAGGTACCCTGTGCGAAGCTACACGTTTGAAGACAATATGTGAGAAGGTACAATCATTTCAACGCCCGCGTCTTGGATATCTTGTCCCTTTTTACGTGTTCTGTTTGAGAATTTTTAAGGGACCCTGTTTAAAGAAAGCGCGCATAAATAGCCAACATATCAGAAGGTACAATGTGTAAGGACCGTATCGTGCCCTCGCAACTTGCGTTATCCATTCCCTTTTGAAATATTTTTTTTTAGATGATAAACGGGTTATATGTGAAAAAGTTTAAGCACATGATCGTCCGTCCCCTTTCTACGCACGTTTTCGAAGTCCTTTTTGACATGTTTTCTTCAAATTACACGAAAAGATTATACGTTTTGATTTGATTTAGTTAGTCTATATGTATTATATCTTAATAACTAATACTCTCATGTTTTTCAATACATCTTCACGGAACAGAGCGTCACGGACAACCGTTCGAGCGGACAGACTTCCGCGTAATGACCAGAAGATCTAAGAAACCATAGTTTAAATGTATTTTGGTTGCACAAGAAAATTGAATATAATCAAATAAATCAATAAATTTGTTGATATTAGTGTATACATTTTATAGTTAAAGCACTGTTTTACTGGGAAATATTTTTATTTTACAGAAAAACTTGTTTTTTAGTACAAAAAAATGATTTTAAAGTACGCTGATTTACGTAGTGTAAAAAATTTAAATACGCCATAATTAAGCTTCATTATAAAAATATGCAAAACAGGTGGTATAAGTACAGATATTTTCTATTAAAAAATATTTTTTATATATCTTTTTAATATTGTATACGATTACAAATGGAAAAAAATCAGGGGGTCGATTGACGATTTATCGAAAACTGCTATTTTATAAACAGTTTTAAAGTACAAATTACTTTTTTATTTAATATTTTAATGAAACAGGTGGAATACATCATACATGCATCTAATAAAAAATGATGACAAATATTTTTTTTAATGTGCTGTTACGTGCACAGGTGACTTTGAAAACACGCAAAATATTGAAAAAAATTTAAAAATCCCTCTCGGGCTCTTAAGGTCTAGTTTTCAAACATGTACATTATTTTCGTTATTTATTTTTGGGATGCCTCCTCCTACTTAAGCCAACGCTTTGGACAGCGTTATATTGTCCATCATCAGGGCAGATGTATGTACACACTGTAACACAACACGGCATAACACCCCAAAAATAAATAACGAAAATACTTTTGGCCGTGAAAATTAAAAATCATTTCTGATTGAAAAAAATAATCACCAAAACGGCGCTCTACAAATTTTCCAATTATTATTATTATCATGACTTTTTTTATTATTATCATAACTTTTTTATAACCACCTCCGTTTGGTAAGAAAAGAAAATAATTTTGTATTTATATTAGAATTCACTCAATTTGTATCGATGGATGTGTAAATAAGTTTAAAAAAGGATTTTTAACACAATTCTCCAGTGAAACTGATGAGGTACGAGAATTGTGAAATGGCAATACCCGAGGGCTCATAATGTCACGCTTTAGACTGTTTCACAGTCCTGGAGATTCGTTTTTGACTCCACAACATACGAAATAAAAAGGACAACATCTTTGAAAAACATAACAGCCAATCCACTACTCATATAATATACTCCAGACGGTACTCCATAACATTCACTTCACGCCAACTCTATCGAGGCTTAAAAAATCTTGAAATAACTTACATTTTTTAACTTTCGCCTTCTTACGATGGCAGCGTTTCACGTGAAGTTGATTTAATTCTTACATCACGAGATATACAATTGTCACTTATGACGTTAACTGTAAGAAACTGGCAGCTCTTCACGGGAAGGTGTTAGTATATAAAATATATGTACATTTAATATCGTTTAAACATCTCATGAACTGACAAAAATGCCTGCGTACTTCAATGATTGCTTTGAGAAAATTGCGTCAAAGAGATACCTTTTAGCTTTTTGACACTTCACCTGATGGAAAAATTTATTTCGGATAAAATAGTACATTATTTTATATTCGGTTTTACATAATTCAATATTAGATTTTTTATGCAATAAATTGTAGTAAAAGAAAATTTATTTTATAAAAATTATAAAAAAATGTATTACATTTATTTATTTGACCTCTCGTAGAGGGGGGGGGGGATAGATTAATTTATCCGTGTGCATAATATATCTCATAAACATACCTATTTATTACCGGTTGAACCAAGCAATTCGTTAACATTATGTGGACAGATAAGGTTCGTAAACCGTTGTTAAATGGACATTTGATTGCGATTTATACAATAAAATAGTATGCCAGTCAGAATTCAAAAACAACTGAGCTGATTTTAATAAAATAATTTTAATCATATTGATATTGAAACTAAATCCTACCTGAAATAACCTTTCAGTTCCCCATTCTTATAAATCATTTTACTCTATTTTGGTTATTTGTTTTTGGGATGTTATGCCGTGTTGCGCTGCCTCCTTCTTTAGCCAACGTTTTGGACAGCGTTCAGTGTCCACCATCAGGGCAGATGTATACTTGTTAGTGATGAAATGTCTGCTTATGTACTTCGAAGCAATACCGTGCTGAGCTGGTATTACATTTCACCATTAACAAGTACACAATTACAAATCTGCTCTGATGATGGACACTGTAACGCTGTCCGAAACGTTGGCCAAAGAAGGAGGTAGCGCAACACGGCATAACACCCCAATAACAAATACTTTTGGCCGTGAAAATCTAAAATCTAAAACTTATTCCTGCGAATGTTAATTCATTTTTCAGAAATTATCTAAAAAATCCTTTCATTGAATGTTAAAATTATGTGACTATTGAAAGGAATTGATTACGTGAGTAGCCAATTATTGTGCCTCTTTTCTTTACTCCGTCAAACCCACATATTGTACCTATAGTAGCTACACCTATAGGAACACCTTCGTCTGTTAGCTCATCGTGACACTTGAGATGCCTGCCATCGTTAACCTCGGTTTGATTTGCAGAAGCATTCTCTGCTGGCTGCCTCCACTAACGACCAGATGTGAGAGGAATAATTCCTGTTTAGAGTAATATTTGTAAGTTTCCAAGTCAGACTGTCTGTTCAGCCTTAATACGCTTAGTTTCGCTTAATTTGGCACAAGTTATGCGCTCAAAAGATACCAGAGCTGTCTAGCTACTAGCTGTGGCTCTAATGGCCATTTGCCATTATGCTGTTAGCGTTTACAGGACTCAAGTTCACAGCCCGGCTGAAAGAAGGGTAATTAGTTATAGTTTTCAATAGAGCCGTCTCAATACCTTTAAAAAGTTTGTTATTGGTGTCTGGCCTTACCGATCGTTCCGATGTGCTCGTTTTCGTTGGGCAAAGTTTGTAAAAAAAGTCGTCTGATCTCTTAACTACATTTTTTAATATTTTTTATTACTAAGGGATCGATTTTCGAACTTCGAATTTCGATCTTCATATTTGGCATGATCATAAATCGACGATAAGTGTCGTTTAGTGTTTTTTTTTTTTTTTTTTTAATTGAGCGTCCCCTGTTAACCGACGATTCCTCGTCAGATCTACAGCCCGTAAAACATAATGGTTATCAAAAATTAACCAAGTGAAGATAGGTAATAAATCGGCGGTCAACGGTACCCATTAAGTATCAAACTATTCAAGATGGCGCCGATCTCAGATTTATTACAATATAAAAGGTGCCAATTTTAAATGGGACGATGTCAAATGAGACGATGTCAAAACTGACGATGTCAATTATGACGATGAGATATCAAATAAAAAAAATAAAAATAAACCAAACCAAGTCTTTCAATTTGGGAGGCGGGAATGGGTACCCCGGGAACCTTTATTGGATAACCAACACCTCTGCCATAGGTCACTCCAAGTGGTTCGCTACGTTTGGTGATTTAGCAGGGGTGCCCGGGTTCATGGGGTAAGGTTTGTCTAGGTCTTGGAGGCGGGTGACCAGAAGACACTGAACCCCAGATTCCGACCCACCCCTTAAACTCTTTTCCTTTCCAGAATTCTCCTGCATTTCCTTTCCTTAAAAAAACCCTCCACACAGCATCCGCAAAGATGACACTAGCCCTAAGGGAGATTATTTTCCTCAGGGCCTCCTGCGTGGAGCTCATGTAAAAAAAATGAATAAATAAAAAAGTTGAACTGCGTCACGATGTTAACCTTCCGCAGAAGAAGATATTTCAAGTTTTGATTCCAGTCTGTGGTGAAATCTATTATTCATACATATCACTGTAGATTCTTTTAAAGTCATACGTTAGTAAATAAATATTAAACAATTTATAATCGCTTTTAGGCTTGAACACATTCTTTGGAGATAAATAAAACAAGATATTGTCATTGCCCGACATCTGGGCAAATGATTCTTACCCCGAGATTTCAGATTTGTAATTACTGTGACAATCATATTCAGACGGCATTAATTGTTATCAAGTCTGTTTCACGTTCCTTTGCAATGTATATTGATATAAGCCAGATTCGCATTTAATTAAAATATCAGCGAGAACATTTCTCGTCTCTTCAAAGGAGAAAAGCAAACTTCGGAATTAAAACACGGTGCGAATTAAATTTCTCGGAATTATTCGTCGAGTAAACAAACTTGTCAAATATAAGGCATTTAAAAAGCTCACAGTAAGATTTATGTTTAAATGGACAATATTTCTTGGAATTATGTTTAGTTTTTTTTATTTTGTCATGTTTACTTATTTGTTACTTAAAACGGGAAAACAAATCAAATATAATATCTACTACATATTACAATTACAGGACTGATAAAATTTGTTCTTAAATTAGATCCTTGAAGTTAAACCGAAGAAATTAAAATTAAAGAAATACTTTTAAGAAATTTAGAATGAATATAAATTATTATATAATGCGTAGATAATAGTTTATCGCCTTTCGAAATTCTTTTCACATCAGTTCGGAAATTTAAAATTACTATAAAAAAAAAAATCTGTTAAAATAATAAATATAGCGCAGGCTACATGTTCAATATTTATCACGATCTATATCACGATCCAACATCGATCCATGATCCATATGGATCGGAAGACTCCCTTAGACGTTCAACATTTATTGATATCAGCATATATTTATCAAATGACCGGTCAGTTGTTGAGTGGGTTTCGCGTTTGGGTCCCAACCAGCCGTCCCGTGTTCGATTCCTCGGCTGGCTAATTCCTTAATCACAACATAAGCACCATTTTCGGCTTTCTGTGGTGGTAGTAGAAGATTTGAAACATTTTTGGGTTATTCGTAACTCGGGAATGTTTGTCTTTCTTTTTATAGTACATATAAACGTTCAATAAATATTGTGATATTTATTGAACGTGTATACTAGCTTATTGACAGATCAAAATATGTATCATTGAATTTCTAGATTCCTGAATTTCGGATTGTGATTCACATCATGATAAAATAACGTCTATGCCTCAATATTTATCATGGTCCGTGGGTTCAGGATAGGGAATACAGGAATCTAGATATCCTGTGATCCATATTATGATCCGTCAAGACGCTAGTCTACACGTTCAATATTTTTTTTTTAAAGAAAGACGAACATTCCCGGGTTACGAATAACCCAACGATGTTTGAAAATCTCATACTACCACCACAGAAAGCCGAAAATGTTGCTTGTGTTGACATTTTGCTGGAGAACTTAGCCAGCCGAGGAATCGATCACGGAACGCTCGTTTGGGATCCAAATGCGATGCCCACTCAACCACTGACCGGTCGCAGATATTAAGTCCCATTTATCAAATATCACGATATTTGGTAAATGGGACTTAATATCACGATATTTGATAAATATCTGCCATCACAATAAATATTGATCATCTAGGGGAGCCCTCCGATCCACGTGGATCATGGATCATTGATGGATCATGATATAGATTGTGATAAATATTAAACGTGTAGCCTACGCGTGTACATTATTTTAATAGATATTTTTTTATTGTCATTTAAAATTTTCGAACTGATGTGACGAGAATTCCGACAGGCAATATATTACCTATGTTTGTATGGTGATTATGAGATTAGTTTCGCGTTTCTATTTTGGTAAAAATTCATTTCTTGTCTAAAAAGGCCTTTCAAAAACATTATTTTTTACACTAAAAAGTTACCAGCTGTTGAAATTAAGATCATCTCTTATTCTACTTATAATTTCATGTATGTAAAAATAAAAATGAAATTTGTATCTTCCAGAAATGTACCAGATTTATCTTTTATTATTATATATTTTTCACTCTTGGTTTTAGTGGGTTCATATTTATCCACGTGCAAAAGCAATTGCCCAAATAAGTTTATTGATCTGGAACGCGTACCTAGGAAGTTGTTCGAGTAACTAAATTAAGCAAGACACAATCAATTATCCAAACATTGAATAATAAATGGGCCGTTTTGCGGGTCGGTCTATTTTCTCCCTTAACAGACGCCGATGCTAAAGTTTGCCAGCGCCAACACCCAACCCTTATTTACCAGACTGACGTGCAAACCACACAATTGAAACTTTTTACCCGGGAAGCCGACGCGCGGCGCCCGGGGGCCGAATTGATTTCCCTTCTTTACACTGTGCCACAAAGTGTACTGCAAATAGCTTAATTTTGTCAGAATTTTCGGAGCAAATAGACGAGTTTCTTCGACGTTTTAGTATATTGTGGCATTGATTTATTTTAAACAGTTAATCTGGTTACCACTGGCTTATTATTTGACCCAGGAAGCCAAGCATAAAGTCAATGTATGTTTTATTACAAAAAGTAGGTATCCTTGTGAAAATACAGAATGAAAACATGAAACAAAATAAAATATTTAACTAATAAAATGAAATTTTTAGATGGTGTTAGTCATAAGTCATAACCTATAATTAGGATGTAGGCCACTATGAATGTTGGGAAAGTTTATTTTAAATTTTATTTGATTTATTTTTGTTATTTCGTAATTTATTCATTTAAAATAATATATGACGTATGCATGTATAATTTTTGTGAATACGCATTTTTAATACCGCACAAGAGTCCCAACTGCTCCCAACCACCCGGAGCCAATGATACTATGGCATCTGAATTTGGGGTTTGTTGTGAGGTTGAAGTAAGTGGGAATTGGAAGGAGATGGGAAAGAGAAAGGTGGGGTAGTACCTGGCTATTCGCCAAAGACGGCTGAAGCCATTTCACAAACTATTTCAATTCTGAATGGTGAACCAGGGCGGCACTGAAATCCACTCTGGAAGGTGCCTTTTTTTTAATTTGCCAGCAACCCGGGCGTTTATTGAAATAAAATATATCATATACAAACAACCTCAACTAACCCGCCTCACTGAACTATGTCGGTTCTGAGACGGGTACATATATATGCATGTAGACGCATATACACACATATAAACATACATACACATACGTATACGCACGTTTGCACTGCGTGCGGCATGCCTTAAATATACCTTTAAAATTAAATTGTGAAAACACAAAAACAATCCAATAAAATCTACTTGCGCCCGCCGGGTTTTTGAACCCGCGACCAGATCATTAATCGAGAGTCGTGTCCCTCGGCCACGGAGGCCATCGGTTATAAAATTATATAGATGAAACAACGCCAATATAACATAATATAATCATTCTCCAAACAAGCTAGCGTTCATAAATACCAACATAACCATTTCCGTTCTGAAAAGAAAGGAATGAAACGTAATGTACGAGTATTGTGGACCTTTGTTTGCTCTATTGAATGTGCTCGCCAGTTTGTGAAATCAGCAAATACGGTGGAAAATAAGTTTTCTTTCCTCGTGTAGAGATGTCTCCTTGTCCGTGAAGGAACACGAGACAGATTGCCCTAGAGAAATAGACAAACTCCATTATAGTGTCGGTTTTTTTATACCTCACATTCCGATAAACTGTTGATATGTTAGGCTTAGTTCTGATTGATAATATGTATTATAACTAATATTATATGGCTTGTCGTTAGTGGTTGTTTATTCTTGGCGCGTTGTTTTCTGTATTCGCCTTCCTGATGTCGTTTGTTCGCACATTTCTCGTGGAGACAGTATCTGTTCCGCAACTTACAATTATTTTTTGTTTATTTTTTATTTATTGTAATTTTTCGTTTTACGCCTAGTCATTTTATTTATTTATGTATTTATGTTTGGAATATTTCTATAGGTAAAGGTACCATGAAATGTAGTTGAAAACTAGAATTGCGATGTGGGTTTTTGATCCAAAAGTTTGACTGTTCTTCTTTTAAATACAAATTCTGGGATTTGGCCTCTCAGTACAAATTCAAAATAAAAAAAATGTGATCCATACTATACTATATACTATAATATTATAAATGCGAAACTGCTCGAGTTTGTTTATGACCTTTTCACGCATAATACAATATAAAAACTTTAATAATTCTTTCACCAATATAAAGCTAAATTATATACGCAGACTACAGGTTGTATATGATGGTAAGCTCTGGCGTTATGAAATTATAAATATTAATATATTATATTTGTTATACGTTTTCTGTCGCTAACAAAAGCGAGTTTTTGCTAACGTCAGAAAAAATCTTTTCCATGGAAACAATGTTGATATATTTTTGGGCTCTATGCTGGTAGGCACTCAGTCTACTGGTCAGCTACTACTGCAGAAAATTTAAATATTAGAATTCGTTTTTTTTTTTGGACAAGCTTGGAATAAATGTCAGATTTGAGTTCCTGTATTAAAAATATAATTCGTAACGATTATAAAGACTGAATGATAAATAGGGTATTTTTTTATTATATTAACGAACTTCCAAATATTTAAATAAAAATAAACATCCGAAATGTTTCTAAGCGCATAAATTCCGAACGAATGAACTAAATTGGATAAGTTATTATTTTTTTCTTTGAGCTATAGCATTATGAAATTTAGGTGGTAGGCGAGATGTTTGAAAACTGAATGTAAGGGAATGAATATATGGAATGCGGGAGGGGATGGGGGTGGGGTGGGGGGGAGATAATTGATAAGTGCTAGCGCTACAGTAATTTCCCGTAATACCATGCGAGCGAAGCCGCGGGGAAAAGCTAGTAGTTAATAAATAGAGATAGTTATAGTGTTGATTGGCTATCTCGAGTCAAATGGTACTATGAAGTTGTGCGTATATATATATATTTCTTTTACATTAAATAAGATGCATTTAAGCAGCAAAAAGAACCTAATAACAATATTTCAAAATAACTAAATATTAAAAATGTGTACAAGTATTATTATGTCTTGTCGGTCGGTATTAGTTCCTAGATAGGCACATTGTCCGTTCTAAGGAACCAAAATCTGGTGAAAATGCCAGAAATGTGTTTTATAAAAAAAGTTCTTACTTATGTGCCATTAATACCCTACGTGCCAATAATAACCTTATAAAATTTTAAGTGACATTATCAGACTCCATCCTACACAAGCCAATCAACTATTTAGTTATTAATAAACCGATGCAGGATATTTTGCATGTCTTATTTAATTCTGGGGGGATTTTTAAACAATTTCGGTCCCAAATGTGTATGTGATATCTATTATATATATATCTATTGATATTTTGCCGTATTGCTCCATGGGACCACGAGATGTAGACCACGTATGTGTATGTATATTGCCTAATCAGTAGAAGGTACAGGTTTATACAGAATAGTTTGTACATTTGTACAAAATATAAACAACTAATATATTATTATGGGCTACAGATAAAAGTTGCAATAGGTTTCAATACATAAAATAACGCATATAAGACACTAGAAATGCCTTCTGTATACATTTGTATAGAAACAAACCAATTAGCCCAACCCCTAAGCGTTCCATCTCACTTACACTCACTTGAAATCGTAGATCTCATCCCATTAGAATTTCGAAAACACAGTTTTGTTTGGAAATATAGCCCCAATTTCAGTCACAAACACATCCATAAGGCATTTCTTGTGTTATTTTTTATTCTATAATTTAATGCCACTCATTTGAAAACGGAATAAACCTTATCTCCATCTTGTATGCTAAAAATGATATGTTAACTTTACTATTCACGCTTTTTAATAATGGCACATAAATTATAAAGCCCCCTCTTATTTTATTTATTTATTTATTTTGAGAAACATTACATATTACATTGTTATAATGAGCTTTGGCTGTCCAACTAGGCAATTTGCACGTTTTAGAACAGTCAAAATGAACAGATATTTTACATAAAAATAGTGTGTTAACTATTTATATGTAAAATATCTCTTAAACTTAAATATAACACTTGATAAAAAATATTAAGGTTTTGATGGTAGATACAAGAAGTTACTTATAAGTGTAAATTATATATTTATCAATAGAAAATAAAATATATAGAAGAGAAATAACAAGAACATTCCAAAAGAAAAATAAAAAAAGTGTTTTTTTATTGGCACTTATGCTCTTCAACCAATTCAAGAAATTTTAGTATTGATTTTGATGAATTAATCAACTCGAAAATCAAAAAATGGGTAAGAAAAAAAAATAATGGATTAAAAAAGAAAAAAGAAAGTAGAGAAAAGAAAATGCAAAGAAAATTTTTTTTGTAGTTTTTGAACGTAAATTGTATAAAAATAATATTAAGGTAAGGAATACCAATATAATACCAGTATTATGTTAGCTAGATCCTTGAAAAATTAAAATAACGGGGAGAAAACATTCTACTACACCCTCAGATGAAAACGACAAGATTCTGTTCTTATCTCTCAAAGCAACATCCTTAAATTTAACTTTCACCCCTCCGTGAGAAAAACGTGAAAACCGTATCGAGTGTTTCTCGTTGAGTTGTCAGTTTATAAATTCGACAGCGTAATTTGGTATTGTTACAAAATATGATGAAGGAAACATGACTCGCTACATCGCAACCCGTCATCGCCTTTCGCTACATCGCGATCGCTTCATCGCCACTTGCTACAGCGGTCCTCTGCTCAGTGCGACCTCGATACCTCACTGCTTCGCCACTTTGCTTGGCACCATAACGAAGTGCTCTCTTAGCTTTAATCCATTAGCGACCGCCCGTAAATTCGTGGGTCCCATCCCTAAAACATGCCCACCCCATTAGAGGAGCGTTTTACAGCCCCTGTTAAAAAAATCGGTAGCTGCGTTGCCATTTTTGTGAATGGACAAATCCAAATTGTATTTTAAGGCTTCTGGTTTTGGTGTTAATTTTTTTAAGTGAATTACGTACAAACAGTCCTAATGCAATTGCTTATAATATGTAGATCATCAAATATTTTAGAAGTCGTGGTAGTCACTACAAAGCGTTAGCTCAATTCCTGATAATAATAAAATTTATTCGAACCAACCCAAATTTACAGTGAAGAATAATATTTTTGTTGATTTTTCCGGACAGTTTGTTAGGTATTGTATTGTATTCCAGTGAAGATATACGAAAGTTTAGAGTAAGAAAAAGATTAAAGATGGGAGGAAGCAGAGAATTTACATCATGTGTGAAAACACTTTATCTAAACTAAGCGACAAATATAAAATAAATCACTCCAAAGTCAAAGTTTAAAATTAAGAAAAATACCAAGAATAAATACCAACCATCTTGTAAAATTTTGCAACGCTATGTAAGATTAAAACGACACTTATGTAAACAAAACAAAATATTTAAAAAAAAATCAAATTAAGTCAAGTGAAAACAAGAGATTCGAGAAATTTTGTAAACTTCTGAGGGTTAGCGCTAAATACGTATGCCCAGAGTCTTGCCACTACAATGGATGTTTTATGATCGACACAATGGTACAAGAGGTCGAGAGAAGGTTATGTTGGTTCTTTGGAAAGGATTATGGAAAGTTTTTGATTTTGATTGTGGTTAAGAGGGAAGATTTTGTATGGTTATTATTAATAATTTTGAAAAAAAAAATTGATTTCATTTTTGTCAAAAGATATTCACACCAACATAGTCTATTCCTGACCGTGCCCATGTGTTCAGTTAAGTTAAAAACCAAATTGTATTATCATAAGTAATTGTGGTTTCTTTATTCTTTTTGTATTGAAAAGGCATCCATCATAGATAATCGTATAAAAATACAATTCGATGCGATGTTTCTATTTCAAAACACCGTATGTCACCTTGAGAGCTATTTCGGGTTGTATTGTTTATTTGTTCATCCAATCATTTTAACACAGCCCAAACAAAATGACTGGAACTAATCAAATGCGCCGTTGGATTATTATAGTTTAACTAATATATATTGCCAGCTTGAAAGGTCAAATAAATCCTGAGAATGCTTACCGTGATAAATAGTAGACTTGGATCGTTCCACTTAGGAAAAGGGATATTTCAATACTTGTATTAAATCATTGTTTCGGGGAAGGAACTTTAATCAGAAAATGTTATTTTATGAAGGGTTTTTGGTGTAAAACTTTTGCATGCCTATGCAGTAAAACCGACTCTAGCGTGGCAAGGCAGGACGACGCTCTTGCAAGGAACTAAGCTTCATTCGACCAGCTTCGTGACTCCTCGGCTCTTTGGCTCGGACGACAAAACTGTATGCGGGTTCTTCTTACACGGCATGACAGAACGACGCTTCGATCGCTCTGTTCTCCACTCTTTCGATGTTTCACATCTGCCAGGCGTCAATTTTTCAAAATGTTTCGTGTTTTTATTGGCAGAATTTCTGATATAATATTTTAATAATTTCTGATATATTATTTTCTGATATAATTAAGATTAAATATTTTAAGGAAAATGGGCTAGCCGTATCAAGAATTCATTATTTTATTTCTAAACTTCACTGGGTATTTTATTTACAGTTTTTTATGAACAAAACTTATAAATTTTCCCTGGTTTGAAGATTAATAATATATAAGGAATAGTTATGTTAGGTGTATTTAGTATTTTTTTTTGTGTGGTTGGCACATCCCAAAACTGTCAATTGTAATTTTATGTATTTTTTTTGCAGAATTCATGCTTTTATACCGATGTCAAATCAATCGGTTTCGGCAAAGCTTCGGCAAAAAAAAATTGTGATAAATTATCGTACAATTTCAAAATATTTAAAAAATAAATATGTTTGTCTCTGAGAGACGAAGGGAAGGGCGAATTATTCCTTACGATTTTAAATCATAAAAAAAATGTGCAAATCAAGAAACGCGTAATTTATATTCGAGCTTTTAGAAAAAATAAAACTTAGAAACATCGTATGAAAAAAAGTTCATGAAATTTAATCAAATAAACATTAAAAAGCATTATAAAATAGTGATTTAAAAAACCGATTTTAATCAATTTCAAGTTAAAAGTGGATATCACTTACTTTAATAAACTATTTAGACATTTTCTGCTCAAAGGCCATACAAATAATAGTTTATTTTATTTATAACGATTTTAATAATAAATAATTATTCAGAAAAAAAATTATAAGAATCAATACTTACCGCTTCCCGAATTTCAATCCAAAAATTTCGAACCCTATTTTTCCGGCAACTGAAATAACAGCATCGCAAAGATCTTATAATAGAGTTGACCAAAATATATTAATTCTTAAACAATAGCTGTGCAAATACTGTAAGAGTTATTTTGCTGCATCATCCACAAACATGTTCTTTTACACAGTTTAGATAATAAAATGATAGTTCGTCTTGGGATGGATCTGATACGCAAAACAAGACACCTTTCAGGACGTCAATCTCAAACATCCTAAACAGTTATGCAGTGATTTAAGAGTAAAATTTTGTAGTTATTATGGTAAATTTTGTAGTTGTTACGGTAAATTTTGTAGTTGTTACGGTAAATTTTGATCAAGTATTAGGTAGGACCTGCCATCACTAGAAACATTATTTTATTCCACACTTAATTCTAACCACGATTATTATTTAAAAAGCCAACATTTATTGTTTAAAAAAATAGCAATGCTACTGTTTACTTAAAACTAATTACAACAGTAGACATAGTTTAATAAATTGCAATTTTAATGGTATTAATTTAGACCATAGGTTTCCAACCTTATTTTGCCCACCGCCCACTTCGAGAATGTTTTTTTTTCTAACGCCCCCCAATTGTTTTTACTTACCCATCTGTCGCGAATCTGAAACAACTATTGTCACGATTATATTTACCACAACGTATGGAGGTAGTTTGCTACCTCATTCCTTCTTGTATTCATGATACAGGGTCAATTCTTAATAATAATCATCAAGTAAGAGTATTAGTATGTGATAAACGTGTTTTTTGCCATATTTTTTTTAGACCATATTTTTTTAACTGGCCGTCGTGTAAAAATGTATGCTTTGTCATCGCAACTCCCCCTAGTTTTCCTCAATGCCCCCTAGATTTCTCTGAGTCTTCTACCTCCCCCCTGAAAGCATTAAACGCCCGTAAGGAGGCTTTATCGTCCACGTTGAGAACCTATGATTTTGACAAATTAGAAATTTGAAAGAGCGTAAACATGAACTTAAATATTATATAATCAAAACATATTTTTAAATGACCCGTTATTAAGCTTGTTCCTTTTGTAAATTATAACCCATTACCCTCCCCTCACCCCCCTCCCACTAAGAATTCTATTAATTTTGAATTAAATTGGTGCAACAAAATATGATATGATTGAAGAAATTATTTTTCTCTTAAGATACTCGTACTACACAAAAGTACACAAGAACACAAACAAAAAGAAACATTCGAATCAGCCCGTGTATTTTTAATACGGCGGTAATCGATTGAGCATTTTTAAAGGGGACGCGAATTTGCGGGTTGCTTGAGGCGTACAGATCGAGTATTTGCGCCTAATCCTCGTACTATCCGGCTTATATCTCACGGCTGATGAACACAGAACGTATTATGAAGTAGGGGCGGGCAGGAAATCTCACGGTCGGGCGGACAACTTAACGAATCGATATCAACAGGAAACAAGTTACGTACATGGCTATCTGCCGTACTTGGCTACTCGCTGCTAGTCTGGCTCATTTTATATGCCTGCCTTCCATGCTATGGTGAAAATAACTCAGGAAATAAATAAATAAAACACTGCCGTCTTCTACACTCGGGTTTAAACGTTCAAATATTAATAATTATCTCATGAATTTCAGATTCAATTTATAATAACATATCATTAGTATGAAAAAAATTCATTCAAATTTCTACCACCTCGGAACAGGCTTAGCCTGGTGAGGTGGTTGGTAAATAATACAATTGAATTCAGAAAATTTTATTTTTGATTTCAAAGCATTTGGTATATCTGTAAAAAAATAACTGAAAATCTTTCAAACATTTTTTAAGTGTTCTTTTCCAAAAATCGCCATATTGTGTGTTTGTCACGAACCCTAAAAGTAAATATAATTTAATTGTAAATAATAAAAAAAAATAATAAAACCATAGTTAATAATAAATTACTTTGCAGTTCTGTGAATAGCAGACATAACTTCCAAAAAAGAATTCTTCTAATTTTCTCTTATTTAATAAATCAAAACTAAAACTTCCGCTGAAATCATTAGATTTTGTAAGTAGGCACTTAAATACCTACTTACTAAATTAATGAATGCGAAGATAGATCACATTTGAAAAAATAGTATTTACAGACCCATTAAAACGGCCGTCATTTTTAACCGGAACCGGAACGAAACAAACAAATTCACAAAAAGACGATGTGCAAAACGCTCGAGAAGTCTTATTTTTCGCTACAACCAGTCAATGATCCGGCTTTACGAATATAATTTGCTAAACTTTTTCAATTTTTACTATTGAAGGCTACGTAACTATTTTAAGCTTCCATCACGAGCTAAGAAGTTAAGTATTTTCCATTTAAATGTCAAACTGAAAGTAAGACACCACATTGTCTATTCCATAAATATAAATAATTAAATTAATAAAATAAAAACTTACCTAAAAAGAGTGTTGGAACTCGGGCAAAATAGGGACAATAATTTCTAGTAATTCATAAAGGAGTGACTCGGAAAAAAAAATTTAATATCTAATTGTGAAAGAAAAAAAATCTACCATGACATTGATTTATTACAAAAATTATTATGATAAAAGATTATTTGCAAAACGGATCGTTTTTCTATGATGAAGATATATTATATTCTCCAACCAAATCTACTTATTTGCTCCATTTCCTTGGGCACAGATCGGTGTACCATTATAATATTGCCACAAAGTCGAGGCTGCGAGGGAGATGTACGGGGAGAATGTTTTATTTTATATGGCGAGGCCAAATAGCGAGAGGAATGTGACTTGACAAGGTAGATATTTATTAGGTTGTACAACTGCCTACCCATGCGGAAATTCTTTATGTGCATCGATGAGAACACAAAAATATTTCAGAGATACAATGTATCTAGTAAAATAATGAAGTGTAGTATTTATGTCATGTTTCTTCTACAGGAATTCTAATAATATGTTATGAAATAAGTGGGTAGTGAAAATACTTGTGAAAAATTTTAGCAGTATTCGAAAATCATCTTCAGATTGGTACAATTTTTCCTTAAACTGTGATACATATTAGCTGAACTTCCCGACATTGCCCGAGTTTTACGAATCGTTATTTGAAATCAGATAAAGACAGTAATTTTGCACTTATTTAAACGTCAAATGTGCAAAATTTTATGATAGGAAAAGGGGATGTGGTGGTTTTTAGAAATCTCTTGTAAACAGTGACCATCCTCTTGTTTTGAAGGTCAAGTGTGCAACATTTCACCAAACCATAGATTTGAAAAAAAATCATAGTCACCCTCACACTATTTGTTTTAATAAATAGATATTCATCTGTAGATATATTATCACATAGATTTGTACTGATGATGGAATCTGTAATGCTGTCCGAAACAAAGAGGTAAGGCAACACGACATAAGACCCCAAAAATAAATAACAAAAATACTTTTGGCTGTGAAAATTTAAAATCATATCCAATCGACGTAATTTTTGGGTGACACAGGTGTTAAAAAATGTTTTTTATTTAAATTATATGTAAACGTTTCGTTTTTTGTTTATTCGTTGAACCCCTATTTTACAATATTTGAATGGAACGACAATAAAATAGAAGTTTTGTTTATATTGGGTGATATTTTCCTAAACCATTTTAATAGTCAATGGTCGAAAGAACAAGAAAAATATTATGAGGAAGAGAAATAAATTTTAAAGCAAAATATTCATTCGATTGTCGTACAAAAAATACAAAAACAATGTTATTTTCAAGAAAAAAAGAGCTACTTATCAGCAAAAGAGGTCGAAGGGTTCAGATAAAGGCCGGCTACCAGGAACCAAGAAAAAAAATGGACTGTGATGTACGTAGGTTAGCCAATTTAAATAATATTAACGTAGCAGAATTGAAAATGACATGTAGTGAGACATTCAGAGAAGTACAAGATCTTGCATCTCACAATGCAGGGATAGATTGCCGTAAGTCGGGACCGTGGAAGAAGAGAACATTATGGCTTAAAAACTTGAGACGATGGTTTGGCCAGTCTACTGAAGAGCTGTTCACAAAGTCCGAATAGCCAATAATATGATAGCCAACGTCCCTTGAACGGACAGGGCACGAGAAGAAGAAGAAATTAATAGTAGAAATTCATGCAAGAATGCGCATTGCATCAAAGAATAGTGAAATTCAGATCACGGGAGCCGATATTTTTTGTTTAAATTCTTAAACCTGGGAAAATTCATCTCTTAAAACGGCAAAGGAGTCTTTTTAAACACATTGTAAACCACCCCATAAATCTAAAGTGTATTAATCATTGGAAATTAACAGAAACAACAATGAACTCACTCCCTTTAAATGTTAAGGAAGCTAAAAGTCTTGCGTTTTTCCGTAGACTATGTAATATATTGTGACGTCCAAACTTCAGTACGTAGATAATAGAATATTTTAGAGTAGTTTTAGATATAAACATTTTATAGCGAAATAAAATATGGTTCCATGCCAACTCAGAACCAATTCAACTCAACAACTTTTTGAAAAATAATTTGAAAAAATATAATATAGCCCATAACCTAACCTATAAAGAAAAATTGAAGGGTGAAACCGGGGTTCCAACGCATAAAATATTTTCAAAACATTGAAACATTGGGGCGTGAACATACACATTTGTGTATGCATACAAAATGTTTTGCTTTCCGTAGCTAATGGTGTTGTTTTTTTTTAAATTTTCCAATACTTGAAAACATTTTATTCGGAAAGACCCGCACTGAGAGAGTAAGATAAACATAATAATTGTTGATTGGTGATGGTTCACCATGATAATGAGTAGAATGAGAAATAAGGAATGACTCGTATATAGAATGTCTTGCTTTAGCACTACTTGCGACCTCCTCGGTGGTGTTCTAACCCCAGTGCGTCCGCCAGCCGCATCAATAAATATGTAAAACAGTCTTCTTAGTCTGTTTTCCGTTATAAATCATAACTGACTGCTTAAAAAAGGGAAAAACTTCATCGGAAAATGAACAGAATTATTATTAAACGGCTCGTGTAAGACTGCGTTGGCGGAACGTTACACTCGCTTTGGCAGTTGGTTTGGTCGGAACACTTTCAAAACAATATGTGGTTTAAAATATATTTTCTAGAAAAAACTTTACCCATTTCCTAAAGTATGCGCATTGGATATGCCGATGGAAAACATACGTCAGAACTTTCCTTATTGTAATTCACTTTTTTTGAGGACTTTGTTCACTTTATTCCGTGAGAGATATGTACGTATTGCTAATTATATGCGAAATGTACATTAACATACGAGTATTTTTAGGGTATTGTCAAAAAGAAAAAACGACTTGCAAAAATAGGAGAAGTATCTGCGAACTTAAAAAAAATTTTTAAGGTTTGAAAAAAAGATTTCGTTCGCTTTTAAGCCGCCACTACCCGAATTTCTACCGATTTCTTGCAAATCACCCTTGAACATTTGAAGTTTTTGAGCTCTTAAAAAAATATATGTTATTTTTTAAGATAATATCTATACAACCTAATTTGTTTATCATTTAAATTTCATGTTTAATATTGGTTATCGTGACATAAACAGCTCGTTGGACCTTTATGGACTTAAACCATTAAAAATTAGAAGAGACTCTGCAGATATAATATATCTTCATAAAATTATCAATGGTGTTATTGATTGTTCGCCCCTTTTGGCTGAGATTAATTTTAGAGTCCCAGGTGTTAGAACCAGAGAAAAATCACTTTTTCATCTTCAAAAATGTTCTTCTAATCTCAGACAAAATGCTTTTATATTCAGAACATGCAATGTATTTGATGAGAATTTTAATAATATAGACATATTCTCATGTAATTTAAGTACCTTAAAAAAGTATGTCATAGCCAACATTAAATAATTTTTTGACCGTGTTGCAAGTTACCATGTTATTGCTGTGATTCCTTTCCAGTTGCATACTTGTCATTCGACTTAACTATTGAGTTGTAGGTGTGTACAATGTACATATTATTATTATTGCTGTTTTGGAGTGAGAATACTTCATGTTGAAATTTAGTAAGCAGGTTATTATAGTTATATTGTGTTTTTATATCTTTTTTTTGAATAATTTTTATATTTTTGTTAAGTTCTTACGGGTACAGGACCCTTACTTTTTTGTTTTACTTTTTTAATTATAATTTTAATTATGTGAAAATCTATCATTGGATATTATGTATTTTATTAAGGTTATTATTATAAGTGTAAAATATCTGTTGATTTTCCAAAATAAATAAAAATAAAAAATAAAAATAAAAACAACCCTTATGCCGAAACGCAAATCATATGAAATTTAATTAAATGAAGACATTATGAGCGAAACTCAATCGAAAATCTGGAAACAGAAAAATCAGAAAAAGATATTGGCACCTCTGGGACTCGAACCCAGGACCTCCCTACTTTCCGGGTTGGGGCTCTTATCCACTGAGCTAAGGTGTCGATATCCAATTCGGTCACTTTTAACTGTACCATACTTCGACTAAGAACCACCCATATTATCTTCATTTTTCTTAACGCATATTTTTATTGGCTGCCATCTTTATGAATGATTTCCAACCCGGAAAGTAGGGAGGTCCTGGGTTCGAGTCCCAGAGGTGCCAATATCTTTTTCTGATTTTTCTGTTTCCAGATTTTCGATTGAGTTTCGCTCATAATGTCTTCATTTAATTAAATATTACAGTTTGAGGTTTTACTCATAAAGTTAAAATAATAAATAATCATATGAAATTCCTTCGATAGAAAAAAATCGCAAAGTATGCTCCGAAATTTTTTATTTTCAAGCCTGTCTCTATTATTTAACAAGTTATATGTATGAAAAAATTCACAGTGCTTCTTTGAATGTTGTTTTAGACAACTCCCGCGAGATTTTTGCTTTATTCTAAACGAGTCGTGTTTTGCACTATATATTGCGTCATATACCTACATAAATACTCCTTTCGAAATAATGTTATTTTGGGTTTTCTGAGTGACACAGATTCACCAGGTTCCCGCTTGTACTAAGATATTCCTGACTATGTATGTAGGCCGTCATACTGGCCTTAATAATATGATATACATATCAGAAATTTATATAAAACTCTAACAATAAAATGCTCTCGTTTTACGGTTGAAACTTCTTTAGTTCATGATTCAAAAAAATAATGTAAATACAGAAGTCTTCGAAAAATTCGCCGTTTCAACAGAGAATTTACTAACGACCGTGTTACGCCATGTACATTTACGTAGCACGAATTTCTGAATTTGTATTCACTGGAATTAATTCTACGTATGAAAAGGTTGAACGCAAATGAGGCAACTTGTAATGATTCAAAGGAGTAGCAAATAAGTTAGTATTTCCGGTTTTGGCTTTCCAGACTCTTTTCTCGCTTTTTTCTCGATACGAATTACATTACACGGGAAATCATCGCAGAAGTAGGCTCTACAGCAGTGGATAAAATATAATAAATCTCACATTTTATTTATTTACCCCACTTTTGTTGAAAGCCTTTGCTTGGTATTATTTAACGAGCGTATGCAAATCTCAAAAATACGCGTGAAATTTCAAAGTCGTTTTAAGGGGGTATTCTAGTCTAGAGGCACGAATTTCGGGCCATTTTTGCGAACTCTGTGAAAAAGAAATAAAGAACTAAGCCTTAGTTTATATTTTTTATCATTCGTTTATTTATATTTTAAAAATACATACTAAAATTTAAAAATAAATTAAGAACTCGAAAAGTTATCGGCTGATGAAGTGGGGGGTTAAAAAAAGGGATGTCCTGGCGAGCATAGTTCCAAACCTTTGGTCATCTGAAATAAAAATCTAATGGATTCTTAATCAGTAAGGATGTCGCTATCTCCCATTTCTCGGAAAAGTACAAAAAATAAATCACAAAATGGCAGCCGTTTGAATAACGTCTCAAAAAATCACGTTTTTTTAACAGTTACAATTTTTTTTTTTAAATAGTAAAAATAATAATTTTGACTTAAATCTGCTAGATTATTATCTAGCAGAGGAATGTATAGATAAGGTTTACATACAAATCAAATAAATCGGTTCAGTAGAACTTGAGATATCGTGCACGCCAGTTTGAAAAAAGGTAGTTTCGATAAAAACGCGTTTCAAGATTGGAAAAGAAAGATTGATGATGTCATGGTTTGAAGACTATTAAATATTGTTTGCCTTTGTAAATATAATGGTTGAACATTTGTTGTCTTGAAAAAATAGAAATTTGGATGTTATGTTTATGCCTTAATGATGAGTTAAGTTCATTGAATAAGAAATATAAAATGTTGTTTTTTTTTCATTTATTTATTATCATTAACTGTAAAGTAGGTTGCACCGAACTAGTTCATTAAGATGTAATTGTCTCTATTTGCTTTCTTCTTTACAATTTTAAATATTATAAATATGTTTTTTTACTTCAAATGTTAATAGATGTATATTGAGATAGAACCTGCAGACAAGCAGCCGTGTGGCAGCTTCGCGGGACTACCTATTTATTTTCAATTCTATTGTATTATGTTAAGTATGTTTATGTTAGAAATAATAAAAAAATAAATAAAAAAAACTCGAAACTAACTTGAACTAAATACTAGAACGAAAAGATTTAAAATAAACATTTTGTAAATATTATATTGGTACAGAGTAAAAGAAATGTTTTATGGGGTAATTCATTCGCAGGTAGTCGGGCAACGTCTACCGTCTACGAGTATATTGTTAGATTTGTTTCGGTCGTTCCAGTTTAGTTGCCGCGTCACCAAAATTGCCCCGGTAAATAATTGTAATTTTGAAAAATCCCTCTGAGGACATACTCTTAATTGTCTAAACATTGGAAATATAAAAAAAAGTGTTGCACCAAAATCGCTGTAACTCAGTAAATAATTGGAATTTTGAATAATCTCTTAAATGTCTAAACTTTGAAAATATAACAAAAATTCAATTTTTTCAAATTTCTAAACAGTAATACTCCCTTAAGCGAAGTGTTTACTAATCTTCCGGAGGCTTTTATATATATTAATTTAAAAAAAAATTGCATTGATTTTTGTGTTAAAAACCTTATTTATTTAAAACTTCGTCATCTAGAAATTACGTAAATATGCTGAAACATTTCTGAATTCTTATTCGTTTTATTTTATGTATTTGATAATTGACAAAATTATCCAATAGATCCGAATAGTCCAAAGTGCTTAGAAACGCCTAAAATTACACACATTATTTTTTAAATTCTCTTCTCCTAACCTTTTGAATGTGAATGTGTCAACCATATATCGACCGGTTAGTGGTTGAGTTAGCATAGCATCTCGGTCCCACCCAATCGTCGTGAGTTTAATTCCTCCATCTCGACACAAGCAACACAAGCAATTTTCCGTTTACTGCGGTGGTAGTAGAAGATTTTCAACTATTGTTAGGTTATTCGTAACCCGGAAATGTTTGCCTTTCTTTAAGAAAAATAATTATATGTAACACCCACGTTGGTAAGATAATAGATATGTTTAGCGATGGTCCCCAGAACTTATCTAAATTTCTCAAATCTCTCGTAATCCATGTAGTATTTCTCTATGTACACTTCTTTCATTCATAAAGCCTTAATAATTTTTGTACTTGTATTGTTGTACAACCTAAATGGAAGGTTGGCATTTATTATACATGTTTATTTTTTGTAATTTTTTGTTAACCCTCTGTCTATATGCTATGTAAAAAAACACAAATAAAAATAAAAGTTGACAGTTAAAAAAATATTCATGTTAAATACCTAGTTGCGTTTTCTACCGGATTTTCGAGAAGAATAATAAGCGCCTTTTAACTTTTTAACGGAAATGTGTTATGATTTTAATTGGTCTAAATATATTTGCTGCTTCGTAGGTCTATGCTAAAGTTAAAAAAAAAACGTTAAAACTATAATCGAATATTATATTTTAAGAGCCACTGAAAATTTTACAATTATTTCTATATTAAATATCTCCAAAACAATATTTTTAACAAATATTCTTCACTTCTCGTTACTCAGCTTTGATTGTACTGTAAAATGTTTAAATTATTTATTAATTGCTCTGGAAACGAGCTTAATTAAAAAGCTAAACCCTTTTCACGAAAAATTTTTCCGCAACATTTTTAAATTACTTTTTTAAGGGAAGACGGGTTCTTAAAAATAAACGATCTATTAGAAAAATAAAACACCAATTCAGAATAAAATGAACCAGTGAAAAGTTGTATCTCAGGGTCGGAGCCTCTGTCGGTCGGGAAGAACTGACTTCAAAGCGAGCTGTGAAATAACAATACATAAGATGATGTCTTTACCCCACATTATCCATTTTCATTTCGTCTGCACAGGTGTTTCCTAATATTTCGTAAATACTTTAATTAATAGTTTAATATCTTGCAAACCCCTTTATTTCCCGGCAATTAAATGCCTTGATTTGAAATGTTTCTAAAGTTGGAATGAAAACTCTTTTAATTTTTTTTAATATGGTTCAAGAAGATTTAAGGACGAACTGATGATTAAACCCTGTCATAAAACAATTGGCAAATTTAGAGAAAAAAAATTAAATACTTCATCCGCATTACCGCAGAAAGTCTACAGTGCACTTTGAGTGGAGCCCCGTGGGTATATGGTTGACTTGTACAATAAAAACTGTCGATACGAGATCGCTTAACGTGTGTTATCTCCCAGCGGACATCACTTGAGATAACCATGAGCTCCACCGCGATTTCGTCGAAGTGTACAACCGAGTAAGTTCATTTCAGAGCAAAAGGTATTTTACAACTCCACGGCGATTTTATCAAACTGAACAACCAGGCAAGGTCATTGCAGAGCAAAGGATGTTTTATAGCAGCGACTTATAACAGCGACAACATCGTGAGTGACACCGACAACAACCAGCAGCATAGGCCATCACAAACAGTGTAATCATTTTGCAAAATAGTTGACAGAAAACCACCTATGTATACGAGTGTATTATGTTACGGTAAAACGTTGACAAAAATCACTCCTCGGATACTACGGAGCCCGGCTTAGTTTTAAAGTATTACTTTATGGCTTAGTTTTAGTATCCTCAAAAGCTTAAAATTACATTCAGCAGTTATGTTGTTAATTTATTATGTATGTATGTCACAATAATTGCTGCTTGAATTGACAAAATCTAAATCCTCTTTATGTGAAAACACACAAGAGGTAAGCGTTATTTTATTTCCCAGGCACCCCTTGTTTATGGTTCTGCTGAGACACGAGCGGAAGTTTTCCCACGGTTTAACTATAAATCCCTAAAAACCGGGAACTGTCGCAATAAATAATCAACTTTTGCTAGCATGGAAAGATGCATTTAACCACCGAACAAAAGCCGTGTCGACTCATTTCACAGTTTCTTCCGCACACGCGTGTTTGAATAAAACACTTTCACGTATTCACATTTTTTGCTGAAAGTTTCAAAATGTACGACCGTAAGTTTCGAAAGCGACTTCCTATCTGTTTGGCAGCAGTGACTGCTAAAGTTGTCCCATTTTTTGTCTCTCTGATGCTAAAACGATACATATTAAGCATGTTATGTTTTGTTCAGCACCATTTTAGGCTTGCGAAACAATACAAAATTATAATTTTATTTAAGTAATGGCGGACACACTCGTAATACGGGTTTGCAAAATTGAGTACGGTATGAAATATTAACGGCGTTATTTTCGCAAATTATAATGTGCGTAAGTTCATTATACATGCTTTTAAAATAATACTAATTTTTCATTTTTTTGGAAACAACAATTTTCAGATCTTTATGCTATGCTATTTTAATCATAGTTGAAAGCTAACAGCTACCAAAATTGAATTATAAATCTTCAGCAAATTAAGCTATTTTTAAATACCTCTCAAGGGCTCTTGGCTGTTTTTAATATGTTATTGTAAAGCCATCGAAAAAAGTACAAAATTATCACACAATTTCACAAAATTGCGGGACGTGTAAAGAAACCGATCGAAAGAGGGGAATTTTTAATGTAGGTAGGACCAAAATTAAATAAAGAAAAAGCAAGTTCCAAAAGTACAATCCACAAAATGAGTTAAAAAAAATCAGCAAGCTGTCACGCTATCAACATCAGATATGAACTGATATAAAAAATTGGTTATAAATGTTTTGTTTTCAAATTTTTTTCTTCAAACTTTTAATAACTTTTCAAAAGGGTGTTGAAATACCACTTTGTTGGTAAACACAGCCCCTTTTCAACACCCTTTTCAAAAGGGTGTTGAAATTGGTTAAAAATAGGAAATCATTGAATAATGTTTTTCATAAATCAATAATAATCGTCTTGAAAATGTGACGGTATTGCAGGATTAGAAAAAAGTTTTGGTTGTTTTAAGTATTTAGCACTTTCTTTTTGATATATTTTTTAAAAGCAGGCGTAAAGGAAAGAATTTTTGCAACCTATATTGATAAGACAAATGACCTTTGCTTTGAGGTTAGGTTTAGGGATGAGCGGAGGCTTTTAGGAAGATCGAAAGGTAGGCCTGAACGGATTTACGAATGTTTCCTTTACTAATAAAGTTTACTTTCCAAGTTAAATATATATTTTCATGTTTTTGGGATGAATTATTCAAAAGATTCAGAGCACCGGAGTGCGGTAAAATTTTAAGCTGTACTTAATTCTTACTTGTTTTTGCAAGTTGTTTTTACCCGGAATTACCTGTTTTAAGATAATTGCATAAATAAATCAGTGTTAAACGGCGTACCTAGTTAGTAGTGAACCAATACAATTTTTACTCAAAAAACATTTTGACTTAATGCTTGTTGAAATTTTTTATTAATATATACGAAGAAATTTAAAGATAAAAAAAGTCACGCGCTGAAAAATAAATCTCCAAATATTGGCAGTAACAATTCGACTTAGTCCAAGTTTCTCCGCTTTTAAAAATATTTATTTTACAATTTAATTGAAAAGATATAATATAAATCTTATCTCAACCTTTATTGTGAAATATTTAAAGTTTCCTTAAGTAATTAGAATGAATCCCAGATTTAAATAAATGGAAACGAGTTAAGAGTTTTTTTACTGTCTTTTTTTATTTGGCAACGTAGCGCGCTGTCTATCTCGGTTAGATCAGTTGCCGAGTAGAGCTTCCGCGGGGCGGCCCCGTCACTACGGCAAGTACAATAATTATGGAGAAATATATACACCATATGTTCGAAAAATGTATGATTTTCTTTTGTGTAACTTTCGGACTTGTTCTCGTAAATGTGATTTTGCGAACAATTTTTTATAATTAGCATTTTTAGGTATGACTGATCAGCATTTAAAATTTCATAAAATTAAAAAATGTATGATTTAGACATAAAATTAATCATTTTAATTCATTTAAAAATATATTTAATCGTTGGCAGTTGATTTGTAAGAGGTTTACAGCATTATTATTTTTTTTTTAATTTCAATATATTTTTTTATAATTATTTTGGTTTTATTTAAATTAAAAAACCCTTAAACTGTTAATGTTTGATAATATGTCAAATATACACTTTTTAACTTCAGTATGTTTCTGAGACATGATTATCTTTAACGTAGATAAAAATAAGATTATCTTTCTAGGGTTAACACTTTATGCAGGTGACCCTGAGGATAATAATTTTTCTCAGGGTTTATGTCATATTTGGGATAGTCTTTTTAAGGAGAGGAAGGAGTTAACATAGGTCTTGAAGATACCAATGTTGTTGGAGGAGAAATCGTCCCGTTAGGCAATCGGTCATAGAAACGATCCGTTCTCACATGACAAGTGAACACATTTTGTAATGCACCGGTGACGAACCTATCAATGACGCTAGTTCATCGGAGCATCATCTTTAATTGAATAACGGTAATTCCCACCTGATACCCGTGCTCTGAAAATTGCTGTTGCTGTCGTCTATTATTAAAATAGGGGAGTCTACCAAAGGTGTCGTTTAATTTATCTTATTTCAAGCGACAAAACTTAAAGTACTTGTCTACACAATTCTTGTTATCAGTGCGTCCCGTTCGAGACTTTTTATATTCTCGCCGCACAGATTTTCTGGTTTATACTTAAGATTTTTCCACAAAAGTTGTCATCATTTACGTAAAAAACATGCATTTTTTGGACCACAAGTCGGTTTAAAAGAAGAGCTTATTTCTTTAATATGTAATGCTCAAATAAAATCTGAACATTTCTTGGAGTTTGTTAAACTTCATTAAATCTTGCAATCCTTACACATATTTTCATGCTCGAAAAAATGAGAATGTTTTCACATTGTCTTTTAACAAATTTAATCTGGTATGTCAGTAAATGAAGATCAAAGAAAATTACGGTTATCGCATCAAAGGAATTTTTCCGAAGCAAACGGGAAAAACACGAGGTACAATTTTCCTCAGATCACTGAATCAAAACGCCATACGCATGATCACTTTTTGTCCCATTTTTATAAAGTGCCGTCTGTGTTTTTTCTCGGTTTGGAGACAGTTGAGCACCTTAAATGAATTTTCTTGGGCGTAATAATGTGTCTGTCATGTTAGAAAGGTTACTCGGTTGGATGGGGGTCTAGGTACCTACTATGAATGTCGCACAGAGAGCAAATTTCTCTTAAAAAATCTTTTCAACCATAATTATGTAAGAGCATTATAATAACGTCACAATCCTACATGATATTTACACACTACCATGACATAGCATTTAAATTTTCTTATGATTATGGCTCTGGCACTCACCTTAATAACGTTTTTCTTGACATTTTTTTAACATTTGTATTTCCCTTGTTTACATGTGGCTTAACTGGAATATTATTTAAACTAATTTTGTACCTCTACATTCTGCCATTTTTCAACTCGATTGATTTTAAAAATACGTTTTTAATAAAGCTATTTTAAAATACTTTTATGTATTTTTCCTACAATTATGAAACTTGAGAAATCACGTTAAAATAGAAAAATAACCTTTAAAATCCACAGATTTATCTAACTACTGTATTAAAAGGGAATAACCAGACAAAATCGAAAATACATCATTTTTAAATCAACTTTTGGACGTATTGACTCTTTTCTACCAAAATTATAAATTGATTTCGAAAGACTGTTCTTTTATCTAGTGACGCTATTTTTTAAATGTTGAGAAAATATGTTTATTTTTAGTACAATAAGATTTTACCGTAGGTCGTTGGCAGATTTGTTAATGTTTCAAACAAAATTTTGTATTATACAACATACATTTAAAATCATATAATCATGTAGTAAAATAAATCGATAAACTATTTAGGAAACCTACTTTTAAGAATTTTAATTTTAGTTCAAATAAAATCATAAAAAAAGATCCGCGCCCTTGTTTTGTGACGAAAATACTTCAGTTTGTTTATTTGTTTACGGTCTTACAAACTAATATATTTAAAAAATAAATACTTATTTATTTTGCTTATAATTATAAATAAAGTGTAATTATAAATAAGAAATTATCAAACAATAATAACATAATTTAAACTGTTTTAACATTACGAGTTTGAGCATTTTTGAATGTGGGTATTTATCGAAGCAAATTTTGAATGGAATAAAATTGAGTCATTATGTTAAAATGCTGGTATGGTGAATAATTCATCTTTCTCATCGGAACCGCCCTGTACTTTGCAAGGGTACAATTGCGAGATCATCGTTCGACAAAATTTAAATTCTCGACCGCTGTTTAATGGCTCTTAATCAAGTAATAAATCTTACTAAGTAACTAATAAGACTAGGCTGGTGTTTTAGAGTAACTCGCCACTTGACTGAAAAAAAGGTGTTCACAATACGGTCAAGCAGAGCAGTGTTCCGCAAACTTTTTGTGTTCAAGGTGCACCTACCAATTCAGAAATTTTGGAGGTACACCAAAGAAAAAAACAATTTTTATTTAATTATTACTTTAATCAATATAATACTAAAATATGTTTAATTAGAAATCTGAGCATACTTAACTAAGCACAGGCAATTTAGAGTAATCGTTGATAATGAGCGGTTTAAAACCCGCTCTGCGGGTTTTTGCTACTAGGCCCTTCGGGCGGCGGACGACAGACAGTAGCTTTGTAACAAACTGCACGTACGAAGATGGTTTTGCATAAGGCGCGGCGTCAAAGATGTCCTCGAGGCGGGTTCTTAAATTTCAACCGTACAGACACCAGCATATTAATACCACCAGATGCCGCTCTTATCCCTTCGTCGATCGTCCTCAGGCATTCTTTTTTTTATTTATTCGTAGTGAGAGTTAAAAACCCCAATTTGCGTAAGTAGGACAAGTCAAATGCTATAAGAATTGCAATAGCATGTTTTGAAAGCAGTGTATACTCATTTTTAATATGCAGTCAAAAATGTGCTAGCTCTATTTTGATAAATTTTAGTTTTAATGTCCGATTAGTATCTAGCTCCGTGAATTCCTCCTGCTCATTTATCGGTGAGTATCCAAGGGAAATGCTATCTGGGAATGGATTTCGTACCCGGTCCATAGGATGCAGAAAATATTAATTCATTTTTTCTGCTAATAGCTCCAAGTGTTTCAAATCAAAGCCTGCACTTTTTTTCTACATCGGCAGCAATGACATTTGGGAACACTTCATTTTTACCATTGGTAGCGTGGCTGACCCATAACACCAACTTAGCCCAAAAGCTTTCAATCTTGTCCAATGACGTATTAGAATCCTGCCCTGCATTTTTGTTTTGGAATATGTCCGCCATACACTCAAGTTTTGCCACCTATTCTTCTTTTTTTAAACAGAGAAGCAAAATCTGAACCCCGGGTCTCTAAAAACTGGGACCAGCGTCCCAATGTAACGTTGCGGTGAGGCACACCAACTAACGGCCACGGTACACCAGTGTGCCGCGGCACACACTTTGTGGAACACTGAAGTAGAGTACATTAGTGAGTGATGCATTAGGCTGAGTAAACATGCATGAAACATAACGCGAACCGAGCCACGACTTTTGGGTAATGAACGAAGTGACTGGAATTGGCGTTTCCAGCCGTTTGTTGTTGCTTCATTCCTTTCCCGTAATTCGTGGGTCATTTTGCGTTTTGTTATATACATGTGTATGCATCTTTAGAAGATGAACGGGCTGCAACACACTAAATGGGCTAATTAAACTGATTGTATTGGATATTTTAGAACAGGCTGAAGAAGAAATTAGTGAGACGAAAGTAAAGTTACCATGGATACGAAAATGGATTAATTGACAAATTTTAGAATAGCATCTTTGCTCCAACGAGACGACATTTCTGCTGCTAATGAACTCTACTAAAAAAACAGGTTTGGACTTGTTTAGTGGATAAGCCAGTGAGCAGTGACACGTGGTGGGAGCGCCAAAAATAGAAAAAAATGGGTTGACTCTACTAAACCACTGACTAAACTACTCTACTAAATGTATGGTGCTCGGACACGTTGAGTTACTCGCTCCTCAACTAAACTACTAACCTAGTGCTGGAAAGACTATTGTATAAATGAAAACATATTTATATATACAAATATATCAAACATAATTAGAAGTAAATACAAAAATGAGTGGTTTCGTAAATGCATTTCCTTTATTGTGAGAATATTAAAACTAACGTTTGCTAGGTACACAGTATACATTTCGTAGTTAGTTTAGGTATTCTCTTGGCGAAGGAAGGTTAGTTCCGAAACCAGTAGTGTAATTTTTTAATTTTTTTTTATTTGAATATCGTACAAGTGTCCCAACTGCTTTCGTCTGAAGCCAGTGAGACTATGGCAACCCAATTTGGGTATGTTGTGAGGCTGAAAGTAGTAGAAAGGGGAAGGAGATGGTGAAGAAGAAGAAAAGTAGGAAGTTCCTGGCTATTCAGATCTGGTCACCAAACATGGCTTAAGCCTTTTCAAGCAACGTTGTAATTCTGAACTCTTAGACCAGGGCGATATTGAGAGTATCTTCCACTCTGGAACGTGCAGCAAATATACTATATATTATTTTAAATGGATAAATTGTGAAATAACACAAATTAATCAAAAAAAATTTATTTGCAACGCCGGGATTTGATCCCGCGACCTTCGGAATGCAAGTCAAGAGCCTTACCGCTTGACTACCGCCGGCCTTCAAATATAATAAAACAAAGGAGTTTTAAACAAATAAGCCACAAAGTAATGCACTTTTCAAATGCGGAAATAAATGTGTCAAAAATATTTCCTTCATTTTTAATTGTTAAAAATAAATATATGTAACAGATTTAAAAGGGATGTTAAAGCTACTTACAATAAAAAAAATGGTAACAAAATACCCAACTTAATAAAGAAAACATTTCTCGTGTTTAAATTGGGGTGTGGGCCCATTATAGAGTACGGTGAAAAAATTATATTGTTTGAAGTAAAAAATAAATAAACTCAAATTATTTACAATGAAAAAAAAATTGCCCTGCTTGCATACATATACACTATACGCACAGGTTCCTAGAGTACAAACTCAACCGACCATTTTTTAACAAAAGCTGGTTTTGGATCATTTTCACAAAAGAAAAAAACTGTATAAAAGATTTCACAAAATATTTGATATACGCTTGTCTTCTCAACTATTACACTCGAGAATAAATTTATATGTCAAAACCTCCAATTTTAAAGTTTTTCTAGGAATTTCCATTTATTAAATGAAAATTCATGTGTAGAGAAAGCGTGCTTGAATATTCAAGGCGCGTCATTAATCTTTATGACGCGCCCAACCTAATTCATGACAAGTTCATTAAGTAAAATATATTTATGAAGAAATCACGCCGCAACTTTATAACTTGACACTGACACGAATATGTCATCGCGGTGCGCGCTGGTGCGACTTATCATTATGATTAAATGCTTCTGGATGTTAATTTCCAGAAAGCTGTAAGTAAAATTTATTTCAAAAATCCCAATAACAAAATAATTAAATATCCAAATAAAAAGCTAAAAACAAGACATAAGTTGATTGAAATTTAAAAAAAAAAACATAAAGAAATAAACAGAAAACACACCACTGAAACAATATATTCAGAAACAATTTTTTTCGCGTTGGCTCCACACAGGAGGCCCTGACAAAAATATTTCCCCTCAGGGCCTATGTCATCTTAAGGGATGCTGTATGGAGAGTATTTGAGGAAAAGAATGAGATGAAGTTCTGGGAAGGAAAAAGGGATAAGGGTGGGTAGGAATCTAGAGATCAGTGCCTCCAGAAATGACGCACGTATGAATACATCTCTCCCATTGCAGTGGGAGAGATGTATTCATACGTGGCGATGTTTTGTGAAAGTCCTGCTGGAGATGTCAAAAGGCTCCCTTAACCAGTTTCTATTGATCCGGCCCGTGACGCAGAAGGTGGTTACCGGTCACGGTAAGTTACCAAATGTAGCGAACCACGTGGTTGTTTTGGAGGCGGCGGTACCAAATCCGCCCCCAACATTTTAAATGTAATGTGAAGAATATCCCCGTAATAATGTTAATATTAACTCCATTTAAGGTCAAACCTCCTCCTTTTACCACATTTATCCCCTTTATTGGTCAATTTTTTCAAAACTAAATACCTTGCTTTTACGCAAAGAAACGGAAACCTCAAAAAATTGACAAAAAACCTCAAAAAATTGGGAAATAACCCACTTCTCTTTAGTAGTAATCAATTCGGTAAGAAATACATTATAATACGGCCGTAGTTGATTCTCATAATGTTCTGCCACTTATGTGGGAGCTATTTAAATAAATTGGTTCACACCTTAAATATAATCTTTAATACAAACAGATTTTTTGTTGCAAAAATAACATGATGGAGTAACGCGTAGCCTGCAAAAGGCTGGGAAGGAAATCTAATTAAAAATATGTCAGATTCAGCAAAATTTAAACTCATTTTTTTGCGGACGGTTTTAACATGAGTTATTATGCCTAAATAGTTTCTGCTTGTATACTTTCCACATAATTACACAATTATAACGCCTACTAATTATCACCCTCCATGAATTAATTTGACTCCGTTAGTAATTCTTCATACTCATTTGTGCGATTTCATAACAAGTAACACGGTAACGCTTAAAGCCAGCGCAGCCAACACGAAACTGGTTAACAGCACGAAATTGCGAAGCAAACCAAATGTAAATATAAATTTTCTTTCCAAGTTTTCATTTTCAAATTGAGTTATAATATCCTTAATTGCTTTTAAAGCTATTTTTAAGAGGAAGCCGTAAGCCAAAAATGTATGTTTTCTTACTGTGCTTTATATCGCCACGAATTAAGATAAAGGACATAAAAATCGCTCGGCAAACGGAGTTCTAAAGGTCACTATTTGAAGAGCAAAAACTAATTTAATTTATTTTTTTAATAATTTTATAAGAAAGAAAAAATATAATCAATGGTAACCGTCACAAATAATTTTAGAAAAATTATTGTATTTTTGAAAAGTTGTTTGTTCATATATTTAGTTAAAATCAAAAAATACATTTTTAAAACTTTTATTTTAATTCCAATCAAGGGAAGCGGTAGAAAAAGCTCCGTTTTGTGGAGCTTTTCCATTTTTTTTATACTGACGATTAAGTATAGTAAAAAGATTTTAGAGAATTAAATACAATTAGTTTTTTAATTTAATTTTTTTTTAAATTTAAATCATTGAACGACAGATTGATCGTCTATAATCTATATCAAAACAAGTACCAGAAGTCTCAGATGTTAAAATTATTTTTTATACAAGCTCCACACAAACGGCCCTTAGGAAAATAATTCCCCTCAGGGCCTATGTCTTCTTTATTATATATTTTAACCAATTTACACAAAACCTTGACAAATTATACATTTAAACCTTTCTCATTAATCACTTTCTCGAATGGTGAAAACCACATGAAAATCCGTTCAGTCGTTTTTGAGTTTATCGCGAATAGACAGACAGAAAGACGCGGCGGAGGACTTTGTTATTTTATATGTAGAAATGAATAAATTGTGAAATGACAAAATTCAATCAAATTAAATTTACATGAGCACGCCAGATTTTAACCCGCATTCTTCGGATTGCTAGTCGAGAGCATTACCCCTCAACCACGGACGCCGTCGAAACTCTTTCCCGGCCGGTTTTTAACCCTACAATTTAATAAATTTTTGCCATTTCCTAAATATTTTTGGTGGGTTTATGTTCTCATGAATACGATACGCTAATTTCATGTTTATGGAATTATACAGTATACCATCAACTTTATAATTAGATTTACTTACACCGTATGTCAAAATTCGGAATCCACGTGCACGTTATAATCATAATAATCGTAAATTTTAATCATGTACACGAATGTACACGGTGTCCGGAAAATTCGTAGTACAAACGGAAAACTGGTCAATCTGTCTTGGCACAGCACAGCATGACAACAGGGATGATGATATATAATGAAATTTCTAAAACAGTATACCTCTGCCATATGTCACCCATGGTGACTTACCCGAAGTGATTCGTTACGTTTGGTGACTTAGCAGAGTTGTCCGGATTCATGGGATGAGGTTTGTCCAGATATTGGCGGTAGATGCATCTGCCCACTCCTACGTGGTAAGCTGGATCAGGAAAGACTGTTTGTGGGAGACCTTTTAAACTCTCCGGCAGGACTCTCTCGAAATATCGCCTTGTACCGCAGTGGGAAGGATAGTTCGTACCGGCATTTCTAGAACACTGACCCCCAGATGCCTACCCACACTCATCCTTTTTTCCTTCTCAGAACTTCATCTCCTTCTTTTCCTTAAAAGACTTTCCACTCATCATCCCCAAAGATGACAAAAGCCCTAAAGGGAATTATTTTACTCGGGGCCTCCTGCGTGGGGCTAATGTAAGAAAAAAATTATTAAAAACAAAAAATGAGAAATCTTGTATTTGTAAATAGAAGATTAATCTGTCGTACAATGATTTAAATAAAAAAGGAAATGTAAATAAAAAAAAAAACAATTTTATTCAGTTCTCAAATCTCTTTTTACAATAAATACTCCATCGTCAGTACAAAAAATGGAATCATAGGGTAAAAGGATATTTAAATTTAAAAAGAAATAAAATCATCCTCTAAAAGAAGCAACGCAAAGCTTCGTGTTCCATATAAAACGACACAAAATAAATATACGAAGCTCCACATAGACAAAACGAAAAGGAATGATTTGGTTGTTTAATCAGTAAAATTCTGTCACGAGTTGGAAATAAGGTATTTGAATTGGCAGAATTCAGAAATAAACTAGTGGAGAAATAGACGACATCGCTTCCCGGGGCTTTTTTGCCAAAATAAGCGAAAGCTTTCAATCCGAGGAGATGTTTATTAGATTTTTATTTGTATTGCGCTCTCAAAAGATAATATTGCACTCGAGGAGACGTGGAATTAAAATTCCTTGAATTTCCGATTTCGATCGGAAATTTCCAAGCGTGGGATTAAATACTAAGCTTGATTTAAAATGTTGGATTATTTTATTTGTGTTGAAAGTCTACTTAATTTTCAACTGCTTTTTTACCAAAGAAGGATGCGTACGTGAGATATTCAATAAATTAATATATTATGTTTTTATAAGGATTTATATAATTTCTCTCTCTCTCTGATGGCGCTACAGCCCATATCGAGTCGTGGCTTCCAGCAACATTCTCCTCCAACTCCTCTTGTCCTCAGGGGCTGACTTCCAGTTTGTTATCTGGAGAAGCTTTATATTATTTATATCCTATAAATTAAATACCATAAGACTGTTAAAGGGACCACACGTTTCATGTTTTATTATTATTTAAACCCCTTTAGCATCCAAACGAGTCAGGAAAGTGAGCAAGTATGACTTTTAACAGGACAAGACCACCTAAGGAGACAGTCACGAAACTGTTGGAAATGGAAAGCATCATTGAAATAAAGAAGACAAAGAAGCAATAATTCTCCTACTTACAGTGAATTTTTACCATCTAGAGGGGAATATATGTCCTGCGACGCGGTACTAGAAAAATACGAGCATTCATAGCGCAACCTAAAACGTTAGTGACTTCGAGCATTACAACTTGGAAGCTTCGGGATTAGCAATGAATACACGCAGTTCTCCCACAGCTTCTGAAACTCTCCGAGTGGCTCTACAAGGCGCGAGCTTATATAAAAATGCAACGCGCCGCGCTTTTTAGTTACTCTAATACAGTCAGTGTAGTACTCGACAACTTATTGCAAATGAATAATCATTAATGGTGAGTTTAGTTACACTACTTTTAGATCTGAATGAGTGAAAGGGGTTCTGATGCTAACGCTTCCAAACAATGCGTGTGAGAAGGAAGAAAACGAACGTCGATGACACTCGCGTCACCGGCCCTTCGCCGCATCCGCCGTTCGAGATACACAGGCGTCTCTGACCTAGTGCACCGTCCAGCCTCCGCCTGCATAGCGTCGAGGACCGACTACATCGCTACGATCACACTTCACCACCGTTTATCTGCACTATCCACGGGGTTGAGCTTCGGCCTGGATGATTCGCCACCGTTTATTTCCAACACTATGAGAAATTTGCCACATCATCTCCACCAACCAACGGTGTCGAGCATTTCACTAGGAAGATCCGTGATTGTCACCGCCAGTTGACCACAACATCATCATCAAGTCTCCGCCCATCGCGCGTCGAGCGCAGAATCCCACTGTGATGTGATCTACGTTTTATACATCTCAGCGTGATATATGCACCACAACTGTCTATGTACATAATAAAAACGAAGTACTACGGATCATCTTTCATTTTCTCTCTCTACCATTACCCACAAGTACCTTGAAGAGCTGCAAAAGGGACTGGGCTATTCTCAAAGAAATACGGTAAAATATTCGAATTAGCACAGAGGCAACATTTTTTTTTACGTTAACTCCACACAGGAGACCCTGATGAAAATAGTTTCCCTCAGTGTCTATGTCATCTGAGATGCTAAGTGGAGGGTCTTTTTGAGGATAGGAAGGAATGAACATTGGTCTTGAAGAGACCCATGTTGTAGGCAGGAGAAAACACAGAGGCCGGCAAATCGTTCCACAGCCGAGCTGTTGAACACAAGAACGAGTCGAAGAAGCGACCCGTTCTCATGTGACAAATATCAACCGTGTACATATGTTGGGCACGCGTTTGGTGTGTCTCCCGATTATGCACCGGTGCCGAAGGGATCAATGACGCTAGTTCCTCAGAGAATCTTTCATTGAAATACCGATAGAACAGGGATAGCATTCCCACCCGACGCCTGTGCTCTAAAGATTGCAATCCGTTCGTTTAGGTGGGAGAATCTATCAAACGGACTGCAGTTTCTGCACAGAGTCGAGGGTATTTTTCAAGTATTTTGGAGCTCCAGGCCAGAGGTGGCTGCCAAATTCAACCGTGGGGTGCACTTGCTATTTGTATAGGGTTAGCAGTTGTGTACTGTTAAATTATTACAATTTCAATGGAATTCAAAAGCGCGATGCACGGTAAGATATACCTAATGAGAAGAAATTTTAATTTTCTAACTACACGCTTTAGAAAATCACATGAGAAAAGGGGTTCAAAGGCATAATCTTCCGCTTTTCGAGAGTGTTTGCTCGAACATTCGAGAATGTTCTAGGGGTTAATGCTAAAAATACCTATGTCAGTTTTGTTGATTTTATTTAGGTACCAGGAAATACTTTAAAATGACCCTTATGTATCTATCTTTACAAGAACTATGTCTCGAAAGAAAATTATGATATCTTACCTGCGTCCTTGTTCGAAATTAAGTTCAAAGAAATGTATTCCCGCTAATAATAAAGTTGATCGCTTGGCACTTCGCGCTTCGGCAGTCAACTGCGCTTCGTTAACGGTGATATTTTTTGACTTTAAGGTGACACATCCTTACACCCAACCCACCTTAACAGTTCAATAAAATTATATGGGTTAAGAACGCGAGACGGCTGAGAATACACGGTTCGCAGTTTACACTTTACTTCAGGAAACACGGGAGATTCCTTCTCTTTTCACTCGATAGGATGGAATGTGAACGCGAGCTAGCTTAGAGTCTACGGTGTTCATAATATAATATTATATTCTGCACTATATGCTACTCATTGGGAAACGTGGTAAATATTCAACCTTTATGCTAAAGGTGTAACAATGAAGCCTCGATATATGAAGTATACAAGCAGGGCAATTTTCAACTTTTACTTTTAATAAGACCAACGCGTTTGCGTTCCTCCCAGGGGTTGAGTGTTCAATTTCTTTTGGCTGGCCAAGTACTCCATCACGATACTTATTATTGAGAAAGATCCAATTTGATGGCCTCTGCGGTCGAGGGGTAAGGATCTCGACTAGCAATCCGAAGGTGGCAAGTTCGGTCCCGGTTCGGTTATTTCACAATTTATTCATTTGAAATAATATTAGTGGCTTGTGAAAGACGATGAACAGTAAGAACAATATCATTCACAAATAGTATTAATAAAATTGGTCCTAAATGTGATCTTTGGGGAACGCCGCTGGTAGCGACGAATTTATATGAAGTTAAACCATCAATTTTTAACAGCCGATTGCCAGCCAGGGTGATTCTGAGTTGCCCTCAATATCGCCCTGTTGTAAGACCACAATTCAGGGTTGAAATGTTTTGAACAGCCAAGTACTCCCTTATCTCCTTCCTCCCCACTTCCTCCCTCCTGACTGCCTTCAGCCTCACAACATACCCCAATTGCAGATGCCATAGCCTTACTGGCTCGAGGTGGGAGCAATTGTCAATGATGTTCACATAATTTCAAAACCTACATTTTTTTATACAATAAAGCCAACACAATTCCAAACTGATAAAATATTGTAAAATAAAACGTGTTTTTCTTAAATGGGTTTTGCACCTAGGCAGTTTTTGAACATTTGTTCTGAAGCCACACCCACCCAACAAAATGGCTTTAGTCGCGTTTCCACACAAGCCCCCCTAGTATTTGTATGTGAGTATGTTCCTCAAATAAAACAGATTATCACGACCATTTCTGTTCCCGTGCGTTGGTATAATTCTTATATCACATGCCATTTAACAATATCTTTTTTTATGTAAACTGTGCTTAATAATGTTAACTTTCTACCCCTGGAATGCCAATAATGGCTTCTGCCTGCGACCTTGGTGTGATTTATGGGGGGTTTCATCACACATCTTGTTAATACATTGGTGTATTGGGAAATGCAAATAAAGTTTATCAAGGTTGCGTTTTAACGTAAAACATGTTTATACTAACCCGCATGGTTGAAACTTGGTAAAATTTTTTTTGAGAAAAACAGTTTTTTTTTAAATATTTCACCTAACATCTTTTCTTCAACAAATTTAGTAGGACCGCATGAGCAAAAGGTAGCTGTTCAAGGCGGCAAGGGAGCTTGCATCGTGACTATGAAATTGCCGGAATAAGATTAATTTGTGTTTTTTTAATAAACCTAAATAAATATATTTATTTATTCAGACATACATTATTTTATTTTTATTTTATTTATTTATTTCTATGCATTACAGTATTTACCTACAGATCAATTTTGAAAAACATTTTTACATAATATATATTGTAATTTTATTATGTTGGGTGTAAGGTAGGTTTGTGAAGGTGAAACTGTGGATAGGTATTGTTGTATGTTTCGTGAACACCTCACTAGGAGAACCTGTGCTGAGGTGTTTACGTGTTTATTTGTGTTTATGTATGACAAGTATTTATGTGTTGTAATAGAAAGTTTTATATGTATTTTTTTTTTTCAAATTTTAATAGTTATTGTACATTAATATCGCACATTACGTGATAAAGGTGTATTAAAAAATATGCATGCTTAAAATACCTGTTACACGTGTCCATACCAGTCCATACAATATCTTAGTCATTTCGCCTGGTTCTTGATATCTGATAGTATTAATACGCGTCTGTACGGTTGAAATTTAAGAATCCTACTTCACGCTTTATGCAAAACCATCTTTGTACGTGAAGTTTGTTACAAAGCTACTGTCGTGCGGAGCAGGTTTTTAACTGCAGTTGAATTATGAATATATCAGTAATAATAATAGAAAAAAGGAAAAAAGGTGTGGATATAAATTTTGAAATCCAGTTTTATATACTCACGAATTGTAATTTACTGTTACTTAAAGTTAACTAATAATTTTATAAAGTTCCGAAAGTATTTTATCTTTTTATGATTGTGACAGCCGTTTTTAAACAGTCTTTCATGATCATCGTCAAGACGTGGTTATTTTGCATTAAGACAACTTATTTACGCCATCGTTAAAAGGAGTCGGTACCAAAACATTTATGGTAAAAATGTCGTACGCTAAAATCGATATTGGTAAATTTAGTCAATTGGTTTTACCGAAAAATTAATAAATCATAAAACAAATAGAAACTGGGACGGTATTTAATATAAGTTTTTTATACACATTTAAACGCTGAAACAGCTATCATAAAAAAATGTTAAAATATTTGAAAGAACTTAATGATAAAATAATTTTTTTTAAATAAATGAAGTTCTACTAATTAAACATTAAAAAAAACGTTTCAACCTCAGCGCAAAAATATCATGAAGGAGATTAAATATATTTTGTTGGTAGGGAGAAGAAAAACGATTGCGTAAGTTGCAGTTACGGATTTTTGAGGTGTCGTGCCGTGTTGCGATACCTCCTTCTTAAGTCAATCATCATGGCAGAGGTTCAAAGTTTGATCTGGTGGAGTATTGTAAATTTTTTTCTATCCAAAATATGTAATGATGATGGGATACTGTAATGTTCTCCGAAACTTTGAAAGACGGAGGTATCACGAAACGGCATAATACCCCCCAAATATAAATCATTATAATACTTTTGGCGGTGAAAATCTTAAGTTACGAGTATATCCACTTGCGTAATTTGTGTTAAAGGGGTGGGGACCCCTTGGAAGTTTGTCGCTGCGCCACTGAATATATTATTATCTCTTTTAGATTAAGATTACTGTCTGAAAATAATATAATTGTTATTATTCTAATTTTTTAACTGGGTCTTATCTCAGACAAAATGCATAAAATAAAATATAAGTGCTTCCCCTTAGAACCCGGTTCTGTTTTTACCTATCTTTTCGGGCAATTCTCTTTTACCGACACTTTATCAAAGCGGTAAGCCACAGGAGGATTCCGATAAATCTCGCCGAAGGATTAAACGATCTCCGTTGGCACGTTCACTTTTTATTTCAACGAGAGATTACGGTTTAACCAGCGGAAAGTTTAACCACTCGGAAGCAATAAGATTACCGCCGCTGCAGTTTAAACCGACTTTTTAGGGGCGGTTTATGACTAGCGAAAAAATAGACTTGCTGTTTGGTTTTGTGATTTCACATTGACCCGTAAAAAGACAATAGGAAAGTAGGCATACTTAAGACCACACAATACCCTAAAATATAGTCAGAATCTTTAACGACGCGAGACGTAAATAAGGACGGCGCGGACACAAATACTTGTATACGACCCTCGACCCTGGTGTATTAGACGGGCCTACTCTCAAATCTGTCATAGCAAACACTCTAAAATAATGTGAGAATCTTAACGACGTAAGTGAAGAAAGCGTATACACAAATATACGCGCCCGGCCTGGCGTATTGGATGGACCTACAGTCGAATTCGCCCTAACAAGCCCTGGAAATTTAATTTTTCCCCCGGGCTTATTTGAATTAATTTTGATGAACGTGTTACTAATATTTCAGATGCTTTTTAAACGAATCCCTCCGAAAGTTATTAATTCATAGTATATAAAAATAAAATCTGGTGCTTACCTATAAATTTACAGTTAAAAAACGGGTTATTAAACTTTCAATCCGTTTTACGTAAAATATATTTATGGTAAGATATTGTTTTTAATAACCTTAAATAAAAATAACTTTTATACCCGAGTATAGGTTTTATGAAAAAAGTTATTATAATTACGAAATCATCGGAATTAATTAAAATATGAGCCTTTAGCTTAGTGATATTATTAGGGTACTGTGCCGCCTTAAACTACACCACCTGTCCGTCTACTTGACACTTTTAAATGAATAAATATCATCTTTAGAATGACTAGACATTTAATACATGAACGATCCGATTTTTGAAAGACGGAAATGGCTACCGCCGCCCAGGGAACCATTTGTTGGTTAACCAACACCTCTGCCATAGGTCACCTCAAGTGTTTGGCTACGTTTTGCGACTAAGCAGGTGTGCCCGGGTTCAAGGGATGTGGTTTGTCTAGGTCTTGGCGGCGGATAACCTGGATACACTGAACCCCAGATTCCTACCCATCCCTCATACCTTTTTCCTTCCCAGAATTTCCTCTTCTTCTTTTCCTTTAAAAAAACCTTCAACAAAGAGCACAGAGGTTCTGAGGGAAATTATTTCTTTCGGGGCCTGCTGTGTGGAGCAAATGTAAAAAAAATTAACCAATATATATTTTTTTAAATTATTAAAAATTGTTTCATGAATTGTAAGAAGTTTTCAAACACAAAATAATATTTTAAAAAGCCTCCAAAATGAATCACACACGGGCTTATATTTGGGCGTATTTATATGGGCGTAGATTTCATATACTTGGGTGCTAGGTTAATGTCCAGATATGCTGTTGTTAAATAAGTTTTACGAACCTTTCTTTATTGTTTAAAACCTTTGAAATAAGGTCCGTAAAACTTCAGTCGTAAAGAACACAGTAAAATGAAAATATTAATTCAAACAGTCGTTTCAGGGTAAATTTCATTCATACCTAATAAAATTTTCGTTCATTGGTTGAACCCGTCAAATGTGTTCAATGTTCATGAATTTTAAAATCATTTATTTGTGTTTCCTGGATACTTTTGATTTCATTTAATTTTATTCAACTTGTTCACAATTCTTTCCAACCTGTTGTTACTTCGAGTTTGTGTCACAAAGTCTTTAAATAAAACTCTGGGGTCACCAAAACACTTGGGACTTGTGATAGATAACAACGATCTCTGACGGCTTATTTAGCAAGCGGTAGGAATTATTCCAATCGCTGCATTATCGACAACTATATGTATCCTCTTGAACTATATCAAGGCTAGCTATAAGCCATCTATGGGTAAGCTCTTAAACTAATATCTAAGATATTACACAACCTATTTTGTTTTCAAATTGCTTTTGTTTTAACCTAGCTAAACTCCTTAAATTGCAATCTCAAAACAGGCGTCTCACACCTAGTAGGATCGGAAATACGTCACCACCAATTTCAAAATGATCCTTCGTACTTATGTAATATTTATTAACTTTCGGTCAAAGTTCAACTTCCTTAATAATTTTAATTCTTTAATCAGGTGTTTTTAATTTATTGTTTCTTTAGGAATTATTTCATAAAAAATCTCCGGTGCTGAAGAGAAGTAAATTCTACAGTATTTTAAAATAAATATTAACTTTACTTTTGGCACAAATCTTCTCGCAAATGTAATATCAACAGTGAAGAAGGTAGCTAGTGTAAAATCCTGCGATGTCCAGTGTTTTAAATACAGCGTCTTCTAATAAAAATAATAAAATTATCTAATAGAATTAGATAGAACCAAAAAATCGTGTTAAATTGTATAGCGCTCTTGAGGTGATATTTCACGAAAACGGCGCTATTCAAATTATCTAATTATTATTATTATTGTTCTACATATATTCCATATATACATCCATATTCAAGCTTCAAAATATGTAATAAGGAACGCATCTTTTGTAAGAATTCGGATAATTCTTCAATCAATTAATTAAGAACAGATATAAATAAGTCCAAAATAATAGTGTTATACATTTCTGATAGAAGTAATGATAATTAACGATGAACCGCACTTCACGGTACCCGCCCTGGAAAGAATGACCTAAATTCTCCCCCAAAATATTCCGCAGAATGGATTTCCACACTGGAAATTGTATCCGCTTTGTTAGAATTGTAACGCATTAGCCAAATGCGTTCACCCGATTTGAATAAAATTAATTTCACCCTCCCGAATCGATAATTCCCGGCAAAGGAAAAAGGTGATATTAGAACTATAAAAAAATTAGTCAGAAAAAACTTTAAAATTTTTACTAACCTCTATACAAAAAGGCATAAATTTGTTGTATGTAAATACTTGGATACCCTAAGGTGAATGATGTGATTTTAACTGTTTTTAATTTTGCTTATTTTACTTACAGATGTATACTAATCATTAAGTTGCAAAGTTTATAGGTAATGCACAATAGTTAATATCGCATTGGTAAAATCAATAAAAAATATTAATAATTTTTTTAATTGCATTGTGTTAAAATAACTTTTGAATGTTATGTATGACCATCAGTGTAATACGTCATAGAATAAGAATATAATACTAATAAATCTAAACAAAAATAAGAAAAAGAACAAGACACAAAAAAGGTAACGATCGCAACTGGAACTCGAACCCAAGATCTCACATCTTAAATATGGGAAAAATCAGTCGAAGATAATATTTTTATTTCTGAATTTGAAATATGAGATCGACAAAAATGACTTAAAAATAAGGTTTTAATGGCCGAGTTGACTAAGACGCTTGTCCCGGTAAAGCGAGAGATCCTGGGTTTGATTCTCAGTTGCGCCCGACTTTTTTTTTTTTTGTGTTCTTTTTCATATTTTTGTTTAGATTTATTAGTATTATTTTCTTCTTTCTTCACAATTTTTTTCAACGATGGAGTTAAAATACCAATGAGTTGACTGAAATAATACTCCAAATTGTAGAAATCGTATAAATAAATTTTTGGCTGGTTTTTAATATCAGAAAAATATCTACGCAATTGCATGTAAAGCCACTGATAGTGTATTGGCATATTTATAACCGGACGTTGAAACATTTCGGTATATGCTTTTTTCTGTTCAGAATCTTCTAGAGTTCTTTAATCTCACAGGAAATTATCATATTATTAACGGTAGATATAAACAAATGCATTCATCCTGACTAGATTTATAAACGACTGATGACTGAGCAAAGTTAGGAGATTGATAGAATATGCCTCATCGTAAATAAAAGGAAATTGAGCGATAAGTTATATGGGACCCGTTCTCGTGCATTCATTCATCTTATCGCATGATCTAATTCTTTGTTCGGCAAAGTTAACGATATACTTATAAAAATTCATAATCTACTCTTTCATGGCTGGCGCGAGTTTGATTATTTTCGTATACAACGATTTTTACAAGTTAGGCTTTAAAATATTAAGATGAATCAATTGTTCGCCCAACGTACATAAGCAATATAAATATGAATAATAATGTCAATTAAAAACATACAAATCTTTCAAGAGAGGCTGACAAATACAACATTGTTTTGAATCACCGATACAAATTGAATAATAATATCATTTTATATATAAAACTAAAAAAAAATTACAAAAGTTTTTTAAAAAAAGACAAACTTTTAAAGACCAAAATTTCGTTTACGTTTTTTACTCCAAATAATGTAAAGAATTACTGGTTAAAGTAAGTCAAATACGTCCTGTATATATATATAGTTTCTCAAAAAACATTTTAATGATATACTTAAAATTAGTAAAAAAAAAACACATGTTGCACGAGATGTATTCAAATAAGTAAATGAATTATTTATCCGGTATACACGCAATACGAATATGAATATATTCGTAAAAAACTAAGTATTCACATTCATATAACGTGTGTACGAACGCAAAAAAAATCATTTTAATATCTTAAAGCATAACTTGCTAAAAGTGTTTTTTTTCATAATTTATTAAGCGCCACTAAGAAAGAGTAGACGAAGTATACCATTAATAAACTAAATTTAAAGTTTAATTTTTTATTAACACTCTTTGAAGGTGATCTTAAGTAAGGTCCCAAAAATCATTCCATTTACTATGTAGGAATATTTTATTGTCTCCAATGAAATAACTATCCTTAATACGCACGAGCCGAATTCAAATAAAATATAACAAATAACAACTTGAGACTCCTTTTAAAGTTGTCAAAAACTTTACGACATGGCTCTTCAAGGGATTTTCTACCGAATCGTGTTTTTTATGACCAATTAATTACGTGGCGGATAGAGTCAACGAAAGGTAAAGAAATGCAATATTAATTTACAAGTGATTCGGTAAGGGATAATTGTAATTAGTGTTCCTTATTTTACTTGAATAAATAGACCCTAAATCGTTAAACTCAGCTAAATATTAAAATCTTCAAAACCCTTTTTCCATTTTTCTCTTTTTCCCAATATATTTGTAGGTCCTTTCTCTTATTGAATAAATATAGGATATTCCAAGGATTTGTTTTTTACTCCAAATAAATATGTTTAGCATACTAAAGCTGACGTAAATATTCGAACTAGCTGAAAACTTGGTCCTTTTTTCGGAAATTCAGGAACCCAAGGAAAATTTTGGGCATAACTTATTTATGTGGAGGAAATCCCAAGGTCAAAATTAGCTGAAAGGAAATCGCTGGGGTGAAAGCCGAGATATTATAAATTTTGTGGTTGCTGATATTGATGGAATATCAGTAACGTTTTGTTACGCTTAATATTACTGAGCTTGTCAGCGTATGGCACATAAAAAACATATTTTGGATCCGCACCAGAAACCTTCAAACAGTTCCTGGGATGTACCTGATTTTCTTCAACACGTTCGTTAGCGTAATAGTCACACTACGCTGAAATTACTTTAATCCCGCTTAGAAGCATTATTTTTATAAATAAATACATATATTTTTTTATATTTCTATCATAATCCAGTTTCCTTACTAGGGCCAACCATTCTTTCATTTTCCAGTCACCAATTGACAGATGTTCGGTTATCTGCGTCAATTTTTCCCATTTTGTGTCGAGAGACCCCTGACAGTTCTCATTAGGCCAACCCTCGGGGCGGGGTGAATTGTTAAAGGTTGTTCTGTACGTCGAGGGGGGAAAGGAATGTGGGGGGAGGGAAGTAGGGTCACGTGGGATCACCGCCTGATAAGGGATGATGAACGAAAACAGGAAGCGGATATCTATGCCCAATTTGGAGGTAGGATACTTTTATGACAGGGAAAATCTCGGATGTTTTCAGTTATGTATGTAGTTTACCCTGATTGATTTGAGGAAGTACACGGGTTTCAGGTATTAACCTTCCTTGCCGGTGCTAACAACTGATTTGATATGTCTGTAATTATTTCTTAAATTATTTAAGAACCGAGTTCGTATTTTAGGTGAAGTCTCAGCAATTCATCGGATAAAATAATTAAAATAGATAAATATTTATCTAACGCTTGAGAAAAAAATGTTTTGTCGAAAAATCGGGAAAAATCGTTAATATACATCTACACACTGCTTGTATGCTGATAACTTGCCGAGTGGCACTGTAAGAGACATGACGTAGATAATGTTTTATGTGTGCCGATGTTTTTTCCACATCTTCAGTACTTACATATCATAATATTTCGCTTACGTCCATAATGTAGGTACTATTAATTAAGTAATTTACATAAGTAACAATTGCACATTCATCCAACATGCAAATACCAAAATTCCTGTACTTCGTGTACCGAATACACAGCACCGGAGTTTAAGGGCTTTTCTGGAACCATAAGGGAAGGTTAAGAGGAGCGGATTCGCGGTTTTTTCCTACAAAAGCTTTGGGTTAAGCGTCAAAAATACTAGACCGAACTGAATAATTTTTTCGTTAATCAAAAGGTTTATCAAAAAATGTAAAAGTGATATTTTCTTGTTTTTATTAAATTTGAGTTAAATTGTAAAACGTAGGCCATTAAAGAATTCACTTTTACATGATTTTATAGATAACTTTGACTTTTTTTGTGAGTTAATCGTTATTATTAATAAATAAACGCACTCAATCTACCACGTAAACATAAGAAGTGAGTTTTTTACTTGAAATTTGTAATTTATCTAAATATATATAATATACAAAAATCAAAATGTGTTTGGGGATTATGTATGCATTATGGTCGATGCATTGCTATATAAGGCATGGGAAATGTATGAAATTTTCAAAATACCTTCTTTAAACTACCGCGAGGATTTTTGGATTATCACAAACATCTGAAAAGTTTTTAGTCATCACAAAAATTCTTACGAAACTGTCAACATTTTGTGAAAGACATTTTGAAAAACAATGATTGTTAAGTCAAAATGCAATTTTCAAAACTCTTTAAATTAATGAATCTATTTGACGTACTTACATAATAATTCGAATCAAAAATTAAAGATATTTTAAAAGGATACTATGTTAAATAGGTACTTTAATAGGTACCAAATTTGAATATACAAAAATGAATATTTGTAAAATGTGAAAAATGAAAATAAGAATTAAAAAAATTCTAATAAGACACACGCGAGCTGTTGGAAAACTGAATGTACTTTGACTAATATATAGATTGCGGGAGGGGGTTGGCGGGATGGGGGAGCGGGAGAAGGGAGAGGAATAGTGGGGAAGGTGGAAGAGGAGCGCAGTAGGGGAACAGAAACGCGGGAGGTGAACGGGGACGCACGAGAAAGAACACGCAGGGAGGAAAAATGTATTTCTTTGAATCTAGCATTGCAATGTATGCCGGGAACCAGCCAGTAATCGATAAATTTGTGTTCCAATGTAAATCGGCCATTTTTAGTTCAAATTTAGGCATAAATATTTATTTATATAATTTTTTTTAAATATTTTTTATGTTTGCATAGTAAGTGTGGAAAATTATGTTTGAAAATGAAAAACTCACAAATATTTGCCAAAATTGCCTATAAAATCGTGAAAATCGCTTTTCCTCATGACCTTTATTTTATATTTCGAAAAACAAATAAATAAAGTAGCAAATATCCGTACAAGATTTTTGCTATACCTTTTGATTAAAAAATAATGATTCAGTTTGGTCAAATTTTTTGGCCTCAAATCCAAATTTAAGTTTTGTTTGAAAATGGCCGCCCAGCCGTACCTCTTCATATAATGTTTTATGTGATCATTGAGTTTGACATGTCTACAAATTCCAAAACTCACTATTATCATTTTCCTTACGCTTACAAAACTAATAAAATCAATACCTACCTACAATAAAACTGGCCGCACCCATACCAACAGAAATTGATTGGTTGAAAATAAGTCAGATTCGATTAATAATCGGTATCTACATTATTTTAGCTGGATTAAAGTTGTAATTTTTTTTTACATTTTAGTTATTTGCGTTCATTGAACGCAAAAAGAAACGTCTTCGCAGTCCGTGGTGTTAGTTATTTCGTAGACCAAATAATACAAGTATGGGTTAGCTATTGACGATAAGGCTAGGCAATGAAATTGGTAGATCTACCCTAAAAATACTTCTTAAATCCGACTGATAAAATCCACAACTGAGTAAAAAAGGCTTGATAAATTTTAGAAAGAAAAATCTTTCTTCTGACTGTAGCACAACCTTTTGTCAGTTGGCCCGGTTCTGAAATTTTGAGATTTTCTTTGAGTAAACGTATTAAGAAGGAAAATGAGATCATGGGAGATAGAAAGCGTTTCGGTGAACGTGATTTGGTGGACGAAGCAGTCGGAACAAACATTGCCTCCATAAACAGGCAATAAGGGATTTCACAGATTTTTATACTGTTCCGTCTATGCCCTTAGATCTGGACCTCTGACTATCAGATACGGATAGTGAATCCTCAAGTACTTCCAACACGGGAAGCCGAAATTGCTTTGTAAGAACCCGTATATATTTCTGGAATAGTCACATTGAAACAACGCTTGCCTTGGTTGTATAAAAATTGAGCAATATATATACTTACTTTTATTTAATTTTTTAAATAATATTTATTAGGTAACCCATGATGATTAAAAATTTAATTTTGAGCATCACAGTATCGCCCACAGAACTCATTATCTAACTGCAACGCGGCCGTACAAAATATATTTACTTATATTAAATAACTTTCCAAAACTAACCATCGCGCCGCTTCGTGGCAGAGGGAGGCAGAGAGGATAGACCACCCTGTAATTCTGCCTCACCGCACACTCCTTGCTTCATTCACATCAATGTACCGCCTCATACATACTATTATGTTACTCACGTCTTACCTCCACGTTGTATGCTCCCCTTACACTCCTTTCTTCGATAATCCGTTCACACCCCAACCATCTAAGGTCATCTTTTCTATTTTAACCCTGAAATTAATGAAATATAAAATGCAAAATAGATTTTTTATAATCGAGCCACAAAGTGATTATTTTCTTCAATAATTCAAAATCGATTGAGCCACTGGAGCGAGAGCGCAATTTAACACTTTTTTCTCCGATTGCTCGACATTTTTTGGTGATCATTTTGAATATTTTCCGTCCAAATTAAAAAAAAAAATCATACCTCCAAATTTTAATATATTTATACCAATGAATTATCTATATAGCCAATGAATTCATTTTTTTTGTCGATTACTACATATTCGTAGAATTTATAAAAAAAATAATAAAATCGTAAACTTCTACTTAATTACTTTCAAATAAGGGAAAATTTTCCAAAATTAGCAGCAAAGTAATCCGAGGTATTTTAAATAGTGCCATATTGTGGCGAAAAGCGCTCCAGTGGTTATTTAATTGTTTAAATATAAATATTAATTAAACAAATGTTCTACTGGCTTCTAAAAAATGAGGTGCTAAGTTGATAACAATAGAATAACATTGAAGTTTTTGCAAAAAATACCCAAAGAAGCATTTTTGACTAATTTTGTAGACTTAGGTACTTTAGTCAATAGAATTTAATCATTGAAGACAAAATTAGCAACTTTCAAACGAAAATTTGAAACTGAAAAATCAGAAAAAGGTTCGGTCCAATTTAGAAATTGAACCCGGGCTTAATTCCTAGATGCCACTCTATCTTTTTCTGATTTTCCTGTTTCAAATTTTCTTTCGAGTTGATAATTATGTCTTCAATGATTTAATATTATAATTTGATTTTTTTTTTGCTCATCAAAAAATATACGTATGAGAATGCTCTTTTGCAGCGTCTGTAGCTAATATAGCATATCGTAAAAGAAAGAAAGATTTTTTAACGTAATTTCTGATGGACAGGCGAATTTCAGAATGCTTATATTTACATGACTATACAGAGCAAGTGAACAAACAATGTATATCACCAAACGCATCTATCACCTGGCTTCACGATGCACGCAATACTCACAACTCAAAGTCATACAATCCATGCATCACGACATTATAACGTACTCCTGAACATGCACCATAATAATGATGTATTGTTTGTTGTTCCTGGTGTGTCCTGTTCCAGTAACACCATTGTATACTATTATCCCGAATTGTATCCCTGAATTAGGGACTCTAATCATTAACCGCCAACTTCTGAACGCGGCGCTGTCTGTGTAGAGCAAATCTGACATTATCAACGTCCATTGTTCCCGCTAACTCAGTTAATTAATTTAGCCGGCAAAATGTAAATGAGTGGAGTGAATCCGAAGCCGGAATCGTGTACTAAATTATGTCCTATAATGGAAATAAAGAAATGAAATATATGGGACAAGAACAAAGACATAATTATACCATTGAATAAAATTCAATTTGGACTTATATTAGGTTGAAAGTTGGACAAAATTTGACCGAAACTTGAAAGATGAAATTTTTTTTTTTTTTAATTCATTTTTACGTCATGTAACGGTTCACCATTTTTGACCTCCCTTGTCTGTTGGTACAAGTAAGAGAACTCGTAGACTAGTTGAGTAACGTTGCGAGAATTTTATTTTATTTTATTTACTAGCTGGTACCCGGCATTTGTTGCAATGCCATTCAAAGAAATAAATTGATTTTCCCTGCATGTCCTTTCCCATGCATCCCCGTTCACCTCCCGAGTTTCCTTCCAACCCGCCTTTCCTTTCCACCTTCCCCGTCTTCCCTCTCCCTCCCCGCCTTTCCACCCTGCCGCTACAATATATGAAATGCACACTTTTTCATTTATACAAATTGCATAACGCCAGAGCTCACCATTATATATAGCCTTTAACTTTCGCGGGCAAGCGCACAACAAATAACCAAAGTTTCATTGCAATCGCATAAAATACGAACAAAAAAAACAAAAAATACTGATTTTTATATATAAGATTGGCTCGCCAATAGCATGCATAAAATTATAATGAAAACACTATTTTACATTTGCAATATGGTTATAGCCATGATTCCAATTAAAGGTGAGCACATCATTCATCTCAACATTCTTAGTGTGACTATAAGTTGTAATACATAATAAATAATGTGCATACGTGTGCATACTCTACACGTATAAATGCATACGTATGCAGACTCAGCACATTGTCACGAGGCAGGAGCTGGAGATGAAGAACACGAGAGGGAAAATAAAAGTGTTAAACCATACGTTACCAGGTTTGGTAGAGTTGTGAACAACCCAACAGATCATCATGATGTGTGATTGTTAATTATTTATTGTTTAATGTAATATATTTAGAATCTTTTATATTGTTAAAATATTTAAGAAGGTGGATGTCACATCACTGTTATGATGTCCCTCACATCACTGCTGATTGTCTGTGGTCCCTATTCTAAAATGTCTGATCTGTCAACAGTCGTGATTAAGGAAAACACTATTATACTTGATTTAATATTTAAATCAAGTATAATAGTGTTTTCCTTATCGTCCATGTCAATTAATTAATAATACACACATATATGCGCATACATGTACATACACACATGCATGAACATATACATGTATACATATATCGTAGAGCTAATGCATAATAATGTATAATGCATAAGTAAGTATGATTACAAAGCGGCTCTAAGTGAGGAGGGTCAGGCATATGCAAATATAAGTTTTTAACATAAATTTATAAACGATTATTTTTTAAAGTGTGTTTATTATGGTATCCAAGAGTATATAAATTGCTTCACCTAGATGATAACTTTTGGTTTTATTTAAACAAATTAACGATAGAAGGTCATTTGTTATAATTTTTCATCCAAAATAACTTTACACGCTTTTGGAAAAGTGGGCTGTAACATTTCACGACTTTTCAAACCTACTTGATACGTTAAAGTTAGTAGATTCGACGAGAAAACACTTATCAGATCCTAAGAATAAACGGCCTTATTTCTCTTTCCGTATTTGTATTAAGTGAGTCAACACATCCTGTTTTCACATTCAATAGACACTTTCTAAAAATACGTTCAAGGTGCCTTTAATTTCCGAACCCCTCGCATACGCCAAAACAAATTTGGCGAATTATTTCATCCCCACCATCCGTTAAGTATTTCACTTAGGCAAATTCAATTTATCACAACATCCCGTAAAAACCAAAATGAGAATTTTATTTTTAGCCCATAAGCACAGCTTTAGTTTTTGCTTCAAGAGGCATTCAAAGTAAACGTTCTCCCGTTTCGAAAATATATCTGTTTTGCTTGCGCCAAATTCCCTTCGCTTATTACTTCTGTGCTTGAAATTTGAAGTAATGGAACTCAATAGCCATTCACAGGGTTATTTATAAAAATCTTGGAAAATAATAATTTTTAGAAAATATTTGTAAATCGTTTGAAATAATATTTTTTTTTTCGTAAGTGATTTGTTTGATATGTGAAATGTTATCACTTTTAATAATCAATTATTTGTTTGAATCACTTTGACGGTTGATTTCATTATTAATGTGCGTACCGCACAAGAGTCCCAACTTTCCCCGACCGTCTGGAGTCAATGAGACTACGGTATCGGGGTTGAAAAGCTGATGGTAGTGAGGAGAGGAAAGAAATGTAAAAAAATGGTGGGAAAGTACCTGCTATTCAGATATGGTCATCAATTAGAACTAAAATTATTTCAATCAACGTTTCGTCTTTCACCAAGACGTAAATGAAAGTATCTACCGCTCTTGGATTTGCCGCAAATATACAGTTTTATATTTTTTTAAATGAATGAATTGTGAAACACACACGTTAAGGACGGGTTGTTTCAGAAAATTTGATGGATTCATCAAATATTTGAAGTTAATTTTCACGTCCTGCGTAAGTTCTATTCAAGTTCTATTATTACATCATTATAGACCAGTTGATTCACAAAACTGAAATCATCACAGAACTCGAATAGAACTTACGCAGAACGTGAAAATTAACTTCAAATATTTGATGAATCCATCAAATGTTTTGAAACAACCCGTCCTTGTGAAATAAAATTTACTTGCATCCACTGGAGCGACCACGCGAAATGAATAAATTTGCCTTGATTCCTCGAGATTTCCAGAAGATCAGTTTTTAAATTGTTCGCCAACTTTAAAAAAATCAAACCTTCGAATTTTAACACGGTGACAAAAAATATTATAGTGCTATGTAGCCATTGAATTAATCAGTAATTAACTGTTCATCTCATATTTGCAGGATTTATAAAAAAAATCGTAAAGTTCAAAACCGCGCGAATCCTGCGTGGTTGTTACTTTGAAACTCCGTGAGAAGTACTTATTCGAGTCAACATAGAATATCTCTTTGTATACTTGATAATGAAAGGTGCATATCAACGGAAAAAGGACTTAGTTTTAGTCGTAAACAGCTGTTCAAAAAAAATATATTTTTAAATTTTATTTTTAACATCCTTCTAAAATAGTCTACGAAGTTCGGATTCGCGACATCAATGGTCATAATAGATAAAACATTTCAATAGCTTCATTTTAAAATAAATGGCTGGCCATGAAAATGTTTTAAATAATTACAATAAACGTTTAACGAATGCTAAGAAAATGTGGTCCAATTTTGGACCGCTATCAATCGCAGAAAAATAAAAGTGGTCCATTTTTCGACCATAATCGCTCCAGTGAGTATACAGCGATTTGAATACGCTAGCTCCGGATTCATAGCCGAGGATCGTAACCAACCAGCCGAAATTATTTTTAAAATGCTTAAAGTAATTTTTTTTTCTTTAAAACCATGAAATTTTCCCAAGACATCATCACTGTATCGGAGCAGCTCGGTTCAATGTTACCATCTGGAAAATATCGACTTTCCAGTTATAGAATAGTTGCCTACTATAATTAAAAAAAAAAACGGATAAGACACTGAATTTTTGACTTGTTAGTGAGGTGATAATAAAAGTCCCTTCCCACTTTTCGTTCTATAAAGCAAACATTTTAAATAGTCAATTATAATCAAATTATTTCATCTAAAACGTAATGACTAACTGCATCAGTTGAACACTACAAGTTAGACAACTACAGTCTCTATCCCAAATTTAATTGATACACACATGGGTTACCAAATTAATTATCGTATTAATCTGCATGGCATCTCTTCCTTCCCTGCAATCCTCTCTCCCCCCTCCCCCTATCCTTATTGTCATTAATAATCCTGTTACGGGTCAATGACGCACAAATAGGTAATAATCACTAAATACCACAGGTACCTAACTAAGCATAGTGCAGCGTGGACTGCTTTTACATACTTACACAACTAATTTAATAGCATTGAACAGGTCTTAACTAACAGGTGGATTGTGAAACTGCATATATTAAAAAAGGCATGGGACATTACTTTATTCAGTTTTTCAATTTGGGGGATAACGGATAACCAACATCTCTGCCATAGTGGTTCGATACATTTGGTAACATAGCAGGGGAGCCCGGGTTCACAGGATGAGGCTTGTCTAGGTCTTGGCAGCTGTGTGGCGGGCCGGATCGGGAGAGGCCGGTTGATGGTTTCTCGACCGTCGATGGTTTGAGGGATTCATACGCCCGTCACCCCCGTACACATTATTCCCTCGATTATTACACAACCTTCATACCTTTTTCGTTCAAAGAACTTTCTATCCTTCCATTTCCTTAAAAATAACCACTACACAGCATCCCCAAATATAGGTTTCCCGCGTGAAGTTAATGTAAAAAGTCCAAATTTTTGCAACTTAACAGGTCATTGCATTAATTACGTGATGACTTTTTTTTAAGATTTTAGTGAATGTTAATCATCAATATAATGTACTATACAGCGACATGCAAATTAATTGGAACAAGCATTTTTTTCTCACATAATTTTATTTTTATTTATATGAATACCGCACAAGAGTCCCAACTGCTCCCGTCTGGAGCCAGTGAGACTACACAACCTTCACACCTGTTCAAAGAACTTCCAATTCTTCCATTTTCTTAAAAATAACCTCTACACAGCATCCCCGAACATAGCTTCCCGCGTGAATTTAATTTTAAAAGTGAAAAATTTTGCTACTTAACAGGTCAATGCGTTAATTACGTGATGACTTCTTTTTCCAAAAGATTTTAGTGAACGTTAATCATCATTATTATGTACTATACAGTGACATGCAAATTAATTGGAACAAGCATTTTTTTTTCTCACATAATTGTTGAATATGTCAAGTATTTAGCAATTGCAAACCTTTACGAGTGTTTCTAAACCACCTGGTGAATGGAGGTTGGTAATCTTTTGACAAATAACATCTAAGTGCATCCCCTCGGTTACTTTTCGAGCTAACATCGGGATTACGTGTGAATTATCAAGGCTTATCTCTAAGAACCATTAGTTTGCTCGAAGTGCAGTTCTAGGGAGAGGTTATCCAGTCTTCCTTACTGAGTAACTAGAACTGAAAGTGCCAAAATTAGTTTTGTGGTCGAAAACTTATTCGAAATGTAATTTTGTGTTAAAAATACCAATTTTCTTTTTTTGCCTAATTCCAACAAGATTTCGCTACAAACCGTAATTTTGTCAGGACAATATTATAACGTCAGTTATAATTATGTAAGTAAGTATAAAGTCATAATGTTTGAAAGAGGAAGTACGAAAACAGTGTGTGATAGTTGTAAATGATGAATAATTGGAGCAGGTGGATGAGTTTGTGTATCTGGATAGTTTGTTTACGAGAGATGGGAAGGTTGATAGAGATATTGAAAGAAGGATAAATGCCGGTAACTCCATTATTGGAGGACTGAATGCCGTTGGCGCTAATAAAAAAACTGTCAAAAGAAGCGAAGCTAGCAGTCCACAATGAAGTCCTGGTACCTACACTGATGTATGGCAGCGAGGCATGGAACTGACAGAGGAAGGATGAAAGCAAACTGAATGCTGTTGAAATGAGATCCCTTAGGCGTGTGTGTGGTAAAACCATGTATGATCGCGTGAGAAATGTGGAGATCCGTCAAAAATGTAGGGCTGATGTTAGCTTGAGTAAGATTAAGAAAGGGACCCTCAGATGATTTGAGCATGTCTTTTTTTTACATGAGCTCCACACAGGAGTCATGTCATCTTTGGGGATGCTATGTGGAGGGTTTTTTAAGGAAAGGAAGGAGAGGAGAGTTTTGGGAAGGAAAAGGGCGGGTAGGAATATGGGGTTAAGTGTATCCTGGTCATCCGCCTCCAAGACCTAGACAAACCTCACCCCATGAACCCGGGCACGGGCACGGACACGGGCATGTAGAGCAAATGAACGAAAAAGTAGTGTAAGAAGAATATATGATGCAAATGTGAATGGTAGAAGAAGTCGGGGACGCCCGAGGAAGACATGGCATCAGACAATGAATCAGATAATTGAGTCCGGCCATTTCAAAAATCAGAATAATAGAAGAGTATGTATGATACGATGTATGCATGTGAGTGAAGCAAAGAGTGTGTACCAAGACCGAGTTGTTTGGCGGTCCGACCTCTCTGCCTACCCCTGCGGAGAAACGGCGTGATGGTTAGTTAGTTAGTAAGTTATGATTTTAGAATGAGTTAGAAAAAAGGACTGAGCCTCAGGAGTGGTGGACGATCGGGAAGAGTGCTCTGTGTCAATAGGCAACAACTTTGGTATCTGAATTTTATTTGCGTTTTGTGGCTGTTAATACTAGAGTACACGCGTGGGCTACACATGTAGCCCAGGGTATTGTTTTTGTTCATAACTTCTTGAAATCACGTGATTTAACTTCGAGTCTCTAGCTAAGCTCCGATTGGTTGTTGCGACGCGTTCAGTGTGGCGTGAGCGATCGATGCTGGCGCACGTGCGAAAAATAACGATTTTAAGTTACGTATGTTAAGCTACGTATGTAGCTCATGCGTACTTAAACCAAAAGTTGATTGATCTCAAATAAGTAAAAATTATGCGATTTTTTGAGAAGCCTGAAGTTTTGTTAGTATCTTAAGTTTAAGAAAGAATTTTTTTTTTATTTCGGTTTACTTAATGAATGTCATTTGTAAAAATAAATGTGTTTTATTTAAAAATTAAACGATAATCTTTCAGTATATTTCAATTTAAAATGGGCTACAAGTGAAGCCCACGCGAGCACTCATGAACGTTTTAGAGGTGCGTGTACCGTAGTGTTAATAACTTAACTATTAATTTTTTGTTTTGTTTTACTAACTCTGACGCTGTGTATTGATTATATATGCGCATTAGCTGCTATTTAAGGTTATCTAGTCTGATCTAACTGAAACAAAAGTATTTTGAATAATAATGTCACATCACAAAGCTTCTACTTCATGCGTAAACAAAATAATATTATTAGTATGTACTGGTAATCTTTACATTTTAACCACACCACGCCCATGCTCCGTTTATGAAATATTTCTTCTTATACATACAAAGCCACGTATGGACCATCCTTATATGTAAAACTGATGACGAAAGTAGAGAGATAATGAGAAACTAATGTAAATCTTGCTCCTAATATCGGTGTTATTTAAAGGTGCAGGTTTTGACTATTCGAGGTATACGGATCCAAGGCAAAAGCTTGGCATTAATTGAGATTCCCTCACAACCAAAAAATTTCGCAAAGTCGACTTAACACAGGGTCTAATGACAAACATTGTGAGACGTAAGTCCGTCTTATTCGGACATTTACAAAGGGTTGACCAGTTTGAATTCCCCGGATTAATCCTGGAGGGAAAAATCTATTAAAGAAGAGCGTCGAAGGAAACAACGTAGATATTGATCGGAAGGAAATCTAATGAGGTGTCTCCTACTACGATTTTTCTACAAATATATCATAATATTAATTAGAGCATGCTGAGAACAAAACTTTAAGAAATTTTTTACAGTATTGAATAGTATCGAAGATATAAGCCGTAAAAATGTTGATTTGCGGCCGGCCGAAAAGTGATTAGTCTCGTGTCGTGTCGTATCTTGTATGACGTCATGTGACATTATTGCTTATGTTTCCCATATTCACGACTAATGCTCATTGCTTCCGTTGTTTTTGAAGGTACTGAAGAACTAATTATCTTTTGTTATTAACTCTTAAATGTGACACATTTTCATCAAATGATGGCAAAATTAGGCATAAATAAATAACGCATTTTCATCAAATCAAAAAATATATATGGCGATTTTTATTGCTTGTATCACAAATAAAAAATGAAATGCCTGATTTCCTGACTGAGAAAAAAAAATAACAAAATCGCATCATTTTTCCCTTCATTACCAACCCCTTTTCTTTAGGTGTTATTTTCCGCTTTAAACATTTTTGATTTCGGACAGTGGAATTCTTTCGTGACATTCACAAATCCTGTCCTGCGTGAAATTTTTCCGCGTGAAATCTTCGTTGATTTCAAATTTTTAAAATTTAAACTGATTGTTTAAAGAATTCTGATATAAAGCGGGTACCCACCTTTTCTATCACATAATATCAAATAACATTATTATGTTAAGAATTCAAATTTTCCCGTGATTTTTCACGGGTCTATCTATGCTAGTCAAAAACGGAAATATAGGCCGTGCGTTAGTTAGTTTTGCCTGAAATTTAGTGCACAAATTTGCTTTGATTTTAAATGTAATTTTCAAATTTGGAATTAGTTGTGTGAAAAATTACTTAAAAATATAAAATTTAATTATTTTGTAAATTGGAACTGATTTTTCAAGATTCAAGAATTCAGACCGTGCCGTGATTATTTACGGGTCTGCCGTTAGTTAAAAAATATTTTCGATTTCTTAAAAATTAAATAACATTAATGCCAATCGTTTTGAAAGGTCTTACGGCAGAACGCTCAAATCACACTCATTTCGACTGACGGATTATTATTAGCTTACGAGCAATAATTCCGACTGCCATTTCAATCCAATACATTTTGCAACAGGGCTTGACACTCAGCAGACACAAAATCAATAAACAATTAACTTCATCGAGTGAACACAAAAAAAGTGGCGTCAAATTTTCGACGAATGCGGAACGAACATAAAATCGATCTGTCGGATTGCTTGATTGACAGTCACGACCAGTTCACACTGATTGTGTGGCGCTCCGAATTAGCTGTAACAAAGTAAAATACCGAACCCGAGTAACAAGCAAGACGTGAACCCTTATCTAGCAGTTCGGTGAAATGAAACATTTCGCCAGCTTGCCTATTGGCTCGACTCGGCAAGAGGAGAGAACGTGATTGGAAAGAGTTAAGTCAATTTGGTGCACACGCAAAAAGCAGGGTGGAAAATAATTAACAGCGGTGAAAAATTAAATGCTTGGTGATTTTGTCTACTTCAGTGCTTGCTTCTTAATTTATTTTTTGGCAATTACAACTTCGATCCGAGATTGATTACTTTTTTTTAAGCCAGTTATTTACTAGACACAAAAAATATACAGGGTGGGCCTTACAGTTGCGAATTAGAAAAATCACAAAAAATACCAATGGTATTTTTTTTTAAATATAGGAATTTACTTTTTAAAAATAACATCATCAAGGTGTGACCCATCTCGACGCAAACAATCTTTCAAGTGAAGTGCAAATTTGCAACAACTCTCTCGCACATTCGCTGCCATTTCTTAGATAATGATTTCTTTCAATTGGGCATTTGATGTTGGTTTTCCTATATGCGCTCCAAAGAAGTGAAGAGGAGTTAAGTCTGGACTCCTGGAAGTCCATGGAATATCCCCTCGGCGTGATATCACGTTTCCTGGTTGGCGTTGTAAACATCTCGTTGTAAACATCTCGTTTACAACTGTCATTGACTCGTTAGAAGTATGGCACGTTGCGCCATATTGTTAAAACCATGTCCTAGTGTTATAACCTTCAAATTGATGCAGCTGCGAATAGGAAAAAAATCACGTAACATTGTTGTGTACCATTCTGAATGGAGTCGTTTAATTTCTACATCAACTTTCATTGATTCGGAGAAAACCGCAAAAAAACTGTCACATCACCAGCGTAAATAAATAATTGCATTTTCATTTTTTATATAATGAATACACACGAAAAGTTTTCATTTTTCATTGTATGTCTAGCAATATTTAAGTAATTTCGAAAAATAAAATGGTTATAGCGGGATTTTGATATTCACTTTGTGATTTACTCACGATATAGAGGCTTTTAAAACTCACCTGACCTGACGCGCGTATTTCTAAACCCGCCATTTAGCAAAATAACTGCTCGTGATTGGTGGAATTCTGATACAGCGGGTTTTGATAGTAACTTCTTGAATGATATAGTGGGTTTTGTTTCTCGCTCGCAGTTTTAACGTGGTTTTTAGTCACGATAAGGGAAGTTTTGAAACTCAATTTAAGGTTCATCTTGTATCTCGCAAAAATGTGAACAAGATGTCATACTCAGGTCAGTCTGACGAAAAATCGGATCTGGCGGGTATTGAAATTATAGGACTCAATTCACGGAAACAGATTTTCCTCGCCGATTTTTACAGAAATAAGATGAAATAGCTGCTCAAACTGTGACTTTTAGGAAATGTGTGGGATCTTGATGTTTTGATTTTCTGCTATAACGTGGATTTTATTTATTTATTTGCCCATTTAGGTGAAAATGGGTTTTTAGTAAAAAAATTTTACACAACCTGTTTTCTCGTGTAACTCTCAATAGCGACTGAATTTCTATAAACAAAGCTACTGATCATCACCACCCGCTTGACCACAATAATGTTTAGAAATTCGTTCATTTTTATGGCTCATCCTGTACTTTCTGGTCAAAACGAAGGAAAGTTTCAAATAGTTCGTTTATCATAAGTTTTACGACAAATTTATTGATTAATTAAGATGACCAATGTAACCTGGGTCTCCTCGAGATTCCTGATCCCTCCCTCTTCTCCTCTAAAATACCCACCATACAGCATCCCCAAAGAAGACATAGGTCCTGAGGGAAATTGTTTTCCTCGAAGCCTCCTGAAGGAAAAATTAAAAAAAAAATGTAAATACCGCACAAGAGTCCCAACTGCTCCCGTTTGTAGAGAGTGAATATTTTACCATCCTGGAAATATGCACGCAAATGTATCAATTATGTAACAGGTCATTTAAGTACTTGCCAGTCTTTAATCCGATCTGAATTTTGTAATGACCAGAGGTATCCTTATTTTTCATCTCTTCGCAATCCCATAAAATATGCACGACTGGAGAACGGTTAGGTACTAGGAACTTCCTGTTAAATGTATTGGTGATATCAGTTTTAATTAAGGTGACCGGGCAGAATGCTTTTAGCTCCCTAATGGCCATTTTAATATTAAAGTGGACGATAAATTTCAGTGTCCTGTCGCGAAGTAAAGGTCTTTAGTGATGGGGAAGAGAATTCGTGATACAGGGATCAACGTAAATAATTCATTGTGTTTGCGCCCACTTTGGTCGGTTTATAAGAATGTTCTGATAGGTTCAAAGACTTACCGATATTATTAATTTTAAAGTTTTAATACTGCAAAATTTTGATAAACTTTCTTTTTCCTTAAAAATTTAAGGGCAAAAATTGTAGAAGATTTTATATTATGTGAAGTGAAACATGAGTTAAACATACTAATCTCGGTAGAGTCTGTTATGATGTGCGTTAGTTATTCCTGCGTAAAAATATTCATGTTTAATGAACTCAAATTTACTTACGTCATTTTCAAAATTGAAAAACTGATTGTGGGAATAATTCAGACAAGCTATAAAGTATGTACATACCTTTAATCAGAATATGTTTTAAGACATTTATATTTCTGTATTTGAAATATATTTATTTTGTTTAAATTTTTGACAAATTTTCAAGTTTACTAAACTTCTTTTTATTATTTGTCAACAAAAAAATATTGTTACATTTTTTTAAAATTGACAATTTTTGTTTCTTTAGAGGCCTATCCTAAGGCAAATTTTATAAATACTTTCAGCTTCCCAAATAATCAGTCTGTTAATCTAATAAATTCGACCAAAATTTAATCCATTTTTTGTTATGGAAATGTTACTCCTGTAATCAGCTATAAAAATTAATCACTTAAAACCCGTTTTGATGTTCAAATTATTAATTATATTTTCATATCTGATAAAGCACCTTCTCCACCTGAATTATGAATATCAATGTTATATACTTATCTGCATTATATGTTAGTTATATTTTTTATAAATTTTACAAGTAGGTTTTTTATTATTTTTTTATTAATTTGTATATTAACATTTAATCCTGCTAAACTACTTATGTAGTTTGAAAGCAGAAACATATTGATAACACTTTATGTAATTATGTGGTACATTTGCATACGGTCTACCTATATATATAACAACAATGGTGTTACATTAACAATTAGTACAATTGATTAATTTAACAGAGTAGTATAAACATAATTATGTACATAGCAGTATAAGCATTATACAATAAACAAGTACAAATGAATAGTCACATTAATAGTTTCATATATATATATATTTATAGGTAGGTACTTGAGGTATTAAAAGATTTTAACTTAGCAATTCGTAGGTCATCAATATAAATCATATGTGTGGATGGTATTGGTAGTTTATTAAATATTTAGGGTGTAATATAGTGTAGGATTGTTTCACTGTATTTATAGGTACATTTCGGAACCATCAATTCGTATTTTTGAGTTAATCTTGTATTATGTTTATGATTAACTCTTTCCCTATATAAGGAATCAGATAATACAACATACTTAACAATATTATAAAATAACAATGCTCAAAAATTTAAAACATACAGAAAATTCTATAAAATGCTTTTGAGTCTTTTACACAAATTAAAGACTAAGGCATCACTTTTCAATCAAATCTTTCATTTATAAACCACGTAACAGAAATCTCTAATAAGGGCTTAAAATGGTGGGATTTATAACTAGGCTAACTAGAAATTTTAGCAACATAAAGTGTATTAAACTGTTATTTTTTTGAAAGAATACGAAAAAAATTCTTACGTTCTCTATATTTAAAATGAGTATTCTAGCAGTTATGTTGAACTACAACACTATTTTAAATAATGATATGAATATGCTCAAATTGTCGAACAAAAGAATTTTCACTGACAAAGAATTTTTAAATAAAATTCTAAATGATTTAGTTGATAGTCCGGTATTGCTTGGATTGATAAGCTTCCGGATTCCACAACTTGATACTAAGAGTCAGGATTTATTTCAGTACAGAAATTCTGGGACTAACTACCACATGAACTCCTCTTTGCCCAGAATACTAACGAAAGGAAACAATAATACCAAGTCAGGAGGATATCTTCAATTTATCTTTAAACATTGTTACTGAGGCAGTTCAGTTAAATACAATAAATACTGTGTATTTCTTATTATTTATGTGTGAAAGCCCCGAAAGTTAGCGTCAATAAAAAAATAAATATAATTTGTGAGCATTCCAATATGTACGGTTTTTTACAAGTGCTACTATATTATAAAAACTTGTTGATTTTTATCAGAATTTTCCAATTGAATCTATTAATATGATGCGCTTTTATCGCAATAAACATTTACCAAAAATGTTATTTTCAAATCTTTCGTACCGAATTTATTGGTAAATGTGTCTAAGCTTCCCAGAGCTTTCGCTATTTTGAATACCCCTGGTGATAAGTAGAATCACGTATGCCTATTTCATTGTATAACAGCCTTCCGTCTGAAATTGCCGAAGGTAAAATATGTCGGGCCATTTCTTACGTTTTCTGGATAGAAAGGAAATGTTTAGATGGATGGATAATTATTTCCGATACGTCAAGTGCGAAACCCTTTTAGGGTAGCTTTTACATTAATATCGGTAGTCAAGGGGGCAGAAAGAAATAACACACATTTGCTACATTTTACTTGAGTCGTAAAAAAGCCTTAACGTTTTCATTGTGTGCTAAAAAATGTAACATTAACATTTATTATGGGGGATTTTTTTAAAAACTTTATTTTATTAAAAATTTTCCTTACACAATATGGAGCTCCAGACCATTTTTTTTTTTTAAATGAATAATGACCTCTAACTTAAATAATTACATATTTATTTTTATTTTTATAGTTAGTTTTAATAGTTAAAATAAATGTCAAAGTTTTAATTTTTCAAGATCCCCCGAAAACCACCGTATCTAGTGTGATGTCATCATGACCAAAAGCTTTGGTTATTTTCAACAGATGCTGTCATTTTGTATGGAAGAAGCTATGAAACTATTCAATAAGTAAAACGTTGTTTAGATGGAATTATTTATTTATTAAATAATATTTATTATATTATTATATTTTTCAATATTATTATGGGAGAGTGATATAAAAATTGTTTGAAATTATTAATTTTTAGCTTTACGAATCGAAATCAATTTTATGGAAGTCGAAGCATGAATTTTGTAGGCAACTGGAATCAGCTGTTCATCGCCGGCCATTTTGAATTTCAGCATTGGAGCGTTTTAATAGACATTACTGGGCATTACGATCGTTTTTTGTACAGTTAAAGTTTTGAATATTTCAAATAACATAGATAAACTAATAGAGATATTTTATTTTTGATACTGAATTATTTAGGCCTAAATAATGTTTCAATAAAAACAATAACTATTTTATGTCTTAATCCCCGTAAACCAATATTACGGAATGTTGGATGACTTGTCATATTTTTAATACAAAAACAACGGCGACTGGAGAATTATGGACGCGGTGACGTCACGCGTCAAAATTCAATAATACCAACTTGACAGGGTGTTTTGATGACACCTTTTAAAATGGACTTTTAATAATTTTTTTAAAACCTTACGTTAAATATTATGTAATAAAAACTTATAAATTCAGGATCAGCGTATATTGGTATATATGAACATATTTTTTTAAAGCCATAATATTTTTCACTGGACTTCCTTATTGTGTACACATAAAAACTTTCCTGTCTAAGTTTTTATACCGGTCGGTCAAGACACGTAAAAATCTTTAAAAATATCAGTTTTAGCGTTTTACCGCACAAAAGTTAGTTTTGTTAAATACTCGTAAATTATGTTCATTTAACGTTAACGTTCGTTTTATATAATATCAAACGAACCATGTTGGATTATTGTGGACCAAAACTACGTTAACCTCATGGGACATCATGACATGTTGCGCTTCTTTATTGACAACTTTTCGCACAGCGCAGTGTCCATCATCGGGGCAGACGTAACGTTGTAATGCTGTCCGAAATGTTAACTAAAGAAAAACGAAGTGCAACTCAGTACAATACTCGTACCTCAAAAATAAATCACAATTGTTCTTCTGGCCGTGAAGATCTCCAATCGTAACTAAAACATTATGTTATTTAATTTATTTTTTAATTTTACGATTCCCACTGGCAGTTCTTTTGTGAATTTTACAATCCGTATGAAAACAAAAATGATAAAAAAATATAAATCTATTTAATGGAATGTTAAAATAATACTTCCTTAACTAGAATTACTCAGAATATCTTTTCATTCCGGTATATCATATACGTATATCGTATATCATATATATCATATACATATCATGTAGGTATAAAATTACCACCCATATTTTCGTTTCCTTATTTTCTGAACCAACCGCTAAACTAATTTAAAGGATTTCTCTGTAAGGAAATTAATAGCGGGTAAAAAGTAGAGTAAATATTATAGGATGAAGTAGGTACTTGAAGAGATCAAAGGTCACATTTAAGGGTTTTAACTTGAATGGCGCCCTAAGTAGAAGTTGGCACAACCCTAAAAACGGAGTGAAGCATGGCACAGATTAAAAGTTAGAATGGCCCCTTTTGTCGATTGTTATTGGGATATTGATTACATTCATGTAGGGTTGCCAAGAATATTTAAAACAAAATTCTACTTTATTTTTAAAACACATTGTCAACCAAAAAAAAATGTTTTAACTGGTTATTAGTAATTGCATATAAGTATGTGCAATCATTAAATATGTATTGAAAGGCAAGATAGAGGGTTGCCAGGGCCTGGTAGGAAACAAATTTCTTGGCTGCGAAATGTACGACAGTGGACCGGTATTAGAAGTGTGGAAAAGCTATTCCGGGCAGCGCAAGATAGAAATACATTTTCCAGAGTGATTACCAACGTCGCAGGGACCTGATTAGGCACGCGAAGAAGAAGAAGAATCCTTAAATAATATATACTACAAATCGAGGTACAAAATTAAAATGTTATAAAATATTTCACTTCGTAGCTAATGTTCTACTAAGGTGTCATGACATCGAAAAAAATTTCCATATCAATTTGGGAGGCCGGTATGAGTACCGTCGCCCCGGGAACCATTTATTCGATAACCAACACCCTTGCGATAGGTCACGCCAAGTGGTTCGCAATGTTTGGTGACTTAGTAGGAATGCCCGGGTTCATGGGGTCGTTTTGTCTAGGTCTTGGCGGTAGACGGTTGAGAGGGACCTAACCAAGACCTCTCTAGCCGGATTCTCAGGACCTTGCACCGTAAATGGAGGGATGGATTTATACGTCCGTCCCTCCTGGACACATTGACCCCCCAGATTCCTACCCACCCCTAATTATTTTTCCTTCCCAGAACTTCCTCTCCTTCATTTCCCTAAAAAGACCCTCCATACAGCATCCCAAAAGATAACGTAGGTCCTGAGGATTTTTTTTTCAGGGCCTCCTGTTTGGAAAATGTTAAAAACAAAAAAAGTCTCCTTTTTTCTGATCACGCACAGATTTACATTTCCTACAGACTTTCTTAGCCTATAGATCTTCTTTCAAAGTTACAAATTTTCTTGCTAATGCTTGGTTTGCATTAAAAAAAATATATATTTTAGTTAACGTTTGAAATCTACCTGATATTCAGAAATTATGAATATTGTGAAGAAATAATGTGGAGAAAAAAGGATCTTAAAAAATGTTCGTTAATATAGAATTTAATACGCCCTTAAAAGAATTAAATTAAAATTACAAAGCACGTGAAATAACATTATTCCGAGCTTATTTCATTAGCGTTAAAAAAACTTTCGTAAGAATTCTGGCATTTCCTCTGAAAATTTTGTAAAATGTTGATTTTTGGCAGAACCGTGACTTAAGGCCATTCTTGACCAATGGGCGGTGCTTTATAAATGGGGCAGAATTCCTAACGATACGGGTCAACCCTCATAAACTCCGGATGATTTCGTTTACAAATTAACCACGATGGAATTAGAGCAAATTTCCAAATGATATTTTGGCTCCATGAATAGGAAATATTTGTTTTTAAGTTTTGGGTTTTGACCTCAGAAATTGATAAAGAGATTAGACTTATAGTATATAATAAGAAGTTATTGTAGAAAACTTACAATAAATTTTCGGAACTTGTATTATATTTGTGAAAGATTCAGAGAATAAAATTTTTCATTTAATAATTTGTTTTCCAATTGTTACGATCAGTCAACAAAAACCAGAAGCTTTTTTATACGAATACCGCACAAGGGTTCCAACTGCTCCCGTCTAGAGCAAGTGAGACTATGACATCCATAATTGGGGTATGTTGTGGGGTTGAAGGTAGTGGGAAGGGGAAGGAGATGGAGAAGAGCAAGGTGGGAAGTACTTGGCTATTCAGATCTGGTCACCAAACACGACCAAAACCATTTCAAGCAACGTTTCAATTCTGAATGGTGGACTTACCCCAGATGATACTGAGAGTATCTTCCACTCTGGAACGTGCCGCAAATATACTATATATTATTTAAATTAATACATTGTGAAATCATACAAATAAATCAAACAAAAATTATTTGCCACGCCGAGATTCGATCCCGCAACCTTCGGAATGCGAGTCAAGAGCCTTACCGCTGGACTACGCTGGCCGTCAGCTTGTTATTCATTTAAATTTAAATGACTCCATAGATAACAATGTCTCCTTCGGAATACCCGTTCTATTGAATTTTATTGATTCTAATAAATATTTTCGTTGAATAGTATTAATAAATAAAATACAATGAATTTACGACCTTTGTTGCAAACTTATTTCTATAACTTGTTTTTACTCGCAAAATAAATTTCCTGGTTATAAGGTTTTCAGACGGACAATATTAATAAATACGAGGTGCAATGTTGTGCAAAAGTGCAAACCACTAAACATGTTATCAACGAATGCCCGCTCCATTTATTCCCCAGGGGGATTGATGCGGTTCACGGGGTGACGCCTGAGGCCCTAAATTGGTTTGCAGATCTATATGTCCCACTCTGACCCCCCCCCCCCCCCACTACACGAAAGAAGAAGAAAAATTATTTCAAAGTATCGCCCTAGTAAAATTTCAAAATGTAAAAAATAGAGAAAAATTGCAAACTTCGTCATAAAATGTGTTTCCTTATGCTTAAAGAACGAACTAACAGGCAGAAAAATCAATTTTCCGGCAAATGGGAAAAAATTTAGTTAGAATAATGATAAAGTTGGTATATTTCTTCGATATATCATACCAAAATATCTGAACAGTTTTTTGAAAAGCCGGTGAAAATACAAGATTGAAAACAGGGTCTTTTTGTTAGGCACGCCTCCGTTGAGCGAGAAGTGAAAAGAATTTTGCAATATTGATGGATTAGAAATGGATTTCTGGATTTTGGGCAAATATTTGATACAGGCAGGGAAGAATCTTTTTCTTCTTATTCGGTCATCTGTGTAAAGGGTAAATTGAAAAACCATGGAAAAGATATTCGTGAATTAAGCACAACAACCGACCGACATCGATTTTTTTATGAAATTCTTATAAGAATCTAAGAAAGAAAACATTAATTCAAATATTAACAAAATGAGTTGGTTTTTAATAGTGTCACGCCTTCTAAACCGTGAGCACGAGTTAATTGTAACCCTTTGTGATCGGACCTTCCACGACAACAGGTAGTCAACGTTCAGAGGAATGCACAAGCTAAAATTTGTTTAAAGCTTATGTAGTAATAAGCATAAAAAATCGCTTGTCAAACGGAGTCTATAAACGGTCGATTTTGGGACAATGAGGATTTTTATTTATTTTATAAATAATTTTACACAAAAATAAAAATGGTGATCAAAGGAAAATGTCACAGGTAGTTTAAGCCATAGGTTCTCAAACATATTTTGCCCACCGCCCACGTTAAGAAAAAAAAATTTCTAGGACCCCCCAATTGTTTTTATTTACCATCTGTCGCGAATCTGAAACAGCAATTGTCACGATTATATTTACTACAACGGGGCGGTCCCCCACAAGGGGCGTTATCGCTCGCGTTGACAACCCATGGTTTAAGCGAAAAAGGCGTTTTTTTTTTAAGTTTTTTTTTTTTTGAATATTTATTATTCATACATTTCTGAGACGAAAATTCTTTTTTTTTTTAAGTATACGCTTATATTTTTTATATAATAACTTGTAAGTAGCCGGCATGCGTTGCAATGCCACTCAAAAAAATAAAGTGTTTGAACTTTATTTCTGTTTATTAAAGTGCTTTGGATAACTTATATTTTTTGGTTTTCCCGAGGCATGAGCAGGCCACAAAGAGCTGTTTATGTGAGAAGCGTGGATTTTCCAAATTCATCCCTTGCCATTCCCTTCCGCTCTCTTGAACCCCCCCTCCTTTATTCCCCTTTCCACCCCCTCCCACATTCCTCACCTATTTCTCCCTTCCCATCTTGCCGTGAAACTATGTGAAATACACACACTTCTCACAGCTGTCGGTGTGAAAAGCATGAATTTTCCAAATTTACTCCCTGCTTTCCCCTATCGCTATGATGGGCCCTTTGAAATCTTTCCGTCTGCCCCTCCTTGGTCACAATCCCCTGCGAGTCCTTTTCCTTGCGTCCCGGCTCCCGTTCCCGCCCCCTTCACTTACTGTGTTCCTCTTCCATATTTCCCGCCTTTCCAACCCTCTCCCGCGAACCCACCTTCTCCTTCTCCTTCTTCCCCCTCCACGTCCCTTTCCCCTACCGAGTTTCCCACCACCTTTCCCAACTTCCACCGTTCCTTCCGCGAGCCCACGGTTCTCATTCATTCCGCCCTCCTCCTCCCGGGTTTTCCTCTCCCTCCTACCTTTCCTCCCTTCTATTAAACTATATCAAATACACACACAACTCGCGTGCCACCTGTAGTAAATTTTGTATACAAATTTCATAACGCCAGACCTCACCATTATATATAGAAACCTTTGCGGCGTGTGCACTACAAATCACCAAAGTTTCATCGCAATCGGATGAATGATTTAGAAACCGCATTAGGGATAAACAAAGAAACATCCATTTTTATGTTTAAAGATTAACATATTTATTTTAATTCTACTCAAGCAAAACGACAGAGAAAAATTCAATTTATCTAAATCATATTTTTTAATTTCATAATATAAACTAATTCATAAAGTAAAGATAAACCAAAAATAGTGTTTTCACATTGAGACTCGCCATAAAATAAATCCATGTCTATTATTAGAAAAATCAATTTTCCCGCGCCTTCCAACATTAGTGGTGACTTAATATTTCGGTCTTCACAGAAGACTCGTCTGAAATCACATAAAAAATGTGATATTGCATCTTTTTAGCGTAAGCAGCAATTTTTACTCATTCATCAAAAGTTTTACTTGCGTTCTCAAATTACAACTGACCCGATTCATCATTTGCGCGTGATATGTTTATTTGATGTAATAATCCCAAATCATTCCAAATGCGAGGTTTCGGTCGTGTCACGGAAACCCGAATGATGAAATATGGGAGTTGACAGGTGAAACATTAAATGATAGACTGCTGCATTGAATTGAGTTGGTGAAATATAGGTCCACAGTTCGGATGATCGAGTGGAATTATTTTAGGTGTGAGCAGTTCATCCGAAATGAAACTGCACTTGATTGGCTATTTAGTGCTGAACGTTTCAGATTTGTTTTGGGTGAACTTTATTTCTGCAGTTTTAAATGTTTTCGTGTTTTGCAAAAAATCATATTGACAGATTTGAAATTACGAATTTATTGAAGCAAGCGTGACTTTTTTTCCCTTACAAATCATTAGTAATTCATTATAAGTACTCCGATGTTGTTGACATATTTAGTACATCAATTTTAATATATAAACATACCTTATTAAAGTTGTTTTCATCAGCAGGGCAATATTTTAATAAAGCTTTTTTAATTGTATTTTTTCGGCTGAAAGAAAAAAAGCTGTTTTGGATTTTTTATATTTTATATATTTTTTATATTTTGTACCTACATGCTGTGAGGATCAAATTCAATAATATTTTTACATTATAATTATTTTTGTACAAGTTTTTTAAATAGTCGTTTCCTGCACTATTTACAAGTATAATTTCGTTTATATTGTTATGTATATACACACATATATTGTTATGTTTATATTGTTATGTATATACACACATATATTGTTAAGTTTATAATGTTATGTATATATGTATGTATTGTTCACACTAATCCTAATTTGACTGTTCTAAAACGGGAATCATCCTAGTTGGACAGTCAAAACATATCATAAATAATGTTTATAAATGTATTATACTATACTAAATAAATACTAAATAAATAAATAAATATGTAAAATATCATTGAAGAAGAAGATAACACTTTTAAATCTAAATGAAAATATGAAAGAAAACAAGACACAGAAAAACAGAAAAAGACAATGGTCGCAACTGGGACTCGAACAATTGAATATTCATTTAGACTTTCATATAGTCAATAGTTCCATATGAATAAATTCGGATACATTTATCCGAGACGCTATTCAGGTTACAAACCAATTCTTTGAATGATTGTTTCCAAAAAAAGAGTAGTTGCCTATAATATGGAAAAAGAACTAGTTGAAGATAATATTAATGATTCTGAATATTTGAAATATGAGATTGACAAATATGACGGTTTGACAGAAGGTGGCAATAGTGAAATTGGAAAACGCGCCGTCCCGGTTAGACGAGAGGTCTGGGTTCGAGTCCCAGTTGCGACCATTGTCTTTTTCTGTTTTTCTGTGTCTTGTTTTCTTTCATATTTTCATTTAGATTTAAAAGTGTTATCTTCTTCTTCAATGATATATTACGTTGATGGGAATAACCTTCAAAAGTTATAAAAAGAGAGTTTTTCTCGTAAAAAATTAAATATGTAAAAACCTAAATAGGCGCAAATAAATAAATTAGTGAAAGTAAGCTTTGTGATGAAATTGTGGTATTTCTCTAATTCTATATTTCACTTCACAACAAAGTGCTAAATTTATATTCTTTATTTTAACAAATGTTTGTAAACGGAAGAATTCATTCGGGTTTAAGCCCGGTACCTCCGAGTCAAAGCTAAAGATATTACTTCAATTATCCTAAACTCGCTTTGTGGCGTCATTTTAATTAATTTAAAACAAATAATTTTGTGTACACCAATTTTTAATCAAAATTATCAACATGTTTCAAAACCAATTGTTTCTTCAACAGGATAAAATGAAAATTAATAAAAATGACGAATGCAAAAAAATATAAAATAATTTATTATTATTAAGTTAGTGGTGTATACAAAGTGATTTTTATTTAATTAATTAAGGATATTACTCTACGTCTGTGTAAGGATTTCAAGGCGTTTCTTTGCACTGCATCATCTACTGATCTTCTTCAACAAACCAGTCCATCTATAGCGTTGACTATCGAAACCGCGTTAACGAGATGTTAATACTATTTCTTTTCGGGGGTAGCGAAATATAATCCCAAACCCCAACCTTTCACAAGAAATCAACACAATTTTTCTGATCACTTCAATCCACTTATTTAAAATCCATTATAAACTGTTTATATTTTTAACCCAAATAACGCATTTCTATACATTCTCTTATTGCATTTCTATTCATTATCTTTGTGTTATAAAGTTAAATAAATGAACGCAAGAGTGGCAGACTGAAATGACCCTCCCTTAACCAGGGAACACATTGCACATTTTTTCTTGTGTCCTATCAATTTGTTCAAATTCAATTGTGTAATGTTTATATCGTCCTTGACAATGTCCATATTTAACGGTGTGTTTCTAATTGGACGATGGTGACATTGAAACAAGGTGTAACTACCGGATCAGCTCGTTGCATTTGCGATTCCGGATTCAATAAATAACGCCTGCATACATGTGTTTGAATACAGAAGGTAACACCGCAAAATTTACGGAACAAGTAACAAGGACTGAATGAATTCACCGGCCTGATAAGACACCGGGTCACTGGAGCCAAGAAGCAGTTAATAGCCTCCAACAACATGGCGGTAATTGCTGCCTTCCATTGATTGAGCGCTTGACCCGAGATCCCTCAAGACCAAGCCCTACATAATTAATTGCTTATTATTGATTTTTTTTCTATTCAACATTAAAATTTTGTGTATTCACATATTACCCTACAATTATGTTTTATTGTATGGGACCAGTTGGATTTCATTATCCTTCGCACATCATGTAATAAAAAATAATTATTATTAATATTAATTTCTAATTGTCCGTGAGGATAGAGGATGGGGAGGTAGCGGGTGTAATCTTCAACCCTTACTCTTTGCCCCGTGAATGCTCAGCAACCCTTTCAGCTTTTATTCGGGGATTGTTTTCGCACAGCTGCGCTTGACATGTTTATAATTTATTTTAGCGGTACATGAATCAAATATTTGAAATTGTTACCCAAATTGTTCTTTCGCATTAAGCTTTTTTACTGACTAAAAGGATGCTAAAGAAACAATGCAAGGGATAGTGACCAGTGGGTCCTGACGGGTTCAAAACGTTATTCTGTCAAAAAAAGCATTTCGTTATTTAATTCCGAAAAGAGCATTTTTTACAACAGACAGAAGGTTTGTATACTAAAATATGACGAATTTAATTTTTACATTTTTTTTTTATAAATTTCCTTATTTTTTGTTCTAGGGCAAAGCAGTAAAATTTTTGGCTCGGAGCCAAGATGTTGTGACTACAGAACCCGGTGAAGTGAATATATCGTCATTATATTATATTATATTTTCGACCGGTCTGTGGCCGAGTTGGCATCGCGTTTGGGTCCCGCTCGGGATCGTGTGATCAATCCTCGGCTGCCTGAGTCCTCCATCATGATACAAGCAAAATTTTCCGCTTACTATGGTGATAGTAGGAGATTTAAAAATATTGTCAAGTTATTCGTACCCCGTTTTGTTACACGAAATATGGTTCCATGCCAACTCAGCTCAACACCTCTTCGAAAAGTCATCAAAAGACACGGAAAAAAACCCCAAAACCTAACATAACGTCACCTAATTAACCAATTTTTTATAAATTTTTTACATCCCTTTTAGTGACTTTTTAAATGAGGTTCTGAGTTGATTTCATTCTGGGTTGTCCATTCATCACGAAATATATGTATGCTTTAATTTGGTTTGTTTAAAAAAACTATCACAAAAAGCTACCTTGCTAAAAACAGTCTACCGTTTTGCAGCTGCAACTTAAAGTATCGCACGTGCCTCTTAGAATATAATAGCTTTCGAATATAAATTGCTTGCAAATTGTACCTAAATTTGATGAAATATTCCGTTACTTGTGATATAATAATGTTCCTCATAAAGACGGCCTCTCACAGTTCACCGAGGTAGATTATTGGATAATCTCTTGGTACGTGGATGTGATTTTGCGGTTGAAGGAATACCATTATCCAGGAGAGGCGAATTTGCATGGTCTTCTGTGCTAATACGTCGAACTGCAAACTAACTCCCGGTTCGGAGTATAATGCACCTGCGATCAATAAACCCTCCCCCAAAACTGCACAGCCAGACTTAGACAAGATCGGTAAGATTAGCACTGCCATTAATGTTTCCATACGAACACCATGACCAGGAAATTCAAACAATAATCATATTGACACATCTCGTTCATCTAATTCAAATGCAAATTAATCCACTTTGTTCAATTCGAAAGCTAAGTACGTGCAACATCTTTAGAAACCTGTTATTTGATAACGACTTTTATCACCAGGCTTTTGATTGCACGCCAAGCAAATTCTTTAATTATTTATGAATACAAACCCATTCTACGACAACATCGAAAAATTCTCATTAAAAATATAACAGATTAAGTATTATTATAAGTATATTATCTTGGTTAGTATCCATACTTCATTGCCACCCATGGTTGGATCATACCAAAGAAATTTCTGAAGAGCGCAAACCATTTTCTCCTGCAGTACGAAGTAAAATGTTAAATTATTTTAGATCCTCAAAATTTGGTTTACATTATGTAATGTAGATAAATATAAATATGTTGCCCCAGTTCTGCTGATTTATCTTTATTTTTATTACCATTTTCCCAACAAGGATAATCTTACCATTATCTAAATAAAACTTAACATGTGAAGACCTTACCAGGAATCTGTGGCTTCCATAAAAATTCGGTCGCTTTTTCAAAGTCCACGCTTCTGGTCTGTATAATTAAAAGTACTGAAAAATGTAGAATTTGGCCACTAGTAAAGGAAATTAGAGGTTTTTATCGTTGAAACAAAGCACTAGCGTCATTGATCACTTCAGCACCGGTGCATAGTCGGGAGACACGCCAAACGCGCGCCCAAAATATGTACACGGTTGACATTTGTCACATGAGAACGGGTCGTTTTTTCGACTCGTTCTTGAGTTCAACAGCTCGGCTATGGAACGATTCCCCTCTCCCTCTACAAAATGGGTCTCTTCAAGACCAATGTTCATTCCTTCCTCTCCTCAAAAAGACCCTCCACACAGCATCCCAGATGACATAGGCCCTGAAGGGAATTATTTTCCTCAGGGCCTCCTGTGTGGAGTTAATGTAAAAAAAAAAAACCTTGCTATAATTTTCAAGTTCGATACTAAATCTCTCATCAACATCAAAAATATGTTCCCATTTTTCAAGTAAAACTTCTATACGCACGCTTGACTTGGGAGTAAGCTGTTGAATGCGTGTAAAGAGCGTTACTAAAAGTGTGATCGAGCGAGGCAAACGGAAGTTGATAGGGAGATATAAGTAAGTGAAGATAGAAAGAGAGAGAGTTACGTTTCGTATATTACTGTAGGGGCAAGAGAGAGAGAGGTGAAAGCACACATTTTCTTTCTCTCTTTCTCTCATAGCCAGTTACGTTTCGTATATCTAAGACACAGTGTAGGCCTTTTGTCTGTATCACACTGTAGGAGCGCGAGAGAGCGGTGCGCGTACACATTTTGTTTTTCTCTTCCTCTCATAGAAGTTTTAATTCAGCCGTCTGGTCTAAAGCACACTCGTATTTTTTTCAGAGTAACTGACATGAATAAGAAAATTTCAAAGTACCAGATTTGGAAAAATTCAGTTAAAATTTTCGAAAAATAGTATCAAAGATTATAATTTAATAGACAGGTTATTTTAAATTTCTTCTTGATAATAATTGACTTTGTTATACAGTGATTAGGTACAATATAATGAAGATTGATGTATCAATCTACTGTTGGAAGCTTAATAATGCGCCTTAATCGATGAATTTGAAGAGATACTTAGCACGCTCTCAAATTTGTTATTTGCTAAGTGGGAAATAAATTTTGAACGGCTTAATTATTCGCATCAGGGGCTGCCGGTGTAATGTGTTACTAGGGTATAACCGTAACCGTAGCGACTGGGAAACGGTAAAAGGGAACAACGTAACAATTTTTTTTGGTTTATTGTATATTTATTCCAAATACAAACGGCATCTGTTTTTCCTCCTTCATATAATTTGGACCTATTCAGGACCCGCAATAATAAATCCCTTCCTACAACTTCTTCCTTAACTCGTATCACAAAATTAATAAATCAATTAAACTCAGATACGATTTGAGATTTTCACAGCCAAAGGTATTATTATTTTAACAATTGAAATCCAAAAAAATCCTGAGACGACGGGGCTAAGCTTCTTGGTTTCTGGAATTTGACGGCTACAAAAAAAGTTAACGTCAAAACAACATTAATTGAATTAACTACTATATATTACACTCAAATATTTGCCATAATAGGGTTTTCACCTAATTGACAGCCCTGCCATCGTTGCTACTATTAAACTCCATGTACCGACAAGGAATACTAGACAAAATATAACATTCTTTTGCAACACATACACAACCAATTATGCATCACACTCACTTACCAAAAGGATTGTAGATATATTCGCTGATTCCCTTTATAATCTAAAATGCAATTTAAACCAACGTTTTGTGGAATCCTACAAATTATTGTAACGTGGTACAATGTATTTAACGATTTGATGTGTTATTGTAATGTTTTATAATATATTGTGTTCTATGTTATTGTCAAATACTATATTGTTTAAAATATTTCACGGTTTTACGCCACATTCTTCAAAAACTACTTGTATATTCTTAAATTTTTTCACTTTTATAACTTTTGGTATAAATTTTATGTATGTGTAATCCTCGATAACTTAAATATTATTTTAAAATCTATGTAAAAGCCCCTATGGGCGTATAACAACAATAAATAAATAAATCACACACAACAAGGCTAAAACGCTATCTTTTCTAACAGAAATATACATTTTACCACAATCCACATTTCTACCCGAATGATGTACAAGCTGTCCGAAACGTTGGCTAAAGATGAAAGAAGCGCAGCAAGCTATAGTAACCCAAAAATTAGTCGCGATTATCAAACTCGTTACGCGTTCTTCACTGCAACGCAGAAAGAGATAAACAACTTTACACACGCAGCTGTCAAACGGAATTATAGTCGGCTGATGAACAAATATTCAGAATAAATGCAAATACTTAATAGGCTTTTACAAAACTCGTGTATTTAATTTTCTAAAATTAAGCGAACGGCGAAAATTAAACTCAGAGAAAAACATATTACGGTTTATAATCGTGTCATGTGAGGTTTTCTACTCGTGCGATGTTTTCTTTTACCTTTTCAGAGTCGATATACCGAATGAAACGAAATTATCAAAGTATTGTATTATGGAGTTGGCAGCTTACCCAAAAATGGTTCGGGCTTAGCAACATTGCAGGGCGGCTACTGGGAAGGATTACTTAGTATAATTAAAATACATTCAGAATACTGCAGATTAAACAAGAAATAAAACACTAATACGAGATTCATTTCGTGTAAAGATTTCTTAGTATAAGCCAAGCGATATAGGTACTTTGTTCGGTAACAATGGGTATTGTTGGCAATTCTTTAATCTCAGAGAAATTGCTTTCATTGGAACTTTGTGGATTTGGAAATAGGAGTGATTCGTTCGAATATTTTTGTGTTTTTATTTTTTTGACAAATTTTTATAACAATGGGATATTTTGGGAAACAGTTTTTAGAATAAACGTTTATGTTTAATTTCACCAATTTAAGAATTTTGGCACGCAAAATATAAAGTATTCTAAAAAGCGTAAATTTTCAATCATACTAGAAATTCGGTTTATTTCTTGTAATAAGTAGACATCTTCTCAACTTGAAATATATCTTTACTCATTGTTTACCTACCTTTAAACATCTTCAACGAACCTTATCTTAATGTTAAGTTAGTTACACGTATTACATAAATATATTTATTATTGCAATATTGTATTATTTACAGGATCTCATTGTTTGTTTATTATTTACAAGTGTTCTTAAATTAGTTTTTTCAATTATTATTCAATATTTTACACGTTCAATAGAGCTGTCTTCGACTTAAATAATTCTCATTTAGATATCTTTTCAACTAAAAATATGCTTAACTCATTTTTTACCTATTACCTACACCTATACATTTAATGTGTACCTCATCTTCATCTAAAGCTACTTACATATATATTGTTTAAACATAAGGACATAAGTTTTAAGAACATTTAAATTTCTTTGAAATTCCAATAATGCAAAACTTAATCAGGATCTCATTTCGCTTTGTTTTTTTACGTAATATGTTATTAACATCTAATTACTAACTTATATACTCAAGAACGCTTTATTACTCAAGCAATTCTGATTTCTCATTTTGTAGTTTATGTCTTATATAATGTAAGTAATATTATGTAAAAGCCGAAAGGTTTTAATGATACAAATCATTTTTTTCAGCACATTTAATATGAACAATATGGAACTTCTTTTATTTTGAATGTTATGCAAAAAAATCTGCAAATTCCCAATGCTTTTTTGTCAGAACTTCATTACCACGATGCTTGCAATTAGCGCAGGTAATATAGAATTATGAATCCGCCAACCATACTATTAAACTTTCCAACCCACAGATCCTGTTTTATTGATCTGAAATTTGGAAACTATGCTCTTACAGTCAGATCCTCTATCGGGAACGATGTTCAATACTTACTAACTTCAGACGCGGTAATCTGCGCAGCCTGCAATCATGCTTCGTTAATCCTTGATTACTAATGTATTCAATTTCACTGACTAGGAATATTGAACACAGTAGTTACTATTTTAAGATTCTGGAATGGGGACGAAATTGTGTCTTACCTGTTGTAGCCTGCAAATTGTGGTTCATTAAGAGCCATTAAGCAGCGGCTGAGAATTTAAATTTTGTCGAACGATGATCTTGCAATTTTACCCTTGCAACAGTACAGGGCGGTTCCGATAAGAAAGATCAATTATTCTTCATACCAGCGTTTTAACATATAATGACTCAATATCGATTTTATTTCATTCCAAATTTGCTTTGACCCACATTCAAAAATGCTCAAACTCGTGATGGCAAAACACTTTAAAATTATGTACTTTATGTAATTATTGTTTGATCATAAGTATTTATAATTTTTCAATAATGTCTAAGCAAAAAACGAATGTAATTTTTTTTAAATATATTAATTTGTAAGACCCTAAATAAATAGACAAACTGAAGTATTTTCGTCACAAAACAAGGAAGCGGATCTTTTTTATGATTTTAATTGAACTAAAATTGAAATTCTGGAACAAAGGTTTCCCAAATAATTTATTGATTGATTTTACTGCTTGATTATATGATTTGAAATGTATGTTGCATAATAAAAAACTTTGTTTGAAAATTTAACAAATCTGCCAACGACCTACGGTTAAACCTTATTGTACTAAAAATAAACATATTTATTCAACATTTAAAAAAAAATTTCACTAGATTAAAGAATAGTCTATCGAAATCAATTGATATTTTTTTTGTGGAAATGTGTCAATGCGTCTAAAAGTTGATTTAAAAATGACATATTTCCGGTTTTGTCTGGTTATTCCCTCTCGACCTTTCCGCATACAAAAACTCTTCTTTTCCAACTAGGAACGCTTTAATTTTATAATGATCTATAACATCCAGCTTTGGAAAAGTGCGCAGTCTGCCAACATGCTCTATCAACTTTTTGCTAGGGGCGACCCTTTACGTACAAGGAACAAAGAACAATATTACAAAAATGATTCAATCCTTCAGATCCAATAATGGGGTTGGATTGTGTTGGATCCTACCTTGTGATAGGGTCATCTGCGTAACATGCAAATCATGCACTGAACCTGTTAACATCTAGGAACAAGGAACCTGATAATACTATTTATATTGATCCTCTGTTTTTTTATAACTTAGATGGAGGGTGCTGTATCCTAACTCCAACGACGCCGATTTGCGTCATTCTTTTGCATGCACCAACCTTGTTTTACCTAAAGAAACAAGAAACCTAATAGTACTATAATGATCTCGAGATCCTTTAATGGGGACAGTGTGTTGGGTCCTACGTCCAGCCTGGGCGATACGCTTTAACCTTTCTGCGTGCATCAACCTATCTAGGAATAAGGAGCCTAATTGTAGTATAATGATCCTGGGATCCTATAATGGGGACGGTGTATTGTGTTGACCTCCAGCCTGGGCGATACGCATTACCCTTTCTGCATGCATCAACCCCTTTAGGAACAAGAGAAACCTAATTGTAGTTTAATGATCCTGAGATCCTATAATGGGGACGGTGTTTTAGATCTGACCTCCAACCTGGGCGATACCGATTACCCCGTATGCATGCATCGACCCTGCTGTACATCTAGGAACAAGGAACCCAACTACTGTCGTATAATTATCCTGAGATCCCATAATAGGAGCCGTGTGTTGGGTCTGACCTCCAGCTTGGGCGATACGCATTACCCTGTCTTTAGGCATCATATCTGCTTCACCTGATTTACCTACAGGAACAAGGAACCTAATGGTACTAAAATGATCCAGAGAATCTATAATGGGACGGTGTGTTGGATCCTACCTCCAGCCATGGCGATCTGCGCAGCCGCGAGGTACAGAAGCAGCCGCATCGCGCAGCCGGCTCCTGCATCTGTCCCCATGCGCAACCTTCCTGCACTCACAGATCCTGCCTTACCTGCGAAACAAGGAAAAACAAAAGATTAGTAGCAGTTAAAAAATGAATTCATTATTTGGTTGGTACCGATCAAGAAAAAAAAATATAATTAATTTTTAAAATGTAAATGACTTATAATTTTGGATTGTGGGTGTCTGTGATTATCACTTTGGTTTGATGAACTTGGATTCGAATTGAATTTAGACCAACTACCTGCATAATAATAAAAAAATGTATTGGAAAAATTAGAACGTCATGAATTGTCAAGAATTCGAAGAAGCGATAAAATTCCTAACGGTAATATAATGCCTATTTTTTTAATAGAAAATTTTCTTAACTCTTCATTTGAATTGTGTAGTTCTTTTGCTCAAAATTCTTAGGATTTTAATCATGACAAGTAAAGTCAGATTTCTTGATTTTTATTCAAGAATTTACGTTCTAACACGTAATTATTAATCTTACAATAATTATTTTACCCTCTTGATTTTTTACAGGTCTGCACTCAGCAATTATAATTACTAGCTTTGCCTGTTGCAGAGGCAACCAAGGGGTTAAACACTACGCGATTTGACGTGTGAACGCGGATGAAGCGAGGAGTGTGTGTTTAATAAAATAGATGAAGAAAAAAACGATGTTTGTAATTTGTTACCCGTAACGTATAATTTACTGTTGCAAAGACTCCTACCACTGTGCCTCTTTGGTCGCCGACACTTTTAAAACGTCCCAGGAGCTTACCGCTCAATTCAGTACTGAACCAATCCAGCCGCAACGACCAGGGCGTTCAGTTTTTCATTTAATTTAAATTAGAAAAACCAATAGAGCCTAAAAGGGTCCTCGGATGTAATCGTTCAATTTTTTCAGTCAGCCCTTTGGATTGTGTAGGTCGAGACGCGTAATTTGATATCCATCTCGGGTACTGTAGGGTGTAATTTAAAAAAAAAAAATTTTTTGGATTTTCGAAATTTTTGAATTTTAAAAAAAAAATTTTTGGATTTTGTAAATCTTTGAATTTTCAAAAAAAAATTTTTTGAGTTTTGGAAATTTTTTAATTTTGGAAAAAAAAATTTTGTTTTCTGGAAATTTTTTGTTTTTGAAAAAAAAAATTTTTGGATTCTGAAAATTTTTTAATTTTGGAAAAAAAAAATTTGGATTCTGGAAATTTTTTAATTTTGAAAAAAAACTTTTTTGGTTTCTGGAAATTTTTGAATTTTGAAAAAAAAATTTTTGGTTTCTGGAATTTTTTTAAATTTGGAAAAAAAAAATTTCGGATTTTCGGTTTCTTGAAATTTTTTAATTGTGAAAAAAAAATTTTTTGGTTTCTGCAAATTTTTTAATTTTGGAAAAAAAAATTATTGGATTCTGGAAATTTTTTAATTTTGGAAAAAAAAAAAATTGTTGGATCTCGGAAATTTTTGAACTTATAACTGAAAGTAATTTTTCAAAAAACGGCGCTATAAAAATGTATTATTCAGAAATTTTAGAGACTTAAACTAAACCCAACTGGGGATGCCGTAGTCTCACTGACTCCAGACGGCAGTAGTTGAGACTCTTGTGCGGTATTCACATTGAAATTTAATTTAAAATGTATGAACCCGTACAGTATTCAAAAGGTACCTACAACATTTGGCAAAAAAAAATTGGACCATCTTTATTTAAATTTACTCATTTCATTAAAAATGTTCAGAATAAATAGTATCCGAGTAGGACGTTGTCAAAAAAAAATTCGAGTGCAGCTTACCGTAGTTTTTCAAAAAACGGCGCTATAAAAATTTATTATTCAGAATTTTTCAGAAACTAAAACTAAACCCAACTGGGGACGCCGTAGTCGCACTGACTCCGGACGTCAGTAATTGGGACTCTTGTGCGGTTTTCACATTGAAATTTAACGTAAAATGTACGAACGATTAGTTCCCGTACAGTATTCAAAAGGTACCTACACCATTTCGCAAAAAAAAAATGGACCATCTTTATTTAAATTTACTCATTTTATTAGAAATGTTCAGAATATATAGTGTCCGAGTACGTTGTCAAAAAAAATTCGAGTGCAGTTTACACGCGGTAGAAGTGAAACTTTTCCAAAGTGAGGTCTGAGTAGCCCAGTAAATAAATGTACCCTCTGTAATATTTTACTCCTGCGTATTATGAGCTCCTGGTAGATTTTCAATATTGTACGTCACCCTTTTTGTCATTTTTTACAAAAACGGTCCTATAAAAATATAATTATCAAAATTATTGTGTACCTATTTTTATGAGGTGTTGCTCATCCAACGAATGGCTCCCTGAGCGGCAGTGCCAATGCCCGCCTCTAACGTTGAATAATTATCATAAAGAAGCAAAATACAAAAAAAGCGTTACGTAACTTTAATATTTAAAAAAAATAAATCCCTTAAATATCTAGGCTAAAGACGAAGGTAGCGCAACACGGCATAACAGCCCAAAAAATTATTACAAAAGAAATTATCCTTTCAACTTCAAATAATTTCATTACAAATTTCCAAAAAAAAAAAACATATGCAATTCTTATTTGATGATTCCGTGTTGTTATGTGCAGGTACCTACCTACTCAAAATAGGCATTCCAAAACCGAGCGTCTAGCAACACTCGATACGGAGATCTTTTTTCGTGAATTGAGCAAATTTCTTTCGATACAGACGAACCTGCCGATTTGAACGGATTGAAATAGAACTACAGGCGTGTTCGACAGACATTTGATTTTGTATTGCGTGAACGATCCGTACTTATATTCCGCACCGCTAGATGTCTCTGGATTGAAATCTTTAGTTGGCGGAGAGTGTTGCCTTCCGCCATTTGTAAAATTTCAGAATCCAGTGTTACCAGGTGTGAGAAAATTTACCCAACCTGAATTTATTTGTAAGAAAATTAGGTGTTCTACTGGCCAGCTATATAATGCACCCTCGAGAAAAATGCGAGTTTTGCGAAACGTCAGAAAATATCATTTTTCCGCGCGCTATCGTGTAACATTTTGAATGGTGACCGACATATTTGTCGATTTTAAAAGCTTCCTTAATTTCTATTCCTCCTATTTATTAAAAAACATCTCCACCAGAACGCGCTTTTTCGACGATATCTCGTACCGCGTGTCGTACCTATAAAATGTCATTTTTTAGCAGCATCGCCATTAAAATAAAAGAATAAATTTCTAGCAAATTCGTTTCGCGTAAAGGAAATAGTGATTAAGATTTCTTATCTTTTTTGCAAATGCGAACCTGTCGGCGGGAAATATAACCTGGCCGATTTCTTCGTCGATGAGAGATTCAGCCGGAGGTTCCAGTTATCGCCGCTGATTTTGTATCAGTTTTTTCCGTTGACTTTTGGCGTTTCTAAAATAAGAATTTCGTGTGAGTTTCCTGTCTTGCGATAGTGGTCTCTGCGGTCGGTCAAACTCGAAGAGCGGAGAGGTCATTTTGGCGTGGGAGGCCCTGACTGAAAAAAAAAGCCCTGTTTTTCAAGCGAAACTGAACCTCGAAACGGGTAAAACTTAAGGGGCGGCAAGGTCGTCTTTTGCCTAAATTACGAAAAAAGTGAGTTTTTCAAAAACTGTGCATTAATATATAACTAGCTTTGCCTGTTGCAGAGGCAACCAAGGGCTTAAACACTACGCGATTTGACGTGTGAACGCGGATGAAGCGAGGAGTGTGTGTTGAATAAAATAGGTGAAGAAAAAAACGATGTTTGAATGTGGATAAAGCGAGGAGTGTGCGCCTACAAAGGGCCGAGGCAGTTGACAGCCCAATTTCGTACATCCGCTCTCGGGCTGCTTCGGTCGCCCGGTTCAAGGCGTTCAGTACGGGCCTTTTCTCGCAAAAGGAGGCCAAGTAGCTTCCTGCTTAAATTTTCACTGCGCCATTTGGGTTGTGCAGGTCGATACGCGTAATTTGTTACCCGAAACGTATAGTTTACTGTTGAAATGACTCTTACCACAGTGCCACTTTGGTCGCCGATACTTTTAAAACGGCCTAGGAGCTTACCGCTCAATTCAGTACTGAACCAATCCTGCCGCCCGACTCAGGGCGTTCAGTATTTCATTTAATTTTAAATTAGAAAAAACCATTAGAGCTTTATCTCAAAAAATGGTCCTAGGAGTTTATCGCTTATTTTTTTCACTCAGCCCTTCGGATTGTGTAGATCGAGACGCGTAATTTGATACCCATCTCGGGTACTGTAAGGTGTAATTTAAAAAAAAAAAATTTTGGATTTTGAAAAAAAAATTGGATTTTGGAAATTTTTTAATTTTGGAAAAAAAAATTTGGATTTAGGAAATTTTTGAATTTTGGAAAAAAAAAATGGATTTTGGAAAATTTTTAATTGTGGAAAAAAAAATTTGGATTTGGAAATTTTTGAATTTTAAAAAAAAAAATTAATTTTGGAAAAAAAAATGGATTTTGGATATAAAAAAAAAATTTTGCCTTTGCACTAATTTAAAAAAATCGGCGCTATAAAAATATATTATTCAGAATATTTTAGAAACTTTAACTAAGCACAACTGGGGATGCCGTAGTCTCACTGACTCCAGACGGCAGTAGGTGGGACTCTTGTGCGATATTCACATTGAAATTTAATTTAAAATGTATGAACCCCTACAGTATTCAAAAGGTACCTACACCATTTGGCAAAAAAAATTTGACCATTGTCGCAGGTGGAGTAATCGTCATTTCCGTTTCATCCGAAATCCAAATCACAGCAGTGCTATAGAAGTATCACTTCAAAACTCCCGTCTTCGGATGTTTCTTTTTATTTATATTAATAATTTTTGTCAATGAAAGAATTGCCTCCCTGGTCTAGTAAATAAATGTATCGTCTGTAATATTTTACTCCTGCGTATTATGTGTCCCTGGAAGATTTTCAATATTGTTCGTCACCCTTTTTGTCATTTTTCACAAAAACGGCGCCATTAAAATGTATTTTTCAAAATTATTTCTTAAATAATAATTTTAATGCAAAATCGTTCATATAAAAAGTAAATCATACCCGTGCACTCATGTACCTACACATGAGTGCACGGGTAGGTACTTGGGGCCCTTGTAGTATTTTTTCAAAAAACGGCGCTATGAAAATGTGTTATTCAGAATTTTTTAGAAACTTAAACTTATTTTTATTCCAGTAAAAAAATTACAGAGAAAATATTATTTCATAGTGCGCGAGTAGGTACTAAGTTTCCCTACAGTAATTAAAAAAAAAACGGCGCCATTTAAATGTATATTCAGAATTTTTTGTCAAGTAATCACTTCAATGAAAAAAAGTTCGCAGAAGTATTTATTTTTATAAATAATACGAATCCTAATGTTGAGCTATATTGGAGCCCAATTTATCAGTTAAATCCGTTTATCGGGTACCTACCTAGTTCATAATTTGCAGTTTTACAATATTCTGTATTTATATTTTTTACACATGCAAGACCAACTCACAAACTTGGGCTAATCCCGCTTGAATTTTAACCGCACCAAGCCGTAAAAATTGAAATCCGCCATCTTTAAAAAAAAATCTTCACACAAAAACGTATTATGGGGTGATTTCGTAAGTTCAAGAGGGTTATGGAAAAATTTTCATTTTCGGTGTTGCAATATTGGAGAAAATTTACCCAACCTGATTTTATTTGTAAGAAAATTAGGTTTTATACTGGCTAGAAAGCCAAGAGATATTTTAGAGGAAAATGCTTTTTACGTAAAGTGTCAAAACATGTCATTGTGAAATGCACTCTTGTGTAACATTTTGAATGGAAAGCGAACCATGTCACAGTTTTAACTGCTTGTAGTAACTCTCTACTTAAGATTAATTCAAAAACATCTTCGACCACGCAATGTACGTTCGAAATGTCAAATTTCCGCCCCCCTCGCCATAAAATAAAAATAGAATAAATTCGTGTGAATTTTTCTTATGAAAATAATCAGTACTTACATTCTTCACCGCTAGATGTCTCCCTGTACATATTTTCTACAATTTTGTATAGAAAATATGTACTAATCGAGTTAATTTTAGCCTTCTGTGAAAGTTCTGTTCAAATTCTATTAAAGTTCTGTAATTATTTCAGTTTTATGATGCGACTGGCCTATAACGATAAAACAACAGAACTCGAATAGAACTTACACAGAACGTGAAAATTAACTTTAAAAACATTGTTGAATTATTCAACTTTATTGAAACAACTTTACCTTAGTATTGCATTAAAACCTAATTTATTGTGAAGCTACCTATTCGTGAAAGTACCTACGCATTTCTTTTCAAATTTTTTCAATGAAGTACGTCGTCGTCAAATAAGTACCTACCCAGGAATGAAAAACTAAAAATTTCTAAGCACGTGTTTTTCGTGGAAAAATCTGATTTTGTTTAGCTTGCCCTGAAATATTTCACATGCGATGCGTATGTAATGACGATCGAATTAGTTGAGGAGACATCTAGACTATAATATTTTTCAAAAACATTTTAGCCAGGATCGATTTTTCGGCCGTAATGCCGTTTGTCGTAAAACAACAACCGAAACCGCTGAGAGGTCCGGTTTGTTGACAAAAGTTTGACATGTGAGTTCGCGACCCACCCCACTTGAACTCTATAGTGATACATCATGTGCTCCTGGTAGATTTTCAATATTGTACGTCATCTTTTTTGTCATTTTTCACAAAAATGGCGCCATAAAAATGTATTTTTCAAAATTATTTAACAAATAATAATTTTAATGCAAAATCGTTCATATAAAAAATAAATCAGGGCAGGTGCACATGAGTACCTACATATTTTTTGAATAAATATTACGAATCCTAATTTTTTAATTTTGAAATTTGGTTTTGAAATGATAGGTACCTATCGACTTTGGCAAAAAAATACGACCATCTTTGTTTGTTTCTGTTTATTTGATATCATGTTTTTTTTTATTTTTAAAAGAAAAAAGTCCCTAGGTATTTAAGTACCTACCTTGTCTAGGAAATAAGCATATTTTATTCAATATTTTACTCTTGCAAAATGTGTATTCCTGATGGAAACTCAATATTGTACAGCGCCCTCATTGTCATTTTTAGTTCGAATTTTTACTCACACAATCATAAAAGAAAAGTGTTTAGCATTGTATTTGGACCCATCTTACTTCAAAAACGTTCCGATTTATTTAGTACTAATTTCCTTCATAACTACAAAAGTCTACATACCTGAAATAATGCATTTTGGCAAAAATTGCGACCATCCCGAGTGATTTCTTTTATTTCAAATCATTAATTTTTTATTTGATATCTGAAGGAAAGAACCGATGCGTAAGCCGGTACCTACCCGGTTCTTACGCAGACAAACAATATTGATGTAGGTACCTAAGCATTTCCTTAAAAAAATCCGTTCATCTTACGAACAAATTTGTAATAATTCAACGGAAATGTACCTACCCTGTAATTAAACGTGTTCTTTTTATATGGCCAGCAATATATTCTCTTCTGTGGGATTTTCAAAGCACGTTATTTTTCTCAAACGTCATATTTTCCGTAGCGTATAGTGAAATATTTTTAATGGTTTGCGTATGTTACGACCGTTGAAAATGTTTTTTTAATCTCTCGACCTCGATAATATTCAAAAACATTACAGCCAGAATCGGTTTTCGAGCCGCAGAGGCGTTTTCAAATTGTCGACTCCGAAACAGGCTTGAAGCCGTTATTTTATACGGCTAAATCATAATTTTCTCCTAACTGACGTGTCTTGAAACTCAAGATTGTTTTTTATTATCAATTATTAGTCAATTTAATCGAATTTAAGTACCTACTCGACGACTTATTCTACTGGCCGCCAAATTTTTCACTTTCGACGGTAGTGAAATCTTAGCAAATGTCAAAAATAATGCAAGGTATTTTGGAATATTGCAGAACATTTTGGATGAAATGCGTTACATGTCGCAGTTTTAAAAGTTTGATAAAACCCTCTACTTCCAATCTGTGGTAAAACATCTCCACCAGAATGCGTTTTTTCGACGATATCTCGAACCGCGTGTCGTACCTATAAAATGTCATTTTTTAGCAGCATCGCCATTAAAATAAAAGAATAAATTTCTAGCAAATTCGTTTCGCGTAAAGGAAATAGTGATTAAGATTTCTTATCTTTTTTGCAAATGCGAACCTGTCGGCGGGAAATATAACCAGGCCGATTTCTTCGTCGATGAGAGATTCAGCCGGAGGTTCCAGTTATCGCCGCTGATTTTGTATCAGTTTTTTCCGTTGACTTTTGGCGTTTCTAAAATAAGAATTTCGTGTGAGTTTCCTGTCTTGCGATAGTGGTCTCTGAGGTCGGTCAAACTCGAAGAGCGGAGAGGTCATTTTGGCGTGGGAGGCCCTGACTGAAAAAAAAAGCCCTGTTTTTCAAGCGAAACTGAACCTCGAAACGGGTAAAACTTAAGGGGCGGCAAGGTCGTCTTTTGCCTAAATTATGAAAAAAGTGAGTTTTTCAAAAACTGTGCATTAATATATTAACTAGCTTTGCCTGTTGCAGAGGCAACCAAGGGGTTAAACACTACACGATATGACGTGTGAACGCGGATGAAGCGAAGAGTGTGTGTTAAATAAAATAGGTAAAGAAAAAAACGATGTTTGTAATTTGTTACCCGTAACGTATAATTTACTGTTGCAAAGACTCCTACCATTGTGCCACTTTGGTCGCCGACACTTTTAAAACGTCCCAGGAGCTTACCGCTCAATTCAGTACTGAACCAATCCAGCCGCCCGACTCAGGGCGTTCAGTATTTCATTTAATTTAAATTAGAAAAACCAATAGAGCCTAAAAGGGTCTTCGGAGTTTATCGTTCAATTTTTTCAGTCAGCCCTTCGGATTGTGTAGGTCGAGACGCGTAATTTGATATCCATCTCGGGTACTTAGGGTGTAATTTAAAAAATAAAAAATTTTGGATTTTGAAAAAAAATTTTTTAGACTTTGGAAATTTTTTAATTTTGAAAAAAAAACTTTTTTGGTTTCTGGGAATTTTTGAATTTCGAAAAAAAAAATTTTTGTTTTCTGGAAATTTTTTAATTTGGAAAAAAAAATTATTGGATTCTGGAAATTTTTTAATTTTGGAAAAAAAAATTGTCGGATCTCGGAAATTTTTGAACTTATAACTGAAAGTAATTTTTCAAAAAACGGCGCTATAAAAATGTATTATTCAGAAATTTTAGAGACTTAAACTAAACCCAACTGGGGATGCCGTAGTCTCACTGACTCCAGACGGCAGTAGTTGGGACTCTTGTGCGGTATTCACATTGAAATTTAATGTAAAATGTACGAACGATTAGTTCCCGTACAGTGTTCAAAAGGTACCTACACCATTTTGCAAAAAAAAAATTGGACCATCTTTATTTAAATTTACTCATTTTATTAGAAATGTTCAGAATAAATAGTATCCGAGAAGGACGTTGTCAAAAAAAAATTCGAGTGCAGCTTACTGTAGTTTTTCAAAAAACGGCGCTATAAAAATGTATTATTCAGAATTTTTCAGAAACTAAAACCAAACCCAACCGGGGACGCCGTAGTCGCACTGACTCCGGACGGCAGTAATTGGGACTCTTGTGCGGTTTTCACATTGAAATTTAATGTAAAATGTACCAACGATTAGTCCCCGTACAGTGTTCAAAAGGTACCTACACCATTTCGCAAAAAAAAAAATTGGACCATCTTTATTTAAATTTACTCATTTTATTAGAAATGTTCAGAATAAATAGTATCCGAGTAGGACGTTGTCAAAAAAAAATTCGAGTGCAGCTTACTGTAGTTTTTCAAAAAACGGCGCTATAAAAATGTATTATTCAGAATTTTTCAGAAACTAAAACCAAACCCAACTGGGGACGCCGTAGTCGCACTGACTCCGGACGGCAGTAATTGGGACTCTTGTGCGGTTTTCACATTGAATTTTAATGTAAAATGTACGAACGATTAGTCCCCGTACAGTGTTCAAAAGGTAACTACACCATTTCGCAAAAAAAAAATTGGACCATATTTATTTAAATTTACTCATTTTATTAGAAATGTTCAGAATAAATAGTATCCGAGTAGGACGTTGTCAAAAAAAAATTCGAGTGCAGCTTACTGTAGTTTTTCAAAAAACGGCGCTATAAAAATGTATTATTCAGAATTTTTCAGAAACTAAAACTAAACCCAACTGGGGACGCCGTAGTCGCACTGACTCCGGACGGCAGTAATTGGGACTCTTGTGCGGTTTTCACATTGAAATTTAATGTAAAATGTATGAACCCGTACAGTATTCAAAAGGTACCTACACCATTTGGCAAAAAAAAAATTGGACCATCTTTATTTAAATTTACTCATTTTATTAGAAATGTTCAGAATAAATAGTATCCGAGTAGGACGTTGTCAAAAAAAAATTCGAGTGCAGCTTACTGTAGTTTTTCAAAAAACGGCGCTATAAAAATGTATTATTCAGAATTTTTCAGAAACTAAAACCAAACCCAACCGGGGACGCCGTAGTCGCACTGACTCCGGACGGCAGTAATTGGGACTCTTGTGCGGTTTTCACATTGAAATTTAATGTAAAATGTACCAACGATTAGTTCCCGTACAGTATTCAAAAGGTACCTACACCATTTCGCAAAAAAAAAATGGACCATCTTTATTTAAATTTACTCATTTTATTAGAAATGTTCAGAATATATAGTGTCCGAGTACGTTGTCAAAAAAAATTCGAGTGCAGTTTACACGCGGTAGAAGTGAAACTTTTCCAAAACAATCTCAACTAATACTTGAAAAGTGAGGTCTGAGTAGCCCAGTAAATAAATGTACCCTCTGTAATATTTTACTTCTGCGTATTATGAGCTCCTGGTAGATTTTCAATATTGTACGTCACCCTTTTTGTCATTTTTTACAAAAACGGTCCTATAAAAATATAATTATCAAAATTATTGTGTACCTATTTTTATGAGGTGTTGCTCATCCAACGAATGGTTTCCTGAGCGGCAGTGCCAATGCCCGCCTCTAACGTTGAATAATTATCATAAAGAAGCAAAATACAAAAAAAGCGTTATGTAACTTTAATATTTAAAAAAAATAAATCCCTTAAATATCTAGGCTAAAGACGAAGGTAGCGCAACACGGCATAACAGCCCAAAAAATTATTACAAAAGAAATTATCCTTTCAACTTCAAATAATTTTATTACAAATTTCCAAAAAAAAAAAACAGATGATTCCGATTTGTTATGTGCAGGTACCTACCTACTCAGATTCTCAGTTGGTACACCTGCACATACGTAAAAAAAACACGCCATTAAAATGTATATTCAGAATTTTTTATCAAATAATCATTTCAATGAAAAAGAGTTCGCAAAGTATTTATACTTAGTCCTCTCACAATTTTAATAATATTTTTTCTAGCTAGTGTAGGTACTACTTTCCTAAAATAGGCATTTCAAAACCGAGCGTCTAGCAACACTCGATACCGAGATCTTTTTTCGTGAATTGAGCAAATTTCTTTCGATACAGACGAACCTGCCGATTTGAACGGATTGAAATAGAACTACAGGCGTGTTCGACAGACATTTGATTTTGTTTTGTGTGAACGATCCGTACTTATATTCCACACCGCTAGATGTCTCTGGATTGAAATCTTTAGTTGGCGGAGAGAGCGGCCTTCCGCCATTTGTAAAATTTCAGAATCGAGTGTTCCAAGGTGTGAGAAAATTTACCCAACCTGAATTTATTTGTAAGAAAATTAGGTCTTCTACTGGCCAGTTATATTATGCACCCTCGAGAAAAATGCGAGTTTTGCGAAACGTCAGAAAATATCATTTTTCCGCGCGATATTGTGTAGCATTTTGAATGGTGACCGACATATTTGTCGATTTTAAAAGCTTCCTTAATTTCTATTCCTCCTATTTATTGAAAAACATCTCGACCACAATGCGCTTTTTCGACGATATCTCGTACCGCGTGTCGTACCTATAAAATGTCATTTTTTAGCAGCATCGCCATTAAAATAAAAGAATAAATTTCTAGCAAATTCGTTTCGCGTAAAGGAAATAGTGATTAAGATTTCTTATCTTTTTTGCAAATGCGAACCTGTCGGCGGGAAATATAACCGGGCCGATTTCTTCGTCGATGAGAGATTCAGCCGGAGGTTCCAGTTATCGCCGCTGATTTTGTATCAGTTTTTTCCGTTGACTTTTGGCGTTTCTAAAATAAGAATTTCGTGTGAGTTTCCTGTCTTGCGATAGTGGTCTCTGAGGTCGGTCAGACTCGAAGAGCGGAGAGGTCATTTTGGCGTGGGAGGCCCTGACTGAAAAAAAAAGCCCTCTTTTTCGAGCGAAACTGAACCTCGAAACGGGTAAAACTTGAGGGGCGGCAAGGTCGTCTTTTGCCTAAATTATGAAAAAGTGAGTTTTTCAAAAACTGTGCAATACTATATTAATATATATTGAAGACATCAAAAGCTTAATTAACGGTTTTGAAAACGAATACATGTTTCAAACAAAGTTTTTTCAACCTTACGCACTAATCACTAGCCATCACAAATCAATTTATGTGTACAGAATATTTTGAATACCCATCACACGCCATGATCACAATAATCCCGATTAACCCGAGCCCAGTTCGTAGCACTACAAGGCTTACTGTCCTGGCCTTAACTTCACAGCTGATTGCATCTCGAGAACTGAAGTTTTTGTTCAGACGTCTCTCTTGTGTTGTCCTGTTATTCAGTGAGGTATGAATAATACACCAACGTGGTCATTCAGAGATCCAAATACTTCAAAACGTTTATTCCATTTCGAATACATTGATTCGTTTGAGTGTATGATGTATTATTATATGACAGGTAACATGTAGAATGCGAAACCAAATATTTCCGAATTCTAATACATCAGTTGACTTATTTCAAAGTTCGTGAGCTTTCTGTGGGAGGGTTCTATTTTAGAAAAGGTATTTCCGACATATCAAAGGTTAAATGATTGATTTCGCGTATGTCAAAATAGCAATAACTAACTCTCAAGTTTGCAGATTGATTATTAAGTTATAATTAGATGTCAAAGTTTTGTTCAATTGTAAATATGTATTTTTGATTCTTTTAATGAAAGTAACTTAATTTAAAAGGCTTTACAGTAGCATAACGTGCGTTATTAATTTTATTATAATAGATGTTAAGGCGGATGTTAGGCGCCGTCTTAAGGCGGCGCTTCTCGGCTGAAAAAGAAGAAGATGGAGAGATATGTAATTACGAATGTTGGACAGAGCGCGCTAATATTTTAAGTGATAAAATTGCAGCGAAAATTGCGAAAAAACTTAATAAAACATTGAGTAAAATGGAGCAAAAATCTCGTGGAACGTATTTTAAGAATCATTTAAAGAAACATTGTGAATTTTTTCACAAATATAACTTGTAAAATAATAGAAATAGACTTGTTTAAATAATTTTCGGAGCAAAGTTTGCTATTTTTTTCTATCGAGGGAATTTCATATAATTTGCGTTTTGGCGTGGAATGTATCTAGATTATATCTTCAAAAATAACATATATGTTTTTAAGAGAAAAAATTAATTTTTTAAAAAACTTCAAATGTTTAAGGGTAAGAAATCGGTTGAATTCGGATAGCGGCGGCTTAATGAGTAATCTGAGTATTTTACCAGATAGAGAATACTATTTTTACATATAGCATACTCAACTTAAATTTCAATATTTCGGAGATGTCTGGACTATCGATATTAACCATGGAAAAAAAACGAAATGTTAGTATATAATATGTTTTAAGGCCTATTCATGTTGCATACTTGATATGTGTATACAGGCAGGTATGTCGTACGTAGATAGTGTCACACTGTATCAAGTGAGAGGAAAGTTTTCCAATATTGAGTGTACTTTGGCAAGGGGAGGCCGATTTTTATTGGTTTCATTTGTCAGCCGGTCCATTCCTCGGAGCGACGTTCCACAGAACTGGCGTGAAATAGTACCCGAGATAGCGGGGCGGGAAAGATGGAAGGTGGGAGATAGAAGACGGGATAAAGAACAGCCGAGATGGGATAGAAGACGAAGGATATCTGTGGCTATTCCTGACAATTGTTTGTGGAGCTTATATTGCCTTCTTAGACCAATTAATGTTCGGTCAGAAATGCGCTGCGATGGGCGGTCTGGGGACGAAAACGAATAAAAAATGAATGTTTTATTGGAGATCGGGACTAATGATGGGGTTTAAAAGGCGAGCGATGGAAGTGCGAGGTTTAGTAGCAACTCGACAAATGCCTACGTTTGCGTGGTTGGATAATACTCCTTTATTAAGGGGAAAGTAAGAAAAAGGGACGGAAAGGGGTTGGAATAGTTGTAAAAAGAATATTGTTTTGTTAATTGTGTCAAAGGGTCCTATAATCATTAAGCATGATTTTTTGTGTTAACCCGAAACCATTGAAATTTTTGAGATTGAACAAGGTACAAGGTAGGAAATGTGGCTTTTCAGATCTGTGGATCTAACAAAGTGCAATCGATAACTCAACAATCTCGAATCGGTAGACATAACTGACGACGATTTTATAACGATATCCAGAGCTCATTAGGCATGTCGATAGTCAGGCATTTCAAAACGTAACAAATAATAATCATCGAAGAAGAATATAACACTTATAATCTAAATGAAAATATGAAAGAGAACAAGACACAGAAAAATAGGAAAAGACAATGGTCGCAACTGGGACTCGAACCCAGACCTCTCGTCTAATTTTCTATTTTTCTGTATCTTGTTCTCTTTCATATTTTTATTTAGATTATAAGTGTTATCTTCTTCTTCAATGATATATTACGTTGATGGGAATAACTTTCAAAAGTGATAAAAAGAGAGTTTTTCTTATAAAAAATTAAATAATAATCATTTTACGAAACACTCGCTGATATTGTCTATGAATCGACATTCCGAAACGTCAAACGTGTGATGAGTTACTTTTATCACCAGTGATACAGATTTTCATGGTTATCCGCGTTAATCTACCGTCATACACAAAAAACCTAGAGTTCAGCTGAGATACTAGGGGAAAATTACACATAAACGGTCTTTTATTGAAGGGATTAAGTCGTGGTTGAATTATGTTTGGATAACCGTAGGTATCACTTTAACAGACGAGAAAAATTTAAGATTACATTAGACAAAAAACAGCAGACTAACGACACTTACAAAATAATTACGTGAAATTTTATGTTCAATGTCGTAAATGACGTATACAAAAGCCAAGTACATATATATTTACGGATGTAAAGTACTGGGGTGTTTAAAGAGGCACTCTCTAATTATCGAAGGGGTTAGGAGAAAATTTCATGAAGGCTTATGTGAGGTAAGGGGAGCAATTTTCCCACCCCATACCATGCACATAAGTAGAGTCTTAAAAGAGTAAATTATTTGATCACAGCCAGGAGAAAAGCTTAAGAAAAGTATTAAGGCGAGAAAACGCAAAATATTACAAACGTCGAACGGCTAGGCAAGTTTGTCAGGTATCTTGAGAGCCACACAGATGTGGCTCCCATATTCATTTCTTAAATGTAATTGAAATCTGTACAGGGTTAGCAGTTGGTCACTATAAAAGAATTTGCGTTTGTTAAAAAGTAGATGTTTTAGATTTTCTTGAAAGGTCAACATAAAAATACTAAATAGGTATTCAAATAGCTAGAAACAAGTTACGGGCAGTGGCTATTGGTTCAGCGCCGCTGAATCGGTTTGTTCCGCGCGACCGCTCCTCGCTTCTTGCTTCCCCTGCCCACTAGTAAATACTAAGTCTCGGGTACCAGAAAAGGGAGATTAACTTTTAAACGTTACTTTCGAAGAAAAATCCTAATTGAGGCCGATCACGACAATAGTTAGACATCCCCCCGAGGTTATTAATTATTTGGGGTAATCTATCTTCGTTATAAGCGTTATTGAATTAAGGAAGAAAGCGAAACGGCTCTTTGTTCTTTTCACAGACGAAATAAGTTGATTTAATTTAAGTCACTTTAACAATCAAACAGTAAGAATTCCGCAAATTCAGGACACCTTTAAATATATTTTTAACTGAAACGAAAGCATCCACGAGTATATAAATTAATATTGAAATTTTGGTTCTCATTTCGTTTTCATTTGTGACACAGGACAGAATCTCAACTATCCAAAGCATGTAGTGAGCAAAGCGACTATGGTACCTGGCCTTCGTGCGCGACGGATTTTGAAGTGTAACGTGATAAAGTCAGTGCCATCGAGCAATAATTGTTTGCAAATGGTGGCGATGGTTTTTGATAATAGTTGTTACTCCTGTAAGCATATTAAATAAACAGAGTGTTTAAATTATTTTAAACAATAAACTCACTGAGCGTCAGCACTTCGTAAGGCCTTTACTTCAATTGACCTTGGAAAATAACTAATTCAAGTAAATATTATGAGGCTGAATATAAAGGTAAATGACTACATTTTTAAACTCTGAATTCTCGTATCACAGTCAATAATCGAAGGGATTTCCCATTAAATTCTATGACAAACGCCATTTAAATTTTAACATCGAATACGAGTAGACAAAGAATTTTATTTCGACATCTCGCAAGAATCCACTGGATCTTATAAAACCATGATTTATATAGATTGTCCTGTTGATTAGTCAGACATCTCCATATACTAAGTTTTGAGCTAATGAGGAAAGCAAAATTCGAATGCTCACCACAAATCAATATTATTTACAAGTATCTGTGTTTTATATATTAAATATGCTTTACAAAAAAACACCGGGAGAAAAACGGTTGGGTTAAGTTTTGAAATTTCCTTTAGAAAATTTCAATTAGTTACTGTTGAGAAACCCAGAAAAATTAAATTTTTTTGTTTATTTACCAACAAGTTTTTTCGTATTTTAATTGATTTGATGATGTTTGTGAATAATCTGAGTTTTGTGCTAGATTTAAGGTACATTGGAGGTTATCCACCACTTACCCGCCCTGGTATAAGTAACAGATGGTTACTCCTTCAGGGCTCTCGCAAGATTCTAATTTTATTTGTAAAAAGGAAGCGACATTTATTTTTAAAACGAATCTAGACTCTCTAATATCCCTGCATGCATGATTGTTAGTAAGAAAGAAAAATGTTTGCGTACTTACATTTGCAGTAATTAACAAGATAAAGACACATCATAGATGTGTTCGCCTGTTGGTTCAGCATCTTAGTAGAGTAAAATAATAAAAAAAAATATTTGCAGGTATATAAGTATGATTAAAACTAAAGAAAATATATTCAAAGAAAGATATCGGGGGCAGTTTGTCCCACTATCGCAGGGCAGTCCCGGCGAGAATGAGCGAGCGAGCAGCCTGGCTGCAACGCGCCCAAATACCCGGGTCCGTTAGCCGGTTTCCCAAGAGTACCTTCTGATAGAAAGTACACTTTTACGTATAACTGCATCCTCAACTCAAATTTTGATTGATCAGCTGGACGATCCATAAATATATAGACCGGATTTTTTTTACATAATGGTGTAAAATGGCATTCAAATGAATACAGCAAAATTATTGAAAGCAAATTCAGTGAAATGGGTTTGAATCGTATTCAAATTTCATTGACGTTACATAAAACGCTACAATGTGTTTGTTCTGCGCGGAGTAATTAAACAACCCCGGTAGCAAAATGTCGACAACAATGAAAACGGAAGCTTCAATATAAAAATCCATACGATGTATGACAAATGTATTTGACGCTTCACGACTGAAGGATCGATAGACGATGTCACTCGACTGTAGATGGCAGCGGCAGAGGGTTAGCCAAGTTAGCAGATTCAGGGATAAAAATACTCCGGCTTTATTGCTATTCTTCGTCCGTACGCACCATTAAACCTACATTTGAATGGAAACACAAGGACGTGCCTGTACGCCGTGCGACTTGCTTCCACTCCTCGGCAGTGAACTTCGGCGTGGCGCTTTTATTTGTAAGTGAAAGCATTATTTACGCCTTCTATGCGAGAAAGTTAAATTTGTCCTCATGTGACTGGGACTCAACCCCTCAGCCTTCGGGCAATTTTGTCAGAAGGTCAAAATATTTCCGCTTCACAATAAAATCCAAATAAATGAAATATTTCTGAACGAATCCGAAAACAAAAACTGTTTTGAAAGGTGATAAAATACGATTTCTAATAAATTGCGTTATTGGAAATAAACAAACATTTTATGCATACCTTACGTTTTTTTCTAACAAAAAAATTACTTACGATAAAAAAAAAAATCACATACACATTTTACTACGCAAATGTTGTAGACGTTATCGTCACCTCACCTTTTTGACGTTTCATGTAAAAATAATTAATAAAAATTTCCTTATTTTTCAACTTCGGTCGAAATCTATGGTTTAATAAAGTATGCATCTTAATAATTTTGTTAACTTTTAGATTTGAGAATTAAGCGTAGTGTTTTCTCTCTCTAACACTGCTTCGATAATATCTCCCACTCTTACTACTAAGTGAGGCACAACGATTTCTACGAGACCTATATGAGTTGTTCTCAAAAGCGAACAAATCGGCCTAAGAGGTTAACAAAATGGCCGAATCGAAAGCCGAATTCAAAGCACGCGGGAAACGCTCAGCTAGAAGTTCGTCTTCCCGCAATAACATTAAGCCCGTAAGTTTTTTGATGGTCTTTTGCTATGGAGGAGTTCTGTATTAACAGAGCTTTGTTATTTTTGTTTCTGTTTTCTTGGCATTGCCAACGAAATTTTATTTCTAAATATTCAAGATTCCCATAATATTGAATGACTTTCTTATCTCGACAGTAGTGCCTAGGAATATAAAAAATATGTATTTAATGGGGAAGATTACGAGCACTGTGATCGTGCTTGGCTTTTGATGTGATCTCAAGTTTGACGAGGAAGTGTCACGAAATATCGTTGGTGCTCCACGATAGATAGAATTCAATTTACAAAATAAAAGCTTCGAGAAGTTTTCTTTGAAGTTAGTTTTCTTCTAAGATTTGGCCAAATACACAGTAAGTTATATGATCAATAATGGTACCTATTCATATTTTGTTTTCGATGGTACGGATCCTAAAATATAATAATAATTCCAGAAAGAGGTCGTACGTGACTTTGTCGTTGCAGTATCTTCTGTCTTTTTCGTTTTCATACAAGACGTGTGATAAGGAAGATTTTTCGATGACGTACGTACTTTGTAGGTACGAGCTCTCTCCAGTAATACTATATTATCTGTCGTATTACAATATCACTAATACATTCTCATTACATTAATCGTTCAATTTGGGAGGCGAGAATGGATGCCGCCCAGGGAACCTTTATTGGATAACCAACACCTCTGCCATAGCCCAAGTGGTTCGCTACGTTTGGTGATTTAGCAGGGGTGCCCGGGTTCATGGGGTGAGATTTGTCTAGGTATTGGAGGCGGATGACCAGGACTCACTGAATCCCAGATTCCTACCCATCCCTAAAACCCTTTTCCTTCCCAGAACTCTCCTGTCTTCCTTTTCCTAAAAAAACCCTCCACATAGCATCCCCAAAGATGACATAGGCCCTCAGGGAAATTATTTCCTCAGGTTCTTCTATGTTGAGCTCATGTAAAAAAAAATCGTATATCCATATCGTTCAGCTTGTCCAAAAATATAACATTTTTAATATTTAAAAATACCACGCGTTTGCGGTAAAAATACTTCAAGGTCGCTGATGAAAGCAATAAAATATTTTTCTAATAATTGTAATACGTAGGTTTCTACAAAAATAATAATTTCTTTCAAATAGGTTGAGCAAACAAGAACCAACATTATTTTGATGTTAGCAAAAGTCTAGGCTGTAGAAGTGTTCAGATGTGTGGAACAAACTGTCAAGGAAGATCCAACTTTGCACAAAAGCAATAATAGATAAAATTAACAAAATCATCCAACGTTTTGTATGAATGCCTTATTAACTCAATGGTGTTTCTGTGTAACTAGAATAGCGAAAAGCAAAAACACTTCGGAGGGCAAATCACCCATGGCACCGTAAAAACGATATAATTTCTCGAGGTGTTGAGACAAGTTCAAAGGTAAAAGGGAGGCTGAGCACAACTGGTCCAACTTTCAAATTGCCGTCGATACTTTTTTAGTAGATTAGCCAAGTTGGCAGAAGTTCGCGCAGTGAGCTTAGGCCTGAGAGACAAGCGGCGTTTATTGTTTCAAACGACGCTGCCACGTATTAACTGCCGAGATATTGTGTTAACCGAGTAATTACTGCCAAGCCGTGACGTTTCTTTTCGATTTTACCGATTTTCTAGAAGGAAAAGTTTTCGGTTGGTAGTTTCAGGCCCGGAATGAAATTTTGTTGTGTGGGAGAAACACAAACGCTAAATTGGAGAAGAAATGTAATCTCCTTCGTTAAATAAAATCTTCTGACAGACGGTTTGTTCAGTGCATTATTGTGACAATCTAATATCAAATATATGTTAGATTATTTTATTCATCAGCATTCAATTTCTTATGACTTTGAATGTTATGTAAAGAGTTCGGTACGGAAATATTTGACGCTCGGCTACCGCCATAAATACATCTTCACGGATTTTATTAATTTATTTATTGTTTGAAACATTTACAGAGTGTTAACAATTATTACAATAATAGAATTGCCATTGGGATGTACATAGACATTAACACTCCAATTAGAATTGTTCACAGCATAAGCAATCAATGTTTAGTTGTTAGTAGACGGAAATACTTGTAGTCATAAGAGAAATAATGATATTAAAAAGTAGTAGTGTCAAATATAATACATAACCTGCAGAGAAAGAGAAAGAAAGAAGGAAAGAAAGAAAGGGTATGACAATAAATCAGCTACTTATCTGTTCTCCATGAAGTGTGATGGTAGGAGTTTGATAATTTGTTTTTGAATGTTCGTACACACGTAGCCGATACTCTGTCAACTTGTCGGCGACGCCCGTCTCCCGCGACCAATCAGGCGAGATTGTCGACACTCACGTCGACGAAACTTGAAATAGGGTATGCACTTGCATCAGACACTTTGCAACTATACGTGCGCTAGATCAATGCTCGGAACATTCTTGGCAGGTGTCACATAAAAATTTGAAAAAATAGGTACCGTGACGAAGAATGGCAGGATACAAAAATGACAGCTGCAGAAACTTTGGTTGTGAATTATGAAAGTGTACTATTTTTGAAGTTTCGAGAACTCCTCGTGATTTCAGTAGCGACGTTTATGTACTATGTGCGATTGGTCGTATGCGACGTAAGTACACAACATGAATATCGGATACTTGTATAACCTTGTGGAAAAACATCATAAGATGCAGAATATTAAAGGTAATGCAATAAGTATTAAGTTATTACTTTTCACATTAATCAATTGCTTATTACAGCAACAGAGCTAAGCTAATCACATATTTTTTTGAATACTTTAAGTTTTAAGTTTCTAAAATAATGTATGTTATTTTTTAAGACAATTTATATAAATATACATTTGCCACGCCGAAACGGTAACCTAACCTAACCTAACAAAAAATAGGACAAAAATGAAACAGACATCCTGTAAAGAAAATAAATTATTTTTAGAAAATAGTAAAAAGGGACAAAAATAACACAGATAACAAGAGCTGTTCAAAAATAGTAAAATGGGACAAAAATATTAAAGATCACACTAATTTATTGTCTTTACAGGATATCTGTGTTATTTTTGTTCCATTTTTTTGTTAGGTTAGGTTAGGTTCGGTTAGGTTGTTCAAAAATTGTTCAAAAATAGTAAAATGGGACAAAAATATTAAAGATCACAATAATTCTTACGACAAAATCGAGAAACATTTTCGAATCACGAAACTACTCAACAGTACTCAACTACTTGTCGCTGATCAGATGCTCCTTTACAAAATTATTAACTCAAAAGTTGATTGCCCGGATTTGCTAAACAAAATAAATGTGCACACGTCGATTCGATATAGTAGTCAAAATACCCTTTTCTATATTGATAGATGCAACACCAATTCTAATCAAAATGAATTTATGCAAAGGACATGTAACTACTATAACAACAAATTTGCAAATATAGACACACGTGCTGACGTATTTACTACTAGTTACTGTCACTACAGAACTTCACTGTATAACATTCTAGGTGCGAATAACACATATTCATGAATATTAATTAATTGTATCTAATATTTTTATATTACTTGCGTGGCAACTTTCCCTTAACTTTCCCTTATCCCTCTCCTCCCTTTACCCTTTCCAAACCAAATACCTATTGTTTTAGTAATAATCACACTTATTTTATTGTTGTGTATTGGTTATCATTTGTTGAATTCAGATTTGTACTATTATTATTATTTTTTTTTAATTGCTGCTGAGTTCTGTTTTCTTTTCTTAATTTTTCTAAAATATTCTAGTTTACATTTAGTAAGTCTTGTTTCTAAATACCTATCTGTGAACATTAATAATTGGTCTGTTTTTTATCATCCTCTCATGTTTATTATATTACTAAGACTGTTTATGTTCCTTAAATAAATAAATAAATAATTTATTATCTTTACAGGATATCTGTATTATTTTGTCCCATTTTGTACCATTAGGTGAGGTAAGGTTTTAGTAGATATTTTGCTGGGGGATGTTTTATCCGTAGGATATTATTTTGTCAGAGGATATTTTGTTGGGGATATTTTGTCGCGGGATGAAAAGTCGAAAAGGGACCAATTTTATTTGACAGATTTTATTTCACAATTTAACCATTTAAAAGTAATATAAGGTATATTTACGGCACTTTCAGATTTGAAGATACTCTCAGTATCGCCTTGGTGTAAGACCACCATACAGAATTGAAACGTTTCTAAAAATGGCTTTAGCCGTGTTTGGTGACTAGATCTAACTAGGCAGGTACTTCCCCGCCTTGTTTTTCATCGTCTACTTCGACTCTCCACTACCTTCACAATGTATCCCGATTGAGGATGCCATAGTCTCACTGGCTCCAGGCGGTTGAGAGCAGTTAGGACTCTTGTGCGGTTTTCACATAATTTTTTTCAATACAAAAAAACAACCATCAATAATTTTAAACTTTTCTGTTAAAAAAACATTATTACCCTTACTATAATTCTGTTTTTAATATAATAAGTGCGTTTTCCGTATAACGAAGGTTCAGGCTGAATCGAAACCATTTGTTATTTACTCAATAAAGTGGTGTTCAAACAAAAAGAAACGCTTTCATACAAATTATAAAACATTGAAATTTCATCTTCATTAAAATGAAGTTCAATTATTTATTCATCGCAAGTTTTTTAATTACAAAGTAATGTTTTTCTTCTTCCCCTTAATTGATTTTCCAAACGCTAATTAAAAAAAAAACAAGGGGATGAAAAATATTTAAAATGCTTTTTAGAAAAGGTTTGTTTGATGAAACCCACGAATTATGATTGATGGTTTACGTAAATCTGTTTTGTTTTAAAATGAAGAAAAGAGTTTGTGATTTATGGGAATATTCCTTTATAATTGATTCCGTTGTTTTTTTAATAAATTTCAATGTTCCAATCATATCCGATAATTCTCCTTTTATTTTATTCTTTCTTTTTTATTGTTAGTTAACATTGCTTATTATTCTCAGATCTAAAAAGATCGTGATAATTCCGTTGCTTCAAGTTTGACATCTCAATAGACGGTAAGTTTAAATTATCCCCGTAAAAGAATTTACTGAAGATAATATCTCTGCAGGTGATTCTAAGAAAAAAATAATAGTTTTGTGACCTCCCATTCCATCACAAGCCCCCTTCACACTCCTTTACACCCCTTCCTGACCCGCAGTCTCTCTTTTCCTGACAAAAGAAAGGCCCTTGAGGATCACTTTCAAAACTCGATATTTTTCCAACTTGATTTCACCTTTTCAAAAGGTACATACTATTTTTTCTTACTTCTACATTTATTTCCTTTCCTGTTCAATCCTTTCTCGCTTCCTTTCATCCTTACCTAATATTCTTTCTTCTCCTTTCTTGCGTTGCCTGTTGATAGACGTGGCCAATAGTGTGTAATATTACTAGATAAGCCCATCACTAAAAAGCAAAAAAAACTCACCCCTTACTAATAAACGTGTTTTAAATTTTACGCAACTGGTAAACAACCTTTCACCCTGCGTTCTACATTAATGGTTTTTTATAAGTTGCATAAATTTTAAAACACATTTTTTAGTATGGCGCGCACTGTTTTCACTCTTGAGCTCAAAGATCGGAAATTATTAATATTTACTAGCAGGTAAAACTTGCTTCCGCGGAAAAACTATAAAATGAAAACTGCAATTCTTCTATTTGAATATTACAGATGGCAGCACTTCCGTTTATATCTATTACGTGAAGTGAGTTTGTACGACAGACGCTAGCGTATTAATAATATAGATGTATGGCTTTCCCTTTAAAAAAATTCATCAACTGCTCTTTTATAGATGAGCTTACTTAATTGTTTTGGGAAAAAAACACTTTTTGCAAGTTGTGCTTTAAAATATTATTATGAATTATTTATTTGCGCCCGTACAAACTTTCAAAGTTAAACAGCAAAGAAAATCAAGCATAATGCACTGCCAGAGAACTTTGCGTGTTAAAAAGAACTAATATTATTTTATGTAAACTTATAATGGTGCAATGGAACATCATAACATTGAAATTCTCTTGCTGTAATTTGGCGTTATGACATATTAACACAGTTTAAATTTTTCAATGTTTGCGAAGAAGCCAATCTTATATATCCTTCATCATTGTTTTTTCTATTTCTCGACGACCTGTATCGATTTCAATGTTCATATTGGGAGGCGGAAAGAAACCGTATCCTACGTCATCTCTGGCGTTCGAAGGCAAGTGACAATTTGTCACTTCGCAAATGGATTTGTATCTGTCTTTGTGTTTATCTAGTCAACAGGGAATCAGTCCATTTTTATTATTGGGTATTTTTCACTACTGCGACTATTGTTGTCTCTCTGCGATGAAATATCGCTCTGAAATCATGAAATAAACGGCTGAAGTGATTTTGTTCTGCGTTTGCCAATATTTGATTTCAAACACGGAAGCATATTTTTCAACTTGTGAAACTCCATCATCATTAAATCGACAATTTATGGTATGTGTGTTTGTGCTCGCACGGACCATAACTAGTAATAGAATAATTTATGTGAGAAATAATAAACGCCTTAATTGAATCAGGTAAAGGGAAACAGCAAAAAAGCCGAGGTAAAAAGTGGATCTCATGGCTGAGGAATCTCAGAGGGTGATTGTAATTGCAACCGGCCAACCTTAGATGAAGGAAACGAAAAAGGTAAATGAAAAAGGTAAAAAAATAAAAATTAGAAGATTGAAGAAGAAGATAATACTAATAAAATTAAACAAAACAAGACAAAGAACAAGACACAGAAAAATAATTTACTATTTTGGGAAATAACTTACTTTTTTTATTTTTTATTTTTAATATGAATACTTTACGTTATACACCCAGACCCTCAGCCCATTTTTTTATTTTGATATGAATACCGCACAAGAGTTCCAACTGCTCCCGTCTGGAGCCAGTGAGACTATGGCATCCCCAATCGGGGTATGTTGTGAGGATGAAGGTAGTGGGGAGAGGAAAGTCGTAAATACCTGGCTATTCAGATCTGGTCACCAAACACGGATAAAGCCATTTCAAGTAACGTTTCAATTCTGAACGGTGGTCTTACGTCAGGACGATACTGAGAGTATCTTCCGTGCCGCAAATATACTATGTATTATTTTAAATGAATAAATTGTGAAATAATATCAGTAGTATTATAATTTTTTTTTCATGAGCTCCACACAGGAGGCCCTAGGGAAAATTTTCCCTCAGGGCCTATGTCATCTTTGGGGATGCTGTACGGAGGATTTTTTTTTAGGAAAAGGAGAAGAGGAGAGTTCTGGGAAGGAAAACGGTTTAAGGGGTAGGTAGGAATCTGGGGTTCAGTGTGTCCTGGTCATCCGCCTCCAAGACCTAGACAAACCTTACCCCATGAACCCGAACCCATGAACTTGAATGGTTTGAACGGTTTTAAATAACTTAAATCCGAAACTCGACTCTTAATATCAATTAAATCTTGTTAAATGAAATTTACAGGTCCTTTGTGAAAGAGAGGTTTTTCGAAACAAAATCCAAAATTTAAATGAAAATATATAGGTTTGGTGAAAGTGAATTATGATACCCACTGTTGATGCATTGCCTGATTTCACGCTAAAAATTTTCCCTTTGTTACCGTTCCATTTCATAATTAAATTACTTCATATGGCAGAAAATCACATGCGTTTTTTCGCAGTTAACGTTATTACATTTTTTATCAGCAGGCACGTGCACAATAGGTATCTGTACATCTATGGACGAAATAAATAGTATGGAAAAACCTAAATTTAAATCATTTTATGTGTAATAGCAAAAATTGATGGTGGATTATCGTAAATTCAATAGGTATCTTATATATTATTTTTATATACTAGCTGGTACCCGGCATGCGTTGCTATGCCATTTAATAAAGAAAAGTTTCCACGGCAATGATTTGTTTTGCTTAGCAATATCTCGATTTTCTTAGTGACAGAAAACGTATAATAAATGTAATATATTAATATTTATAATTTCATAGCGCCAGAGCTTACCATTATATACATCCCAAAGTACTCATTTTCTATTGGTGAGATAATTTTTAAAATCGTTCTATTGTTTAACCCAATAGCTGCCCAGACAATATACTCTGTCAACTATGACGCGCCAAGCTATTTCAGTCTTTTTTAAGTTCTCAATTAAATTAATCTTTACGGCATTCCCATTGCCATTGAGGGCTTTGTTTATATTAGACACTCATAACTGATATCTTTACTACATACTTTATAAGATATTTGAATCCTCGAGTGTGTCCCGTAACGTATTTTTGACATAAATAGTAAACACCATCAGAATAATTGAGTGCGGTGAACCGGCCATAGTGCTGACTCACTAACACAAATAAACAAAGAGATATAAGATAAACACTCACATGTCATTATGGAGTGTATCGAGTTCGGCAACGATTCTCCAACTTTTTTCACATTTTATATTTGATATTGCACTACATAGATTGTATTACATTTTATTTACACAATGTTTTAAAGATTTAAAATTAATATTCTTTTTTCTCGTGGAATATTGTTGAGCATGGCCAAACACATAACGGTACGTTACATTCGCCACACATGTACTTCGTCGCTTTTCTTGTTTTTGGTCTAAGTTTAGTGTTTGAGCAAACATAACAGTTTTTATAAGGTTTTTGGGTTTTTTCCTTTGCGGGTATTGGTATCGGCATATGTTTTACTAGCATTTTGGCAGATAACCGTAATGGCACATCTTGTGACGAACATGGACCAACTTCAGGGTGCGATGGAGTATGATGTTTTTCTAATAATTGTCTTATCACATTTAATTGGAAATCAGGAAAAGTAATGTTTTTGGAACTAACGGTTTTGTGCATAATGTACGAATTCAGTAAATATAAATCGATTAAATGAAAGAAAACTTTTTTGTACCACTTAATTGATTTTCTAAGGGAATTTACACTAGTTATCATCATATCCGCTTTATCTACTAAGCCCATATTTTTATTATAATCTTGAATACAATTTGGCTTCGAAACTACTTCTCCAGTTCTAAAATTTATTTTCCCAGTTGGAGAAACTTTATCATCATGAAGCGTCGTTAACATGTGAATTTCTCTTTTGTCGTGCCATTTTAATGCCATCAGTGAATCGGAATACTGAGAAGTAATTTCCCCTTTCTTCAATTTATTAAATTTTGGCATGTTTTTACGGTTTTTTCGCACCGTTCCACATGCGTTAGTTTGGTGGTCATGCAAAAATTTAAATAATATTGGACTAGTGTACCAATTATCTACATATAATTTGTGGCCTTTACCGAGGTAGCCATTTAACATAGTGGTGACAACAGCCCCTGAAGCCCCAAGACATTGCTCGTCAATGACATCCGTCCCATCTCCACAATAAATAATTATATCTAAAATATAACCTGTCTTCGAGTCGCACAAAACAAACATTTTTATTCCAAACCGATGGCGTTTGGATGGAATATATTGTTTAAACTTAAGACGTCCTTTGAACTCTATAATGCTCTCGTCAATGCATAGATTTTCGTATGGCACCATTGTTTCCTTGAACATTTTTCGAGTGTGATTGACCAGAAGTTTAATTTTATTTAATTTGTCACCAGCAATTTGTGAATCAGGGTCTGACATATGCAGCATACTCAGCAATATCTGGTAACGATTTCTTGCCATCGTCTTGCCAAATATTTTACTTGTCAGAAGGGGATCTTTCGACCAATGCTCTTCTATCGTGTGGTGCTTATTTCTGGTCATAAGCATTGTCACTGCAATAAATATGTAGAGTTCATTAACTGATGTATCTTTCCACCTGCGAAGCCGTGAATGTTCAGAAATAACTTTATTTCTAATAGTTGCTTGATAATATTTGTTTGTCTCCTTGACAATTTCGGCCATTATATTTGTATTTAGAAAGTGTTTAAAAAAATTTATTTCCGGGGAATTTTCTGATAATAATGGGGTCGCGATTATTCCAGATGGAAAATCATTAAATTCATGGATTATTGGTTTAAAATTTCCGGAATTCACAGTCCAATTTCCCGACGAAGTTCTTTGGGTAACTTCAGTCTCCATAGGCTCATCTTCATTGTCACTAAGTTGCGTTATAAAATCCAAGTCATCATCACTTTCCTCAATTTCGGAGTCAATATCGAGGACGAATTCTCTTATCTCTTCTTCACTGAGATTGCGTCTTGACATATTTAGGGATATTAAAAATAAAGTTTCAAAAATGATTGTATAAAAGTACACACGAAATGAAATATCAAACTAAATTAAAAAAAAACACAAACTAAATTCTCAATTCGGGAATAAAAACTCAAGTCCACATCTCCGCCGAATATGAAAAAAACTTTTAGAACCACACCACAGAGAACGCAATAAGAACCACGTGACATACACACACACGACGCTGCGATGGCGGGAGAATCAAACGACTGCGCCAAGAAATCTGTTGACCTTTTTTGGATGCTGCTTTTCATAGTATAAACAATTTAAATTATCATATTTTACAAGAGATGTCGCTAAGAAACAGTTCATAATATTTTACAAAATAATATTTAGCCCCATCTACCATCAGAACTTAGAAATACCATCCTCGAAACATTCATACTGGCGATTTACGTGATACGGCGTAAATGGCAGTTGTGGCACGGAACGTTCGTACGCCGATCCGCGTAAATGGCAGGGATTGGGTTAATGCGTGAAAGTATAACAAACAAACACACGCAGTTTCGCATTTATAATATTAAATTGAGTATTATCAAAATGTATGAATTTATTAAATTTGCAACATTTTGAGGAAATTCTTTTAAGCGATAAATAGAAAGATCACTGTTTTTTTAATGAAAAAGTCAGCATTTATTTATTTGAAAAACATTGCTGAAAACATATATTATTATATTATAATAACATATCTGGTTTAGATAAAATGGTTCAGCGATAGTAAGCATGTCGTCACTTTGGTTTGACAGGATTTTAACTTCACTTTACCTTGTTCTGAGATATAAGCTGTCAATGTTTGGAAAGACGATTACTCATATCTACTTACTGATTTCTGATTTTGAGGTTCAAACTCGTTTAAAGTATTTTAGTTTATCAGATTTTAAATGAAAACATTTAAATAGGACAAATACTTACCATTCAACAACATACTTAAACGTGCAGATAGAACCGTACGCAACCAGCTAGGGCATAATAATTCATTCCAAGCTTGGGCCAAGTTCTAATTAAATTGTTTCTATTGAAGTATGTTTAAATGCATTACTTTTCACAAGGTTGAACCTCAAAATCAGAAATTGTTAATAAGATTATCAGAATTGGTCTTTTCAAACTTCGACACCTCAAAACATGGTAAGGCTAAGTTAAAAATCCAATCAAAGTGTAAAATCGATCAACCGTCAGATATATATAATGTTTTTATCAAAAAAGATTCCTCCCGATGCCTTGTAAAACAAATGGAAGCCTTAAAAACTTGATGTTAGAACTTTGTCATTAAAGTATCCACGGAAATACGACACAGAAGACTCTGAAATTATTTTAATTATAAAAATGAGCAAAATAAATGGTTTCTTTGTTGTTGAAATAAATGTCAGATAAAACCTTGTCCAACAGGGGTGACAGTTTTTATTACCCGACAACGGCTTTTTCTCACATCTAAGAATGTAAAATACTTGGGGCACATCATTACTGAGGACCTCTTGGATAATGCTGATGTTGAACGACAGAGGAGAAGTATCGGTATACTGTTTAATATTATTCTTCCAATGCAGTAACAATGTAAAAAAACAGTGTTCAAAGCATTTTGTACATGCGTGTGAAATATGGTGTCGCCACCGAAACAGCTCGATGGAACGACTCCGGATCCAATATGCATGCAGAATTATATTTGGATAGAAAATACAGCAGCGCATCGACAATGTTTACGGAGGTAGGACTGCATGGATTCGCCGGTCTGATGAGAAACCGGGTGACTGGAGCCAGGATGCGGCTAATGGGCTCCGACAACACGGTGGTGACCACAGCCTTCTAGCACCAAGCGCCACTCCTGAGTGAGCGCTAGGCCCGAGCTCACCCCAGACCATGCTCTACATAATAAAAGATTATTTATTTTATTTTTAAAACAATTTTCTTTCCTATTCTATGTACTTAAAATTCTTTACCTAAAATCTGTTGTGTAAATATGTATAACTATATGGGACGTGTGGAATTGCACTACCCTCCCCACATCCTAGAATAAAAAAATAATATTATTATTTTATCCAGCCAACATGTCGTTTCCTTGTTATCTTTAGTAGCATTCGTGAATTTTCTCAAAAATGCTCTACTTATATTCAGATTCAATTAGTTGCTGAAAGTATAAAATAAATAAAGTAACAATCTGTGGTTTTTCTAATCGATTTTTCATTCATATATTTTAAGTTGAAATCATTATACGTAAGAATCATATACTTAAAATCAACGATCTTTTGTGACTTTGTCGAGGGTTTGAATATAAAACAAAATAAAATATATATAAATATATACTATATACAATATCTTTTATCTTAAATATACAATATGTCATCAATCCCACAACTCTTTGATATATTGTAAGGCTTGTTAAATGCGTAAAATTACAATGATGCTGTTATTATTCGAAAAACATTGTTATTTATTGAGTGGAAGATACTCTCAGTATCGCAATAATATAAGACGTTTATAATAATTAATTCATAATCGAAACGTTGCTTGAAATAGCTTTAACCGTATTTGGTGACCAGAACTTAACAGCCAACTACTTTCACACCTTCCTCTTTCCCATCTTCTTCCCCTTTCTATTACCTTCAGCCTCGCAACGTACCCCAATTGGGGATGTCATTATGAATCTGAAAAGCCACAGTGGCCCAATTTTAGTTTTCACTATTTCAAAGATCCTTTGAAATCAGTGAATTTTAAAATTGAGCCACTGTGGCTTTATAGATGTGACAAAAATATGATGTTTACGCTGATGTGGTTTGGGCCATTCTTCCGCTGAGCGGATTGTCATTTGTGAAAAAAGTTCAATAATTAAAAGATACAATTTTTTTTTTTACTTGTCTATTAAATAGCTGTAAAAGATTAGTTTGTTGTTAGCAAGACGAAATCTTAGATACATTTGGGTGGTGTTGTAATTTATGACCATTTATTCATCCAACATACAAATTATACAAATCATCCATCAGAATTCTCCAAGACAGTAAGTAGAGCGTCAGTCAGTTTGTGTTTGTTTCCTTCGCAAATATGGGTAATTAATAACTAACTCTGTAATAACACAATCCGAGCATTCCACTCTTAATACTACGCCGGCGTTATAATATCTCACATCCGAAGCGTGAATGTGAGAAGGAGGCTGACTGACACTCACAGAGCATTCTCGAGACACCAAGCGAGTGCGGTCTAGTTATGCACGCACTTTCAAAGATTGCGATGTTGGTACGTTGAGTTGAAGTTACTTACATAATTAATTCGAATTCACTGCCCACGTTTAAAAGGAGCATCAATGATATAAACTGTTCAATGCGCATACATATCGCTTCACCTTTATAATAGACCACCACTCGTCACACCTAAAAACACACTCACATGTACAAGTACAACGTACCTACTACAAATGACACATTATATGCAATCATAATAAAATCCCCCAGAATTAAATATTAAGACATGCAAAATGTCCTGCATCGGTTCATTGAGTCTGAAAAACTATTAAATAATGTCACTTAAAGTTTTACATGGTTACCTATAAATGGCACAATAAATAAAAATTAAGTACATATTTAAATTAGAAAAAATAAAATAAAAACAACATTTTATTACAAAATACATGTCTGGCTTTTTCATCAGCATTTGGTTCCTTAGAACGGGCAATCTGCCTAGCTAGGAACTAATATTGACCTACAAGACATTGTAACACTTGTACACATTTTTAATATTTACAGTTATCTTGAAATATTATTATTATGTTATTTTTGCTATTTAATTGTATCTAATGTAATGTAATAAATAAAAATAAAATAAATAATCATATGTACCATTTTATGTGTAGTAAATATAATAAGAGGATTTTGATAGTTTGAATACAAAAAAAAAAATTCAAAAAGCTTACATACATAAATATTTAACATCTAAATATTTATGTATGAATATATATCTATCAGTATTTAAGCACTTCTGACACCAATTTGAGGTAGAGCAATTTGTTAAAATAAAGTGTTTCAAAATATTGTAGGGTGTGTGTTTGTCTTGCCAACAAAAAATCATTTGGTATCAGTAAGTCCCTCGGTGCCATAGCCTCATCTCCCAGAGCGACTCAATTCCAGCCAACAACAAAACATGGTTATCTCCTTCAGGCCGGGTGCTGCACTGCTGCGGATTTATCGGAAGGGCGTCCTGGTGTAAATAACGATGTAAGAACTAACGAATGTGTAGAGTTGAGACTTAGATTTGTAATTAAGTCAGTAATCATTTCAAGCAAAACCACATATTTCGTCTGTGAGATAGACGGTCAAAATATTATAGCGCAAATGTATAAATTATCAACACCAGACATTCCGGCTAAAATTGGATTCTATATCCCGGATAAATTCTCGCGAGGCCGCTAACACAGGCTTCTGATTCTTCCCAGGTGCAGAACTAACCTACCAATGGTGATACCTCGCCCTGGGAATATTTGCTAGGCTAACTAATTGCCTTGCAAGAAATGTTGATATTTTCTCCATGTCCTACAACAAATTTGTACGAAGGTTATTTAACATAATTTAATTGTGTTAAGTACGAAGGTTATTTAACATAATTTAATTGTGTATACCTACGTGTAATCTTTTTGTCCCACTTGTAACTTTATATATTTAATATGCCAACTATTTTTTGGTAATTTTCTTTAACGTTTTTAAAATGTATTGGATTTTTTTAATCTTTTTTGCAAAAAAAATTTTTTTTATATAACGGAGACAGTTAACGGATAGTTAGTTCCCCTGGGGCTATCTCCCATTTCAGCCCATTCATTTAATAGCCCGGTCTCTAATAAAATTCAACGGGGTTGTCATTGGATAATTTGGCTCTGTCTCCTGGTTCCATAATGTGTCTTTTCAGGTATCTGAGCTTTGTTCCATCAGGGTGGCATTGACACCATAGGTGAATTACATTATCTTCGAAACAAAATGTCTAGAAATTGTTACACAGTTGATGCCCAAGATATACAAAAAATATCTTATATATTCCCAAAATGTTATTCCCAGCTGCATGTGTCTCCTGAGGTGGCGATGTTCTGTTAGTAGTCCTACCAGTTTTCTTGGTGAGTTTCTGTGATAAAATAAATACTGAAATGTTTTTCAGTAAAACTTTTTTCAGAAAATGTTTACACCTCAGACAAATTTACTCTCTTTTGGGAACAGCTCACGAAAGTCTAAAATAAATTGTTGTGCCTCCCTTACTTTCACAGTGAGAAATATGATCTAAACGGTGCTTTAGAAATAGAAAACATCACGTTTCATATTAAAATCAAACCAATTCAAAAAATAACCACAGAAGAATAAAAATGTACACATAAATGTAACCGATTCCGAAAGCAATTAGCGAAAAATTTATGAAATCTCGTTATTATTTTATTGATTATATGTCCACAAAACGACAAAAAAAATGAGGTGATTATAAACTTGATAATACATTAGTCTAATAAAATAAGAGGGTGTTTTTAATTTTTTCGTTTTAGTTAGTAACGTAAGATGAACCATTTTAAAAACTTTTTATGTTTGCATTTGAAATTTTTTTATTCTAAAATTATATGTTTATTTCTAAACAAAATTTGATATCTCATGTAATCACCTTTCAAAAACTGTATGTTTTTTCGGATTCATTCAGAAATATTCCATTTATTTGGATTTTATTGCAAAGCGGAAATACTGTGACCTGACAAAGGCGAGAGATGAGGGGTTTTATGTAAAAGTACACGTCTTCATCCTCTACGAATGTAAGCACGAAGCTCTCAAAGGAGTCGAACCCTTGCGTTCATTCTCAGTAACGGCGTTTTCCACTTGCCATCAGCTGACAACATCATTACTCTTGCGAGGCAAGCCAGAACAATCCCGCCGCTACATCTGGCGTACAGAATGGAGTATTGCCGAGACGTTAATTCTGTTCCGCGGGGAATATGGGACTCCCAGATTAATGTAATTGGAGGCTGCTGAATATTAACTCTAGACATCTCTATCATCTCGCCGTGGTCGTCTGCTACAAGAATATCAGATAGTGATTCTACCTACCTAGTCTATTTACCTCGCGGGGCTTTTTAGTTGAATATTTCTACGGATGAACGAAGAGTCGTCAAATGAGTATATAACTATGTAATTGTAATGAGCTTAATTGTATTCACATAGGGGGGTATATCGTTATGCAGCGTTGTAAAAGCTTTCGAAAGAGTAATGAAAGTAAAGACACGCATCTAAGGAAATGCAGTCATAAGGCAAACTAGACAACTGTGGAGCCTCTCAGATTTGTAAGGACAGAAAATTATTTGCCGCTCAATTTGGAAGGCAGGTAAACAGCCCGAGGAAGCTTTCATTGACAGACAACCAACACTTCTGTCATAGGTCATCCCAAATGGTTCGCTACTTTGAATGACTTAGCAGGGATGCCCGGGTTCACATGGTGAGGTTTTACCTAGTTTTGGCGGATTCGTCTACCCACCAGTTGCGTGGCGGATCGGCAGAGATCGGTTGAGGGAGACCCGTTGGGGTATTTCATATCCCTCCAGGCGGGCTCTCTTGATCAACACCTTACGTCACTCTTGGACACACTCACTCCCAGCTTCCCAACCATCTGTCAATTCGTTTTCCTTTCCAGAACTTCCTTTCCTTCATTTGCTTAAAAAACCTTCAAAATGCATCCCCAAAGATAACATACGCCATGAGGGAAATTTTTTTCTTCCAGGCCTCATAGATAATTATTAAAAAAAAATTGTCTGCAGTTGACATGCAGGAGAAGTAAAACCTTTAGAAAACTAAAGTTAATAAGAGTGGGGAGGCTTCGAAGCACCGCACAAAGAGGAAACCGATTACTATATTTCACTCTCTCGCAGATTAAATTCTATAGATGTATGTTACTCTTTTTTTTAGAGTCACTTTTTCATTTCATCAAGTTTTAAATCAAAACGGTGCTAAAGAAATTTTCACCTCAAAAATATTACAAGTATGTTAAATGTTTTTTAAAGTAGGACTACCTTTTTGAAATCCCACAAAATAATTTTAGTATTTTTGACAACTAATTAAAAAGAAGAAAATAATATTCAATTGATTTTTTTGATGGTTATAATGTAAAAAAATAACGATTTTCGTAAAATATGTAAATTAAATCGAGATTTTTAAGTATTGTGAAGAGAAATGGATTTTTTATCTTTAAATCAACAGTAAATTCTTCAGGTTTCAGACGTTCTTTGGATCAGAACTTTACCCTCGGCTCTAAATTTGAATCACAATCTTCACATATATCACGACTGATTGCACAGCGCTGTAATGGGGGAGATAGGCAAACAGAATTCAGCACTGTCAAAGAGAAATTTCTCGTACTTACCGGGAGCTAAATGCGAACATTCAAATTTAACAAACTCATGTTCTCATTTTAAATAGCGAAATTTCTGGAACCCAAATTCTAAACAGAAACGCTGCATTGATTGCATGGCGCTATAGAAATTTAAAGAACATTCAAGAACAAGAACAAAATTCTTATGAAACCAATATTTTCCGAACTAACAAGCTGTTTCCAGTTTCAACCCATTTCATTCCAAAACTGTTGACAGGTTTCCTCGTAGTTTTTAATGCCTTGGTTAAAAAAATATCCGCTTTTTCGCTGTAGTAGCAGTGACGGCGCTTCTGTCGATAAAGACGTCACTGACGCTACTGACGTTACTGACGTCACTAACGCCACTGACGCTATTGACGCTACTGCGATCCGTGCGGTCTGTGTAGTCAGTGGCGTCCCGACGCCACTGCCTACACTGACGCTAAGATTAGCTAGCGGTGGTAATTAAAACGTCGAAAGTGATTTGTCTGGCAATAAAAATCTAAGACTAACGATCTTACAAGTTGCCAGTTAAGCGTTTATTTACTTACTGAAACTGAATAGATTGCCGAGCAGATATAATTAGTAATTACAAATGTATCTCGTTAGGTATCCAAGTCAATTTGGAAGGTATCCTTTTAAATTTAGAAGGCGGGAATGGGCTACATTTCGTGACTTAGCAGGACTGCCCGAGTCCATGGCATAACGTTTGTCCATATCTTGGCGGCGGATGCAGCTACCAACCAACTGTGTGACAGGCCGGATCGAGAGACACTGATTGAGAGAAACCTTTTGACCTCTCTAGCAGACTCTTTTGGAGCATCGCCTTGCACCGCAATGAGAGAGATAGATTCATACGTCCGTCATTCCTGGACACACTGACCCTCAGATTCCTGCCAACTGTTCATGCCTTTTCCTTCAAAGAATTTCCTCTCCTTCATTTCCTAAAACGACCATCTACACGGCATATCTAAAAATGACAATAATTTCCCCACAAGGCCTACTGTGTAGAGATAATCTAAAAAACTAATCAATTTATTTTTATTTTTGCAAAAGTGTTTTTGTTTTTTGTTGTTTTGCTTTTGTTTATCGTGACTATGCAAAATCTTAGCTAATTATTAAACACGAGATATGCCACATTGAGCCGACGTTTTTGTAATTTACCACTATCCTATATTTATTTGTATGATGTCTGATGATCGTTGCAATATGGCATAGTCAGTTTGATAACGGCTTTGAACTCGGAAACAGCATTCACAATATATTTGAGAATATTCCTGTCCTTTGTCCTACATACGTCCATACCTACCTACCTACCTCCCTCTACCTTCACATGTAAATCAGTGCAGTGGCAACCTTCAACAAATAAGCAGTGAATTTTTATGAAGTTCTAATACGTTCGTATTTTCGAAGTGCAAATTACCTGTGTACGCAAAGACTTCAAACTTATGGTGATCTGTGCACAATTTGGAACATTTTATGTGGAATGTGAATTCTTATGTGGACACCATCAACGCAGCTTGCTATATTAACAGTACAGTGAGTTTTACGCTTCCTAATTCCTCCCTTCTAAAAAAGTTCCTAACACAATAATAATAAATAAAATATTTAATTAAATGAAGACATTATGAGCGAAACTCAATCAAAAATCTGGAAATATTCGCTCATAATGTCTTCATTTAATTAGATATTACAGTTTGAGGTTTTACTCATAAAAAGTTAAAATAAAAAATAATAACTAAATAAAATACTTGCGTAGCATAATAAAAACATCATAAAATTTGATGTTATAACAATAAACACAATAACAATAATTAGACGTGATGCAATGCAGAGTAGTATCAAAAATGACAATAAATACTAATTCCAACAAATTTACTGCAAGCTGAAAAACTCCGCCAGCAAAGAGAGTAAATACAAAATAAGGCTGCAAATGCTTAAAAGCACAAAATTTGAATCAATCTATAGATCTCGCCGTAAAAAGTTTGCCGAACCTCCGTAAAAATTTATGTGAACCCCCCAGAGTTGAATAAACACGAAAAGCCTCGCACGTGAAATGTGGAAGATTTCCCCAAAATACTGTAACGCTTCTGGTCCATCGATCATTTGTCTATTCCCCGATCGTTTGTCTATGGGTGAGGAAAGCGAGGAAAAACGTTTGCCGCATTTTTCACCGCGAGGCTTCACTCTACCGAAAGACAGAACCTTCAGTGGATACAAGTATTGGTATTGGTATTGCAAAAACCTCAAAGTTTCAAAAGGGCATTGAAAATTGATGGAATGCTTTGACGTCACGTTTTCTAACAAAGATGTACTAGTCCCAACGAAAGCTCGAACGCAAGTCATCGACGGTCGTCCTCGTCGATCTCCCGCGCGTTGCATCAAAACAAAAGCGACCACAGAAAATCAAACGGCGACGTCACATACGATCGAATCGAATCTAATCGAAACATTCACCAGCAAAATTCTCGAAGAAATAGATTATTATAAATGATCGAGTCTCGGTATCTCAGTGATAAGCGTATTGTCCCTGTAAGACAAATACATAAATATACATTTTTTTATTTATTTCATTTTTATTTAGTAAAATATTTACACATTTATGTACATTATTTATAAAATGTTTCGACTGTCCAACTAGGATGATTCCCGTTTTAGGACAGTCAAATTAGGATAAGTGTGAACATATATGGACCATGATTTATACAAAAAGAGGGAAAATCGAGGAAATGAAAAGAAGAGAAAGAATAAAACATAAAATTGGAAATAAAACATAAAATTGGAAATAAAACATAAAATTGAAAATTGTTTTAATTAATTTTAAATTTAATAGTGAATATAATATAAACCAGTTTTTTTTTTGTTTTTTTACGTCAGCTTCATATAGAAAACCCTGAGGAAAATAATTCCCCTCAAGGCCTACGTCATCTTTGGAGATGCTTTTTTAGGAAAAAAGAAAGTTTTGGGAAGGAAAGGGGTATTGAGGTGGATAGGAATCTGAGGGTCAGAGTGTCCAGGAGTGAGGGACGTATGATTCCATACCTCCCACTGTGGTGCAAGGCGATGTTCCGAGAGATGCTCAACCATTCTCTACGATCCGGCCTGCCGTGCAGCTGGTAGGCAGACGTATCCGCCACCAGGACCCGGACAAACCTCACTCCATGCACCCGGGCACCCCTGCTAAGTCACCAAACGTAGCGAACTACTTGGGGTGACCTATAGCAGAGGCGTTGGTTATCCAATAAATGGTTCCCGCCTCCCAAATTGTTGCGATCCATTTATAATTATTTTTTGTTATGGTTTCAGAGAAGAGGTAGAAATTTAATGGTAAAATGTTACGGAGAGTAGGTAAAAAATAAACAAATAAAAATAAGGGTAAATGATATAGAAGTGGGGATAAATTATTTTTACGTTTCACACGTATAGTCGGAAATATCAATCTCTCAGGGAATTTTAAGATTCGAAGATACGTGCGAGCAAAGAGTAGGTATTGAGTATATATAGCTGGATTGGGTTGTGCACAAATTAAGGTATTTGTTCTGGTATCGTGTTCGGGACAACGAAATGCAATCCTTTCTAATAGGTCTGGTGAGCCAATACGGCAGTCTACAATCTTATACAGAAACAGTACGTCTGACAATTTATTTTTCATTTCATCTATATACATAAAAATTAAAACATGTTTGTTTATGTCTATGTATGTAAGCATGCTATTCGTTGCTAAACCATTCATCCGATTGCGATAAAACTTTGGGGATTTGATGAGCTCGCAATTTTTAATATATAAAATAGTGAGTTCTGGCATCATGAAATTATGCGTTGCTAACAGTTCATCCGATTACGATGAAACTTTGGGGATTTGATGCGGATGATTTATAGTATCAAAATACCTTATTTCCGTCCTCGCTAAGGTTTCTGTATTATTACAACCACACGATAAAACATCTGAAAAGTTTTTTTAATCATTACAAAAAATCTTACGAAACTGTCACAATTTGAGAATGACATTTTGTCAACCATCGATTTTTAAATTAAAATTCGATAACCTATTATGATACTAACTAAAATCGAATACTTTGAAGCTTATCGAAATTGATATTTATTTTAAATAGGTAGATACCTATGTTAGGTTCCAAATTTGATAGAAAATTTGTAAAAAAAATTGCAATAAAAATTTGCAAAAAGAATTTTCAAAAAGAATTTTGCAAAAAAGTGGCCTGCGAGCTGTTTGAAAATCTGAATGTACCGGGACTGAATATATTGAAAGCGGGAGAGGAAGGGGAGGTGGAAAAAGAACGGGACGAATGAGAAAGGACACGCAGGGAAAAACTATTTCGTTATTAAGTGGCGTAGCAACGTATGCCAGGAACTCGCTAGAATATATTATAAGTATTATTTCACATAAAATTTTAGGATAAGGGCACTCATCTTTCCTTATTTAGTCGGCCATATTGTTAAAATTGGTGATTATTTTTTTTAAACCTTCTGGTAAAAATCTAGGTATCTAAATATAATAAACATGAAAATATCAACAAGCCAAACAAAAAAATCCAATTTTTGCTTTGGTAAAACTTTTCTACCCAGCTTTTAGCCAAGTTTTTCATATTTTTTATCAATGCCATAAACTTTTTTTCATTTCAATCAATCAGAATGAAAAACAAAGCAATTCAGTTACTGAATCTGCTTCGTTGTTCATTGCAACTGTACGTTGAATAATGAATATTTCATTTTGTATTTGCTGCTATTGACATTTTTTCAAATACTGGCTACGGCGGCCCAAAAACCGCATTTAAAACAATGAGGAGACTTCTACGACTATCGTTTTTAACTTATCATTGAAAAAAAAACTTTTAATATTCATTAAAACGACAACAGTTGAAACAGAAAAAGATTTTATGCATTTCACAAAATAGTAAAACTACCTCAATAATATTTTTATATTTCTATTTTACTCTATTTCCTATTTAAACCCTTTATTGTTGTACCAACTAATATAACGCAACAAAGTCACCTCTAGCAAGTTTATTTGATAATTATTGTCTTTAATAATTTTTTAAATTTTTAATATACATATGGTATATACTTCTTCCTATTGTTTGTAATTACTACCACTATGTACTGGTTTATGTATTGTTTTAACATTTCTCATTCGCTGTATCCCTTTTTTGGCAGCCACCTTTGGTGTTGAGCCCAACAATACCAGGAAAAAAAACCTTCGATTCTATGCACAAACTGGCGGTCCATTTGATAGATTCTCTTATCTTAAAAATCGGATTGCAATCTTTGGAGCACAGGCATCGAGTGGGAACGCTGTCCTTGTTTCACCGGTTATTCATCACAGTCGGGAAACACGCCATTTGTATTCAGTTAACATGACATTTGTCACATGAGAGCGGAGCGTTTCCACGACGCGTTCTTGAGTTTAACTGCTCGGCTGTAGAACGATTTGCCGGCCTATATTTTCCCTCCTTTCTACGAAACGGGTCTCTTCAAGATACAGGTTCACTCCTTCCATTCCACCAAAAAAACCTTCTCACTGCATCTCCAAAGATAGGCCCTGAGGAAAATTATTTATCTCAGGGTCTCTCTTTTCACATGAACTCCTCACGGGAACTATCGTGTGGAGTTCATGTGAAAAAAAATCTTTGCCTGTTCTACATCTCTTCAATATATTGGTGTACCTATTTATGGTGACTGGAAAAACATAATAAGACGAAAAATAAATAAATAGGTGTATTCTCCAAATTGTAATGCAAAAGGTTCAGAAGCTCCAGGCAGGACTCTTTTGCGGTCTGACATAAGATAAAAACATCGTAAGCAAAACGGTTCCGAACTGCCCAAATCTGGTGAATTTTTTCGTGCTCTATTTCAACGGTTGTTATTTTTTTTTACTTAGAGGCGAGGGTAAAGTGCTGCAGGATAAATAACGCAATCTCACCCCCTTCCAAAAAGGAATTGAGGAGGCTGCGTGGCTCCATAAATAACACACGACTCGATTGTCCGCCCAGAGGCCGACCCGGGCCCAGGGAAGGGGGGGGTGACAAAACTCAAATCTGAGGTATAAACATATCTAGATCCCAGAAAAAATTTCAATTCAACCATTTGTCACTGGACCACTCTGCATATTGTTTTTTCCTCGGCGAATATTCATGAATTTTCATTATAATTCTTGACAGTGAATTTCGCATTTTTTGTTTTATTTTGCTCCATACGCATAGATAGGTAGGTACTTGTAAAAAATGATTTAAAATATGTGTCCTTTGTTTGTAGAACTTGTTTGATTTTTTTGTCTCGTTTCATTTTTATCAAGGAGATAATAAATTATGTAATTTTTATCAATTTAACAGCTTTTTTGAGCAAAGTATACCATCAGTAACAGAGAAAACACAAACTTTTTGTTGAATTCCGAGAAAGTGATGCGTGATTACATGTACAATTTTTTCCAGTGCAAATAATAATTTGAAAAAATTGTTAAAAAATCTGCAATCGGTTTCGATAATCGTAATAAAACAAAATGCTGCTTTAATTTGTGTTTCGCTATAGAAAAAACCTTTTGCGAGTATCTACCCACTTTCAAGGGAATAATCTATCGAGTATCTGAAAACTTTCTCGAGTAACACCCTAGCGGAATTGCTATTTCGTTTTGAGATTTGAGTGAGATCAAATAAATCAATTTATCACGAATATCAAACATCAAAATATTCGATAGTATCGATCACGGAAATTTGAAATAATATAGTTAATTGTTCAGGAGAATGAAAAGAATTTTTATTTTTTAAATTCATATATGCTGTTTTTGTAAACCTATAATTATGATATTTTTTATTTACTTATTTTTTAATTTATTCATCTATATACAGTATGTTTACATTGTGTTTTTTTGATGCCTGTCTCACTAGGATATACCTGTGTCGAGACAGGCGGAGGTACATACATTAACATATTTAAGGAACATATTTGGTAGTTACAAGAATATAAGGTTACATACATATTCATTTGAAGACAATAAAAATAGAAAGGTGATTGGAAGTGTGTTATCATATAAATGAAAGAAGAGATGCAGAACAGTAAATAGTAAATCCTTTCAAATCTTTTTATGGAATTATATTTCACATGATACTATTTATTTTATATGGATTAGGTCGTATGCAAATTGTTTTCTGTCTATGTGTGATTTATTTTAAGATGTTTGCAGAAGTGTGGCGTCCAAAACTTACAATCCATTTCTTAACATCTCGTTTGAATTTTGTCAAGGATTCAGTTTATCTAATCGTAGCTGGTAGAGTATTGTTTAGTTTGCAAGCTATGTATTTGAAGTGTCTTTGTCCAAAGGTAGTTTTGGAAAAAGGAGTTTGGAGAAGTTCTTTGTTTTTGGCTCGGGTATTGTGCATTGTTTGTGTTGCTTTGTTTGATGTTTTCTTGTTTTTGTGTAAATTAAATAATATAGATCTTGCGTACAGTTGTTTTATGTCCATAACGTTGAAAGTATTGAAGATCGTATCAGTGCAGTAAGGGGCAGTTTAAGAATTATTTTTATGATTAGTTTTTGTGCTTTAATGATGGAGTCGAGGGCACTGGCATAAGCATTACCACAAGCTAAAATTCCGTAATCGATGTGAGATTGGCACAGTGAGAAGTACGCTGTTTTTAAAAGTTTTTAAGTTAAGAAAATTACGTGTTTGTTTGAAAAAGTAAATAGATTTGCGGATTTTGTTTGTAGTGTTATTTATATGTTGCTTTTATTAAAAAATAAAAATGAATAAATTTTTCTAACATTTAATTTTTTTTAATTTTCAGAAAAAAATAATCTTAAAATGCACGTCGTAAAAGACGCACTTATTTCCCTTAGACGAGGCACATAAAAAGAGAAAAAAAGAAGAAAAATTACATACTTAACTCATTTTTGGATTAATTATCCTAAGCATTTCAAATTTCCGCTATCGGTACATTACCGTAAATTATGATTGGGTATATAACTGTAATTATTACTCAAATATTATGCGAATTGAAATTTATCCGTTTCCACATATTAACAAAGTACTTCCTATTAAAATTATTTCTCACGTTGAAGCGCTTAAAAAATCACAACCGACTTCTTCATTCACGGTATTTTCAAATTAGCAGAGCAGTAACGAGTTGTCACTGATTAGTTCTGACAGATAAAAAAAAACATCTGCAGGTCCTAAGCAATACGTACATTTAAAATAACCTTGGTAGATGAAGACAGAGTGGACATTTAACCAGAGCCATCGCAAGCTGAGAATCCTTTAATCTTTAACGCGCCAGAGAGAATAATTCCTCCTGGCTAACTTTGGACATTGACACTCCATACAGCTCCCGGAGTTGTTTCAATTCCGGTCAGCTCTCGATCCATTGAAGCGAGCTACGGAAAACGTTCCGGGCGCCCAGATGTTCCAACCAACCCCGTGTCCTACCTTCTCTTCTAGCAGGGGCAGTGGTAGGAAACAAATCTAAGTGTATTTTATTTTATTGAAGTTTATATAGGAAACATTCAGTTATACATAAATGAATTTTGTGTTTAATGCTAAATATAAAATAAATCAGTTAAGTTCCAATTACAACACGCTTTTTAATAGCGAAAAAATCAACCCCTGAACCCTAAAGTATTTTTTTTCAAATTACGTCTTTTAAAACTTAAAAAAAAAATTGGTTGGACTGAAGATTGAACCTTCTTATCCAGTGATCGGATTCAACCGCGCTACCAACTGGCCAAATCCCAAGTTTATTTCGTAAATTGAACGCTATAATTTCAACGATTTTCAGAGAAATGCGCATATGTAACGAGTGTGTACATGATTGCCACCAAAAGTTAATATAATTCATTGTCATATAACAGTACATTACATTAAATAGTACATTTCACAGTATAGTATACAGTACATTTCACCGCACAATAATAACATTTAAAAAAAAAACAACCGGTAAAAGCAATTTTGTTTTAATACAAACAAAATGTTTTAAAAAACAACTTTGACTGAAGATCGAACCTTCCTTCCTAGTGATCGGAAACAACCGCGCTACCAACTGGGCCAAATCATATAGTTGTTAGCGCGGTTAGACTGACATTTATTTCTTTATGTTTAGTGCTGTAATGTTGTCGAATTTCAAAGAAATGAGAACTTGTGCTGTGCGTGAATTCCACGAAAATTTAACAGAATGCGTTGTCATTGACAACGAGTCTATCTGTCTATTTTCAGTTCAATCAGATGTCAAGAGGTGGATTAATTTCCGCATCCAAGATTCCACTTCATTCAATCAAGAAAACAAAAGTGAAATTCAAATAGATGTATTTAAAAATGAATAAATAAACATAAGAGCGGTCCAATTTTATATAATATTATATAGCTCAATATCTTATAACACTGGAAGAATGTATCCAAATGTTACATTTTTATTATTTATCCAACTCATTTTAACTTTATTAATGACGTATTGTATTTTTTCGAAAATGCCGTACGTCGCGTCGTATACAAACAATACTTATTTTGTGTGAGAAAATACTAGAAAATGTGGGATAGTATCTACTTCTTACACGACATCCCAAAAAAAATGTATTGTTGTGAATTTATTAATACTTTTACCTAAATAATTTTAAATCAGCTCAAGAACCATGTTTTGAAATAAAAGACGAAATAAGTTAGAAGCGGATATAAAATATGATTTTCTGTTTTTTTTTATATTATAGGTAGGTACTTCATCACTTGTTTGAATTCTAGACACAATAAATGACACTTAAACTCAAAAGAAATCCTGACTCATTGAACCAGAGTTATCAGTTGCGGACAGACTCAACACCGAAATCAGCATGTTGGATGAGTACCTGTACCTAACTGCCTAATTTTAAAATAAATAAAAACATTTTTTCATAAATGTTTTCCTTCCCCTGATCATCCCCATATAGAGCATAGGCTGCTATCTCCGGTACGGGTGGGGATATTGGGGGGAGGCGGTCAGAGGGTCGTACGAAGCTCAGTCAGGTATCCAGACAGAGCTTCCAGGTTCCCAGCAGTCATGTTGTGCTCAATGCGGCAGAAGCTAACGGACATTATTAAAAATCTCTAATCGAAAGACCATGGACGCTAGCAAACTTTTTGAAGCGAAAACTGGATTTCAATAATAGATTCCACGTACAGCGTGCTTCGAATACGGAAGATACGAAATTTATATTTATTTATTTTCAATTTTCTTATTTACTCTTCTGTACCCATCGGGCTTTTACCTTGTGTACATAATGTTAACTATGTTTTTACAGAAGGGTTCGTAATTAACATAGATATAGTTGCATAAAATATTTCTTTTCTATCTTTCCTTCCTTTATTTTCTTTCTTTCTTGGTTTTCTTTTTTTCTTCTTTTCTTTCTTTGTTTTCTTTTCCTTTTTTTAACACTTCCTTACCGGACCGGGGAACGCACCTACACTAACGAGAGTTTTACGCTGTATCTATGTTGTTTTTTAAACCACGTACTCAATAATTTGAGTAATCTTAGAAAAACTATTTGGTTATCGATTTGCATTAAAAAAATTAATATCGCATTACTACTTTTCTTAAAATTAAATAGTTTATAACAAATTCCGGCGAATAATCTGTGCCACCCGCCCCCCTTCCCCTCTGTTCGGGCGTACCCCGTCCCTATTTGCTGAATGTATCGGGATAATTCCAAGCGATAGCAAGTAATTTCTAAGTTGTTAGTGGAAAGAACTAGATCGCGTTCGTTTACACTGCGCATCTCGTTTGCTCTTTTTACAATGCTACAATGTTCGCTTGCCGGTCAAAGATCATTCGGTCTGAGTCGTTTCCGGTGAACGCCAATCGCCAGTCGAGATTCGGAAACAAAGTGTTAAGTCGGCTATCGGCCCGCCTTCTCTGTTTTCTATGGAAAAATACACGTTATGGTCTAAATTCATTAGAATATTAATTATGACTTTATTTATGAAACGATTTTGAAAATGACTACTGAAATACGTTGATTATACTTCCCTCTAATTATTTTCATAACAAATTACAAAAAAATATGTCATTAACACCCTTTAATATGCAAAACAAATTGGGGTCCCCGAGTGACCCCACTTCGGGTCATGTGTGATTTTTTTCGTTCCGGGACGAAAAGGTTAAGGAAGTCAAAAATTTCCAGGTTACGATTTGAAAAACTCCTCTACCACCAAAGTAAACGGAAAACGTTTCTTACATCGTAATGGAGGTTTTATCCAGCCTATGAATTGAACATACGACGCCTGCTTAGGATCCAAACGTGATGCCAACTCAGCCACTGACCGTACTTTTTACATAACAGTAGTTTACAATTGGATAAAATAAAATAAATAATAATAATAATCAACCGAAATTAGCAGAAATAATATTTTGAGAGAAAAAAATTGTTTTATATTTGAGTGAATAGCAATACGGGGGGGGGTTCTGCTATTGACAAATTATTATTTTTTTAATATAATTTTTGTCAATAAAACGCACTGTCTTCCTTCTCGAAGTATTTTAATAAATTTAAATTAATGTATTTCAAGTTAATTTATACATTAATCATCACGGGTATGTTTTTAGGTTTTCACGGCCAAAAAGTATTTTCGTTATTGTTTTTGGGGTGTTATGCCGTGTTTCGCTAACTCCTTCTTTAGCCAACGTTTCGGACAGCGTTACAGTGTCCATCATCAGGGCAGATGAGCAAATGATATTGGTGAGAGTGTTTACTTAAGTGTGTCGAAGCGATACCGTGCTGCCAGCTCCATTTCTCTACGAGCTTTGGTGTAGCCGTCAATTACTGGATACCAAGAACTATTGAGCTTAGCTCCGTCGAAGACCCAAAACTTACAGAGCACGCCTAATTACGGAGGCAATTGAAATCCATAAAAACCCCATCAATATTAACAGAGACGACGGAGCTAAGATCAATAGTTCTTGGTATCCAGTAATTGACGGCTACACCAAAGCTAAACGCAAAAAACCATGCTGAATTTTTTCTAACACCAGCTCGTAGAGAAATGGAGCTGGCAGCACGGTATCGCTTCGACACACTTAAGTAAACACTCTCACCAATATCATTTGCTCATCTGCCCTGATGATGGACACTGTAACGCTGTCCGAAACGTTGGCTAAAGAAGGAGTTAGCGAAACACGGCATAACACCCCAAAAACAATAACGAAAATTAATCATCACGTTCAGAAACCAATAAAAAGTCGATAAAATATAGGAGAAAAAAATTCCTAAGAATTTCTATTTTTCTGTTCAATTGTAGTGGAAATCCTGCTAGAAATATTATGTAATATTGAAAATGGTGGAATCAGAACGAACCCATGTTTAAAACATGAATACTTTAAATATATATATTTTCGTTATTTGTTTTTGGGGTGTTACGCCGTGTTGCGCTACCTCCTTCTTTAGCCAACGTTTCGGACAGCGTTACAGTGTCCATAATCAGGGCAGATGTGTAAATGTGTACTTGTTATCTACACCCTAAAAATAAATAACGAAAATACTTTTGGCCGTGAAAATCTAAAAACTTATATGACTTTAAATTTTGTTTCACCAGCTAAAGCCCCCGTGCTTATTTCTATTTTAGAGGGTGGTAAGAGAGTAAGCGGGATCTTCATCTTGTTTTGAAGATCAGGTGTGTAAAATGTCATAAAATTTCGAAATGAAGCCGTTGATTTGTATTTTGTAATGTTTCATAATATAAGTCAAGTCCAGTTCTACCATTTTTCCGTTGTTTATGCTATACTCGGTTTATATGGTATCGGTTACAACGTATGCCGAAGATAGCCGATCAGAGACAGGCAAGTCATTCTTTTTGCGAGAGCTCAGCGGACAAAATCTAGTTAGCGAGTTACAAGGATATTTGTTCTCTTTAAACCGTATTTATATAGTACATAAAAAACAATATTTTTTTTGATACATAAGTTTATATTTTACAATAGAATGCAACAATGTTGGCCTCACTGGTTAGCTCACCCGTGCTGACAATAAACATGTTCAAAGTGTTGTAATTGTGATTTCAGAGAACTGAAAGTCTTTTGTGATTATCTGATCGTAGAATCATTTCCGATTTAACCTGTTTGTATAAAATCGTTTGATACCCCTGATTTATTGTACGTAATCTCTTTTCATACTCCAGGCAGGTCAGTTACAAAACAGTACCTTCCATATTATTGTCACAATTCTACATCAACCTCCAAATATTACACTCCCATGCGACGGATTCAATAGCTAGGAAACAAATACTCCGATGTTGTTGTTATATTTAGTACGTCAATTTTAATATATAAGCATACCTTATTGAAGTTTTTTCATCAAGTAGGGGAATATTTTGATAAAGCTACTTAAATTGTATTTTGTCGGCTGAAAGAACTGTTTTGGATTTTTCATATTTTATATATTTTGTACCTACATACTGTGTGGATCAAATTCAATAATGTTTTTACTTTATAATTATTTTTGTACAAGTTTTTTAAGGCGGCACTCTTGAAACGCACGGCTCTGAAAAAGAAGAAGATGGAGAGATATGTAATTACGAGTGCTGGACAGAGCGCGCTAATATGTTAAGTCGTAAAATAGCAGCGAAAATTGCGAAAAAGCTTAATAAAACATGGCTCGTTTAAAATAGAGCAAAAATCTCGTGGAACGTATCTTAAGTATCATTTAAAGAAACATTGTGAATTTTTTCACAAAAATAACTTGTAAAATAAAAGAAATGGACTTGTTTTAAATAATTTTCGAAGCATACTATGCGATTTTTTTCTATCGAGGGAATTTCATATAATTTGCGTTTCGGCGTGGAACGTATCTAGATATTATCTTCAAAAATAATTTTTTTTTTCAAGATCTTAAAAACTTCAAATTTTTAAGGGAGATATGTAAGAAATCGGTCGAAATTCGAAAAAGGGACCCTTAAACGGTCATTTCCTGCACTATTTACAAGTATAATTTCGTAAATATCGTTTTTTATATGTAAAAGCCTAAATAAATAAATAAATTTCAAAGAACTAAAGGTATTTTACAGTAAAGTACTGAGATAAGATCCAGTACAAATAATACATTTCTGCAGAGGATAACAGAGAGACTTCACACATATAAAAAATACAGTAAGGCTCTTCTTTATTCAATAATATAAAGACAGAAGATAGATAAATTATTTTTACAACTTTGATAGCAAATTTTTCCTAAAATTCCATATTTGACAACGTTATACAAAATAAGATTTGTGTGTAGCCGTGTACCTACGATATATTTTGGCGAGGACGAATACAAAAAACGTACTAATTTGTTTGTTCGTTAAATTATCTCTAAAGAACTGAACCAATCGCAGTTAAATTGTGCAAAACTCTGCTACCTTTGAAAATGTGCGACGGCCTAAAAATAAAAGAAATCATCATCTGTGAATTTAATATAATATTTACGTGCTTTTTTAATACAACCCTATATAAAGGATCATTATTTGTTACTCTTCGTCCGGAAATTTTTAATGGATACAGCAAAGTAAGCATGTCTGTGAAAAATATGAATTTTTCGAGCTTTGTGTCCTTTTATCAAAGAAGTATTTTTATTGTCCAAATATAGCCATATTATAAACATTTCCGAAAAGATATTAATTTAATTTGAGTACTTATTTACATTAAAGTAAAAATTCTGTACATAAATAATGACTTGTGAACACATTCCAATAAGATTTTGCTAACAATATAATTCCTAGCTCTTTTTCGTGTGCGTGTGGGAGTATATTTGACATTTTAAAAATATGTATTCTTAAAGACTAATAAACATTTAATTAAACCTAGGTGGGTGTTGATTTACTGGCAGGGCGTGGTAAGCTTTCGCAAAAGGTAGAACTAATTGCGCTGATATAAAAATGCTTTTAACATAAACTTAATCGAAATACAGAAAACTAATTAAATTTGGAAGCATTTTTGCATGGCAACAAAAATACGATTTAGTCACTTCTTATAATTTCAGCTAACAATTTTTGGGTTATTATGCCGTTATGCGCTTCCTCTTTCTTTAGCCAGCTTTTCAGACAACGTTACAGTGTCCATCACCAGGGCACATCTGTGTATTGTGTTGAAGTGTGTTTAAATATGCAGAAGTGAAACCGTTTCCGCGCATGAATCCTCTGAATATAATTATTTAAAGTAATGTGGTTTTCAACGTTAGTTTTAATGCAGCCGTAAAGTAATGTTTTTCTGTTCCATTTATAGTATTAAACAGGTATAATTGTTTGTTAATACCTTAAAACTAACTTTTTGTTTGCTTATACCTTAATAATAACTAGCTCTTATACATTACACTTTGTTTTATTTCAGGTCTTATTATTAAAAATATGTAAAAATATTTTAAGCTGAATTGTATTAGTTTTTTGTAAGTACATCTCGTACTTTTTCATTTCATATCTTTTAATTTATGTTCAAAACCTTATTATTTCAATCTCTCTTATTGTATGACGTTATACTTTTTACATACCATCTTTACTTCTATGTATCATGTGTAAAACCTATTAATGTTATCTTTGTTATTTAAACACACTAGTATGCACTAAACCATAAAAATTTTATTACGTATGTAAAAGCCCATAATGGCGTTAATGATTAATAAAATAAATAAACCAAGAACTGTTAAGCTTAGCCCAATTGTCTCTATTTTAATTAATGGGTTTCTCGAGTATTTCAATTTCCTCCGTAATTAGGTGTATTTGATGCGTTTTAAATATTTCAAGTAAAAATTCAAAGTAATGTCAGTTTCAATAAAGTGCTCTAATTTTATTTACATAACTGGAATCCTGAGCAGTGAAACATAACTGCGTTTATTAAAGCAAATCAATTTTCCAGTGGCTTTAAGGTGTATTTATCAAGTACCAGTGGCGTTCAGATTCACACACGGTTTGACACGGGGCGGGGCGCGCGGTGAGTGGGTTGGCTGGAGGAAGAGGGTGAAAGGGGGGGGGGGGGGGAGAACCTACTCCCGTCAAACGCCACCTCTGAATATTCCTACCCCTAAGTGACGCTGGATTGCGTGGCGTAGTAATAATTTTAATAGGGAACTGTGGTTTTAATTTAAATCATTTTCAAACCGCAGATAACCTCCATGAAACAGTATTAATTTTCTACGCTATGAACACTGGTTCTATGCTTGGAAAAGAGCAAAAATTGTTTTAAAAATTGTGGTATTTCTCACGACCAAAATAAATATTGGATTTGAAATTTTCACGGCCAAAAATATCAGCGTGATAAATTTTTGGCAAATTTTGTCGTTTGTTCTTCTTCCTTTTTTATTTATTATCATCACTTCGGAAAGCGTTATAGTGTTCATCATTGGGGCAGATGTGGTTGATTACGTGCACGTACGTGCCTATTTGGAAGTGATATGTATTTTTTTTTTTTTTATTTTTTTTTTTAAAAGAAAGGCAAACATTCCTAGGTTACGAATAACCCAACAATGTTTGAAAATCTCCTACTACCACCACAGAAAGCCGAAAATATTGCTTGTGTTGTGATGGAGGACTTGGCCAGCCGAGGAATCGAACACGGGACGCCCGGGTGGAACCCAAACGCGATGCCCACTCAACCACTGACCAGACAAAATATACCACCACTGACCAGACAAAGTATAGAGTTGATCCGGCCCCCGTAGCTCAGGGGTAAGGCCTTGACTAGAAATCCGAAGATCGCTGGTTGAAATCTGACTAGCACAAATAAATTTTATTTGAATTACATGTATTAGTTCACAATTCGACCATTAAAAAAAAATACAAGGTGTATTTGCGGCACGTCCCAGAAAGGAATAAACTCTCCTAGTGTATGATCATTATTCGGAAAGGAATAAACTCTCCTAGTGTATGATCATTATTCGGAAAGGAATAAACTCCCCTAGTGTATGATCATTATTCGGAAAGGAATAAACTCCCCTAGTGTGTGATCATTATTCGGAAAGGAATAAACTCTCCTAGTGTATGATCATTATTCGGAAAGGAATAAACTCTCATAGTGTATGATCATTATTCGGAAAGGAATAAACTCTCTTAGTGTATGATCATTATTCGGAAAGGAATAAACTCCCCTAGTGTATGATCATTATTCGGAAAGGAATAAACTCTCCTAGTGTATGATCATTATTCGGAAAGGAATAAACTCCCCTAGCGTATGATCATTATTTGGAAAGGAATAAACTCCCCTAGTGTATGATCATTATTCGGAAAGGAATAAACTCCCCTAGTGTATGATCATTATTCGGAAAGGAATAAACTCTCATAGTGTATGATCATTATTCGGAAAGGAATAAACTCTCCTAGTGTATGATCATTATTCGGAAAGGAATAAACTCCCCTAGTGTATGATCATTATTCGGAAAGGAATAAACTCTCCTAGTGTATGATCATTATTCGGAAAGGAATAAACTCCCCTAGTGTATGATCATTATTCGGAAAGGAATAAACTCCCCTAGTGTATGATCATTATTCGGAAAGGAATAAACTCCCCTAGTGTATGATCATTATTCGGAAAGGAATAAACTCTCCTAGTGTATGATCATTATTCGGAAAGGAATAAACTCCTCTAGTGTATGATCATTATTCGGAAAGGAATAAACTCCCCTAGTGTATGATCATTATTCGGAAAGGAATAAACTCTCCTAGTGTATGATCATTATTCGAAAAGGAATAAACTCTCATAGTGTATGATCATTATTCGGAAAGAAATAAACTCTCCTAGTGTATGATCATTATTCGGAAAGGAATAAACTCTCCTAGTGTATGATAATTATTCAGAATTGAAACGTTTATTGAAATGGCTTTTGCCGTGCTCGATGATGAGATCTGAATATCCAGATACTTCCCTCTTCCCTTTCTTCACTTTCCCCTTCCTATTACCTTACACTATTTGGGAATATCAATTGAGCGTTCTTCACATTAAGAAATAAATTGAAAATTCTTTTTAGGACTGGTACTTCAGTATAATAGTTATTAGTTAAAATTATGTGGTGTTCAGCGGTTAGTTTTTGTGTAACCGTCAAAATGTTCTTAATTCTAATATTAAAATTACACTGATTTCAGGTAACGGGTCTCTTGTATTGTAATCACACATTAAAAATGCATTCTACCTCTTTTTAATGTTTTTCACTAAAAATAATATTTGCCTATTCCTTAAAAGTATGTTTTTACCATCTTATTCTAGAAGAGTTTCATAAAAGGTGTTACTTAACAAGTAAATTATTTTAAAGATTACTGAGGAGAAATTCATTTGTTCTCGCCGATAGTATCAAGATTATTATTTTAAACTTTTTTTATTTTTTATTTATTTATTGAAACAAAATACATATACATTATAAACAAATACTTTGACTGTCCAACTAGGAGATTTCCCGTTTTAGGACAGTCAAATTTCCTGGTTTAGTTCACATTAGGTAGTTGTTGTTTTTTGTAAAGCATAATATTGTATCTAATAATTACAAATGTAAACATCATTTCAAGTACAATGTTATAAAGGCCGTAAAGCAGTTAAATATAGTGATAGTTTTAAAAGTACTGAGAAAAGTTACAAAGTTTAAATAAATAAAATGATAATATATTAAAACTATAAAGAAAACCAAAATATAAACTCATTGTTTTGTGAACAGAAAAATAAAAACTAAATCTTAAAAATAAAAGCTTAATCTTAAAAATAAAAACTAAATCTTTCATCGATATATTTCCTATCCGAATGTTCAAACAGGAAATATATCGAAGTTTTTTCATTTTTTTATTTTTAAATTGTTTTTAAGAAAATATACGATAGGATTGAGAAGAAGCAATCTCATTCTTTTTATGTATTAATAATTTCATGATCTATCTTATATTTTAATAAAAAAGTATATAAATATATATATATATAATAATAAAAATAATTTAAACAGTAAAGTGAATGAGAGATATCGAAGAGTTCTTCTCCGTAACTGAAAATTGAGAAAGATTATAAGTCTGATAGTACTAGTAATATAATTCTGATAGGAATAAATAGTTCTATAATTCTCACAGTGTTTATTACATTGGAATCTCAATCAAAACCATATCATGGAAAAAAAGAAGGCAGGAATCGTTATCATTTGAAAAAAAAAAAAAAATCATAGAAATGACATATTTGCATAATGCTTTCGTACACAATAGCAAAAAAAGAATAAATAAAAATATAAATATATATTCCAGTTATTTTAATCTGTTTGTTGTTAAATTGATAATTTTGTTTATGTTGCCATCTGTTAAATTATTAAAAATTATATTACACACAGTCTTGTTAAATTTCAATATATTATCAATGATACAAATAGTAACTTTAATCTAATTATACACATTTATATAAAAAAAATACATTCATTAGCTAATTGAATGGTTGCTGTGTGGTAAGTTTCCTAAACAAGGTGAACAGAGTAATCCAGAATCCAGGTATATGCTAACATCAGGGAACAATTACCTTCAGCTTTACAATATGAGATATATAAATGAGGTACGGGTCACAAATTCGCTGTTTCTATGTGAATAATTTGTGTACAAATTTATTTTTTAGAGAGTTATTTTGATTTATTTGAGACGTGTTCATAATATATATTATGTAAATTTTTCAGAAGTGAGATACTAATTTATTGACTAGCTGACAGTAATAATAAATAATTGCGTGAGCGTACATAACATTTTTGTTTATCTGTTCGTAAGCATAGATTCGCATTCGGCTCTTCCTAAGCTCAGAAGCCAGTCATTAACCAATTTACGCAGAATGCGTACACCTTTCGATTTCCAAGAATCGGGTACGAGGTTGAGCATTTTCGGGCCTAAGTAATAGAATTGCCTTTGAGCGAGGGATGTCATAGTTGTAGGTGGAACTACTGGATTTCTTCTTGAATGTCGAGTGTCATGATAATGTTCGATGGAGGGGTAGTGTTGACGTTGTTTTTGTGTGTGTAATATAATTTTTCTTATGTATAGTTGTCGAACATCTAGGACACGGAACTCCTCGAATAATGCATCACTGGGGTACCTAAAAGGTTTTTTAAGGATGACCCTTAGAAGAGATTTTTGTGCTTTTGCTAAAGGATCCAGTATTGTTTTAGTACATCCGCCCCATCCTAGGGATGCATATTCAAGAATTGAGTTACACATGGCGTAGTATATTCGTTTCAGTTCATTTAGGCAGAGAATATTTCTAATAGACAGGAAAAGGTAGGTAAGTTTTCTGACCTTTAAGGAAATTGAGTCTATATGTACGTCCCATCTCAGAAATCTATCTACGATAATACCTAGATATTTTATATTGTCCACACATTCTAAGGTAACACAGTTACATGTATTTGTGTCATTGCAATGGTGTATAATAATTTTTTGTATTTCTTTGGGTTGTCCTGCTAGAGTTGCACTGAAGCAAATGAATTTTGTTTTTTCTGTGTTGAGGGTGAGTAGGTTATTGTCTAGCCACTTTTTAACCTTGTTTATACCAACTTCTGCTTTGCTATGCACTTGATTCCAGTTTTTGCCTTCGAATAACAAGACTGTGTCATCTGCAAACGTAATAATGTGGTCGGCGTAGGAACTGTTGCACAGCTCATTAATATAAATGTTAAACAAAAGAGGTCCTAGAGTACTACCCTGCGGTACGCCATAATTAATATTGGATGGATCGCTTAGAGTCTCATTAATATCCACTCTTTGGCTCCTGTTCTCTAAATAGCTGCCCAACCACTTGAATAGCTGACCCTGTACACCAATGTTCTGAAGTTTTTTCAATAGAATTTTGTGTGAGATGGTGTCGAACGCCTTAGCTAAATCCAGGAACTGGTTTGGAACACCCGCCCATATTTTCCATCTTTCCCCACAAGTCCCCAGAATTTTAAATAATCACTTACACCTAGAAACAGTACTCAAATAGGCGCATTTGAAATATCAATTGAGATTCGCTATTTCGGAATTTTTAGAATTAATATTGTTCAAATTTAAATGCACCCAAACTACAATTTAAAGGGATAACTGCAATATATACGATGAACCTATTATTATCTATGCCATTCATTTCTTATAATTTATTTGTAGGTACAATAATTTTTTTTCCACTTTGTATGCAAGCGTCACGAGCTAAAAGTGTAAAAAGTAGTTACTTTTTATCCTTCCAGAACACCACTACTCAGGCTAAGGTCGCTTTAGCAATGATTATTCTGGAAAAGAAATAGAAGCTGCAACTGGGATCGTAGTATTACATCATACGGTATTAAGTGGTACAGCATTAAGTTAATGCTGCACAACTTAATACTATTAGGCTAATATCCATAAACTAGTCACCGCAGTCTTCTACCGAGTACTCGTAGAATTTGTGAGAATGGTGTTCCTTGTATTTTACTGGCAAATAATGGTAAATAATTTAGATGGAAGATCTAGTTAAAATGTTGTATTAATACCGATGAAAATATCGAAGTATTAAGAGATAAATTTATTGATAAACAATGATATTCAGTTCTAGTTGAATGAAAAAATAGTCGTATTCCAAAAGAAAAATCTTTAATAATAAATGAGGCATATCTAAGCGTTAAAATTTTGGTTTATTCTTTGTCTGGACTTAAAACTGTCAAAGAAGAAGAAATATAACTGAAAATCCTTTGAACTTGGAATGAATTTAAAATTAAAGCTATAAATATCCCTTTGGAGTGTCAACATTTATCACCTTTATTCAAAATTAAATTTGAAACGAGCCGTTCTTGAAAGTTGGCAAGAAGAAACGAGAATAGTTGTACGATTTCCCGTCGAACAGGAAATGCCTCACCGCCCGCCACTTCCGGTGCTTGCTGACACTTGGAGGTGGCCTTCTGGTAATGGGGAGATACCCTACATCCTGCTCCTACCTCCAGGCTCTATCTGTACAACCCTTACTCACACCAACTCTATGACCAGGTGTCGGAAAGGCTCTTCTTGTCATGCTAGTAGGCTAGTTCACTTGTTTAAGCGGAAAACCTCGAGTACTACACAGATTAATGGGTACAAGGTACCCACGGACACATAATTTTTATTTTCTGTTAAATAATGGAGATATGGAAACGTTTTGTAGTGTTTTAAGGGGGAAAAATAGGGTTTAATATTAATATGTAATTAAAAATTAATGCTTTACATAGTTAAGAGTATTTTCCAAAGATTGCTAGTTCACTTGTTTAAGCGGAAAAACTCGAGCACTACACAGATCAATGGGTACAAGATACCCACGGACACATATTATTTCTGTTAAATAATGGAGAGATAGAATAAAATATAAAAATCGATTTACGTTAGAACCCAAATTTATTATGTATAAATCTAAAAATTTCGGCCAAAATAACAATTTTTTTACGATGTTTTATTTTATATAAAATTAAATTTACATGATGGGCAAGATTAATTTTTAATAACTACCGTTAACTCCCAAAAATTATTAAATTTGCCTCTAAATCATGAAAAATTGAATCTTTATAATATAAAATACAAATAGTTAAATTAGTAAATATTCTTATATATTATTATACATAACTTTTGATTTAAAAAAATATTTTCAGTTTTGTTAAGTATTTTGGCCTCAAAATCAAATTTAAGTTTCTTATGAAAAAGGCGCAGCCGTCCCACTGAACCACTAGCATGTTGAGATAATTCCATTTCAAATGTTTGAGAAGGTTAAATTTATAGCTCGCTTTGCCGAACCAACCGCGGCTGTAATATAAAACAAAATCATAAAGTTTCTAAAAGCACTTGCTGGTACTATGCAAATTACTTACTGATTTATTTCCATAATCTATATTCATTTTTTCCCCTATTAAAGTTTTCAAATTCTGTGCCAGAGGAAAGAATCTCTGCAATATTATTTGTAAAAAATGTTTTTTTTTTAAGTAACTAAACGTGATGTACTTAATAATAAGAAATGTAATGTAAAACAGTAGGAACGATTTTTGATGCTCAAAAGCAAATTAACTTTTTGCCTTTACCAGCGAAGAGGAATAGAATCCTGATTTATTTTGTAAATAATAACTAATTGCATCGATTCAAAATTTTAATATATATCTCTAATTATTTAAATAAAAGAATTTTTGTTGTTTTTTTTTAGCTTGAATATTGCAGAAGAGTCCCAACTACTGCCAATGGCAGTCAGTAGAATTATGGCGTCCCCAATTGGATTTTATTGTGATGCAGAAGATACTGGGGAGAGGAAAGAGTTGAGAAAGAGTGGTGTTGGGAAGCACCAGCTATTCAAGTATATATATGTTTTAAATTGAATACCGCGCAAGAGTCCCAACTGCTCCTTACCGTCTGGAGTCAGCGAGACTTCGGCATCCCCAATTTGGGTATTTTGTGGGGCTGAAGGTGGTGGAGAGGTGAAAGAAATGAGAAATGAGATATGGCCGTCAACCACAGCAGAAGCAATATCAAGCATTGTTTCGATTCTAAATTGTGAAATAAACGAAAGCAAATCATTGCATTAAAATTTTAGATAACTAGTCGAGAGTCTTACTCGTCGACCACGGCAGCCGTCTTCATTTGTTAAATATATATTTTTTAAATTTACGTACTTGTGATAACTATTGGTCACATGAATTCAATTGATAATGATCAATTAGTTCTTCAAATAAGCCGTAAACGTTATTAATAGTTTTTCCAAAAAAAATATTTGTGGATTAATGTAGTAATTATAACGCTCGTATTATTTCAAGAGTGAACTACTGGATTTTTAAAATTTATATGATTTTTTTTAACCTTTTTATGTAATATAAGATTAGTGTTAACAAAATACCCGATACGTTTGTCAGAAGATTCAGATTCAATTCGAGAACCATCACAAGTTTTGAATTGGAGTCTCGTCGGTGAAATAGATCAAATAAAAACGAATTAAATTCATATAACATGTGTTGGCACTAAATCAAATGCGAAAGAGAACCCAGAAAATAAAATATGCCTACGTTACTCGGATAAGGGAAGGAATACAATGCCATCTGTCTTGACGAAGGGGTACGTACCTGCTGCCTACCGTAGTAAGCGGGAAGTATTATTACGGAGCTTCTAGAAATTCAAGGGGTTTGAAAATCATAAAATCTCGTACGGTATAGATCCCTGGCGGCATCCAATATACGTCAAACCAGATGACGGAAAATGATCGGATTCCGGCACATTTTCCAACCAAACCGCAAAAATATTCCCGATAATGTGCCGAAAGCGAATCAAGCGCGCCGCCTTGATTCCCTTATTGGATCAAATAATTCGAATGAGACCCCCCTGTGATTGGGAGGACCACGTATATTCTCCACGCATATTTCTGGAGAGTCATTTTTATGGTACTGATGAAATAAAGCCTGTCTATATGTGCTACTAGCACTACAACTATTTGTGCTATGTAGTTCGAACTATCACACCACAATTTTTTAAAAGAAAACATTATTTTATATTCACGGTAATTTATAACGAGTTGAAAAGTATTTGCAAATTACCTTTGGCTGATATGTTCCCCGCTCCAAGGCGAATAACGTGCTTTTTCAGGTGAATGAACCAGAACCGAAGTAAATTCGGACGCTTTAAGTAGTATGAAAAAATTACAGCATTTAACGATAATAGCATCGCTCATCAGTGGAAAAAAATGGTCGTGCATGTTTTTGTCGACGACCCAGCCAATGTATTTCCAATATCCCCCCAAATTATTATACGGATTTGCAAAGCTTTTTGAAAATACTGGTTGGAAGAGAGTTTTTTCAAATCGTTTAATCTTTTTTACCTTCAAACAAAAAAAAATAATTTCATAAAAAGGACGATATTCGGACATAACATATTAGTTTTTAATTTTTTTTTTTAAATTTTTACAAATCCATACCGGAGGCCCTGAAAAAATATGTTATTTTCTTAAACTTTTGTGAAAAGGAAGGAAAGGGTTCTGGGATGGAAAAGAGTACAAGGGGTGGGGACCAATCTGGGAGTCAGTGTATCCAGGATTGAGAGACGTATGAATCTATCCCCACAACTGCGGGGCAAGGCGATGGGTTCAGAGAATCCGGTTGGAGAGGTCAAAAGGCCTCCTTGAAACGACTTCTCTCAATACGGCCTGCCACGCAGTACGTGGACTCGGACAAAACTCACCCCCATGAACCCTGGGCGCCGCAGCGGACCACAGAATCGTTTATCTATAATATCTAATGGTCATACGGATATCCTTCTATATCTCATTTTTTCATATCATTCATATTATTATACTGTTAATCCAATAAATGTAAATTCTCATGGGAGATACTTTTAGAAACGCCACTTCGTTATCTCAATGACATTTAAAATTTGTGAAAAAAGACAAATTAATAATCATACTATTAATTATTGATCAAATAAAATTTCCTTGTAAAGGCTGGGATATGAATCTATGATATCCAGATTGGTAGTCGAAAGCCTTACCCCTGGCAATGCGCGTTTTCATCCCCCAAAAAATTTCCCCGACAAAATATCCCCGACAAAATATCCTCCGACAAAATATTCCTCGACATAATATCCCGAGGACAAAATATCCCCGAAAAAATATCTCTGGGGATATTTTGTCGGGGGATATTTTGTTGGAGGATGAAAGCACGCAGAATCTTAACCCACCGACCAAGGGGGCTGCAATATTTCAACTTTCTTTCTGTCACGCGAAATTTCCTTTCATTGGTGTTACCATAGTCCAACCGGATCCGGGTATATTAACATTAACAACACGACCACTTAAAAAGGGTACAATCCAGTAGAACTTGTGCTCATATACAGATAGAATTTTTAAATCATTCGAAATCTCTTATAAAAATACTTTATTAAATCCACGCTGAAAAAGTCACGAGATTGAATTTTTTTGCTTTACTGGGAATCTGTTTATCCCGACTGGCCCGCTGCGGATCCACGAAGTATTAAAAGATCACGGCAATAAACCTACATTTATCCCGCCGCGTATGTTAATATCTACCCTTGCGTCCCGCATCGTAAAATGTGAATAATGTACATTTATTTTTTGTGTATCCCACGAGGCTGGGAAGAACGACTTCATCGTTTCTGTTCCGGTTCACCCGTCTCGCTTTTCTTAGTGGCTGAGAAACTATGCAAGGATAAAAGAGAGTTGTAAAATCAAGTCAATTTTATTTATTTATTTATCTGTAAAAAGTTTATTTAGACGCGATTTTTCGATGCCTCTCTCACTGGGATATACCTATGTCGAGACAGGCGTAGAGGTGCATAAAAGTATATAAACATAATTACATGGATATTTTACCTTCAATACAATAAAAAAGATAGGTGATTAGAAAATCCCATAAAATGGGTGATCTTAAGCGGCGACTCCTGCGCCAGAAAAAACATGAACACTAGCTTGAACTACACCCTAAACATTGAAAACTTGAACAATCGTGTTCAAAAACCCTTTGTTCAAGCTTTACCAGAGGCGACGGAAAACATTCATCTCCCGGGCGAAGGGGGAAGACTGGCGGGGCCGGCGGGGGGAAATTTGTTCATATTTTTACAAGAGCCGCGCGATGCGGTCATTTATGGAGAATCAAACCGAACAAGTTTTTGAGGTTATGCGCAATAAGCGAGCTTAATAATCAATAGTTTAAAATATTATGATACCTAAATACAATATAATAAATATATTTGGTAGTAAAATTATAATAACGAATATTAATATAATTGAAGTGGGTGAAACGGGAAGCGGGAAGGCATGCGGGGCCGGCGGGGGGGAAATAAGTTCATATTTTTACAGGGGCCGTGGTGAGCGGTTGGTACCGGAGATAAATCGAATGACATTTGGGGTTATGTCAATCGCGCGAGCCTAATACCTAATTATGAATTTAAATTGTAAATAAATACTGTCGTAATGGATGATTATATCTTTCGTGAACTCACTTGTAAATAAAGTCTATTAATTTATAAATCGGTTTCAGAGACACGGAAGATTGACCAATTAAAATAGGTATTCTATTCTTTCCCTGATAAATAAATACCTTAAATACTAACTTTAGGTCATAATAATCGATTTTAGTCGGAAATCTTTCTGATAATAAACATTTATTAAAACATCTCTGTTTTCTCCCTGATGTAGCATCTCTTCTTCATCGAAACATATTTTAACATTTATTTATTAAACGCTAAACGTCAAGTGTTCAGTGCGTACGCGTGGACAGGCCACTAGCAAAATTGTGTGTGACCGCGCGAACTTCACACCAATCTTTCAAACCATGTTTCAAAAAATGCAGGAGACGGAAAACAAAGAACGTTTATAGTGTAGTTCAAGCTAGTGTTCATTTTTTTTGGCGCAGGAGTTCCTCCTTTACAAATGCAGGAAGAGATGAAGTAAAGCAGTCAATCCTATCAAATATGTAGTTAGATTTGACAGGATTTTATTTTTTATTTTATAAGGATTAAGTCATATGTAAATTATTATTTCTGTCTAGGTGTAATTTATTTACAGATGTTTGCCATAGTGTGACGTCCTGTCCTGCTTGCAAACCTTTTCTTAATATCGTGTTAAAAAAAATACTATTTTCAAGGTTGCATCCAGTTACATGAATTTATAAAGGTATTTTCATAAACTATGGATGCGTTTAAAAGCGGGTTGATTTTTAAAGTTAATATTTCCTTTTTGGAACACAGAACTAAAAACGTGTAATTTTATTTAGTATTTTCATTCCTAATAATTAAAGATTCTAAGACTAAATGGTTCGAACAGACTACAACTCAATTATTATATAGAAAACGCTATTGCTTATAAGACGGCTGTCACCAACGTTGGTTGGTGTGACGTCAAAAACGCCATATTCACGAACAAAAAATAACTAGTGGTTTTGGTGCCAAATCAAAAATGGCTCATTTTAAATCGTTATTGGAAATTTATTCATCACGGAAAATAAAATAAAAATTCCATTCCAATCAAAATTACTTAAAAAATACCCTATTTGTATTAATTGCTATGTTAATTCAAATAACATTTATTCCATTAATGAACCTCATAATTTCCTTTAACCAAATTACAATCCCATTGCAATACTTTGTCGAAACCAAAAGGATATCTTAAATATGGTCGTTTTTCCAAAGAAAATTAATGAACCATATATTTTGATGAGCTTTACTATCTTTTTTATATTATCTACGTCGCTAAAGATTTTATTTTAATTTTAATTGTACTTCAAATTGGTCATTTTTTTAAACAAAAATTTTATTTTATAATCACGGTTAATTTTTTCAAAGACCGTGTCAAAATGTAACACACACAGCTGTAGATGAATTTTAAAAGAAAAATGAACTCTAAGTTATTTATTTTGTTGTAAGCGAACAAAGCAGCGCCTTTACGACAGATATCTGCTATTGACGACTTTAATATAAAATTATATAATTAGCGGCTTGATAGTGCATATAGCTCTTCTAACACCAGCAATGCTCTTCTAACACGAGCTAAAAAGCGAATCATTCTGGTTCTGATTGCCGAAGACACAACAGTTCGCGGAAGAGCTTCGTACATTTTATTGTAGAATAAGCACTTTAATCAAATTTAATTAGGTGTGTAGAACCATTTGTAGGTTACTAAGCGTCCTGATTGATTTATCCGCCTCCGCAACACTCATAATGTTATTTTCAAATGTGTCTTCTGATAAAGCTTTAGGGACCAAACAAAAAAAAATCTAGAATTGCTTTAAAGAGATTCAAAAAATATGTTCAAAATATTTTAAAGATGAAGGATGTTTCACTCCAATAATGAATTTCTCTAAAAGCGATCTTAAATAAACAAAACTCGTTTTTAATAGTTGAGGAAAAAAGAAAATAAAAACCGAAAAAACCGACCACTTGCCCCTTTTTCGTTCTAAATAATTTCTTACCGCCTCACAACTTTCCCCAATTGGTGTAATAGTCCTACTGAAACGAACCGTGAAATTCTTTTGTTATGTTAACATGAAACATAATGCTTTTGGCGTGTCTTGGCCCTATTCACAGAATCATTTCCCTTATTAGTACATGAATTCGTATAACGATGTACACGTTCATAAATTGTAGCAGCAGAGAAAGATATTATTATCTTCTAAATATTAAATTGTGTTTTGTTTCTCTTTTCTACAGCCTTATAATTAGCAGCCAGCATCTGAAGTAATTGAAATAGATTCAGCATCCTGCTACGAGGCTGTAATTCTCGTTCTGGAGGTATATATCATCCGGTTAGCGTGGGATAAAATAAATTACCTTAATATATAATAATACATTATTAAGCGGGTACATCACATTAATGTGTTGTTGATACGGGTACGAGTCACCGTTGTCGAAATTCATAATGTTTTATGGCGCGTGTTTCCTACATACGAGTTGTGAATTCCGCATACCCACGAATTTTATGAATTTACAATGAAAAGGGACAATATTCTGATGTATGAGGATTGCTTGGATTTTATTACTTTCCCATAAATTATTATAAATAACATGGAAAGGGATGGTTGAATACGTTAAATTATTATCCTCCCTTAGATAAATAATTTTCTTCCGTTTTTTTACCGGTTTTGATGGATTAAATCGGAAATCCATCACAAATCTCCCCATTTTTGTTTCTTTATTCAAGCAAATCTTCGTACAAAATAAAACTCAAACGAAAATATTTAAATATCATATAAAATAGAAACATGTTAATAAAATGCTAATTTTTATTAACGGCGTACTCATTTCAATTATTATACACGGTGCCCGGAAATTCGTAGGTATATTTTGCAACGATGATGTGTTATAACTCTTTTTGATTTGAGCTTCCGTTTTCAAGTAAATCAAGTCTGAAGTCGAAATTCTTTACCAGCTGTTTTATGATTTTCAAAATGATGACCGAACAACTCAGAATGAAACCAACTCAGAACCACCTCAGAAAAGTCATGAAGAGTAAAAAAAAATATATATATCAAATTCGTTAAATAGGTTACGTTAGATTAGGGTTATGGGCTATTTTACAATTATTTTTTTCAAAGCTTTTAATGACTTTTCAAGGAGGTGTTGAGTTGACTTTATTCTCAGTTTGCACGGAACCTTTCAAAGTTGAAGAGTAGACCCGGCTCCAAACATTTTAACAATTTTAGTTATCGAAAAAAATGTAAAAAACATTTTTTGGGGGTTCTCCGTGTTCTGATGTGGGATGTAGATTCACCAGTTCCCCGCAAGTAGGTACCACTAATTTTCGGACGCCGTGTAAATTTCAACTTTATTAAAAGCAGGTTTCAAATTGTTTCAAGTCACAATAAATTTTCTTTGTTTCGCTTAAATAATTCTGTAGTGCGTAGGTACTTCTCTTCCTAGTATTTACAAGATTTTATTTTACACAGATGGGTAGGGTACGAGTTTGAATAATCACCTTTAAACTTCAAAAATAAACATTATTAATAAAAGTAGTAAGGGATAAAACCCAAAGGTCACAAACTTGTGCCGACACGAAAGGTCCTTATAGAAGTTCTCACATATTGTTGAATACAATATGTGAAAGATATTAATTCAACGTCTGTGAGAAAATATACTTTACGCCGTTCGTACCAAGAAAACACATAATTTTTGTTCAAAGCCAACAATATTCTTGAAAAAGTTTCAAATAGAAATTCAACCATTTCTACAACATCGAAGTTGTGTGTCTGAATTCAGTTCGAAAATTCAATTGAACTTTAAACTCTCGATTCTTGTATCACATACGCTTTAGACGTATTGCTTTCAATCCCAGAATCATTGCTGTCTAAGTTAATAAGGGATATGTGAGAAATTCCCAAGAAATCAGTAGTAAATACGGGTTGAAATAAAGTGAAATGCTCTCTGAGAGCTAAATAAAGGTTATGATGACAAATTCAAAATCAGTCTTTTGTTCGAAGCAAAATTCTATTCGTGTCCTGTTTACTCTTCCAAACTCTCCCAGAATCACGACAAGTAATGATGTTTCAAATTACTATTTAAATTCAACAAACAAGGTTACAATCCGCCGTCACGCGCGTCAGAATACATCCTCCACTCGCGCTATAGAGAACCCCTTTCAAACACATGCAAATATTCATAATAGCCCTTGTGTACGGGGCATATAATTATTGTTGTTACTCCCACACGTTCAGCGTGTTCTTTTCATTCACTCACACAGCCACATGCGGGCCTGGAAAATAGGTACATCCGTACGTGTACGCTAACAGTGTATATGGATAGTGGATATATATGAGAATGTGTACACGGATGTACGTGGATATACGAGTACATGGACGGCGTATGAAGTGCGCTGCGGTCGCAGTCGAGTGTGAGTGAATGCATTCAACGTGAACGGAAGGGAAGGAGTACCACAGGGTTGTGCGTTGTCCCATTTTGAATGGTTTTGTAAATAATAATGAGAATATCTCACATTCGACAACGTTTGTAAACTTTACAATCAAATGACAAAGTTCCGTCTCTATACCTCCGGGTTCAAATTTTCACCAATTAGATGCAGAGTTGAATTTTAGAATTAATATATAGTGCATATTTTTAATTAGATGACGTATAAAAACTGCCCGGAACCAAAGAAACTATGGTTCAACATGTTGTGCAGCTAAAGGTAACGTTAGTTAACAAACAGGACAAATGTCATTTCAAGCCACTAATAATATGAATAAGGAACTCCAGTCCATTTTTTTTAATGGTTTTTTGCAGTTATTTAAGTAAACCTTTTAACTTAAATAACTGCATAGTTATTTTTATAATTAATTTTTAATACTTAAAATAAATGTCAAAGTTTTAATTTTTCAAGATCCCCTGAAAACCACCGTATCTATTATGAATCGTGTGACGTCTTCATGACCAAAAGTTGAAGTTATTTTCAACAGATGTTGTCATTTTGTATGGAAGAAGCTATGAAAATATTCAATCAGTAAAAGGTTATTTAGGTGGAATTATTTATTAGTTTATTATATTTTTCAATATCATTACGGGAGAGTGGTATAAAAATTGTTTGAAATTATTATTTTTTTAACTTGACGAATCGAAAAAAATATTATGGAAACCGAAGCATCAATTTTGTAGGCAACTGGATAAAGCGATTCTGGATAAGCTGTTCGACGCGCGCCATTTTGAAATTCAGAATTGGAGCGTTTCAACAGGCATTACTGGGCATTATGATCTTTTTTGTACAGTTAAAGTTTTTGAATATTTTAAATAATATAAATAAACTAATAGAGATACTCTATTTTTGATACTGAATTATTAAGGCCTAAATAATGTTTCAATAAAAACAACAACCATTATATGTCTAAATTTCTATAAACCAATAACACGGAATGTTGAATGGCTTGTCGAAATTTCTATACGATATGACCGGGTGACTGAAGAATTATGGACGCGGTGACGTCACCATTAACAATCCAAAAATACCAACTTGACAAAGTGTTTTAATGACAAGTTTTAAAATGGATTTTTTAATAATTTTTTTAAAACTCTACGTTTAATATTTAATAAAACTTATATCGAATCTTATTAGAATCAGCGTTTCGAATATTATATAGAATCAGCGTTTATTGGTCTATATGAACAAATTTTTTTAAAGCCATAATATTTTTTACTGGAGTTCCTTATCATGAAATTACAAAAGTACCCACGTTCCGTTCTGAAACGAAATCCCTGAAAAAAATACTCTTGAAATATTGTTATAGTAAGTTCTGCAACCGAAAAAAGCTAAGTATCACTCATTATATTTTTTTGTTAACAGAATTTTTAAATCAACAACCTCCGGGGCCAGCTTCAAAGATCCTACGATTTTGACAAGGTGATCATATAAAAGAAGCTTAAGCAGTTAGTGAACGGACTCCACAATATTATTTCGTAAAATCTAATAACGCGAGATACGATCATTAATCATTTTAAAAAACCAAGCACCATCACCGTAGTAAACCCTTTTCTTCCAATAAAAAACTTATCCACTTAACGTCCATCATAAAAATGCTTCCTGATTTTATTAAACCCACCTCGCCGAATTTCTTGTCTATTTACAAAAAGTCCAATATGAGACAGAATACACAAAAAGGGTTGGCTTTACAATGTCAAAGAAAAAGTAGGACAAAAAGGGATCAAACCCATTAAAGCAAAGCCAGGGACATCTCTAGTACAGGGGATCTCTTTGGCAAAAGTCGAAGACGGTGAACCACCCTTCTAATAAATATACAGCTCCTGAATCTGTCGCTAGATGACGATCTTCCGCAAAGGACGGGGTATAAAATTCTTAAGATTGGTATTTTAGTAAAGAACTTTTAATTTATTTTTTTGTTACATTAACTCCACACAGGAGGTCTGAGGAAAATAATGTCCCTCAGGGCCTACGTTATCTTTGAATATGCCGCGTGGAGGGTGTTTTTGAGGAGATCCGTTTGTTAAGTTAGGAGAATCTATCAAACGGACCGCCCATTTCTGCACAGAGTCGAGGGTTTTTTTTAGGTATTTTGGGGCTCCAGATCAGAGGTGGCTGCCAAATTCAATCATGGGGCGCACTTGCGATTTGTACAGGGTTATCAGTTGTGCACTATTAAAGTATTTGCGGACCCTGTACAGTACGCCCAGTTTCTGAGATGTTAACTAAACTCTGGCTTCGATGGAGCCCCCGTACCTGAGCTGGTCACTTTCGATGTAGAAATTTACTTCGTATTTGTAACATCAGTGACGTCATGAAGCCTTGCCCGTGATTTGGATTTTTGTATATTAATTACAACGATAATTTCTTAACATTATCTTAACATTTCTTAACTTTATTCTTAAAGTTAACGAAGCCACATGTTTTGTTAAAACGTTTTTTTGTATTGAACTTTTCTGAAATTCTTAGCAATAAATATCGTGACATCCTTATTATTCTTACGGTTCAAAGTTTAAAGGTTATTTTAAATATTCTTAACTCAACCTTAAAAAGTCGCGTCATTGCATGTTGAAATTTGACGAAAACAGAAAGAAGTGAGAAAAAAAATGTATTTGAACTTAAGTAAGTTCTTCGTCATATTTTCACCGTTGGTTGAAACTGCTTCAACTAAGGCCTTACCACTTTTTGAAAAATATAAGCCACCTGTAAAATTATTCACTGACGCCTTGTTTGCTTTGAAACATGTTGACTGATTAAGGCGTTATTTATCATCAAGTAAAAATAAAAATAGGTTTAAATAAATAGAAAACATTTTAAACAAATAATTTAACTCTTCATATAAGAAAAACTTCATGTGTATAACTTTTGAAGGTAATTTCCATCAATGTAATATATTTTTGAAGAAGAAGATAACAATAATAATCTAAGCGAAAGTATGAAAGAGAACAAGACACAGGAAAATAGAAAATATAATGGTAGCAACTGGGACTCGAACCCAGACATCTCGTGAAATAATTTAACATTTCAAATAATGACTATTGATACTTAAGTATTAAAAACAATATTCAGTAAAGGTTTAACTAATTACCGTTGAAAAATATCGAAACCAAAAATATTAACTACTGGAAATTTAAACACTATTATCAATTTTATTCAATTCGTTTCAAAAATAAAGGAAAAAAAAAAACTAAAATACCCGCAGAACTTATTAAGAAAATCAAATATTAGAATTATTTTTAACTAGCTTTTCCCCGCGGCTTCGCTCGCATGGTATTACGGGAAATTACTGTAGCGCTTGCACTTATCAATTATCTCCCCCCCACCCCACCCCCATCCCCTCCCGCATTCCATATATTCATTCCCTTACATTCAGTTTTAAAACATCTCGCCTACCACCTAAATTTCATAATGCTATAGCTCAAAGAAAAAAAGAATTACTTATCCAATTTTGTTCATTCGTTCGGAATTTATGCGCTTAGAAACATTTCGGATGTTTATTTTTATTTAAATATTTGGAAGTTCGTTAATATAATAAAAAATACTCTTTTTATCATTCAGTCTTTATAATCGTTACGAATAATATTTTTAATATAGAAACTCTCATCTGACATTTTTCCAAGCTTGTCCAAAAAAAAACGAATTCTAATATTTGAATTTTCTGCAGTGGTAGCTGAACAGTAGACTGAGTATCTACCAGCATAGAGCCCAAAAATATATCAACATTGTTTCCATGGAAAAGATTTTTTTCTGACGTTAGCAAAAACTCGCTTTTGTTAGCGACAGAAAACGTATAACAAATATAATATATTAATATTTATAATTTCATAACGCCAGAGCTTACCATCATATACAACCTGTAGTCTGCGCATATAATTTAGCTTTATATTGGTGAAAGAATTATTAAAGTCTTTATATTGTGTTATGCGTGAAAAGGTCATAAACAAACTCGAGCAGTTTCGCATTTATAATATTAGTATGGATAATTAAAATAACGTATGGAGTTCTACAAAATAAAAACGAAAACGATAAATAAATTTATAAATACTGTTTACTATGACAAATCAGAGAGAATATTTTGTTATTGCTTTTACCACATGATATTTACCCAAAAGGGCATTGTTTAAATTCAAACTACTATCTGACTCCCTTTCCTTTCTCCCAATAAATTACCCTCTGATATGGTAATCCTTGTTCCATACCCATTATTTTTCCCTTAAAAAAATTACACTTAATTGCTTCTCTGGGTATTTTTTTTACTCTGTGCTAGAGTTTAATTTAAAGATTCTAATACAAATTCCCGCAACCCGTCTTTATATTGAGTGGATGTGGTTGTGCAAATTAATTATTTTTTCGTGTTTTCAAAGATTTTTCTCAATCAAAAACAATAGCACATACGCACTATGCGACAGTCGGAATGGTGGCCGGCCGCACGGTCAACCGTATTTCATGAGATGTATGAAATTTGCTTTATCTGTATGCACTATCATGCGGCTGGCCGCCAACCGCCACGACTAGTAGGGGAGATACACCCCGCCCTCCGGTTTCCGTAACGCGTGCTCTATGCGCTATACAATCAGTCAAGAACCAGCTACCTACGGGTTCACACTATTATATAATGTACGATCGTACAACACTTTATGAATGACTTTACACTCAAATTAATATGTCTTTCGACGCGACTTTTGATACAGATATACGATAATTGCTGCCTCCTCAAGATCGTTGATCATTTGGTGCAAAAAATCAGCCATAGTTTCATACGGATTGCAACCGCCTGCTGCGGTTTGCTATACAGTACCGCAGATATACTACGGCCGGACGGCCAGCCGTCATCAGTACGTATGAACTTTAAGTATTTTTTTTTTAATTAATGTTTTATAAAAGCAAAAATGTATTAAAATAATGGTTCCCTATCCTCTTAGTTGCATCCCTGCGCCACTACTCACCTAAACGCAGAATCACATATAAAAACATAATAAAACGTAAAACATAAAAATAATGAAGACGAAATTCTGTAAGAAATGTCCTCAGTTGGATAAAAATGTATTCGATTTTTTTGTAGCGAAGGAAGTGTCTTTTGTATTTTATCTCCATGGCAAGGAATAATATAAACTTTAGAGTTTTCTCCAGAGAATTTATAAGCAACTTCATGATTTGTATTTATGACATGCATATCTCTCGTCGTACGTAATACATTCGTTTGGGTTTCAGGGTGGGATATGTTATTTTATAAGGGAAGCAGTGTAAAGTTCCCTATCTTTGATACCGCACGTGTAAGCTCGTCGTGTGTTTTTTTCCATGACTAACGCGATATGAATGTACAGCTTATTTGTTTCAAGAAACAAATTAATGTGGCTATTTTATTTCATACATGTTTACGACCTGCATGGCTCGGATAAGATCCCGCGCGAATGACTCCGGGGATTATTTGTTGTAAAACTTTAAAATTAAATATCGTAATATTCCCGCGTGCTTTTGTGCAGTGAAGATATTCATTCCGAATTGCGAAGGTTTCACTAAATGTTAGTGTTTGTTTTCTATTATTGTATGTTTGATAAAAATTATACACATTTTACTATATGACAGATGGTTGATACCATTATTCCCGTGATTCTGATTTAGCTTGAAAAATTGGTAAACGACTTACAGTCGTATGTTCAAGGATAGGATTTTTATTATTATCGCCTCTTTGACAGAGCCCACGTTCGGATACAGATATCATTAGATATTTAACTTTTTTTTTTAATTTCTTCAATTTTTTTTTGTAATCAAGTTTAATTCTTAGAACTCCATATTAATTTTTATTCTTTTATATATTCAATAATACTTTTATTCAATTGATCAGAACAGTTTATTTTTCAACAAGTTCTGCTATGCAATTATTATCACGCGTGACAGCTGCCTGGCCTTCTGAAGACATTATCAAACTGTTTGATAATGCCTTCAGAAGGCGAAACAGTTTTATAATGCCTTCAGAAGACATAACAGCTGTCACGCGTAATAATAATTGCATAGCAGAACTTGTTTATAAATAAACTGTTTTTTCATAAATTGAATAATAGTATTATTGAAAATTTTAAAGAAGTAAAAAAGCAGATAATTTTATTAACTTATTTATACGGTCAACGAAATTCTAAGTTCGCACATAATATGTTCGTTCGGTTTGCGTAAATACGCAGATGATATCTAAGTACATTGCGACTGTAATTGCATCGTTAAATTCAAACAAACAATTGTGTGACAGCGACAACTCAATATGCAATCAACGTCTCGATTTGCCAAAAGTTTTGTTGAAAGAAAAAGAGTTGAAGAACTTGACACGAATGATAAAATGTTAACCAAGACTCATGCGACCTACGCTTGACAATTTCAATGAAAAATTACTTCTAAACTTTTAATCTACGCTCGAACTGAGGCATTCTTTAGGAGATTTTGAAAAGTTGCTAAAAGAGGGGTAGGTATTGACCACATTATAATATTGGTTAATTTGAGATGAATATTAAAAAAGGGTAAGGGTGTAAGAGTAATCCAGATACATACGACTTTTAAACGTGCTATTGACAAAGAAAATAACTCTCATTAAACAAAATACTATATTACAACGTCGTGACTCAAAGAAAAAGAGTAAGGAAGGAATGGATCCATTATTATTATTAGTTTCACAAATCGTCGCCTTAGTTCGTACTTGTCCAATAGACCATTAGAAAAATTTACAGGAGGAGAAGGTAGTTTTTAATTATTTAAATGATTTTTTTTTTTACTTATTTAATTATTTCTATAAAATTGTTTATACTTTATTTTTTCCTTTAATATGGAGACTGAACAAAAACTAAAATGGTTTGTTGGACAAAAATAAACTGAGGCAACGAAATGCATAGGAAAACCTATAATTTTTTTCTATTTTTAAGATGCGTTGGTTTCCAAAATATAATAAAAAACGTGCGTTTAAAAATACTTGAAAATTATTGTTTGCAAACTTTTAACCTGAAAGATTAAATTTAAAAAATAGCTAAATACATAAATAAATAAATAAACAATCAGACAAACATACAAAAAAAAGTAAATAAATATTATTGTAAAGATTATGATTAAATGACCCGAATCTTCGAATAAATTAGTATCTAATTGATATTTTTGAGCCACTTCAGTTTGTATATAATCCCAACATTTTTACTTCTTCGCCACAAAATCAAAGCTTAGTTCCATTTCGAAGTCCGTAAAATATACAATTTAACAATTTCCACGTTATAGTTTCTTCTCTAAATGCACAGTGCTCCAAAGCTACGCTGAAATGACTCGGATGCCGCCCCGAGCTGTCTCTACTCTCTTTTCTACAGCTACATAACAGTCTATTCTCTACTCCCTACTCTCTACTCTCTGCTCTTCCCTTCTCGCCGTGGATGTGGCAGGAATCTTTCTTAAATAAATATTTGAGTTGATATCAGAAATTCCCGACTTTTATTTTACCGCTTATATTTACTGCATTATAAATGAAAAGTTACCTCATTTATTTGGTGGATTTAAAATTTCATTTCCTCGTGTTTGAGTGCTCAGCATGTGTACGATGCTTACTCGCTTTGCACTATTACCTAGATTTTGAATAAAATAAAACCGTGTTTTTTACAACTAACTATCACGCCATTTCCCCGCAGGGGTAGGCAGAGAAGATCGCCAAACAACTCGGTCTTGGCACACATTCCTTGTTTCATTCATGTTCATACATCGTCTTATACATGCTCTGCTATTATTTTGACTCTTAACGTGACCTAACTCAAGTATTTGATTCACTTGGCCGTGCCATGTCTTCTTCTGGCGTCCCCGACTTTTTCTGCCATCCACATTTGCGTCGTATATTCCTGTTTTTTTTTAACATTTTTCTTTCAAAACTCGTTTTTGGTCAGTTATTGAGCCAACGAAACTAATAATAAATTAAATAATTCTTAATACCTAGCAAGAAAATGGACTACTATACTAATATTATAAATGCGAAACTGCGTGTGTTTGTTTGTTACGCTTTCACGCATAAACCAATAAACCGATATAAAAAATTCTTTCACCAACAGAACGTTACCTTATATGCAAGTAATATAGGCTGTATATAATGCGAAACTCTGGCGTTATGAAAATATAAATATTAATATATTATATTTATATACGTTTTCTGTCTAACAAAAGCTGTCTAAAATTTTTAATTTAAAATTTCTGTCTAATTTTATTACTAACGTCAGAAAACAAATCGTTGCCGTGGAAACAATGTTGATATATTTGCGGGAAATCGTAGATGGGGGGGGGATAAATGATAAGTGGAAGCGCTATAGTAATTTCCCATTTATACCATGCGAGCGAAGCCGCGGGTAAAAGCTATTATACGCATATATTCAGGAACACCGGAATTCTTACGAAAACAATTAATTTTTTTTCTTCAAAATTCGCAAATTCACTTTGTGTTTTCATTAAATTATTTTTTGTTTAAACTTTTTTCAGTGACTCGGACTCCCAATTCGAACAATTATTTATAAAATTCGAAGTGTAGGTACTCCGTTAACGGGTTGTTACAAATTCGCACTGTGGTAATATATAACTTTTGTAAAAGTGCACTAAATTGATTTTCCTGCACTTCGAATATTCATTTTCCGCTCTAAAAAATAAGCGATGTTTAAAACCTCACATTGAAACCTTAATGAAAGACGACAGCATTTAATAAATAACTAAACAGACACATGTCTAGACGCGCATTTATAAATCAGGGCTGCCACAAACGTGATGCATCCCTGTCCCACTAAAAGCAGTATTATTATTTCACAAGTGAGACGTGCCACCCCGCCGGTGAGCCACGCCCCCGTGTGACTTATTCACGATTGGAACGTAAGTAAAGCGAAACGTAAGCTCTGTTGACACACGCCCGCGGTCGGAGGTGATAATATGGATTCTGCGGTGAGTACACATCAGTAGGTACATGTATATAGGCCGCCACCATAGAATAGAGTAGAATTCAAGAAATACGATATGGGCGTATTCCGTGATCCAAAAGTCTGATCATTAATCGCGTAAATTACAAATAAAGTTTAAATAAGATATTTTTAATTTCGATCAAATATAATGGAGGTGTACAAAGCAATAAGCTAGAACCAAAAGTCAGTTGCGACGTCAATTTCTAATCAAATATACCTGGAAAGCAATTCTAGTGTGCTTTTTATATTATATTCAGTGGCTGCAGCCAGATCATCTAACTCAAACCAGCTATTAATACAATCACTTGCTTCTAAGTGATTTCGATCAAAATCGATATTGACTTACTTATCTATTGCCGTAATATACATATTAAATTGACTCTCTCTCTCTAATACATACGTACGTACATTCAAATCACTAAAATCACAGGTACCATTGCCGTTCATGAAATCAATGTTAAAACTAAGTACCTATTTGACTAATAAATGGCTAAATTATACTTTGTCAATCTCGCTTTCAGATGTACCGCTGGTATGCTATATTATAGTCAAACAGATACCAAGTGCACTCCCAAAATTTCAAACGGAAGAACGTTCTTCCCCGTTTGAAATTTTGGGAGTGCACTTGGTATGTGTTTGACTTTAATAACCGTTTGAACAGGATCAAAACATAATAAACTCTTCCCAGACGTGAATATTTACTGGGCGTGCAATTAATCCCGATCCCTAATTTACAAAATTTTTCTCTTACAAACTTTTGACCGTAACCCAACGATTAACTAAAAATACTTATGACGTTAATTAAATGTGACGTTTTGAATTAGGTAAATATAGGTATACATCTGGATGAAAGAATTTCCCGAGACCACTGCCGAAGCGGTCGAGTTCAACGGAGGGCGGTGAAACTTGCACGCGTCCATGAACCGAACTCAAGAAGCCAATATCCACGAATGCCTCATTTATCGAATTGGGTTGATGACTGACTGACGGTTGCCTGGATGGAGGACTTTCTCAAAACCTAAGAGAATGAACGATCGAGTTTAACAGAGGGTGATGAAACTTGGAATAAATTCTATTTTTGCTGACGCAATCTTCACGACGTTCAATAAAGGTCAATCTCATCAGTCTGACTCCCACACTGTTATAAGAAGGTTTTATCAGTGAGTGTTCGATGTTATAGCCTACGTACTCAAAACTTACAAGATTTTAAAAGAATTTTGTTTTCGATGAGAAAGTGTGAGCATAAATATTTATACCTTTTACTTTAATTGTGACTTATTACAGTGATTTCTGATATTTATCAATAAAGGGTTACACAATGTTAGGCTGAATGAAGTTTCAATTAAAATCAAATTGTGGTAGCATTCATGACTGAGGTCGTATGTCAAATTATTAGTTCGTGGTGGAAGAGTGTAAACGTCAACCGTTAGTTGTTGGTTTAGTTAAACAGTGTCAAGTAAATAGAACAACTGGGATTCCGACCCCTAAACTTTGACCCCTTCTCAAGAATGCTCCTACCGTTGAACAACTATTCTATCAACTTTCTCACCTGTCAAACAACCTACATTCCCAGACGTGAACTTCTTGCTGTACAATGAAACAGTGTGAAACAATAATTGATATGTGACTAATTTGAGACGATGATTAGACGTTAATTCTCACTAGTTTTATTCTATTTTCTTTAAGGCGGCGCTTCGCTCAAAAAAAAGAGGATGGAAAGATATGTTATTACGAATGTTGGACAGAGCGTGCTAATATTTTAAATGATAAAATTGAAGCGAAAATGGTGAAAATGCTTAATAAAACATGACTCGTTTAAAATAAAGCAAAAATCTCGTGGTAGGCTTCTTAAGTATCATTAAAGAAACATTGTGAATTTTTTCACAAATATAACTTATAATAATAGAAATAGAATTGTTTTAAAAAATTTTCGGAGCATACTTTGCGATTTTTTTCTTTTAAAGGAATTACATATAATTTGCGTTCCGACGTGGAAGCTATTTTTTTTTTTTTTTTTTTTATCAGAAAAAAAGTAAATATTTACAATAAATAATAATATATTAAATTTCATATCAGACTTTTTTTGGTTACCCAATTAGTAGAGAAATATTCTCGGGTCTAACTGGGGAGCTAGTCTATGTAATTATATATGTAGATAATAAATAATATGCATAGTTACAAAAATGTAATAATAAGATTTTCAAAAATACTGTGAAATATTACATAAATATTGTACAATAAGAAAATAACATATAATTAAAGAAACAGAATATCAACAAAAATCAACAAAAAATCAACAAAAATAATAGCAACATATCTGAATATATCTGAAAATCATCGATAAAAGCGAGTCAATCTTCTCTTTAAAAATACAACGAAAGTTTTTTTTTAAATTTAGAAAAGTTTTTCTCACTTTTTATTGTAACCGGTAAATCGTTAAATAACTTCGGGCCTACATATTCATAATGGTGTTGTGCAGCTGTCGTGTTGCATCTAGGTACATATATGTTCCCAGAAGTTCTAGATCTTATACTTTGCGTTGAGGACATTTCAGATTCTAGATATAATCTTCAAAAAAACATATATTTTTTTAAGAACTTAAAAACTTCGAATGTTTAAGGGAGATATGTAAGAAATCGGTAGAAATTCGGGTAGCGGTGGCTTAAGAATGCACATTTTATTTTATTCCAAAAAAAAAACGCTAACACTTGCTCTCTTGTGGCGTGCGTTAATATCATTTATTTGTAAAAAACAAACAGATATATATTTAAAAAAATACAAACAAATATATATTTCAAAAAACAAACAAATATATAATGTTTACAAAGATTGCATTTGCATAGGAGGTTAAACAAGTTTAAGAAAAACTGTTTCTTACAATAATGTCTGTTGAAAAAGCAGTTTTTTTGCATTAAACTTATATGAAGTTAAAAGAAGAGGTAGAGGATTATGTGATAAAGATGGACCTTCCTTTTGATATATTATATACTCACCCATTAATTTCTGATCTAACGCGTCTGTCCGGTTTAAAATCTCTGTAGGTTAGTTGCGTTAAGAATGTCGATTATATGAAATTGTGATTATTCACGTACACGAGAAAATAGAGAATTATACAAAAAAGTGAAAGGATGTAGTTATGGATCCTGACCCATAATGGTAACGGGACTGTTACCACGGTAACAGGAGTTAAAAGGAAATATAAAACCTTATACCTCTGACCTAAAATAGTAATTAGATTTTCTTATTTATTGGTTAGTTCCAATCACAGAAATTTCAGAAAATTGCTATAAAATTCTACCCTTTTCGAGAGTAGTTTGTTGTTGATCAAAAGCGAGAGTATTGAAAATTGAGTTAATTTTTTGACAGCAGACGTCTATCTAGAGATATTTTATATCATCCTCAAGAGATCCTCCATTCGTTCACCGTATTTAAAATTTTAGTTTATTTTGTCACAAGGATTATCAATAAAAGAGATTTTTGATTCGCCAACATTCAACAATGATTCATGTGCAGATCGATTCAAATTCAAATTTAAAAAACTTTTTTGCACAAAAATACAGAAAACACAAAAGGTACATTCTATTTCTTCTAGCTTACCTAACAAATACCGGTTATATTATAAAACCCAACTATTATGTTATTGTGTTATATTATATGCGAATAAAAAAAGACGTTTTTAATTTATGTAAGGTTTTCAGTGTAATGTTTAAAAGAAATATTTTTTGTGAAGATTTATCGTTTATTTGTTTAATGTTACGTGGAAGTATTATATACTTTAATGGCCATTTAGTGGAGTCTTTTTTGAAATACAGTTTGATTTGCTTTTGGTATTAATAATTTTTCTGTGAACCTTGTAGCGTATTATTTATGTGTTGAATTTTTCTGAGATTATCAAACTAACGGGCATAAGTCAGAAATTCAAGATTTTTAAATATGGATCTACATGAATTCAGGCAATCAGAGTTTGTAATTTTTCGAAGGCATCTTTTTTGGATGATAAAAAAATCTTTGGCGTTTACTGAGTTTCCCCAAAAAACTATTCTGTATTTTATCATTGAATATATTTACGTGCCCATAGTATGCGGTGATTACTGACTCGATATTTAAGATTTTTTAAGAAGTATGTCCAGAACAAAAGAAAAGGTACTGATTTTTGCTAATACTATTGATACATGTTCTTTCCAGTTTACATTTGCATCTACTACATCTAGTTCATCTACGTTCTTAAAGATGTTTGCATCTTAAATTAGCTCTTCTATCTACCACCCTGTGTATGTGTATGTCACACCCTGAATATCACGTTTCTTGTTTCTCTACGCCAAGAGATGAATAATTAAAACGTCAGATGTGTCTGACTTGAAGAGAAAATCTCATATTTGTCAAATCCTAAAAGGCTAAGCACGATAGGAGAGTTACGCATTGCGAAGTTTCTACAAGTTGGACCTAACTACACAGGGGTTTCGACACTCGCGTCGTTAAACCGAATCGTTTTTATTGCCCGAAACGAAAATGTTAATCTCTTGATACAAAGTACATGTACGTGATTTTAAACCATTTGAAACTCGAACGTTTTTCAGACATATATCATAATTTTTTTCATGTTTCAGTTCTAACTGATTTTGATACCCACACCCACCCAAAATCCCATCAGTAAATTATTCATTTGATTGTTTTTTTTTAAATCAGCCTTCGAAGAAATGGGTGGAACCAAAATGCTTTGCGGCAATATAAATACATTATATCTCCAATGATATTATTTTATCTTGAGTCACTAAATGACACGTCCTAAAATCGTTCTACATCCTTTTATATTATGGTTAGACCCATAGTAAGAGAGAACAAAAAACTATCTATTTGCATTTGTACAAGAAGGAATAATATCATTTTAACGTTTTATAATTTGATATAGATCTAAAAAACAGAAAAACCAAGATGTTTGCTAATTGTTTAATAATTATTTTTATAAATAATTACAAAGAGGAGGCAATTTCTATATTCAACGTTTTTGTCTAACCAAATGTATTTTTGTTTTCGTACAAATTTTATAAGAAAAAACAATTGGTAATCGAATTTTTAAACTATAGCTGTGTTTAAGTAAAAAAACATTTTTTTAATTTTTTGCTTGAAAGTTAAGTATCATTTTCAAAATTGGAACTGATTGCATGAAGAATTCAGATAAACAATAAACTACCTGTCTTAGAATGTTTTAAGGGAAAAATGCTTTATTTATCATTTCCAAAATTCGAACTGTTTGTCAATAATTCAAATTTCCCGTGATTTTTCACGGGTCTGCGCTAGTATTATAATAAAACTTACCCTCCCCAAACTGTACTCTGTACATCCACCCCTTCCAAACAAACCCATGCGCAGAACCGGTACACACACAAGTCTAAGAGTAGGTAAAACCTACCCCGCCATCCGTCTCCGTGGTAACGCTCCCATCAAGGCTGATCATTCATAGTAGGAGAATAACGTTGGCAATTTGCCGTGAATGATGCCAGCTCCATGGCAGAAACATTCCGCATAAATCCCCCAATAATATTTACGCCCTTCTGTTTACTCCCATACATCTTTAAGACACGCGCGAGGTAAACTGGGCTTTCCTTTCAGAATTTTTTCAGTTTATTTCAAGCAAAATTCGATTTGAAAACCGACACTTTCGGCGTTCGAATCAGATTTACTGCTAAATAAAATAATAGATTTTTTTATTGCTTTGAGATCAGATTTTAACAGCCTTTAATTTTATTTTTAGACATACTGCCTTATGCTTGCTATCGGTGGATAATCGACTGAAATGGATAATCGAATGGTGATATTTGAAGCTTGACAACAGGAAGAGTAGCCATGCTTGTAATAAATTGATGAAAAGAGATGTTTTTAAATGTAAGAAAAAGAAAAATAAAAATAAATACGTTAAATTAAACACTGTTAACTCTTTTTTAAGGCTTTGAGAGCGCAGCCACCACATTGAAATTTGTCCATCATTTGCAGTGTTGAAACATGCTGTATTCTTACAACAAGATGTCACAATATAGACTGTAGTTATTAGCTGGTATTTGGAGTGAAAGCTGTCAATGTTACTCTGTGTCAGTTGCACGTGAGAATTTTGTTAGTTTGACGTATTTTGAAGGAAGTATTGTTCAGAATGTCTGCAGAAACTTCATTGTAGTTGTTGTGATCTCTTAGTCAACTGGTGAATTTTACAATATCCTTAACTGAAAAATAGCTTTTTTTTCAAAATCATTCTGTTATAACGTCATGTAAAATTTACAGGTCGTAATCGGGCTCTAGGAGATATTTTACTACTTAATTTTCAAAAGAGGGGGCAAAATAGAAAAAAAAAACAATTATAACATTTTCTTCTCATCCATTCCTTTTTTTTGTAATTAAGACAAACATTCCCGGGTTACAAATAACCTGACAATATTTGATAATCTCCAACACCACCACAGCAAGCGGAAAATGCTTATGTCGTATTGGAGGACTAAGCCAGCCAAGGAATTGAACACATGACACCTGGGTGGGACCCAAACGCTATACAACTCAGCCACCGACCGGACTGCACAAAACATATTCAAATAATTGCAGCTACAGTCACGCCTTCCAAAAGGTTAAACACACCATTTTCACGAAGAGGAAAGCCAATAAGATGGGACGACGTAAATCTTGACATCATCGTATTCAAGTATTTGTTTTCCTTGATCTTTTCTTGTCTTTCGACTCGACTCGACTCGCCCCAGACGTCTTATTCCATCCACACACATCCACATCCGCGATTCTACTCCTGATACTAATTTCACCGTTCACCCGCTCCACAAGTCCTCTTCAATCTAAATGTCCCTTTCGTAATCCTATTTATCATCAGATAGGCGTTTTTATAAAATCTCCTTGTTCACATTACTATCGTACAAAATTTTTCTTCACTTATATATTATGTAGAGGCCTCTCTCTGTCTGATTTATAGATTCCTTACCACCAAACTAATTCGGTATCTCAAATTCGGCTGTTGTCCTTGTTTCTGCTGTCAACTTTTTACTAGTGACTAATTTATTCTGTGTTCAATTAATATAATTACCTGAATTCAATCCATTTATATTATACTAGCTTTTCGCCGCGGCTTCGCTCGCATGGTATTAGGGGAAATTATCAAATCGGCAACGATTTGTTTTCTGACATTAGAAATAACTCGCTTTTGTTAGCGACATAAAACATATAATAAATATAATATTTATAATTTCATAACGCCAGAGCTTACCATAATATATTGTCTATAGTCCTCGCACATAATGTAGCTTTTTATTGGTGAAAGCATTTTTAAATTTTTTTTATTGGTTAATGCGTGAAAGCGTAACAAACAGACTCGAGCAGTTTCGGATTTATAATATTAGTATAGATGAATACATAATCAGCCATGGTACGTATTTGGTATACAGAGTCGCAAGTCTTTTGAAACATGTTAATGTGAACTAATTCAAACAGACCCGTAGACGAATATTCACTGAACCAATTTCTCGGATGCAAATCTGAGTTTACACATTGGTAATACATTTGCTACGGCGAAAATTAGAACTAAAAATTAGAACTAAAAATTCTCTGCAATAGGGATGCATTAAAATTTTAACCCTCGGTTATATCCAAAAAATTAACTTTCGGAATTTGTACGAAGCCGAGTATAAATGAGGTGGCATGATATGCGTGATATTCGAAATATACCAGATTGCATCAACAAGAATATTTATTAGCTATTTGCCAACAGAAATTTACTTGGTGGCAGAACGTCTTATCCCAAGATAGTGAACCAATACATATCAGACTAGAAAAATATCATCTTAAATATTGATTACTAACGCAGACCGGTGAAAAATCACGTGATAGTTCATGACAAATCAATCCAAAATTGATAGTTTCAGGCAAATCATTTCATGGTAATGTCGCCTGTATACGACTGCGACTGCCATGATACGGGCTTGAGCCTAGTTAGTTGATCGATACAATTTAAATGAATTATAAAATGAAATTTATAGGAAATAATAAAGTAAAAATAATTTTTTTTTTTGAAAATGACAACTTAAATAATTTTCCGTTAAAATATTACATAGAGTGTCCAGGGTAAAGTGCACAAACTTCGGTATGTGATTCTACATAGTAGTAGACGTAAAAAGAAACTTTTTTTCCCACGCAAAAATATTTTTAATTAATATTTCCATACAAGCAGATCAATATAACAAAGATTTAATCTTATACCAAAACACATTCAAACGACAGATAAAATATCACTCTACATAAAAGAATTAAAATTATGGCTTTATGGTGCAGATGTTAAAACACTTTTGCTATAAATTCTATGTTAACCTTAATGCATCACTTTTCATTTTAATTCTAATTCATATAACTTTTTTATAACTTATAACTATTGTTAATTGTACTTACTGATGTATGCATTTTTGTTTATATTACCCACGCAAAGGCAGTGCCTTTGTGGGTTCCCATTACCTACTTTTTACTTTACGTAGATTTAATTATTCTTAACTTTTGATTTATTTGTTTCTTATATGTGTATTTTGAAATGTTTATAATAATGGGAAAAAATAAAGAAAAAAAAAAAAAAAAAAAAATAAATAAATAAATTTCGAAAATATTTTTTAACAATTTTTACTCGTATTATCCCGTAAAATTACATCTCAAAGTGTGTGCACTTTACCCCCGGACACCCTGTACAGAGATAGTCTAAAATCTTGAAAATTCTGTTCTACTTTTGGAAGCGACAGTAAAAATATTTTTCTTTTAAACGGTATGGCTGCGCGCCGTTTCTTTTGGCCTCTTCACATTTGGATTTGGGGCCAAAATACTTCACCAAACAACATAATGTTTTATTTTTAATTAAAAGGGTAGATAATATCTAGAATGGACATGGGCATCTTTATTTATTTGTTTAAATAATATAGTAAAGGCCAATAAAGAATTGAATTTTTCATAATTTTAGAGGCAACCTGACAATATTTTATTCAAATCAAAAGTTCGCGCAACCGTTCTATTTAAGAATATTTTACAATTGGTGGGTACTTCATTGTTTTTCTGAAGTCTTCTCACAATCAATTTGAATTTCAAATCAAAATTGAGTTCATTGATCCAGAATTATGCAGGGTATTTGCAAAGACGCCATTAGTATTTTTGAAGATAATAAAATTCATAATTTGTGAAAAATTCCAGCGTTTGAAAGAGCGCAAGAGTACAGATTTTAAATTAATATTCTCAGTCTAAAATTGGTTTAAAAATGTTGTCCTATTTTGGCTGGTTCTATTTTGGAGCTCCAGCCAATGGATCCAGCATGTGTAATTTGGGCGATGGTAGAAAAACCCTGCCAGTCAATTTACGTGCGGGTAGCGACACTTGGCTTTGACCGTAACATATATTATTTTGTATCGTAATGGGGTTTTTCGTTTCAGACGCAGTCCCGAAGCACGTTTTCCATTATAAAACGGGCATTCGATGACATGAAATATGGAATGGCGATTTAAAAACACGATATGAGATACCCATTATCTAACGGTTCTACGGACATTGTTCTGTACGATTTATATATATTGGAATTTCTGTGGTTAGAAAAGATATCACTGTTTAATACGATTTGGTCAGATCAGATGATTTTAAGGAAACACTATTTGGAGTAGAAATATTATTTAGGTACGTATATTTTGTAAAATTGTGCTTGCTTACTTTAAAAAAACAAGTTTTGGATGAAATCGGCTTTGACGGCGTACTTTTTAGTTACCATATAATTTTATTTTAATTAATTAATTAATAATTCTGTATTTCAAATTTGCATTTTTTTGTATAACTTTTTGATGGATGTTTTAATCTTTCAAATTTATCCTCATAGTGACAAACACGCTTAATAAATTTCTGGTAGTCTCAAAAATTTATTAAGTGTGTTTGTTTTTTTTTTTTACATGAGCTCCACACAGGAGGCCCTGAGGAAAATAATTTCCCTCAGGGCCTATGTCATCCTTGGGGATGCTGTGTGGAGGGTTTTTAAAGGAAAAGGAGGAGAGAAGAGTTCTGGGAAGGAAAAGGGTTTAAGGGGTGGGTAGGAATCTGAGGTTCAGTGTGTCCTGGTCCTAGACCTAGACAAACCTCACCCCATGAACCCGGGCACCCCTGCTAAATCACCAAACGTGGAAAACCACTTGGGGTGACCTATGGCAGAGGTGTTGGTTATCCAATAAAGGTTCCCGAGGCGGCGGTACCCATTCCCGCCTCCCAATTTAAAAGGTCTTGAGGCAAATTTTTTTTTATAAATGCTTTAAGCGTCACAAATCTTAAAATAATTATAGTATCTAGTATTCAGTGATTTTACACGGGTCTGTTCTAGTTCTTCTTCTTTCATTTGGTGGGGGGTCAGGGGGGGACATCTCGGTCAGCGACCCAGTCTAGGGCCTCAGGCGTCGCCCCGTGAACCTCATCAATCCTGAAAGGGAATGAATAGAGCGCACATTAGTTGACCGCATGTTCGGTGGTCCACACCACACCACATTCACACATTGCTGACTCTTTAAGGTCTCATTTTTGCATCATGTGGGCACAGCGGCTACGGGTACGCTTATCCTTCTGATGGCGGACCAGAGTTTACGAGGCAATGAGAACCCAGGCTGTGCCCATGAAAATGAAATGCCCATGCATTTCCCACTGGCCGATTGCCATTTAAGTTTCCACTTATCTTCTTCCGGTGTGAAAGATTATAGGAGAAACCTCTCTCTTTCCATCTGTAAGGGCTTTCGGGGCTTCAAGAGACGACATCATCATGCAAAGGTATTGTGCTTTTTTGCAGCCCCTCCTTATATTGCCTCAGTATTACAACCTGATATTTGGCGGGGTTTTGTTTGCAGTACGGAGATCGAAGGGAGAGGAGTAGATTTTAAAGTCCCGCTGATGATTGTGGCATTTAGCAGAACGTCATCCATGGAAGTGTAGGCGCTCTTAGCCCACTGTAGAGCACTGTTTAGCTACTGAGAAAACCCTGCGAAATGATAATAATACATATATTTAAATTAGATTACGTTTTTTTGAATGAATGCGAATTTGGAAGTGGCAATTAATTCACTTTCTGATAACTGATCGAGATGAAATTAGGCAGATAGACTCGATATCATTTTGATATCGGCTCTATCAATTTTTGATGACACTCACGCACACCCCCGTACTTCTCTGAAATTGGCTACTAGTTGGCCGAAGTGATGGAGCCACTAGGTCATGCTGTTCATATTATGAAAATTGAAAATATATGTGTTGTAGTCACGTACGGCCAGATCAAACATCTGCCTATGTCGACGTGAAGTGTACGGTGACAAGTTCATACTAAATTTGTTTTAAAAATGAATTTTATCAAAGCTTTCCTTATGCTGAGGCGTAAAAATAAATCGAGGATGAGATTTCGATGCGAAATCTACTATTTATTGCAACTTACGCTCGGCATAAATTCTCAATAAATAAATACGCCTTGCGGTGGGTCTAAAGAAGTCGTATCTCACTCGTATTCCAGGGGTGTCTGTTCGATTTCTCTCGCTGAGATCAGCACTTTAAGTTAAGCAGCTTAGCGATGGATACCACGTGCGATTCACACTTTATGTAGGTGAGACCAGAAGAGAAATTGCATCTTCACTGGTGCACAGAGCTGATGTGACGATTAAATGTCGGACCGGGCAGGGTTTACCTCGTAAAGTTGACTTTATGTGAATTTAATCTTGCTCGTTTTTCTCTGAAATTTACGAGGCAGAGTCCTCGGAGAAAACATTAGCGAGGTATGATCAAGTCATGAACGTTTTACCGTGCTCAGAGGAATGCTTCAAATGTGAGCTCTCGTGGAAGTGCCCTGCACGAACTTAAGTCCTTTTCCACATTTTTGTTCAGTAATTTCTTTATTCATGGGATTCAGTATGGGAGTAATTAAAAAAATTATTATGTTAACATTAAGGTTTTATTGAATTGTACATGTACAACCTATACATTTAAAAAAATATTGTGAACACTTAGATACAGACAGTATATTAACAAGACAATATAAAATAGTAATTAAAGAACGCACTTGCATCGTAAATATTTCTTACAAATATTTTTTTACACAAATTTAAATTATTTTTTTAATTAAAAATATTATTTTTTAATAAGCTTGAAAGTAGATAAAAAAATTCGTAAACAATTCATTTAGGATGGGTTGTTCCAAATAATTTAAACAATTCATCAAATATTTGAAATATTCATGTTCTGTGAAAGTTCTTTTCAAGTTCTGTGTATTTCAGTTTTATGAATCAACTGACCTATAATAATAGAACTTGAGTAGGAAAATTAACTAAAAAAAAATAATAAATTGTTAAATTTTTTTTAAACAATCAATACTTAGAAATATGTAATTAGTTTGTGAGCAGAACAAAATGTTACTAGTAGACAAATAATGCTGTTCAATACTTGAAGCATTTTGTTCCAACGTGTGTACAGCCATCAATGAAGTATTAGAGTACTAAGTATTAGTTATAATATGCGAAATAAATATAGGATGTAATTACAATCTATATTGTATAACTCTTTTTTTTTTGCTTACTTTTTAAATAATAAAAACATGATTATGATAATGTATAATACGAATGAAGCCCTAAAATGTGAATATTTCGCATGTTTAATTTTCGTTCTTTTAACGTGGTTACTTCGTATTAGCATCATTTTTCCTTCAAATAAAGTCACTTTAAAACGATAAACTGCCCACGATGTTGAAAGAGACTACTCAAGACGCTCATGTTTTTGGCATTTTAAAAAGGGAATAAAAGAAAATTTGTCTGATCGACATCAGATACGTTGAGGATTGAGATCTCCGTAACAGATTTTAGATTTAACGTTTTGAGAAATCGCCATTTACTTTCTTATAGAATATTCCGAAGTTTGTTAACCAATTTACTCGGCAGATTTGATGCCAGTGACTGACGGGAAGTTTTCTGTTGAATTAACTTCAATAAAATTACTGAATTTCGTAAATGGAGTTACCATCAAAGATTTTAACATTTCATTCATTTGAATCGAACGGAAACCAAAAAGTGGGACATTTTCACTTTGTTAACAATTATTATTCACAACTGCCTTTATTAAGTAAGCGTTAAAAGTTGATTTTTGTTTGTGCTTAGAGTTAACAATTAATGCTTTCCGTCTGTATTGATACTTTTTATTCTTTTTGTCTAAATATAATAATATGAGTTTGCTGATCATCGAAATGGCACACAGGTATTAAGGCATCATTAAATTGTACACAGGCGAAATATCGGTAAAATATTGGTGCGAAAAGAGTAGTGTCGACCTAAAAATCAAATCATAGCACAGAAGACTTATTTTATTACAGCACATATCTCATTTTACACAGGTTTTCAGGAAGAACGAAAATTGTTTGTATCATTGAAGAAGAAGATAACGCTTATAATCTAAATGAAAATTACATAGATTAAAATTAAAATTAATTAGACCATTGTCTTTTTCTGTTTTTCTGTGTCTTGTTTTCTTTCATATTTTCATTTAGATTATAAGTGTTATCTTCTTCAATGATATATTACGTTGATGGGAATAACCTTCAAAAGTTATAAAAAGAGAGTTTTTCTTATAAAAAATTGAAAATGTTTGGTTTATTAAATAAAAATAGCACATCTTTGAAAAAATAGTCAACTTATATTTTGGGATCAGTTATTTGGAGTATTTTTTTTCTTTGAAAACATAAGGTTAGGTGTTTTAAATGACATTCGCGGTGTAACACAAAAAAAGCTGAGATATAATGAGATGCGTGTTGTTCAAGCGAGAAATATATAATATTTTATTCAACCTTCTTCAAATAATAAAACAAAAATTATTATAGAGAGCAATAAAAATTATAATATTTTTATTCTTATTACGAAACAAAAGATGTGTATAAACATTTATTTATAATTGTAATGTAACGTCTAGCTGGACAAATGTAAAGTCTGTGCCCGGGTATGTCTTGGAGAAATGAAGAGTGTGTAGGTTACGTAGTACTGGAATTTATTGGGAAGCTACTCGCTAGCCAAAGAGAACAAATCACGCTTTTATTCCAATATATAGGCTCTCGCTTGCGCTCGTACCTCTTTCTTGCATACATCACACTAATCATTGAAAAGTACCAATTATTTTATTACAAAACCTTATATGAAAAGAGCGGTGATTGGTCATAACATTTGTTTGTCGATTTACACCGTAGTACTTATGCATAGTTTTTAAAATAAATTCGAAAAAAAAATGTATTTTTTAAGATACATGGTGTTATAATGTGAACGGCGTCTTATTGGAACACATTTTAAATGGATTTTCTACTTAAAGTTAAGTTTTTCGAAGCAATCTAGTATGACTTATTATGCATGCAAAATATTAATTTTTATAGCATTAGATTACGTATATTTTGTATTTAGTTGATATAAATTAATTACCTGCCCATTAAAATAAATTGAAATGTTAATTATCATTGCTTTGTTTATTCCTTGTTACCTGTTCTGAGAACAGCGACTGAAAACGGAGCGGGAATAAATGCCAAAACTTTTTGAATACAAATTTTTGAGACTTTTTCTACTTTTCTCAAGAAGAAAAGAATGTCTGTAAATGTAGCGTAATTATTTCTGTTCTGCCAAGGACTTTTGAATAAAAGATATGCCGGATTCCGGTCTCGTAATAAGACATTTACAGATAAATACAAAAATGTACTTTCTCAGTTTTGTCGTTTTTTTATGATCGAAAGGGAAAAATGTATTTCGTTATTATTCTTGCTCTTGAGAAATACCGCTACTCTAACAAGTTCTTTGACTTCTTCTTTGTAGAAAAGTTATTTTGCAAGTTCACTATCTTCTGACAGATTTCGAATATCCTAAGTGCCCTCCAAGAATTGTTTTGGGAGAAGAAGAAAAAGGTCGCCACATTAATATTATATTTTAGATCAAATGTCTTTACCATCATGGATGATTCTTTTATTTGGATTTCATGTAGGTACCTATGTGTTTATCTCACATAGGTCGTGATTTAATATCTATGCAACTATAATAATTTATTATGTGGTCATTTTTATAATTGAAAAATATTTGGATTTCATGTAGGTACCTATGTTTTTATCTCACATAGGTCATGAGTTAATGTCTATGCAAATATAATTTATTACGTGGTCATTTTTATGATTGAAAAATATCACACAATGCAAATTTTGTATGAAAGTGAAAAATATAAAATTAATAAAACAAATATTTAATTTGTTGTACGGGCGAAGAGTAGGAAGTAAGATTACATTGTACAATAATAATATTAATTTGTAGTGAAGCCTGAAAAAACTAAAAAAATGGGATTTGTATTGATGAAACAAAGGTATAGAATAAATCTCAGCCTTTTTTTCGCCATGACACAGAATTGGAAAGAAAGACGTTTTGGATGTCCAAACATTTCTTAAATATCTGTAACGCTGTCCGAAACGTTGGCTAAAGAAGGAGGTAGCAAAACACGGCATAACACCCCAAAAATAAATAATAAAAATTTCTTAAATATAATTAGTATTGCATCCAAATCCATCCAGTAAGAATGTCCATTACACAAAAACACCGGAACTCTTCACATTATGGAAAATATACGGAAAAAGGGACTTACTTTAAGAAATTTTTTTATGAATGTGAACCATGTATGATCGTGTGTGAAATGTGGAGATCCGCAAGGAATGCAAGGCTGATGTAAGTGTAATAAGTACGATTAAAAAAGGAACGCTCAGATTGATAAAGAGACGCTCAATATCGTTATTTATGTACTTTTGTAGAATATATAAACTGAATGCTGTAGATGTGAGATCCCTGTGGCAAATGTGTGATTAAACCATGTATGGTCGAGTGAGAAATGTGCAGATCCGCAAATAATGCAAGCTAATGTAAGCCTAAATGAGTAAGATTAAAAATGGGATGTTTAGATGGTTTGGGCATGTAGAGCGAAATAATGAAAAAATGAGAGTAAGGAGAATAATGATGCAAATGTAAATGGTACAAGTGGTGGACGCCCGAGGAAGATATCAAATGTGTCAGATACTTGAGTCGGGCCATGTCAAGAGTCAGAATAATAGAAGAATATCTATAAGACGTTGTATGAATGTGAATGAACCAAGGAGTGCCATTGTGCCAAGATCGACTTGTTTGGTGGTCCGTCCTCCCTGTCCATGCGGAGAAACGGCGTGGTGGTTAGTTAATTATTTTAATTTTATGATTGTACGGCATATGAATTATACTAAACCATTTGAAGCTTCGTAAGTATTTACCATCTCGCAAGGAGGGGAAGAGGACTGAGAATTTCTGGGAGCAAAAAACTGTTGTTTCGATGGTTGTACATGTACATATACATTGTACAAAATCAAAAGGTGTGTTTCTTGAATTGTATACTTTTTGGCTGTAGGAGTACAATAAATTTTTATGATATTACTTTCATTGGTGTACGCTCAATGCTTGTTGAAGTAATTTGATTAAGCAGATTACAGACTTGCCAATAAGGAGTATAGATATAGAAGTAAAGCCAACAATCTCCAACAACAGCAATAATTTTAACCACAAACCAAAGAAAAACTATTAGCTGAAGCAACGAAACATTTCAAACTGCATCTATCGACGCTGTAGTTAAAGCATTTTTTTTTAACTAGCGCAGACTCGTGAAAATCATAAGATTTGTGAAGCTGTACAGAAAAAAAGTATTAAGGCCCCGTACCCGAGCTCGAAAAGAAGAAGATGGAGAGATATGTAATTACGAATGTTGTAGAGAGCGCGCTTATATTTCGAACTATAAAATTGAAGTGAAAATGTTTAATTTAACACGACTCGTTCAGAATAGAGAAAAATCTCGTGAGGGTTATCTAAAATAACCTTCAAAGAAACACTGTGAATTTTTTCATACATATAACTTGTTAAATAATAGAGACAGGCTTGAAAATAAAAAATTTTGGAGCATACTTTGCGATTTTTTTCTATAGAGGGAATTTCATATAATTTTCGTTTCGGCATGAGGATTGTATAGATATTATCGTCAAAAATAACATATATTTTTTTAAGAGCTTAAAAACTTCAAATGTTCAAGGGAGATACGCAAGAAATCGGTAGAAATTCGGGAAGCCGAGCCTTAACAAAAATATGCTAATTTATATTCTTGACACATCAGTTCCAATTTTGAATGGCAATTAAAATAATTTTATTTTCAAATATTATAGCATCATAAATAAGGCACATTAGTCAGTTTCGATTCTCAAAATAACACTTTTAAATTCATTCCATATTAAAGTTTATTGAACCAGAGTTACACAGACAGACCCAAAACCGAAATTATAATTTTTGATGATTGCAGACTTTCTAAACCAACACAACTTTTTTCAACAGCTTTATCTGCAAAAATTAAAAAAATAGCATGCCTTATTTTTCAATTCAATTCCGGGTGAAAACCGATTTATTTTATTTATTTATTTCATTATTTTAATAATACATTTGGTTATACTAATGACGTATTGCCCTTCTCACTAGGTGTGAAACGCCTGTGTTGAGATGGCAATTTACAGAGTGATGGTTGTTATCTATGATTTTATTGACGTAATTATGAAAATGACGATGTTTGGTAAATCTCAATATTTTTATTATAATATCTCCAGACAAATAAAATTTATTTTGCCATTTTTTCTAACGTAAATCTCATAATATGTTAATTATTTTTAAGACTTACTTCATCTGCATAACGACATCGCTGGTAGCGATCTACCTCGGTGGCCAATCGCCACCCAGATGCCCAGTGGCGTATCCACCATCCGGTGCTGGCCGCTACTTTAGTCCAGTGTAACTCACAATCACCGTACATAGAGCCTGCCCGGACAGACACCCAGTTCAATTGCGCACGAATCAATCAAAAGGAGAACAGATAAGCAAACAATTAATAGTATATACAGCCAGATTCAACGATCAAAAACGTTTGAAATTATTATATGGTTTTACTTAAATTTGCGATAGACGAACATTGATTTCAAACTTATTTCATTTTAGCACACGAATTAATTATTACTTTCACTTTGAGATTTCCAAAAAAATATAGTCAGTTAAAAAATTCATTTAATTATTATTGTCATTTCATCATCATTTCCCAATCTATTATTGAATTTTAATCGTACATTAAATGTATTACTTAAACATGCTGTACGTTCAAAACTGAATGTAGAATGTGAATATGAAATTTGTCACTGACGCAATTTTGTATAATGTTCCCGTACACAATTAAACACAGTTTTGGCAGTTTATTCTCTTAACTACTACACTTTACAATTCGATGTTTAAAAACTGATTATATCTTTTTGGAAAGCACACATTTTTTTATTGATTTGAATATAAAATAAAATTGATTTGACAATCATACATGTTTGACTATTGCAACTAATGTGAAACATAGCACTAATTTTGAGCACTAAATAATAATTTTTTTTTTCAATAAATTTTTATCACCGTTGCATTTCGGCATTCAAACTTTTAAGATCGTTGTATCCGGGCATGAAGTCCACAGTGATAACTCTTGTACGGCAGGTAACTTCACACACAATCCGCGAGTCCGTATTCCCGTATACCCGTATACCGTACACCGTACAGTCCCAACACTCGTGACCGGCGGTTGAGGGGTGTGGGGTGTGTTGGTCGGTCGGGGGCGCGTCACATCTCCCGGGGGGAGGGTCGCGGCTGCGGGCGTGCGGGGCTGCAGAACGTCCGGACGCTACCAGCCTCGACGGAGATCGCGCGCTCACTGCCGCCAAGCGTCGCCCGCGCGCAAAACAACCCCTGCGCGTGCGCGGGCTCACACCCCACTGGGCCCCCAGCCCCCCAGCCCGCCAGCCCCCGAACCTCCCGCGCCCCGACCACCCATCCCAACCGAACCAACAACCAACCCGTGGAAGGTTTTCCTCCACAGCCTCCTTTCCCCTCCTCAACCTCCCGAATCCGCCCCACCCCATATTGGATGCTGCCTGGAACAGCGGTTCTTCAATATTTGATCTCGAACATTCATTAAATATACTTTCATGACGAGCAATATACGGATTGGCGATAATGTCGGTGTTATCGAGCGCCATTTTTAGTAGCGTTAACTTGCACGTGTGGTGGCCTTGTTATTAGTTCTAAAACTGTACAAAATAATCGTTTGTCAATTTTTTGTTAATGTATCGGACGGGTGACAGATTTTATATTAAAGGAAATATTTAAAAAAAAATTGAAACAATTTGATATTACAAATGAAAATTGAAGCTTCGCAAAACACGTACAAAGTTACCACCGTAAGCGAAGTACATAATATGACAGATAACGATTATAAAGTTTCCACTTCCAACGGTTAAATATCAATGCTTAGCTTATTATAAATAAAAGATTGTGAAACAGCTTAAATATGCAATAATAATTAATAATTGAAATATTCTATTACTGGATTTGCACTTTTTAGCGACACCAAAAAAGACTTAATATTAGAAAGAATTTATATTAACTACAATCACTAGACATTGGAAAGTATAAACACATTAAAGCATTTTTCTGCTTTTTTACTTAATATGCAGTTCAAAAACAGTTTGGCAGATAACGTACATAAAAAACGCATATGTTTAATAGATGTTATTATTTTTTATAATTTTTTTCAATTATGTATATGGGTCGTTCTTCTTTTTAACCTTCATTAAGTTGTCTTCACCAGTTAGAATTATCAATATTATTATTTTATAGTTACTTTAAAATCTACTATACAAAAGACGTAACTGTGTGCGTTTTAAAAAAATATTTGTTTTTATTTTTATAGTAAAAATTTCGTGACAGAGTTGTAACTCCTCGTGATAGAAGTGTATTTCATACAAATCACAGTTGTCTTCTGCCACCTCGACTTGCGTGTTTTCTATAATGTTACAAAAAAGTGATATGACGACATAAAATATAAAACTATTTTTTAACTCCAAATAGTATATATAACCTATCAAATAACAGCGATTATTATTTTTAATGATGTTTAATAAAATATTTTAAAAATCTCAAAAACTTGTCTCCTACAATTTTTATGTCGTACGACAATTCTGTCACGTGGGTTGTCATTCGAAATAGGTAAACACGCAGCTCGTGTGTTGCACCCCCAATAGGCATTTTAGGTTTTCTTCCCCCCTTGCTACAATTTCCCCTCTGAGATCCAAAGAGAGAATTCATTTATAGTAAAAAAAAATTCTTTAAATGAATATCTCTGAGATCCAGAGAAATTCATTTATAGAAAAAAACAAAACGTGACAGAGTAGTGGAAATGTGACAGAGTGGTAAAAATTAAGTAGGTTAAAAAGAAGAACAACCCGTAAATTTATTTATCAGTAACGCTCTGGTGTAAGACAACAATTCAGAATTGAAACGTTGCTTGAAATGTTTTTAGCCGTGTTCGGTGAATAGATCTAAATATGTACTTCCCCACCTTCCCCTTCCCTATCTCCGCCTCTTTCCCACTTATCTTCATTTCCCGACCCAAAACATAACCCAATTGGGGATGCCGTAGTCTCACTGGCTCCAGGCGGTTGTGAACAGTCAAATTAAAAAAAAGATAATTTAGAATAAGTATTTACAAGTTTTTTAGCAAAAAGTTACTAAACACATTAGGCGATTGTTAAACAAAACTGTAAAAACTCGAACCTTCATTCCGGAGGATGACTCCCTTGGTAATTATTGTATTCTTACTTACCACGACAGTACAAGTGAAATAACGGCTACAAGGTGTTAAGAGATAATATTTTCCCGAGCGAGTTCTTATTTAATTATCGTAATGGAAGAAGTTCCATCTTTAAAAACATTTTCAGATTTTTATATCATTAAGAGGGAATAACCAGACAAAACCGGAAATACGTCATTTTTAAATCAACTTTTAGACGTATTGACTCTTTTCCACATAAAATTATAAATTGATTTCGAAAGATTGTTTTTTTTATTTAGTAAAGCTATTTTTTAAATTTTGAGAAAATATGTTTATTTTTAGTACAATAAGGTTTTACCGTAGGTCGTTGCTAGATTTGTTAAATTTTCAAACAAAATTTTGTATTACACAACAAACATATAATCATGCAGTAAAATAAATCAATAAATTACTTGGGAGACCTACCTTTCAGAATTTTAATTTTAGTTCAAATAAAATAATTTAAAAAAAAGATCCGCGCCATTGTTTTGTGACGAAAATACTTCAGTTTGTCTATTTATTTACGGTCTTACAAACTAATATATTTTAAAAAATTTTATTTTGCTTAGACATTATGAAAAATTATAAATACTTATGATCAAAAAATAATTACAAAAAAGTACATCATTTAAATTAATTTATCATCACGAGTTGGAGCATTTTTGAATGTGGGTATTTATCAAAATAAATTTGGATTTCAAAAAAATCGATATTGAGTTATTATGTTAAAATTCTGGAATGGAGAATAATTCATCTTTCTCATCGGAACCGCCCTGTACCGTTACAAGGGTATGATCGCAAGATCATCGTTCGACGAAATTTAAATTCTCGTCCGCTGGTTACTGGCTCACCTCTGGTTTGCCGATTGCGCGCCCAGGACGCGCCATAAAATAAAAAAAAGAAGATGAGATTGAGATGCGATTTTAAACCTTATGTATAAAGAAAATGTATGAAGGACAAGGTCAGTATCACTTGGAGCATTCTTGTTCTTGACGTAACAGATATAAGGAACACACCTAGCCTCTCAAATAATCATCTTTGCACATATCTATGACTTTCGAAATGACATTTCTGCCGCGATTTGAGCTGTCAAACTTTGAGCGTCGCATGTCATGAAAAGATCGATAAAACTATCAATTTGTCAAATAAACGCAAGTAATATTATTTGTAAGCATAGTTTATTGTTCAGGGAACGTGTTTCGGTAAACATTATATACGATAGCATAAAATAAATCCGCAAAATATTACGTCAAAGTCAAAACATTGCGAAATTTTCGAGTTTCTTCCCTGGCATTTAAGAGGTTAAGGATTTAAAAGATTTATTTAATAATTTTAAAGCACATAACACTACTCGTTATTGTCATTATTCAACAGTAATAAACGTATTTCGTAAAATAATGATAGCTTTGACAAAAATTATTCCAAACATGTCTTTATTTTGGTTTCCAGAAGGATATTGTTTCATGTAGCATAGTATCTTGCTCGTTAAAAGTTACTTCGATTCTTGTATTTGTGATCTTACTTTTGAGAAAAAACGTTTTTATGTAAGCACAACATGTTTTAAATTGACGATCACCTTTAAAAAGTTCCATTTACGTTAACAAAATGTTAACAATGTTGTTCAAAGGAATCTATGTGCTTGAGATTGTTTTAGGGACTCAAAGCGCCAATTATTATAAATCGCTCCAGCACGTATCTACATTTATTTCCACAATAATTAAAAATCCACTCAACGTCAACTTAAGCTTCATCAACACCTCTGTAATAGGTGCCAAGGGTGCCCAGTTTATTGGTTAAAGTTTTCATAGGTCTTGGCAGCGGATGTGTCTGCCCACTTCTGCGTGGCGGGCCGGATAGAGAGTGAAGATCGAAGGCCTTTTGACCTCTTCACCTATCCCCTTGCATTGTAGTTGAAGGGATAGATTCATATCTCCGTCGCTCCTGGACACACTGACCCCATATTCCTACCCACCCATATCCCTTTTTCCTTTCCAGAACATCCTCTCCTCTCTTTCCTTAAAACACCCTCCACACAACATCCCCCAAGATGACGTAAGCCCTGAGGAAATTTTATTTCCTCGAGGCCTTTAGTGTGGAGGAAATGTTTGGACAAATATATTTAAGAATGACTTTATCTTCAGTTACTCATACACATTGTGCATTTACCACTCATTTTAAGTTTTTACTAGTGGTCGCCCAATGATCGAAATTCGACATTAATTGTAATGATTTTTTATGTATTTTTTATACATAATTTTAAAAAAATATTAGCATTCTGCACTCCTCTATATAAACTATATGTGTGCGAAATTTCATACTCCTCCGTCCGCGCAATTTTCGTAAACAGGGGTACAAAGTTTTTGCTTTACGTATACTGATGATTACAAAACTAGCAAAGACCATGAAAAATCACGGAATATTATAATTTTTGTAGGATTTATGAATCTGAAAGGATCAATGCTTTTCGAAAATAAATATTTTTCAAATTTTCTTTAAATTACGATAATAATATTTGTTGACAAATTAGAGAGACGATCAGAAATTTACCTTTCGAATGAACACCTTTAGAAGTTAGTCACCTAGTAAATAACACATTCTCGAACATGGAAAAAGCGCAGACCCCTGAAAAATCACGAAAGCCGACTTTACTTATCAAGATTAACCCTTAGGAATTTCCACCAAAGGAAAATTCATTTTAAATGTAGAATAGAAAATGAAAATAATTTTCTTTTAAAAAATACTACCTTATAGGTAGACAGTAGTTAGATTACATAGTATGCAGTAGTATACATTCACTTAAAAATGACACTGTAATGCAAATTTGAGTTCATCGAATCAAATTTAGTGCAATCCAGAAAATGCAATCCAGAAGATGCACTGACAACCAAATTTAGTAGGTTCAATAATGGTATTTTTTTAAATATAAATACCGCACATTGTCCCAAGTGCTCCCGTCTGGAGCCAGTGAGACTATGGCATCCCTAATTGGGGTATTTGTGAGACTAAAGGTAGTGGGGAGGGGAAAGAGATGGGGAAGTGGAAGATGGGAAGTACCTGGCTATTCAGATCTGGTCACCGCACATGCCAAAGCCATTTCAAGCAACGTTTCAATTCTGAATGGTGGTCTTACACCAGGGCGATACTGAGAGTAGCTTCCACTCTGGAACGTGCCGCAAATATACTAATATTATTTTTAATTAATAAATTGTGAAATAACACAAATAAATCAAATAAAATTTATTTGTCACACCGGGATTCGATCCCGCGACCTTCGGAATGCAAATATATAGGTAATGGTAATACATTTAAAATGCATTAAAAAAAATCTATTGCTCGCGATGCCTTTTTTGGTAAATATCAATGGAAATACATAAATTAATTTATGTTAAAAGAATCTTTAGAAAATATTTTGAAGGTAAAATATACCTACTTCGTAAAAGATAATTAATAAAATATGTTATTTTTACGTCTCAAGGAAACTTAAGAAATTGTAGCCTGACACAGGTAAATAGTTTTTTTTTTTTTATAAATCAAAGCTTATTTTAGCTAACAACCTTACACCTGCGCGTTTGTATTTTAATAAATAGTATTTTATTAAAGCATTTATAAATGGATGGGAGATCATAATGTTTCTAACGAACGACCGTGATTTTATAATTTTTTATTAAAATGGATAAATTACGTCAACACGTAATATTTTCTCCGTGACAATTTATCACCTAAGCACGGGTTAGATTGTAGCTTTTTTTTACATTATCTCAACACGGGAGGCCCTCAGGGAAAAAATTTCCCTCAGAGCCGATATCATCTTTGGGGAAGTTGAGTGAATGGTTTTTTAAGGAAATGAAGGAGAGGAAGTTCTGGGAGGAATAATGTATGAGAGATGGGTGGAATCTAGGGGTTAGCGTATCCTGGAGTGACTTGAGAATCCAGCCCTCCCTTTGCGGGGCACGATGGTGAGTCGAGAGAGACCAGAGACCAGCTGGAGAGATCAAAGGGTCTCCTCAAACCGTCCTCTACCAATCTGGCCCGCCACGCCACTCTAGCATCTGGGCAAGCGCATTCGCCGTCAAGGCCTGAACACCCTATAAACCCGAGCACCCTTGTCACATTACCAAACGTAGCGAATCATTTAGGATAACCTACGGCAGAGGTGTTGTTTTTCCAACAAATGGTTCCCGGGGGCGGCAATACTCATACTTGCTTCCCAAATTGTGTGTATCTTAATGAAATTATGAAATAAAATGTATTCATATGATATTCGACCAAGATTTTATTTGTGTTTACGTTTGATAGATGTTGGTGGGTTCATTCGTGCTACGTTATCTTTTCCAATCTAATTCACTCCGTGAAATTAAGTAATTCGTGGATTATTTTGTTCAATTTAGATAGGATTGAATACGCACATTTTTTTTTTTTTTACATGAGCTCCACACAGGAGGCCATGAGGAAAATAATTTCCCTCAGGGCCTATGTCATCTTTGGGGATGCTGTGTGGAGGGTTTTTTTAAGGAAAGGAAGGGAAGGAGAGTTCTGGGAAGGAAAAAGGTTTAAGGGGTGGGTAGGAATCTGGGGTTCAGTGTGTCCTGGTCATCCGTCTCCAAGACCTAGACAAACTTCACCCCATGAACCCGGGCACCCTTGCTAAATCACCAAACGTAGCGAACCAATTGGAGTGACCTATGGCAGAGGTGTTGGTTATCCAATAAAGGTTCCCGGGGCGGCGGCACCCATTCCCGCCTCCCAAATTGCATGTACATTTACATGTTATAACACTTTCAGCTGTTTTATTATAAGATCGGTCAGACTCCTGTAAGTATCTTCTTACTCCTTATATATGTAGAAACGAAAGAAGTATATTTTAAAATATTTTAATTAATGACTTCCATCAAGCACTTTTGATTCATGGAAGCAATGAAGTAATATTTTAACTGAAATAATTATGTGAAATACCACATGTTATTTTTTCTCGGTTTGCTGTCCGATTTTTCCTTAGCTGATAATAGGTTCTTCATTTATATATAAACCTAAATAAATACTTAAATATAACCTTAAATGTATACAACACGTGTATTTTTACATGTATTTTCATTTAACTTTTAAACAGGCATTAACAAATCGGTAAACATTTTTTTAAAATTAGCTTTACACAGGATACACAGAGGAAAAAAAGATCTCTCATGGTGTATGCCAGAATGCTGTGTAAAGTGTCTTTTTTGGAAAAGTGAAAAAATTCTGGGAAGGAAAATGGTATTAGGGGGGGGTAGGAAAGTCAATGTGTCCAGGAGTGACGGACGTAGAAATCTATCCATCCAACTGCGTTGCAAGGGGTTAAAAGATCTCCCTCCACTAATATCTCCCGATACGGCCACAACAAACCCAGGAATCCTTGCTAAATCACCAAACGTAGCAAATCACTTGGAGTGACCTATGGCAGGGGTGTTGGTTATTCAATAAATGATTCCTGAGGCGACCCATAGCCGCCCCCCAAATTGAAAGAACATAATAACTTAATTTTAAAATTTATCTAAGTACATCTTTATTTCTTAATTTTTATTATTATTTCTTCTATATTAATTAGTCAAGATTAAATTCATCCCAGGCAAAATTAATCAAATATTGTACGTTAAAGGTATAATACACATGTATAATTTATTATTTATTCTGCTGTATTTTGCTCACGCGCCTATTAATAATTATTTCAAAAACTCGCCTATGGAAAGGCTTTCACAGACTCAGAAATGAGTATAACTCAATCGATGTTTATCGTTATTAGTCAGTGTCCAAACTTAAACTCAGCCTATTAGAATATTTACAATAGAAATATAAATCTCCAGCATGTACACGTACACCGTTTATTGTAAATTCACATAGTTATGTTATGAAAAACACCCACTGTATAGGGCGTAATAAAGATTAGTAGTTTATAATTTATAAACAAACGTTACAAAACCTGGTATGTTTTTAGGTTTTCACGGCCAAAAAGTATTTTTGTTATTGTTTTTGGGGTGTTATGCCGTGTTTCGCTACCTCCTTCTTTAGCCAACGTTTCGGACAGCGTTACAGTGTCCATCATCAGGGCAGATGACCAAATGATATTGGTGAGAGTGTTTACTTATGTGTGTCGAAGCGATACCGTGCTGCCAGCTCCATTTCTCTACGAGCTGGTGTTAGAAAAAATTCAGCATGGTTTTTTGCGTTTAGCTTTGGTGTAGCCGTCAATTACTGGATACCAAGAACTATTGAGCTTAGCTCCGTCGTCTCTGTTAATATTGATGGGGTTTTTATGGATTTCAATTGCCTCCGTAATTAGGCGTGCTCTGTAAGTTTTGGGTCTTCCCAGGACTTCAGGAACAAATCCAAAGTAATGGCCGGTTTCGATTAAGTGCTCGGCGATTGCCGATTTGTCAGGGTGGCCAAGTTTACAAGCACGAAAGTGTTCGGAAATCCTTTTGGAGATCGTTCGCTCTGTCTGGCCTACATAGACCTTGTCACATCCGGAACAGCTGAGTTTATATACTCCATCTGTTTCCAGAGGAAACTTAGTCTTTGCCGACCTCATTAGGTCTTGGATTTTAGTTGTCGTTCCGAAGACCGTCTTGATGTTCTCTTTTCTCAACAGCCTGGCAATTCTGTCTGTTACATTATGGACGTAAGGCAGGGCAAAAAAAAAAAAAAAAAAAAGTTACAAAACCTATTTGTGTTTATCTTTGTAATAATAATGACAAAACTACTATTTTCAGCTTATATTTTGTTACTCCATTCGAGTTATAGTTAGTTATACAAATGAGTTCGATAATATATTATCGAACTCATTTGTTCTATCCGTGATAGTGTAACTGTCTGACATTATTTGTTTAAACCTGAAATGTTCCATGGTAGCATCAAAAAGTATTGTTTTCTGAAATTGAATTCTTTAAGCAGAAGCTCCGACGATAATGAAATTGGTCAAAGTGGAATCACTGAATATTAATTTTAGTGCTGTGCAAGTCGGTATTTTTTATTTTTGTTTTAATTCAACTTCGCTTTGTATTCATTACATACAAATTATATTTTAGGAACCCACCTAAATTGTTTGTTATATACATATACATATTATTATGCCATCTGCAGTTCAAAAACTGATTTTTTCTGTCTCTCTTATTGTATGATGCTTTACTTTTTATCTACCATGTTTACTTCTTTGTACCATGTGTAAAACCTATTTTTGTTATTTTTGCCTACTAAACACACCTGTTTGCACTAAATCATAAAAAAATGTAAAAGCCCATAAGGGCGTTAATGATTAATAAATAAATATAGCTCATTACTTGTAGCATAATGTGCTAATATCTAAATGAACCAATAAATTAAGAAATAAACAAACTTAAATATGTTTTCTTTTCCTTGTTGGATTTGAATCGGCAACCTATCGCTCTGCCAAGAGGTTGGACTTATTTATATTTGATGGGATGCGCATTTTACAACATAAATCGTAGCAAGGCAATGAAGTGGGATTCGCAGAAAAGCGGGGTTATTTCATTTGCCTTTTCGCAGTTGATTTGTATTTGATTCGTATGCGTCAGCGAACTGAATTAATTCATTTGATCTTTTCGACCTAATATTCAAAGCCTATTTCACTTTTCTTATTCGGGCTGTTTGGAGCTTTTTCAGCAGTCGCCTTTCAGTTCACAAAGCTATCGGAAAATTAATGGACCTTTCTATTGATTTAGAATACGTGATCTTTAAACATTGGCCATGCCTTGTGACCTCTCGAAATGTATAATCATCAACAGTTCGATGTTTAACTACAGCGCTCAAATATTCCAATTAAGCTGATCGCAGTGTTAATTTACTAAAACTACAGCCGAATGAAAAGTTGGAACTAATCCAGATACTAAAGCATTTCAGCCGTGATCGAAAACTACCCGCTTAGGTAAATACGTATGAGTGCGGATTAAGCAAGTCGATCCAATTAGTAAAGTTAGTTAGCCACATTTGGTCAGCCCCCGGATTACTGCTCTCGGACTGTTTCGTTGGGGGATGTTTACATCTGATGACGCCATGTTATAAGTATTGCTATTATTGTTTTACGAACAATATTTATTTTATTTCCTGAACTTTAACCTCTTTGGCCCCCCATTTATTTTCTGAACCCTAACCTCTGAACTTTAACCTCTGAACTTTCACCTCTTATTTTATTTCCTGAACTTTAACCTCTTTGGCCCCCCATTTATTTTCTGAACCTTAACCTCTGAACTTTAACCTCTGAACTTTCACCTCATTTTATTTCTTGAACTTTAACCTTTTGGCCCCCCATTTATTTTTTTAACCTTAACCTCTGAACTTTCACCTCTTATTTTATTTCGTGAACCTTAACCTTTTTGGCCCCCCCATTTATTTTCTGAACATTTACCTCTGAACTTTCACCTCTTATTTTATTTCCTGAACTTAAACCTTTTGGCCCCCCATTTATTTTCTAAACCTTTACCTCTGAACTTTAACCTCTGAACTTTCTTCTCTTATTTTATTTCCTGAACTTTAACCTTTTGGCCCCCCATTTATTTTCTTAACCTCTGAACTTTAACCTCTTTGGCCCCCCAGGCTAAATTATTCGGTATTCGGAACAACGCATATAGGTCCCATAAAACCCGTTGTATCTCCCTTACTATAATAGTTAGAAATATTAAATTAACGGTGTTAGAAAAAAAATCAACACGCTTTATGTTCAATTCTAAAAAATAACCAAAAAATAATTAAAATGTACATCTCTGTGAATCAAAAGTTTCCCGACGCAATTTTAAAAAATGTATGAAATTTTCGGAATTTTTTTTAATTTAATTTTTACATGAAACAACAAAAAAGTGAGTTGATGATAAAGTTTATAATACATTTGCCTCATAAAATACGTATTTAAAAAAAATGTTATCAGTGATTTTAATTAGAAAAACGTAAAGTGGGCCATTTTTAAAACTTTTTATGTTTGAACTAAAAACTTTTGCATTTCGAAAATTATACGTTTATTTTGAATTATAAAATTTGAAAGCGTATTTTATTATTTTTCAAAAGTTTTTAGATACATTCAGAAATATTCCATTTATTTAGATTTTATTGCAAAGTCAAATATTTTGACATAATTGGATCGAGGCTTGAGTGGTTAATTGAACTGTCGCAATGAAAGATATTACATTACACAAATTAATATAAAATAATCTTGTTTTCGAAATATAGTACTTCAATTGGTGGACCTTATTATTATAGAGCGACAGGAGATGGGAGGGGATTGAAAATGAACAGGGAGAAGAGCAAAGCTAGGAAAGTACTTGATTAATCCGATCTACTTAAATAGCGTAAGAATATATGCCTATAGGGCTTTAAATATTATAATATATAAGGCTGTAGGAAAGTCACCAATCGTAGCCCAAAAATATCTTGTCCAGAATATTTCTTTATTTTTGGCCTAAGTTGATCCCCTTTCATATTTGACGTCGTCATCAAATCAACGATTAGCGATATTTTGAATAGTTAACATGTAACAAAGCTAAACGCCGATTCTCGGGTCATTTCAGCTATTGGTCAAATTAAGATCAGCCTAATCACACAACCTTTTTCTTTACTGCTACTGTTCAAAAATTGAAACATATCGAGAGACGACGTTTAGTGGGACCGTTCAAATGTCAAAAAATAAAAATCGTGCATTAAAACCAATTTGACAAAGTTTGAAACGCCACAACGTCAACTGAAAATGTGATGTAGTTTTTTGTTAAAAATATCGTAATTCGGCATTAGCTTTGGAATTAGCGGGATTTGGGAGGCGGGAATGGGTATCGCCGCCCTGGGAACCTTTATTGGATAGCCTACACCTCTGCCACAGGTGCCCAAGTGGTTTGCTACGTTTGGTGATTTAGCAGGGGTGCCCGGGTTCATGAGGTTTGTGTAGGTCCTAAAGGTGGATGACCAGGACACACTGAACCCCAGATTCCTACCCACCCATTATACCCTTTTCCTTCCCAGAACTCTCCTTTCCTTCCTTTCCTTTAAAAAACACACACTTTTCACACAGCATCCCCAAAGATGACATGAGCTCATGTATAAAAAAAAAAATGACCTAATAAATTTTGAAAGTGGTTTTTGTATTTAATTGACTAGGGTAGCCAAGTCCTGTTTTAACTCGACCATTTTGCATTTCGTCCGTCCGTAAATTTGTTTGTAGGTTCCATTTACATTTCAAAATGTGTTCGTTTTAATGGTTTAGAAATGATTACTTTTTCTTACTACTTAGTGGTAATTTGGTGGTATTTATACCTAAGCATTTTTTTCAATACTCTGACATCTACCAGCCTAATGAAAGTTTGAAAAAGAATTATAACTGAGATAATATATAACTGATTTATTAGTTAAAAAAAAAATAGAAACATAATTTTTTTACGCATGGTTCACAGAACTAATAGTTATAATCATGTTTTAAAAACAATTATGTGTTCAATAGGATAGCAAAAGTGGTTGATCTGATGGTAGGTTCAACAGATTAAACCGTTCGCAGGGTTAGTGGAAGGTCGCAGTGTTTAAGTCCCGGTAGTGATGTTAACCTTTATCCTCTTGTTATTTGCCTATAGTATAATTTAACAATGAACTTTCGTAACTCACAGTACAGGTTATCCGGGAAAAATTACCAAAGCAAAATCTAGAAGCATTTAAATCACAAAGTTTGACTTGGTAAATTTGGTAAATTTATCAGCTACAAATTTTTGGACAGTCTGACCCACAACAAAGTCTCTTAAAAAAATCGCAGAAATTTATTTAATAAAAACGTATACATCTATCTTAAACACGGATTACCTATCACAAAATCGTTGTTTAATAAGAAATAATAAAAAAGAGTACAACAGTCAATTGTGGCTTTTGATTAAAAAATGACTTTAGAGATACAATTACATATAAAATTCTATAGTGCAAATAAAATTAATAATGATTGAAAATATTTGGTAGTATAGCCTTCTTGTACCTAGCTTTTGTGCAGTTAAATAGATCTGCCACATCTGCATATCTATTAGTAACTTCATGTAATCTAGGTACAAACTAGGTACAATTGATGATGAAATGATGGGTACATGTATTCAATCATAGAACACCTCATAAAATTTATAATGTAAGGAAGAGCGCTGGTGTGTCCCAACGAGTTTTGTTATTTTTGTTTGTTACTTTCTGAATTCTTCTCTGATTAGGTACCTACACAGTGTTTTTAACTTTCCTCCACCTACCTAAAAACTATTTTCTGACTACCTAAACAATTTGGGAGGCGGGTATTGGTATTTCCTTACCGTAAACTACTTATTGATTAACCATAATTAACCTCACACCTCCGCCATAAGTCAGCCCAAATGTTTCGCTACGTTTGGTGACACAGCAAGGGTGCCCGGGTTTATGTTCACTACGTGGCTGACTGGATTGGGAGAGAATGGTTGAGGAAGATCTTTGAACCTCTCCATCAGGACTCTCATGGAACATCGCCTTGTACCGCAATGTAAGGAATGGATTCAATTCGTTCCGTTCAATTCATTCAGTCCATTCCTGAACACACTGATCCCCAGATACCTACCCACCCTCATTACCTTATTCATTACCGGAACTTCTACTACGTTTTTTCCATAAAGACCCTCCACACAGCATCCCCAAAGATGACATGGGCCCCGAGTGAAATTATTTTCTTCTAGGCCTTCTGTACGGAGCTAATGTAAGAAAAAGACGCCAAGAGATCTGCCTCTCATCGAACTATCAAACACAAAATTTAATCATATGTAATTTACTATGGCATATATGGATTTCACAACCAAACTTCTACCCGTTAACTTTACTAAAACAAATTACAAAGTCTGAAAGCCTCCAAATTTATAGATTTCATTATATTACTACAAGTTTTTGATGATTTTGCACTTCCTAACAGTATTTTTTTTCTCTACTTTATTACTATTTTTTCTACTTTATTAATTTCGATTGTTGCGGCATAATTATTCAAGTTCAGTGATCTTTATGTTTTCAAAATTGGAACTTAGTTATAAAATAAGAATAAACCAACATTATTTTATTTAATAATTATATCCTTCATTGAAATATGCATATCTTTTGTTTTGTATTGGCATTGGATAGATATCCGCATTTTTCAAGTCTGCTAACATTCTAAAGGTTATTTTTTCTTTCTTTGAAAGGGAAATATTACCATAAACCGTGATTTTTCACCGGTAGGCGCTAGTAGTGTAGAATCGTTATTTATTTTTATATTCAATACTTACTCAAAGCATTATGAAAACATTTTGCAAATGGATTGATGGAATTACATTTATTTTGATTCTATCAATATCTGTGTATTATTTGCTATCACTCTGTTAAAATATTCTCAATTATTTGTTTATTTTCGCATTGATGTATTTTACATGCAACATTTTTAAGTTATACAAGAGCATTATAACAAGTATATAGTTCATAAAAAATAAACTGAGCATGAAAGACATAAGCAGGCACAACACAAGTAAGTATAAGTATTCAAAAAGTAAGCTGTACAAAGAAGTTCAACAAGCAGATTCGTATTTGGGCTCAGGCCAATACAATTCAGTAACTATTGTCACAATACTACTCAAAACATGAGTCCAGTGCAGCTCAAGTACTAGAAAAATACCGTTGGCAGTAATGTAAAACATTTTTAGCAATTAATATAAAAATACTTAATTTTCTGCAATTGCAAATGTAAAATAAACAATAGGTTTTAATAATAATGTTTAAAATCTGGAATATTACTTTTTTAAAATATTACTATCACTTTAAACCATCATTTTTTTTTTTTTTTTTTTTTTTTTTTTTTAATTGTACAACAGATAAATAATCCAATTACCGTACAATTTTCTCATTTAGACAAGCTTAACACCTAAGAAGATGATCATTATACAAAAAAATCTTAAGGCTATCTAAAGAAGAGTTGTATACTATGCTGTGCTAGAACATCTGTTCTGCCGTATGGTATTTTGAACAAGTCGTGTCGACGACTACGACTGAAGTTTTCAGGCGGTGCCATGAAAGGTACCAGAAATATAATACTAATAATCTCGGAGACTAGAATTTGTTGTACTAAATAATTGCTTAATCGAACCAAAGCATTTACATTGTACTTAGTTGCAGTTTTTTTTCAATAATTTCACCACCCGATATTTAAATGCTGCATGACAGATGAAAGTGGGGTGGGAGTAGGAGAAAATGGCCAGAACTTTTAAGAAAACATAGTTCAAAAGAATTGTTATTTCCTTTGAGAAACCCCTGACGAGCCAGGAAAAAACGAAAAAACGTCAACTTTAACGTATTATTTTGCAGGTTAATTTTATGCCATCTAATGTAATTTTTACTGAAACACATTCCTTGAATACTAAACTATACATAAGAACAATATTACTTGCGTTTATTCAATGAATTTATACTTTTTACTACGTTTCAAATAACACGGAAAAAACGAAAAAATTTCGCGATGTTTTGACTTTTACGTAATATTTTGCAGGTTAATTTTTATGCTATCTTATGTAATCTTTACTGAAACACATTCCTTGAATACTAAACTATACATAAGAACAATATTACTTGCGTTTATTCGATGAATTTATACGTTTTACGATCATTTCGTCGCCCGCGACGCGAGACTTCACAGCCGCCATTTTGTCCAGCCGGGCGACGCGCAGCCTCGCAGGCCGTGTCATAAACAATCTCAAAGAAATTATATCGCTGCTCTAGGTGGGTTCATGGTATCTTATACCTTATGAACAAGAATGCCCCAAGCGATTCTGACCTTCTTCTTCACACGTTTTCTTTATACATAAGGGTTAAAATCGCATAACAAAATTATTTTTTAGTGATTATTTTGGTTTGCGTCGATTGATCACCGGTGATCGAACGGCAAGTAACGAGTTAAAAAGTTACCTTTTGCTTGGCAAGTAGGTTGAGAGTCTTAGCAAATTTGTATAATTTTTCAGCTGTTTCGTGACGCTGATTTGGTTTCTGCGTGTTTGTGTTCCGTTTCAGCCAATAGGATCGGCAGGATTCAGAGTTTTTGAATTCCGCACTTTATGTTGTACCTACCCGATGCATCGCTGCATTACGGTCGGTAATAATCGCTAGTCAGTTAGCAACCATCGTAGCGTGATATTTCGCTCTACATTGAAATGTCAATCAATCGGAAGTGTAATATGAAGCATAACCCCTATTGTTTTTTATCGTATGCTTTGTGTGGCCTTTTTTTGTGAAACGACTCAAGACAAGTGTTATCGTGGGTTAAGAATAACCAAAACCAATATCGCGCGCTTATGGTTATATCTGGGACAGTTACAAGTGTTTGTATCACCGAACAGAAATCAAGCAAGAAGACACAATAGCAGTGAGTACAACTTAATTGTGTATACCGTATCTTGTTTGGTGATCGGGCACGACTCGTATGGAGGTCCATAAGCGTTTAATTGCAAGAGTGACCAAGTGTCATTTTGACCCCGTGATTCGTCACGATTCATCAGCCATTATAAAATTTATGCCGGACTTTTTTGAGATTATTTATTTTAATTCAATGGGTCTCTTTTGTCATCAACCATTTCAGATTTTTAATTAAAGGGTGCGGCCGGAGCGAATAAAACACACACGTCAATTTAAATTACAGTACTCGTTTTGACCAACAATCAGGGTAAACCGGCCGGACGAAAAAAACCCTTTTGTATTTTTTTTTTCATTGTATCAATCACACAAACCGTCGCCGCTTAATTGGGCTAATCGAGCTTATAAACCACAAATGCGGAGATCGAAACCCACGAAGAACACAAGTGGACGAAAAATCAATCGCAGGCTGACTTTTGTGTAAAATGTGTGATTTTTAATGAAATTATCTGGTTTTTGTGTAAAATATCTTACTTTCTTTCAAATTTCAGATTTTTTCTAAATTGTGTTTCGCGCAATTTTTGTATAAATTGTCGGATATTTGGGTAAGTTTTGTTAATTTCATATAAATTGATAATATTTGGCTGATTTGGTTTCGTATTTTTTTTTATGTGAACACCGCACAAGATTCCCAACTGCTCACAACCGCCTGGAGCCGGTGAGACTATGGCATCCCCAATGTTACGGGGCTGAAAGTTTTGGAAAATGAAGGAGATGGGGAAGAGGAATGTGGGATAATTCGGGTATGGACACCAAACACGGCTAAAGCCATTTCAAGCAACGTTTCAATTCTGAATGGCGGTCTTATACCAGGGCGATACTGGTAGGTATCATCAGGGTGATACTCTAGAAGGTACCGCAAATATACATTATTTTAAATGATTTTATTTCGAATTGATACAAATGTATCAAATAAAATTTACTTGCGAAGGTCTGGGATTTAAACCCGCGAGCTCCGGATCGTTAGTCGAGAGACTTACCTCTCGACCGTGAAGGCCATCATTTTAGTGTAGCTCGGTTTTTGTGAAAAATTGTAACAAAAATATGTAATAAAATTAATAGTAAAACTAAGTTACAACTAAGATTTATACTTAGAACGTGTGACTTACTAGTCTAGATATAACACTTTACTGACTAAAACTTATAACCACTGACTTGATGACATACATATTTGCAACTGTGATTAAAGTTAGACTTACAACTAACATTCTTTTACTTATAAAAGTATTGGTGTTATCTGCAATGTTAGGTTAAGTATAGATAACTTAAGAAAATAAAATATAATCCAACCCTCCCACTGCGATTCAAGGCAATGTTCCGAGAGAGTCCTGCTGGAGAAATCAAAAGGTCTCCCTCGACCAGTCTCTCTCGGCCCAGCCTGCCACGCAGTTAGTGGGCAGACGCACGCTGTTAAGAAACGGGCAAACCTCACCCCATGAATCCCGGCACCCTTGCTAATTCACCAAATATAGCTAACCACCCGGGGTGACCTGTGGCGGAGGTGTTGGTTATCCAGTAAACGGTAGGTACCCATTCCCAGCTCCCAAAATGATTGAAAATGTGGACCAGTTCAAACAATAGAACCGTACAAGAATGAACGATAATATGAAACGATACTCAAATTGGATCCTCCGACTCATTACCGACCGTCCTACCTGTTATCGATGAAATCTCTCGAATTTGAAAGGAATTTTTTATCAGGCGCAAATAGCTTGATATTATTTTATAAATACTCGACGATTACGAACATTGCAAAATAAGATTTTGTAAATGTCAATAGAATGTCACTCTAAAAAATTTAAGTATTTACTCAGAATTCTCGTATATTTCTTCAAAGAATTTCATAAAATTTCAAAGACAAATTGCTTAGCTGTTCGTCAAGGATAAAAAATAAATAGATCTTTGTATTCAATATTTTTCCCAAACGTTAAGCTTACACATAAATCATTTAAACGTCTTATTTTGGTGCTTAGAAATAATTTTTAGCTGATCCAGGATTATTTTTAATTGCTCAAATTCTAATTTTAGTATTTTTGTTTTATGATTATATTGAAGAACTTTGTAATTACTAACCAACCATCACGCGGTTTCTCCGCAGGGGTATGCAAAGGGCTACCCGCCAAACAACTCTGTCGTGGCACACACTCTTTGTCTCATTCACATTCATACATTGCTTAATACATACTCTTGTTTTATTCTGACGTTTGCCATGTCCCGACTCAAGTATCTGATTCACTTGATCGTGCCATGTCTTCTTTGGGCGTCCCTGACTTCTTCTACCATTCACATTTGCGTCATATATCCTTCTTACACTACTTTCTTCGTTCATTCGCTCTACGTGCTGAAACCATCTGAGGGTCCCTTTCTTAATCTTACTCATTACGCTTACATCAGCCTTGAATTATTTGCAATTTCCACATTTCTTATACATGGTTTTACCACGCTTACGCCTCAGGGATCTCATTTCAACAGCATTCAGTCTACTTTCATCTTTTCTCTGCCAGTTCCGTGTCTCACTGCCATACATCAAAGTAGGTACTAGCACTCTATTGTGGACTACTAGCTTCGCTTCTTTTGACATTTTTTTTATTAGGGTCAACAGCATTTTGTCCTTCATTAACCATCCATTCACTTTGTCTATCAGCCTTCCCATCTCTCGTAAACATACTACCCAGATGCACAAACTCATCCATCTGCTCCAAGTTTTCATAATTCACTACTATATTGTACACTGTTTTCGTACTTTATCTTTCAAATACCATAACTTTAGACTTATTTACATTCATCATTAATTCATTATCTAAATAATACTTTATTCATCCTTGATACGAGAGCCCGTAGATCTTCCATACTGTTATAAATCAGCGGCTTCGCTCAGGGAGTTGATATGATGTTGAACTAACGTTTGAACCCACGACGGATTTTAGTTTACCGATGGGTAGCCCCACCCATACAAAAAAAGGCTTCAAATAGTCCAAAATGTTCCAGAACATTTCGCAACATTCGAGAGTGTTCTTGAATGTTTCACAATGATCTGGGTTATTCCGAAATGTTCCCGAAAGTTCCAGACTATTCCCTAACATTCCACAACATTCCAGAATGTTCCAGGATGTTCTGAAATGTTGTGGAATGCTCTCGAATACTCTCGAATGTTCTGTACTATTCTAAAAATTTCTAGAGGGCAAAACTTCCAGCCCTTGTATCTTCAAAAGAACTCCCTTCAGGTAAAATGGGAATCTTTTTCATCGATGAGGAGTAGAGGGCTACCATACCATATAACTCCCTTGATCGTACCGGGACTCGTTTCTTAGTTTTAGCGGTAAGCACATTGTAGAACAATTTCTTTTAAAATTAATATTGATAACAGGGCATTGATAGATTTAATAATTTCCATAGAGATATTTTTTTACCGCTTTTCGTTACACGAAATGTGTGCTTTCGTTACGCGAAAAACTGTTTATTTTATGAAGAGGTGAAATATTAAAGCCCTGCCGGATACAATATAAACTAAATTAACTTATAAATTCAAAATAGATTGTAAGAACCTCATAAATCAAAAAAAAATTATCTATGTTTTAATCATTAGTTTTTTTTGTAAACTTAATTTAATTAATAAATAAATCAAGTGAATACATAAATAAAAAGTCCTAGGTTATTGTAAACTAGTAAATTATAATTTTTTCTAAGTAAAAAATGTCGAGTAATTTTCTCTTTTGGTAACTAATGATTTATTTTGTTATTGTAGCCAATATTGGCAAGAAGTTATAATCAATTTATTTTATCGAAATTGTGTTCGTTTAGTATTAAGTACCTAAATGGTAAATACAGAAATTTAGATATCTTTGCATAATCCCTATCTTTGTTCTGTTGAAACTTAGAAGTATAACTATTACCTATCATACTTTATTGTTATTAAAATTATTGTCAATTTATTTCTTAATGGATATGTTAATAGAATACCAAAATAAATTGAAGCTTGTGTTTTCTTTATTTTTTTTAACATTTTTACACGGGATGCCATGTGGAAAACAATTTACGTCAATGCCCATGTCATCTTTGTGGATGCTGTGTGAAAGGAAAGAGGAAATTTTGGATAGGAAAGGAAAGGGGTATGAGGTGTTGGAAGTAATTCAGGGCTCAGTGTGCCCAGAAGTGACGGACGTAAGAATCCTACCCTAACGTTGCTAGTTACGGTGTAAGACGGTAGGTTGAGAGAGAGACCAGCTGGAGAAGTCAAAGGGTCTCTATTTTGTGAGATCTCCTGTGAGATTTGTGTAATTTTCTCTGGCGGCCCATAGAAAAACTATAGAAAATCACACAATCTGACAGGAGATCTCACAAAATAGATCCGACAAAAGATATGGAAAAAAACCAGCTGAACACATTTCACACGATGAACCCTGTTGAACGTGCTAAGCCACCAAATGTAGAGAACCAGTGTAAGATATCCAATAAATGGTTCGCGGGGCGGTGGAACCCACGCCGCCTCCCAAATTAAGTAACAATACATACGTGTTTTTTCAATACGAGAACCATCTGTGAATGATTTCACCGCAGTATGACAAAATAATTTAAAATTCAATATATCGGTATCTCATTAAAATGGTGGATATTAAAGGCAGCCCCACATAAAGCTAAATATTTCCCGACCTTCCCAACCATGTCGCGTGTTTCAATTTATCGTTTCACCACAAATCAATTAGGGAACCCACCTTCCTGAAAATAAACAAAGCCTCTCCAAAACACGTGACAAATTGTACAAACATAGAGTGCCTACCTGTTACAAAAGTGGTCGGTTTTCGCTCAAATGAATGCGTCTCATTATTGAAAGTGGTGTTTTTGGACAAAGGTTTTCTACATTTTACCGTATTGTTTTTATTACAATTTAATTTAACTACTTGCATTAATTCATCTACTAATATATTTTTTTCTTTCTTAATTGCTTCATTAAATTCACTTCACGTAGTAACTTTTTTTAATTTTATTTGTTACTATATCTATACCATTACGTTACCATTACTTTAACTACTATCCTAATAAATATATTTAAAAAGAAGCTCTTTATAAAAAATATTTAATATTATATTTTGGGAGACGGGTATGGGTCGCCCCGGAAACTATTTGTTGGATAACCAACACCTCTGTCACTGGTCACCCCAAGTGAGTTGCTACGCTTTGCGACTTAGCAGGGGTGCCCGGGTTCACAAAGTTATATTTGTCCGAGCATTAGGAACAGATGCGTCTGCCCTCCAGCTGAGTGGCAGGCGGATCGGGAAGGACTGGTTGAGTGAGACCTTTCCAGGACTTTCTCGGAACATTGCCTTGCACTGCAGTGGGCGAGTTAGATTCATACGTACGTTACACCTGGACACACTGATCCCCAAATTCCTACCCACCTCTCATGCCATTTTCTTTCCCAGAGCGTCATTGTCTCCCTTTACTAAAAATACACTCCACATAGCATCCCCAAAGAGGACTTAGGCCATTAACCATAAACCATTTTAATTCAGAAACTGATTATTGCACCCATTACTAATGTGTTTTAAATTAGATTTTATTGCATTTTTGCACTTATTTTCTGTTTTCGTGTAAATTGTGTTCACGAACATAAAATTAAATTAATAAAAAATATTATTTCTGCTATATGACGGAATCAGGTAAATTTCAATCTAACATTTTGAGAGCTTATTAAAAATGACTTTGATGGACTGGAACGCCCTTCCTGGCGAATCAATCAAGTACGATGTCTGAGTTTAAGGCAAATTAGATTTAGATTGGACTTCCACAAATAACTCATTAAACCATAGACATATATAATATACCTAGACAAGAAGAGACAGGTGAGGGGGACAAACCAAATACAGCGGGACGCGAAGGGGGAAAGATGACTGTGAGATATGTGATTCGTCAATAAATCAATTTGACAGTATATAGGCCTCTCGCATTACAATATTACCATTTAGTTCTTAAAAGTAAAACCTGTTTTTGAATAAATAGACCTTTTTACATGAGAGCGCGAATTGCTCGCCACGTTATGAACAAATTTGCAAAGTCCAAATACGGCAAAGTAAAGTTCACTTGTTTTCAGAGTCGAATATTTTGTTGCCGTGTTTAGTTAAGACACTTTACAAATGTTTTATAATTTACTTACCCCAGTAAACAGCGACGAGCACACCTGAGAAACGTGTACATTTGTTGTGGTGGATAGATTATTAAAACAGATCATATTATACGATCTGAATAAACTTAAAATAAAGCAAAATAATGTTTTCCTATGGAATGTAATACGACAATTGGGTTTATTCTCTTTTTTATTTCCATTTTTACACGTTTTCATAGAACAAGCCACCATTTTTGCCACGTTATTTCGTAAAATGTTCCGATGAAAGCTCGACGCTGTTTCGCACAAGAATGATGACGTCACATTTTTTAGATTCGCGCGAGGCCATTCGTGAGCCCAGCCGGTTCCAAATTCCAAATGGAACCGGTATGGGAAGGGGGAAATAATACGCTTTTTATCACTTAGGGCAGGTCTAGGTATATTCATATGTCTATGCATTAAACGGAGGTTGGAAATTCTATATTTCCTAGCTTATACCTTACTCTTCTTTAATTCCGCCTCTCGTCATGACCCGACTACATACGTCATCAGGCCAGGTCACCGTTTTCCCGACTTCTATTTCCATTGACTTACGCGTTTTATAAACTTTTCACTCTACTTTCTTCGTCATGATTGTGAAGTACCTACTTAATACTTCCGAAGTTGGGTCAGATACGACCCAGCAGTGTTTGCAATAATAATTAATACGTGTAAAGATATATTAGTTACTAGCTTTTCCCCGCGGCTTCGCTCGCATGGTATTACGGGAAATTACTGTAGCGGTTGAACTTATCAATTATACCCCCTCCTCCCCACCCCCACCCCCACCCCCTCCCGCATTCCATACATTCATTCCCTTACATTCAGTTTTCAAACATCTCGCCTGCCACCTAAATTTCATAAAGCTATAGCTCAAAGAAAAAAAGAATCATCCAATTTTGTATATTCGTTTGGAATTTATGCGCTTAAAAACATTTCGGATGTTTATTTTTAATTAAATATTTGGAAGTTTGGAAAATAATAAAAAATTACACTATTTATTATTCAGTCTTTATAATCGTTACGAATTATATTTTGAATGTAGGAACTGACATTTATTCCAAAACAGAAGCTTGTCCAAAAAAATAAAACATATTCTAATATTTGAATTTTCTGAAGCAGTAGCTGATCAGGGGGTCCAGTACCATCAGCTTTGAGCCCACAAATATATCAACATCGTTTCCATGGAAAAGATTTTTTTCTGACGTTAGCAAAAATTTGCTTTAGTTAGCGACAGAAAACGTATAACAAATATAATATATTAATATTTATAATTTCATAACGCCAGAGATTACCATCATATACAAAATATAGTCTTCGCATATAATTTAGCTTTCTATTGGTGAATGAATTTTTCTCTTTCTTTCTTTCTCAAGTCTTTTTATTGGTTTATCCGTGAAAGCGTCATAAACAAACTCGAGCAGTTTCGCATTTATAATATTAGTATGGATTTCTCAACAATTTGAGATAAAGGTTTGTAATTCGAATAAATTTCAAGCGAGTTATTAGACAAATTGTAATGTATAAAAACGCGTTTAAACGCGCGCCTTCGCTTGTTGAATTTGGATAGCAGTCAAAATAGTGTCCCGCTCACAATAACAATAATCTCGGAGTATATATATAAATATATTTTTTACATCAGATCCCCACAGGAGGCAAAGGCCCCAAGGAAAATAATTTCCCTCAGGGCCTATGTCATCTTATGGAATGCTGTGTGGAGCGTTTTTTTAAAGGATAGGAAGATGAAAAAGGTATGAGGGGTGGGTAGGAATGTGGAAGTCAGTGTGTCTAGGAGTGACGGACATAAGAATCTGGCTGGAGAGATCAAAAGACCTCTTCAACCAGTCTCTCTCAATCTGACCCCCACGCAGCAGGTGGGCACATTGGCCGCCAAGACCTTGACAAAACTAAACCCCAAGAATTCAGGCACCCATTGTATGATAAGTTACCAAACGTAACGGACCACTTGGGGCGACCTGTGGCAAAGATGTTGGTTATCCAATAAATGGTTTCCGGGGCGGCGGTACCCATACCCGCCTCCCCAAAAAACAAATTAATTGTTTTAAACTTTATAATTTCTTAAAAGAAACATATGATATTTTATAAGGAATTGCAACAGGTTTGAAAATAAAATCTATGGTTTCAGATTGTCATCTTAAAATATATATTTCTTCTTTCCGTGTGTATGTCACTGAACTCCTCCTAAACGGCTGGACCGATTTTGATGAAATTTTTTGTGTGGGTTCAAGGGATTCGAGAATGGTTTAGATTTGGTCCACTGGAAAATGTTCTTTTAATTATTTTTTTATTAATAAGAAGTTGTTGATTTTGAAATGTTTTACATTGGATCCGGCAGACTGCGCTACCATCGCAGTATCGAATATTCAATATTATTCTATTTTAATTTTAGTTTGTCCCGACAGTTGTGTACAGGACAACGTCTGTCGGGTCCGCTATAAATAAATAAAATAAATTGTGGAACATTCCAGAACACTCTCGAATGTTGTCCTGAGCGAAGCCGGGTAACCCAGCTATTTTATTCTAAATTTCTTTAATCTGTACCCACAACCATAAGTGGTGTTCTGTTTTGACCCACTAGGGGTATTACAAACAAACTAACACCAAGTTACAATGTAAATAATTTTTTTGAAAACAAACCGTCCTATTAAAAGCATAATAGAAAAAAGTCGAATTGAAACAAAAAAGAATAAAGTTATGAGATAACAGAAATATCTTTATTTTAATAATGATCCTAAATTAGGACAGATGCCAATTTTATTTTTCGTAATGTGGATTTAGTGCTCCCCAGAAACAAATTTCATAGAAATTGTTTCAAGATCTTAAAGATAAGCTCTTTCATCTTTTTATGTCGTAATTCCGGGTATATTTTCACAAAGAAATAAATTTCAATAAGCTATTGGGGACGAGCGTTCCTAAAAGATTACTTGTCACCAATATCGAAAAACATAATGCTTTTGCGTTTTATCGCTTTCTTAAGGAACATCATGCAACAGTGTGACGACATCGGATAAATATTAATTTCACAAGTAAGATCACTACGTAACTTTGAGCCGGTGAAAAAAATACTAAGGTATTATTTTATTTTTAACTTTTTTACCTACACAAAAGATAACGGATTAACCTAAAAAAGTACAAAAAATATAAACCAACCATCCAATAATGATGTACAACAATATGTAAACATAAAAATATAATATTATTATTTATTATTTTAACTTTATGAGTAAAACCTCAAACTGTAATATTTAATTAAATGAAGACATTATGAGCGAAACTCAAGCGAAAATCTGGAAACAGAAAAATCAGAAAAAGATATTGGCACCTATGGGACTCGAACCCAGGACCTCCCTACTTTCCGGGTTGGGGCTCTTATCCACTGAGCTAAGGTGTCGATATCCAATTCAGTCACTTTTAACTGTACCATACTTCGACTAAGAACCACCCATATTATCTTCATTTTTCTTAACGCATATTTTTATTGGCTGCCATCTTTATGAATGATTGCAAGATTCAACTCGAACTAAATGCAATATAGATGGTGTCTGGATAAATTATTATCCATTTTATTTAATGTGCGACATCTATTGACTCTTCTGCAAGTCTGGGATGAATATTATTATTTATTATTTTAACTTTATGAGTAAAACCTCAAACTGTAATATTTAATTAAATGAAGACATTATGAGCGAAACTCAATCGAAAATCTGGAAACAGAAAAATCAGAAAAAGATATTGGCACCTCTGGGACTCGAACTCAGGACCTCCCTACTTTCCGGGTTGGGAAAATATAATACTTAACAACGTAAAACAAAAAACAAGGAACAACAAACAAACCACGAGATAAATAAAGTGAATTCGGGTGAGATTAAAATAAATTGGCAAGTTCATTTATTACTTACTTTTATTTGCTTTTCCCCGCGGCTTCGCTCGCATGGTATTACGGGAAATTACTGTAGCGGTTGAACTTATCAATTATACCCCCTCCTCCCCACCCCCACCCCCTCCCGAATTCCATACATTCATTCCCTTACATTCAGTTTTCAAACATCTCGCCTGCCACCTAAATTTCATAAAGCTATAGCTCAAAGAAAAAAAGAATTATCCAATTTTGTTCATTCGTTCGGAATATATGCGCTTACAAACATTTCGGGTGTTTATTTTTAATTAAATATTTGAAAGTTTGTGAATATAATAAAAAATTACACTATTTATTCAGTTCATTTATTCAGTCTTTATAATCGTTACGAATTATATTTTTAATGTAGGAACTGACATTTATTCCAAAACAGAAGCTTGTCCAAAAAAATAAAACATATTCTAATATTTGAATTTTCTGAAGCAGTAGCAATCGTTTCCATGGAAACGATTTTTTTCTGACGTTAGCAAAAATTTGCTTTAGTTAGCGACAGAAAACGTATAACAAATATAATATATTAATATTTATAATTTCATTACGCCAGAGCTTACCATCATATACAAAATATAGTCTGCGCATATAATTTAGCTTTCTATTGATGAATGAATTTTTAAAGTCTTTATATTGTGTTATGCCTGAAAAGGTCATAAACAAACTCGAGCAGTTTCGCATTTATAATATTAATATGGAAGTATGGATTCTTCTAATAATGGCTACAATATATCACTATTTCTAATAATATTAGTAGGTGTTTACATAAACGTGACTGTGATTTCAATTTATCTATGAAGAGCACTTTTTCACGTAAACTTCACACGGGAAACCCGAGGAAAATCCTCAGGGCTTATGTCATATAAAGGGATGCCTTGTGCAGGGCCTTTTTGAGGGGGTAAGGAGTGATTGTTTTGAAAAGGAAAAATGTAAGATTGGTTGCTCAGTTTGTTCAGTAGAGAACTGGATCCAACCCTGCAACGGTGCAAGGCAATGAGTCGGCTGGAGAGGTCTGGGTTGGGTCTCCTTCAACCAGACTCTCTCGTTCCGGCCCGCCACCCAACAGGTGAATAGACGCATCTGCCGCCAAGATTTACACAAATTACAACCCGTGAACCCAGGCATCGCTGCTAAATCACCAAACGAAGCCTATGTGTCATTCAGAAAAAAATAAAATCCTGCACACCGATCTTATGAACAGTGTTAACAGGAAAATGCAAACCGGTTTCATCAAAACTATGCCTCCATCGTGGCAAACAAATCTATGAATATATATAATCAATGGAATAATCATCACCTATTCCAAAGTATTTCGAAATATTTCAAAATTGTTTGTCATTGTAATATTTTGCACATTTCTTCCTAGTTTGACAATGTAAACGAGGCTCCCCTAATACTAGCGATTATGTTCGCCATTTTTCCGAGGTTTACGTATTTTTACTGCGAACCGCATATTTCTCGTTGCCAAAAATGTTCTTGACTTGATTGATCATTTTTTGTACAATCTATCTTTTAAGGGCGAAGAGAACACAGATATTGTTGTAGAACCAAAAGCGAATACACATAACAAAAAGCTTTCAATATTTTCTAATAATATTTGAAAATAGTTCTAAATTTATTATCCTGCGTCCAGCAAGGTTATTTTCGATTTATTTATTTTATTTTTCTTTGTAAAATAAATTGCATTTAATATTACAAATATATCACAGTTACAATTATTTATTTAAGCCGTTCATTAATCGCTTGAACATTTTTTATGACAATAATAATTATGATTATGTTTATATTACTGTAATTGTATCCCCGAGAGATTTGGCAATAGTCAAATTTTATGCACGCGACCATTAACTAATTGATTTTTGTTGATTTAATTTGAATTCGATTTCATCAAAACGAAAAGTAAATTCTTAAATTGTTCAGATACAGTCAACACAAATTGTGCCAGACAGGGTGAGGCATACAAATTGTAGTAAGCTGGAGGTCCCGATCCACGGAGGCGCCAAATATAACTCCCTTCACCACGTATGGAGAGAGAACTGTGTTGGTGCTGTAGAGCTGGTCCGGTCTCTGTAGTGGTAGGTATTCCGTGGTCCAGTAGCGATGGTCAGTGAAGAAGAGAGGCGAGTGGATGGAAGATCGGAGATTGGAGTTGTTGTCGGGATGGGTTGTTCTTGTTGACTGACATGGACAGGGCCTTTAGCCTCTAATTATTTGGAAACGGTGGCAACGTTAGCACCCTACCGTTGATACGCCGTATGCCCCGGGGCACGATTTCGATTCCACAATGGGGTATTTCCACATTTTTTTTTTATTATTGAAAAAAATTAAGCAAAAAATTACGATGATAACGGAATTTTTATTTTATTTTTATGACGACGACTTAACTTTCTATAACGTTTTAAAATACGCCTTTTGAAAATGCCCCCAAAACGATGTTTTTGCCCCCGTTCACTCTGTGACGTCACAGGCGCCTCTCATCATGCGATCGCCGCCCGTAGGTGACTGTTGTGAGTTCGTAAGTTGTACTTGGTGTTATTTATTGACTTCCAGTTTGCTCGAATTATATCTTTATATTTATCCTATATTTTCCCACTTGCAAAACATGTATAGTTTGGTACACATGTTTACAAATACTACAAGAAAAACCCAAAATAAGATGTTTAAACGACCCTTTCTAAGGCGACAAAAAATGTCGACCGTGTACAAATGTTGGGCGTGCGTTTAATGTGTGCGCCGAAGGGTTCAATGACGCTAGGTCCTCGGAGCATCTTCTATTGAAATACCGGTAGAACAATCAACCAACATTGCAATCCGTTTGTTTGAGAGGGAAATCTATCGAACGGACCGCCCGTTTGTGCTTTCTGAATTTTCAAGTATTTTGGGACTCTAGACCAAAGGTGGCTGCCAAATTCAACAGGTGGACTTGCGATTTGTACAGGGTCAGCAGTTGTGTACTATCTGCAGTATATATTGGCCCTTAGTACAGTAAGAAGAAGAAGGAGGCTTCGATGGAGCCCCCGTGCCTTTTTTTTCAGATTTAAATTTTAAACTACAAAAAAAAAACCTTTCGTTTTTGACTATTTAAATTCATAATTTAAACGTGGAAACACCTTTATATACAGTCGTAAGATGGATATCTACACACTAATGACTGCCTCCGTGGTCGAGGGGTAAGGCTCTCGACTAGCAATCCCGGCGTTAATATGTATATAATACACAATATAAATTTTATAATAAACGTTTAAAAAATATTTTTTTTTATTTATTTTAAATCAAGACATACATTCCTGAGTTACGAATGATCTGACATTATGTGAAAATCTCCTACTACCACCACATAGGAAACAGGATAATGTTGCTTGTGTCGTGATGGAGAACCCAAACGCGATGCCAAATCAGCCACTGACCGGTCTTTGAATAAGTTTTTTTGCATTTCACAATTTATTCGTTTAAAATAATATGTACTATATTTGCGGCACATGAGAGTCCAGAGTGGACGATACTTTCAGTATCGCCCTGGTGTAAGACCACCTTTCAGAATTGAAACGTTGCTTCAAAGGCTTGAGCCGTGGTTAGTGACCAGATCTGCATAACCAGGTACTTCACCACCTTCCTCTACCGCATCTTCTTTCCTCCCCACTACCTTCAACCTCACAAAATATCCCAAATGGGATGCCATAGTCTCACTGGCTCCAGATGTTTGGGAGCAGTTGGGACTTTTGTGCGGTATTCACTTAAAATGAGGAAATTTACTTGTAGAATGGCTAAAGTTTTAAACATCATTTTATGACAGGGAAGTTATGTAACGAACTGACAATTGCTGTTTTGTTCCAATTTAATTTTAAAAGGGCCGGAATTAACTCTATTTTGTCAAAATATTGAAACCATTATATAACGTATATAATATGAGGGTTTGTGTAAATAAAATGTTTTCATTACCATATCGTCTTAGAATCCCGAAATTTAGGGCTTAGAAAATTACTGTTACTCATTGTAGCGTCTATTTTAGGTAAGTTGTCGGATTACGCCGTTAACAATACTACTGTCAGTCATTACAACTGGACAATATTATATAAAACTGTAGAAACAACACAATCATCTTAAATATGAAATAAAACCGTCTATAACCCCGAACAAGTCGAGAATGTTTAGATGTTTGATAGTAACACGGTGATAAACCTCGGAACGGCGACTCTAGTGACGTCATGTTGCGTACAAGCAGTCATGGGCCGTTTTCGTTTCGTTCCGTTTACGCGTATTTTGAAATCAATAATTATGAATGAAAATATTAAAATTAAACATTTTTAATGCGATAATCATGTTCAGAAAAATAATCTTTTAATCTTCCACATGTTTTTAGCGGTATACCTGGTTTGTGAAAATACCCCATTCGCGAACGAGTGCGCTCAACGACTGGGCTTTTTTTGACAACAACTCTCCCGGCCTGTTTGCTCTACCCCCTCTTCGACGATTTATTTATTGAACATTACAAACTTTGCAGTTTTACATAATTTTTTACAGAAACATACGCGGTTACGTCCAGCCGAGCCTTGGGATTACGTTACCCCTTCCGATACGGTCCCAAACGCTCCAACACGTCCGATGCAACAAATAAAATAGCTTTTTCTTCAAGGATAAATAAAGTCCTCGCACTACATAGGTGATTTTTTTTTTTCATAAGCTTCAATTCTTTTCCTCGGAGCAACACACAAGAATTCAATAATATACATTTATTATCACTGATGATATATTGTATAAACATTTAATCATATTATGCCATGATGTGGAGAAAACACGAGTAATGGAAGAAGGTAAAACCTTTTTCTGATTTAATTGACTATCGACAACTTAAAGTAATATGAGAGGAAACTTTTGAAACCTTTTGTCGTTATTTATTGCATGCAACCAACTATGCAGTATGATTTTTTTATAATCATTTTCGTTTATTATTTTAAACATTTAAAGAGTGTTAACAATTATTACATAAATAAAATTGTCATTGGCGTATGCATTGATATTAATCCTCCAATTAAAAATGTTGGAAAAGCACGCGTAAATCATAGTTTAGGCATTACTAGGTGTAAATGCTACTAGTGCGCAAGTGCGCAAGTTTCAAGTGCGCCCCACAGTTGAATTTGGCAGCCACCTCTGGCCTGGAGCTCCAAAATACTTGAAAAATACCCTCGACTCTGTGCAGAAACGGGCGGTCCGTTTGATAGATTCTCCCATCTTAACGAACGGGTTGCAATCTTTAGAGCACAGGCGTCGGGTGGGAATGCTATCCATGTTCTACCGGTATTTCAATGGAAGATGCTCTGAGGAACTAGCGTCATTGATCTCTTCGGCACCGGTGCATAGTCGGGAGACACGCCAAACGCGCGCCCAACATATGTACACGGTTGACATTTGTCACATGAGAACGGGTCGTTTTTTCGACTCGTTCTTGAGTTCAACAGCTCGGCTATGGAACGATTTGCCGGCGTCTGTGTTTTCTCCCTCCTACAACATGGGTCTCTTCAAGACCAATGTTCATTCCTTCCTCTCCTCAAAAAGACCCTCCACACAGCATCCCAGATGACATAGGCCCTGAGGGGAATTATTTTCCTCAAGGCTTCCTGTGTGGAGTTAAAGTAAAAAAAAAAAAAAAAGAAAGTCAAATAACAGAAATAATAAAAATCAAAATAAAATATATGACAAAGTAAATATACAGCACAGAGAGAGAAAATAAAGAAAGAAAATATATAATTAAAAGCATTTTAAAGCAATAAAACTGAAATGGAAAATTGTCATGGCAAAAAGAAATATTCTTCTATTTACCATGACTTTACGTTAGCTTTTAAAATTAGCACATGTCATGTTCTTTAAAATATACGAGGTAAAGTTTTCTTTATCGTCACATTCTGCGGCATTTTTATTTCATAGCTTTTTTAAATTAAAATATTTAGATAAGCCTAGCATAATATATCCACCAGTCGGCCCTAATCAAATTACCAAAATATATCAAGGATTACAATAACTGAATTCAATACTCAAAGCAACCAAACAAATAATTCTTTTATATTTTATCCACCAAGACTATAGCAGGACTACGACAACAAATGAAAATCATTTCTGTCTCCAATTTTTCGATCGCCACAAACTTGGACCGTTTTTTCCAATATTATTTTAATGCCTTATTACATTTATTTGTGATTACGTTTCTAAAGCTTGTCGTTTTTCTTGGAGAAATTCTATACACGCACTTGAGCCGCGTTGAAAAAGGCGCGAGACGTGGCATCACCGGCCGACAAAATTACGCTGACCAATAGCGTGGTGGAAATAAATTGAACGATCTACACGGAGTGCGGTTTAATCCTGGAATAGGCGCAGTCGAAACTATATTGGATTTATCCTTACGTGACCACGGAAAGAAAACACATATAAATAACCAGCTTGTTGTAAGCGTGGAAAATTACAAAAAACTGAAGTTTGTAAAATTTGTAAGGAGAAGTAAAAAAGTTTTATTTTTGGATGTGTTTTTTTTTTACCATAATCTTGCACACCCCATAAAAAAATTAAAATAAATATTTGAACCCTTCGTGCCTAGACCAAAAAATATCATATCATCAAATATTCCCGCTTGACAATCAATTTCCAATATATTCGCAAAGAAATACTATTTATCAAAGCAGTTAAATTTTAAGTTTTCCACCTTAAACTTGTCACTATCTTTTTTTGTTTTATGTAAAAACTAGCTTTTACCCGCGGCTGCGCTCGCATGGTATTAGGGAGAAATTACTGTAGCGCTTGTGCTTATCAATTATCCCCCCTCACCCTCCCATCCTACTATCCCCTCCCCTCCCTCCTCACCCCATCCCTCTCCCGCATTCCATATGTTCGTTCCCGGTACATTCAGTTTTCAAAGAACTCGCGTGCCACCTAAATATCATAATGCAAGAGCTCAAAGAAAAAAAGAATTATCTTATTTGATGCAGTCGTTCGGCAGTTATGCGCATACAAACATTTCGGAGATTCATTTTTATTTAAATACATCAACATCATTTCCACGGTAACCATTTGTTTTCTGACAAAAGCAATAACTCGCTTTTGTTGGCATTAATAAATATAATATATTAATTTACTATACGTATTCTATACGTAAACTTTTTCCAAAACTACCTTTGGACAAAAACACTTCAAATACATAGCTTGCAAACTATACAATACTCTACCAGCTACGATCAAACAAACTGAATCCTTGACAAAATTCAAACAAGATGTAAAGAAATGGGTTATAAGTATTGGACGCCACACTAATGCAAATATCTGTAAAATAAATCATACATAGACAGAAAACAATTTGCACACGACCTAAACCATATAAAATAAATAAAATAAAAAATAGAATTACGTCAAATTTAATTCCATAAATAGATTTGACAGGATTTACTATATTCTGTACATCATTTCTTCCTTCAGTAAATGTTAACTCTCTTTCAAATATATACCCACACCTCCAAACACCTTTTTATTATTATTGTACTCAAATGAATACGTAGCATTTATATTCTTTATAAATACCAAATATGTTCTTAAATATATTAATTTATGTACCTCTATGCCTGCCTCGACACAAGTATATCCTAGTGAGACAGGCATTGACAAAAACCTAATGTAAACATACCGTTTATAGATCAATAAATAAATAAATAAAAAATATTTAAATTCATAACGCCAGAGCTTGCCATTGTAAACAACCTATATTACTCGCATATAATGTAGCTTTCTATTGGTGAAATAATGTAATAAAAACGAGATAAAACGAGTTTTATGAAGTCGGGTCATTTGGAGACAGATACATTTAAAGACCCTACGTGACCTGGTGAAAAAACCACAAATAATCTATTTTAGCTCATACCTAATGACTTTTTTTTGTTTGATTTTTTTTTTTTTTTTTTACATTAACTCCACACAGGAGGCCCTGAGGAAAAAATAATTTCCCTCAGGGCCTATGTCATCTTTGAGGATGCTGTGTGGAGGGTGTTTTTGAGGAGAGGAAGGAGTGAACATGGGTTTTGAAGAGACCCATATTGTAGGAAGGAGGAAACACAGAGGCCGGCAAATCGTTCCACAGCCGAGCTGTTGAACTCAAGAACGAGTCGTAGAAACGACCCGTTCTCATGTGACTAATGTCAACCGTGTACAAATGTTGAGCGCGCGTTTGGCGTGTTTCCCGACTATGCACCGGTGCCGAGGGGATCAATGACGCTAGTTCCTCGGAGCATCTTCCATTGTAATACCGGTAGAACAAGGACAGCATTCCCACCTGGCGCCTGTGCTCTAAAGATTGCAATCCGTTAGGTTAGGAGAATCTATCAAACGGACCGCCCGTTTCTGCACAAAGTCAAGAGTTTTTTTCAGGTATTTTGGGGCTCCAGACCAGAGGTGGCTGCCAAATTCAACCGTGGGGCGCACTTGCGATTTGTACAGGGCTAGCAGTTGTGTACTATTAAAGTATCTGCGTGCCCTGTACAGTATGCCCAGTTTCTGAGAGGCTAACTTAACTCTGGCCTCGATGGAGCCCCCGTACCTGAGCTGGTCACTTAGAGTTACACCAAGCATATCAATGGAAGGCCTGTTCGGGAGAATGCTTCCGTTGAAGGAGACTAGATTATCATTTCGATCCCTTTTAGACGTGATCAGACATGATTGGGTCTTTGAAACATTAAATTCGACGAGGTTATTCTTACCCCAAGAGGAAACACTCTCGAGGTAACCGTCCATTCTTTGTTTCAAAGCCCTCCGAGCCATTGGGGTTTGTGAGCCCTTTGGAGGTTTGTCAAACAAAAAGCTATCATGGACAGTACTGTCATCCGCGTAGCAATGAATCGGTGCACAAGTCAAGAGGTCATTGATGTGCAACAAAAACAAAGTCGGAGACAGAACCGATCCCTGTGGGACGCCAGCATTTATCGAATGCGAGGAAGAGGTGAAACCATCAGCAACCGCCTGAATCGACCTCTCCCTCAAAAAGTCGGCAATCCACATACACAAGGATGCGGGAAGTCCGTAAGAAGGCAGTTTGTTGACAAGCCCTCGGTGCCAAACCCGGTCAAAGGCCTTGGAAATATCCAGTGAAACCGTTTGGGTTTCACCAAAACGTTCCAGGCACCGCCCCCAAACATGCGTCACATACGCGAGAAGATCACCGCACGAGCGGTTCCGCCGGAATCCGTATTGACGGTCGTTAATAATTTTGTTCTTCTCGAGGTATGTGAGCAGTTTGTCGTTGATCACACGTTCCATCACTTTTGACAGAACAGATGTGATCGCTATGGGGCGGTAGTTGGCCGGGATACATAAGAAAAAAAATTGGCGGCTCTGATATAATTTCAATCAACAAAAATATACAAAGCATAAAAGACACAACAGAGTTGCTACGTTTTAAAAGCCGCTTCGTATTTAATCTTACTAAAAATGTCACTATCTCACTATCTCGTAGAATTATGAAGATAATATGCCATAATAATACATTAGCCAACCATTATTACGGGATGATCTTCCAGATCACTATGAAAAACAAAACGTTCTGACTGACACATGAAAAGATGAATTGCCAAAACGTCACGGAAAGACGTGAATTGAACAACGTGTACCGGAGTGCTGGAGCGGCGGCAAAACCTTAAACACGGCCTGAACACGGCCTGAAACACGGCCTGGAACACCTTCCATCCCCCGAGCTCGAAGCCTCCCCGCAGGCTGTTTGCTACAGGCTACACGCTGTAGGTGGTGGCTGTAAGGTTCTGCTTCAGCTTTATTGCCATCCCCGAGGGCCTCGTCAACGTCTTTTGCATGCGCGATCCCCGTTAAATTTTTAATCAGAAAATTTATGATGAAAAATAAAGTTAAAATAATTATTAGTCAATAAAATTAAAAAAAATTGTAACTTTATTTTTATACAGGTATAATTCAACCACATTTATAATAATTATATTTTCTGGCAGATTCATTTTTTACATTTGCTCCACATTAGGCACAGAGCAGAGGAAAATACTTTGCCTCAGGATCTATGTCACCTTTAGGGATGCTATGTGTACGGTCTTTTGAGGAAAGGAAGGAGATAAAGTTCTGGGATGGAAAAAAGTGTGACAGGTGGGTAGGAATCTGGGGGTCTCCAGGAGTAACGGAAGTATAAATCTTTCCCTCCCGGTTTGTTAGCGAAAATTCTTGAATTTCTGGATCAACAATTTCAGTTCACAGCGTAGACGGGACGCCATATTGTTGGTTCCTTCTTCCATAGGAATATCTGGTTGTTGAAAGTCGGTCAAAGATGCTTATAATAAAGAGGAAATTATACAATAATGCAAGTATTTATTATGCGTCCGAAATTTTTGACAAATAATGTAAAAAGAATCTGTTTTCTTTCTTATGTTTTTATCACAATAATCATTACACTGCTTTATCAGTTGGATGTTGGTGCCTTAAAAGTTGTAAAAATAAAATACAAATTAATACAATTGAAATATGCGTGCTGCCGTGCGATTATGTATCTTTTGTCGATTCCATACGTAATCGACTGTAATATTTGTGACAAATATGGAAAAATCAAGTAGCCATAGAAAATATTATATGGCTGTTATTTGCTTTTTCTATGTTTGATGTCAGATTTAGGGATTTCAGTTGTCTCATATTTTAGTATAGATCGTAAAATGAATAATTGTAAGTATAAATGATTATTTATTCATTTAATGTACGTTTTATGTATACTGTGGTAATATGCAGGTACCACTTCAAAGGAATGAAGCTGGCTGGAATCTGCCTACGATATGGAAAAGGCGATTGACAGCCATAGAAAATCACACAAATTTGACGGTCATTCCGTATCCACAAAAGATACAGAATCGCTCTTCAGAAGTCTTAAGACATAGAATAAATAACAACACTGGAATTACGATGTGAGCGAAATTCATAATCCAAAATCTGGCTAATCGGCCGCTAAATTTCCAATGCAAAACTGTGTTTTATCACCATCGTGAAATTCGAACGGGATGGCAATATATGATGTGAGGAAAATACAAGTAAGAAAGAGCCCTCGCTAAATAGGTTAAAACCAAAATGAATGAAATCAGTTTTCCAAAGTTGTAGACTCTTTCAGTAAGACCATTATTCAGAATCGAAACGTTGATTGAAATAGTATTTTCCGTGTTTTGTGACCAGATCTGAATAGCCAAATACTGCCCTACCTTTCTCTTCCCCATCTCTTTTCCTCGCCCACTATCTTCAAAACACAACTTACCCCAATCGGGGATGTCATAGTCTCTCTGGTTCCAGACGGTTGGGAGCAGTTGTGCGGTAACTGTTTAATTGGTTGTGCGGTAGCTGGTAATTTTTTTTTTGAACATGGCAACAATGGTTTTCAATCAAATCTGTGTGCATGGAAGGCATTTATTTTACCCATTATTCAACATCATATAAATGTATTTAATTCTATAGTTCGTATTCCAAGAGCAATATCTTTATTTTTTTAATGGTAGTTTTCTTTTAAGTCCAGCCTCCTGTTAAAGTCGTCACGTCACAATCACGTGGTGTAGTGGAACGTGGAACAGACGTAATTCCACTCCCCCCTCACTTATCCCTTGGGGGCAATTTATAATGAGAGGACAATTTTCCAGTTCAGATGAAACCCGAGTCACCTTGAATTAGGATCTGTTTTCCCAGAAATACAACAGTTTGATGTGTATTTATCATACTAATAAACCTTGGAGGAAAAAAAACACTGAGAAGTTAAATGTGTTTGCTTTGCTCCGAACTCTTGAAATTTCAACCTTGTGTGGTCAATAGTCATAATTGAATAAAAACTCTTTTTTTTTAATTATTCCTTAATTTTTTTGACATAATACCAGTAGTCAACTTCTCGAAACTACATCACGGTAACGACTGCAAGGAACGGTTGTTTCACAGAATTTGAACAATTAATCAAATTCCAAAATTAATTTTTCAGTTCCGTGGAAGTTTTTCAATTCTATTCAAGTTCTGTTATTATTTCAATTCTGTAAAATAAACATAACTTGAAAATTAACTTAGAAATTTTGTTAATTATTCAAATTTCACGTATCAACTGGCTCTTAGAATAACTGCAAAATCATTCACGAAGTCTACCATTTCAGTCCTTTGACTTTATTTATTTTATGAAAAAGATTGAAAGATATATTGTGGTAGCAAAATCTAGTCTAATGCAATCCGTGGGTTAGGTTAGGTTAGGTTAGGTTAGGTTAGGTTAGGTTAGGTTCGGTTAGGTTAGGTTGGGTTAGGTTAGGTTAGCTTCGGTCGTGCAAGGTTTTTTGACATTAGTGTGGAAAACAATCCCTCTGGCCTGTATCATCTTTGTGAATGCTGTGTGGAGGGACCTTTATTGAAAGGAGGGAAAGAAAGCTCTGGGAAGAAAAACGATGCGAGGGGTGAATAGGAATCTGGAGGGTCCATGGGACTTGGAGTGACGGACGAATAAATCCACCCTCCCACTGCGGTGCAAGATGATGGGTCGAGAGAATCCAGCGGGAGAGGTCATAAGTTCTCTCTCAACCAGTCTCTCCATTCCGGCCCACCACGCAGCAAACATAGACAAATCTCACCCCATGAACTCGGGCTACGTCACCAAATAACGACTTGGGGCGACCTACGGCAGGGTTATCCAATAAATGGTTCCCGGGGTGACGATACCCGCTTCCCAAATTGAATTTAGGTTAGAGTTAGATTTGGTTAGGTTAGGTATGCACTAACAAATGTTAATATTTTATATCCATTACAATAATTATAGACTTCGTAAGTGATTTTGCAAATAGCAGTGCTACTCTATTACTAGCAGTCATCATCGTGACTAAAATGGTTTTAGGCTTTGAAAATACGCTTATAGGCTGCAATCAGTAAGGTGAAGATAGCCCTGATGATAATCAACTTCTGATAGAAGAGGGCACTAGAAGAAGAACTGAATGTAAAATCTTATATTCAGTACAACACACTTTTTAAATGCAACACACTCAATCTCACAAACCTTCCAAACTCTGATAATATAATTAAAAAAATCTTTATTGTTAAAAGTAAAAATTTCCTTTATTTTCAAACTAAATGAAATTGGTGCATCTAAATCTTGGGGACTGTGGTATTGTGGACACTCCCTGTTCCGCGATACTACAACTGTTTCAAATGTCGCATAATTAATTGCCGGGGAGGGGCGCCAAATAAGAACTTTGAGGTCTGGAGGCCAAAAATTTAGGACACCAGACCTGAATTACAATTCACTGCACCGTTTGCCTTTCGGTGGTGAAGGGTTCTCTCAGGAATGTCGCTAATTGGTGGGTTTGTAATTACATAATTAGGTGTGGAATTACATAACCTAAACGGCCGTACAACCAAAGTTGATATACTTATATCTGCAGGCGTCTTGAGTGAAAACCCGCTATACAAATATTTTTACTAACTAACTTACTAACTTTAATTGGCTATTTAAAAATATTAAACATAATATTAAAAGAGCAATTTCATCATGCGGTTTTATTGTTTATTTGTGAATAATGAGTTGGAACAATTGTATTTATTTGATGCAATATTTTGCATTTCAAAGTATAATCCAGTAATGTTGGCCTCACTTGGTGGCTTACCCGTGCTGAGGCCCCCATTTTATAATACAAGTATTTTTATTTTTTTTAAACATGTCAAATTTTGGTAAAAAAAAATATAATGTTGGTGACTATAAAAACATAAAAAATTATGATAAATTTAAACTAAAGATAAAAGTTATATCAAAGTAAAATTTAAAATTTATAATTAAATTTTTAAAAAATCAGCAAGTATTACGTGTTGTGTGTTAGTGAGTGATGTGTGTTTTATATTGTTTTTGTGTGTTGCGTGTTATTCTTTTCATATGTTTTATTCTTTCGTGTTATGAAATTTTGTCATATATATTATCTTTTATAATATTGTATTTTTTGTTCTTTGATCCATTTTGTAATTTTGTGCCTGAATTTATTTTTAAATTTATTAAAAGGGCATTAGCCATTGGTCGGTGGTTGGGTTGGCATTACGTCTGATTCACCCATGCAGGAGTCGTGAGTTTAATTCGTCGACTGATCAAGTCCTCCATCACGACACAAGCAACATTTCCTGCTTACTTTGATGCTAGTAAGAGGTTTCAAATATTTATTTTATTTTATCTATTTATGCATTAACGCCTTGAAGGCTTTTACATGTATACATTATTTTAAGTAAGCTGTTATGTAGTTTGATAAAAAGTGTAAATCTATTAACATTATAAACAGAATTTGAAAGATATAAGTAAGTACAATACGAGTAGGTGTGTACTTTGATTATTACGTAAAGTTGTACAGAGGAGTTCAATAAGTCTAAGTTATTATGAATTAAAAAAGTGTGAAAGTAGTTCCAGAGCAATGTGAAGTAAATTTGTTGATATTATTATAAACATTAGCGTGTTTAGCAGTAAAACAAGTTTGTTCCAGAACGAAGCTAAATTAATACAGTCGTTAACGGTGCACATGATACAAAATATGACAGACATAAGTGGGTACAATAAGAGTATTTTAAGTATTTTATTTATTTTATTTCTTATCAAAATACATTAACATTACAAGAAGCTTTTGACTGTCCAACTAGGAAGGACTCCCGTTCTAGGACAGTCAAATTGACAGGTCGCTATTTTTTATATGATTGAATACGAATTCCCAAGTTTTTTTTTTTTACAGTTAATACCGCACAAGAGTCCCAACTACTCCCGTCTGGAGCCAGTGAGACTATGGCATCCCCAATTGGGGTATGTTGTGAGGCTGAAGGTAGTGGGGAGGGGAAGGAGATAGGGAAGAGGAAGGTGGGGAAGTACCTGGTTATTCAGATCTGGTCACTAAGCACGGCTAAAGCCATTTCAAGCAACGTTTCAATTCTGAATGGTGGTCTTACACCAGGGCGATACTGATAGTATCTTCCACTCTGGAACGTGCCGCAAATATACTATATATTATTTTAAATGAATAAATTGTGAAATAACACAAATTAATCAAATAAAATTTATTTGCGCACGCCGGGTTCGAACCCGCGACCTTCGGATTGTGAGTCGAGAGTCTTGCGTCGGGACCACGGAGGCCATCATAGTAAGGAGTAATTGCATAGACAGTATGTGAGTACTAGGAATATGCAGAAGGATTACATTTAAGAGTAACATTGCTATGTGGTTAGGTAATTGTAAGATAGAGCGGAGTATTGTAGGATGCCTGTGGTAAAAATAATTAGTAGTGGGATTAACAGTTATTACAATGGTTATGCTGATACAAGAGAAAACCACCAGAGTATGTAGTTACATTGTCGTGAAAAGTTGTACAAAAGAGATTGATAATTTAGTTTACAATATCAGAGCGTAATAAAGAGGATATTTTTTAAATTATAAATTTGGTTTTCACACATTAATCAGTAATATTTAAGGTTATTCGTAATCCGGGATTTTTTTATGAGAATACTTCACAAGAGTCTCAGCTGCTCCTGTCTGAAGAAAGTGAGACTATGGCATCCCCAATTGGGGTATGATGTGTGGCTGAAAGTAGTAAAGATGGAAAACACATGATGAAGAGAAAGATGGGTAAGTATCTGACTATTCAGATCTGGTCACCAAACACAGCTAAAAACATTTCAAGCAAAATCTCAATTCTGAATGTTGGTCTTACACCAGGGCGATACTGAGAGTATATTCTACTTAGGAACGTGTCGCAAATATACTTTATATTATTTTAATTGAATTAATTGTGAAATAACACGAATTAATATTTTTTTTTGCACACGCCGGGATTCGATCCCGTAACCTTCGGATTGCGACTCAAGAGTCTTACCTCTCGTTTACGGAGGCCGTCAAATGTGTTTTATTAAATAAAATTCATCGGAAATGTTTTATATAATAGAAATTAAAAAAATCGTGATAAAGTGAACGTATAAAAAACATCTTACCTCTTCTAAATCGAAAGCTTGTAAATAAAAACGAGCAAAAGGTTCAGAATTCCAGGCACCTATAGTCTTGTTCTTGAATTCATTGTGAAACTTTACATTTCCTCCAAATGGTAACTACGCAAGGAAAAACAAAAACTTTTTAACTTCGTAAAATGTTTTCAAAAAGCCTACGATATTTTTCCAGGCAAAGTTCCTTCCCGAACTTACGTTTCCCTACTCACAAATTAACTTAAACTACTTGAGATTGCATAAACACAAACAAATTATTTGATAAATTAGATTGCCCGGGCTAACTTCTTCAAGTTATTCATCGAAACGTGTACGAGTAACTGTAACGAGTACGAGTATACATCTAATATTAAGGTTTCAAAACATTATCTCAGAAGGATCCCTTTCAGCTAGGGCATTAGAACTCGCTCCGAGTTTTAATTTATTTATTTATTTATACTGGGTTTCACAGATGTTCGCAATTACGTGAGAATTATCCAGAAATAAAAACTCAGTTATTACACAATTACAAAAATCTTCAATTACATACAATTGAATACAGAACAATCAAAAAACAAAAACATCACAAATAAAAATACAAAATTATATACAAGCTCACTTAAGTAACACATTATAAGCTATAATTAATAATTATATACTTGTACAAATGTGGTTTAGAGTTTATGAAAACCATCTGAATAAAGTAAAAAAAGCAATTTATTTTTTAGATTAGGTATTTTTCATGGAATATTATTTATTTTATTTTATTTATTACTTTGAAAAAGAGTTACAAATTATCATTTTTTGTTATACAGACTCCCAAGGTATTATTACACTTGCTCTGAGTTCTACGGACTACAATTTATTATATTACATTCTTTTGTGGTGATTTGAACCTCTAATGTAAAATAAAAAAAGTTTTTTTTTGTGTAAATACCTCGCATCAGTTTCAGCTGCTTCCGTCTGAAACCAGTATGATCACAAATAAGGGTTCGTTGTGAGGCAAAAGTAGTGGAGAAGGAAAAGAGATGGGAAAAGGAAGGCGGGAAATCCTGGCTAGATAGATATGCCACCAAACGCGGCAAAAGCTATTTCAAGCTACGTTTCAATTCTGAATGGTGGTCTTACGCCAGAGCAATACTGAGAGTATATTCCTCGGAGCGTGCCGCTAATATACTAAATATTATTTTAATTGAAATAATTGTGAAATAACACAAATTAATCACATAAAATTTATTTGCGCACGCTGGGATTCGATCCCGCGACCTTTGGATTGCGACTCAAGATCCTTAACTCTCGACCACGGATGGCGTCAAGCCGATCGTAGTATATTGCTTTTGATGATTGTATTATGTTTTTGGTTCGTGTATAATTCAATTTGGGAGGCAGGAATGGGTACCGCCACCCCGAGAACCTTTATTGGATAACCAACACCTCTGTCATAGGTCACCCCAAGTGGTTCGCTACGTTTGGTGATTTAGCAGGGGTGCCCGGGTTCGTGGGGTGAGGTTTGTCTAAGTCTTGGAGGCGGATGACCAGAACACACTGAACCTCAGATTCCTACCCAACCCGTAAACCCTTTTCCTTCCCAGAACTCTCTTTCCCTTCCTTTCCTTAAAAAACCCTCCACACACCATCTCCAGGGCCTCCTGTATGGAGCTCATGTAAAAAAAAAAAATATGTCATTTATTATTTTTGTGTGTGTGTGTGTTTTTTTTTTAAATCTCTTCTTGTTGACTTGACATGATCCAATTTTTATTGGTGTTTGAAAGATAGATTGTTTCATTTGTGTTTTTATTGCAACTGGAATAATGATCCACAAATGTTGGTCCCATGTAGTGCTGTGTCCTTTGTTCGAACGTAGCATTCATTGCGGGTATTGATATATTTTGTGAATGTATAGTTCTGATTATTCTATATGTTTCTGTGGAATTTTTATGACATTTGAAAACATCCCTTCCATCCCCTCCTTTATTTTTACCTAATGTACTGCCGATAGCTCCGTTCTCTTTCTCGCACCTATATAAAAAATGGAGATTACTCGTAAGATTAGTAGATAGAGTAAGGCTCTCAACCGAAGGACAGCATATGTTTTCGTTTATTAATTTATACGATTAATAAGTATACTAATAGGTGTTACATAAAATAAAATAATCCTACTTTAAACCACAAAATAATACAGAAGAGAGCTTAAACCGTGATTTGACTTTCTGATTTTTGCCATCATAAAAAGGACCGAAAATGGAAAGAGTTTTCAACCACCGAAATACTTAATTCGTAGCACTGACTCTGGACATCCAGACCATTCGAATTAGATGAACCCGGAGAAGAAGAATGTAAAACCATTGGAAAAATATATACAATTAGATAGGAAGCTATTTAGTTTTTTCATAATTTAAGCTACGTTGCGTGGTCACCATATTATATTTATCATGTGGTTAAAAATATTTCCGTCATGCAGTGGTCGACATCAATAATAAAACAAATATAACTTGGGCATTTGGACCTCTTCAATTTCTGGTCAGTTTGCGTTAAGCTTGAAGCGTGATCATGTAATATAATATTCTATAGTCTGCACTGAACCGCATCGCAATCACATAGGCCCGAGCAACTTTGTTTTTGTTTTATTCTATATTCTTAACTGCGTTAATAAGTTCACTTCATCGTGTTATTTTCACAAAATTATTACTACATAGTGCCGATATAATAAAACGTTATACTTTAACTGCTACTAACCTAATGTACAATACTGCCGCCATGGATGTGGAACCACAACCAGCATTCTCCTTGAGAACCTAAAGGACAATGCAATGTTTTTACTTGCTACGGCATGATAACGCTTTATCTAGACGAACTTTATGCGAACACAACAGCAAGATTCTCTTAGTAAGGTGTTCTCAAAACACTACTACTACCACCTAACCAACCCCTGATTATTAACATTTTTTGTATAACTGATACTTATTATGTAAACTATATGTGCGAGAATAGAAAATTTTAAAAATGAAATAAAATAAATAACTTTATATTCACCACTATTTAATCAAATAAATCACACGTTTCGAAACTAATGGTTTCTTAGTTAAGATAAAATTAAAAAATAACAATAGAAATAACCACAAGCTTAATAGAAGAAACCATAAGTTTTGGAACATTTTGATCAAGTGAGTGGTGTATACAAAGTAATTTGTTTTTATTTAATTAAAATAAAAGATTAGATCGCGTCTTAATGGTAGCTTTTATGACGAGTTGAAACGGTCTTGAAATAATTCTACCTGCGTTTTGATTTTTATATCAAAGTGTTTGAATGTTTTAACGAAAAACCTCCGTTGGAAAACTGCCGCAGTTACCAAAATTCAACGTTTCACTTAATAAACTTGGTCCGTTATTGTCTGCCGTCCCTGAAACGAAACAATCCCGGCTTCCAGTGTCGAAACGACGCGACGCCCGCCGCCGCGACGTACAGAAAATGGAGCGTTCTCATGCGCCGTGCGACTTCCGCTTCACGTCCGACCATTTAATTCCACGGAGGAAATTCAAAAAAGTCGGGAAACTCGCGAAAATGGGCTCAACAAAGCGAGAATACTTTACTTCTGTATTTTACAAGTGTTCTGTTAATTCCGACCTGTATCTGGGGTCGATTGGAGGGAACGAGTCCCACAGCTAGAATGAATAAATAATTTAAATACCTACTCGTTAAGAATTACAGTCAAAACGCTTTGTGTAAATCTGTGAAACACGTTTAATTTATATTTCCTTGTGAATATTAATAACATCTCAAAGTAATAACTGCTTTGTGATGTGACATCATAATTTTAAATGAAAGATTACTTTTAAATAATTTTTTAATGTTGTAACCCCTCAAATAAATAGAATTTATATATTATGTTTAATATAATGTATCATTGAAGAAGAAGATAATAATACTAATAAAACCAAAAAGAAAAATGAAAAGGTAACGGTCGCAACTGAGACTCGAACCCAGAATCTCTTGTCCAACCGGCACACAACGTCTTAACCATCTCGGCCATCGAGACCTATGTTATTTTTGTCGAGTTGATTAATACCCAACCGTAGTGAAAAATTATTTTTGTAATCAAAAGGCATATTCAATATCTAGAACGGATATGAGCTATTTTATATATTTTTGCTTTAAATTATAAGATATAGGCCATAATAGATTTTAGTGTTTCATGATTTTAGAGGCAACTTGGGCAATTATTTGTGAGTAAATGAAAAACAATAAAAAAGTAATTTTACTGTATTTATCATAATGAAATATAAAATAAGAAATAAAAATGAAGAAAAACATCATTTTGATAGATGTAAATTTAAAATACAAATTACCTATTTACGGCGGAACAAAAATTTGTCGTTTATACATTAAAATTACTACCCAAAAAATGCATTTTTAACAATGTTTTATTTTATATTTTATTTTTCATTGTATTTGTATAATAAACAAAGTATTTTTTTTTTTATATTAATCTTTTTATTTTTTTTTGTCTTGTAATGTTTCATGTTTCATTAAGATTTATAAAAATTTTAAAAAATTTAAAAAAAATTTAAAAAGAAAGACAAAAATTCCAGGGTTACGAATAACCCAACAATGTTTAAAAATCTCCTGCTTCCACCACAGTTCGCCGAAAATGTTGCTTGTGTTGTGATGGAGGACTTAGCCAGCCGAGGAATCAAAGACGCGACGCCCGGATGGGACGGACCTAAACCCGTCCAACCACTGACCATTCAAAGACTGACCGGTAAAAGTATTATCTTCTTCTTAAAGATGACATTTTCCATCACTTATATTTTAATACTACTTATTACCGACTACCGTACGTAAGTTTCACTACTACCATAACTTCCTCGGAGCTTAAAATACTCGACGATGCAATAGAGTTTGCGGAAGGGAAACTGTTTAATAATAAACTCTTAATTTAATAATATTCACTCACTTGCAGTATATGCCATTAGAGCATATATATACGTCGTCTCAAATCAGTTTCAGCGATCTTCTTAGGTAGGGCTGACGTCAAGAAGTTGGAGTAGTTTCAATTAGCTTACCTGGAATAAAGAAAAAGTATAGTTAGAGTTTCAATAATTTTCGACAACATTATAAATCAATTTTTATGAAGCTATTTACGAGGCTGCGTCGAAATATTATGTTTTATGCTATAAAACCACTCGCGCCACGTAGTGCTATAATTGTCATACACATTTTTTTCTTCGAAAAAAATAAGTTTTCTATACTTACATACGTTTATTTTAAAATAATATAAACTTTTTGCGAATTGAAAACACTTTCTTTTTTACTTTAAAAGATTACCTTACATACCCGGTATGATTTTAAAATCGTGTAAAATAGAGAACCGCTAAATAGATATGATTTAAGATGTTTATGGCCAAAAGTTTTATAGTTAGGTATATGCTGTGTTGCACTATCTTCTTCTCTAGCCAGCGTGTCGGACGATTTCGGTAATGATACATATTACAACACTCTCGACCATGTAAACTCGGCCACCCTAAAAAATCGGCAATTGTCGAACATTCAATTGAATCCTGCCATTACTTTGAATTTTTTTGTGAAGTCATGGGAAGACCCAAATCACATGTAGCACGTCTAATTACGGAGGCAATTGAAATTCACGAAAATTCCATTAATATTAATAGAAACGACGGACTAAGGCGTAACAGCTCTTGGTATCCGGTAATTGACGGCTACACTAAAACCAAACGCAGTAAACCATTTTAAAATATACTGTGATACCAGCTCGCAGAGGATTGAAGCTGGCAACAAGATATCGTATCTACACACATATACACAAACTATATCACTACCGATTACTCCGCCGTGATGGACACTGTAACGCTGTCCGAAACGTTGGCTAAATAAGTAGGTAGCGCAACCGCTAAATAATTAACCCGGTCAAGGTTTGCCATTTTTTTTAAATAATTATTTCTTCTTCAAACACAGCAAATTTATTTTGTGTCACTATTTTAATTCAAAATAAAAAATAAAATCTTTAAATTTTGAATAATAATTATTTGTTTTCATCACGAAAAAGATAAAATAAAAATAATCTTTAAAATATGTAATTTTTTTAAATAAAATACCTTTTGTGTCTCATGTGAGGTGGCAAATATTGTTTCCATAAAAAAATCATCGGTAAGCTATTTAAAAACATCAGCATTTTTGCATTAAAAAATTTTAAATTTTTAAATACAGAAAATAACCATTTGATTAACCAGAGTCTTTCATCTGCTTTCAAAAAGAGTATTTTATTTTGGAAAACAGCGAATCCATTTGAAATTGAATATTTGGTTCGAGCGGGATCAAATATTCAAGCGGGAATATTTGATGATATGACTGTATTTTGTCCGGCCGAGGGTTAAACAAGCGTACTCTGTTGTCCGCTCTAGTGAGGTTATATATTTTATCGTCAAATTGGTGTGCAGCGTATTGAGGAAGAAACTACCCTAAATGCAGTTTGTTAACAAGTGCATTGCGTTTTATTTATACAGCCTGTTTCCAGAATTACAATTCGGATATTATGTCGGTTCAGTTTGGCAGTTGAATCAGATTCTAGGAAACGCTTGTGTTGCCAAGTTAATGCTATATTTACATGCGTTTGCTTACATTTCACAAGGTTAACAATGGGGTGATCTCACTTCTTTTGAATGGTCCGAGTCCTTTCAAAAACTAACCCACTGAACCAAAGTTGCACGCAATCTTATTTTTCCGCTTGCGACACGCACATGCTTTCAAAAACAACAATTTTTATCACCCAATGATGTTACCAGTAATTTAACAAAATAATTCATTTTTCATTGCTAAAAAGATAGCTAAAAAATTCACTCTAGTACAGATAATATCGTGGGGTACTTACCACAACTAGGTAACTGAGAAATCAACTTTCTTGGGAAATTTAATTAGGTTATCATTCTGATAAATCGGTTGATGCATATTTATACCAATAAATATTGAAAACATAGATTAATGTATTGGGAACAGTTTTACTTACATTTTGGTAAAAGGAAAATATTTAATCATTTTTTATGTATTTATTTACAATATTGGGATGACTTACTCAGTCGTTATATGCAAAAATGCAAACAAAGCAACTTCAAGTAATTCAACAAAATTTTAGTTCTACAACCAGTTTACTCTAGTTACCTAATTAAAATATGGACAAACACTTTTGGCAACTAGAGTAACTTAATTATAGAATTAAACGATATCGTTTTTGGAGATATGCACAAAAACATATTCAAATAACTTGAGATGGATCCAATGCGTTGCGACTTTTTGTTTGTACCATTTATAGACGAGGAAATAGAGGGTGACTGGACAATTCAGAATAAAATTACCTCAAAACCTCCTTTGAAAATTCATTAAAAGCGATATATGAATAGTCATCACAAATATACTAAAAAAATTGATTAAATAGATTACGTTATGTTAGGTTATGGGCTATTTAAAAAAAATCATAGCTTTTAATGACTTTTCAAAGAGGTGTTGGGTTTACTTGATTCTGAGTTGGCATGAAACCGAGTTTTAGGACAGTCAACTTGCCTGATTTAGTTTACATTAGGTAGGTACACGCGGTTATTTACATAACTTAATACAAAATTAATTACATTTACATAATTATCAGATTCACAGTCAGATGCTAAGTTCTAAAAGCAACTTAATAGTTAGTTATAAAAAAAACTTAGCTGAGAATACCAAGTAAAAAATTAAAATGATAATATAAGCCATAAAGAAAAGAAAACTCATTGGTTCATGAAACAGAAAAATAAAAATAAAAACTTTCTTCGATATATTTCTACATCCGATTGTTTGGCTTATGAAAAAACATAATTGATTTGGGTATAGGTAATCATAAAATCTAATAATATGTAATATTTTCGTGATCTATCTTTTGTTTTCAAATAACGTAAAATATTAAACAAGAAAATAAATTAAGGAAATGATTATTTATCAAGGAGTTATTTTCCTTTAAAGGTAAGCTTAGAATGATATGTATCTAATTCTAATTATTATTTTTACAATATATATTATGGTAGAATCTCAATCAATCATGTAAAACTAATTTTATATACAAGCTCGTAGGAATTGTAATAACTTAAAATCACAGTAATAACCAGAAATATTTGCGTAATGCTTTTTTACACAAAAGCAGAAAAAAAGCCCACGATATTATCTATCTACATTTATAAAAAATTAGGTTCCGTATGTTTGCGTTCGCAAACCTCAGAAAGTAATCAATGGATTGACACAATTTTTTTACAGAACACTGCGTTTTAGCAGATGATTGTTTCTATATACACTGGTGAGCTCTGTCGATATGAAATTTGTATAAAAACTGTGCAAAAGGTGGCGTGCGAGTTGTTTGAAAAATGATTTATGTTATGTATTTTAGTAGCAGGGACGGTAGGCAGGAGGGGAAGGGGAATCCGGGAGGTACAGAGGGGAACAAAGGGGAAAAGGTTCGCGGGAGGGAGAAGGCGGGAAAAGTGGAAAGCGGGAGGGGGGTTCGCAGGACCCTTGGAAGCGGAAAAGGGGAGGGGGAAAACCGAGGAATGTGGAGAGGAAACGCGAGAGGGAAAAAGGAGGCGGAAGGGGTATGGGGACGAATTGGAAAGAACACGCAGGGAAAAATAATACCTTTATTTAAGCTGCATTGCAACGCATGCCGGGTTCAGCTAGTAATAAATAAATACCAAGAGAATTATAGCTAATAGACCAAAAATAAAGAAATATATTATTGTTGGACATATCTGTGAACGTACTACGCTTTGTGAATCTTTTTAGTGATGTTCACAGCCCATTTGACAGGGCTATGAAAAGTAACAATATCCGGCTGTTTTCATTCAGTCAACGCATCAGATTTAGTATCCCGGTGCATCGTTGCCAGGAATCCAACGGGTTATTTGATTTTTTAACGTGTGATCGCCCATTACCGTTTACGAACAAGCTTAAAAAGCTAGCCTGAAAGTAAAATATGGGAAAAAAAATTCACAACAAAAAAAACGAACGCACTTTTAGAAAATGACAAAATAACAAATCAATAAATGTTTAATCATTAAAAATGCTAATTTCGGTTGTGTGTCCGTGATGGCAAACCTGATTCAATGAATTTGGGTAGTCGCATTTTAAAAATTGAAACCAATTATGTGTAAAGATTTCAGATAAGCGATAAATTACGTATATATATTACAATATTTTATTAGAAAATTATTTTAATTGTAATTCTAAAAATTGGAAATGATGTGTCAAGAATTCAGACAAGCGATAAAGTATCTACCCACCCATCACCTTTTTTATCTGAATATTTTTTTAATTCTCCATTTTTTCAATGCACGTTATTTTTTTAAAAGTTATCTTCACAAGTAAAGTCACATTTTGTGAGTTTTAAAAATTATTGTCAATCCCACAATTTTAATTTCCCGTGATTTTTCACGAAGCAGTTAAAATTCAACCAAGAATATGGAAGCCTGAAGACAGTTCTGGAAAAGAATGAATCTATAATGTATGAGGGGTGGGTAGGAAGCTGGATCATTGTGTCCGGGCAGAAATATGAATCTATTCCTCCAACTGCGGTGCAAGGCGATGGGTCGGGAGAGTCTAGCTGGAGAGGTTAAAAGGCCTCCCTTAAACAGATTCTCTCCATTTGACCTACCACAAGCAGGTGGGTAGACGCATCCGTCACCCGGACATAGCTCACCTAAAGAACCCAGGCACCCCTTCCAAGTCACCAAACGTAGCGAACCACTTGAGGTGATCTACGACCCCTGATAAGTCACCAAACGTACGAACAAGCTAACCACTTGGAGTGACATAAGTTGTTGGTTATCTAATAAATTGTTTCTCGGGGTGGCGGTACCCATACCCACCTCTTAAGGCAGTACTCTTTTTTCAAGACGGTTAACACGATATCTCAAGTTAAAAAAGTCTACTAAACCAATTTATTTGAAATTTGGTGTAGGCCTTTTCTGTAGATTCCTCTATGGCGGGAACTAGAATTATAACAAAATTCCAATTTTTAATATTAAAAAAAAAATTAGAAAGTCAAAAAAACTGACACAAAAACGTCTTTTTTATTTCAGACAGCCGCCATTTTGCGTAAAATTTTTAGTTTTTACTTTTCCTTAGTTCGGGCCATAGCCGCATTTGTTTGAATTAAGAATTATTTTTTTTTTTTGATTACTGGGAGGGTTGCAATCGTGTCAACCAGGGCGCGCCATTTTTTTGAGACCCCCCACTTCAACGCCCTGTTACTTTTTGAATTTTTTCGTTTTAATTTTTTTTAATGGATTCTTTAATGTATAAAAAACATATTTGATAAAATAATATTGTTATTATAAAATATTATTATTGTAACGATTCTTTAATGTAATTGTTTTTTTTTTGTGTTGCACCTGAAAAAACACCTACAATTCATGCTTCTAGACTAGAATATCCCCTTAAATTAAATAATATGTGATAAAATAAAAATTAAATTTTCATAGTGTTAATCTTATCAGGTAAAGTAAGACCCCGTGATTTTTCAAGAGTCTGCGCTTTTTAACTAAAATTAATTATTAGTCCTACAATAAACAACATCCAATGATTTTATACATAGTTTTATAAAAAAATGTAAATTATATAATTTTGTAACAAATGCTATTAGAGTTTTTTAAGCCATGATAGAATTTATTTACTTTCTGCCATCGACCAAGCGCAGGTACCAACATAATCGTATTCCCGTAAAATACAACAAAGGCAGATAAATACATTATATTATGAACGTCATGAATACGAAGGTAAACGTTACGAGAAGACCTACATATTTTCTTTTGTAAACAGATATTAAATAAAGCAAAGATTTTAATAAGGGACGGAGATCCGGATACAGGTCTCCCTATATTAAACCTTACACATTCTTTTGTGTACTTAAGCACTCGTATATTTAGCGAAAAGGTTCCTTCATATTTGCGTTGTTATAAGCAATAAACAAAGACGATGTACTGCGGAAGTTCTAACTAATGTTCTGTCCCTGTCCCAAAATGTTAATAGGTTCTTGTTTAAACGCAGGGTGCGTACACTACTTATACAATAACTTAAACATAACATTATCCTTGCTTTCATATCTATTTTAATTCATCTTTGTTTTTCTTTACCGGCTGCGCCAATGTAAATAAAATATTTTATGAGAGAGATAGGATACTTACCGATTTGAATATTAAAAAAAAACTACTGACCAAAAGCCTCGATTACTCTGAGCGAGTTTACAAGCTACTAGCCGGCGAATTCACTATCTGCTAGTAAACTTGTTCAATGTAAAATCTGCTAGTTAGCTAGTTAATATGATTACACCGAGCGAGTTTACTAGCAGACAGTGAATTTGCCGGTAAGTAGCTTGTAAACTCGTTCAATGTAATCGAGGCTTAATGTCTAGCTTGGACGACGATCTGGGTAGAAAGAGTACGGATGATATCGGGCTACAGTGTATAAACTAACTTAACGTCTTTCTAATATCACAATTTGGGAGGTGGGTTTGGGCACCGCCGCCCCGGGAACCATTTATTGGATTACCAACACCTTTGACATAGGCCACTCCAAGTAGTTCGCTACGTTAAGTGACTTAGCAGGGGTGCCTGGGTTCAAGGAGTGAGGTTTGACCGGATCTTGGCGGCGGATGCGTCTGCCCACCAACTAGAAGGCCAGATCAGGGGAGACTGGTGGAGGGAGACCTTTAGACCTCTCCAGCAGGACTCAATCGAAACATCGCTTTATACCGCAATGGGAGGAATATTCTTACATCGGTCACTTCTGGAAACTCTATCATCAAGTTAACATCTACTTAAGTAGTGCTTATAAATAGGTAAATTGATTAAATTACGAGAAATAGAAACACTTGATGTATGTTTTGAATGTCATGAGAAATAACCTCGAAACGGTTCGAAAATTTGACGTATTGCAATGAAGTTTAATTTTTTTCCTCCCTAAATAAATATCCAAGAAGTCCATGCCAACTGCCCCAGGGACTCTGTTTCACGGGAAATTAACGGATAACTTGATTAATGTCGCGTCACAAATTTCTATCTCGACGTCATTTCCGATCAATTTGCCGGTAATCAAATAAACGACTTACAACGTGGGTCCGAAACAAAACTTCAAATCCTCTGCACTTTGATTCTTCTTGTTTCTGACGTCATGGGGAACAGGGCCGTACAGGAATTGATTTATGAAGAGAGGCAAGCCTCAATAATTATATGATATAATTTTTAAACATCCACCTCATCAAATTATCCGCATTCAAATATCCACACTAGTAACATGATCTTTGTTGGTATAAACCTGCAACCCAATGCTGTTTGCTGGAACTTTGACTAGCTTTTTTTATATATTTTTTTTATTATTTCATAATATTTTATTTGTTACAGATTTTTTTTTCGGCTGCCACACTAGGCTAATGTGTTACGGTTGTCATACAATAAATATTTTATACTGGAGCTAAAAATTACTATTCTATAGAAGCAAATAATAAATATGCTATATAAAAATTAAAAAATCTAAATAAAAGTAAGTGAAAAATATATTAAAAATATATATATTTTGAAGAAAAATAGAAATTGAAATGAAAATAAAAATTTTGAATTACAGAAATTAATAATTAAAATTAAGTGTTAAGATCTCCTGTATTCTATACAAATACAAAAATTAAAAAATTCGTATAAGTGAGTGAAAAATAAAGAAGAAAAAAAATTAAAGAAAAATAGAAAAAGAGATGGAAATAAAAAAAATTTGAAAATCAAAAATGTAAAAATAAAATTTTGTGAGCTGTTTTTTTTTACTTTCTTTCTTAAAGCTTGTTCGGACTAGGCTAGTAGTTTAGTCGAGTGGCGAGTAACTGGCCACTTGACCGACCCAAAAGCTTTCACATTACGGTCGAGAAGAGTACATTAACTTCCAATGCGTCACATCACTGAGTGGCACATTAGAAGATGATTGGGCAGCACCGCAACACAGTAAATTGGCTAATTAAACTGATTGTAATGGATGTCGTGGAAGAGGTGGAAGACGATATTAGTGAGATTAAAGTAAAGAAAATGAAATAATAGCAGAAGAAATAAAAGAATTTTAGAGTAGCATCTTCGCTCCAACGTGGCGGCATTTCTGCGGCTACTAATGAACTCTACTAAAACAACCGGTTCGGACTTGTTTAGTGGTTGAACCAGTAAGCAATGACACATGGTGGGGGACGCTACTTGCCTGAAAAATGTAACAAAATGGATTGATTTAATTAAACCCCTGACCAAACGAATCTACTAAATGTATTGTGTTCGGACACATTTTATTTACTAAATTACTTGCTACTCAACTAAACCGCTAGCCCAGTCCGAATGGGTACTTTGTGATGCTTTATTTGTGGTGCTTTCGTTATTTTATTTTTCATTTGGCAGTGTCAACCACAATGCCTGTTATGAAATATAAATTGTCATTTCATATAAATATGAACTGTCATTTTCGCTAGTATTCGAGTATTATTTCAAGCGTACCTGTATAATAAAAAAATCGATCGATATTCAATGCTTTTTTTAATATTTTCATTAAATTTGTGATGTTTTCTCTTCAAAAAATAAAAAAAACGAAAACTACAAAGCATATATTTTTTTAAAATATTAGGATGAAGCTATACGTGAAATCATAATTAAATACTATTTAGATTCATCTTTACGACGAACATTACAGTATGAACATTAAAAAATATGCTACGGATAAATTGAAGCTTCTACTAGCTTTTCTATATATTGGAATTAAATTAAAATCATTATCTACATAGCATAAAATATAAGCGTAAACCACAAAAAAAATGTTTTTTCATGAATTAACTATGACGTAATAATATAAGAAACATTTTTCAAAAATACCCCTTAATGGCTAAGTCTATTTTTGAGGTTTCGTATGATCTAACTTTTTTCATTCTTATAAAATTATGTACAAAATAAATAAGAACCACTTTTCGCTTACTTGCCTCGTGCGATACGACGTGCGATTTTAAATTTTGTAGGCATAACCTTCTCTCGCAACGGCTTTAAGCTTTAAATACCAGAGAAAGGTCCGCGGCGACCTTTGACGACGAAACGATTTATTGGGGCATCCAATTGCCACCCGCACCAAAAATAGCCCGCGTGCAGCGCACGTTCGCTTAACCCGTCTGATCACAGGAGACCCAAGTTGTCCCAAAACATCACATGCCGTTATAATAACAGGAGACCCAGATTGTCCCAGAGCGACCGTGCATTATTAAAAGTTAGATATCTCTTTTAATGTCAGGCAAACATTTGTGATTTCTTTTATGTTAGAAAGCGAATGAAATAATGCTTCTTATTGCTTCAGGAATATACGAGCTATATTGGTCAGATATTTTACAAATCCGATCATAAGTGACGATTTTATTTTGCGCCAATTTGTGACGTAACAAACACATAATTTAAAAATAAAGTTGTATGAATGTCATAAAAAGTGAGGTGACAGTTTTATCACAAATTTTATTAAAAAAACGAATCTGTATTTAAAATTTTCGGTTTATTTTATTTTATGTACTTTTTTGAGGAATCCCCAAGTAAGTATTTTTGAGCTAATTTACATTTTCAATATCAAAATTTTAATATTTTAAAACAAAAATGTTGATTTCTAATAAATACATCGAAAAGTTTATTTTATCTAGATTTTAGAAAAATTTTTGTTTTTGCAAAAAGGTTAAAAAATAACCAATAAAAAGTAACATTAAAAATGCGTGGGAAGAACCAGGAATTTTGTGCTCAAATCTTGACAGGCAAAAGTTCATAGATATTATTTTCTCATTATTCGAAGGGTTAAAGGTCGCGAGTGCGCCCGCCTCGCGCTTCCTGCGACCCGGGCAAAGTGCCTCGGTACTACCGCTTCACCCGACGCCCGCTAACATTCCAAAGGATCCACGTGCTGGGCGGCACTCGTCGGCATTTACATACTGTGCCGTTACCGCTGCTGTCTGCTTCTGGCCAAGAATGCAACGCTGTCAGCTTTCAATGGGTTAAGCGTGTGGCTAAATCTCCGGCTCGTTAGACCCGCAAATGGTGGCGTGAATTTTACCACAGTCACAATTTATTTATTTAAGGTTTTATTCCAGCAGGACTGGGAGGGTTGTGCAATCCCAGTCTGCCATATTTCATAAACAACCATAATACATATAATAATATAAGAGACTAAATTAAAAGATCTAAAATAAGATAAAAAAATAAAATATGATAACATATTAGGTTCCTACTTAACATAAAATGAAGACAAGATTCATCACATAAATAACCAAAAAAAAATTAAAGCAATATAAACTAAGCGTAAAATTAAAAATAAAATTTGATTAAACAGAATAAAAAAAATAAAAATAAATATTTCGGGATCGTCCACCTCCGGGATCGGAGGTCGCCTCATCGGTCGCATCCATCGCTCATTTAGGGAGGAATGAAGCCAATCGGATGCAGCCACGACAATGATGTTGTTTGATTTCAGTGTCCTGCTCCAGAAGCTGAATAGTCGGTGGCGAAGTAATGCTGGGAATGAGTGCACTCTCCCCTCGGTGAACATCGTGGAAGCACTGCAGAACCTCGGGAGTTGCATAAGTTGCCTGAATGCATTATTGTAGCACACCCTCAGTTTATCCCATTGCGCTGCTGGATATTGCGTCCACAGTTCAGATGTATACAGGGAAGCGCAGTACGTCTTGAAGAGTAATTTTCTGACATCGTCACTGCAAAGAATCCTCTGGTATTTTTATTGTAATTTGCACTGCTGAGGTGTAATTCAAATATACCTAGCAGTAGAATGGTGAATGTGAATAAGTGCAATGGTGAATGCTTTTCGAATTGATAAACAAACAAATATTTATATCATTGAAGAAGAAGATAACACCTATAATCTAAATGAAAATATGAAAGAAAACAAGACACAGAAAAATAGAAAAAGACAATGGTCGCAACTGGGACTCGAATCCAGACCTCTCGTCTAACCGGGACGTGTGCGTTATCCAATTTCGCTTTTGCCACCTTCTGTCAAACCGTCATATTTGTCTATCTCATATTTCAAATATTTAGAATCAATAATATTATTGTTGATTCTAAATATTTGAACATTGTCTTTTTTTATTTTTCTGTGTCTTGTTTTCTTTCATATTTTCATTTAGATTATAAGTGTTATCTTCTTCTTCTATGATATATTACGTTGATGGGAATAACCTTCAAAAGTTATAAAAAGAAAGTTTTTCTTATAAAAAAAATAAAAAATAAAAAAAATAAAATAAATTAAACAAACATTTCATCGATTGATATAATTGAAAAAAATAGTTGTATTATAAGATGCAAAGATATTGAAATATAAGAAATGTGCTCAGTAGTTTGTACTGTGGGGAATTGTTTTGCCCGGCGTCGCCAGTGTTGTTAACCAATCTGCACACCTTCGCTTACGCTAATGTATGGCACTAACACTTAGAACAGATCAGATAGAAATCTTCACCGGCGCGCGTGCACACAACAATCACCGAAGTTTCATCCCTATCGGATGAATAGGCTAGGAAATAATTTCATAACACTAGAGCTCACCATTATATATACGAAATCGGATAAATGGCATACGAACGCGTACGGAACAAACAAAGAGACATTAATTTTTGTATTTTTTTTTAAGAAAGGCAAACATTCCCGGGTTACGAATAACCCAACAATGTTTGAAAATCTCCTACTACCACCACAGAAAACCGAAAATGTTTCTTGTGTTAAGATGGAGGACTTTACCAGCTGAGGAATCGAACACGGGTTGGACGCCCAGGTGGGACCCAAACGCGATGCCCACTCAACCACTGACCGGTCAAAAAGTATATAAAGATATTAAAATAAAACATTGCATTTTTTTTAACAATAACTATCTACAAAAAAATCCAAAGAAGTAATAAATATGTTTATTAAATAATATACATATAATAATGTACATAATATGTTCATTAAAATAATATAAAGTGTATTTGCGGCACGTTCCAGAGTGGAAGATACTATCAGTATCTCCTTGGTGTAAATACCATTCAGAATTGAAACGTTGCTTGAAATGGCTTTAGCCGTGTTTAGTGACCAGATCTGAATAGCCAGGTACTTCCTCATCTTCCTCTCCCCTATCTCCTACCCCTCCCCACTACCTTCAGCCTCACAACATATCCCAATTGGGGATGCCATAGTCTCAATGGGTCCAGACGGGAGCAGTTGGGACTCTTGTGGGGTTTTCAAATAAAAAAAATTAAAAAATATTTGTATTATTTATTTTAACATTTTTTTTAATGAGGCTAATATTACGAAATATCAATAGTCGGTATTTAAAAGTATTCGTGTCCCATCACTACCTTGATAAAGGCAGCTGAGGCATGTTTACCGGGGGGCTACGGGGCCTTACTAATAATAACAATAAAAAATTTGAATAATTTAAAAAAATTAATAACGCATTCTAATTTTGTACTTACTGGTGAAATTAAATTCCATTTGTTTTGAAGTTCACTTTGCGTGCCGTATTTTTACATAGCTGCATTGAACAAACTGCACTTGGTGACAACACAAAATCAACTAAATTAACACATTATTTTCATATTCAAACATGTCCGTCGACGGTCGAGCGACCATCATAGCGCATCATCTCTTTGTATTTCAATATCTTTGAATAGACGATATTGAATGGAGTAAGTACGTCCAAATTGAATGAACATTTTGCGATCTTTGCAACGTTCATCCTGGAACTTAAAAATGATATTTATTCCACAAATATTGATGTGAACATGCGTAACATTAAAATTTAACATATATGATATTATATTGACTGACACAAGTTATAACTTTTGTCCCATTTATGTTATTTTTTTCTTTTACTGGTTTCAGACTATAATGGTCACTTTCAGACTTTATATATAGACATTTGTTCTTTAAAGTATGGTTTATACCAGTATTCCCAAAGTGGTCCAGGTGGACCCCCAGGGGTCCATGGGAGACTCGACGGGGGTCCACGTACGCGCGATAAAGAAATGGGGGTTCACGAGTTGTAAGTGGGGGTTCATGAACTGGTTTCGATTGAGACCGGTCCCATGCCCCGTATCCATACCCCATTCCACCCCCCAGTTTCATATCCCATTATGCCCCCTCCATAACAGAGCGACTGGCGTTCAGCGCACGTTGTACGCGTGAGATCTTAAATGCCCAGCTAGGCATATGGGTTATGGGTATACTGTTCTGGGATGGGAACATACCCATACCCCCCCCCCCTGCTCCGCCGGGGCAAATATATAATCTCAAATACTGGTCCATTTTGCCCCATCGTTTTTTTTTTCATCGTACGTACCTATCTAGAAATAATATAAATACATCGTCTGTAAGTTGTAAAATCACAGTTTGATAATGCCTTCAGATGGCGAAACAACTGTCACGCGTAATAATAATTACATAGCAGAACTTGTTTGTAGTAAACTGTTTTATAGATTAAATAACAGTATTATTGTATATTTGAAAGAAATAAGAAACAAAATAAACTTCATAACAATAAACGACAACTGAGATGTAAAAATCAAAATCGTGTGAAAATGAAAACTTATCCATTAAATAGAACCTCGGATGCGGTTTGTTTGCCCACTTGAGCAGATAAACTATATAAAATATCGTCTTGGATTGATGCAATCCTATCTTGTATATATCCCGCACGCCCGCCCTTCCCCCCTCTCCGCCCCGCCCCTCTCAGCGCGCCGTGATTGCTTTTCAAGTTTTCATTCGCGCCAAAACTTTTAATTACATATTTGCCCTGGCGCCCGCCCCCATTCCGGTTCCTCTCCCCACCGGAGCCACCCTCGCAGCCACCCTCGAAGCCTTACGGAAGTTGTTACGGGGCAGCCCGCGTGGAAATTTATGTCTGCCAGAACTTATCCGTCAAATTCTGCAAGTGAGACATTTCTCAAACGCTAAGTGTTCCCGCTAATGCGGGCATCTCATTTTTTTTACATTTCTTTCTTTGAAAAATCTTCCGGTCTGAGCCAAATGGATTGAGACACGTGTTATTCATTTAAAAGAATAGCTATTCATTAGACATACGCCTGAACTTGGATTCAACGCGCTATTTTTATTAAAATTAATTATTTATTAATTGAACGGCCTTTCTTACGTCCCACGAGAAATAATAAATTTGAAAATGATAAAAAAATTATTTTATCAATTGAAAAATTTCAATTGATAAAATATATAAGAAACAAGATATTTAAAAGAAAAAGGTGGGGTGTAGAAAAAAGCAACAGAATGCTTAGGAAAAGGGGATTTAATAAACTACGATTTTATAATGTTTTTATAACCAAGTCCAACGATATAGTTTCATAATTTTTCATCAACGCATTCTAAAGATTTGGTATGAGTTAACTTTATGAGCAAAATTACAAATTGTAATATTTAATAATTGTAGATAATATAAGCGACTCCCAAACGAAAATTCAAACAGAAAAAATAGATATTCCCCGGCAAGACAAAGGACTTGGGTTCAATTCCTAGGTACGACCAAATCTTTTTTTGATTTTTCTGTTTCAAATTTTTGTTTAAGTTTCACTAATATTGTTTATGATGATTAAATATAATTATAATGCTTTGAAGCTCTTTAACAGCGATGAAATAAAATAAACGCTAAAATTATCCTACAAACTCTGGTGTGCCACAGAGATCCAATTTAGAACCCTTATTGTTTTTAATTTTTATAAACAATATTCAGAAAAAAATCAAATTCGTCCGTTTTTTACTTTTTGCAGATGACATTACACTCTTCTTGAGAATAAGATCCTTAGAAGACTGTAGAAAACTCCAGGAAGATATAAACACAATTATTGACTGGAGTATCGATAATAAACTCGGTTCCAACTTCCGAAAATGTTCAGTTATGTGCTCTACGAGGTCACAAAAGACCATTATATTTTAAGTATAAAATGAAAGACACGTCATTGAAACTTATGGTGACTTGCAAGGACTTAGAATTGTGTATGACGCTCGCTTAATTTCATGCTCACATTGAAGAAAAGATCTGTTAAATCAGCTACAATTGCTGGGTTTTTTCAAACACAATTCAAAGGAATTGACCAACCTTACAGTTATAAGGCTGCTTTACTTTAGCTTAGTGTGTAGTATTCTCGAGAGTGGATCTCAGATATGGGGACGTGAGGATATTGTCTATGTACTAATGGTTGAGAAAATACGAAAGAAATTATTACGATACCTCTATATGAGAGAGTTAGGTTGATTCCCATGGCTGTTTCCAACAGCATTTATCTCGGGAATGCTGGGTATATGCAGCCTTAGTTCCAGAAGAGATGTCGCATTACTGCTGATGGCTTATAAGGTTCAAAATGGTTTTATATCGGTAACAGATACTCTTGCTGAAATAGGATTCTATGTCCCGGATAATTTCACGCGAGGTCGCCGACACAGTCTTTTGATTCTTAACAGGGGCAGAATTAATTTACCAATGGAGATGCCCCTGGGAAGACTTACTAGGTTAATTAAATGGGAAATGTGGATATTTTCCTCATGTCCCACGTCGATTTTAAGCGTGTAATAGCACTTATGTTTTAACTTTAACTGTGAATGTATTTATTATGTATCATTTCCTAACGTTTTTGCAATGAATTATTTTAATGCTGTTTTTGCAAGTAGATAAATAAAACAATCAAAAATGTTTTACAAAAAAGAAATTATGGTAAAAAAATTTCAGTTTCAGTTTTCACTAATTAATTAATAAAAAAAAATATTAATTATAAAATAAAGGCGATATTTATAAAGTCAAATCAAAAATACTAGCCGAAGTCGATAATGTAGTTGTACAATAATTTAATCCATGAATTATTATGAACGATACTTATAATGGTTTAATATTAAAATTCGAAAAGCAAACGTCGAACAACCGCAGCAAAACCTTTTTTCACTTCTGCACAATGTACACATTTCAGTAAAAATAAATGTTTTTAAAAGTTTTACACAATACCTAAAGCTCGACGTTAAAGCGTTCAATTCAAGTGTCAGAAACACGCGTTTGTTCGCGTTCAATTCAAGTGTCACACATTCAGTACTTTGTTCGCAAAATTGTGTCCTCTTTTTGGTATGAAAAATAATAATGTACCCGTTTAGCATTAGTAGTGATTTTCATCCATTGACTACTAGTTGAGTTTTTTTTCAAATTAATGCGATTTTGTTTCACCTAGGATGAGTTTTTGTTATGTGTTTTTGAATTACTCAGGTATTGTAAATTTCTCGTTTTCCAAAATGAGTTTTATAACTCGTCGAGATTGCTATGTGGTAAGATATACAATAAATAAAAAATAAGAAGTTACTTATTTGGGAAGCGGGTAAGGGCGTCGCCGCCCTGGGAACTATTTATTGGATAACCAACACACCTGCCTTAGGTCACTCCAAGTGGTTCGCTACGTTTGGGGACTCTCCAGCCTGACTCTTTCAACCCAACGACTTGCACTGTAGTGGGAAGGATGTTTCCATACGTCCGTCACTCCTGGACACACGGACCCCTATATCCTACCTACCCCTAATACATTTTCCTTCCCAGAACTTCCTCTGATTTTTATCTCCCTTAAAAGACCCACACAGCATCTGCGAAGATGATATTATAGGCCATGAAGGTTTTTTTTCCTCATAGCCTCTTGTGTGGGGCTACTCTTGAAATATGTTAATATACTATAAATATGAAATATGTTAATAATATGTAAGTTGAGACCTTTTAATTTGTTATGGTTAAGTCAAGTATAACTTTTCACAGGGAAATGTTTTTGTTAAATTTTCGTATATTTTTGTGCGCCATAGAATTATTTCAATTTATGGCAACATTTCGATTTATTTCCTATTTCGGCAGTCAAGGATCAGACCGCAATCGAAGTTTTATCCGTGAATTATAATTTCGAATACTTTATAAGTGTTTTATCAAACTTCGGCTAACAAAACCAAAATTCATCCAAAAACAATATTTATTTTCCCAAGTCCCAGTAATTGATAGGTCTGAAATACCCTAGATTGTTCTTTGCAAAATAAAATTTCAAAAATTATTCAATTAATTAAGTAAATGATGTAGGTTTTATTATCCTAAAACTATTATTAGTCAGAATAGTATATTTGGGATTGTTATTAACGGAAATGATACCTTCTGTCAATTTAAAAAATAACCGTTGAAGTTTTCAATCAGCATCCCTGGTGATTGAAATGTCAGAAAGAAAATTTTCAAAATTTGGAATTTCTCAGTTTCAAAAACCTTCACAAAATTTCCCTATCCATTTTCCGACCAATTTTTGAGAAAATGTTTGTCTTTCTCGTACAGGAAAATGTCCAAACTCCAAACAAAAGATAAAAAAATTTATAATAATTTCCCGACCCATTTTCTGACAAGTTTTCGAGCAAAATTTTAATTTTTTCTAGAAGAATGTTTAACAAAAAAAATATATTATAAACTTTTTTCAAATAACAAAATCAGAAAGATAAATCCAACCAAGCATAATGTTTTCCAAAGCCAAATATCAACATTGAAAAGAAAAAAACAACTTATGAACCCAACTTTGTGTACAGTTTTTTCTTCTCAATCTAGATCGCCCGATATTAATTTTCCGCAGAACCGGCTATATTTGGAATCGGCTACCTATGGCTTTTATAAAATTCAAAAATTTGACCCCTTGACGAAAAATGTATCTAAAATGACATATTTAAACAGTTATTTAGAAATTTTACATATTTCTAACTGATTTGGTAACAAATTGCTGTAAGGGAGTTTGGCAAGGAGATAAAACCTAATTTTATTTAAAAATACTCTATTTCGGTGGAGTTTATTAATTTTTTGTTTTCTTATTGGCTGTAAATTTCTAAGTTAATGTGAATTTGTTATTTAGTAGAAATTCATTTGTCAAGGGAATTTAAAATTAACGAAGACGCATATATATATTACCTAGGTAGATCGCCTGTATATATGAGATCTTACCTTATAGGTATATTATCAATATATTAATACGTGAAACCAAAACTTTTTACCCCTTTTTACGAAAATTGCGCGGACGGAGGAGTATGAAATTTCGCACACTTATAGTTTATATAGAGGAGGAGTGCAGAATGCTAATATTTTTAAAAAATTATGCAAAAAAATAGATTAAATCAATAACAAAAACATTACACACACTACCATGTATTTGACACACACACTCGCGTCTTTACTTTATTGTTTATTGTTAAAGTCTACGGTCAAATTGAGAATAGATTAATATTGTTTGTCTTTAATATTATTTGTCTATGGTCTTACTGAATGTCAAACATAAAAAAAAACATTATAATTATGGTCGAATTTCGACCATTGGGCGACCACTAGTTATAGAAGATATTCAAAAGCTATCTATAGGTAGACCGTGCCACGTAATTATTTCAGGTAACAGGAGCACAAAAGGTAAGCAAAGGTAAATCGCAAAGGCCAGGTTTTATCGCATTACACCTTGCGTCATATAAGTTATATGGCACGTCGCTGAAACTGTTGGAGCATGGCGAATCACTTCGACTTTTCACGGCCGTACGAGAATGTTATTTTATTATAATGGAAGTAGAACGAATAGGATACAAAGGTTACAAGGTGTGGTTGCTTTGATGGCCATTTTAGAAATATAGCAGGACAAATAAAAGACTATAAAATGTGTTTTGAATCCAGAAACGTAATTGAATTTCGGTGAATATTTCTTTGCAAATGGTTCAAGGATAATTATTAGTAGGGTGACCTTTCGTGTTTGACAAAAACATATTTGCTTCCTAACTCAAAACTTGGAAGTATTAAAAAATATATTATAAAATATTGGCTAAAAGTTGTTGCCATCGTGGATAATATTTCTTTCATTTAGTTTTTATGGACTTGAACACTATTTTTTAAATATTTTTAACGACATTTTAAGAAGCTGAAAGTGAAATTTAAAGATGTACAATATTTTCTTAGTCCTCCCCACTAGGATTTCTTGTGCTGTGAACAAGGTTTTCGAATGAGGCGTCACAGCGACTAGTACAGCTCAACTTCTTGGCATTTTGGTAGGCGGGTAAGGGTACCACCGCCCTGGGAACCATTTGTTGGATAACCAACACCTCTGCCATAGATCACCCTAAGCGATTTGCCACATTTGGTTCCGGGTTTATGGGATGAGGTTTGTCAGGGTCTTGGCGGCCGATGTGTCTCTTACCCGCTGCAGGGCGGGTCGGTTCTAGAGAGACTGGTTAAGAAGGTCTTAGGACCTCTCCAGCCAGAATCCCTTGACCTATCGCCTTGCACCACAGTTGAAGATGGATTCATAAATCCGTCACTCCTGGACACAATGACGCCCAGATTCCTACCAACCCCTCATTCCTTTTTCCTTCCCAGAACTTCCTCTTGTTATTTTTCTTTAAAAAAACCCTCCACACATCATCCCCTAAGATGATAAAGGAACTGAGAGAAATTATTTTCCTCAGGGCCTTATGTAAATAAAATATATGTTTTTAGTAGTTATTTCAGTATCTTCTATGTCAATGTTTTAAAATACCAACCAGTTTCTTTTTCCGGTAATTCTTGTTAATATTTTATGAAATTATCATAATTATTTATTGCATTAATTTGCTTCAAATTGTGTATATTTAGCTTATCTATTTGCTTTCCTCTGCTTTTATGATTATTTTATTATTATCTCACGATATTTTTAATGAGGAATATATTTTTAACAGTTCACTATGGAATTTCGCTGGTATAAAAGCAAACGACACCCACGTGACAATGTTAGCTCTTGAACAACGTCTGCAAGGATATAATATTACCTGCAGCCACTGGTGAAAAGTAAAGTTCACGAACTAAAATACAGGAGAGTTTGCCAATGTTTAACTAACCGTCCGTTGATATTATCCGTTGCAGTATTTAACGCATTACCAATTAAAAAAAAAAAAAGTTGTGGGGAAAATACCATGGATAATAAAATTATTATATAAGTTTCGAGTGTTCAGAGTACAATATTTAAAACGTGTATATTTAATGCACTTAGCCATTGTGCAAATACGTATAACAAAATATGTTTGGTGCACGAACATTACTTGAATTGGATACACGTACAGCAAATAGTATATTTAATGCACTTAGCCATTGTGCAAATACGTATAACAAAATATGTTTCGTGCACGAACATTACTTGAATTGGATACACGTACAGCAAATAGTATATTTAATGCACTTAGCCATTGTGCAAATACGTATAACAAAATATGTTTGGTGCACGAACATTACTTGAATTGGATACACGTACAGCAAATAGTATATTTAATGCACTTAGCCATTGTGCAAATACGTATAACAAAATATGTTTGGTGCACGAACATTACTTGAATTGGATACACGTACAGCAAATAATATTAAATGGTGAATTAGTTAGTTTATTTATGTATCTTGGAAAAAAATTTATGTGTTAAAAAACATTTTTTTTATACATAAATTATTTATATTGAAGTTAAAATTGTCACCACCAATTTACACAGGTATAAAGTAAATACGTTTAAGATTTTAATTAATTGAATGTTAAATAAAATTATTTTTAATTTTTCTGCAAATTTTCATTTTTTTTTCGCTTTACATTTTTGAAAATCACAAAATAGTTTTTTTCTTTTACATTAACTCCACGCACAATTCTTGAGAAAAAATATTTTCTTAAGGGCATACATTTTCTTTGAAGATGCTGTACGGAGTATATTTTTTTATGTAAAGGTAGGAGATGAAGTTCTAGGGAGGAAAGGGGTATGATAGGAAACTAGCTAGGCTAGCATAACGAAGACCATCAAGATGATTACCTTTTTATGTCAGCATTAAAAAAATTTATATTTAAAAAAATGTATGTTTATTTCGAATTGTAAAATTTAAAAGCGTAGTTCATCGCTTTTCTTTAAAAAATTTTTTTTGTTAATGAATTCAGAAATTTTTTACTTATTTTGATTTTAATGGAAAGTGGAAATATTCTGACCTACTGACAGAATAAGGTCGCGGCCTGCGGGGTTAATCGGTTCACAAGCAAATATTACTAGGTAGTTACAAGCTAATAAATTTGTTTACATCATGAGCAATGGAGTTTTGAAATATCCCTTGTCAAAAATATATAAAAACACCGTGTTTTACAATTTGTTTGTTACGATCCGGTTCCAGTCAAAGATGATGGCCATTTTATCCTGTAGTGCGCCTGTAGACACAATTAAAAATATATATTTATCTGGCTGTGTGTATCTATTCTGGGGAAAATACTTATGAAATATTTTATTCTAATTTCATAAAAAATATATAAACACGTTATCTGGTTGGACGATATAATTTACACAAATATCATTTTGCAAAAAACATGTAAGTTATTACGATAAAATAATCATCCAGCGCACGGCAAACATTTCGCGTCAGTAAACAACGGTTAATGGTTCAGTAATTGCTATTTTTCCAAAGTGATTGATCATCGAACCGTGGTATTTATTGATCAAGTTGGTGGGTTTACTACTAATCATAAAATTTCAAAAATAATAATAAAATTTACTGCCATTTTAATTTTTCCGTTTTAATGTCCGGGAGTTGATTTTCCAAATATTTCTATACGCTGCAGAAACATGGACACTTAGAGCGAAATGTAGTGCAGGAGAAAAATGCTCACGATTCCATGGACAGCTAGCTAGACGCATTTTTGAATGAAACACAAGTTTTTGGAAAAAAAATAATTTTATATTTCAACGTACTCTCCTTCGAGCTATAAACATTTTGTCCAACGTTTCTCCAATTTTCTTATCCCTTCAAAAAAATAAGATTCGTCGAGGTCATCAAAAGAGGTAGTTGTTTGTGAGATGACTTCATCGTTGGAGTCAAATCTCTTTCCGCCGAGCCATTTCTTCGGGTTCGGAAACAAGAAATAGTCCCTCGGGGCTAAATCCGGAGAATATGGTGGATGAGGGAGCAATTTTTAGCCTAATTCATGGATTGTTGCCATGGAAACTGCACATGTGTGCACCCTTGTATTGTCCTTCATACGAAATTCACTTTTTTCCATTTTCTCCTCAAATTACACGGTAGCTGCTATCAATGGCTGTCAAACACAAACTAAATGACGCAGCTTGTTCAAATTTTGACAGGAGTCGACTGACAGATGTTTGTTGACAAAAACGGTGTTGTCTTTTCAGTTAAAAGGCGGAAAATTCAAAAAGTCACAGACTTATTGACCCGCCCTTATCTAATCTGGACGAGCTATGCATTCACAATAGGCTTTAAACGATCTCTTATTCTGATTTAATTAACGAATTTTAAGATACCTCGGATACGTTGCTCGCTAACTGAGGACCCAAACTTAGCAAAACTCGTGGCAAAATGTTTGGCAGAAAAAGCAGTATCACCAATGCGCCGGAAAATACCACGTATCAGCGGTACTAGGGTGTCCTTGGCTCTCCACGTGAGGAGTGGAGAAACCTCGGGATTTAGAGTAGGGGTGATGAAGAACCGACTTTAGAAGAAGGTAGCGCGAGGTATGAATCCATCCCTTCCACTGCGGTGCGAGGCGTTGGGTTAAGAGAGTCCGGCTGGAGAGTCGGGTCTCCCTTAACCAGCCCCTCTCAATCCTGCCCGCAACGTTGATGGTGAACAGTCCTATTCGCCGCTAAGACCTAGACCAGTGATTTCCAAAGTGGTCCCCAGCAAGTGAGACTCGACGGGGGTCTACGTAAGCGTGATAAAAAATGGGGGTTCACAAATTGTTGTAAGTGGGGGGTCCACAAAAATTTATCTGGTTTCGATAGTAAAGAACAAAAATGTTTTACCTGTCAACGTGGGCAGAAAATAGCTACCCAAAAAAATTTAAGGTAGCAAAAATAGACTTTTGACAAGCTGTACGGCGAAAAATGGTCAAGTTGAAACCCATCCCGTGCCCATATCCCATCCCGCTCCCAGTCTCATTTCCCAATACGCCCCCACCGTTGTACCACCTGCACGAGCAATGTATTTTAATAAGGTTAGAGGCTTACTAGTAAAATCTTACACATTCAATATTCAGTATAACGCGTGTCAAGTTTTGGGAGTATGGTAGGAATGTACCAGCAGGGGGTCCACTGTGACCAGTAAGATTTTGAAAGTGGTCTTCGAGAAAAAAGTTTGAGAATCTCTGACCTAGACAAATTTCACCACATGAAACCATACTTTGCAAACCACTTAGCGTGAACTAAGACAGAGATTTTGATTATCTCATACCCATCTCCCAAATTGCTTATTTTAGTTTTTATTCGTATTTCTAATAGTTCAAGTACGTTTTCATCTAGATCTAGAAGGTATACGCCCTCTTAACATGCAGGAAATTATCTCGATCACTCCAAAACTAGAATAATTTTAACGGAGATTTCTTATGTAGATTCCAAATTTTTAATGTCACGACACGCCCTAATGCCGCGTGTTCCGAATACTCTTAGTTGAATCCATCGGTACATCACTAATCCGTGACTCTTCCACTCGCATTAGAATTAAGTAATTTCGGAGGCTTAGTAAAACGCCTTCAATCCTTGACATATTATTATCCTTTGCTGGAAAAGTAAACATATTAGCTACAGAGGATGCAGAATGACAGTGAGCTTTGAACTTTCATTTTCGAGTAATTCGAGTCTGAAGTTGGAATTTTTTCATGTCGGATTCAGAATATTCGATTTCTACGGTTAATATCAGCCGTCTAGGTTTTTTTTTAAATGTGCCCGGCTCTAATATTTAAAAAAAATATTTTTTACGTGATTTATATTCATTCGCCAGTTTCCCGCTGTTCCGTGAGATCACTGACAACATATAGATATAAAAGGCTATGGTAGTTTTTGTTATAATATATAAAAAATTAACGATATTTTCATAACTTAAACGGTTCAGCATTAAGGCGACGCTTTCCGGCTCAAAAAGAAGAAGATGGAGAGACGTGTAATTACGAATGTTGGACAGAGCGCGCTAATATTTTCAGTGATAAAATTGAAGCAAAAATTATGAAAATGCTTAATAAAACATGACTCGTTTAAAATAGAGCAAAAATCTGATGGAAGGCATCTTAAGTATCATTTAAAGAAACGTTGTGAATATTTTCACAAATATAACTTATAAAATGATAGAAATAGACTCGTTGCAAATAATTTTCGGAGCATACTTTGCAATTTTTTTCTATCGAGGAAATTTCATATAATTTGCGTTTCGGCGTGGAACGTGTCTAGATATTATCTTCAAAAAATTACATATATTTTTAAAGAGCTTAAAAACTTCATATGTTTAAGGGAGATATGTAAGAGATCGGTAGAAATTCGGATAGCGGCGGCTTAATTAAATACTGATAAGGGCATTAGGTATAATTATTACAGATCTCTTTAGATATTTGGCCATAGGGTGAAGAACTTTACTACCCCCGTAACATCCCCGCAGATCTGCCGACATGTATCATGTCACCGGAGTATGTAGAAGAATCCCCGGAAGGGATGGGAGGCTGTTTCGTCAACACGGAACACCCTCAAACCCACCCCTAACTCCCAACTCAATAGCAACAGTCGGGAAGTAATGACATTGGTGTATGATTGATATGGCGTGTTTATATAATAAGGGAATAAGGGGGTTATTACGTGGAAAGAGATGTATAACTTTTCGTAACTAATTATGCAAAGGAATTTAAACTGGAAAGGAAACCAATGTAAAATAATAGGTATTATTCTAATATTATCGTTCTTAAACGACGGAAGGCTTCACAATATTTGTGTTTCAATCTGGAGTTCAAAAGTAAATAATATGCCTTAGTGCTGATAATAATGTAAACACATGAAAATTCAGTTGCGCTAACTAAAATGGGAAAACCGAACAATAAACTCATAATACGTAGTCAAATCGAATATAACTCTTCTATCTGGTCACCCCATTTTAAAATACATTCAGATTCAATGGAGAAAATTTAATATAAATTTCTAGACACATTGATTTTAAACGGCATTCCCATTGGAAACATGAACTATAATTACTTGATGAAAACATTAAATTTATTAAGATTCTCAGATCGAAGAATTATATCCGACTCCATATTAATGTTCAAAATTGTAAATGGTAGAAGAGACAGTCCTGATTTAACTAAGCTCATTGAATTTCATGTACCCACGAGAGCCACTCGTTCTAAAATCCTGTTTAAATGCTACAATAACCGGACTAAGTATACGAAACACTCGCTTGTACCTAGATTACATGAAGTTACCAATAGATATGCTGATGTGGCAGATCTATTTCACTGCAGGGAAGCTAGGTACAAGAAGGCTATACTATCAAATATTTTCAATCAGTATTAACTTTATTTGCACTACAGAATTTTATATGTAATTGTATCTCTGTTGTCATTTCTTAATCAAAAGCCACAATTAACTATTGTACTCTTTTTTTATTATTTCATATTAAACTATGATTTTGTTTTATATAATTCATGTTTTTGGTATATGCATACCGTTTATATTAAATTAAATAATAAATTCAGAATTTAACAACCTTTCAAAAATAATGATAATAAAAATTAATTTTTACCCATCTGTAACGAATTTTAAAATCAGATAGTTAAATAAAGTTTTTTTTTATTTTATTAACTCCACACAGGAGGCCCTGAGGAAAATAATTTCCCTAAGGGCCTATGTCATCTGGGATGCTGTGTGGAGGGTCTTTTTGAGGAGAGGAAGGAATGAACACTGGTCTAGAAGAGCCCATGTAGCAGGAGGGAGGAAATACAGAAGCAGGCAAATCATTCCATAGCCGAGCTGTTGAACTCAAGAACGAGTCGAAAAAACGACCCGTTCTCATGTGACAAAAGTCAACCGTGTACATATGTTGAGCGCGCGTTTGGCATGTCTCCCGACTATCAATGACGCTAGTTCCTCAGAGCATGTTTCATTGTATTACAGATAGAACAAGGATAGCATTCCCACCCTACGCCTGTGCTCTAAAGACTGCAATCCGTTAGGAGAATCTATCAAACGGACCGCACGTTTCTACACAGAGTCGAGGGTATTTTTCATAATTTTTTTTTTTTTTTACTTTTTTTTAAAAGAAAGACAAATATTCCCGGGTTACGAATAACCCAACAATGTTTGAAAATCTCCTACTACCACCACAGAAAGCCGAAAATGTTGCTTGTGTTGTGATGGAGGACGAGGAGCCGGCCGAGGAATCGAACACGGGACGCCCGGGTGGGACCCAAACGCGATGCCCACTCAACAACCGACCAGTCACTTCCAGTTCACTTTCCCGATCCCTTCTTTCACAATGTACACTATACACGCGTCATTTATTACTTTATCTTGTCTAGAAATATCAAGACTTATAATATCATTATTTCAAGCTTCATTTTGTTATTATGTATACCTTGCTTTGACAAGCACAACATAATTATTTCTATTTATCTCGTAGCATTAATTATCTTGGTCAATCGAGCGCACAGAGCGATTCAGCATCCCTCAGAATAAAATCAGATCACTCCCTTACAGACGAATGTTCAACTTTGTTCCACGTGTTAGCTCAGAACACGTGCCGCCATCTCTGGTCACGTTCACAAAATAATTCAAGCCATCCATAAATAGTATCTACGAACGAGCATAGTATAATTCTTGATAATTATTATTGCACATTGTCCGTACTTCATTTGGAAGATGTCATGATAATTTTTCGCTTCAATTATTTATCTATAAATTAATATTATTCATGTGAGTTTCATTAAATACGGTGACAATAAATAATACTTTAAAACAATTTTATTAACATGTAAATAGTTATTTGCATTTGCAAATAATAGTACAGTTTGTTAAATAAATAAATTTAACTGATCGCTTGGACAATTAAAAACCGGTGAAACATAACGTAAAACACACTTAATTAAATTGATATCCTAATTCTTTTGATGGCCTGCGTGGTTGAGTGGTAGTTTCCACGCGCAAAAGTGAATTTGATTATATTAATTTGTGTTATTTCACAATGTATTCATTAAAACAATTCTCAAAGTTACAGCTGCATGATCCAGATTGGCAGATATTTTCAGTGTCGCCCTGGTGAAAACGACAATTAAGAATTGAAACATTGCTTGAAATGGCTTAAACCGTGTTTGGTGACTAGATCTGAATCTACGCACTTCTCCCGCTCCTCACTACCGTGTCACAGTCGGGACTCTAGTGCAGTGTTTACATTAAAAAATATAATTGTGAAAAGTTTGGATCCATACATCCGTCACTCCTGGGCACCCTGAACCCTGAATCCCTAATACCACTCGTACCTTTTCCTTCCCAGAACTTCATATCTTTCCTTTCCTTAAAAATACTTCCTACACAGCATCCCCTAAGGTAGTATAGGTCATGATTGAAATTAATTTCCTTAGTGCCTCCTGCGTGCAGTTAATGTTAAAAAAGTTGAGTGGCATTCCATCTCCTCTACTCACCCATAAGGAGAATAAGTTTGATAAGTCAATTCATGTAATGCAGTGTTAAATATGCAAGATATTTAAAAATAAAAACAAAAGTCACAAAAACGTCATCGCCAGAACTACTATGGTAGTACATACATTTCTATATGACCTCAGTAAAGCAAGTTTCACTTTGAGGCATTATTGCTGCGTTCCAAGTTGAACCCAGAAATGACGCTGCCAAAGTGACTTTAGTTAGGCATTTCACCCTATAGCCTACAAAAGAGCACGAACGTTTTGCGTTCACCGGCGAATTGTCACGTATGGAGCTGTGGCTATACCGCTATGCGCTGTACCGCTTTACCGTTATACCGGCTGTACCCCTTCCGTGGCCGTAAGGTGCTGTTATATCGCACAGGGTGCCAACAAACTATTTGCTCATCGCGACACCTCTGCCAACTGCTTAATATTTAACGAATAAATTGAAACGTCTCCTTACTATTTCGCGATTCAGCGCGGTCCTCTAGAAAAATGTACAGAACTGTATCTCGGTGAATCGGTAGCACCCCGGTAATAACTTTTATAAATATATAGATTAAATACACAATCAATGTTTATAAATATAAGAGTCTGTGGTGGAAGGCGTGTATTTGAAAGCAAAGATATTGAGGTGGGAGCAAAAATGCTGAGGTGGGAGGAAGGATATTGAAGTGGGAGCAAAAATACTGAGGTGGGAGCAAGGATATTGTAGTGGGAGCAAAGATATTGAGGTGGGAGCAAAAAAACTGAGGTGGGAGAAAGGATATTGTAGTGGGAGCAAAGATATTGAGGTGGGAGCAAAAAAACTGAGGTGGGAGCAAGGATATTGAAGTGGAAGCAAAAATACTGAGGTGGGAGCAAGAATATTGAGGTGGGAGCAAAAATACTGAGATGGGAGCAAGATATTGAAGTGCGAGCAAAAATACTGATGTGAGGGCAAGGATATTGAAGTGGGAGCAAAGATATTGAGGTTTGTTTCCTCCAAAGGAAAAAAAGTGATAGTTTTCTTGCATCTCTCTCACACACTGCACCAGGACGTCTCCGTAGAACCCTACAATACTACTAGCGGTGACAATAATTTTGAAAGTATGGAATATAATTGCAGGGATAAGATTGAAGTGTGAGTGAATTCCGAAAATTCACAAACGCCAATAATGTTCACGCGCCGATGATTTTGATTTGGTGCTTAAACATATTATAATGCTGCAACCCTTTCTTACACACTAAATTACAACAGTCGAAAATGAGACAAGCGGTGAAGCGGTAGGTCTGCACTTTATAGGGAAGTATTTAAGTAATTTGGAATTATACACAGATGTACAAATTAATTCCGAGACTGATGAAATTGTGCACACTTGATCCTCAAAACAAAATAAAGGTCACTTTTACATTAGATTTAGAAAAGAAATCTGCGTAAAGCCCGAGCAACGCCGGGGATTTCAGCTAGTTTAATATTATGTAAAGAAGAGTGTTTGTGTGTAGGTGTTGACTTTTGTACAAATCTACAGTTTTTTTCTAAGATTGATGTTTTTTTTTTTACTTTAACTCCACACAGGAGGCCCTGAGGAAAATAATTTCCCTCAGGGCCTATGTCATCTGGGATGCTGTGTGGAGGGTCTTTTTGAGGAGAGGAAGGAATGAACATTGGTCTTGAAGAGACCCATGTTGCAGGAGGGAGGAAACACAGATGCCGGCAAATCGTTCCATAGCCGAGCTGTTGAACTCAAGAACGAGTCGAAAAAACGACCCTTTCTCATGTGACAATTGTCAACCGTGTACATATGTTGGGCGCGCGTTTGGCGTGTCTCCCGACTATGCACCGGTGCCGAAAGGATCAATGACGCTAGTTCCTCAGAGCATCTTCCATTGAAATACCGGTAGAACATGGATAGCATTCCCACCCGACGCCTGTGCTCTAAAGATTGCAATCCGTTCGTTAAGATGGGAGAATCTATCAAACGGACCGCCCGTTTCTGCACAGAATCGAGGGTATTTTTCAAGTATTTTGGAGCTCCAGACCAGAGGTGGCTGCCAAATTCAACCGTGGGGCACACTTGCGATTTGTACAGGATAAGCAGTTGTGTACTATTAAAGTATCTGCGGGCCCTGTAATTACGCCCAGTTTTTGAGAAGCTAACTTTGATTGAAGTGATTACACAATTTTACGTCAAACTAAAAAGAAGGTTAAGGCTAGGTAGAAAAGCCACCCGTATCCCCCTCTTCCACCCCTTACAGAAATATTTTGATTTTGATGAAATTTTGTATACTAGTTGTTCAAAATAAGAGAAAAATTATTGTCTACATCTGATTTTGAAAAACTTTGTCAAAAACCCAAACAACGCCGGGGAATAGAAGTTTATAAATTTAAAAATTGCTTGAATTACTTAACTTGAACTAAAAACCTCGTAACTTATTTTGTGCATGTTATAAGTAATAGTGTTTCTTAAGTTTTAGTGTTTCTTGTAGTAATAATTGTTGAAGCGATCTATAATTTTCACAATCTGTGCCTAAAAGTGCGGTGGTTTGGGGAATAATTAGAAAGTTTATTAAATAAAATGGTAATTAATGGAAAAAAATGTATTAAAAGTGTATATTGATTTTCACTTTCTAAAAGGAACATGTAAAAAGAAATTTTTACAAACCAGATTAATTTCTTACAAGGTCAAATGTATTAAGAAGTCGGGTCCCACGAGGTAGACATGGCACGATCAAGTGAACCAGATATTTAAGTCGGGGCATGTCAAGAGTCAAAATAATAAAGAGTATGTAAAAAAAATGGATGAATGTGAATGAGGCAAAGAATTTGTGCCAAGACCGAGTTGTTTATCCTCTCTGCCTAACCCTGCGGGGAAACGGCGCGATGGTTGTTAGTTTAGTTAATTAGTGTTCTTTCTATTAGTCGTCAAACTGCCGAATAAGAACGAATTCAATTGACTTTTCTGAAATGAAATAAAATAAAAATGAAATAATCTGAACCGACCTACAAAGTCCTTTTTTCGTTAAGGTAAGTATTTTTAGTCCATTCTGTAGCATTGTATATATTTCATACTGCTCCATAAGTTGTGCATAGTAATGTACATATATATAATGTATATTGCGGGAAGCAACCTTAAGTGGAGCGTTTTAGTTAAACACCCTTAATGTGAACTTTCTCTCCGCCCGTCACCCCCTCGCCCACACCCACCCTCTTACCCTTACAAACACCGCCACCCCTTAAACCCAACCCGACCCGCCACGAATCCATGGAGACTTTGTCTTTATTTCTAGATGATTATCAAGGATATCTTTTTTAGGATATTACGCCACCCTAAAGAGCTTCCCACATAAACTAATAAAAAATAAAGGGGAAACCTGTGTACCTTCGGACGAAAAATATTTCTTTAAGGTGTTATTTTTTTTTCAGAAATGGGGTAGAAAGGTATAATTTCTGTTTAATCTACGTGATATTCATATATTTACACATCATTTGAATGTTTTTGATAAAACGTAACACATTTTTATTCAGAGAAATAATTATTTGAAATGAAAAGGGTTCAATGGAGTTTTTAAACGGTTCCATGACAAACCAAAACAGTGATAAATAAGAACGCTTTTAAAATATGAAGAGCTTATTAAATGATAAAAAAGCTAATCGGATAACCCAACTTAATGAAACTAGTCTTTTCAATACTTTATGTTAATTTTCATCACTTCGTGTCACTTTTCATTACTGTATGTCACATTCAAAATAGTTCCGATTTGTCACATTTCTGATATTTATACATGTTCAAAGAAAAAAAAACTCTTCCGAATGTTCGTTTAGATAGTTAATATCTGGGTGGTTTGAAAAAAATTGAAATCTAAAGATCATTGTTCATCAGTTTACATACCCAATTGTTTTAATCAATGTATTGATGGTGAGTGGAGTTTTTTTTTGGATTGGAGAGCTTCCGGCAATAAACAGTCTTCATATTATACCGATTATTTAATGTACTTGTCATTCTGCGTTCATCAGTTGCGCTCATCAAAAAGGAGAGCATAAAATGAGAAAAAAAATCTTTTATACATATATAACAATTTGAAAAGATTTTTTTTCATGGGGTAACTAACGAATTTATTTACGATCAAATTTGCATGTATGGGTGAAGTTTAATATTGTTTTTAAGCAAACAAAACAATGTTTCACATATAAAATTAAAAACTTTTATTGAAAAGATCTCACACTATAGGTATATCAAGGTACAAAAAATATAAAACACCTTTTAAAATACCTTTTTTATGTAATATAAGCAAGGAGTATTGATAAAGATATAATAGAAACTTGTCCAAAGATATACGAGTCCTAATGTATACGGGTCGCCCCTAATGCTATTTGCTGAAAACAATGCAAAATGTATGTCTGTAGTATATTTTCCCACAAACCTAATTTAAAAAGGATTCGTTGCCATGACGAACGTGTTATTCGCAATTCGTGTATAATGTACCCTTCATATTTCTGAAAACACTCTTCTTAGAAGTACAATATTTTACACGATTATGTTATACTTTATTTTTTGTTTGTGTTGCCCGAAGCCAGTGGAATTATAGATTTTCACTAAAAGTGGGAACGGTGTGAGGTGAATGGTGAAAGTCAGGTGAGAAAGATGTTAATAAAAAGTAAACATTAACATTACAATAAAGTGATTGTGTAAGTTGATGTTTATTGAATATTTATTTCAGTCGGTAAGTTCAGAGTTTCTCAATATGCCTATTTAATTTATAATCGCTTAAAGGTATTTTTCATATGAATACCGCACAAGAGTCCCAACTGCTTCCATCTATAGCCAGTAAGACTACGACATCCCAAATTAGGGTACACATGTTGTGAGGCTAAAGGTAGTGGGAAAGGGAAGAAGATGGGGAAGAGAAAGAGGAAGGAGGGAAAGTGTCTGGCTGTTCAGATCTAGTCACCAAACATGGCAAATCCATTTCAAGCACCGTTTAACTTCTGAATGGTGGTCTTACACCAGGGAGAGTATCATCCACTCTGGTACGTGCCGCAAATGTACTACATATCATTATAAATTAATGAATTGTGAAATACACATCCTGAAATGTTATAGATTATTCATACCGGACAGCTACACCCAGAGTTGACACCATGACCTGCCAAGCATTCGACATGGCAGAACGGGTGTACTGGCCCAGCGCATAGCATGACAAGAGGTAAGGTGTTGCCAAGTGATATCTCTAGATCTATATTTTCAACATTGGCCACAAAGTTTCAAGAGTCAATTTAAGCAAGAACTGTGAAATATATTATGGTTGATCATTTCATATGTATTGAGTTAGGATAACAGAATCTGTAATACATTTTTTTTTAAATAAATAATCAAATAAGAGCAATCATTTTTATCAACATGAAACAAAGTTTTTTCATAATAAGTAGTGAATTTATTGAATCACTTTGACAGTAAGATTACATGGCGTGACACCCTTTACAGAATCACTTTGATAGTAAGATTACATGGCGTGACACCCTTTACAGAATCACTTTGATAGTAAGATTACATGGCGTGACACCCTTTACAGAATCACTTTGATAGTAAGATTACATGGCGTGACACCCTTTACAGAATCACTTTGATAGTAAGATTACATGGCGTGACACCCTTTACAGAATCACTTTGATAGTAAGATTACATGGCGTGACACCCTTTACAGAATCACTTTGATAGTAAGATTACATGGCGTGACACCCTTTACAGAATCACTTTGATAGTAAGATTACATGGCGTGACACCCTTTACAGAATCACTTTGATAGTAAGATTACATGGCGTGACACCCTTTACAGAATCACTTTGATAGTAAGATTACATGGCGTGACACCCTTTACAGAATCACTTTGATAGTAAGATTACATGGCGTGACACCCTTTACAATATCACCGTATTATATTATGTTTTTTCTGGAAAATAATTTAGCATAGTTTTGAACAAAGACTAAAAGGGTTTAAATAGGGCTTACTGGGAGCTCCTAGAATTGAAATACAATCCTTTTGACTTATAACTACAGGCAAAACCTTTTTCTAGTAAATTCGGACGAACTTATTTCTTTCGAGAAGTTTTTCCTAGGGATGTGATAAATATCACGTAATCCACAATATTTATTTTTTTATTTATTTATTTATTGAAACAAAATACATATACATTATAAAAAAAATACTTTGACTGTCCAACTAGGAAATTTCCCGTTTTAGGACAGTCATTTGTAATTGTGTAATATGTCCCACAAATTCGATGAATTCTTTGTGAACAACTAATTTCTTAAATAATGTTTCCGATTTTTCTTTGTACATTTTGGGTTGAAATAGAATTGAAAACTTGAAAGGCTTCGCGTAGAAAATTACACAAAATGAATGAAAAACATTTTTTTAAAGAAAAGCAACTTAAAAATTGTCTCTAACAACATTCAAGGCAAATTGACTTTTTTCAACCAAGAGCAGTACAAGTATTTCAAGGTGCATAGTAACAGATTAAACATTGAAAAATGAAAATAGAGGCAAATAATAATTACAGTTCGTATTGATAGGAATGAAACTCTGTTATTTTTTTTTTACTTTGTGGCGCCCAATGGCGTACAATGTATTGCGTCACAATACGCAAACCAGTTCGTATGTTCATAAATGACTCTCAAATAAATATGACGAATTCCTTAGATTAGATTGATCGATATTTAAACCAACCACCCTTAACTCGTGCATGAATTTTTGAAAAATACGTTTATTTTATCATTTATGTGTTGCTCAGATGATAGAAAAACAATTTGAAAAATCTCATTGGGAGGAGTACCTACATGGCTACCGCCCCAGGAACCTTTTATTAGTTAACCAACACACCTGTCAAAGGTTACCCCAAGTGGTTTGCTACTTTTGGTGGCTACGTTTGCCCGTATTCATGGGGTGAGTTTTTCTAGGCCTTTGTGGCAATTGCGCTTGCCCATCTACTGTGTGGCGAGCTGGATCGGGAGAGACTGGTTGAGGGAGACCTAACTTTTACCTTTCCAGATGATTTTTTTCAACCCATTGCCTTGCACTGCAAATTCCTACCCACCCCGCATACTTCTTTTTCCCAGAACATCCACTCCATTTCCCTTAAAAGACCCTCGAAACAGCATCTCCAAAAATGAAAAAGACCCTAAGGAATTTTTTTCCTCAGTGAGGTCTTCTGTGAGGATCTGTTTCAAAAAAAGTGCCTAATTTCATAAAAAACATGTTTTTGAGAAAAAAATATAATCATTGAATACGTAATATTCGATAAATCACAGAAAAACATTATTAACTTAATTTAAAAATACATTATTCACAAGTGTAAAAAAATAAATATTCTAACAATCATAGGTTTTTTGGTGCAATAATAAGCAGTCAGGTGATATTTTGAATTTAAGCAAATTCGTAGACGAACATCTATTGGTTCGTTGTAGTTCTACCACAGGCTGCATTTACTTAAGGGTTAAGTTTTCGTTCTACTACAACCTTTGTCAAAATATTACCAATACATTAGTTAACAAAAAATATTGATATTATCTGATAATACTTTATTAATCTCACAACTACTTATACAATTTGCTATAAATCCTTTTGATAGATCGCTGTTACCGAAAGGTACAAAGCCCCCATTTGTGTGGTCTATCCCGACCAAAAATTCAAAGATGCGACTGCGAAATTTGAAAGCGGATGCAATTTGTTCATGCACATGCAAGGCAGATGCAATACGTAGTCTGCCTTCCCTCCTCGCCTCGCATTCTTCTGTTCGGCGCTAGATTCGGCCTCCCGATGTCCCCCCAGCCCTAATGGCGCGCAACGGCCTCCTCGTCACGTGCCCGCCGACTGAAAGTTCTCCTGAAATTCAGGAGTCGTTTCAGATGGAGGAAGTAGGTCTGAATCCGAATTATGCATACTGCTCCTGAATTTGTTGGATTATGTAGAGCATATCGATTTATACATGTATTGAATACATTTCCTATTTATTTGAGGCATATAAAAGCAAAGCAATTTTATGCTTTTGAGCATATTACATGAGAACATTTATCTAATTTTAATTTGTATTTCTTCCAAAACTGAAAACTTCTACCTGCTTTATTGCGTTACTTATTAAAAAAAATCTAGTTAGTTATTATGTTTTTCAAAGATTTTTATTATTATTGTGATTATTTTCAATACCAGGCGCCCTGATGTTCGATACTATAAGGCTGTCCGAAAAATTGTAAGCAACACCTTACCAAAATAGCGTTGGCTTAATACCCTAAAAAGTAATCATGATAATTTATTTGGCCACAAAAACCTCAAATCAAATCCAATTTTTTTAAAGTTAATACGTAAGTTTATATTTATATATGTAGCACATGCAGTAAAGGGTAGAATTCAAATCCACACCCGACTCAAAGTCAAATACATAGGTCAAAACATAACGAAGATCGCAAACAAAGGTATTTTGACATTTCTCTTCACAGAACTTTTACCCAGTAGTTTTTTTTGTATTTTTTTGTTTTCCTTGTGATGTGTAACGAACCTTTAGCAACTCTATCGAAATCTCCAATATTGAGGTAATGAGCAATCAAAAGATGAAATCTGCACTGTGGTTTTAAAAATCAATAAATCCTCGATAATAAAGTAAGCAAAGTGAGCCGAACTTTTCATTCTTTTCTAATTGAATGGCTACTGTACGTATTGCAGCAAAAAAAACATTACAAAAAAACAAAAAAAAATATAGCAAAAACCTTTAAAATATCTTGCAGCGCTCAATTTTGTTACCGAATACCTTTTGCTTGTTTATTCTTGAAAGCTCATCAGCAATAAGTGTTAGCTTAACTGATGCCTAAAATGTATTAAATATTATTCAAGATTTTTCTATTGCGATATTTGAAGTTTCTTGTAATCATATATTTTAAAACGACCTAACACATTAATTCAAAAATATTTCACAAATACAAAAATAAATATATACAAAAGTTTGAAAGTTCGAAGGAAAGATTGTGTCATCGATTAATAAAGCTGCTGAGGAAATATCCCTTAAGAGTTTTGCTATTTCTTTTTGTTTGTTACTGAAAGTTTTAGGTTATTAGCTAACGCGTTGTATTACGTAAAAGCGATGTATTGTAAGGAGTTACTTTCAAATTTATTCGTAAATTTAAAAAAAAAAACTTTCCTTTAGGACTGTCGGAAATGGGTTACTAAGCATGCAATACCTATTCGATTTGCATTCCTAACCCGTTCCATTAAAGGCAGACATGCGGTTGGGAAGGGGGTGGGTGTGGTGGGTGAATTGATATTTATTGGGCGCTGGTGCCATCCCTAAAATACTCACAGTCAAATCTTCTAACCGCATTTCAAGCAATAAATTTTATCGTGTAAGAGGTACCTGGGTATTCCAAATCAGGCGATTAATTTATTTTAAGATGCGGTAGAAACAGAGAGGTTGCGGACACATTGTGTATGTATAATAAACCCATCACTACGAATTTACTATGCGAACTTTGGGTCATAAATACACAAACAAAAATATGTTTTAGGGTAGATACAAGGGAGTGAGAAACAAGAGTATCAGAGTAAAGGGCGACGCTTGCACGACGCTTTTTTCTTCTAGTTTATGTATGGGTCGTCTATACATGTGGGTTCTGTAAGAGAAACTACGTATTCTTTGGTACCGATTTTTGTACAGTTTAAGATGGTGGACATTATTTGACATCTCTCGGTGTTAATTTTTTACCTAACTATTTTTTACAGAAATGTTATATGTTTATTCCATTTTAAAATGAATATATTGAAAAATTAAATGTGTGGTGAAAAATTAAATTGAAATGTGTGGTTGTTATTGAATAGTAAGTTATCATAAATTTCCCCTGTATTTGTAATGATTTGTAGATGACAACGAAAACGCCAAATAACAAATGCTCTTGTGGGATCTTTGTTCAAGATGTTGTCACTTTTTGATGATGTAGTATCTTGCTAAAATATTGTTTCTTCTCTAATGGCAACCGTATGAAATCGTATGAAAATAATCATCGTGTACAGTAAAATTTTTTCAAATGGATTCCGATGCAGTTTCTACATAGAATTAGGTATGAAAAAATGTATCTTGTTGGGGGAAAAGAGGGAATGGATAGAAGATTTTTATTATTCATCATTAACATGAAGAATGTAGACGAAAACCGATTTTACCTCAAAAACTGTGAAAAATTCTAAATAAACACACAATACTTTTATACAGTAATTAATTACATACTCGATGTATGTGATGTACCCCCCTAAGTAAGCAGGGCTTGTGTGTATGGAGGGGTATATGTATATGTGTGATATTTATATATTTATACGTTAGCTCCACACAGGAGGCTATGATATGTCATCTTTGGGATTGCTGCGTGCGGGTGTTTTTAGGGAAAGGAAGAAGTAGAAATCTATTAACGACAAAGAAATGAGGGGTGGGTAGGAATCTAGGAATCATGGAGTGTCCAGAAGTGACGGACGAATCCATCCCTCCCACTGCGGATCACGGCGATGAATTGAGAACTTCTGGTAAGGTCTGGGTTAGGTCTCCCACAACTAATCTCTCTCGATCCGGCCCGACAAGCAATATGTTGGTAAACGCATTCACCGCCTAGACCTACAAAAACCTAATCACATGAACCCGGGCACCCCTGCTAAGTCACCAAACGTAGCGAAACATTTTAACCACGACAAGAGTGTTGTTTATCCAATAAATAGTTCCAGGGACCGCGGCACCAAAATCCGCCTCCTAGATACAATATAAACCACAAAATGGTACATTTTTATCAGAGAAATATTATATATTGCGCTGCTTATATCAAATATTATCTTCAAACATAGATTCAGCGCTACGCCAGCGAGAATATTCAACCTCGACATAATATCATCTGTTATCGGTCTGTTTTTTCCATGCTCTGTCAAAAAAGGCATCGAATTATTAAGGCTCTTGAACAAATAAAATAATAATGGGCGGACCGAAGACAGGAACAATCCGAGTCGCAAACAAAAGAAAGATCAATCAAAAGTGTATATTGTATTCCCCCTGAGGCCGAGGGGCGCAATCTAGCCCCGATGTCAAACACATTAGGTCAAATTATTTGCAGGACCTAAGAAAAAGTCTTTCGAGTTTGAAGCGCTCATCCAGAGGCGTTTCTAGCACTTAAATTAATGAAAATGAAGAATCAGGTTTTAGAATTTTAGATTTTTGACGAACATGAAAACAGTTTTTAAAACTACCTAAACCAGTTACAGGAGAAAAAATGCGTGTTTATTTTCAATTCAGTGCCTTTGTACCCTTTTTTAATAATCCTTCAAGCTAAATTATTCGCTTTTCGTAACAGTTATTTTTTTGTGAATACCTTACAAGAGAACACCTCAGCTGCTCCCGTCTGGAGCCAGTGAGCCTATGGCTTCCCCAGTTGGGGGCTGAAGATATTGGGGTGAGGAAGGAGGGAATACCAAGCACGTCCAAAGCCATTTCTACCAACGTTTCAATTCTGAATAGTGATCTTTCACCAGGGAGATGGTGAGAGTATCTTCCACTCTGGAACGTGCTGGAAATATATATTGTTTTTAATGAATTAATTGTGAAATAACACAAATTACTGAAATAAAATTTATTTGCCCACGCCGGGATTCGATCCCGCTACCTTCGGATAGCGAGTCAAGAACCTTAACCCTAGACCACGCCGGTCGTCATACTAATACAGCTATCATAGAAATCGTTTTATCGCCCTTACTGTGGTGGTGAGACAACGCTTCATATTCAAATCTAGAAGTAAACCAGAGAGTTTAAAATTACGAAATGTCGTGATGTTTTTATTTCTTTTTTTATATAAAACCACAAAAAAGTGAGGTGACAATAACGTTTAAAATAAATTTCCCAGATAACTATTTACCGTGTCTTTTTTTTCATTATCAGTAATTTTAGTTAAAAACCTAAGGTGAATCATTTTTCTAACTTTTGTATGTTTATATTTAAATTTGGTTTTACTGTTTTACTTGCAATCAGATTGTCGCACACATATCACACCGGCACCAGATCAACATCGCCTCAGCTCGAGCCGATCACAATGTTTCCGCGACTTTTCATCCCGCGTCAAAATATCCTCCCACAAAACAACCTACGGATAGAACATCCCCCAACAAAATATCTGCTAAAACCTAACCTACCAAAAAATGTGGCAAAAATAAACAGACATCCTGTAAAGACAATAAATTATTGTTATCTGTATTATTTTTGTTCCATTTTTTGTTAGGTTGGGTAAGGTTATGTTTGGTAAAGTTTTAGTAGATATTTTGTCGGAGGATATTTTGTCGGAGATGTTTTGTCGCGGGATGAAAACGTGCATTACCGTTCAGAATTCTTTGCATGAAACTCCATAATGCAACGCATACTAATCAGCATAGTAATGACATCGTCTGGCCTCGGAAAAGCGAGTGAAATGAGGCAAGGCTGTGCCGATCCGATGTTTAGCTTTAGATGTTTTTAATAAAAAACATTTGACGGCCGGCGTAGTCCAGCGGTAAGGCGTTTGACTAGCATTCCGAAGGTCGCGGGATCGAATCCCGGCGTGGCAAATAAATTTTATTTGATTAATTTGTGTTACTTCACAATTTATTCTTTTAAAATAATATATAGTATATTTGCGGCACGTTCCAGAGTGGAAGATACTCTCAGTATCGCCCTGGTGTAAGACCACCGTTCAGAATTGAAACGTTGCTTGAAATGGCTTTAGCCGTGTTTGGCGACCAGATCTGAACAGCCAGGTACTTCCCGCCTTCCTCTTCCTCATCTCCTTCCCCTCCCATCTACCTTCAGCTTCACAACATACTCCAATTGGGGATGCCATAGTCTCACTGGCTCCAGACGGGAGCAGTTGGGACTCTTGTGCGGTATTCACGTAAAAAAAAAAAAAAAATCCGAAAGCCTAGGTGGTGGTAAAATATATTTTTTTTAAATAAACTAATATTAATTTAGCAAGATAGTCATACTACTAAATAGATTTATTTAATATCCTAAAATTTAGAAGCGGTAATTATTTAATTTTTATATATTCGTCCCAGGGAAAGATCGCATCTACGTCATTAACGATCTTCCTAAAAACCGTCCAGTCTTACACCAAGGCAATACTGAGAGTATCTTCCAACCTGGAACGTGCCGCAAATATACTATGCATTATTTTTAATTAATTAAATGTGACATAACATATATGAATCATTTAGTTTTTAATAAATAAATAAATAAATAAATAAATAGCCGGAATTTAAATCTGCTACTTTCGGATTACTAATCGAGAACCTTACCCGTGACCAATGTTGATTATTGATTGTTCAATAATAAATCGTTTGTTTTTCAACATGTCGATCGCCTAATAGTGTTGCAGATTAAGCAATGGAATAATGTTTGTATGTAGATAACAACCACAAAAAAGGGTTTAAGGTTTTATGTTTATCTCTTTTCCCTCACTTGACCCAGCTCCGCTGTTGTGTGACTTACTCGCACCTTGTTTATATTTATTTTAATAATTAGCGCATATAAAGATTCTCTTTGACAACACGGCTTTGGTAATATTAAATGTATTTTTAAAGGTTTTTCATATTTACCAAACAGCACCGTTGTCGTCGAAAAACACGTAAAACAAACCTTAAAAGGGTGTAAGTATATTTAACACTTTATTTTGCTGTTCGCTTGTATATTTGGTGTAGATGTGCCGGCACGTTCCGCACATTGGGACATTGCCTGAATCTTGCCGTAAGCTATATGCACGCCACTTACGCCAACTTTTACGCGTTTATATGTCACTTTTGCGTGTTAACATCGACCTCTTTTCTGAGACCTTTACTCGGTCTATGTCTATAGCCTATATATCTTTATGTGGAAGAACTCTTCATTACTTACTCTCTTTTCCTATGCCCTAAAGAGGAAACCGGGTGGCGCTTTGTCCATGGAAACGTATTCCCCAATTTCCTCTCTGGATTTTGCCACCATAATGTAGACATCGACCACTAGCGTGTCAGTACGTTTTTCGTTTTTTAATAAGTTTGTTAATTTTTATTTATTCATTTATTTAAACGCCCGTAGGACTTTTACATATAGTAAAGTACATGTTTTTGACAAAATATAGGAAATAACATAAAATATAAGAAACAAATTATATGTAACATAAAATATAAGAGTTGACACAATGTTGATAACATAGAATATAATTTAAGTAAAAACAGAGATAAAGATAGTTTATGAAGTAGGAAGAAATAGTTGTCACATATGTAGTTTGAAGTTTGACAAATTCAAATTATTATCAAATACATCCATATCGTTTAAATATTTGTTACCAAGACCATGTAAACGCTGTATTGGAGAATGCAAACTGTAGTTGGAATGAGATGTATGTATATAAAATTCATTAGGTCTCTAACAAGGGATATGTATAACAGTTTAATGATTTGTAAGGATTCAAAGTTTTTAAATGTTCTTAATACAAATCCTAATATTTTCATACCCTTATTTACAGTTTGTTGAATGTGGACCGTGAAGTCTAGTTTCTCATCCATTATTATACCAAGGTCTCGCATTTCAGTTACTCTTTCTAAATTTATTTCATTTATTGAATAGTCAAAAAAACAGTGAGGTTCTTTTTTCCGGAAAGGGTCAATGTTTTGCATTTATCTACATTTAAATATAAATTGTTTTGTGAGCACCAGTTATTTAGCATATCTATATTAAATTGAAGAACTTGACAATGGCTTAAGAGATTTATTTCTTTATATAATTTAATATCATCAGCGAAAAACAATACATTAACGTCTTTAAAGAAGTTGACTATATCGTTTATAAAAACAAGAAGTAAAATTGGGCCAAGTTACTTCTTATAGGATTTAGAACCCTCCAAAAAACGTTAAAATTGTCTGGTTTGAACGACAACAACAGACGTACAGTATACAAACTATAAAACGTATTTTTTAATTAAAATGTACAGACATAGAATATTTTCTTCTTATACAGTTAGTAAAAGAAATTTTTTAAATCGGTCCAGTTTTAGAGGAGAAAAATGAGGAATACAACACCTCGATTTCGATGATTTTATTTAGGTTTTATCAGCTTGAGATGCAGTAAGTAATAGAAAGAGTGACAGCAGCACTTTGGTAAAATACCTTTAGATTTCTTGGGAACCGGGTTTCTTCTTAAGTGCCTTCTTTCAACTTTACGTTACCTAGTCAACTAGTTACGTTAACTGGTCAAAAAAGGATATATCTATTGTCCAAGCTTCTCACCATAACTTATAACTAACCTTAACTTTTAAAATAATATGTTTACGCTTTTGAAATCGAGGAAAACTATAAATTTAGCAATACGGAGGACACAGTTTCAAACCCTGGCGTGCTCAAATAAATTTTATTAGATTAATTTATGTTTTCAGCAATTTTATTAATTTAAAAAACGTATAACATATTAAGGGCATGTTCCAGAGTGGAAGATCGCCCAGATATAAGACCACCATTCAGAATTGAAAATTTGCTTGAAATGACTTGACTTGTCACCGTGTTTGGTGACCAGATCTGAATAGCCAGGTACTTCCTCACCTTTTGCTTCCCTATTTCCTTTTCCTCCCCACTATCTTCAGTTTCAATTCCAATTGGGGATACCATATTCACACATAAAAATCAAAAATAAATGCAATGCAAATTTAATTTCAATGCTTTACATTATTTTTTTTTAAATATTTATAATATAAATAGAGACACAATTATTTGTGCATTGAGTTTTTCATACATACTTAGCCGTATTTTTTTTTTTAATCATGAAATAAAATATAATTAAGTGTGCATAAAATTTATTGATCCACTTCGACATTTTTGAGATAAATGAAATAATAATTAAATACAGAGAAAAAAACTTTTTCGAAAAATTCTAATAATAATAAGTAATAAAACAAGTTTTCGGTAAACACTTCCGAATTTTAGCTTTTTTTAACTTTTTTATTATTTTTAATGTATTACCAGTACTTTTAAGTTTGCCCTATTTATTTTATTTTCATGTTAATTATAGTGCTACAAAGTGCCCCTGAAAGACCTCAGCTTTGATTAACGCGGTGCTAAAACAGATTAAAATCGCGCCCAATAAATTGTTACTTTAATGGGTTCGGGTCAGATGCAATTAAATCCTTAAAAAATGGAACTGCATGCGACAAATTAACGTGAAGCCTTTCTAAGGATGAGTCAAGTATTGTAGTATTACATCAAGAATTTCAGATTTTTGATTTGAACTTTTGTCTTTCTGAATTTTATACACTGATTTAAAGATATATTTTCTCCGATCAAGATGCTTTCTAGCTATCATCATAAAATAAAATGAAAGTAAATATATAAATAAATCATATGTGAATGCAATTATTACATGATTCAAAACAATTGTTATGTTTTATTTCAAATAATTGTTTTTTTTATACTTCTAACTAATTAATCACCACTATTTGTGATATTTCTTGTCTTTTGTCTTATAGCTTGTTTGTCTTTTGTTATTTAATTTAATTTAATTTTTGTCTCTTTTAATTTTTTCCTGATGGAGATACCATCGGTTTCCAAACATGTTGATAATTTTGATTAAATTAGTGATGTTTATGTCGTAGACCGAATGTAAAATCAAGCAAATCACGATACGCTTCGAAACATCACAATCTGCCATATTGTGAAATGGCGACAAATCATGATGTGGCGAGGCCCTTCATGACCTGCTTGATTTTATGATTGACCCGCGACATATACAAAGTGATTTGTTTTAATTTAATATGAATATCCAGATTTTACAAATTGCAAGGTTTATTTGTTTAAAACCACTTTATTTTATTTCTACACGTCGACCGTAGATCTAAGCACTCTTATAGATTACGTAGAAATGTGTAGGCCCTGGGGAAAAGCCTTCGGGCTTCCAATGTGGAATTAAAATAAGAACAGTACATAAATCAGCTTCAAGAGAATTGGGTAAATTCTTTGTACGCCTTATTAATATTTCTAAAAGTTACAGAAGCTTTGAAGTTCACATCAAATTTGGAAACAACTTTTCCATTTCAGTTGCTAATAATAATACAATTTCAAAATCTAGATGTCAAATAACGTAAGTTTTTCTAAATTTTAAATGTGACATATTCCCTGAAAACGAAGGAGCAGTGACACTATATTTTACCAAGAAGCGAGACAGAAATACATCCAGGGGCGGTGCGACTTCGGAGTCATAGCAACGGGCGTCATGGAAAACTTTCTGTCCTAGTCTGAATATCCACAAAGGTACTCGCGGGAGGGGGCGTACCTACAAATCACGAGATGTTTGAAAGAGTAAACTTGCTCTTACCGAGATCTAACAGCCGTTGAAAGAAAAATAGACCATAATAAAACATTATCATTTTGTGATACTGCAAAAGACTTCCAACTGCCCGAATTCGGAATATCAAATCGACGTTTTAACCCCTCAGGCTATTTTTTTCCATGTAATAAAATCTGATTATTTCTGTACTTGTATAATTTTTAAGTTTGCTAGTGAATGACACAAATGAGTCCAAACTGGCAGCAGATAAATAAAAAATAAGTAACAAATATACATGTGAAACAAAATGTCATGAAATTACACAGTTAACGCCGAAGAAATTCTAAAAATTAAACTGTGTAATAAAGTAGTAATCCATTTTTCAAAAAGTACCTACATAATTTTAGACCGCTTCAAATGTTCAGATTGGTGACGTTGATGTCTTAGAGCTTAGAACCCCGTGACTGTAGGCTCACGAACTGCCACGCACAATACACAAGCAAATAATGCAAATACAGCCTCCAATATTTCCAGGTCCCCACTCCGGAGGACCGAAATCTTTGTGAATTCGCCGTTTCGCGAGGGAAGAAATTTATCATCTCCGTCGCCTTCCTCTCTTTATTCATTCGCCAGCAATCTTAAAAGTTTCATTAAAATAAAAATTTCAAACGTTTTACGCAAATATATCATTTCTCAGGAGAAACTTACTTTTTCGTTTTTAAGGGACGTGAATTAATTACATTTTTGACCAAGCATTGTCAAATAAATACATATTAAAATATTAGAATATTAGAAAACGATTGAATATTTGTAAGGCACGAAAATTGAAAAAAATATAGCCGTAAAAACAAACTTTTTTACTATAGGTATTACACATCTATTTTCATATGTACAAGATCTGCTTCGGTTCAAGAAAACAAATTCGAAATTCAAATAATTTATGTACATACTTTAAAAAAATATATTATTTTGGTTTGACTGAGGATCTAACCTTCCTTCCCAGGGACTGGCTCTTAACTGCTCTGAACTTTTAAAATGCCTTTAAATAAAATTGGTCTCACTAAGGAATGACTAAAATGAGAGTGAAACAACTTTATTGTCGAAGTCTGAATTGGAAAATAATATTATTTATAAATAATGAAGTCATACTTCGTTCTATGATTTAGCAGAGGTCTCCGAGTTAATGGAGTTTGATGGTCTTGTCCGATGCGTCTGCCTACTTGCCGTGTGGTGGGCAGGATCGAGAGAGACTGGTTGACGGAGGTCTCTTATCCTCTCCAGCCGGAACCTCTCGACCGGAACCTCTCAACCCATCGCCTTGCACCGCAGTTGGAGAAATGGATTCATACGTCTGTCACTCCTAGACACACTGACCCCCATTTTCCTACTCACTCCCCATACGTCTTTCCTTCTCAAAACTTCCTCTCCTCCCTTTTTAAAAAAAAAGCTCTCCACACATCATCCCGTTAGATGACAAAGACCCCGAAGGAAATTATTTTCCTCAGAGTCTCCTGTGTAAAGCTGATGTAAAAAAAAAAATATATATATATTTTTTTTTTACATGAATACCATACAAAATTCCCAACTGCTTCTGCCTGGAGCCAATGAGACTATGGCATCCTCAATTGGGGTATGTTGTGAGGCTAAAGGTAGTGGGGAGGGGAAGGACATGTGGAAGAGGAAGGTGGGAAGTACCTGGCTATTCAGATCTGGTCATCAAACACGGCCAAAGCCATTTCAAGCAACGTTTCCATTCTGAATAGTGATCTTACACTAGGGCGATACTGAGAGTATCTTCCACTCTGGAATGTAAAAAACGTAAACGAATAAATTGTGAAATAACACACATTTATCAAATAACATATATTTGCCACGCAGGGATTCGATACAGCGACCTTCATAATGCGAGTCAAAAGCCTTACCGCTGGACTACGCCAACCGTAATAAATAAAAAGGTTATCAGCGTTTTCTATCAATCATCAACAATAAATAGTAAACGAAACAACTGAAAAGGTTAAATTTAAATAATCGAAATATACTATTTATCAAAACCGAACATTGAAATACCGATCCTTATTTCTTAACAATAATGTTTACATCGATGAGCTTTTATCCCACGATTGCCGCTGTTCAAAAGAGTTGCCATTGTTAAAGCTGTCCACACACGAGAAACATTTATCAAATAATCTCTGCTACTAAGTGATGCATTATATTCGTCGCAGAGCGAGGCGACGCGACGAGACGTGATATCCGCGCGACCCAAATCAACTCCACAAATGGCTGTCTCCGAAACTTGTGTAAACTTTCGGCGCTTACTTAAAACCTATCTTGCAGCAGGGGCGTGCCTTTGAAAGCGGTGACAACTGGCGACTATCACTATCATCATTTATCTAGTTATTTACATTCCAATGTTCCTTACGACAGCATCCCTTGCGTGTTTTTTAAACTTTGAAAATTTAACGTGAATACATTTTTCAAGTAAACGAATCTGTTTTTAGTTCGTGACAGCATAAAACTCAAGGTACAGGCAAGAGCGCGACAGCCAAATTACGAAGTCAGAGCTGTCGTTAAAGACTTCACAGTTTAAAATAGTCTAATCACTCTTGTTTATCAACTGAGACTAGCGAAGTCGTGCGTTTACTCAAACGTTTTGCATTTCGTCTGTAAGTTTGTTTGCGTGTTCCATTTCCGGCTTAAGATGGCGGCCGTGTTGGATAATTAATCCAGAGGTTGCTTGCGCGTTGCGAGCTATGAAATTGGAATACTATGTAGACCATAGGTTCTCGATCTTATTTTGCCCGCCGCCCACTTTGTGAATATTTTTTTTTAGAGCACCCCATTTTTTTTCTTATGGGGGTGAGGCTCAACTGTCACGAAATCAATAATTTGATTAAAATATATTAAATTATTTGTTAGACTTTTTTATTTAGCAAGTTAAAAAAGCATTGCTTTTGTATTTTTGGAAAGCATTTTTTTCAAGTATTGCTACCTCCTTCCTTCTTGTATTCATGATATAGTGTCAATTTTTAATAATAATAATAGACATAAGATGATACTATGATATTATATTAAAAAATTTCATATCATCCAATTTAACATACCTAGATCTGAAAATAATGGAATCTTTCAGTTCTATTTTTGCCCTCTTCCCGAACAACCGAAATATATGAATTTTGTACACGTGATAAAAACGATCACAATACATGCAATAAAAAAATTTACCAATTCTAAAGTTAACTTTGCTTTATTAGTACGTTAAAAGCGTGTTTTTTATATGTTTAGACTATATTTTTTTAACTACTCACACCTTCACTGTGCCATCTGAACACCCCCTAATTTTCTCTGGGTTTTCTACTGTTTCCTCCTGAAAGTCTCAAACGCCCACAAGGGGCGTTATCGCCCACGCTGAGAACCTATGATGTAGACTGTAGACCAATTAACAATAATTAACTGTCGTTGATCCATGAAACTGACTCACACTGCTTTATCCTGAAGAGGTGAGCCTAGCTTGATAGCTTGAATACGAAACATCTCGGTTGTACCTAAACAAATAAAGTGATTAAAACTTAGAAAAAAAAATTAATTAAAAATTTTGCCCCAAAATAACTTTGGAATGTTTGAAGGAGTGATTCTTTTTTTGTTACAAACAAAAAAGAAATTGTTGTTTTCGATTGACGTTTTAAAAGGACAGTGAATTGGAGGATTTCAGTAAGTTGTTTTAATAAATTTTATTGTTAATCATTCTTTATTTAAATCTTCGATAGAAAAACCTATTGGTTAGCGTTAAATTCATATTTGAAAACTATACTTTGGTCATCTTCAGAATGACAATTGACAGTTGGAATAGAAGTGATTTTCACGAATAATTTATAATTTCAATAAAATTTAACATTGGGTTTTATACAAACATTGTCAAATTAAGTGCGTCTTGGTATATTATTACCAGAAGAGACCAGAAGAAAAGTAGGCACTTCTTTGAAGAGATGGAATATAATGGAAATGAAGTAGTGAAAAAGGAGTGAAGATTTTCTCACAAGCCGCCACTGCCACTAAATTTCTTCCTGTTTTATAACACAAATGGGAATAGAGAGCATTCTAGGAAACATCTATTCACTTAACTGTGTTTGTTTGGTTGGTGATTTGTTTCTCCTTCTTCACTAAGATTTATACACAAAATGGCTTGTCTTACACTGAACTATACATAAAGATAATAAACAAAACGACACGAATGGGGAGGCGAAGTTCCCGTCTAACAAATAACAGATTCAAGCACTGAACAATCAGAACATGGAAAAGATTTTATTTAATGCCAAATGGAGATAACTTTGTTTAACTCCGATTAATATTGATGATAATGATATAAGATGCTGTCAAACAATTTAATGTAGAGTTCTATTGAACTTTGAAAGTTTAAGTTGGTTTAATTTATGCACATAATCTTATATTATTGTAAATTAGATTAAGAAATTTTCGAAAGACAGTTTTCATCAAATCTTTGTCAATTTTTAAAAAAAGGTAATTTCTTATTACTATGATGTGATCAAATAAAATCTTATTTATTTTCATCCAAAACTCAACTTTTGTGTTGCTATTTATATTTTTCACGATCGTATATTCTAAACTCTTTTTTACGACGTGCGTTTTTTGATATATTCATATTTCATAAAAGGGACAGCGTCCATAAATTTCAGCATTTTTTCTGGCTCAGTCAGTCTTTTTACTAAATAAATTGTTGAAAAAATGTCATATCAATTCCAGTCACAAAAGTTTTTAAAACTTTAGTTTCCCGCATTAAAAATATATTTTTTAAACAATTTATTGGTGGCATAACTTTTAGAGTGTTACAAATGACAAAATTCAAGGGACCATTGATCAAGATAAAAAATTTACGAACTTCAGAAGGATGCGTTGACCTAGGACCATGGTATTGGCAGCAGCCCATTATGTAAAAAAATCACACCTCTGCATTTCCGTTAGCAATTTTTTCTCTGGTAATAACAAATAGGTTCACTAAGTGTAAGCAAGTGAACTACACTCGCCTACAAATGCGTGTGTAAAGTATTTGAAAACAATAAATAAACAAAATTATCATTTTAATAAAAATGGCTATTCGGAATTAGCCAATCTCCTTTTTGATAAACATTACACCTTCGTCACGGGTCAAACAAATCATGGCAACAATTTTAATAACTTAAAAGCATATGAAATAAGAAAATAAATATAGCAAAGCAATACTCTTAATAAACAATTAAATGTGGCCAATAGACCAATGGCTGGATTTATAATTCTCAAGGCAAAGGTAAGGTGACGGCAACTTTTCGTGGCATCTCATTTGTTTAATACAAATGAGGAAAAAGCAACACACTGACGATATTTCCTTTAGAGGAAGCAGACATACGCACATTGTTTATCTCATCGTTTGTCCCACTATTATTTACTGTGTTAGAAAGAGCTGTAGCATTTTTGTTATAAGTAACGTACGTTTAATGCCTTTTCATGATGTTGCCGAGCCGTAACCTTACAATTTATAAAAACTTTCAATATTAGGTATATTTCAAATAAAGTCATAAAATTTCATATTATCCCTTAATTAACACTTTGTCTTTTTCGATTTAATATGGTAACGCGTTATGTACACAACATCTGTCTCTTTCTCTCTTTTACTGTTATATTTTAATATCATGCTATCTCACTGTTTTTTTTAATTTTTTTAAATATTTTATCTCACTCAAAAACTAAATCTGTATAAGCCAAAACGATGTATTTTTTGTTAGTTAAAATTGTACCCTGATGATGCTTTTGTTCAGCGGTCGGTCATAATGAATTAAACAAATTACGTGTTTATGAATAAAGTTATTGTTTTATTCTTTAATTATTATTTTTTTTAACTATTTCCATATTCTTCGGTGGCTTGACGACAATTGGCCCCCCAAAATGATATATACTATAAAATTATATTTTTTTGTGCAATATTTACCAATTTCAAAGGTCAAATCAACTTCAAAAATACCCTTAATAATAATAACGTATGAATATCAAAGATATTTATATAAAGTGTCAATTTTTTGTAATTATGCTCTGGTATACACTGTATATAGACCAACAGACTTTTCCTTGATGCATTTGAATGAAAAAATGTTTAATACTTTGTTATTCGGCGGTGCATCTTCTCTGCACATTCCTTCCGGTCACTTAGATATATTTTGTTTAATTAGGTTTCCCGTATTTTTCTTAAACCGGCTGCATATTGAATATAAGTATTCCGGGGGGCCAACTGTCGGCGGACCAACTGTCATGAAACCCATTCTCTATTGTCAACAAACTGGACGTTGTAATTCCTATTTCAATAATTACAATGCACCACAAATTTGAGGCGCGGTTTTTGCTTTTTCCACAAACATGCATCGATGGTTTCATACGCACAACAATAAATCACGCTCCCGGCACAATAATTAATATCATGAACTAGGCGTATTAATTTCCTGCCGCGGGGAACTAACAAAAACCTCAAAATGTGACGTCTCCGTTTTCAATTCGCTGGAGAACCGGAGCAGGTTAATTATTATTTTCAACTATGTACTTCAGCTATTATGTTAATTAAGCCTTCAAAGTTTCTCCCGAAAATAATTATTTCCGCGCCTTGTGACTCGCATTGTGTCAAAAGCGAAGTGAGGAGTTTTGTTCTGCTCGTCGGTGTGAGCACCTACGAGAAAATTATTTATTTGTACATGTTAACTCCTAGTTGATGAAAAATTTTAAAAGACGGTATGAACTGGAGCTTTTTTTTATTTATTTTAATACATATGGCGTGCAATTAACATAAGCGTAAATATACAATACAAGTAAAAGGTGGAAAGTATAAAATATCTTAAAAAAGTATACCTAAGTATAAAATAATTAAATAATATCATAGAGGGTATATAAAAAAAATACAATAAAGTGTAACATGTAAAAAAAATAGAATAAAATACTACAAAATAAGTATTTTATAAAATAATTTAAAAAGTGTAAGAATAAGTACAAAATGTATTAACTAATACATAAAAGTAGGTAAGTATAGTCAAATACTTCCAACCTTCCTCTCCCCCAACTCCTTCCCCTCCCCACTACATTCAGCCTGATAACATACCCCAATTGGGAATGCCGTAGTCTCACTGGCTCTAGATGGGAGCAGTTGGGACTCTTGTGCGGTATACATATAAAAAAAAATTAAATACTTATACCTAAACGAACAGTAGTTTTATATACAATGGTTTTAAATAACTCAAAAACATGGAAGCGGATAACGGGTGTTATAAAAAACTAATTATTTCCACTAAAGCCACAAAATTGAAAGCTAAATGCAAAGGTCTGCTTTAATGGGATGTATTTATGATTAATTAAAACTGTATTTATAGATTATATAATAGTCAACTCAATATTTACTGCTGGTAATTAATCGGACAATGTGTGTATACATATACCCCTTTTGTTTGTTTTTGGACAAGGGTTGGGATGGGATAGTTTTATTTAAATAAATGCTGACACGTAATACTGCATATTATAAACATGACAAAAAAAATTACGAGCAGCTCACACGCGATAGAAGTGAAACCTTCAGAAAACTAAGGTAGACAAGAATGGGGAGGCTACGAAACACCGCAAAAATAATAATAATAATAAATAATAATGGTCTTTATTCCAGGATGTGGAGAGGTGAGTGCGATTCAACACACCCATATAGAGTATAAATACAAACATTGAAAACATAAGTATTTATAAATGAGAGTAAATATGGGACAGAATCTAAATTAAAAATTCAATCGAAGGTAAAGAAATACAGGAAAGAAAGAAAAATAACTCTAATATATAAAATTCTCGTGTCACGGTGTTTGTTATCATATTTCTCCGAAAGGGCTGGACCAATTTTGATGAAATTTTGGGTGCTAATTGGGTAGGTCTGAGAATCGGCCAACATCTAATTTTCATATCCCTTAAAGTAAAGGGTAGTCCACCCCGATTTTTTTTTATTTTTTTTTTTTAACAAAATTTTTAATTTTTATTTTTAATGGTGAGGAATTAAAAAATACATACAGCCCTAAATTTTCACCCTCCTACCATCAACCCTTATTTTTTAATAGCGATATTATAGTGTTAGTTATTTTTATTGAACTAAAAAAATATTTCCTAGAAATAATGTATATGGCAAAACAACGTTTGCCGGGTTAGCTAGTAATAAAATAAAATTCAGAGAACTATAAATAAAACAAAGAGGAGACCGATTAGTCTATCCCATTCTCTCTAAGAATAAATACTATTGAAGTATGTGTTTGTCTGTTTTTAGTGTCGCTTTTTCGTTTCATCGAGTTTCAAATCACAACGGTTCTAGAGAAGTTCTCACTTCAAAAAGTGCGAACGCCGCTTGCGGTTGCTCCGTTCTTTTCCCACAATTCGTAGCTCGGTTCGCGCTATTTTTACATAACTATACTCAGCATAAGGGAACGAAAACCTAGAAATATCACGATTTGGGAAAAGCTAATTTCTTTGTACTGTTATAATGAACCTCTTGAGTATTTAAAATTAAAATAACAATATATTATCGTAATACTGATTAAAAAGCTACTAGTGCTAAAGATTTATTAATATTAAAAAAAATTGGTTGTCTGTTAAGTCGGTTTACGGACGATAATTTTACGTGATAACGTCATATAATAACGATGAAGTGGAAGAGAGATAGATGCGTCACAAGCCGAACGTTTAGGCCGAACGATTGTTCCGCGCTCTCGCTTGCACGCTCGGCTCAGGTGGAACGTGACATGAGTCACGCTTTTCGTGAGTGCAGCCGGCTTTCATCAATTTATAAGACGTTATCAGTCAAAAGATTTAAGTGTGTTAAAAGGGGTAGTATATACAATTCCAAGTGTGAATTTCTTTTCACCAAATTGTATGTACTTAGCAGTAAACACAGAAAAATATTTTGACTAAAATAACGCATGTTTATTATTTTTTAACTCCCAACTTATTGCAGCGCTTCGACGATGTTTTCCAGCACGAATAAACACGTGACGAACATAAACTTAAATCACACTTTCTGGCCTACATTGTAAAATGTTAGCCTCCCCGGCGCAGTTGTAAAGTTGCTACAAAAACTTATACCTCGCAGTGCAATGAAAAACGTAATTGGCGAAGAAATTGAGGCGTCGAGAATTTCTTTTTTTTCACTTTGCAACGCAGCACGTTAAACCTTATTTTCCTCGTAATTTTTGATGAGGCTTTCGACTACAACTAGATAATTTAATGTACGTTTTAATTATGATTAGACCATGTTTTATCAGTACTTCAGTATTGCGGGTAATTAACATTGTCACGAGTGTTTGATAAACGCTTTAATGAGCATGAAATATCCTGTCGAATTAATGAGGGGAAATATATTCTGCATTGAATGCAAATTATAACGAAATCATCAAATTGCAATGATGTTGCTAAATGCGATGTTAATCATTCTAGTATGCGTATTTATTATTATTACAGCAGTAATTATTCATGGCGTTTCAAATTTAAATTTACAAGTAATTTTTAATGTTTTATGCTTAAAAACGTCCCATTTCAGAATTTAACGATTGATAGAAAAATGCTAACAAAATTGTCAGTCATGGTTTTACGTAATATATATACAAGGTGTTAATGGACGTACTTGACTTACTTTAACCAGTGATTCCTGACATTATTTGGAGTAAAAAATGTAAATAAAATTTTGGTCTCCGGTGACATTTTTGATTTTTTTTTTTTCTACAAAAACATAAAAAATGGTAGATGTTGGACAGTTGGAGGAGGGGTAAGAGATGGGTCGGCTACTCGGTGGAGTAACCAGTGATGATATGCGGAAGAAAAAAAAAATTGTTTGATTTTAAAGAAAAAAATTTTGAAAAAAAAAGTCACCGGAGACAAAAATTTCATTTACATTTTTTACTCCAAATAATGTCAGGAATCACTGGTTAAAGTAATTCAATTACGTCCTTTACCACCCTGTATATATTTTAAGGTTCCATGCCAACTGAGAATAGTTGAGTCAACTCAACACCTCCTTGAAAAGTCATTAAATGCTATGAAAAAGATAATTTTAAATTAGCCGATAACCCTAACCTAGCCAAACCTATTTAACCATTTTTTTTATGCAAATATATATATTTTTTTTATCACTCTAAATGACTTATCTGAGATGGTTCTGAGTTGGTTTCATTCCGAGTTATCCGGTCACCATTTTTTTATTAGCTTCAAACAACAGACCCTGAGAAAAATAATTTCTGTCAAGGTCTATTTTATCTTGCGTGGAGGTTCTGTTAGGTAAATAAAGAGGGGAAGTTCTGGGAAGGAAAGTGGTTTGGGTAGGGGTTAGTGGGTCCAGAAGTCACAAAACGGAGCGACCCATTTGGGGTCTCTAAGGGAGATGTTTTGGTTATCCAATGAATGGTTCCTGAAGTAGCGGTACCCACGCCTGCCTCCTAAATAACATTTGTAATAGGATTATATTATGTGTATCTATTTTGGTTCCACGCCAACTCAGAATCAAGTCAACTCAACACCTCTCTGAAAAGTCATTAAAAGCTTTGAAAAAATAATTTTAAAATAGCCCTTAACCCTAAACTAACGTAACCTATTTAAAAGGAATATAAACGCTAGAAATATTTTGATTCTCATGCCTACAAAATTTAAAATCGAACGTCATATTTGCACGAGGCAAGCGAAAAAGTGGTTTTTATTTATTTTGTGCGTAATTTTATAAGAACGAAAAAAAGTAAGAACATACAAAACCTCAAAAATAGTCATAACCATAAAGGGTATTTTTTTTAAATTGATTCTTTTATTTCTTCATAGTTAAGTCATGCAAAAACATTTTTTTAGTGATTTACGCTTATATTTTTTGTTATGTACTTAATAATAATGTACTTAATAAATAAATATTCAATTTGGGAGGCGGGAATGGGTACCGCCGCCCCGGGAACCTTTATTGGATAACCAACACCTCTGCCATAGGTCACCCCAAGTGGTTCGCTACGTTTGGTGATTTAGCAGGGGTGCCCGGGTTCATGGGGTGAAGTTTGTCTAGGTCTCGAAGGTGGATGACCAGGACACACTGAACCCCAGATTCCTACCCACCCCTTAAACCCCTTTCCTTCCTACCCACCCCTTAAACCCCTTTCCTTCCTACCCACCCCTTAAACTCCTTTCCTTAAACCTTAAAACCCTTAAACTTCCTTAAAAAAACCCTCCACACAGCATCCCCAAAGATGACATAGGCCCTGTGGGAAATTATTTTCCTCAGGGCCTCCTGTGTGGAGCTCATGTAAAAAAAAAAAAAAATAATAATTTGATTGTAATTCCAATACAAAGAAAAGCTAGTAAAAGCTTCAATTTATCCGTAGCGTATTTTTTGATGTTCATAATGTAAACCGATTCGTCGTAAAGGTTAATCTAAATAGTATCTAAAAAGGATTTCACGCATAGCTTCATTTTAACCATTTTTTTTATATTTTTTATCACTTTTAATGACTATTCTGAGGAGGTTCTGAGTTTATTTCATTCTGAGTTGTCCGGTCACCATCTAATTTAATTTATCATTGTATTACTAACGAAGACTTCTTTTTCTTTCGAATGGTAGCGGTGTCAGAGGGGACATCTAGGTTTGCGAGCCAGTCTAAGGCCTCAGGTTTCGCCCTGTGGACATTATTAATCCCGCCGGGGATTGAATGGAGCGGGCATTCGTTGACCACATGATCGGTGGTCTGCACCACATCGCATTCACACATCGCAGACACTTTAAGGCCCCATTCATGGGCACAGAGACTGCAGGAGCAACATATCTTATTAATGGCGGACCAGAGTTTACGAGGCATTGAGAATCCAGACTGTTTCTCAATCGGATCATTTAAAAGGTTGGTTGGCATTTCCCATGTTGGCCGATTATCACTCAAGTTTCCACCTATCTTCTGGGGTAAGAGGTAATCGACAAAGCCTCCTTCCCATCTAGAAGGCTTTTTGGGACTTCAAGCTGAATGCCGGATGAGAGACGACATCATAGCGCATCGGTATTGCGCTTTTGATTTTTTGTTATGTGAGTACCGCACAACAGTTCCAACCGTACCCAATCGACTGGAGCAAGTGAGACTATGGCATCCCCAAATGGAGTATATTGTGAGGCTGAAGCTGGTGAAGAGGTAAAGGAGATGGAAGAAAGATAGAAGAATATCTAATCACCAAACACGACTAAAGCCTTTTTTTTTTTTTTTTTTTTTCCTTTATTTTTCCCAAAATTTACATTTGATGCATACAATATTATAAAATAAAAAGAATAATGGGAACCCACTAAGGCGCAGCCTGTGCGTGGGTAATATAGTTGAATATATTTTATTATTGTACCTAGAAAGAACAAACAATGGGCATATAAAGCAAAAACATGATTAAAATTTGTCTAAACAGCTTTGCACAAAATGAGCATACATCAGTGCAACAGTAAGTGTATAGTGTAATATTAAGTGTAATACTAATTGTACATTAAGTGAAGTAGTGTAACAATAATGGTATAATGTAACAAATAAGTGCATAATATAACAATAATGGTATAGTGTAACAATAAGTGCATAAGTGTTATTTGAAATATAATAACAATAAATAATAACAATAAGTGGTATTTGAAAGAGAGAGTACCAAAACAATTTGCAACATAGTTGTGAATGACGAATACTTGGAGCAGGTGGATGAGTTTGTATATTTGGGAAGTATGTTTACGAGAGATGGAAAGACTGATAGAGATATCGAAAGACGGGTAAATACTGGTAACTCCATTAATGGAGGACTGAACGCCGTTGGCGCCAACAAAAATCTGTCAAAAGAAGCGAAGCTAGCCGTCCATAATGGAGTGCTGGTACCTACCCTGATGTATGGCAGTGAGGCATGGAACTGGCAGAGAAAGGATGAAAGTAGACTGAATGCTGTAGAAATGAGATCCCTGAGACGTATGTGTGGTAAAACCATGTATGATCGTGTGAAAAATGTGGAGATCCGCAAAGAATGCAAGGCTGATGTAAGCGTTATGAGTAAGATTAAGAAAGGGACCCTCAGATGGTTTGGGCATGTAGAGCGAATGAATGAGGAAAGGAGTGTAAGGAGAATATATGACGCAAATGTGAATGGTAGACGAAGTCGGGGACGCCCGAGGAAGACATGGCACGACCAAGTGAATCAGATACTTGAGTCGGGCGATGTCAAGAGTCAGAATAATAGAAGAGCATGTATGAGACGATGTATGAATGTGAACGAAGCAAGGAGTGTGTGCCAAGATCGAGTTGTTTGGCGGTCTGTCCTCTCTGCCTACCCCTGCGGGGAAACGGCGTGATGGTTAGTTAGTTAGTTAGTTATAAGTGCATAATGTAATAATAAGTGTACTGTTTGTGAAAAAAAAGTGATACAAATTAAGCAAACAATGTTTCAATATTTACATTGTCAAGCCACGACTTCAACTCTTTTATGTATTGCAGAAGTTTAGTTGTCACTTGAATATTTTTCGGTAAAAGATTGAATGTACGAGGTCCAATGAAACTGCTGTGAGTTTGCATTTGTTTGGTATTCGTTTGGGGGGTATAAAAAACATTATTATTTCTAATGTTGATTCTATTTTCATTTTTTTCGAATTTGTTTTGGTTTTTAAAGATATATTTCATAGTTTGCAGTATAAATAGTTTACGGAGACTGAATAGTTTAGCTTCTTTGTATAGTGCATCTGTCGAAAATGTTGTGTTTCTTTTGTACATAACTTTGATAATAGTTGATTTTCAAGCAACTATTCAATTATGAATGGTGGTCATAACCGATTGGGCGATACCAAGAATATCTTCCATTCTGGAATATGCCGCAAACATCCCTATATTATTTTTAAATGATTTAATTGTGAAATAACACGATAGAATTTGAACCCGGTAATTTTAATTTTAATTTGATCGCTAATCGAAAGCCTTACCCCAATGCCACGGGGGCCGCCCTTATTAATTATTATGAACCAAGTGAATCAAAACCAAAATAAAATCGCTATATAAAGTTGAAACTACGCCATAACACAAAACATTGTTTAATTAGTGGTAAAAAAATGTTTTGAAATCTTCCGTCTTGACCAAAGTTGTTATAAAATTAAATTATTTGCACCATACAGTGTTCTACGTCTCGTCACAGTTATTCCATCCGTTGGTACATGGCACAAAAGCTTGAGAAGGGGGAAGTGAGAAAATCAGAACAACGAAAGCGCTTCGGTGGGACTATTGTTGACAATGATATCTACTCATTGCCTCAGAGTTTAGCTCCTCTCAATGCTACTGGCAAGATCAGATGATGCGAGATAACTATTTTTCCGAAACTCCGTGAGATGTCATCTGATTACTTCGCTTTTGTAGCAAACTCAAAGACACGAGTTCTGTGAACTGAAACATCGATATTGCTGAGCGTTATTTTCTTTACAATTTAGACGAGCTCCGATACACTACTATTTGTTCAATATTTTTAACAAGCATTAAATTGAAAATTCTCTCTCTATTTTCTCCCTCCCCCAATATTTAATAATAGGTCTTGAACCTGGATTCACTCTTTCCCATCCCCAAAAAGACCATTCACACAGCATTCCTAAAGATTACATGTTTGGAATTAGTGTATCTATTTATAGAAACATATCGGAGCGTCTGGGGAGCAGAGTTTTTAAAAATTTATTATTTAGGTTTTTTATATAAATTTATGGTTATATAACTAGGTTGATTGATGTATATTAACTAGTCCTTCAAAACAAGAGGAAGGTTTATACAATATTAAAGCATCAGTACGATAGCAGAATCTTGATACTTAATTTTTTTTAGATTAGCTTCACACAGGAGGCCCTGAAGGAAATAATTCCCCTCATAGCCTTTGTCATCTTTGGGGATGTGTGGAAGATCTTTTTATGGAAAGAAAGGATAAGAAGATCTGGGAAGGTAAAATATATGGGGGGTGGGTAGGAAACTGGGGGTGAGGGAAATATAAATCAATCCCTCTCACTGCGGTGCAAGGGGATGGGTCGGGAGAGTCCGATTGGAAATTTTTAATTATCTCTCTCAGTCAGTCTTCCCCAACTGGGCCCGCCACGTAGAAGGTGGGCAAACTCCTCCACCGCCAATACCTAGACAAACCTCACCCCGTGCTAAGTCACTAAACATAGCGAACCGTTGAGGTATGGCAGGGGTATTGGTTAATAAAAATACTAAAAATTTTTAATGTTTTTCAAACATAAATAATTAAGTAACGATCTCGACCTACTTTAACCAGTGATTTCTGACATTTTTTGGAGTAAAACATGTAATTGAAATTTGATTTGGTGACATTTTTGTTGTTTTTTTTTTTTCATAAACATAAAAAACAGTAGGTATTGGATAGTCAGGGTGATGCGCTTAGCTGTTACTCGACTGAGTCACCAGTGATGGACACGTGGAAATTTTTTTTTTTGTTTGATTTTGAAGAAAAAAAAATTCTTAAAGACTTCGAAAAAGTCACCCGAGAAAAAATTTCACTTACATTTTTTACTCCAAATAATATAAAAAAGCACTTGTTAAATAAAATATTTGTTGGCACTTTCAACCAATTTTGTGACAAATAGTGGTTTTCTAAGTTCTTTATTCTCTCTAGCAGCCAAACCACAATGGCGAAAACAAATTTCCTTAAAATTCCGTACAAGTATTATGGCAAAAAAACTAAAAGAGACCCGGGATTGAGTTTTTAAAATGGTGGCTTATTTCGTACAATGGGAATTTAACAAGAATCCCCATTGCATCCAAGGTCCTCTTTGAATCACCACGGACAAAGGCGCAGGAGACTTTCTCATTACAGATCGCACGTGGGGGGGAGGGGGAATATTTTTTTTACTTTCAGCGGATAGGGGGTGGGCGGGTAAAGGTGCGGGAACTTTGTAGAAGGATACATAACAAGGTGTTACGTTACAAGAATAAGGAATCGAGTCTTAAGTACCGTCATGTTTCGACAGTCAGCGAATCGAGCCCTAAAATACTGTTGCACCGCGGGACGGTAATGCGCAGGCGCATCACCCCTCCCGCGACCCACGGATCAGGAGACGCGCCGCACACCGCCATTCAAATTCAGTCTTCAGCAAGCGAGCTTCCCGGGCCCACGTCCCGCGCGAACATGTGCGACACAAGTTCAGTTTCGCCGGTCGTGCACTTCCGGTGTCCGCGCATGGACGCTGCTGAGACCGGGAGAACAAGCGCGTAAAGCCGCTGTTGGCCCATAAACCAAACGTGAGTCAATTACCATGTTACCCTTTGTGTGCAATTAAATGTTTTGAAGCCCTAACCACGCGTGTAGAGAGCAGAGACTGACGTTCAAACTAACTTTCAGCTAGGATCGTTCCTCTTATGTATTATTGTGTCTCCTAGAATTGAATAAACTATTTATGTGATAACCTACCGTGTTTTGCTTGTCGAGAGAGGCCCTGGGGGGATGGAGAAGCGTGAAGTTCCGAACCACAAGCACTAGCCTTGAGGTTAAGAGAAACCCCGCTTGCACCGAACCTGAGCTAGTTTTTATTTGGGGCAGATACAGCAACTAATTTGTATTAAATATGTGGGAGCTTTCTCCAACCCTGCCGATAGCATCAGCACGCACGCTGACGCTAACACTGGCGCTAAACGTGGGGCCATTTAAATTTTTTTCTGTTCCACCACGGCCTCGTTCCCAAGCAACAATTGTAAACTCTGAAATGTTATTATGATGTATTGTTTATTCCCAATTGTCTAGCACTTCCAACAGGAATCTCGGCGCGAACGTAATTTCGAATCACAATTTAAATTATTACGGGCGCGATTTTATCATTTGTGACTCGTCACTCGACAAAATATTACCGGTATTCCAACGCAAGGTGCCCAACCTAGGAAGTTGTCGCTGCGAATAATACAGTGATTACAAAGTGTCGGCCGATTAAAATTGCTATTTTCAATACAAGTGAATAGTGGAAATAAACACAAATTAAAGAAGAATTTATTCAACAATTAAAATCATGTACATGATAAACAAATCATCCGCTTGGTCTCGAAAGTGCTAAATATTTTTAATAATATACTATATTGCAGCACGCTGGTACGTCTCTTAAACGGACACTTGCTGACACCTAGGGAACAAGTGGATTTAAATTCTTTCTGTCATTTGACAATTAAGTATTTTTGACTCTGTCGTCTGCTGAAACCGGGTCATGCCGAATCACATTCGAATAATGCAAAAAATACTAAATTCGCGTTGACGTGGATTCCTTGACACCTGACACTATAATACCTTGTCAATTGGCAAAGAAGGTAATATCTTGTCGAAAAGACGAAGGGAATTCGCGTGTAAATACCAAAAAATTGGTGCTGTATAAAATCAGGCTATAGGAAGCCGCGTAATGAAACCATGCCCCCAAGATATTGTTGAATTCTCAAACAAATTACTTCCACGAAAACTTGTGAAAATTTTTCCGATTTTTTTCCTTTTTTTCGATTTTTTAATTTTCGAAATTTTTTTCCAAAACGCTTGGATTTTTTCTTAAAAACGCATGGCCAGAGGAAAATCGCTGCTCAAATTTTCTCCAGTTTCGGACTCTGAAAATTTTTTCGATTTTTTCCTTTTTTCGATTTTTTTAATTTTCGAAATTTTTTTCCAAAACGCTTGGATTTTTTCTTAAAAACGCATGGCCAGAGGAAAATCGCTGCTCAAATTTTCTCCAGTTTCGGACTCTGAAAATTTTTTCGATTTTTCCTTTTTTCGATTTTTTAATTTTCGAAATTTTTTTTCCAAAACGCTTGGATTTTTTCTTAAAAACGCATGGCCAGAGGAAAATCGCTGCCCAAATTTTCTCCAGTTTCGGACTCTGAAAATTTTTTCGATTTTTCCTTTTTTCGATTTTTTTAATTTTCGAAATTTTTTTCCAAAACGCTTGGAGTTTTTCTTAAAAACGCATGGCCAGAGGAAAATCGCTGCTCAAATTTTCTCCAGTTTCGGACTCTGAAAATTTTTTCGATTTTTTCCTTTTTTCGATTTTTTAATTTTCGAAATTTTTTTTCCAAAACGCTTGGATTTTTTCTTATAAACGCATGGCCAGAGGAAAATCGCTGCCCAAATTTTCTCCAGTTTCGGACTCTGAAAATTTTTCCGATTTTTTCCTTTTTTCGATTTTTTTTAATTTTCGAATTTTTTTTTCCAAAACGCTTGGATTTTTCCTAAAAAGCACGTGGCCAGAGGCAAACCTCTGCCCAAATTTTCAAATAACCCAAACACTTACAAATACGCGTTTTTTCGCAGAAGCATTTTGTAAAAAAAAAAATATATATACGTCCCCAGTGGTCAATCCCTGGCAAAAATTTCTTTCCAATTACGGATAAAGAGTCGAGTTCTCGTTTTTCTCCCAACGTAAGGTCACCCTGACACGACCCTATACACTATGGAAGTCCCTCAAGTCACGCTGGGTATAATCCCCCACATTTCTACGTCAAAAAAGGAAGAACTACTACAGGCCCTGAGAAGTAGAAGATTTCTCCCAGGAATAAATCCAAAAAATGCCTTATTCAATATGCTTCTTTCTACAACAAAAAGTACATCAGGAAGTTGCAGTTTCAACAGGAAGACACCTCAGAAATCATCTCTACCTCCCTCACAGTCTCCGAAGCAAAACCCTTGGTGGTACAAGCCCAGGAACAGACGAAAATATATGATTTGACAACCTGGAAGACGAAATACAACGGACTCACGGATGTGGAGGATTTCATCAACAGAATAGAAGAAACAGCCCAAGTCAGAGGAATCCCCGAAAGTATTCTACACAGGAACTTCATAGACCTCATCGCTCCTGAAATGCTTACCTGGCACAGGATACATAAGAGAAAAACAAACTCATGGAGGGAACTCAAGGTGGCACTTTTATCCAGTTTCGGAGAAAAAAAGGCCCAACATAGAGTCAGGCTATCCCTACTCGCTATCAAGCAGCACTCCGGAGAGCCTGTTGCTAGATTCACACAGAGGGCAGAGGCCATCAATATAAAGCTCACCCAACCTGTCCCTGAAGCGGAACTTCTCCCGGTTTTAATCGACGGTCTTCTCCCCAGATACGAAAACATCATTACTTCTCAGAAAATTGCCACGCTGGAGCAACTGAAAGATGTCTGCCAGCTACTAGAGGCATACCAGGATCGGAAGAGAGACGAAAGATTCCCCAAAGAAAACTTTCGCCCAAGCACTTCGTCCGGCATAAAACCGGAGCACAACGAAAAGAAATCCTGCTCTTTTTGCCACAAGATTGGTCACTCCCAAGCCGCCTGCTTTAAACAAGCAAAACTTTTATCCTCCAAAGACACCCATTCTAACAAAAGGCGATCCGTCGATCGTTCTCCAAGAAGAGATGAAGGGAGGAAGTTTGGCAAAAGACCACGCCAAGACAATACCGAAACGTCCATCCCGGATCTCAGATTCATCAAACCCCCTATGGATTTCTCCAGACCCCCTCCCAATTGGACAGCCAGGAAGACAAAAAACTAGACCCCAACCCCCCGGACCATCCCTCCCATAGGCCAAAGGAATGGTCGGAGTGGTTGGAACACGTCAAATTTTTTAAACAGGCCTTACCCCTCTCTACAGTTTGCTGCAAACAGGCAATAGACGGTAGACCCTTCGCGCATTTTTCCATAAACAACGTGGTTTTTTCAGGTCTCCTAGACAGCGGCGCCTCTGTCAGCTGCCTGGGCGACAACGCCCACACCTTATTCACAAACTGTGGTTTTAAAATGGGAAAACATTCTTCACATGTTACCACGGCAGACAACACTTCACAACTCGTCATCGGTTCTCTAACCCTACCGATCAATTGCGACCAAAAAACAGTTTGGATCAAGTTTCTAGTTGTACCTACAATCACACAGAAATTCATCTTGGGAGTGGATTTTTGGATGGCTTTCAAAATTGCCCCGCAACTGTTTAACAACCCCTCCGTCACTCCCCAAGTAAACGAAATCCGTACGGTAATACCCTACGAAAACTTGAACCCCTTACAAACAATACAATTAAATCAAATGATCAACAAGTATGAATCCATCTCCTTCGAAAGGTGCGGTTTAGGCTTAACCAACCTAGTACATCACCATATAAAAACAACAGGCCCCCCAATCAAACAAAGGTATTACAACCTAGCTCCACAAAAATTGAAAACGCTGGAAAAAGAATTGGACGATATGTTAAGACTGGGAGTGGTGGTACCCAGCCGCAGTGCATGGACCAACCCCACCTTATTAGTTTCAAAGAAAGACGGCTCAGCCCGTTTCTGCCTCGACAGCAGACGCCTCAACGCATGTACAATATCAGACGCCTACCCGCTCCCCTTGGTCAACTCCATCCTGGACAGACTTCGAAACGCTAAATACATCTCATCCATAGACTTAAGCAAAGCATTCTGGCAGATACCTTTGGATCCCAGCTCCTGCGAAAAGACTGCCTTCGTGGTGCCTGGCAGGGGTATGTTCCATTTCAAAAGACTACCCTTCGGTTTAAAAAACAGCCCAGCAGAACTACAAAGACTCATGGATAAATTGTTTGGCCCAGAGTTTGATAACAATTTATTTTGCTACCTGGATGACCTGATCATCATTAGCGATACCTTTGAAAAACATATACTTATTCTAGAAAAGGTTTTTCAACAACTCAAACAGGCCGGTTTGACTATCAACCTGAAGAAATCGGAATTCTGCAGGCACCGCCTACGATACTTGGGTTTCATAGTAGACGAAGAAGGCCTAAGAACAGACCCCACAAAAGTAGCGGCTATGACAAATTTTCCCCGACCTACAAATGCAAAAGAGGTAAAAGCCTTCCTCGGACTCACCGGTTACTACAGAAGATTCATAAAAAACTTCTCAACTCTCGCGGCGCCGCTCAACAAAATCACGGGAATCCGTAAAGGTACCAGTAACTTTTCCTGGTCTGCAGAGACTGAGTCAGCATTCAACTCCCTGAAAGAGGCTCTTCAATCAGCCCCAGTACTGAATTGCCCCGACTTCAATCTTCCCTTTACGATCCATTCGGACGCATCAAACGTCGGAATCGGAGGAGTCCTCACTCAAAATTTTACGGACGGCGAACACCCCGTGGCATACTTCTCTCGTACCCTAAATAAACACGAAAAAAACTACGGGATTACCGAGAGAGAATTGTTAGCAGTCATGGAATCCATTCAACATTTCCGCGGATACATTGAGGGCAGTAAGTTTACCGTCGTCACAGACCATAGCAGCCTAAAATGGCTGATCTCGCTAGACAACCCCTCTGGGAGATTGGCTCGCTGGTCGTCCCGCCTATCTCAATATACCTTCGATGTCATCCACCGTAAAGGCGCGGATAATATCGTCCCGGATGCCCTTTCTAGGATCGAGATAGCAACATTAAATGCCGAATTACCCAATTCTAGTCTCCCCACAAAAGACGTATGGTATCAAAAAATCTTTAGAGGATGCAGTGACAACCCACAAAAGTTCCCGAATTTTATAATTAAGAACGGACAACTATATCGCAACTGCAAGCCTCCACTGTCAATCTTAGAGGACTATGCCTGGAAAATGGTAGTCCCTCTCGAAAATAGAGAACAAGTTATTATTGATAACCACAGTGCCGTAGACTCCATACACCCTGGAACTTTCAAAACATTCAAAAAAATATCTTTAAGATATTATTGGCCGGGTCTATTCAAACAAGTACGTTTATACATCTCCAAGTGCGACATCTGTAAGGCATACAAGCACAGTACGGCACCACCGTCTGGTCTAATGGGCAACCCCAAGCGTGCCGATAGACCACTTCAATCCTTTTCTATGGACCTCATTGGACCCTTCCCTAGAAGCTACGCCGGTTACATGCATATACTCAGCGTAGTGGACATCTTTTCCAAATACTGCTGGTTGTTTCCTCTGAAAAGGGCAACTGCAGCAGCAATAACCAATCTATTGGAAAAACATATTTTCATACCCTACGGTACCCCTCGTACTATAATATGCGACAATGGTAAACAATTTATAGCTCTGGAATTTAAAGAGTTTTTGTCTAAATATGGTATAAAGGATGTATTCTATAACACCCTTTACACCCCACAGAATAACACCGTTGAACGATACAACCAAACCATAAACACGGCCCTGGCAATTTTGGTTGGCAAAGACCAACGCACATGGTGCAAAAAATTAGACAAAATACAAGCAGCCATGAACAACACGGTGAACCTCGCTACAGGCTATACACCATTTTTTCTCAAACACGGCATGGAACAAGTAGTTCACGGTTCACTACACCCTGACAATTGCCTTCCACCCGTCCCTTCCTCCACAGCAGACCCCGCAGCAAATTACGCCCACCGCTTGGAGGAACTCTCCGCTATCTATAGTGAAGTAACAGACGCTCTACTATTGGCCCACCAAAAGAGCGCCGACAGGTATAACCTTCGCAGGAGGCACGTCACATTCAAGGAAGAAGACATCGTCTGGAGGAGAAACAACACTCTGTCACAAGGTGCGCTGTACTTCTCTGCCAAATTGGCACCCCGTTTTGTAAAGACGAAAGTCCTAAAGAAAATCTCAGACCTGGTTTACCGATTGTCCGACATCTCTGGTAAACACATAGGTAACTACCATATAAAGGACATTGTAAAAAGTGGTAACATGGAAACAAACTCCATTGCCACGCCCGTATAACCCCAACGGTTATTCCTTGACTCCTAGCAACCATTCGTCTACACCGTGACATGGATCACTATGGAAGTCAACCCTTTTGTTTCGTCACTAATGAGCGGCCTCTCGTAAACGATTGTCACTCATTAGGACACTCAAACGAAACCTTTCTAGCTCTGGCACAGTGGTGTCAACTGTAGCCAAAGTCATGGAAGAAATTATAATTCTCCCTTGTGGTTTCGTTTCATTTTATTTTATTTTTGTTTGTATAAATATCTCGTCATCATCAGTCATTCGCCTCTAATTGCTGCCCCAGGTGTCAAACCTTGGAAACATCGTTTTTTCTAAGCATGCACACCTCTACCTGAAATTGATCACTTCGGAGAAAGGAATTCCCTGTGGCTTACTGCAAGTAGTCAGAGACTACGTGCCCAAGGTTTTGTGCATCGTCACAACTAGCAGCATCATATTTTCACATCATCATGTCATACCTCGTCACCCCTTTCTAAATGTTAGAAAAATTTTTTTGTACATTAAATATCGGGTCCTCGCCAAAGTGCATCTAACCCTTATGTCATATGTAGTTAAATTAGGTAAGCAAACCTGTGTAAACCCACGGCGGTATCAGATGTTTGCTACCCGTTCTAAGTTTTTTTTCTGTTTTTTAAGAAAATAGAATGGCGCTCAATAAATAACCCAAATTGCTCTAGCTCTCCCCAGAACTGGATGTGGAGTCTGGAAAGTATCGTTATAAAAGGGACAACTTTCAACGTGCCTCTTCATTAACGATAAATTTTTTTACAACATTTCAGCAACATTGAGTCACCCTGGGTCTCAACTGCTCAAACTGAAATTTTGGGGTTGCCTTGTTGTGACTTATCACGTGCAAAGTACGAGGTCACAACAAGAAGCCAGGTCTCCAAGTGAACCACCCTGTGAACAACCCATCCCATTATTATAATTTTCATAACACCAAGGTGTGTCCATCGCAGTCTGTTTAAGTAAGTAAAACCTAGAAGGTCTTAAACACTCAAATCGGACCAATGTAAATAATTTTCCTTGTCAAACAACGATAAGCGCATGTCTTGTATTGTTGCTACCATCGTACGTGTAAGTACAACAAAAGTTGTACCATCACGATACGATACTCTGTGCGTAACCAAAAGGGTTGTACCACAAAGGATCTCTTTTGCGGTAAGCTTAGATGAAATTCACATTCCATCAGCACGCCAAATTTTTTTGTCCCTTAATTGTTGAAGTATAAAATCTTGGCCAGATCTTCAAATATGTTTTTGCCTTTGTGCAAGTCTTTAACGTACGCTAATATGGATTTATTATGCTACGGTATTGTTGTACTAAGTACATCAGTATGTCTCGCCGTCTGTATTGAATAGGTACCTTTATATGAACGTTAACCTTTGTTGCCATCATAGGTGGGAACCTTATAAAATCTGCCGTCATAGATGGGAATCTCAGAATATCTACTAAATGCGATACGGGGAGCCCGTTATAATTACTCTGTGGGTTTTTGTCAGAAATGTCATAAATACCTAGTCTTTTGCACCTCCCTTCAATACTGGGCAACCCAGTTGTAATTCGTTCATTGTTATCCGTGAAGACGTTATAAAACTTACTTGCAAATCTTTTGATTTTGCAATCTTGTACGCTATACGTGAAGACGTTATAATACTCACCATGAATCGTGCGAACGAAATAATATCAAACCTTTATGTGTGAACTACTCAATGTAGTCCACACCCCTTTTTTGTAATCATTAATATGCCCGTGGACTTCCTGTCACAAGAACCCAGGAACTATCTACTATCTCAAAAGGACTAATCATACGCTTCACTCATGATTATGGGGCATCGTGTCGTGGGAGTTAAGTTGATGGACACAAAAAACACCTAACTCGTTGTCTGGGAGACGAACAAAGAAAATCCCCAGGTTTGTGAGATTTGAGCAAGGGTCTGTCATTTCTCGCAAACAAGTAGGAGAATAAAACGACCCCTAATCTTCTGCCCAATACACGTAGAGGATTAGACTTTTATGTCAGTGTATTCTTTTGTCCAACACTACCAAATACTATTGTAATGTGCCAGGATGACTGCTGTAGACCTTGTTTCACCTCCACCCAGAGGTCGAATTTCGGAAATAGCCGAGTCCCCAGCAGTTTTCTTCGTTCAAATGTTCCCAATTATCACCCTCCCCCTTCCTCGAAATTATCCGTGAATGGGGATATATGCGTTACGCACTTGGCGTTTCGTTTGTCAAATGGGACAATCTTCATACGCGGATCCTTTCAACTTCCTACTCCTTTCCCACTTTGTTATAACTAATCTTGTACGCAATGTTTTGTTTTTCGAAAGTAGAAAAAATGCTACCGTATAGACGTGAGCATAGGTCATGGAAGACCAACTTCTTTCGAATGGGGAATTTTGTTATACGTACAATCCCTCAACCACGTATTCTTGGAAATGTATTTGGTAAAGAAAAAAAACCAAAAGGGGTTACACAGAACCTGTCCTTGAATACGTACCTTTGTAACATGTATTAGGAATTAGCCACATTTAGTTAGCTCTCTCTCCGTCTCTCTCTCTACACGCCAAACAAATCCAACTTTTTCTCAACATGCACACTTGTTTCTCTCCAAACTTTTTTCATCATTGGTCTACTAGGCAGGTAAACTTCAAGAATTTTGTTCTAATAATAATTTTTGCCGGATTTTAAAAAAAAAAAACCAGCAGCTCTGCACCCTATCTACATCTGCGCCTCTTCATGCTGCCCTCGCTACCGTCACGGAGGTCCCTTGCCTTCAATCCCTGCGTACCAAAAGCACCCGACCGCATCTAACATAACCTAGTGTGAGTCGTGCGTGTAGTTGCGAATTGTATCACCACAAAGAACCGACACTCAAAACAAACCCGAGCACGCCAGCTCTAGGTTGGTTCATGTTCCTGTTGCCCTTGTGCAAATGTTCCTGCTGCCATTATGCAAATGTTCCTGCTGCATAATGCAAATGCTCTGCTGCCATTATGCAAATATTCCTGCTGCATAATACAAATGTTCCTGCTGCATAATGCAAATGCTCTGCTGCCATTATGCAAATATTCCTGCTGCATAATACAAATGTTCCTGTTGCCCTTGTGCAAATGTTTCTGCTGCCATTATGCAAATGTTCCTGCTGCATAATGCAAATGCCCTACTGCCATTGTGCTGATGCTCCTGTGCCCTTGCGCAAATAACAATACCAACGATTGTTCACAAAACAATCCCACTACATACAAAAACCAGTGTACCAACCACCAATTACGATTCCACTCTCCAATACTTCAATGGTTTCGTACTGGCTCACCCACAGGATCCGGAAGCAGTTACCCTTTCGACCTCTGTGACAGGTAGAACTCTCCACACCACCTAGAAGCCTCATCATGTGTTCTCTTCCTCGTATTTTCTTAAAGGCCCTAGTGTCCCTTGAGTGTAATCTCAAATGGGCCAGGTTACTGTGACAAAGTAACCTTGTAACTTCAGTGAAACGTTCAACCACCCCAGACATCCTACGCAAACCACGTTCGCAAACATTAGCTCACAGACCAATGATACAATTTTAGAGTTTTTTTTTTCTATCACTGCATAACCCTTGTACCTTTCTTCAACAGATCCTTGTTCTTTGCAACTGTATTTATGTATGCCACTGCCTTTATATACATTTATTGACAATTCCTTGTTACACCATGTATCATCTCTTTTGTGTTCTGTTCATAACTATTCTCCAGCTAGGAATTTCTCTCTCTCTCTCTCCTCGTTTCTCTTAAATGTTTTTGGCACAAGTGCTGAAAGGGTAAGAGGGTTTATTAGCCCTACAGCTCCATTGCCACGTCGCTTTTATTGCGGCGAGGGGGGAAGTGTTACGTTACAAGAATAAGGAATCGAGTCTTAAGTACCGTCATGTTTCGACAGTCAGCGAATCGAGCCCTAAAATACTGTTGCACCGCGGGACGGTAATGCGCAGGCGCATCACCCCTCCCGCGACCCACGGATCAGGAGACGCGCCGCACACCGCCATTCAAATTCAGTCTTCAGCAAGCGAGCTTCCCGGGCCCACGTCCCGCGCGAACATGTGCGACACAAGTTCAGTTTCGCCGGTCGTGCACTTCCGGTGTCCGCGCATGGACGCTGCTGAGACCGGGAGAACAAGCGCGTAAAGCCGCTGTTGGCCCATAAACCAAACGTGAGTCAATTACCATGTTACCCTTTGTGTGCAATTAAATGTTTTGAAGCCCTAACCACGCGTGTAGAGAGCAGAGACTGACGTTCAAACTAACTTTCAGCTAGGATCGTTCCTCTTATGTATTATTGTGTCTCCTAGAATTGAATAAACTATTTATGTGATAACCTACCGTGTTTTGCTTGTCGAGAGAGGCCCTGGGGGGATGGAGAAGCGTGAAGTTCCGAACCACAAGCACTAGCCTTGAGGTTAAGAGAAACCCCGCTTGCACCGAACCTGAGCTAGTTTTTATTTGGGGCAGATACAGCAACTAATTTGTATTAAATATGTGGGAGCTTTCTCCAACCCTGCCGATAGCATCAGCACGCACGCTGACGCTAACAAAGGATAAAGGCTGTTACGTTACAAGAATAAGGAATCGAGTCTTAAGTACCGTCATGTTTCGACAGTCAGCGAATCGAGCCCTAAAATACTGTTGCACCGCGGGACGGTAATGCGCAGGCGCATCACCCCTCCCGCGACCCACGGATCAGGAGACGCGCCGCACACGCCATTCAAATCAGTCTTCAGCAAGCGAGCTTCCCGGGCCCACGTCCCGCGCGAACATGTGCGACACAAGTTCAGTTTCGCCGGTTGTGCACTTCCGGTGTCCGCTTGGACGCTGCTGAGACCGGGAGAACAAGCGCGTAAAGCCGCTGTTGGCCCATAAACCAAACGTGAGTCAATTACCATGTTACCCTTTGTGTGCAAATAATGTTTTAGCCCTAACCACGCGTGTAGAGAGCAGAGACTGACGTTCAAACTAACTTTCAGCTAGGATCGTTCCTCTTATGTATTATTGTGTCTCCTAGAATTGAATAAACTATTTATGTGATAACCTACCGTGTTTTTGCTTGTCGAGAGAGGCCCTGGGGGGATGGAGAAGCGTGAAGTTCCGAACCACAAGCACTAGCCTTGAGGTTAAAAGAAACCCTGCTTGCACCGAACCTGAGCTAGTTTTTATTTGGGGCAGATACAGCAACTAATTTGTATTAAATATGTGGGAGCTTTCTCCAACCCTGCCGATAGCATCAGCACGCACGCTGACGCTAACACTGGCGCTAAACGTGGGGCCATTTAAATTTTTTTTCTGTTCCACCACGGCCTCGTTCCCAAGCAACAATTGTAAACTCTGAAATGTTATTATGATGTATTGTTTATTCCCAATTGTCTAGCACTTCCAACAGGAATCTCGGCGCGAACGTAATTTCGAATCACAATTTAAATTATTACGGGCGCGATTTTATCATTTGTGACTCGTCACTCGACAAAATATTACCGGTATTCCAACGCAAGGTGCCCAACCTAGGAAGTTGTCGCTGCGAATAATACAGTGATTACAAAGTGTCGGCCGATTAAAATTGCTATTTTCAATACAAGTGAATAGTGGAAATAAACACAAATTAAAGAAGAATTTATTCAACAATTAAAATCATGTACATGATAAACAAATCATCCGCTTGGTCTCGAAAGTGCTAAATATTTTTAATAATATACTATATTGCAGCACGCTGGTACGTCTCTTAAACGGACACTTGCTGACACCTAGGGAACAAGTGGATTTAAATTCTTTCTGTCATTTGACAATTAAGTATTTTTGACTCTGTCGTCTGCTGAAACCGGGTCATGCCGAATCACATTCGAATAATGCAAAAAATACTAAATTCGCGTTGACGTGGATTCCTTGACATCTGACACTATAATACCTTGTCAATTGACAAAGAAGGTAATATCTTGTCGAAAAGACGAAGGGAATTCGCGTGTAAATACCAAAAAATTGGTGCTGTATAAAATCAGGCTATAGGAAGCCGCGTAATGAAACCATGCCCCCAAGATATTGTTGAATTATCAAACAAATTACTTCCACGAAAACTTGTGAAAATTTTTTCGATTTTTCCTTTTTTCGATTTTTTTAATTTTCGAAATTTTTTTTTCCAAAACGCTTGGAGTTTTTCTTAAAAACGCATGGCCAGAGGAAAATCGCTGCCCAAATTTTCTCCAGTTTCGGACTCTGAAAATTTTTCCGATTTTTTCCTTTTTTCGATTTTTTTTAATTTTCGAAATTTTTTTCCAAAACGCTTGGAGTTTTTCTTAAAAACGCATGGCCAGAGGAAAATCGCTGCTCAAATTTTCTCCAGTTTCGGACTCTGAAAATTTTTTCGATTTTTCCTTTTTTCGATTTTTTTTAATTTTCGAAATATTTTTTTTCCAAAACGCTTGGAGTTTTTCTTAAAAACGCATGGCCAGAGGAAAATCGCTGCCCAAATTTTCTCCAGTTTCGGACTCTGAAAATTTTTTCGATTTTTTCCTTTTTTCGATTTTTTAATTTTCGAAATTTTTTTTCCAAAACGCTTGGATTTTTTCTTAAAAACGCATGGCCAGAGGAAAATCGCTGCTCAAATTTTCTCCAGTTTCGGACTCTGAAAATTTTTTCGATTTTTTCCTTTTTTCGATTTTTTTAATTTTCGAAATTTTTTTTTTTTCCAAAACGCTTGGATTTTTTCTTAAAAACGCGTGGCCAGAGGAAAATCTCTGCCCAAATTTTCTCCAGTTTCGGACTCTGAAAATTTTTTCGATTTTTTGCTTTTTCTCGAAATTTTTTCCAAAACGCTTGGATTTTTCCTTAAAAGCACGTGGCCAGAGGCAAATCTCTGCCCAAATTTTCAAATAACCCAAACACTTACAAATACGCGTTTTTCGCAGAAGCATTTTGTAAAAAAAAATACGTCCCCAGTGGTCAATCCCTGGCAAAAATTTCTTTCCAATTACGGATAAAGAGTCGAGTTCTCGTTTTTCTCCCAACGTAAGGTCACCCTGACACGACCCTATACACTATGGAAGTCCCTCAAGTCACGCTGGGTATAATTCCCCACATTTCTACGTCAAAAAAGGAAGAACTACTACAGGCCCTGAGAAGTAGAAAGATTTCTCCCAGGAATAAATCCAAAAAATGCCTTATTCAATATGCTTCTTTCTACAACAAAAAGTACATCAGGAGGCACGTCACATTCAAGGAAGAAGACATCGTCTGGAGGAGAAACAACACTCTGTCACAAGGTGCGCTGTACTTCTCTGCCAAATTGGCACCCCGTTTTGTAAAGACGAAAGTCCTAAAGAAAATCTCAGACCTGGTTTACCGATTGTCCGACATCTCTGGTAAACACATAGGTAACTACCACATAAAGGACATTGTAAAAAGTGGGAACATGGAAACAAACTCCATTGCCACGCCCGTATAACCCCAACGGTTATTCCGTGACTCCTAGCAACCATTCGTCTACACCGTGACATGGATCACTATGGAAGTCAACCCTTTTGTTTCGTCACTAATGAGCGGCCTCTCGTAAACGATTGTCACTCATTGGGACACTCAAACGAAACCTTTCTAGCTCTGGCACAGTGGTGTCAACTGTAGCCAAAGTCATGGAAGAAATTATAATTCTCCCTTGTGGTTTCGTTTCATTTTATTTTATTTTATTTTTGTTTGTATAAATATCTCGTCATCATCAGTCATTCGCCTCTAATTGCTGCCCCAGGTGTCAAACCTTGGAAACATCGTTTTTTCTAAGCATGCACACCTCTACCTGAAATTGATCACTTCGGAGAAAGGAATTCCCTGTGGCTTACTGCAAGTAGTCAGAGACTACGTGCCCAAGGTTTTGTGCATCGTCACAACTCGCAGCATCATATTTTCACATCATCATGTCATACCTCGTCACCCCTTTCTAAATGTTAGAAAAATCTTTTTTGTACATTAAATATCGGGTCCTCGCCAAAGTGCATCTAACCCTTATGTCATATGTAGTTAAATTAGGTAAGCAAACCTGTGTAAACCCACGGCGGTATCAGATGTTTGCTACCCGTTCTAAGTTTTTTTTCTGTTTTTTAAGAAAATAGAATGGCGCTCAATAAATAACCCAAATTGCTCTAGCTCTCCCCAGAACTGGATGTGGAGTCTGGAAAGTATCGTTATAAAAGGGACAACTTTCAACGTGCCTCTTCATTAACGATAAATTTTTTTTACAACATTTCAGCAACATTGAGTCACCCTGGGTCTCAACTGCTCAAACTGAAATTTTGGGGTTGCCTTGTTGTGACTTATCACGTGCAAAGTACGAGGTCACAACAAGAAGCCAGGTCTCCAAGTGAACCACCCTGTGAACAACCCATCCCATTATTATAATTTTCATAACACCAAGGTGTGTCCATCGCAGTCTGTTTAAGTAAGTAAAACCTAAAAGGTCTTAAACACTCAAATCGGATCAATGTAAATAATTTTCCTTGTCAAACAACGATAAGCGCATGTCTTGTATTGTTGCTACCATCGTACGTGTAAGTACAACTAAAAGTTGTACCATCACGATACGATACTCTGTGCATAACACCAAAGTGTGTTCATCGCAGTCTGTTTAAGTAAGTAAAACCTAGAAGGTCTTAAACACTCAAATCGGATCAATGTAAATAATTTTCCTTGTCAAACAACGATAAGCGCATGTCTTGTATTGTTGCTACCATCGTACGTGTAAGTACAACTAAAAGTTGTACCATCACGATACGATACTCTGTGCATAACACCAAAGTGTGTTCATCGCAGTCTGTTTAAGTAAGTAAAACCTAGAAGGTCTTAAACACTCAAATCGGACCAATGTAAATAATTTTCCTTGTCAAACAACGATAAGCGCATGTCTTGTATTGTTGCTACCATCGTACGTGTAAGTACAACAAAAGTTGTACCATCACGATACGATACTCTGTGCGTAACCAAAAGGGTTGTACCACAAAGGATCTCTTTTGCGGTAAGCTTAGATGAAATTCACATTCCATCAGCACGCCAAAATTTTTTGTCCCTTAATTGTTGAAGTATAAAATCTTGGCCAGATCTTCAAATATGTTTTTGCCTTTGTGCAAGTCTTTAACGTACGCTAATATGGATTTATTATGCTACGGTATTGTTGTACTAAGTACATCAGTATGTCTCGCCGTCTGTATTGAATAGGTACCTTTATATGAACGTTAACCTTTGTTGCCATCATAGGTGGGAACCTTATAAAATCTGCCGTCATAGATGGGAATCTCAGAATATCTACTAAATGCGATACGGGGAGCCCGTTATAATTACTCTGTGGGTTTTTGTCAGAAATGTCATAAATACCTAGTCTTTTGCACCTCCCTTCAATACTGGGCAACCCAGTTGTAATTCGTTCATTGTTATCCGTGAAGACGTTATAAAACTTACTTGCAAATCTTTTGATTTTGCAATCTTGTACGCTATACGTGAAGACGTTATAATACTCACCATGAATCGTGCGAACGAAATAATATCAAACCTTTATGTGTGAACTACTCAATGTAGTCCACACCCCTTTTTTGTAATCATTAATATGCCCGTGGACTTCCTGTCACAAGAACCCAGGAACTATCTACTATCTCAAAAGGACTAATCATACGCTTCACTCATGATTATGGGGCATCGTGTCGTGGGAGTTAAGTTGATGGACACAAAAATACCTAACTCGTTGTCTGGGAGACGAACAAAGAAAATCCCCAGGTTTGTGAGATTTGAGCAAGGGTCTGTCATTTCTCGCAAACAAGTAGGAGAATAAAACGACCCCTAATCTTCTGCCCAATACACGTAGAGGATTAGACTTTTATGTCAGTGTATTCTTTTGTCCAACACTACCAAATACTATTGTAATGTGCCAGGATGACTGCTGTAGACCTTGTTTCACCTCCACCCAGAGGTCGAATTTCGGAAATAGCCGAGTCCCCAGCAGTTTTCTTCGTTCAAATGTTCCCAACTATCACCCCTCCCCTTCCTCGAAATTATCCGTGAATGGGGATATATGCGTTACGCACTTGGCGTTTCGTTTGTCAAATGGGACAATCTTCATACGCGGATCCTTTCAACTTCCTACTCCTTTCCCAGTTGTCATTATTGTAATGTGCCAGGATGACTGCTGTAGACCTTGTTTCACCTCCACCCAGAGGTCGAATTTCGGAAATAGCCGAGTCCCCAGCAGTTTTCTTCGTTCAAATGTTCCCAATTATCACCCTCCCCCTTCCTCGAAATTATCCGTGAATGGGGATATATGCGTTACGCACTTGGCGTTTCGTTTGTCAAATGGGACAATCTTCATACGCGGATCCTTTCAACTTCCTACTCCTTTCCCACTTTGTTATAACTAATCTTGTACGCAATGTTTTGTTTTTCGAAAGTAGAAAAAATGCTACCGTATAGACGTGAGCATAGGTCATGGAAGACCAACTTCTTTCGAATGGGGAATTTTGTTATACGTACAATCCCTCAACCACGTATTCTTGGAAATGTATTTGGTAAAGAAAAAAACCAAAAGGGGTTACACAGAACCTGTCCTTGAATACGTACCTTTGTAACATGTATTAGGAATTAGCCACATTTAGTTAGCTCTCTCTCCGTCTCTCTCTCTACACGCCAAACAAATCCAACTTTTTCTCAACATGCACACTTGTTTCTCTCCAAACTTTTTTCATCATTGGTCTACTAGGCAGGTAAACTTCAAGAATTTTGTTCTAATAATAATTTTTGCCGGATTAAAAAAAAAAAAACCAGCAGCTCTGCACCCTATCTACATCTGCGCCTCTTCATGCTGCCCTCGCTACCGTCACGGAGGTCCCTTGCCTTCAATCCCTGCGTACCAAAAGCACCCGACCGCATCTAACATAACCTAGTGTGAGTCGTGCGTGTAGTTGCGAATTGTATCACCACAAAGAACCGACACTCAAAACAAACCCGAGCACGCCAGCTCTAGGTTGGTTCCTGTTCCTGTTGCCCTTGTGCAAATGTTCCTGCTGCCATTATGCAAATGTTCCTGCTGCATAATACAAATGTTCCTGTTGCCCTTGTGCAAATGCTCTGCTGCCATTATGCAAATGTTCCTGCTGCATAATGCAAATGCTCTGCTGCCATTATGCAAATATTCCTGCTGCATAATACAAATGTTCCTGTTGCCCTTGTGCAAATGTTTCTGCTGCCATTATGCAAATGTTCCTGCTGCATAATGCAAATGCCCTACTGCCATTGTGCTGATGCTCCTGTGCCCTTGCGCAAATAACAATACCAACGATTGTTCACAAAACAATCCCACTACATACAAAAACCAGTGTACCAACCACCAATTACGATTCCACTCTCCAGTACTTCAATGGTTTCGTACTGGCTCACCCACAGGATCCGGAAGCAGTTACCCTTTCGACCTCTGTGACAGGTAGAACTCTCCACACCACCTAGAAGCCTCATCATGTGTTCTCTTCCTCGTATTTTCTTAAAGGCCCTAGTGTCCCTTGAGTGTAATCTCAAATGGGCCAGGTTACTGTGACAAAGTAACCTTGTAACTTCAGTGAAACGTTCAACCACCCCAGACATCCTACGCAAACCACGTTCGCAAACATTAGCTCACAGACCAATGATACAATTTTAGAGTTTTTTTTCTATCACTGCATAACCCTTGTACCTTTCTTCAACAGATCCTTGTTCTTTGCAACTGTATTTATGTATGCCACTGCCTTTATATACATTTATTGACAATTCCTTGTTACACCATGTATCATCTCTTTTGTGTTCTGTTCATAACTATTCTCCAGCTAGGAATCTCTCTCTCTCTCTCTCTCTCTCTCTCCTCGTTTCTCTTAAATGTTTTTGGCACAAGTGCTGAAAGGGTAAGAGGATTTATTAGCCCTACAGCTCCATTGCCACGTCGCTTTTATTGCGGCGAGGGGGGAAGTGTTACGTTACAAGAATAAGGAATCGAGTCTTAAGTACCGTCATGTTTCGACAGTCAGCGAATCGAGCCCTAAAATACTGTTGCACCGCGGGACGGTAATGCGCAGGCGCATCACCCCTCCCGCGACCCACGGATCAGGAGACGCGCCGCACACGCCATTCAAATCAGTCTTCAGCAAGCGAGCTTCCCGGGCCCACGTCCCGCGCGAACATGTGCGACACAAGTTCAGTTTCGCCGGTTGTGCACTTCCGGTGTCCGCTTGGACGCTGCTGAGACCGGGAGAACAAGCGCGTAAAGCCGCTGTTGGCCCATAAACCAAACGTGAGTCAATTACCATGTTACCCTTTGTGTGCAAATAATGTTTTAGCCCTAACCACGCGTGTAGAGAGCAGAGACTGACGTTCAAACTAACTTTCAGCTAGGATCGTTCCTCTTATGTATTATTGTGTCTCCTAGAATTGAATAAACTATTTATGTGATAACCTACCGTGTTTTTGCTTGTCGAGAGAGGCCCTGGGGGGATGGAGAAGCGTGAAGTTCCGAACCACAAGCACTAGCCTTGAGGTTAAAAGAAACCCTGCTTGCACCGAACCTGAGCTAGTTTTTATTTGGGGCAGATACAGCAACTAATTTGTATTAAATATGTGGGAGCTTTCTCCAACCCTGCCGATAGCATCAGCACGCACGCTGACGCTAACAAGGCTTCTAATTGTTAAGAAATTGCCGCTTAGGCTTGTTAAAGACAGAATTTAACTACATCTTAAATCTTGTAATTTTTTTTACTATGAGTGCTAAAAACAATAACCCGTGAGCAACAGGGTTTTTTACATTAACTCCACACAGGAGGCCCTGAGGAAAATAATTTTCCTCAGGGCCTATGTCAACTGGGATGCTGTGTGGAGGGTTTTTCAGGAGAGGAAGGAATTTGGTCTTGAAGAGACCCATGTTATAGGAGGGAGGAAACACAGATGCCGGCAAATCGTTCCATAGCCGAGCTGTTGAACTCAAGAACGAGTCGAAAAAATGACCCGTTCTCATGTGACAAATTTCAACCAAAGTTGGGCGCGCGTTTGGAGTGTCTCCCGACCATGCACCGGTGCCGAGGTGATCAATGACGCTAGTTCCTCGGAGCATCTTCCATTGTAATACCGGTAGAATATGGACAGCATTCCCACCTGACGCAAATGACAAAATGAACATCAAAAGTTTTTGTATAACTCTGTACATTTTAGAAGACGGGTATGGGTACTGCCGCGCCGCCGCATTTATTGTACCACCAACACCTCTGCCATAAATCAATCGAAATAGTATGGTGGTCGAAAAATCCCCAATTCATGTAACAAACAATTCAAAGAATAAAAAAACTTAAAAAAAAAAAAAAAATCACTTCAAGTGGTTTTCTACGTTTGGTGACTACAAGTGCCCAGGTTCATGGTATGAGGTTTGGTTGGGTTAGGTCTTGGCGATGGATGCGTAGCGAGCCGGAGTGGAAAAGGCCGGTTGAGAAAGACCCTTTAACCTCTCCAGCCGGACTCTCTCGATCCACTTCTGACGCTTTCGGACACACTTTCTAGAATCTCATTTCCTCAATTTCCTCCCTCGCACTGCATCCTTAAAGATGATACAGGCGCTGAGGGAAATTATCCTCCTGAGTAAAGCTGATGTAAAAAGGCGCATCCCTTGAATTAAGCATCTGATTTATATCAGATATTTGTAACATTTAAACTAAAGTTACAAAAAAGGCTGCTTTCAAAATGTACGTTCTTTAATCTAAGGGTGGAAGTGGGGTAAATAGGAAGAGAAGAGTGAAGAGTGCAGAATGGGGGAAATAAGACCGGAAGGGTGTCGCGGCGGACCGGAAGGAGGTAAACAAAGCACAGGGTACGAAAAGTTTTTTTTAACTCCCACATTTCTTCCAACGCCGATACTTTGTAAGTTACAATGTAGCTTCTGCTGTTTCGTTTGCTCGTTCTACGTTTTGAACTAAACACTATGTGTGATATTTAAAAGTTGAATGTTTTTTTATTATATACCTCTTCCTTCTAAACTTAAATAAAATCCTTTCCTTTCACCATCTTTCCGATTCGCCACTTGAACAGGATATTTTAGTACTACTATATATTTTATTTAACTATTTATATTTTTTTTTTGTGTACCCGCACAAGAATTGGGGTATGTTGTGAAACTGAAAGTACTGGAGACGCAAAGGAGATGGGGGTGAGGAAGATGGAGAAGTACCTGGCTATTCAGATCTGGTAACCAAGCACGGCTAAAGCCATTTCAAGCAACGTTTAAATTCCGAATTTTAAATCCAGTCTTACACCAAGGCAATACTGAGAGTATTTTCCACTCTGGAATGTGCCGCAAATATACTATACATTAATTTTAATTAATTAATTATGAAATAATACAATTTAATTAAATAAAATTTATTGCGCATGCCGGGATTCTATCCCGTGACTTTCGGATTGCGATTCGAGAGCCTTATCCCTCGATCATGGAGGCCGTCAATAACTTATTCATTGCAATATGTATACAATGAGAGTCAATAATGTGTCTAGGAGTGTAATGTGTCTATGAATCCATCCATGTAAGAGTAATGTGTCTATGAATCCATCACGCCCACTGCGGTGCAATGCGATAGGTCGAGAGAGTCTGCCTGGAGAGGTCAAAGGGTCTCACTCAACCTCTCCCTTTCCAGCGCCTGCCCATCAGGCAGGCGCTTCCGCCACCAAAACTTTAACAAACCTCACTCCATGATCCCGGGTTTTCCTACTAAGTCATACAACGTAGTCATACAACGTTTGCCATTTAGGGTGATCTGCGGTTATTCTAAAAATGGTTCCCGGGGCGGTGGAGTCCACACCTGCTTACCAAATTGACAAAATTGATATCCTTGACAAACAAAACATTAAACTGAAACTGAAAACAATTAAATTTAACAATTTTACAAAAATTCTTGCAAAACAATACAAAAAACGTTTAAAGATTTATTAAACCGTTTGATTGGTCTTTTGTCTTCGAGCAATGAGGAAATAAATAAAAGCCTCGGTAAAATCTCCCGTTCATTTTGATGCGAAATTTAATCAAGTCGACATCAGTCGCTGTTTCATTGAAGTAATTTAATATTTATACTTCACAGAATAAGTACTATAGATTCAGCTCATTGTTTGGACTTCTGCCATTGTTAAATAAAACATTAGATTTAAGAATTAATTTACAATTACATATTTTACAAAGTTGCACGCATAATCCAACGATTTTAATGCATTCCAGAAGATTGTGGTTTAACAATATTTGAATATAGAATAGAAGGCATTCACAGATCTACTAAAATCTCTAAATATTTTCAAAACATCACATAAAAACCAAAACATGGATCGGGGCCACAAACTTTTTTTTGTTTTCCATTGGCCACATGTTTGCACAAACGTTTGGTTCAATGATAAAAAATAGACCAATCTTAAAAAAGACTAAATAAAATATTATCGAAATTTGGAAAAGTTTTGGAATAACTTCGACATGTTGTGATTATTTTGCCATACCCTGAGCGAAAAAAACAACAAATTGCAAGGGAAAAAAGATTATGCAAGTCTTTTATTTACTGGAAAACGTTAAAATGCATTTAAAAAACGATTCTTATTCAAACGGTTCAAGCGGTAAAGTGAAAATAAAATGCAACATGTAAACCCGCATTTACGGAATAAGTTACCTTGCAATGAGGACGGCTTTGTTATAGCTAATAAAGCCCGGTTTACACGGATCGGCGTGTTGGCTTCACCCCCCGCTCCCTCCCCACTCTCTCCTACACCCCGTGAAGTGGAACTCCATGAACCAATATTATGGAACCGGCTTACAATATGAAACAGGTATTTCCAACTTGGATGTTATTATTATTTTGCCTGGTATTTACTTGGTTTCATAACAGGCAAAACGTTAATACCAGGAAATCTAAATTGGAGGTGCAACAACTTGTATGGCAGACATAAACTTTAATTGTCGAACATGGACAAAGGGTTGCGTGAAGTACAGATTGTGATATTATACTAAATTATTATACGTAGAAAAAGGCAAGATGAAACTTAAATAGCTATATTTTTTAGTTCAAAATAATTTTTGTTTTGCCACAAAAGTGGGTGGAAAATTGTTTATTTCAAGCCAAATTATATTTCATTACTTTATTTGGGCCTTTTCGTCTTCATTGAAAAAAACGAGTAAATTTGACAGCAGCAGATTGTTGTTGACAGCAAGCCATCTTATCGCAAATAAAATTACGGATGTAAATGGTCGTTACCGTCGCTATGAGCGCTTACGTTGAGCGCTTAAGTTGAACTTCCAAACAACTTCCGTGAGCATTCATAACCATAAGTCAGATGCGTACATAAACGTTTCTGTGAGTAACGTATCAAAAACTAACGTAAGTCGTAAATTTTACTTAAGAGTGTAAAGCTAGCCTTACAACTAGACTTACAATCTACCATGTAAATAGTTCGTCAGTCAGTTTCATAAGTTGAACGTCATTGCTTACATAAATTGAACTTCCGTGAGCATTAATTACCGTAAGTTGGATGCGTATATAAAAGCTCTTGTGAGTAACGTGTCTAAAACTTACGTAAGTCATAAATTTTAGTTAGTTAGTCAGTATGTAGGCTACGAATAATTAATAATTATTACAGTCCCACTTACAAGGGGCGTGGCAGTGCTGTTCTAAACAGGCCTGCCATAAACACATAGTAGCTTGTCAATACACAAGCGTACGTGCATACCACGGTACATTATACGAAATCACGATCGTGTATTTGCACTCCACCATTGATATATAATATGATGCATGGTATTCGAGGAACCAAAATGAACGCACGGGGTGGTAATCGATTGTATACATATAGTACGGAAGTATTAATTGCTTCCACGAACAGAATAATGCTCATACCAAGCAGCAATCATGCCACGACTGATGGTTATATTATGACGTGATGGGTACACATCGACTAAAAAAATCCAAACAGAGATAGTGGAAGTTAAAAATGACACCGAAACCAAAATTATCGGTTCCGAAAAATGAGTCACCAAAATATTTAACAACAAAAAGATCATTATTTGGCAGTCAGAAAGAATCATTGCCTTTTACCTTTTGTTGGTTGTGAAGAACCAATTTTGTCTCCTTAAATAGTAGAATTAGATGGAGAGTTTGTTTATAAAATTATGCATAGGTCAACCGAATTATTCGACCGAATTTGTATGACACACCATATCTGGAGTTGATATTATATCGATGTTTGTGTAAGTGATGGCTAAGAATCACATCTAGTTTACACTGCATCACATCACATCCAGTTTACACTGCAGGAGTGGGACAAAATAATTCATTGCAGGTGTTGTAATTTACGATTCTGTTTGCTATCGGCATGAAAACTCGGATCAACTAGTATAAGGTATTCAAGGCAATCTCCGGATTTGTAGAAAAAAACTGTGTTTGAGATACTCAGTAGCTTTATGCAGCCACTAAATTAGTCCCAGCGAGAGATTGTATAGACGTCATCGGCTCTCGTCTTTTTTCTTCTCATGCGTCTTGTAAAATCGAAGATACTTAAATGGTGACGTTACTTACGATTTCTCTTACGGGACTTCTATACCAAGACCTACAAAATTTATCAATACACATCGTATTGTCGGCTGCAATTTTGTAAGATATCTAAAATTCAAATTTCTCGGTGTCTGCGTTTCCTCTAAACCCGTCCTTGGATTAAAATTACTATACAGGTTAATTGGATCGTCTTAAACCATAGTGAACTAACTCACTTTGCAATTTTTGAGTTAGAGCTTGAATTGAGGGCTCCAAATCATAATCTAGCTCTGCCAGAAAGAAGAACCAATCAGAGAAAAACTATATACGATTGGTCAAGATAGTATTTCTCTGAATGGTTCTCTCTGGCAGAGCTAGATTATGATTTGGAGCCATAATTTCAAGCTCTAACTCAGAAACTGCAAAAAGTGAGTTAGTTCACTATGGTTTAAGACGATTCAGTTGGTCACTCAGTTTTTAAGAATTTCTTTTTTTTAAAAAGACATCTAAGAAGTAACCGGAGACCAAAATTTCATATACATTTTGTACTCTAAATAATGTCAGAAATCACTGGTTAAAGTACGTCCCTTAACACCCTGTGTAGAAAATGCGTGCGATAGAAAATAGAAAAAAAACACAGTTCTGTTATTTAGACCAGTAGTGTATAATTTGCGACAGTTCAAAAATTCTAATTTTAATCGATACCTATGAATAGTACACAACTGCTGCCCCTGTAGAAACCGCAAGTGTGCCCCACTGTTACCGACTCTGGTCCAGAGCCCCAAAATATTTGTATGTGAATACCGCACAAGAGTCCCTCCCAACTCTCAAACTCCCAGCCTCCTGGATCCAGAAAGACTATGGCATTCCCAATACGGGTATGTTGTGAGGCTGAAGGTAGTGGAGAAGGGGGTGAATTTGAAAAGAGGAAAGTGGAGAAGTACCTGGCCATTCAGATTTAATCTGTCTTTTGTCTTTTATTTACAATTAAATATTGTGTTCGCTATTTTTATTCCTCTGTAAACAGCTTTTGTCAAACTGCGCCTGCTCTCAACACTGGAATTCCAAGCAAACAGGCACAGCACGTCACCAATGTAATTTAATAAATAAAAATGAATGAATTAAAAAAAAAAATTAAATCCATAAATACGGCTGAAGCCATTTCAAGCAACATTTCAATTCTGAATTGTGGTCTTACACCAGGGCGATACAGTGAGTATCTGCCATTCTGGAACGTGCCGCAAATATACCTTATATTATTTTTAAATGATTAACACAAATCAATACTATACATTTGAGATTTGAACCCATGACCTCCGGATCGCTAGTCGAGAGCCTTACCACTCAAACTCGGAAGCCATCAAATTCTACTATAATACTAACACAAATATATAGAAACGGGCGCGTGCTTTTGAAAGATCCCCTATTATTATAACAAACAGATAACAATCTTTACGCTGCCCTTGCAAACATTTGTACACGGTGGACTTTTTGTCACGTGAGAACTAGTCGGTTCAGTTTAACAATTTCCTGTGGAACGATTCACTGGCCTTTACATTTCCTCTTGCCTAAAACATGGGTCTCTTCAAGACTAAGGAAGAAGTGATCCCTCCTCTCCTCAGAGTGATCCTTCAAACGACATCCACAAAGACAACTTAGGTTGTGAGGGAAATTATTTTCCACAGGTCCTCCCTTGTGGAAATAATTCAAAAATATCAAAAAACGAACGTATAACCTTACGTCAAAAGCAAAATACACTTGGAACGCGTTGTATGGATAGAGGTCCCGCCCTGTGGAAGTCGCACCTTGTTTTTGACGTAGCAATAATGAAATCCTCACCGTACCGTGCTGTTGGAACGCGGTGTGTGCATCAAAGGGACGTGATGGCTTCATTGGAAATCCTGCAAATCATTTTACGCCCAGCCGCCTGAGGACTTTTTACGCTTTTGTGCACGCGTCAAATTTACGAACATGTGGAATACGAATTGGCGAAATATTTTAATTACTTAGCGAAGTAATAATACTAATGATAATTTGCACTATTTGAAATGCAATGCACTGATTTGACGCACATATCTAAACGAAAATTAATTTAATTGTTATTCTGGTAATATCACTACGGTATTCGTGGAACATACTTGCGCGTGGAATTGTTCATTGTTACGAAAATGCATTTTACGTTAGGCGTGCCATGACTTTTGATGATTTTCCAGAACAGATTATTTTGGTTCGGTATTTTTTGTTCAAAATTAAATTTTTATCAAATTCCAACGAAAACTGCAAAAAGTTTTGCTGTACAGGTAGCTTTTCTGATACGAAAATTTCAAATGTTAAAAAATGTTTTTGTATAAAAATACCGATTTAAAGCTCGTCTGAAAACACTCGTAATTCTGAAAAATTGTCACAACATGCTGCTAGTGGAATTATAAACGTGTTTTGGTCTGTTCTTTTTAGTTCTCCTGTTGTTTGTTTGTCGTGAATATTATCGAGGCTTCTGACTAACATTTTGATAACTAGTTGTTTTGTTTGATGCTTACAACTGACAAACATCACCAAACCCTGTGAACAAATTCCAAATGACACAATGAAAATAATAATTAGCAATTTATTGTACTAACTCTTGAAGAATAAACACATAAATGTAATATTTAATCATTAAAAAAGGAGAAAAAATTTATAATTCTTAACTAAACATGAAATAGAATAAGATACAGATAATAAAAAGATAACGTTTGCAAGTAGGAATCAAACTCAGGACCCCTTTCTTACCAGGGCAATGCTGTGACCCCTGAATTCGAGACACTATCTATGTTAGAAATAATATATTCGGGTAGCTTTTGTTGAGAATATTGATATCGATAAAAACGACGAAAAATGAGGCCTCAATGATCAGAGAATTGTTCCTGGAAAATCCTGAGCTTGATCTCCAGTTGCGACCGTTACCTTTTCATGTTTTACATTAAGTGTATTGTTTAGTTTCATTTTCATGTATAAATATTAATATTTTTTCTTGATCAATTGCTTTTTCTATATTTCGGGTAGCATTTTTGTCAAAGTACCTAAATACAGTTGTTTTTACCACTACTCGCAATATCGCAGGGCTTATTGTTTTTTGATTAGTTGTTTTTTAACACAGTACGTATAAGTTACAAGGTCTAATTTTAATTATTGCATGTTTATAGTACCTATTACGTAAGTCCATATAATATCGCCTGAGATGTGAAAGGCTCTTAAAACCAAACTAAGAAGGTATGAGTAATAGTAATAAAAGGGAAGAAAGTGTATGGAAAAATAAAAATAAATTTTTAAATCAAGAGTTGTATGCATGCGCACGAATTGTAATTGACTATTAATAAAATCTTAATGAAAAATTAAGTTTGTCATAAGTAATAAGGTTTTGTAACCGAAAATATTTTAGGTTTTAGGAAATCATTTTTACAAAATTTAACATAAATTTTTCAGTCTTGAATTAATTATTTTTTTTACAATTATTTTTTTCGCACGCATTCGCGTTCGTTTTCAGTACGCAAATATTTTTAAGTACTTTATTGCAAATTGAAGAATGCATACGTTTTATCTGACGGATAGGAGTCTTGTATCATTTAGAGAATGACGCAAGTAGTCAAATAAGTTTTGTGTCATTAAGAGATCCTTTTCCTATTTGTTCACTGCATATTATGTACCACTAAAATATCATATTCCACTATCAATCCTTATCACGTATCCTCAAACTTGAATCTGATGCAATTAATTTTCGGTCTTCTCAGGCTTTTAAAAATAATGTATTTTGTTCGTCTCCGTGAGGTGATAAAGATGACAATCTCAATTAAAAGAATTACCCTTATCAAACATATGTGGGAAATTTATTGTACAATTTTGACCAATAAATAGACTGGTACAAGCAGTCATTCCTCATCCGATATAATATAATTTAATTGTTTATAATACATTGTTTAATGCACTATAATATTTTTACCGCTCCTACAAAGGTCTTGTTGTCTTTACAAGTTGGTCTCTATTTGAACAACTCAATTGAATTTAGAGTATATATGCAGGCTCTACTTGTCCAATACAAACGTTTTTCAAGGCTTATCTGACAATGTCTTCAGTTTTTTACCTTTTTCTCATAACCTCTTCTTGTAATGGAAACCATTATTCATACAGCGTAGATTCTTCAGTAAAAGTTTCAACATCAATCTATCATTTTTAGAGCTCACAAATTGCTATAATTTTTATACAGGCTTAAGTACGCCACTTAAGCTTCTCGTTTTCAATTTAGTTCCTTAAGTTTTTTAGGAAATTTTAAAGTGCCTTTAAAATTAATGTTGGCCTCACGCCTCAACCTGATGAAACCTGCGCCCTTTGAAGGAAGCCTTTAAACAGCCTAATCTGTGGCCATTAGAAGTTATCGGGAAAGTGGTTGGAATTTTATGAGATGAATTTTGTGAAAACGGTAATACAGATAAATACAGAATAGTGGATTGATGTCGGTGATGAAATTATGCTGTCAATAAGATATATTTTAATTAACAGCTCAAAATGTAGGTTTTAATTTATATACGTACATTTAAATTGTAAACGCAGTAGAGTTTTAGACATATTGCGTTTTTATTTAAGCTTTTCAATAACAAAAATGTGGGAATAATTTTATAAGCTCAGTTGACTTCTCACATACATGAGAGAGACATATAATAAAACTAGTATATAAGCATATGTAGTCGGTAGGATCACTCTCTCACCTCACAGCTCTCAGATAGGCAAGACGCATAGTTTCGATACTCGTAGTGCAATAAACTATATTATTCCGACCTAAAAGTCATATTACTACCCAATAACAGTAATGACAAAAAAAAAGTTAATTTAATGCGGCATCTTCTTCAAATTGGCCAGTTTTTCTTACTTTGAATTTGTTCCTAAAGTCTTGGAAATTTCCAAAATTTATAGAGCACGCCTAATAACGGAATATATGCATACACCTATTACGACAGTGCCTGGGATGGTTATGCGTTTGGATCCCACCCAGGCGTCGTGTGTCCATTTCCTCGGCTGTCTAAGTCCTCCATCACGAAACAAGCGAAATTTTCCGCTTAGTATTGTGATGGTAGGAATTTTTTAATTGTGGTCAGGTTATTCGTAACCCGGGAATGTTTGTCTTTCTTTTTGAAAAAATTGAAATCCACTAAACCCCAATAATATCAAAAGAAACTATGGGGCTATGTTTAATTAATCTTGGCAACCGGTACTTGATGGCTAATCCAATACTAAACGCCTAAAACCAAATTGATATCACTACTTTTTATTCTAAAATATCGGCCCAAAGGGAATTGATGTACGTACCACAGTTTCATTTCTACATACATAAACGCACACTTCACTACAATCTACACATCTGTTCTTATGATGTTGCGTAGATTATGGTGATGTGTGTGTTTAAAGGCTTTAGAAGACGGAAGCCCAACGCGGCATAGTAACCTAAAATTTTATCACAAAAATTGTTTGTTTACAAAAAAACATTTGCATTTTTTAGCAGAATTAAAAGCAGAAAAATCGGCACCAACCTTCAAGCAAGGAATGAAAAATCATAGTTATATGCATTTCGCTTTCAAATTTCAATGCTTCTTTTCATAAACGATTCCTTTTCAATGAACAGTACAAAACACCAGAATTTTCATTCTGAACAACTTAATTTAATAAATTCTGAAATTAAATAACTCTTTTTTAGAATCTCAGTTCTAAAAAAGAGTGAACAACCAAAAAAAAACAATACAAACGTTTTAATATAGGATCCTTCTCATAAAGAATTTCCTCCAGTGTATCTTTATTTTTGCTTTATTCCAGCAGCCTTTGTTAAATTAGTTTGAAAAATTATAAATAACATTACTGCAGTTTCCTGATGAAATTATTTCGCTCCAACAAATACGAAACAGTGAGAGCTTTTAACACAATTGCCTTAGAATTTGTTTAATTCCTCTACTGCAGTTCGCAGATAAACTGGATCCCATGCACATTATAGCTAACATACTAGGAAGCCTTTTGTTAAGGCTTTCTTGGAACGTCCTGCCATTATGGTAGTTGTATAATTTCTGATTTTCAGAAATGGTCGCTATCAATATCCATCCAGAAAAGTGATTCGAGGAAACAGTTTTTATGTCGCAATTTTTGGACAAATTCCTCAGAATGTTCGTTTTGTGAGTGGATTTGTTTTACTGTTTATTTATTTTACTAAAATGATCAGTTTTTATCTGTTGAACCGAGTAGAGGAAATAAATTTGATTTATTCCTTGTTCGTCATAACTCACTCTTATGGTATGTTACGCGCTCACAATGTAAAAAAGACTAGAAATTCAATCGATATTGTTGTATTGTATAATACAACAAAACAATTGGAAATATTGTTAAAACACATCATGAAATTCACTTAAAGAAACTTTTCGTTCTTGAATTGGTAGTATCTCAATGGTGTGATACTTAGGACAGGTTATTTCACAGGATTTGAACAATTCATAAAATTTCAAAGTTAATATTCATGTCTTGTGAAAGTCCTAATAAAGTTCTGTTTATATCCAAGGTAAAACAACCGGCCCTTGATAAAATAATAAAATAATAACAAAGCTTGAATAGAACTTTTACAGAACTTGAATTTAACTTTGAAATTCGATAAATGGTTCAAATTATCTGAAACAGCTCGTCCTATCGATAATGTTATTTTTTGGAATAAAGTTGACGACATAATTGATCTACTATAATAAATATAGTAGATCAATTAAATTAACACTGTGGCCCTCCGAGATTTAAATCCGCAACTCATTGGAATCAAGAATAAGGAATTTGGGACTTTGCCACCAAGTTCATAAAAAATTGTATTATTTATCCTTCTAAATATAAAACGGAATGTAAAGATCTTGGCGTTTACCTTGAAAGCAAACTTATATTTAATAAGCACATCGGTTTTGTTCTTCGAGTAAGTAAAGTGTTCAGTAACCCGCGTACAGTAGTAATGTTATATTTTGCATTAGTCAGAAGTACACTGGAATATGCCTCGCGAATTTGGAACCCGCAGTACAAAGTATACTTAGATAGCATAGAACAAATTCAAAACAAATTTATAAAATATCTAACCTTCAAATTCAACAATAACTTTGAATGCGCATTTCAAACTTTGCAACAAAGGCGAGCAATAGCTGATTTGACATTTATAAACAAAATTTTAAATAATAACATTGACTGTACCGAACTTCTTTCCCTAGTTAATTTTAACATACCCTTAAGACGTACACGCCATATAGAATTATTCCACACTCTTAATTACAAGACAAATGCAGCAACTAATTCGCCAATTATTCGTACTCTTTGTAAGTTCAATAATATTTGCCTAAATTCTAACATCGACATTTTCTTCGATTCACTGCCCAAGTTTAAAAAATCCATCATGTCAATAATATAAATTATTCAACGCGCATACATGCATACATACATGCATACATACTCACACATACACACACACACATACACTCACACACACACATACACACACACCTACCCATTACACACATCACCCGGTAATTACTTAATATACATAGACACTACAAAGAAACATATCATAGGTACCCCATCATGAAATACACTAAATAATTGTGAATTGTTTTCACCACCGTAAATAACGTACTGTTTGTTTCTGTTTATAAATAAAATTAAAATAAAATATAAAATAAACCCTAGCGTACACAGGATAACACATACCACAATAAAAAAACATAACAAAATCGAATACATCCTAGATATCAATCAGTTGGTAAGTATTTATACTCGCCAAGTATTTACTTGCATAGGTACAGTATAAGATACATTGCGTGACATTGATATGCGTCCCGTGACGTACATTTGGATACGGAAGCGTGTCTTGACGGCTCGGGTGTCGGTTTAGGGTCCGGGCGGGGGCGGTAGAAACCAAGGGGGCGCAAAGGGACCCGCGAGGTGAAGGGAAGGGGGTTGAGCTAGGGGTGTCATGAGTGGCATTCGAACAGATGTCTCAATCTAACTAGTGGGGCGAAACTGTCAGACGAGCAGGAAATGTCCGCTTTTTTCTTGAGTGAATATAACTAGTGTAAAATTCCGTATTCAAATTTTGCAAACCCGTACTCGTCACTTTATCTTAACTCCTTGACTGCAAAACAATTTTTCACAGAATGCTGAATGGCACTTGATACATGTCCCCTCAGAGTACGTCAGTATTTAATATGTGCATTTTAACTTCCTATAGGTACATTTAGGAGGCGGATGTGGCTACCGCCACCCCGGGAACCATTTATTGAATAACTAAAGCCTAACGGTCACCCCAAGTGGTTCGCTGCGTTTGGTGACTTAACATAGGTGAGGTTTGTCTAGGGCTTGGCGGTGGATGCGTCTGCCCACTTACTTCGTGGTCGATGGGGACCATTTGGACTCTCCAGTTGGTCTCTCTTGACCCGTCACCTTGCACCGTAGTGGGAGGGATGGATTCGTACGTCCGTAACTCCTAGACCAACTGACCTCCAGATTCCTAAACACCCCTCATAACTTTTCCTTCCAGAAACTTTCTCTTCTTTCTTTTCTTTTAAAAAACTCTCCACACAAAATTCTCAAAGATGACATAGGCCTTAGGAGAAAGTTATTTCTTCAGGTGGGGTTTTCTCCGAAGTCGAGCTATGGTAAAAGAGGCTATAGTTGAAATTAAACACGAATAAGTTATCATAAAAACGGAATATTTATGTCTAAAATATCTACATTTCCTATTTTCTGCCATTTCACAATTTACACAATGATACATTTACGTAATATAATATGTTTGGGTTGAATAAATTAATTGGAATACCTGCAATGAAACGCTCCATTTCATTATCATTAATCTCTCCATTAGAATTATTGACATTATCGATACTATGTTACTTGATGGAGTAAACAATACACTGATTTCCGAATTAATTTACTTTTTATGGCTTTCGATATTATTGTGACACATTTATCATATTATATAAAACCCTTGTCAGATGCCAACTTGAGTATAACTCTACGTTATGGTCTTCATTTTACAATATTCATTCCGACAGCATTGAAAAGATTCAAAATAAGTTCCTGAGGTTTATAAACTAAAAATTGCATATTCCTGTACAAAATATTGATTATAATTACCTACTGGATAAAGTGTCCCTATTAAAACTTTCAGAAAGAAGAATTAACACAGATTTAATATTATTACATAAAATACTACATTAAAAAATTGACTGTCCTGAATTACTTCAATTAATCAACATTCATATTCCCAAAAGATCTTGCCTACACTTTTTACCCTTTTACTTTAACAACACCAGGATACTCTCTTACCAAAATTCCCCGATTCTGAGGCTTCACAATCTCGGAAATAAATATTCCGATCTAGGAGATATATTTCACCTTCAGAATAACCAGTATAAACATTGTTTATTCCAATTCTTTTATACATCTAGACACAAATAGTTGTGGATATTCTGCAATTTTCGTTTTGTAATCCTTTTATGTGAGACTTCTTATCATTTTCATAATGTATTTTATTTTATATTATATTCTTTTGTTGTAAATTTTTTTTCAAAATTATTGTTTTAGTTTTACAGTATTTAAAATAACTGTGAGGCTTAACTAACTTATAAACAAAGAATGTAAAAGCCTATTAGGGTGTGTAATAAATAAATAAACCATGCAATTTTCAAATAATTACTGTATGCAGTTTCAAAGTCTCTCAACAGATTTAGTTAAAAAATGTAGTTTCACTGTCACTCAACAAATGTAGTCATATGTACGTAGTTTGGGTCTAATACCCGAATAGTTGCAAAGACAGCCGATCTGCAAGCACACATATTTAGTGAGCGGTTTCTCCGTCGGTAGAGAGAACATCATTTAGAACGGACGTTAAGTCCAGTAAATATGATACTATAATAAACAAGACTTTTACTCTGACATAGCGAAGTTTTATTAAAAACTCGTAAAATTGGTTTGTTAATAAGAGGAATAAGGAATTAAACAGTTTATGAAACTAACATTAACTTACCGTGAATTTCGAGCCTTATTTGATATTGCTGAAGTTGCCCTTACTTAACGTGAAATTATAAATCAGATGTAGGCAGTAATATTCTTATGTTGAACGTCGAATGTATAAAATTTCACAATGTTCTGCTTTAAGGGATGAGAAAAGTGGATTGGGGTGGTTTTAGCAAAATCTCTTAGAGTTCAAATGTGCAAAATGTCATCATCCTCGGAATAAAAATGTAAATTTGTATAAAAATCAAATCCACGCTGCCCCCGCCTCAGACAACTTACATATATAAATTATTGTGGATGAACCGTGCTGTTTTAAATTTTTTCTTACCGTGAATTATAACAGCTTTATTCCACAAAATGCAATAAATTACCGGTGTAAAGAAACAAAAAAAAAGAAATAGATAGACAAAGTAAAAAAATTAGAAAAAAGAAGAAGATACAACGCGAAGTGAATTTAATGAAGCAATTAAGACAAACATAGAATTTTTTTAAAACTGTGTACAGTTCACACACAGTAGGAGTGAAACCTTGAGAAAACTTAAGTAGACAAGAGTGGGGAGGCTACAAAGCACCGCACAAGGAGTCTCATTCTCTCGCAGGCTAAATCCTATAGATTTATGTGTTTGTCTCTTTTTAGTGACGCTATCACGCTATTTCACAACGGTGCTAAAGAAGTTTTCACTCCAAAGGGACTTTCTTAAACATTCCAAATTTATGAGTCAGTCAATGATATATTTTTATATGTAAAACCTAAGTAATCCTTTACTATCTACCCGTGAAAGTTGGGTTGGATGTTAGAGTGCATAACTTGATCCTTTATCCGATTTCCCTATCAAAACAATAAACTCCAAGTCGTCATTGCCCCTCTCCAAGAACAGCAGGAGCGCGCGGGGCAACCAAATTCACTTTGTAACGTTAAAATAATATACACAAGGCGCTTAAGTTTCGGGATGCCCAAACAATAATAGTACCGAAACATCTCCCCAATTAAATTAAGATAACTTTGTTGCTACTGCAAACAAAATATTATAAGGCTGTGTTACATTCAGCATTTAGAGCTCCAAGCCCGGGGCGCGTAAGTAGCTGGGATTTCGCAATTAATCCTTACATTAACAGCAATTCAAAACATTATCAACATACGTTACTTACAAACACTGTTGGTATTTAGGATTCAAATATAGGCTGGAGGTGTTGAATTTTCAATCTGTGCGAATTCTGTTTGATTGAAAGTTCTTGGATGCTTTGAACAAAAAATAAGTATTTGCCTAAAATACTGAGCTGAAGAAATTTCTAGAACAACTCTGGATGATGAAATAACGTTTTGTTTGTTTTGATAACTTTGTCGGAAGTCTAATTAAAGTATTCCTTCTGAATTAATCTAAATTTCATCAATTCATTTGATATCTTATATTTATCGTTAATTTTAATGCGCTCTTTTACTGCGATATTTTATTTTTTTCATTCAAGGAGTTTTCTTTGATTATAAATATCTTTGAGGGGGTAAAGTTAATATATATTTAAAGAAGCATAATATGGATTCCTGCATCCGTACTTGTTTTTAGCAGGAATGCTCGATTCGACACTTTAGAAGCTCACCAAAAATATGTTTTAAACATTTTTTTTAAAGTTAATCTCTGAAGATGTACATTTCTACCTATTTTGAAAAAGGTAAGTTCAATGTGCCTAACAAGTACGCTCGTGTGAGATCCTATGTACTTTTTATGCTCCAAAAGCGAGGACTTCTGCCTGTCAGAACGAACAGAACGACTTAACTGCTCAGTGATATTGCACTGACCATCAACATTTTCAACAGACCGTTCAGCAACTATCTTTTGACGCATGTCACGAAATAATAAAACAGCCCCCATGACCTTTTTGTACTTACTTATATGCACGTGTGTAATCTTTTATAAACCGTATTATGGTGGATACGAAGTAATAAATAAATAAATTTTATTTGTTAGTTGTCAGTAGTTATAAAATAGATTTCCAGTACAAACATCTGAATACCATAAAAATGCAAGTAAATAATAAAACAGATAATATAATCACTGCATCAACTAAATATTTCGCCTAAAATCAATTCACTTGCGTAATGTTTATACAAAGACCCATTTAAATCCATAGACGATTTAAGCAAAATCTCTCGGGGTCGCAGCTGGAAAAGCAGATAAGTTACACTTGTCCCCATTAGTTTGTGTGGTAGATTCTCCAGAAGTGGTGCATGCTCTTCATACTAACTTGCAGTTGGGACAGAGCTTGGGCAGTTCCCGCGGGCGTGACCTTTCTACTTCCTGGGCACGAAGACGTCACATCACATCGTGGCTTCTTAAATGGAATCTAATCATTTGGCATCTTGGAACAAATCGTACGGCCAATGAAGTCACGAACGAGAGACGCGAGCGGTTCTCTACTCCACCATCACGTCCCTCAGAGGGCAGGTAGCAGGTATCTCATAAGCCCGTAACAAGTCAAACCCGTTCGAGCAACAGCTTGGTGGTTTAACTTACAGCTAGAAATAAACATTTCCTTTGCAGGTTATCTTTGAAATCGCCGATCTAAAATAGATAATGCACATTTAAGTGGAACGTTTACGCGATTTTATGGTGGTTTTCCCAGCTCAAAGTATATATTCAAAATATACATAAAATGCTACGAGTTTATTAAGGACGAAAGGCGGAAAAGAGTTTCTATCCAAGTTAATAATTCAATTAACTTGTATAGAAGAAAAATTATTTGCTATTTTGTGATACAATCGAATTAAAGCGTCGATAATAAAAACGCGTCGAACGATGAGATTCCTGGACATTCGATTTGTAAATTTCCCGCACACATTTAAAAAATCATGTCTCCAAATTTGAAAACGGAGACATAGAAACTGATTATAGTGATATTAGTCAATGAAATAACCTATATTTTGCCGATTATCCCCAATTTTCAGGATTTATTTATTCTGTTCCACATTAATATTTTCTATTTCTTTGAGTTCTGTATGGCCTATTTGATAATCACAGATACACATATATATTAGAATGACAGCTCGAGTGAACGTAAAAGATGCTAGAAATTTTGTCAGCTATTTTGTGTAAAAAAATGTTGAGAAACTACGGTCAGGACATACTTTGTCCTCTACCTACTTTTCGAGCGATTTAGTGAAAATCAAACTCGGTCCGTTGGATCGCTAACCAAGCGTGCTACCTACTGGACAATCTATAACTTTTTACAAACATTTATTTAGTTTATTTTCGTAAATTTAACTGTTTTCTCAATAGCAAATGTTGGGAATCGTCACCAAAGTGATATGAAAGGTTGAACGGATCCTACTTTTTTCCAAATACTCGTATATGTATTTTTTATGTCAGGGCCACACGTGAGTTCCAGCTACTCTCAACCGTCTAGAGCCAGAGAGATTATGGCACCCCAATTGGGATATGTTGTGAGGTTGAAGGTAATGGTAAGGGAAAGGAGACAGTAAGAGAAGGCAGGGGAGTGCCTGGCTATTCAAAGTGGTCACCAAACGCAGCTAAATTAATTTCAAGCAAACGATTCTTAATGGTGGCCTTTCACCACAGAGTATTGAAAATGTCTACCACCCTGGAATGGTACATACATAAACGCCACTAATAGTTTTTAAATGGATTTTAATTTTACTTTTATCACTAAACCGAATTAAGTAAGAACCTTACCAGAACTAAATATTATTAAATTTTAACCGAGAAAATGGAATTAATTTTAATGCGGTGTTTTAATTAACGGCCCAGTTCTGAAAGTGAGTGTTCATTGTAACCATAGAATGTCCATACTGAGATCCGATTATTATTTTTGTTTACCTAACAAGGAGAATGAGGTCATGCTTAACAATGTGATTTATATGTGATAATGAATTTCCATCATTTAATAAATCTTTATTTGAACATTTTTTTCCTTTCGCCTCTGTTTTTTATTCTAGAAGGTGCGCGTTGACCTTAATATAAAAGCCATATTAACTTCTGTCAGCTAATTAGATATAATATCCACTTAAAATTGTTATTTTTTATAAAAGTAAAATCGGTGACCTGAATATGTTTTTCTTATACATCTAGTGACACGTGTCTCGCATCAAACGAGAAAGAATCATCTAGGTCTTCTACATTATATTAAGAACGTTGTTGTTTCTGATTGCATTAATTAGATCTTCTTTGTTCGAGAATCTATGAATAAGTTTTAAAACTTAGATTTCAAAATAACCCAAATAATTGTAGAGTTTTAAAAACGACAATGTTTGTATATATAAGGGTGTGTCAATTATTTGAACTTTTGAATTCGAAAACGCCTGGGGTTCCAAAAGTTGCGTCTTTCAAAGAAAATTAGAACTGCTTTTAAATTTATTAAAAAAAAAATGGTTATTAGGTCGCTAAAATGCGTTGAAAATCAGAAAAAAACCTGAAACGTGTATTTTTAAATTACGGAAATTTTTTTTTACGATAATTTATCTTTTAACATTCGTTTGTTATCAGAAACTGCAAATAGGTGACAAAAATGTTAAAAAAACTTAGTAATATAAGTAAGTCTACAAGAGTACTGATTTTATTCAGAAAAAGTGTTATTTTCCCCTTTATATTTTTAACAAACATATCACACATGTTTCAAAAAATATTTTTTTGCGTTCTTTGTACTGTACTGCAGTTATGGAATAAAAATTAATTTTGCTACAAAATATAAAATATGCACCCATTGTTTTTTTTTTTCCCCAATCACAAAATCTATTTTTTTTTTCAAATATTCCGGCCATTTAAGCGAGCCAATAGTGAAAACCAATTTCATTTATTTTTACGTTTTCGAATAGATACAGATCGTACCCAACCTTTGAGACCCCAGGCGTTTAAAAATAAGGCAATTTTTTTCTCTCTATGGAGAGCGATACAAGCTAGTATACATATGAATAACATTAATTTAATATCAAATATTACATATCCTAAGGAAGGTGATTCGAATTACCTGTTTATGGCTTTACAAAGTTGTATTAATTAAAATATGTAACTACAATTATATATAATAAAGAGTATTTTTAAATATTGTTGTAGAAAACGTAAAAAATATTTTTGTACAATTAAATATTTTTTTGTAGACACCGATTAATTTACTTTGACTTTATCTAATAATAGACATACATTAAATTTGTGGATGGGGCATGTTTTCGTAACCTAATTTAACCGTGTGGATTTAAAAAAAGCTACCTGTAAAAAACAATGCTTTTTAACCATACCTAATACATCTATTTTCAATTTTCGACCTAATTGCTCCATCTCTTGGGCTAACTAGTTGCCAATTTCAACGAAAAATTATATTATTATTTTTTGGTTTGACTGAAAATCGAACCGTTTCCTCAAAGACTGACTAAAATGAGTGAAAACCGCTAACACCCAAGCCAAATCCTAATTGGATGGTACCGACATTTGTTTAGTGTATGAACTGCTGTCATTTTTTTTTAAATAGTGTCATTCAATTTCAGAAAAATGCGTGTGTGTGCGTGTATGTGTAAGTGAGTTGATTGAATTCATTAGTATTAATTCATTGAAAGTCATCGACAACGCGATTATCTGCTAATTTTCAGCTCGATCGGAATTTCGGGAAGTGGGTTAATTTCTACTTTCAAGATTTGCATTCATTCCTTCACGAAAACAAAATTGAAATTCAGATAGATGTATATAAAAAAAAATATTTTTGGATAATTTGTATTAGGTTAAAAAAATTTTTAAACCTTTATGTCATCAGTAAATCAAAAACTGTTTCATGATGATGCCATACCGACATGACTGATTCCGTAACAATATGTATTCACAAAACATTTTCCTTGGGTACAATCAATTTGAATCTTCTTCTTTATTTCGTATAGGCATAGAATTCTATAGCAAAGTAGAACACAATAGAATTGAATAGAATAAAAAAGTAAAAGAGCCGAGTTGGGTGTTATTGTCACTGGAAATTCCTGTTTAAACGTCGTTTCCGGTAAACAGGTGGATGGAGGTCACCAAGGACATTGACATCGGATCTACCTGCCCAACTGGAGCCTGTACCTTACCTATATCTTAAACGCATCGTTCATACGCTAAACAAGAATAGTTTTCATTGTTTGCCACTTTCAGGACTTGAAACACGAAGGATTATGTTTTTCATTCACGTTTGTGTTCGCTTGACGTACCTGCCTATCGGATTTTTTGTCCGTGTAATTTTTGTCCTTTTTCCGCTTGTCGACCTTAATGGAGAAAAAATGTTCCTCCGTGTCCTGATTGTAGCAGTTATGCTTTTAATCAAGAAATTAATATTTAGATAGTCCTTTTTATTACATTTACCTTACTACTGGAGGACGGCCTCCGTGGTCGAGGGGTAAGACTCTTGACTCGCAATCCGAAGGTCGCGGGATCGAATCCCGGCGTGATCGAAATTAATCAAGTAGCGATTAATCAAAATTAATCAAATAAATTTTTTTTGATTAATTTGTGTTATTTCACAATTAATTCATTAAAAATAATATATAGTGTATTTGCGGCACGTTCCAGAGTTTAAGATACTATCAGGATTGCCGTGGTGTAAAACATTGAAACGTTGCTTGAAATGGCTTTAACCGTGTTTGGTAACCAGATCTGAATGGACAGTTACTTTCTTACAACATACCCCAGTTGGGGATGCCATGGTTCACTGGCTCTTGATGGGAGCAGCTGGGACTCTTATGAGGTATTCACAAAAAAAAAGTTTATTAGGGAAACAAACCGTTTTAAATATTTTATTAAAATAATTGCATGTTAAATGTAATAATTTCATCATTGGGCGAACCAGCGTAGTTTTCGCATAAAATTCATATTGTTTACAGAAAAAATATAAATGATTAATGAAAAGTCGGTAAAAGAACAAAATCTCAAAAAAAAAAGAAAACGAAATGGATTAAAGTACATGAAAATAAACTAAAGCTTTAATAATAATACACTATTACATAATAAGATTATGTTCGAAGATAGATAAGATTAAAAAAAGAAGAAAAAAATCAGAATGAGATAATAACAAAAAGTGGAGGTAGATGGTTCGTTATTAACAACTTGTTTTATTTTTTTTAATGTGGGAACATTTAGTAAATTGGCCTGAGGAAAAATGGAAAATATCAGGGTCTTAAAATATATTGTTATATTTTGAGCACGTCTTTATTTAACCCCAGGGATTCAAAAAATAATAAAATATCGTGATATTTATAAAATATGTCATTTTTTAACTAACATATTCCAATAAGTAAGAAGGTATTCAGAATATAATTCCATTACTTGGTCCCCATGCTATAAAGCACACCAAATAAAAATTGAGCGTTCAACACAAATTTTAAAGGTTCATCAATTTCCAACAATCCATAGCAATCGAACAAATTAATTTAAATAATTATTTGATTTTAACGACTTGCAGAAGAACTTTTATAGAAATTAGTTAATGGCAAAGCTAATAACAAAAACGTTCCGAGTATCAAATCGTAACACGAGGCTTTTAGAGGTGTTCGTCGTTTATTCGTCGAAAACAGGTATTTCATTAATTTCGCAGTCAAAGGCTACATTGGCTTGGAAATAAATTCAGTTCAATTCAGTACATTTTCATTTATTCCGTAGCAAAATTTAAATCATGACATTTTAATTTTTTTCCCTTAATATATTATTATTTATCCGGATTTCACTGTTTATATTAATATTTACCATATTCTTACCATTATTTTTCTAATAATGTAAATTGCTTCTATTTACTCAAGGCAGATATCAATACCGGGCTTGAATACCTATATTATTATTATTATTTCTTTTATTACTACTTTATTGAAGTAAAACTTCTTTACGCACGTTTGACTTGGGGAATAAGCTGGTGAATGCGTGATGAGAGCGTTACGAAAAGTGTGATCGGGCGAGGCGAACGAAGCATAAAGAAGTTTTACTTTAGTCGTGTGGTCTAAAGCACACTCGTTTTTTTTATGTAAATGAAACATAAATTAATATGTAACATATAACTTACATGTAACTAATATGTAACTAACATGTAATTTCAATTTTTTTTTAACGTGTCTGTACATATAATAAAGGTAAACGTTTAAATGTAAAGGGAAAGCTTGGTGTTCTCTCTTTCTAAAACTGTTTTTATTAAACAGAACAATAATGATTAAATTAGAACAAAATTTTTACATTATAAAATAAATCAAATTATCTACCAAAATAATCCGTAAGTTTTTTTTCATCAGGGTCAAAAATTATTTTTATATTAATTGTGTGCGCCATGAGAGAGGGTGGTTAGATATAAAAATATATTTTTTTAACTTAATGCGTAAAACCTCAATATTTAATTGAATGAAAACAATTTTAGCGAAACTCAATCGACAATCTGAAAACATCTTTTTCTGTTTTTTCTGTTTTCAGATTTTCGATTAAGTTTTCATTCTTTTTTTCGTTTTATCAAATATAAAAAATATATTATTTGGAGATTTAGAATTGTATCATTATTATTTCAAACTGCTCTATTTACGCTAAAGCTGTTAAATTAATTTTACAAAAATAATGGAAATATGTGTAACTATTATCGAGTTTGCTTTATTTTGCTTTCACCTATAAGTGGGCAAGGGATGCTTTCAAACCACTCTCTACTGAAATGTGTTTTTGCAAAGGTTTTTTTTCTCCGCAAGAATCTGATAATATTTTTCTTCCCATCTTCCATGAGGATAAGCGATCACGGGATGGAATTCCTAAACAAGATATTATTTCAGCCAGAATTCGCGACCTAATGGAATGCTGTCCAATATTTTGGACCTCCATTATAGAGAATTTCAGCGAGATATATTTATTGGAGATCGGTTGGTGCTTCCGTTATAGATTGCTTCTCGTAAAAAAGCAAACATGCTGAGGTTGCCGATAAACGTATCGATGACATAATTTGACAAATAATGAGACAGCCATTATAAAGAAACTGTTGACGTGTAATTTGATTACGAATTTATGACACGATCTACTCGTAGCTTCAATTAATGCGTGTCCTGTGGTGTCTTATATTGCTTTATAGTATATTGTATTATGGTGTCTTGTTACCGTCTCGTTGTATTTTGTAGTAACTTGTATTATCTTACAGTTTTTTATAGTGTCTTACAGTACCTTATGGTGTATTTTAGTGTCTAATAGTGTAGTATCTCAAAGTATCTTATAATTTAAAGTTTATTGTGGGACAATGTAAGAAATTGTAAATTAAAAAATAAGAAGATTAAAGCATGTTAAAGATTTCAAAAAATAATCCCTTTCGATTCAATTCAGTTTAAGCAACGCTTTAATTCTAAATGGTGGTCTCACTACAATAAACTAAATAAAGAAACACATGTTTCTGGTTCATGATGATCAGATAATTTACATATACCATCACACTTCAATTATTGATCAAGTATTCTTTTTCTCTGGAATTAACTGAAAATGATAAAAGGCAAATAATGCAAATTAAAGCATTGAGAAAAATACTCTACGCGGAACGCATGCAAAGGATAAAAGACATTTTAAAAAGGGGTAAAATTTTATGACGGTGAACAAATATATTTGATAATGAAAAACAATTACTTTGTGTAACAACCACTATTTAATTAACAATATCAACATGTTTCGAAAACTATGTTTTCTTCGTCAGGATAATAAGTTATTTTATAACAATATGTTGATATTGTTAATTAAATAGTGGTTGTTACACAAAGTAATTGTTTTTCATTATTAAATGATGACGCCACAAAGTAAATTTGCCTATTTTGAAGAAATATATTTGAATTTATTTATTTTTAAACATAAAATCAACATAGTGATGATGTCTAAGAAACTGAAAAGAAAAGTAAATTATATTCAAGAGATACACGGGCAAGGGATGAGAAATAAAAAGGAAATCCACTGGATCGATTATGGTCGAAAAATGGACCACTTTTATTTTTTTGCGATTGATAGCGGTCCAAAATTCGACCACATTTTCCTACCATTCGTAAAACATTTATTGTAACTATTCAAAACATTTCCATAACCAGTCATTTATTTTAAAACGAAGCTATTAAAATTCTTTATCTATTATGACCATAGATGTTGCAAATCCAAAATTGGTGGACTTTTTTGTTATTTCCGTTATTTGTTTTTGGGGTGTTTGGGAGACTTTTTTTTCACGCAGAATTTCTGATCAGCTGTTTACGGTTAAAATTAAATCCCTTTTCCATATAAATGCACCATTCATTATCAAGTATACCACAGACTATAATATATAATGAATGGTCCTAGAGAACGATAAGAAGTTATTAAAAGTTATTCTATCAGTCCTTATCGATGGTCAATGCTAGGACCCCTGGTAATTCAATATACTTCAAACGAAAGCTGTTAAAGCTCCATTGAATTACTGTTGGAGAAAAATTCAGTACGCATTTATTATTGAATTTAATGAACGTGTTGCATTGGATGTCAACACACAACATGTAATTTGGATATAATTCCTTAATTTCTACCAGCTGCATGACTAAATGTTAAGTTATTTAATTATTTTTGGGAAAATTCTGTTAAATATGACTGCCGCCATACTGTATGGAATTGATTCATTGTTATTTTTTTCCAGGGATACTAACTACATCAACTTCAATTGTTGGATGCCAAAGTTAACTGAAAAAAATATTCTATGTTGACCCGAATAAGCACCTCCCACGGAGTTTCAAAGTAACAAACACTCTGGATTCGCGCAGTTATAAACAACGATTTTTTTTATATTTTTTTCTTATAAATCCTAAAAATATGAGATAAATGGTAAAATACAGGAAAATTTATTGACATGCATATACACTATAACATGTTTTTATGTGTCCTGTCGGCGAAAAATTTAAATAATGATCTTTTACAAATCTCGAGCATTCGAGGCAAATTTATTTATTTTGCGTGGTCGCTCCAGTGGGTCGTCAACAAAAAAGAAATCAAGCACCCAGAAATCTCTTTTGCAGCCGTTGAACAACTTACATAATAATATAGTCCCGAAAGAAATTTCTACGATTGAAAATATTCTATGTTTTAAATGGAAATAAGAAAGTATGTGTACCAAAATCATTAATGTTGAGATTGTAATTGAATACACTTAAGGGGAAGCCACAAGCTAAATATGTTTTTATTCTTAGTGTGCCTTTTATCGCCTTGAGAATAGGTAATAGGCATAAATATCGCTTAGCAAACGGAGTCTAGAGGTCATGATTTTAAGAGCAAATGTGGTTTTTACTTATTTTGTGAGTAGTTTTATAACAAAGAAAAAAATTTAATCAATGGAAACTGTCACGGATAATTTTATTCATAAAAATATATTATTTTAATATTATGTTTTTAGTGCACGTTCAAACATTTCTAATGAAAAACACAGTACAAACTGCCTATAGCACATCTCTTGTATTTCAATATCTTTGGGAAATAGGCATAAATATCGCTTAGCAAACGGAGTCTAGAAGGAATGATTTCAAGAGCAAAAAGTTTTTTATTTATTTTGTAAATAGTTTTATAGGAAAGAAAAAGTTAATCAATGAAAAGCGTAACAGATAATTTTAGTCATAAAAATATATTTTTTAAATCATTTGTTTTTGGTGCGCGTTCAAACATTTTTTTGTAGTTTACGCTTATATTTTTATAAAGTAATTAATAATAATAATAATAATAAGTTATTTATTTCAGCCGAACAGAGCGGTGGGTGCAATACTCTGTCAGCCATATAAAAGTATACATTACATACTATATGAAAAAGAAAAAATAAATTAATAAAAAAAGATTTAACAAGAAATATATATACACATATTTAGTACGCGTATATCTACTACGGGGGCTTCAGATGAATTCTCCATGTTTGGTGAAGAGGCGCGCCCTGCCACTGGGCCACGGCCAGGACGAGAGTGTTCTCCGATCTTTGGTAGCGCTGTCTCACCCCGGCTATTCTGTGGCGCATCAAAGCGGCGAACCCATGTACCCTTCCTTCTGCGAACATCTGCGAGGCACTGCATCGCCAAGGTAGGCCGAATAGCGCCCTTTACGCGTTATTGTATTGTACTCGAAGTGTGTTCATGACGCCTTGTGAGTATCTTGTCCATAGTTCGCCGGTGTAAAAACTCATGCAGTAGCTCTGGAATATTTGCTTCTTCACCGGAGAACTGCACCTGTTGAATCTCCTGGCGAGCATGTTGGCTCGCACGCTTAGTACTCTTCTTTGGCGTTCTATGTCATTTTTATCATTTAGGTGATCAGTGACGACATGCCCCAAATATTTTATTTCACTGCAGATTTTGACATTGTCTCCGCCGAGGAGAATGGGTGGAATGACAGTAGGAACAGTATTTGCTTTAAACACCAGCAATGATGACTTTTTGGCATTGTACATCAAACCATGACTATCGACGTATGCTTGGCAAAAGGCCAGAAGTTTTCTCATTGCCCTTACTGATGGGGCTAGTATGACCATGTCATCTGCATAACTTATGTTATTCATACATACTCCGGCAACATGGCATCCGATTCTTGCTTTGTTCATAGTTTTACTAAGTTCGTCCGTATATACGTTGAACAGCAACATTGTCTAATATATAATAATAATTAGACAATTTGTAGAGCGCCGTTTTTGTGAAAAATTACCTCAAGGGCGCTACAATTTATTTTGAATTCTTGGGATCTATCTGATTTTATTATTTACAAATTGATACAGAAACTTACTTACCTGGCAGGTCACTTCCGATAAACACACCTTTTTAGAAAGTTTATGCTTGGGTAAGATACGACTTGCACGTGGAGGACATCATATTGAAAACACTGAACATTGCAAGACTTTACCTTTGCTACCCTAATCACTATTGGTTTTACACTTATAAGAAGATTATTGCTAAAGTTGAATTAATATTTGTTTTGAAAGACTAGAGAATTTAGAACTCTTTGTGACTGGAGACCTTTACAAAAGCTTTAAAAAAATTTGCTTATATTTTTACACAAATAGTTATTTACAATGTCGCGGGCCAGGACGGCGAAGGTGAAAGGTTGTTTAACTTATGGATACTCTCTGAAAAGTAACTATTCAAACAATTCGAAGTTAATTGTATTCATTGGAATCGGTAGGCAAAGCTTCAATACATCTACAGCAGATTTGTTTGTCTTTAAAATATAAATCTATTCGTAGTAAATCTATAACAGTAAATTAGCATTTAGCTTCATCTTCGCTTAAAAAAAATATGTATTTATAGATTTGTTTGCCAATTGTCAACAATTGTTATATATTTTCGTTTGTACAATTATTGGCACACGCAATGATGCCAAAAAACTTATTCTTAATAAATATATACTGTATCTTCCATTCTACAATAATAAACTGGAAACTAAAAACATTGTGTTGTGTGAATCGTTTATCGAAGCGTGATAGTAATATATACCTAAAACCTCTGCTTTACTAATAAGTTTACAGTCTTACCAGCATTCGCTTAATTAACAAACATATACGGATAAAATTTCGGCAGATATTATACTTCAACGAATTACTTACTCTTTCATAGCACGTGATTTTTCCTTAAAAACTTTTACTTGTAACCTTTTCAGTCTATATCCAATTACTGACAGATATTTTTTTCAAACAGAAACTTTACACCAATATCAATAGTGTTAAAGCAAAGTTAAAGCCGTAATAATAAAACTTGGGCAATCTTACAGCGCCATTGATGCGAATTATCACATCAAGGACATCTCTCTGTACCTTTACAAAGCTAGGAAAAAAATAAATTACAGTTGACTTAAGATTTCTTGTATAAAAGGTTAAACGAAATTGGTAAAATACAAATGAATTTTTTGTAGCGCGTTGTGAAAGGTTACATTTTTTAGGTTTGAAAGAATATAAAAAATTATAATTTAATCTTTTGTATGTAATATATACGCCGAGTGTTAAAGGACATGCTTGACCTACGTAAACCAGTGATTCCCGACGTTATTTGGAGGGTAAAGCGCACATCAAATTAGGTTAGTAAATTAGAATTCCAATATTTTTTAGTTTGTGTATATAATTATGTGCAAAAATAAATTAATATCTTTATAAGACAAGATTTATGGGACATAAATTGGAAAATACTTCTAGTATCGCCCTGGTGAAAGATCGCCATTCAGAATCAAAATGTTGTAAACAAAGAACACATTTAATTAAAGCCATACTGGTATAAATAAATAATAAACTTCTTCAAACTTCACAAATACACTTTGTAGCGTCATTATTGATTTAGTAAAAACAAATAAGTTTGTATACACCAATATTAGCATTATCGACATGTTTTATAACAAATTAAAAATTTATGTATTAAATAACAAGAAAAAATATGTTTTTTGAACAAATCTGGGGTTTATAAATTAATTAAGAATGATTGTAACTTTTTTTAAAAAGATAAACTTCTAGAAATTTTAACATTAGATTATAGGAACATCTAAAATGTTCAAATAATAAATATTATCATTTAAATTTCGTGTTAAAGTTGTGTAAATAATAATAATTAAAATTTGTCAACCACATTTTAGAAACAAGTAATTATTTTGATATTAATAAGGGTTTAAAAATTTTACACACTACGACAAGGGGTATACAATTAGAATTTTGTAATTAGGAAAAGTGTTAGCAGTAAATTGAATATTATATATAACCAAACTTTTTTTTAAAAAAGCCATCTTTAAATTTATTTTCGTATTCATAAATACTTACATTTATAATAATTTATTTTGTTGTTTAGACTTCCTGTTTTTATTGTTTGTTTTAAAAGTTTTTTTTATTATATAAATGCAATTTTTAAACATCCTAAAATAATTTTTATATTTTATTTTATATAAATTTTTTTTGTGATATTTAAGTAATTAATCACCTCTCCTTTATAATATTTTGACTATGTTCTTACTTGTCTATACTTGTTTGCCTTTTGTTATTTTTATATTAATTTATTATCCTTACGAAGAAAACATAGTTTTTGAAACAATTCTAAAATGTTAATTATGTAGTGGTGTAAACAAACTTATTTGTTTTCATTAAATAAATAAATAATAAAATCCTCGTTCGTTATTAATTATATTATATCATCTAATTGACATTAAGACATTAATTTAACAACTTCAGTTTAATCTGTTGATCCCAAAAAGTTCTGTGAATATTTGGAACAACCCTTGCCATAAACACCCGCCACTCCTTACAGTTTTCGTTTAAATATTTATTCGGAACACAGGCTCGTCCCCTGGCGTTTATGCAGTCATAAAATTTTACATTTAAGTGTACCTACGTAACAGCGAAAGTAACATGCAATAAAAAGTGGGTTACAAAAATGATAATCGTTAAACAATTTGAGAAAGAAGTTGAGAAAAGCCTTTTCCTATTACTTTTTGAGAAACGTGAAATTTATAGAAAACATACTAAAATATTGATGTTTTTTTCTGAGCGTTTTTCACTTTTGATTGGATAATAGTTTTGTTGTATTATGATTTGTTTAGCTGATGTTGCAAAACGGTTCTGTCGTTCTTTTAAAGGTGGATGGATTAACACGCGGTCGAGAGAATATTACAATATGTCTTGTTTACCTGAGAGATAGCAGCTGAGAGACCGAATCTACTTATTACAAGCCGTTTTATCCTAGGTTATCTCATTTCCACATGTTTGATTATGCTATAAAATTGTAAAAGTCAAAATTTTGTAGACAACAGTTTTCTGTTTTAAACATTACTTTTATTCTACAATTAGACACAAGCGTACAAAAAAAACATAAAAACTCAAACGTTAAACACAAGCTTTGGATAAAGGTACCACAAATACTGGGCAATAGAAGTTTTTAACAATCTTTCACTCGATACAAAAAAAAATGAGGGAAACAAAAAAAACAGATTTAAATATAAAAGGTGGATTAAAGAAAAAAAAGACACTTACAAAAATTTTTAGGAATAAAATAGAAATTCATAATACAAAATCACCCTCACCCACTCACTCACTCACTCATTCATTCATGCATTCATCCGAATGGTTTAGCAATGCATATGCATCTCATCTAGCTGGTCCCGGCATGCGTTGCAATGCCATTCAAAGAAATAAATTGATTCTTCCTGCATATCCTCTCCCGTGCGTCACCGTTCGCCCTGCCTTTCTTCCCTGCCGCTAAAATATATGAAATACACACATTTTCATTTATAAAAACTTCATTACGCCAGAACTTATCATTATATACAGCTTACGTTACTCGCAAATAATGTATCTTCCTATTGGTGAAAGAATTTTTCAAATCGGTTCAGTGGCTTAAGCGTGAAAACGTCACTTACTCAAAATAAAAAAGCCGTTCGAGCAAGGCGATATCGACGAGAATGACAGTTAAAAGGGTGCTAATTTTTAAAATGATATTTTTAAATGTCTCCATTAAATCATTTCTATAAGTCTCCCAAATACTAAAGAGAATAACCAATTTTTCTGATTGAAGCGCAGATTAACCAAATGACAATCTCCCGTTGACATGTTCCTACCACCCCGTGATAAATTTATTTTCTCCTGTTTTCGTCACAAAATTGACATTCAAATCCGTGGTAAAAAAGGACATGAGACGCGTGTAAAATGTCCGCTAAACATTGCCGATAAATCAGTAACGTTCAAATCGGTGACCAAAACGAAAATTGGAGCAAATGTCGGTTTAAAGGTTTGCAATAAAATGTAACGGTCGTACTAGGGACAGGGCTCAGACCCGACGTGACCCGATCGTAAAATCCGGATTAAAAGTTGCTACATGTGTTTACATATTGAGAGTTAAACTGCCTCCATTTCCTGTTTATTTGTTTCGAGACAATAATTAGCCGATAGCCTCGGATCTACGCCATTACAAAACAGAGCCGATCGGCGTTTAAAATTCTAATTTCTGCTTCTGAGTACGCAATAAATGTCCCCACACATCAAACACCTACTTGAAATTTAGAAAATTTAACATACAATCTGTGTGCCTGCTACATGATTTTTATATTTCTTCAGTTGCACGGTATTTTAATTAATTAATAGATACAAAATACAGATACATTTTTTTTTACATTTGCTCTGGCCCTGAGGCAAAAAATCCCTCAAGGCCTTTGTCATCTATGTGGAGGGTCTTTGTGGAGGGTCTTTGGTTTGTCTTTGAGGAGCAGTACACGGCGATGGACCGAGAGAGTCTGGCATGAGAGGTCTAGTTTAGGTCTCCCACAAACAGTCTCTCCCGATTCGTATAATTTGTATTCGAATAACCACCAAGTATTAGTTGTGTCCTACAGTTTGTTTTTATCAAGAAAATAGTTGTATAATCTTCCGCACAACATCCCCAAAGATGACAGATCTTAAGGGAAATTATGGTCACTGAGGCCTCTTTTGTAAAGTTCAATGTATAAATAATACGAAAATAAATAGTAATAATAATAATTTCATAAAACTTTTTTTTTAATTCGGTGTACTATTTACACCAATATTTTCACTTGTTCTCATAAGAACTCTTGAACCCATAAGATTCCACGGTAAGAAACTGGCTGTAAAAAAATTAAATAGTGTTATTTAATCAGCAAGTAAGGAATTTATTTTTAAATACATTATTTAAATGCCCTGCTACAACTGAATGTCTGAACCTTGACGTTGAAATCTTTCCACCCAGAGATTGAAGGTAAAATTTAGATCAGGACAAAATAAAATCTGAATAAAATAGTTCAATTAACAACTGGTTGAAATATCAATATATGGTAATTTATTCGTATGTGTTGGATGTCATTTCCCCTCCCCATTTTTGAAGAATTTTGACTGAATATAAAGCCTGTGGCAGCGACAGATCAGGCACAAGCAGTTTTCTTTGCAGAAAAGACTCAAGTATCACAAGCAATCATGAATTCATTCGTGAGTACCATTATTAACGTCATTCGTTCCTTATTTGACCAAGCATCAAAACTATCCATGAACCAATATTATGTTTTTTAAATCCTCAAAAATATTACACTGTTTTTACTACACCAATTAAATACGGTTTCTTTTTTATCTTAAAAATGTCAAACCAAATTCAAACTTATGTGAAAATGAATAAATTTGTCGAAAACTAGAAAAATGAGTTAATACATATTGACTGCTAAATTATAATATTCCATTTGATTCTATTTTCAGTTCTTCGTCGTCGCTTTCCTGAGCATGGGAGCTTTGGTGGCTGAATCCGCCTAACCCTACGGTGGCTATGATGGTCAGTGGAAGGGAGAGGGTCTTGCCGAAAGCCAAGACAATGGACAGTACAACTCTGCTTACAACTATGGAGTTTACTCCCATGGAGGTGCCCCGATTGGAGCTGACGATCGCGTAGTAGACACCCCCGAGGTAGCACATGCCTAGGCCGCCCACTTCACTTCAAATGCCGCCGCTGGAGTCCATGGTTCCTGGCAATTTCCCTGCCCAACACCGGATGAATGGTACCATCTAATTAAGCCGACCTAGTCGTTATATACATTCCTCTAATACCTTTTCACCAACTATTTACAGTTATTTTCTTTGTGAATTTTTATCAATTTCTTATTTCACTGTTACTGTTTGTACCAAAACTTACTCTCTAACGCTGGATTTTTCGTGCGGTTGCAGAAATTAATATTCGCGATAAAATGTAACTAGACACGTTCTGTTCTTACTGTTCCGTGCTGATGTTGTTAGTTTGTTGTAGTTCTCTTTTAAGATCACTATTATACGTGAGTAAACAAATTCAATTTATACAGTTTGTTTGACTTGGGTTTTATGTCAGCTGCCTTTTGTTCTGTTTCAAAATTAATTGTTAATATTTTGTTATAGCAAACAAATGTCCAGTGCATACGTAAAAACCGATAAAAAATATTTAATTCTTTGAGATTGTTTGATTCCGAATAAAGAATGGTTAATAAACAATTTTACGAACGAAAAAGTAACGAAGTGAACCAACTGCCAACAAAAAGGGTAATAGTGCCAATATTACCGTTATTGACGTTACAAATAAAAATCTAATTTTCAAAATGGAACATCAAAAAAATCAGAAAAGCAAAGGGAAAACGACCGTGAATACTTTTAGATCGAAGCCTTATGCTATAGATATTGATATTATAGATATATTCTGGAGAAAATGGAAATGAAGATGGAAAAAAATTAGAACAATTTTCAATAAGCAATAGTAAAAATGATACAATCAATAAAGCAGAAGAACAAGATACTTCATCAGCCGTCAATATCATGAAATCCATCTGACAATGGCGACCAATCTAGAAAAGGAATTTAATTCCAAAAAATAACCGCTGATAAAATCAAAAAGGTAACCACTTCCTTAAAACCAAATATATCATCAGGGAAGGGTATTATCTCAACAAATGCAATAAAACATCTCTGTGAAGAAATTAACTTTCCACAGACACGCCTTATCAATCTGTCTATAACTAAAAGCATATTTCTCACATCTATTAAAGAAGCAACTGCTATACCCGTAGATTATAAACAAAGATGTAGACATGATACCAATAATTTTTGACCGAAAAACCTCCGAAGTAACTTTTTTAAAAATTGGAAAACGTACTAAAAAAATTATGATATAAATATTCTAAATAGATAATAACTTAATATCGATATCTTAATAAGGTTTGTCTAAAATTCCAAACTATATTGAACTCATTAAATCTTTAATATTTAATCATCAACTGCATTCGTAGAAGAAACGGTCCGTTCTAACATAAAACAAGTGGTGACCAGTAAGTACAATGGAATTTGTAGTGAATTGATTGTCCCTGTAGTTTCAGCTGCTTTCAATGGATGCAAATAGGTTAATTTTTAATACGAAGTTCTGCCATATTCCAACAGAAGGCAGCTGAGTTAATTATTAGAAGAGTACTGTGTATCGCCGCTCGTGTCTTAGGCACGAATGGTTACGATGGTGGCCGCAGGCTCCAGTGAGATTAAGCAGGGCTTCCTCAGTCAGTCAGAACAACTTAGAATTTAGCCTAGTAAGGACGTCTGTCCAGTCTAATATTAAATGCAAATATTCACGGTAACCAAATAAACAACTGAACCAAGTAAAAAATCATACTCAACACATCTCAGTTTTTTTACTGTTGGAAGGAAAGTATGACGGCCTCCGTGGTCCCGAGGCAAGACTCTCGACTCACGATCCGAAGGTCGCGGGTTCGAACCCGGCGTGCGCAAATAAATTTTATTTGATTAATTTGTGTTATTTCACAATTTATTCATTTAAAATAATATATAGTATATTTGCGGCACGTTCCAGAGTGGAAGATACTATCAGTATCGCCCTGGTGTAAGACCACCATTCAGAATTGAAACGTTGCTTGAAATGGCTTTAGCCGTGTTTAGTGACCAGATCTGAATAGCCATGTACTCCCCCACCTTCCTCTTCCCTATCTCCTTCCCCTCCCCACTACCTTCAGCCTCACAACATACCCCAATTGGGGATGCCATAGTCTCACTGGCTCCAGACGGGAGCAGTTGGGACTCTTGTGCGGTATTTCATATAAAAAAAAAAATAAAAAAAAATGCGCGGTATATTTTGGCCCGTTTCATACAAATCTTAATTCTGGATTTGAAATCGAAATACCTAATCAAACTGAAAAATTATTTTTGTAATCAAAAGGCATATAAAATATCTACATGGATGTGAGCTACTTTATTTATTTTTGCTTTAAATTATAAGATATAGGCCATTAAAGATTTTAATGTTTCAGGATTTTAGAGGCAATTTGGGCAATTATTTGTGAGTAAATAAAAAATAATTTCAAATTTTTCATCATAAAAATATGATGAAATATATAAATTAATTTGATCGGCTTAAAGATAAAATACAAATTGCCTATTTACGGCAGAACAAAAATTTGTCGTTTTTATATTTAAATCACAACCCAAAAATTTTTTATATTATTTTTCATTTTATTTTTAAAATAAATATGGTAAAATAATTTTTTTATTGTTTTTCATTTACTCACAAATAATTACCCAAGTTGCCTCCAAAATCATGAAACATTAAAAATTTTAATGGCCTTTATATCTTTACTAATATTATAAATGCGAAACTGCTCGAGTTTGTTTGTTACGCGTTCACGCATTAATCAATAAAAAGATTTAAAAAATTCTTTCACCAATAAAAAACTACATTATATGCGGGGACAAAAGTCTGTATATAATGGTAAGCCCAGGCGTTATGAAATTATTAATATTAATATATTATATTTATTATACGTTTTCTGTCTCTTAACAAAAGCGAGTTATTGCTAATGTCAGAAAACAAATCGTTGCCGTGGAAACGATGTTGATATATTTTTATTTAAGGCGTCGTAGTTAATACCTATCAATCCATATAAAAATGAATCTTCGAAATGTTGGTACGCGCACAACTCCCGAACGACTGCACCAAATTGGATAATTCTTTGTTTACTCTTGGTGAGCTCTGGCATTATGAAATTTAGGTGGCACGCGAGCTGTTTGAAAACTGAATGTACCGAGAATGAATGTATGGAATGCGGGAGGGGGCGCGGGAGGGCGGTGAGGGTGGAGGGTGGGGGTGGCGGGATAATTAATAAGTGCAAGCGCTACAGGTATTTTCCCCTAACACCATGCGAGCGAAGCCGCGGGTAAAAAAGCTAATATCTTATAATTTAAAGCAAAAATAAATAAAGTAGCCACATCCGTACTAGATATTTAATACACTTTTTGATTACAAAAATAATTTTTCATTTTAGTTGGGTATTCTATACTAATATTATAAATGCAAAACTGCTCGAGTTTGTTTTTTACGCTTTCACGCATTATCCAATAAAAAGATTTTTAAAATTCTTTCACCAATAAAAAGCTACATTATGTGCGAGGAAATCTACCTTAACCACACACTATCAATAAGTATGTAGTCCCCAATCAACAAAATTATACAATTAACTCTCCTCTTATCGTCACTCTCTGCAATTAAAAAAAAACTCCCCATCAACGAGTTCATGAGTACGTAATTAAAGTCAACCATCTCCTGTCTCGAGCCGTTTTCCTAAATGGGATTGAACTAAAGTGTTGACAAATCTGGGCACATTTAAAATAATCTTGTTTAGTTTTATTTATGGCGACTCCTCAATCTGAGGCACGGTATTTGGGCGGCAAAGTAATGGGCGCAATTTGTCAAAAAACCGTAAGCAAATAAAATATTTCTAGTTCGGGACCTTTGAAATAACGAGGATCATATTTAGAAAATAAATTTTATTTATTGCGCAGTCGCCGTGATGGAAAAAGAGCCATAAATTATATATGTGAAACAAGTCATTTTATTGCCCTTTATTGCTTTTTATTATGAGACGGGTGTAGTATTGCTTTAAACCTTTTATTACGACAAATTGGTACAGAATCGATTATTGATATTTATGACTGAAAAATTGCGTTATTTATCGTGTGTCAAGATTTTAGAGTGATATTGTCAATATTGAACAATTTCTGAAAAAAATCGTTTTATTACTTTATGATCGTGGAAAAAAAATGATTCATGTTTTAAAAAAAACATTAAAAATGTATATTTTTACAGCACAAGGAAGTCGAACATGTAGAGCGGTTGTATAAAAAAAGTAAAGTCAGGTTAATTGGGAAGGCGGGAACGGGTATCGCCGACCGGGAACCTTTATTGGATAACCAAGACCTCTGCCATAGATCACCCCAAGTGATTTGCTACGTTTGGTGATTTATCAGGGGTGCCTGGGTTCATGGGGTAAGGTTTGTCTAGGTCTTGGAGGCGGATGACCAAGACACACTGAACCCCAGATTCCTAGCCACACCTTCCCAGAACTCTCCTCTCCTCCTTTCCTAAAAAAAAACCACCACACAGCATCCCCAAAGATGACATAGGCCCTGAGGGAAATTATTTTCCTCAGAGCCTTCTGTGTGGAGCTCATGTAAAAAAAAAAATAATTTCCACTTCAAAATCCACTCCGATTCCATTGAAAAAATTCGACATAAATTTCTAAGATTCATTAACTTTAAACTCGGCCTACCAATAGAACCAATCAATTGCATTCACTTAATTAATGAAAGAATTAAACTTACTAAAACTCTCAAACAGAAGATTTATTTCCGACTTGACTTTTATTTTTAAAATTGTTAATGGTATTATAGACAGCCCTGATTTATTAAGCCTAATTACCTTCCATATACCTACAAGAATAACTCAATCCAAAATTCTTTTTAATTTCAACAAAAATATCAGGACTGAGTCATTTAGATACTCGCTTACCCCTAGATTGCATACAGTTGGCAAAGTTTTCTCAGAAGTAGTAGATGTGTTCAACTGCACGGAACATAGTTATAAGAAGACAATATCTTAACTATCAGACAGATTAGTGATGGCTAATAAACATATTATTTTATTCAAAATTATTATTTTTAAACCAAAATTATTATTAAATCTCAAACTGACAGCCCTGAAATAGCAGAGTTAATTGGCAAAACCTTTGCAGTAATTTAAAACAAAATTAGCTCTGAAGGTCACAACACAGCAAGCTGCAAACTGCAGCCAAAACCAAATTACTCTATTTTAGCCAATCCTTGAATCCAACGATATGCACAAGGAGAAGTTAAGTGTATTATACTTGATGTTTGCAACTTTTCTATTAGTCATTTTTATTTACTTATTTTTATTCTGCTAAATAAAATATTCACTATTATTAAAACAAAGAATAAATCTCTTCACCTTAAGAGCTCATATTTGTTGTTTTTGGTTGTAACCAACAATTGTATCCTATAACTAAATACTGGTTGTCATCATACATACTTTGTTTAATGTACATTCATATTTTGTTATTATTATAATTACCCCCCTGTGTACTACTGTGCACCTCATGTATAACTTAATTGTAAAAGCCATTTTATGGCTTTCAAATAAATAAATAAATAATTTAACATTATTATTATTACATTGTGCGTTTTTATGAAACCCTGAGGAAAATTCAGGGTGAACCGAAACCGGTTGGTTTATAAGTATATTAATGTACATGCCTACTCAGTCCACTTGACCGATACCTACCCAAACTTAGGTAAGTGATGTTTATAAATTCAAATGGTTTATAATTTTAAAGTTTTTTGTTTTTATTTATGAAACCTAAAAATATGGTATAAACCATAAACGTTCAAATTAATAGACAATCCAATCAGCAAAAAGGGAACAAACCAACATGTGATCGTCTCCCTTTCTATGATTTGTCAATAAATGAATTTAGCAGTATACAGGCAACTCGCTTTGTAATAAAATATCACATTTCGGTCACCGAAAATAAAATCTGCTTTCGAATAACTAATCCTTTTTACAAAGGCGCGCAAAATGTTGGCGGTGTAAAAAACTTTACTGTAAATTCCCAATCGCGTAAACCAAAGTTCGTGCTGGTCAAAATTACACTATTTAGTTAATTTAGTTAGACGCTTTAACAAATATGTTATATTTTACCCCCTTGTAACCCACCAATTTTAGCATCGCTACGCCAGAACGAATTTTCAGATCCTGCGCAGAAAAGTCCCACAACGGACTGCGCTGAAAACCTTTGCCTCACTTTAGCGAACTTTACATTTTTGCAGATGGTCTGGTGGTTTTTGTACGACTGAAGTCATAGTTTATAATTCAAATGAATATACAATAAGCATTTTAAAGCATTTTCGAATCCTCCTGGCACCAATAATGTGGTCACGTGGTTTGCCTGCAGCCCTTCAAAATGGTTCCCAGATTTCATGTTAGGATAGATTAGGTTCAGTTTGATTGTCTACGGAATAAACGGTGAAATAAGTGGATTCATTCGCTTTAAACCGCAATAAGCAGTTCATATTAATTAAATCGAATGACTGAATCGAGAACCAAATCCCCAAAAATCTCTTCAAAGCTCAGATTACAAATATGTGATCCACAAAATGATTGCTACCTGCGAAAGTTTACATAAATAAAAGTTTTCCAGTGATTTTTCAACTTATTTGTAACAATTTAAAGTAGTCCTTGCATTTTTAAAATATCCAGAAAATGTATAATAGTTTTTCCAGTGATTTCGAATGAAATGAAACATAAATACGCAAATGTAAAGAATACAGCATCCAGCATAGCGTCGCACACGTCATTTTATATTAGTTGTTTGAGACGAAACACGTACGGGAGCACGTCTTCACGAGAGCTGAAAAAAGCTAAAGAAAAGCCCCCCCAATAATGTATATGGGTCAAGTGAAACCGGGGCCATTGTGGGAGCGGGAGGGCTGCGCGGCTCAGGTGAGGCGGGACCAGAACCCGCACGCGAGAGAGAGGGACACACACCTCGTGTCGTAATCGTCTTGAGGGAGTAACGACAGGGTGATCATAAAACATTAATTTCGAACTCAACGTTTGGTGTACCTATGCCCATGTATCGAAAATAAAGTATTTTAAAAAAGTTCCTTCAGACACTGATGAAAAATAAACAAAGCATTTTATGAACTGAAGCAAGCACGCGAGGTGGGTTAACTTTAGGTGTAACAATACAAAATTATAGCCGTGCGCCATCTGATTTTATTTTCATCATAAAATGCTTGTTTTTTTTGCAAAATTATGTTTTTGTAAATTGTACCTTTTTACTAGATAATCTGTTTAAATTTTGATAAGTTTTTAGATTTGTTATATTTTTATGTTTATATTTTTATCAAAATTGTATAGTCATATTTCTCCTATGCAGTTTCCCCAAGACCTCTACTTTTAGTCAGCGATTTATTCCCCTTCAATGTTTTGAAAAAATATTTAAAAAATGGAAAAAAGGGAAAATATTTTTTAGTTTTATTATAACTTTCAGCTGAATAAGCGTTCTTTCCAATAAAAATAATTCGTGTTTATGTGCCTAAATAATAACATTCGTTTTCGTATAAATAAGCACATTGACTGACTTTAAAAAACGAAAATTTTTTGCTAGTGACATTTTACTCGAAACTTGCTTTTTCACAGAATAAAAGTAAGAAATGAAAGGACTAGCTCGAATAATATAAATATGCATTATTTCCTTGCCAAGCGTTTTTGCCAAATTTTTTTAGCAAGCCAGGAACATTTTTTTTAGGGTTCGAAAAACTATAAAATTGAGACAAGTGCGCTGAGTTAAAAAGCGAGTCAAAAGTATCTGACTTTAAAACAAGTACATAAGGAGTTTCGTTTACACCTAACTTTATGAAAAGATATTTTTAAGAGTTATGTTCCGGTTATGAGAGTGTTTAAGTGAGCTTCTAAACGATTTTTTTTGAATTTGTGTGCACTCTAGCTCAAAAAGTTTTTAACCAATCATTTTAACAATTTCAGGTACCCTCTTCATATAATTACGCTCTATGTGAACCTAACTTCTTAGTAATATCATTGTTTGTTTCCTGTTTGCACACCTATAAAAAAATTAATTTTAAATTTTTTTGGGGGTAATTTGTTCGTGTAGATGAGATATATGTTCACTAAATTCATAACCCTTTTGCTTTGAGATGAAAACTGTGCCCTCCAGAATGCACACAATTAGTTACGTCTGATGGTGACGTTCAATGGGTAGCAGCTGATAATTTTCATATTTTCCGAGGAAAGGCTACAAGAATTTCAAGATATAGATGTATAAAATTACCTCAAAGTTTGAATAAATTATATTATACATTTCTTCCATGCCAAAAAAAATCACGAAAATCATTCAAAAACCCTAGTCTTACATGTATTTCCCCCCTTAAGACGATAAGCACCCTGTACCAAATGCTCACAGCTCGTAAAGGCCGCCCCAATGTCATGTGACGAGAAGATACGTTTCGTGTCTTCGAAACGTACAGGCATTCCTCTCCAGATGGTATTACCCTCATCAAAAATCCTACGTATTAAGTTCCGATATCTAAGGGGCCCATTACACAGAACACGCTTTTTACTTGTACTCGTAATTTAACGACCCGTACATCGAAAGTACTTTTAAAGATTTTTTATGGGTGACATCTGTGTTTTTATGGGCGAACACATTTTGTTCTTATTGAGCATCTTTGGAACTAAGCTAGTTTTAAGCCATTTTTAATGGATGTCCGGATAAATTGAAATGGTTCAAGAAAATTCAGCCGAAAAACCATTCGAAGAAATCAACCGTCATTTTAACGTTAATTTACGTATTTTATGAAGTATATTTGCTATTACGTATTACGTAAGAAATATCTCGTTGAAAAACTGAGTGAATACATAAATAGGTAGATAAACACCAAAAATCTACTAGGACGAAGGAAATTTGCGCTCATCGAAATGAAGATTCGAAAACAAAAATAAAATTACCAAATTGTAAAATTACGCAAAAACTCACTCAAACGTTAAAAATAACACAAACAGATACAAGAAATACTGAAATACTAATAATATTTTTAGCAAAAGCAGCAGTTTTTTCTCAATCCGTATAAATTAACGACAAAAATGTTTACTTCAGCACACTTTAACTTATTATATAGTCGACACATTTAGGTCAGAGGGCTAAAATAGGTGAAATTATTTATAGTCTCTACATGACTAAACTTGCTTATACCTGTATTAATTATGTAGTTATCAAATGTATGAACCTTTATCTGCAGGTGGCCATTTCAAAACACATCTTTATATCTTTTACATTAGATCTTGAAAATGTATTTTAACCTTTTGTTTTGAAAATTTTAATTGTCTTTATGTATATTTGTTACTTAATTTTTTTTTATATTTTTCTGTTCCGGTTTCGACACATCCGTGTCATAAGAAACTTAAAACTAACTAAAAAATTCTATACAAGTACAAAAATGATTAAATTTAATTAGGTGGAGAGGAAGAACAGTGGGATGAGTCGACATTACATGGGAACATTGTTCATAAGGACGATTTACAGGATGATAGCATCCTATTTTATTAACTAAATAAAAATTTTTATTTTTTTTTGTTTATTCTTAAAATTTCTAAAACGCACAAAATATAATATTTATTTATAATTAATGTAATGTTTAATTTTTTCAGAAAAAAACAAAAAAACTAAATCAAAAATTAATGTAGTTAATAAAATAATTTCAAGAAAGTATTTTCACCTCTCTAATTATTTATTTGAAACTATAACCACCATGCCTTGAAACAAAATCTAATAATCAACCACGTCGTTAATCAAATAATGATTATGTAGCATTAATAAAATATATTTTCTCCGCAAACAAATTTATTTCAATTACCTGAATGTGAATTAATAATAAGAATAGCATTCATGATTTATTTATAAGCAATATCCGCAGTGAAGTTAGATGTGGAAAGTTGAACGCTGGAATCAAATTGCAACAAAGTTACTTCGCAAGACGTGATTCAACTTAAACTTTGGCAGTGTAAATACAGTTATATTTTTGAACGAAAGTAAAATAATAATGCTCATCTTATTTTATTAAACTGTATAAACGAGTTAACCATTGTTTTGATTGCGGGAATCGAGATGCCAAGAAATGAGAAAATTATTCTGCTAATTTATATAAAACAAATCATTTACTCGCCCTACGACTTTCTACGTCTCACAAGAGGGGTGGATTTTTAATGTTTTTTTAATGAAAATATGTGATGCTTGTGGATTTTTATTTTTTCAATCTGTAAGACTATTTATTGGATTTTCAACACCCCTACCATGTGTCACTCCAAGTGGTTCTCTACCGTTGGTGACTTAGCAGGGGTGCATGGGGTGAAAAAATGGTATCAAGGTGTTGGCGGCCAATACTTCGTTTGCCCACCCATTGCGTGACGGGCTGAATTGGAAGACATTGGTTGAGGAAAACATGGCCTAGACCAGGGGTCGGCAGTTTGTCAAGTGAGAAGAGCCAATTTGTCAAAGAAACAGGATAACAAATTTATCAGAAAGCGATATTATAATTACAATGTGCTTTGTGTTATCTGCATTCTTATTGTAATATCACACTTCTGCCCGTTTAAATGTTTCTATAAACAGACTCAAGCATAGATTCTTTTTTTTTATTTTTTTTTTTTATTTATTAAATAATCAGTTTAATAATTAATTAATTATAATTATTAATTCAGTATAATAATTTTGATCACAAAAATAAATTACAAAACAAGTTTTCACAGATTTTTTGATTTTTAGAAATTTTCCTTATTAAATTAAAACCACTTTTGTGTTCGGATTGCAAAAAAAATATCGTTTGGCGACTCCATCTCATAAGGCTGGTTAAGTAGCGGTGAAATTGCAATTGATTTCTGAAGAGCCAAAGAGCCGCAGACGCCTTGCAAAGAGCCGCAAATTCCGACCCCTAGCCTAGATCTCTCCAGCTGAACTCTCTCGACCCATCCCTTTGCACCGCAGTGGGAGGGATGGATTTATATTATGTCTTACACTCCTGGATACCATTCCTCATACTTTTTCCCTTCCCAGAACTTCATCTCCTTTTTTTGCCTAAAAATACCCTCCACAAAGCATCCCCAAAGATGTCATAAGACCTGAGAGAATTTTTTTCCGCAGGGTCTCCTACGCGGAGCCAATGCATAAAAAAAATTACACAAACTTAAAGATGATGTCGTAGTTCAATATATGAATCTAGCCCAATACTTAACGGAATAGCACTGACTTACTTACCTGAATGTGTATTTCTGAAAATGCCATTTCACGACAGTCAATCTTTAGGTCAGCAGGGTTAAAGGAGCCAAAGCGCACAACAGATATTAAGTTCGGTGAGCGTGCTTTAGGAGTAAGGACCCAAAGCCTGGAATAAACTCCCACATAACTTAAGAAAGATCACAGCCTCGACAGAATTTAGAGCTTAACTTAAAACTCATTTTTTCGGACAGTCATATCTATAAAATCGGAAACCTTTCACCCTCAGAGTCCGCGACATCACAAATAACTAAATCAACAAAACTGCTGATAATTTTGCATTAATCCTAAGTACGTAGAATTTTTAAGCTTTTTAAGGTAATTTTATAAAAATTCTCCAGTCCTAAAATTGAACAATTAAAACATCAATTTTGAAAATAATTTTTAACCCATTGGCCACAAACCCCGGCAGCTCGCCGGGTGTGCAACTCACTAGGCCTAGAGTAGGTCCGCCAAAAAACGGAAAACCAGCAAGATAGTGACTTTTTTGAAAAAAAAATTTAAATGCCGAACGCTCTGTAGGTAATTAAAAATTCATTTCATAGAATTGGCAATAATATGTTTCTTATGTTTTTTCCCGATATTTGTGTTCCAAGTTTTGTATGCAACCAGCCGCCATTAAATTTCTTCAAAATTGCGAGAGGTTCCAGGCTTTTGGCAGTGACCCTGCACATCCCTGATGGCTTTGAGGACTATCATACCAAATTATTTTATTAGTTATTGGTATACATGTATGTAAAAAACAAAAAATATTAATATTCGATTTTTGAATATTATGTTTTTTTGTAACTTTATGAATAAAAACGTGAAAAAAAACCTACGGAAAAAGAGAAGGTCATATTTGTATCCTTATTTACACATTTTTAATATTTTTTAAATGTTAAAAAATTTTGTTTTTCTTAACCTTAATCTAATATGTAGACAAATATAAAGAAATTAATTCATTTAAACATAAAGTTCAAAAGTTACAATAGATTTAGTATATCAACGCAGGTTTTCAACTTTTGGTACAAGATTAATTCAGTGGTGAAGGCCAATTTTTTAGCAAATTAATTCTGTGGTTAATGGGTTAAATCTAGTTTTGCCACTAATCCTAACCATTAAAGCGTGTTGGTTTGTTTGTCCTTTTTTTCACATCGCAACGGAGTAACGACGTGATTTTTTGCGTGGGGATAGTTGAACTGGGAAGTAACAGATGAAAATAATAAAACACATATAAAACTTGTTTCCATTTATTTTATTTTGACCGTAACCGGTTTCAGACTGGTACAAACGTTTCTTAATCTACAGTTTATATATACATAACATTTCGGGGAGAGGGAGGGAGTAGTCTGTGAGGATTTTTTTCAATTCATATGGTTTTTCCATATTTGTTGCCATGTCGTCTTTGACGATTAGATTTCTAGTTATTTGGTTATTTACAGTAGGCATAATTATTTCGGGTTTACAGATTACTATAATAACGTAATCCCAAGACAACATTAAAGTAATCTATAAACCAGAAATAATTATGTCTACTGCTCTAGCCCAAATAACTAAAAATCCAATCGTCAAAGACGACATGGCAACAAATATGGAAAAAACAATTAAATTTAACAAAATCCTTGTAGACTACCCCCTCCCTCTCCCCCACATGTTATGTATATAAACTGTAGTTTAAAAAACATTTGTACCAGTGTGAAGTTGGCTTTAACAGGCTTAAATCGGTTACGGTCTAAAATAAATTAAGTGGAAACAAGTTGTATATGTGTTTCATTATATTATATTCAGAATGACTTGATGGAAGAAAAATGAATGTTAATCATAGCGTTAAGTATCTGGGATCAACATCAACACTATCATCAACGCAGACGACCTTAAGGATATGGAAAGGCAGAGAAGGGCGATATCAGTTAGAGCGGGTATGCTGTCAAGACGTTTTTACTTCTGCAGTCCAAAAGTAAAAAGAATACTGTTCAACGCTTTCTGTACCTCGTTGTATACATCAGAATTGTGGGTTGACTACACTGCATCCTAATGGCATAAGTTAAAGGTTGCTAACAATGACGCTTACCGCTTTTCCGCCTACCGAGATACTGCAGTGCTACAAAAATGTTCCTGAGTGCACACTTTCCGAGCACTTCTCCGCCACCACATGGGAAGTTTATAGCGCAGACTGCGCCGATCGAAGAATGCGATCATCACCGTCATGACTTTCTGGATGGAGTCCCCCTTGATGACAGCCCTCTGGAGACAGGAGACGGTGAAAAACCCTCCGTAAACGGCTGTTTGCATTCATTTTAGTGTTAAATATATACAATTTGTTTTTTTTTCAGTTTCATTTTTCATGTTTATTCGTTTTTTATTTAATTTATGTGTTGTAATTTACTTTTTACCGCATCTTATTATTTGTCTCTCTTTTGTTATTTCAAAATATGAAAATATTGCATTGCACTTCCCCTGCATACATTCTGGAATAAACTATTATTATAATGGAATTCCACCACGCATCAAAAATGGAAATATTAAAAAAGGCTACTTTTCATCCAGGAAAAACATAACGTTTCCGTGGGAATATTCATGAACAATAATTTCTCAATAACACACTCAAAATAAAAAAAAAAGCTAGCGGGAAAAGGCTAGTAATCTAATTTATGTAATATCAGCAGTAATGGAGGGAAAAACTGCATATTGCAAACTAATTCGAAAAACTTTGTTGAAACTTTCGATACTAACGGTGTGCACAATGTCCTCGTTTAAATTAATGATTTGATTGAACATATATTTATTATTCAACGTATTTGTTATTTTAATTGAATTTAAAATGCATATCCCTCTAGATACCCTATTGGTGGTTTGGGGAAAGCAAACCGCCTTCCTGCAGTTGGTCCCTTGTCGCAAAACAAAACTGTAAATAATAAAGCAACGCTTCACCGACCGGCCCAGGTGCAGACCTAATACCAGGTCTGGTACCAGGTGCCCAGGCTGCCGTGCCAATATGCGATCATTTCGGATTCCCGGTAATTTAATATTCGTCTCCCCGGGCGACAGGGCTTGCACCAAGTTTTGGCTCTTGTCTCTTGAAATCGTCTTCTTGTTACGTTACCGCTGTGGCCTTTAAACATGCATTTTCCCTTGTGGTGCATTTCTTGCATGCTTGTTGACTTGTAAGGAGGTGGACAGGATATTCGGCCACAAACAGGGATGTTGGAATGACAGTGGATCGTGTAATTGCTTAGAATCGAGTTTAACCTTTACTAAAATAATTTGATTCCATAACGAGAAAAACAAATATTTCGAAACTGAAAGATTAATTAACATTTACATGTATTCCAAATTTTTTCAGCAAAAAAAAAATTCCAATTGTTTCACTGAAATTCAAATGTAACATTGTCTTCAAAGGGCATTCAGCGCAATTAAGTTTTTTTTTAACATTTGTAAGGTCCCCATTAAACGTAATTCTAGGTGCATTTAAGCTTTCTATCAAATTGCAATAAGCTGACAAGCTTCACAACATGAAAGTTGTCCTCTTCTGCTGACCACAATTTGTTCAAAAGCTGAAATGGATTTAGAATCGGTATTTAACGGGAACTTTTCAACCGTCAAAAAACCAAATTGGGCTGAATGGCCATTTGATTAATCTGTCACTCGTGATTTTTTTGTGAAACAACTGGGTCATATTATATTGACTGAACCGAATAAAAGTGAATACTTATTTTAAATCGACCATTTGTTATTTCATGTGTCTGTAATTTTTTTGTTACGGTTTTGGTTCCAGTTTCAATATAGTGACCTTTTTAATGGTTTAGTAAATACTATTTTTTAAATGCGATATTGTCGTGTTTGTGTAATATTAATTAAGTAGGTAGGTATGTAAATACCAACTTACAAATCTTATGATTTCAGGGAATATTTTGGTTTTGAGCAGAACTAAAAGTTAAATGTATTCAAAGGGGTCGATTTTTCGTTCTGATTTCGACATGATACGCCATAAATATGATATTTAAAAGATTTCGTAGCGTCTTAAAGAAGTAATGTCGGCAATAAAGACGCAATTAGGGTCAAACCACCCAAAAATTGTATCCGTTGTCGGTTTTACTAACGTATTCAACAACGCGCCCCGCGCCATGCGGAGCATCCAGCCCTCAATTCAACTGTAAATACCAATATTGATATTTACAAGAGCAATAGTTACCCAAATTAGGATAGCACCGCTAATGCCATTAAGCGGTAGCTATCCAAATTTGAATAGCACCGCTGATAACATTGAGCGGTAGCTACTCAAATTTATATAGCACCGCTATAACATTGAGCGGTAGCTACCCAAATTTGAATAGCACCGCTGATAACATTGAGCGGTAGCTATCCAAATTTGAATAGCACCGCTGATAACATTGAGCGGTAGCTACTCAAATTTATATAGCACCGCTATAACATTGAGCGGTAGCTACCCAAATTTGGATAGCACCACTAATACCATTGAGCGGTAGCTACCCAAATTCGGATAGCATCGCTAATGCTATTGAGCGGTAGCTAATTCACTGCTTTATTAATTAATAAAGTAGTGAATTATCTACTTATTAATTAGCTAATATCACCTGCTGATATGCTGGTGATATTCATGAATTTAAATGAATTTCTTTTAAACTTCCCGAAATTAGCTAATGGTCAAGCTAGTGATTACACTAGCTTGATTTAGCTTCCATTGAATACCAAAACATGTCGCTAATGTTTCTTTATGGAACATTCTAGATAATGGTTTGCATCATATAGTCTACGTGTAGACGGAGTTTTAAATTGTTTTCTAAATCTAAAAATTTAAAGATTTCTAAAGTTTTTTTGTAAAATCCTAAAAATATGGGATAAACGATGAAACATACGAAGACTCATTGGCTTTAAATTACATAAGCAGTATATTTTTTTACGTTGCCTTTTTGATATTCCGAGGTTTAGTTTTTATTAAATGAACATGGCCGATTCTAAAACCGAACGCCCGGAAATCTCTATGTCTCAATGCGCTTATTTGGTATGCATATAGGCGTACATATGCTCACTTACTTCGTATGCATATAGGCGAATTTACAATGTACGCGATACCTAATACCTACCTTTCCGTCCCTAATACAGTTACATGCATTAGCGGGGTCTCTATCGGTATCACGACTCCGTGGTCACGAAACTCTCTGAAAGTGTGGCCAGGAGTCACCGTGCAGTTCAAAACAACCATGTCCAAGTAAAGTTGCAAACGAGCTTCTAAATTCCCTTACCGGTCACTCACGTAAGCAAAAGCCACCATTCCGGGAACGCGTTCGTGCTTCTTGGAAATGTATTTAAATTTTAACCAACGCGCTAATTTGAATTCATTCAGAGATCGCGGCGTTACGAAGGTGGAAACTACGTGGTTTTAGGAGTTGGTTTTCATTTTAGAACCCTAAAAAATACTACGTGTATTACTTATTCTTCCGTGCTTTTCATACCTTTAATAATTTTGCCCAAAATTCTACATCAAATTTTTTTTCGGATTCACTGCCCATATTTAAACGGAGCATGATGTCAATGACATGAACGTATTGTTTCACTCAGACCTACAAACACACCCACACTCACACTTGTACACATCACACATCACCTGGTTATTACTCACCTACAAATAATGACATAACAAGGAATAACACAGGTAATAGTTACCCCCTGTCAAATATTAAATGTGTGTAATTTTGTTTCAACATTGTGACCAATGTACTCTTTTTGTTTCTGTAATGGAAATGAACGAAAATTTCTGTAGGTACGAAGAAAGGTTAACATTTGTATTCAAATTAGATACTAAATGAATCTTAGCGATGGTGCTTATTGTAACATGTAATAAAAAATGAATGTTTTTTTTTCGAGCAAAAATTGGTGGTCATAATTGAACAATTTTATTGGTATTCAAATGAAGATAATAATCAAACTTACTTTTATTATTTATATTACTAAAGTTTTTAATCCAACAGAACTGGGAGGATAGTGCAATTGCAGTTTACCTTATTACATGAGATATGAGATGAATCTGACTTTTTACGTGAGATGCAGTTTTTATGGTGTGATTTGAGATTTTCGCGGCCAAAAGAATTAGTGTTTTATTTTTTGGGTATGATGCCTTGTTGCGCTACCTCCATCTGTAGCCAACTTTCGGACAATTTTACAGTATCCATCATATCCAGGAAAGATGTGTAATGTAAAGAAGAACATAGCGCAACATGGAATAAAACCCCAAAAATAAATCGCTATAACAGTTTTGATGTTTTCGAACATAAAATAGAATTTATTCAAATACACAGCAATTTATTATTCCGTTCTAAGCAAAATAATTTCATTCTTCATTTGAGGAGGTAATATTTATATATCACGGAAATTTGAAATGCTGTAAAGGACAAAATTGTAATTATTCAGAAAAGCGAAAATAAACTTTATTTTTTTATTTTTTCACAAAATCATCTTCTATTTTTGTAGTACTTAGGAATTTTATTGTAAAATAACAATGAATGGATCTTTCTTACTAAACATTTTGATAAATTTCTTTAATAACAGTAATTAATTTATTTTTCATTCTTCAGAAAAAAAACTGCCGTGTGTAAAAAAAGACGCACTTATTTTCCTAGAAATATTTCAATGACGCAGATCAAAAGAGAAAAAAAAGATGAAATTGACCGCGAAAGAAGCAATTCTTGTCACATTCACAGTCCTCGGCTGTCAATGTGATTGTCCGTAAATCTTTTTTTTTATCTTGTATATTTGCAAAATCTTTCCCTGAATACAATTTTAATCATTTTCTGCATACCCTACCATTTTTTCATATTAATATTTTATACAATATGAAAAATCAAAATAATGTTTTACATTTGTTAAAATTTATTTGAAGCAAATTAATAAGCGACCTATATTTGTTGAAATCTATTGAAACTCGAAACATGAAAAGATCGCAAATTAGAATGGAAATGACAATAGTTTCATCGTCGAATATCGAAGAATATGAAGCGTTTTTTTTTTTAATTTTTAGTACCGCACAAAAGTCGAAATAATGAACTCCAGTGAAAAATATTATGGCTTTAAAAAAATATGTTCATATAGATTTATAAACACTGATTTTGAATATATAAGTTTAATTAAATAATAGTTAACGTAGAGTTTTAAAAAAAATATTAAAAAGTCCATTTTAAAAGGCGTCATTAAAAAACCCTGTCAAGTTGGTATTATTGAATTTGTGAGGCGTGACGTCACCGCGTTCATAATTCTACAGTCACCTGGTATATTTTTGTTTTCAAAAATGGCAAGCCGTTCAACATTCCGTGTTATTGGTTTATAGAGGTTTAGACATATAATAATTATTGTTTAAATTGAAACATTATTAAGGCCTAAATAATTCAGTATCAAAAATAGAGTATCTCTATTAGTTCATCCATATTATTTAAAATATTAAAAAACTTTAACTGTCTAAAAACATCCTAAAACGCCTGTCGTAGTGCTCTAATTCTGATTTTCAAAATGGCCGGTAACGAACAGCTGATTTCAATTGCCTACAAAAAATGCTTCGGTTTCCATAATATTGATTTCGATTCGTAAAGCTAAAAAAATTATAATTTCAAACAATTTTTATACCACTCTCCCTTTAATATTGAAAAATATAATAAATAAAATATAATAAATAAATAATTACACCTAAATAACGTTTTACTTATTGAATAGTTTCATAGCTTCTTCCATACAAAATGACAACATCTGTTGAAAATAACTAAAACTTTTGGGCAGACGTCACATTACGACGTTTTCGGGGGATCTTGAAAAATGAAAACTTTGAAATTTATTTTAACTATTAAAACTAACTATAAAAATAAAAATAAATATGGAGTTATTTAAGTTAGAAGGTCATTTAAATTATTATTTACATTATTCATTTAAAAAAATAAAAAAATTGGACTGGAGTTCCTTATTGCTTCCAACCGTCTGGAGCAAATGAGACTAATAACTCCAATTGGGGTATGTTGTAAGATGAAGGAGATGGGGAAAAGGTAGGTAGTTAAGTACTTGGCTATTCAGTGTGTCTGTACTTAAGTTAGTTTATATTATTACGGTCTTGAAGAAGATTGGTTATAATTGTACCTAGCTGACAAATATGTGTTATAAATGAAGTGGTTTATAACTAAGTTTTATTTATTTATGTTATTATTGTAACGGATGACGGCAGTACGCAATAAGTACGTACGAGTTCCAGTACCATTTGGGCCGTTTAACATCACGTTTTATAATCTGGCGTGAAGTTCAAGTTATGTGCTTGAAATGGCATATTCCGCGAGTACATAAGTCTATCCTTGCACCAACTTTGGCTCATTTCAGCCTCTCAGTGTGTTTGCAAAGTGACTTGCCTTGCAAGTTTCATGATTCTACTCAGCATTCTACTCTCGTATATCCCCTCTACGCGTTTCAGCATACTGATTCACCTTTAAATCTGCCCAAAGATAGATCTGGCTGGGATGCTGGGTGCCGGGGTGAAATCACACACATTTTCTGCGTACCCTGCCTCCAATTGAGCGTTTTAAGATGCCTCGCCCTGTCATTAGATTACGAGCGATTACATTTGGACTCTGTAGGCGAAACTGTGGCCCTTGTGAAACTTTCCGAAAGGTTTAAGAAAGGGTGTTGCCATCTTAACGGATCAAATCTACTTATCGCTTTTATTCTCCAGGTTTAGTGAAGTACATAGGGAGTATTTAGTTGTATAACTAAAAGTATAGGATGGTTACAAGAACTAATTAAAGAGTTAACGCAACACGGCATAATACCTCAAAAAATAAATAACTGTAATAAATTTTGTTTTAAAGATTTTAAAAAAGTTATGTAGAATTAAATTAATAGACATTATTAAAAGTGGTTATGTATTTTTTTTTCACGATTGAATTAATAAATAAAAAAATATATTATGGGAAAGATAGCAGTCCATTACCAGAAACACAATAAAAATATCGATTTAAACTACGAAAACGAAAAAAGAGGTGAAAAATTCGTTACTTAATTGTGTGTATTTTGAATGATTATTTAATTAGATCTGACTAAGAAGCTACTTTTTATCTACCCTTGTTCTATTTTTCATTTCCACAAATTTTTCCACAGTTAGTGCTCCTGTCAGTCGGTAAACAGTTACCTGGGTGAAATTCACTTAAAATGTAAAAAATTGTACGGTAGATTTACCTAGTAAACCTTAATTTCAAGTTACTAACCTTAAACAAAGCAGTTATTAGATAAATCTTTCCCTGCTGCCGTCAGGGGAAGATGAGTTATTATTCTGTGTGAATGTTTCTGTCATACCTGTAACAAACAAACACTTTGTAGTAAAACACAATGAAGAACGCCAACAATATTTGGGTGTTGTTGAAACTGTGTAATTCCAAACAAATCAATCTAGTTTCAGTAGAATTCCTGTGTAGGAATTCACATATTATTTCTCTCGAACCTACATATGAATTTGACAATATCGACATCTGAACACAATATTATATAGTATGGCTGTAGGTTTAATTACGCTGGGCTTATTTGTATTTCAAGTTCCCTCAGAGGGATGAATTCCAGAATGAGTTACCAGTTTATACTTTACACGAGTAATGTATATTGTACCCTTGATGAATAGTAACACCCTCGTAATATTGCTAGCTTTAGTATGTTGTATCTGTTTGCATTATATTTTATTCAATAGAAGGAAAATAAATTGAATTATTATTTAGTAAAAATATGTCATTCATATTCCATTCGTTTCTGGAAGAACTTCTTAAGATTAAAAAAAAAAATGTATTGTAAAGCTCTTTTTAGTATTGCTTATTACAACCCCACGCCAGTGACAATTTTTATTTATTTTTGCATTAGCTCCACAGTAGGCCCGGAGGAAAATAATTTCCCCCAGGCCCTATGTCATCTTTGGGGGTGGTGTGTGGAGGGTGTTTTTAGTAGAGGAAAAGGAAGAAGTTCTGGGAAGGAAAAAAATGAGGGGCGGGTAGGAATCTGGGGGTTAGTTCGTCTAGGAGTGACGGATGTTTGAATTCATCCCTCTCGCTGAGATACAAGGCCATATTCCGAGATAGTCCCGTTGATAAGATCAAAATGTCTCCCTCAACTGACCTGCCACGCGGACTCACTTTTTGAACCTGGCACCCCTGAAAGTCACCAAACGTAGCAAACCACTGGGGTCACCTATGGTAGAAGTGTTTATAAGCATACCTGCAGTTCCCGGGGCGGCGGTACCCATATTCGCAAAATTGACTTATTATTTTACTTAATTAACTGTGTGAATAATGCATTGGACTGTAATTTAAAAAAAAACGTATTTTTAAAAATCGGCAATTAATTATGAGCACATCTGATTTTGTCCTGGAATTTATTTCAGTAAATCAATTATTCATGTATGCTTGTTCTTGTTCACAATCTAGTACAGTTTTGAGCAGGAAGACAACAACAAATCGTACGTAATTCTAATTTCACCAAACTTGAAATTACACAATACGTTTTAATAATTACAAACTCCGCGATAAAGAATCAAAAATAATTACAAATTCCGTGAATGAAGAGTCATGTAATAATGGTTTCGCGGTATGCGGGAATCAAACCCGCCACCGCAACCAAATCAAAGCATAATAGAGACGTCCAAAGCACGGGGTACAAAAATATATTAAAGCATCATTCAATTTTTTCTTATTAAGTTTACTGTGGAATCTTTATAGATACAATTTGAATAAGCACGCGTTGCAAGGGAAAATTGTTTATTTTTTTAATTGAAACAAAGTCGCAATAAATATCTTCATAGAATTTAACGGCAGTATCTTTAAGGTCACCGTTCAATTTATTACAGAAGACGGGCAGATAACGGCCATCCTTTCCTTTTAACGTCTCTTCTTAAAGAATAACGTGAGAAATGCATTTTGCGATAAGGAACCTCTGTCAAAGCTAATCCCTTGGGATTTTACGAAAAGTTAGAGATTAATGTCTTGTTTAAAAACTTGGAGAAGTCTGTTTATTTTCATTTTTTAAATTGATGATGAGTCATGGCTTGACATAAAAAAGAAAGAAACATTTCTTCCAAATTATTTTGAAATGTGTCGCTGTGTCGCCTGTGGCTGTTTTTACTTATTTTTTAAAATTCCTTTATTTCAGGTATAAATTGTTGGTACACACTCTTTCCATCTCAAAGAAGAAAAGTTCTTACTTTTTACCAACTATTATTGCCTACACAGTCGATTCTGCTTAATTGGGACACATCGGAATCCAAACATTTTGTTCCAAATAAGCGGCTGTCCCACATGAGCCATGTTTAAGGGAGATAAAAAAATTGCAAGGTATTTATTGAACTTGTTTTCGTTATTTGTTTTTGGGGTGTTATGCCGTGTTGCGCTACCTCCTTCTTTAGCCAACGTTTCGGACAGCGTTACAGTGTCTATCATCAGGGCAGATGTGAAAGTGTGAATTACACATCTGATGAACACTGTAACGCTGCCCGAAACGTTGGCTAAAGAAGGAGGTTGGCTAAAGTTACAGTATCCATAATGGTGACCGGACAACTCAAAATTATTTCAACTCTATACCTCTTTTGAAAAATCATTAAAAGTAATGAAAAAATTGGTTTAATAGGTCACTTTAGGTTAGCTTATGCACTATTTTTCTTTTTTTATAGCTTTTAATGAGTTATAAAGGAGGGTGAGTTGATTCTGAGGTGTCGTGGAACCGTCCATAATATCTGCCTATATGATGGACAACGTAACGCTGCCCGAAAGTTGGCTAACAACCCAAAATTAATAACGATTAGTGAAATAAAGTTTAAAATTGGTTTTCATTATACTCGTGTAACCGAAATATGAATTAAAATTCCAACGAATCCGGCCGGAAGCTAATAAATTAACCATCATGTTATAAAGAAATTTTAATTTCCTATCAAATAAAAATAAAATTATTTTTTTTCTAAAAATGTTTGAGAACTAATATACGTAACTTGCTAAGGTCATCTGTTTTTCCCTTCCTTTCCCTACCGAGTGGCGATATAATTTCACTGTCCTTACTAACCTGTAGTCCTGTAGTAACCTGTACTATAATTTCAATACCCGCTATATCCGATTTTTTGACAAAATGATCTGAGTAAGACATCTTGTTCACATTTTTGCGAGAAACAAGAAGAACCTAAAATTGAATTTCTAAACCTCCCTTCTCACGACCAAAAACCATGTTGAAACTGCGAGTGAGAAACAAAACCCGCTATATCATTCAAGAATTTACTATCAAAACCCGTTTTATCGGAATTCAACCAATCACAAGCAGCTATTTTGCCAATATAGCGGGTTTAGAAATTCGCGCGTCAGGTCAGTTGAGTTTCAAAAGCCATCTTGAGTAAATCACGAGGTGAGTGTCAAAATCCGCTATATCATTTTATTTATCGAATTTACTTAAATTATGCTAGACGTACATAAAAAAATTAACACTTTGCGAAATTATATTACTCCATTTCATTATTCAAAAAATTGAAAAGCAATTGTTCATTTATGCTAGAGATGTGATAGTTTTTTCGGTTTTCTCCAAAGCAACAAAAGTTTATATAGCGGAATTAGAATTTAAATTAAAAATGAGAGAACCATCGCCTAGTAAAATAAATGACTAAATACAATAGTAAAATAGAAAAAAACATTAAGTAAGTTTTAAAAATATTATATTTAAATTAAATTATTCTGATATTATAAGCACAAAGGCTTTTTTTCTCCTGTGATTCGTGTGTGCTCCGAAGTTGGCCATAAAAAGGTATAAAAAAACCCTTGCGTTGCAGATCCTTCTTTGCTCATTTGTTTGGGAGAAACATCTGGCATCTGGTGAATACGCCCAGTATTATTCATCTGCATCTTTTGCTCTCTTTCTGGAAGGGATAAGCGATGATGCATGATGAACACGAACATATCTTTCTTCTCGCCATCTCATCACCATGTTTTAGTTCACACCACCATCAAATTATATAATATTCTTCTGCGAAGGAAAACGATTCAAAAGTTTCCTCGCAAATTCACATTGCACTAGTAACGTATTAAATTTAACAAATATATAAAATTTTAATACATTGGAGGTAAAAATATATTTAATTTCATTGAAAGGACAGGATTCTGACTTCACTTTACCTTGTGCTGATATATGCGGTGTCAAAGTTTGCAAAGACGATTTCTCATAATCTATTCACCAATTTCTGATTTTGAGGTTGAATGTTTTGTACAGTATTTTAGTCGAATATATCTTAAAGAAAAATATTTAAACAGGAAGTATGCATACCAAATTAGAACTTACCTGAACGTGCAGATAGAACTAAAAGCAACCAGCTTTGGACTAATAATTCATTCCATAAGGTTCTAACTACATTTCCCTAATGCCACTCCAAGATTGGGCCACGTCCTATTTATATATTTTCCTTTAAAATGTGTCAAATATAATATGCACAACAATCTGTTAAAATGTGTTAAAATGTGTTTAATTTGCAAAAAAATTATCCTTCGAATCATAAATTGTTCAATAGATTTTGACAATTTGTCTTTGCAAACTTTGACAACTGAGAACATGGTAACAAGTTAGAACCCTATCCAAAGTGACAAATTACACTGTGCGTCAACTTGCAACAACAATCGTACGACTCGTCGTAACAACGATCAACAGTCGGATACAAATAAAATTAAGATTGCAAAAGGTTTTAAGTGATGTTAGAACCCTATAAAATAAATAAAAAAATTAAAAGCTTAGTGTTTAAAACTTTGTCATGCAGATAGCTCTGAAAATCATTTGGTTATAGATATGAGCAAGAGAAATGGTTTAGCATTCTAAAAAATATGTCAGTTAGAACCTTGTCTAAACAAGACGACGAAATAATTCCCAAATCTCGCACACAAAATCGAAAGCGTTAAAAAGCATTCAAAATCATATGAGTAGCTTTATATTAAAGGACCCATGACTGAGCTTTTTCCCGTTCCACGTATCTTTCCGTATGACAAATTGCATGATTCCGGATTTGTGCCGACATCTCGCGGGACGGGTTCGCTGGGGGAAATCCCGAATTTCCCTTTCGGAACACACCTCGGAATCGCCACTGCTCATATATCAGAGGGAAATTTTATGAATTCAACACTTTTTAACGGATTTTTTGTTTTTTTTTTTTTGGAAAAATCTGCCGTTCTTTTTAAGGATTATATCTCTTGCGTTAAGTACAATGAACACAGAAAGATTTTTTTTTCATTATTTTCATCTCCGGGACAGCATTTCTGTGAATTCATAATGACTATTTGTAACTTTAACGTTCATTTGTTTTAATGTGTCCAAGAGTCGCAACAAGAGTCCCAACTTCACCATTTGGGCTGGTTGGTTGTGAGGCTGAAGGTAGTGGGTGTGGAAGGATGTGGGAAAAAGAAAGGCGGGGAAGTACCTGGCTTTTCAGATCTGGTCACCAAACACGGCTAAAGCCATTTCGAACAATGTTTTAATTCCGAATAGTGGTCTTACACCAGAGTGATACCAAAAGTATCTTCCGGTGTGGAACATGCCGCAAATATACTGCGTATGGATAAATTGTAAAATTACACAAATTAATCCAAAAAAAATTACTTGCACGAGCCGGGATACGAACCCGCGACCACGGAAGCCTTCAAAAAATTACGGGTCTAAATGAACAAAAGTGATTTTTCGGACTTTTAGTGTTTATCCAAGGGTTCGACAAAATCTTCTGGGGTGGGACAAATAAATGCACCAAGAAGAATTTTAAACCTTTTTTTTTATTTTTAAATTTTTGAGTAAAACCTCAAATTGAATTAAAACCCTTTAAATTTAATTCAATGAAGACAATATTAGCGAAACTCAATCGAAAATCTGGAAACAGAAAAATCAGAAAAAGATTCAGTTAAAAATGACCGAATCGAATATCGATACCTTGGCGCAGTAGTTAGCGCAGTTGCTCGGAAAGCAATAATAACCCGCCTTCGGCAACAATATAATAATATCATCATTCCATAAATGTTATTGAAGTTTTTAAACTGCAATTGTGAAATATCAAATAACCATAAACTCCATAAACGTCAAACGTCAAGAAATCGCCCCGATTTGGATTGTGTTGACATAAATTGGGTGTTTATTTGTATTTAAATATATCAAATCCAAGAAAAATTCGAAGCCATTTTGATGGCAACACTAGTAACTATAAACAACTTTTTTAATGTTGATGCAATTCAATTGTGCTAAATTGCCGCTTAACATTAGTTAGGGCTTAAACTCAGTTTAAGTATTTAACTTTAAACCTTACTTTAATTATTTTCGTTGCAATTGGCTCTTAGGAATCTCTTTACGACAGCATGAAGTCTACTTTCCTTCTTCCTCTGCCAGTTCCACGCCTCACTGCCATACATCAGAGTAGACATGTATTGCTAGATTCACTTATTGAACCATTTTAATGTAGCGAAATACTTGGATTACGCCATTTTAGCTTAATTGCTGAAGAGGAGGGCCGTTAATTCCAATCGCCTATCGGTATATTACTATAAAGATTACAGTTTTCTTCCAGCCAGAAGTCTCAACTTTGTAAACTCGAATAAAATAAAAGAAGATATGTGAAAATAAACTAGTTCACGCAATTTGCTAGTTGAGCTTCTCCGCCTTCAAAAGTGTTAATCTTCTTGTGCCAAATGCTCAAAATTCTATTTTCAGTCCAAAAAAATAAAACGATGATAAACTCTTCGGATTTCCAAATAAATTAAACATTTTTCGAGAATTGCTGAATCCGTATTGAGAAGGAGGTTCGGTCAGATGGTTGTTTCTTTGCAACCTCTCTCCAGGTGGCTGCGCCTCTGATGAGAACAGGTAGTTAAGTCCTTCAACCCTTCGCGCGGCCTCGGGCGATTTGGGATGGGCAATTACACCCCGGCCCTTTCACTCCCAACCCTCAATGGGTGCCTCGCAGTTACTCGGAGTGGCACGAAACATGTTCTTCATTCAACCTTCATAGACCAATAACATTTTTTTTTCTTAGAAAAATCCGGAAATCCTGGAAACAGCTGTATTTACAGAAAGAATATTAAACGGCAGTGAATTTTAAACAAGAGATACGATCCACATGAAACTAAATGCGTAAGCAATCGGGTGAATTTCAACTTCAGTGAAAAATATTATTACTAAAAAAATATAAATGAACAAATTCTGAATAAATTAGTTTTATAATATATTAAAATCATTATTTGAAAACGATTAGGATACTATTACATTAATACACACTACTTGGTTGGCACGACTGAAGCTGTTGATGCCGACGTCACCATTTCATTGTGATTTTATACGAATATCGAGCGAAGGCTTTTGTTTGTGTTTAAAAGATTTCATTGTTTTGTTCACAATATTGACGAAAATAAATATAATTTAGGCCCTCATTTTTTTATATGGTTTCCATTCTTTAGGTTTTGCCCAAAATAACCGATTGACCCGATAAACCGGTGTACTTACCAACTAAGCGGAACTGACTGTATTAAAAAAAATCAATGTTTTATAAATGTACGTACATGTATAAGTATTTATGTATTATTTGAGATGAACGCAATTAAAAGCAATTGAAGCCATTAAATTCCACAAACATTCATAATCCATAAATGTCCCGTAAAATTCAAAAACGTCCATAAATATGAAAAATTACACCGTATCCATAAATATCCATAATCTTCGTAAATATCCATAATTATTCATATACATACGGAACGTTCCACAAATACCAATTTAATTCCGTAAATTTCCTTAAATTTCTTAAAATTTTATAATGAATGAATTATTACTACTGCGCCGTTTAGGTGGAAAAATCACTTTAAGGTCACAGTCAGAATGAACAAATTTGATAACATAAATGACAAATGAAATTGTCTGATGGGACAAATAATTTTTCAAATTGTTAAATAAAACTATTTTTTTCATATTTGAATTGACCAATCTTTACTCAATTCGGCGAAGAATAAAAAAGGGCACGTGCATGGCCTAGTAACAATTATTATCGTACCCACACTTGATTATGATTGATATTTTTTCAGTCTTTTTGAAAACATTTTGTTTTTTATTTTGATATATTTATACTATTAACACCGAAAACTTCTTTGTGGTGGTTAATATAATCATATAATATATGTCCGCACGAAAATTGAATTTGGTGGACTTTTTATGGTGGTTAATATAATCATATAATACATGTCCACACGAAAATTGAATTCGGTCCAAAAGACTCACTTTCTTAGAGATTTGCCATAATTTTTTTTAATTTTTTTTTCCTATAACGATTCAAGAAAAATTCTCCACGTAAATAAATAACTATTAGGTATGTACGTCTCAATTCATTGCTACGAAGAATCGTAGAATACATTTTACTCATGTTCAACCGACGACACTTACGGATCCCAAATTCGGTAGTTTTAGTCACATAAACACCAGCTCAGTTACAGGATAAAACGGCCGGTTTAAGTTGGTCTACCGTTTTGAAATGAATATGTATCACAAAAGGGAGAAGTTTCTCGGCCAAGCGTAGTAAAGCAGATGCCGATGAGACACATCCACCCCTCAATGGCATTTTGCTATCTTTATCGCCTTTTCCTTCTGCTACCCGGATAGAAGTTGTGAACTCGTGGGGTATTTTCTTATTGAAAACCCTTTTCAAAGGAAAAAATAAATTATACACAAGTGTCTACATTTGAATATACGCTAATACTCATACGTTCGGGAGGTAACGGTTACCGAAAAAGAACTTGTAGAGTTAACTGAACCGTAAAATTTAACTGCTAGATTTGGCTTCTCTTTTGAATCTTGGTGCATAAATTTTATCATTTAATCGCAGCACACAATGGTTTACCTCTCTCATGTGCATGGATATGTTTTATTAAAAAATAACATTTGATGTCATGTGACCACGGCACGAAAGATTTTATTTATGCCTTGATGGCTTTTACACGAGTACAAGAGCATCATCAGAAGTATATAGTACATAAATAATAATCTGAGCATAAAAGACATAAGCAGGCACAACACAAGTAGGTATAAGTATTCAAGTGTATAAATAAGTTGTACAAAGGAATTCAACAAGCAGATTCGTATTTGGGCTCAGGCTTATAGTATACGATTCAGCAATATTGTCACAATACTACTCGAAATATGATTCCAGTGCAGCTCAAGTACTAGAAACATACCGGTGGCAGTGATGATATTCGCAGATAATAAGTAAAGGTGTTAATTTCTACAATTTTATTAAAAAATGAATAGCTCCACGGTTAATTTTTCTATTATATTTGATTCCATTTTTTCCAACCATTACCAAAGCGTTAACCCTTTCATAAAAAAGTCGTCGTCTAGACGGCAAACAGTACCTTAATGTTTAAGGACGCAATAATTCAAAATGAGAAGATTTGGTTAAATGAAGCTTTTCCGGCCCAAAAAAAAATAATAGAGTGATCCTTAAGTCCCAAAGACCAGTTAACCCCAAGCGATTTCCCGAGATAAATGAAACTTTTAACATTCACTCCTGGCACTGCCTAACGGCACTTTTCTTTTATTTCGCAGCGAGTTCCCGCAGCGGTTGGGCGGCCCAGAGCGGGTAGGGCTGCGGGCGGGGGTGGCCCAGGGCGGCGATTTGATGGAACCGCCCTGGAAGCTCACATTACTCAGTGTAAGCCGCGTGTGCACAATTTTCATCACTCTTCTCAGACGCGGCCCGTTTTGGCCGGAATTTGGAATTTTTTATGCGTCCCATTCCGCGGTAGGGAAAAACGGTTTATCGTTGTTATGATGTTGTCACTTTCCGGGGTAAAACGACCCTGTTTGTGTGGCGACGTTTTCAAATTAAATACATACTGCGTGATTTTTTAAGTTGTCAAATTTTCAAAGGTTCTTCTCGACGTGATTTTAAAAAAGTTCCAAGTGTTTGAATAACAGTGCAATCGCATATATTCTGAGAATCAATTTGTGGACTGCAATTAATAATTTTAAATACTCTCTTTTTATAACTTTTGAAGGTTATTTCCATCAATTTAATATATCATTGAAGAAGAAGATAACAATAACAATCTGAACGAAAATATGAAAGAGAACAAGTCACAGAAAAATAGAAAAAGATACTGGTCGCAACTGGGACTCGAACTCAGAACCTCTCGTCTGACCGGTGCGAGTTTACCAATTCCGCCATTGCAACCTTCTGTCAAACCATCGTATTTGTCAATCTCATATTTCAAATTTTAGAACTAACAATATTATCTTTAACCAATTTTTTTCCATATTATAGGCAACTGCCCTTTTTAATGGAAACAATCATTCTAAGAATTGGTTTTCTAGATAGCGTCTCGGATAAATATATCCGATTTAATTTATATGGAACCATCGACATGAGTATTCAATTTTTTTATAATAATATATTTAAAAATATTTATAATAATTTATAAATCTTTATAATTTTTTTAATAATTAACTTTTTCTGTGTATTGTTATTTTTCGTATTTTCGTTTAGATTATTTTTGTTATCTTCTTCTTCAATGAAATTTTAAATACGTTCAAGTTGACATTAACTACGGGAGTTAATGTAAGTTAAGTTAATATTGAGGTGAAAATTGGAATATTGTAACGGACTGGATATATCCCTTTTATGATATTGAGGAATACTGGTTATATTGACAGCAATCACACATAAGAGTTTCGAACTTATAAACACGGAGGAAGTACGAGGTGATTACTAAATTACAACCCAGATTTCTTCTTTTTACATAAATTCAATGAGATATCACCGCGGGAGTTAGTGCACGGGCTTCTTTAATAGACTGATGCACCATAATGTTTTGTTGTAAATGTCACTAGGTAAATTAGCCACCTAGGTAAAATGGCCACACACTGTCGGATAGGGAAAAGTACTAAGATAAAAGATTGCGCTTAGAGGGAGATGCATATAATTACGTCAACAAACAGAACACACAAAAATTACTCGGAAAATGGAAATCGTTTTGAAAATATAAACAAACAATTCAAACTTGTTTCCAATGTATTTTTATGTATTTTGAAACTCTTGAATCGAGTTTCATTAAACTTGTATTTTATCCTATCCAGCGGTTTGGTGAAACGGTATTACTCATTTTTGTTATTGTTTTTAGGGTGTTATGCCGTGTTTCGCTACCTCCTTCTTTAGCCAACGTTTCATATTATTTTATTATTTTTCGGTATTATTCATTCTCATTATAGATATTATTTATTTATCACACTATTTCTAATAGGAATATCACTGTAAAGAGTGGAAAAAACATAAAACTTTTATTTTATTTGATTTGATTTGGGTTTGTAATGTATTCGTACAGCGTTTAGAGAAAAATCATAGTTTGCTTTTAAATCAAAACTTTTTCACACAGAAGCCGTAGACCTACTTATTTAAAATTACTTATTTGAAAAAGTATGGCAAAATATTAAGATCCTTTCTAAAACTATGTAACGGAATTTTTTAAAATTGTTACTGTTTGTTACATGTTTTAAAAATATTGTTTAACCTCTCATCTGTCGCTGGCTCAGCGGCAATAGCGAAAAAGGATTTACTTTTTTTTAAATGCGATTTTAACCCTTATGTATAAAGAAACTGTATGGAGAACAAGGTCAGAATCGCTTGCACCAATATTTTTCTTGACCTAACGGCTTATTTGATTAATCTAGCTACTCGGAATATTTTTTTAAATTAATGTCTATTACATTGGGTGCATATGTAGACATTTTTAGGTTATAAGTTATACTTTGCCGAATGCTTTAAAAACTTTTTGAACAATTATCGAAAACTTATTATTATTTTCTTATAATCTATGTTGAAGCCCAAGTGTACGTGAAATCAGATAAAATAAAATAAAATTTGTTTCCGCAATTAAAAATATTGTTAAAAAATAAATCAGTTGGAGCAAGCAACCGACTTTAACGACACATTCCTTAAAATTTTCGCGTGGAAAATATTTTATTGCGGGCCATTTATTCACACTCTGTATGTCTGCTCAGAAGAAACATATTGCTGTAAACCTGTGCGATAAAAGTAATTTGAAAAGCTTGGAAATTTTATATTACCTTAATAATATGTGTATGTTTGAAGTCGAACAACATTACGTCGATTGCTTTTAGCATGGATACGTTCGACAAACGAACATGTAAGTTATATTGAAATAAGTTTTGACAAGATATTTAAAAAAATGTGTGATTAGGGTAAAATAGGTAATAGTTGCCGGTTTAAGGAAATATTTACTTTAAATGGGTGTGCCACAATGTTACAAAACAATTTAAATGTACAGCGATTGTCCACTTTTTTATAGTGATACCCACAATGATGACAGTGATTGTCCACTGTAGTGATTCGATAAAAACCGTCACTAAAACAACTTTATGATGGTACCTAAATGATGATTTATTTGTTTTATTATCAATAATTTATATTTTGAAATATGAATATAATATTTTGGAAATACCTGAAAAATTAAAAAAACCTCGACACGCTTAACAAAATCTGATTGGTTGAGAATTTTGTCGATCTATGTTGAACTAATCTACACATTTGTGACACAAGATATCGGTGAAATATACCTACTAGGTAATACTTCACCGAAATCTCGACAAATGTCTCAGTTCAATATGAATCGACAAACTGCCATATAGATAGAAACAGCCAAGTTGCTGAAACGTCATATCAGATTTCGTTAAGCGCGTTGAGATATTATAAGTTTATCAAGTTTCTCTAATATATTGTTAGAGAAACTGATAATATTTCAACGCACTTAACGAAATCTGATATCACGTTTCAGCAACTTGGCTGTTTCTATCTATATGGCAGTTTAATATATCTGAAACGTGATATCAGATTTCGTTAAGCGCGTTGAGATATCTTCAGTTTAACAAGTTTCTCTAATATATTGTTACCTTAATTTTTATCTATTATTATTGATAATAAAAAGAAATACATTCATACGTATGTGAGAAAAGGACGATCAAGTGACAGTAGGCAATCACTAGTTGTAGGCAATCACTAGTTGTGGGCAATCGTAGCCTAGTTTAGCCTTCTATTAATTAAAAAAAATTAAACACGAATGTGGAGAAAATATTGGGTAAAATGTTTGGCGACAAGAAAAACGGTTTAAAAAACCAAATTAGCATCATTGGATGATTTGCCAGAGATTGCAATCCATAGTGCTGTTGAGTTTCTCGAAAGATTGTGGAATTCATTCCATACATAGACAGCGCATAGTGAGGTGGGTAATTGTACTTTCTTTTAAAGATTATTTTAGCTAAATAAAGCCAGCGTTGCTGTAAATTAAAATTAAATTAAATTGGACCGAGTGAGAAATGCCACTTTTCAAAAATGGCATGACTTTAAACCCCCGCTAAACGAAAATATTCCACTTGATTGACTTTTACATGCGCTCAGGATGCAAACGTCTACCAAAAAAAATCTATCAGAAATTCCAGGAACAAGCCTTCCAGTTTGTTTCACTACACAAAGCCAGGGAAAATAAACGCAAAAAACTACGGGAGAAGCGAATGGAATTGACATGGTCTGAGGCAAAGAGCATAAATAGGAATGACTGAAGGCTCCTGGTCGAATAAAAATAATGAAAATGATTGAGAAAAAAATCACGATGGCGCAAAATACCAACAAATAATCGTGCACAAATTTTTTTATCAAAACTAGTATCAACAACATTCAATATAATTAAAAATTAATAAAACTGTGTGCACTAATCTACAAATGTTTTATTTTACATAATCTCCACACAGAATGCCCTGAGGAAAATAATTTTCCTCAAAGGTTGTGTAAAAAAAACTGTCTTAGCTTTGATTAAATTATCATTGTCTTGGCTTTGACAAAATTATCAAACATATTCATTTTAGTTTTATGTGATGTGAGTTAACGTGAATTATTCCTGCTTAAAGTAATTATGCACGTTCAATACACTCGAATTTGGTTTGAACTTAACCGTCATTTTCAAAATAATACTAATTGTGTGAAGAATAATAACTCAGGCAAACAATAAGGCATGTACATATCTACTTTTAATTAGAATATATATTTTTTCTAATTAATTATGAATATTTTATTAAATGAAGACGATATTGACGAAGCTCAATAGATAATCTGAAAACAAAATAAATCAGAGAACGATACTTTCGCGTCTGGGACTCGAACCCACGACCTTCGCCTTGCCGGGGTGCAACTTTACCAACTGAGCTAATGTGGTCATACCTGTATCATATTTCGATTCACAACCACCGAAATTATCTTCATTTTCTTAGCGCAATAGATGTCGCATATTAAAAATTGAAAAGGATAAAATATTTGGAATCTTGCAGTCATACAATAAGACAGCAAAAGAATAAAAATGTGCGTTAAGAAATTGAAGAAAATTTTGGTAGTTTTTAGTCAAAGTTTAATACAGTTAAATATGATCAAATCGGATAAGAACAAAATAGATCATTTGGTAGGTCCTGGGTTCGAGTTCCGTATGTGACCGTATCATTTTCTGATTTTTTGTTTTCAGAATTTGTATTGAGTTTCGCTAATATTGTATTCATTTAATTAAATATTACAATTTGAGGTTTTACGCATTAAGGTAAAAATAAAAATAAATGAATTAATAATTCTTTGCTTGAAATGTGTACTTCATTTGTTTAATTTCTTCCTTTGTAAAATTATGATCGTCTCTCTAATTTTTTATTGAAAAAATATAATTATATTTGTCTGCACTAGTTTATAAAGTGTTTTGTTATCGTAAAATAATGTGTATTTTTTGACAATGTCTTAATTATACTGTATATTGTTAATGTTTTCTTCAGTAAGCGTGCAGGATGTCACATGCTTCGTAGAGAAGACTTCAAACATTGTTCTTAATGTCCACATTTAAAAAGCCTCTTGACAATGTTACAGATTTCAATACCCGAGCTTTCATTCCAAACAAATAGTATGAAGTGGACAAAACACTTCACCGTACGATAGCGAATATTCATCTCAAATCCTTGTTGACAAGCAAACTCTTCATATTAATGAACGTCGCTCCAACTTCTTTTATTCGAGTTCGCACTGTCCGGATACAAGTCTCCCAACAACCTGAGTCCTGAAAGGCTTTTACAACAAAACACCAATCAATCGTTTTTCTCTTCATACAAATTGGAATTGGAACGCTAAAAATAAATAATAATGAAATTCGAATGTTAGATTGGAATGATATTAGATCCGTGAATGTTCAGTTCCGTTGTTACAGGCTTTTAAAGGGAAATACTCTAGAGTCAAGGTTCACGCCGGGGAGCCCCTAGGTCCGCAGATTGATGGTAGGGCGCTCAGGGCATCACAAGCGGTCAGAACAACCCTTGAGGGGCTCTAATAAATGGGGATGGAGATTTTTTCCCCGACACGCATAAATTAAAGAGCACAAAAACAAAAGCTTAATTGGCTGCGTTTTTATATAAATCCTCACTATTTTGGAAAACTTTAACGTTAACCGTGTAGCTTACATGTTTTCCTGTGTGGAACAAATACTTTTAAAAGTGTGATTTAAATAGTACGGGAATAATTTCAAATCCCAAAAAAAAGAAAAAAGCCAAAACATCAAATCATCGCCAATTTTTCGACATCTAAAAATATGGAGCCAATTGTATTTATATATTCGTTGACTCGGCAACAAAATACTTCACATAATTATTACATTAATTAACATTTTAAAAATGGCTGCAAATGTTAATTGGTTTTAAGCGATGATTCCAATTACTGGTAAGTACACCATTCATCACTTTGTTCTTTGTGCAATGATAAGCTAGTTTAAATTACAAGTACATAAAAACGAAGAGGACCAAACTCAAACATTAGTAAATGCATACATAGACATTTGCAAAAACATATACACATACATATACACATTAACGCGTACGTGCACTGTATACATACATATGTACACACACATACACATACATTTATACACCAATTATACAGCCAAAGCATACGAGGATACTTGATACAATAATTACGAAGTGGCTTCAAGTGAGGAGATCATCAGGTACATGGGTTTCATGTAAATTTCGGCCTTATGTTAAGGTTAGTTTGCTTAATTGAAGATGAACCATGTGTTTTCGGGGTGTTATGTTTTATTTGTTTTTGGGGTGTTATGCCGTGTTGCGCTACCTCCTTCTTTAGCCAAAGTTTCGAAAATACCGTGATAATGGCCGTGAAAATCTAAAAACGTATCTGAACCATATGTTGATTATGATTTTAAATATAGAAATTGTAAATAATATCATATTCTTTTGGCGACTGAGATTTCTCTAAAGTGAGTAAGTCTTTCAACGTAGGGATCTAGGTCCCGATGTATTTGTATTCCAGATGAATGGCGTGCTGTCATGTGAAATCTTCAACAGATAAAGGTGGTTTTTTAAAAGTCCCTGCTCATGAAGATAATAAATTCTTTTCTTAAGGTCGGTTCCTCATTGCTGAATTTACCTGGTGGACAAGGCTCTTCCACTCCTTACGTTTCTGCGCTGCGTGGAGAGCCAAAGACACTAGTAAATACTTGGACACTCCAGCGCATTGGTGACCTTCCTCTGCTTGTCCTGTCAGACACTTTACCAGTGACTATGAGTTTCTCCATGTAGAAGTCTTTAGTTTGGCGATCAACGTTTCCAAAGTTTATTAAAATGTGTTATATGCAAATAGTTGAAAGCTTGAAAACCTATTGCAAATGCCTAGATCTTCCATTTGATTTTTTGATTGACTGATAAAGACCATCGTCAGAAAGAATTATAAATTTTAGGCAATTTGGTGCCATAGAACCTGAGAAAACGACTGTTAAAGTTCGACCCCAATCAACCTATTCATGGAATCCTCAGCGTTTTCTCCAGCACTCCATTTCGAGGGCGTCTGTCTGCATTCTTAATAAAATAAATAAATAAAAGCCACCGTTCAAATACTATCGGCCGGTGCGTCCGACCGATAGTTTTGTGCATTGAGTTTAACACAGTATTATGACACTATAAAAAAATCGAAGGAGGAAGGGAATATGATAATAATATCTAAAGTTACGATAAACGTAACTGTTCTGTTACTTAGTTGTTACTTAAAGTGACTTAAGTTGGTTCAGGTAAAGCTGAAATTCCGTGGAGTTTAAGTAGATAAGTATTTATTTCCGCAAAGTTATCAAAACTCTAAATATTAGAACCGATCTCATATAATATCTCCCAGCTTCATACAGGTTGATTTACACGGCCCAAGTTATGGAAAATATTTTTAAGTACCCACTCAAAAGTTTGGAGGCAATTTCTTGAGCCATTTCTCACTGAATATCCGGGTTGTTTTAGGATCTCAATACTCGCGAGGTTGTAGGTAGTCCATTGCATGCATTTAAATTGGGAATTAAAACTTGCTCCTCAGTGGGCATCGAACCGCGGTTCTGTTTATGCGAGGCTGCAAATTAATTACGGAGAATTCAGAGGCTGAATGGGAGAACATTGAAGGTGTGACGGTGAGATAACCTAATTTTATTCTGAAATTTATGCACAGCTTTGACTTGGCTGAGATTATGAAATGTTTATTATATTTACAAATATTCCTGGTGTTTTAAGGTTGGTTAGCTGAATTCTTGTACATTGTCCGATGAAACTTTGGTGATTTGTTGTGCGCACGCCCCCGAAGGTTAAAGGCTATACATAATGATAAGTCCTGGCGTTATGAAATTTGCGTAAATGAAAATGTGTATTTCATTTATTTTAGCGGCAGGTAGGAAAGCCAGGAGAGGGAGGGGAATGGGAGAACTGGGTTTCGACGGAGGAGTGACGAGGGAGGGGGAAGGCGTGAAACGTGAAAGGGAAATGCGGGAGGGGGACGGTGACGCGCGGGAAAGGACATGCAAGGAAAATCAATTTATTTATTTGAATGGCATTGCAACGCATGACGGGTACCAGCTTTATTAATAAATTATACTTTGTTAAGAGTTGATATAATTACTGATATCGTTATGTTGAGTTGCGCCGTGAATTGAGTTGCCAACAAGTTTTAGGTTCCTCTACGAGCAGATAGCCTTGGATGGGTTGTTTCAAAAAATTTGACGAATTCGTCAAATATTTGATGTTAATTTTCACGTTCTGTGTAAGTTCTATTCAAGTTCTGTGATGATTTCAGTTTTGTGAAGCAGCTGGCCTATGATGATAAAAAAACAGAACTCGAAAAGAATTTACACAGAACCTGAAAATCAACTTCAAATATTTGATGAACTCATCAAATTTTTTGAAACAACCCGTCCTTAGTGTTGTTGGCTTCTACATGAAAAACTAATGAAATACTAGCAACCCAGTAGGTACTTTATCTCAAGGTGCATTCCACTTCTTAATTGAACTAGAAACCACTACTTCAAGGAGAAACCTTCAGACATCGTGCGGCTGCTTCCATGACCTCGGTCAGTTGCAAGCTCGGTGTCTCCTCGAACAGTCTTTGGTTTGGGGTAAGACCCATCGAGACTCAATAACCTATCGGCATCGAGTCTCTCATTGAACTCTAAATAAGATCTAATAAGATGAGGTTTTGACATCACGTCACTACAATTGACAAGGTTAGAATTTTTAGATCCATCTGCGTTGTATTTCCGTAGATACTTGTATAACGAAGTTCTAAAAGCACCCGTTCATTTTGCAAGCAACGTCACGCTGAACCTTTTGCAATTATAATTTTTTCTGTATCTGACAGCTGATCAATTTACAATGCGCAGTATAGTTAGTCACTTTAGTTGGATAGACTTCTAACTTCGCTTTACCGTGTTTTGAGGTATCAAAGTTTGGAAAGACGAATTCTCATAATCTATTTAACAATTTCTGTTTTTGAGTTTCAAACTTGTGTAAAGTATTTTAGTTTAACATATTTTAAATGAAAACATTTAGTTAGAACGTAGCCCTAGTCTGAAATTATATTAGGGAAATGGAGTTAAAATCTTATGCGATGAATTATTAATATAAAATATGTTTAACTAAAATACTTTATGCAACATTCAACCTCAAAATCAGGAATCGGTATAGACTTTATCAGAAATTGTCGTTCTAAACTTTCAAATTCACATTTCAGATCAAGGTAAAGTGAAGTTAGAATCCTGTCCAACTAAAGTGACGATTAGGCAATAGACAAATGTTCTTCAGAGAAACGAGTACCAAACAGAATTGTTTGTGCATTCGTAAAGTACTCATGTACTATATCATTTTAATTTAGACTGAATCAGAAATTTCAAAAGAAAGATGTCAAATTTATCAATTAACAGTTTTGTAAGCAGCGACACTCTTCAACGACACACTTTTTAACACTTGAAAAATACCCACTTAACCGAAGATATTATTAATCATATAACAAACAAGTTTTTATTAATGTTTTGATATTCTTGACTTGATGTTTTGTCATTATTTTGAGAAATATTTTTTCACCATTGAAAAATATGCAACAACAATGGTGCGAGTATTATTATTATAATCATAATTTTATTATTAATCTTTATTTCAATTGTTCTCTAGATTTTATGTCCGGGTTAAATCTTCTTCACAGGAAAAACTTAATCCTTTCACACACTTTTCCACAAATGCTAATCTAGTCAATTCACGCGATGTAATTGCATTGTATAAGTATACTAAATACAAAACAATACAAGAACAACACGTCAACCTACCAGAGACCATATGGGAAAATACTTCACCGACTCCAGATATTTTCATATCAGAGGGTTCGGCTCGATAGAACTCCTAACTGAACCGATAAATCCTACCGATCCCTCAATATAAATATTTAAAAAATCTTTCGTAATCCTACATGTATTTAATATGACTGATTTTTGCATTTTTATATAAAGATTCTTTGACAAATCTAATAAGCCTAAATTTTTAATTAGAGAGCTTGGTATAATGCCAGTAGCCGAAATAACAAATGGTAATATTTTTATAGTCCGAGAATGCCAAATTCTTTTAATCTCATTTCCTAAATCTGTATATTTTCTAATTTTTTCAGAAACAGATTTTTGAATATTACAGGAATTCGGAATAGCGACATCAATGATATAAGTTATTTTTTTTAATTTTGTCATGTAAAACTATATCGGGTCTATTATGACGAATCGTTCTGTCTGTTAGTAGAGTTTTATCATAATATATTTTATAAAATTCATTTTCTAAAAACGAATTTGGTTCGTATTCATAATATGGTACTACATTACGGCAGTCAATCAATTTATGTTTAATTACCAAACTTTGATGAATTATAATCATTAAAATTTATATTTTAATTTATGTTAATTTTTTTTTTCTCTTCTTCTCTCTTTTTTCTCACTTTTTCTTTTTTTGTTTTACAAAATATGTGTGTTAATTCATCCAAATTTAACCGTCCTAAAACTATACAATTGTATATTATGCAGTAATTACATAAATAAATAAAATATTTAAATGGTTAAGAGCCATTAACCAGCGGCCGAGAATTTAAATTTCGTCAAACGGTGATCTTGCGAACGTACCCTTGCAACGGTAGAGGGGGGTTCGGATTCTTTATTCTCCATACCAGCATTTTAACATAATAACTCAAATCGATTTTATTTCATTCCAAATTTGCTTTGATAAATACCCACATTCAAAAATGCTCAAACTCGTGATGATTAAACAATTAAAATTATGTACTTTTTTTAATTACTTTTTGATCATAAGTATTTATAATTTTTCAACAATGTCCAATATTTCTCAAAATTTAAAAAATTGCTTTACTTTATAAAATAACAGTCTTTTGAAATCAATTTATAATTTTTTTAGAAAAGAGTCAATATGTGTAAAATTTGAATTAAAAATGATATTTCAAAGCTCGATCAGCTTCCATAGCGGCAATTACTTTCAATCGATAATTTTATTTATCAAATAAATTTACAATTTAAAATCTGGACAAATTTCATAACGCCAGAGCTTACCATTTGACTTTTTTTCTAAAAACGAAAACAGATCTGCTTTACGGTAAAGACCGGTTTTATCATCCCCAGTTTCGTCCAAGTTTTGACAATATTTAGTTTTAATTCTACAAAAAATTATAACATATTGAAAATAGCTGCATATAATTTTAAGATAGAGAGAATAGCTGTGCTATTTTCATGTATACAGGGCTCAGGGTTCTGGTTTTTCTAAGATTCAAAAAAACAAATTTTCCTCTGAAAGTTCAATGTCCTCAAATAAATGTCATTATACTTTAATCAGAAACCCATTTTGTCAAAGGGTGGACTATATTTAATTTCATTTGTGTTTTAATTAGCGCATTTTAACTTTCTTCTCACGTTTCCAATTCATTTGCTGTTAATTTCCTTAAATATGGGCTTGACTTGGGTCAAAACGGGAAAAATTTTTATAATACGAAAAAGGTACATTTTAAGTTAGCGGGGGTGACTCCCACTTTTCTTTTAACTTTATTTAATTGCCACGCCCTTCTTTAAAATCAAAGGATTTCACAATAACGTTTGAGAATAACTTTTTTTTATTTTTTCTCAGAATCGAAATCTTTCCGTTTACTTTTATTTTTTATAACAATAGTAATAAATTCATCGTCGCCTTTTAAATACTTCCTAAATAAATAAGGGTCATTGAACTGAAGGCAGGCTACCAAATACAAGGGCGTCCGGCGAATTTGGAGTGGCCGCATTATTTTATTTTTTCAAGTCTTCAAAAAAGGTTCACGTATGTTTTTATCTGATGCAAATCCCCAAAACTGTAGAAATGTCGAGGATGTTGAATCAATCAATGGAAATATGTATAAAGACGAGCATAATTAGCAACGTAAAAAAACAGTACGTTTGGTAATAAAATAAGGAAATTACCTACGGCACAAGAGTTCCAAAGCCCCAACCGTCTGGAACTATGGCATTCCCAGTAGGATAGGCATGTTGTGAGGCTAAAGGTAGTGGGGAGGAGAAGGAGATAAAGAAGAGGAAGGTGGGAAGTATCTGGCTATTCAGATCTAGTCAATAAACACGGCTACAGTCATTTCCAATAACGTCTCGAAAATGGTAGTCTTTCATCTGGGCGACACTGTAAGTCGCTACTACTCAGGATTGTGAAATGACGTAAATAAATGAAATTAAATTTGCTTGCACAGGCCGGTATTTAAAACCGCAACGTCCAGATTTGTAGCCAAGAATCGTAAATCGTAACCACTCAACCACAGAGGCCATCTCTTACAGAAACAACTGGATTGGATTTGATCCATTTCTCACATCTGCCTTTAAATACACAAAGGAAAACAAAATATTTCTTAAAATCTCATTAAAAATTAATATGTTTGTACACAACACTATTTAAACCAAATTAATTTTAATTTCTTACAATTCTCTCCATGAAAATTTTAAAAAAAGATATCTAATTACTCTGCTCTAGCTCCTAAGTAATGTTTACAAAAATCATCATAATTTATTTTTAAAATATCAGCAAACTTTTAGAAAACTGCCTCGGTAAAACTTTTTCCTAGAAAACATGTTTTTTGTGGAAGAAATCAAGCTTGTTGAAAAAGCACCGCATCTAACTTTAAAATGTCTTTATTTAAAAAAAGAACTACACCGAAAAGTTTCCGTGAAAAACTTCTAGTTCACCCAATTCCCGTGACAACAATCTTCGAGACTTTCACGAAGCGAGGACGAATAAGAGCAAAGAGCCACCGTAGAATCCTACCATGCTAAAGGAAAAGATTAGCACTGCGCTTGCAAAAAGCTGCCAATGGATTCACATCAGTTTCGGTTAATCAAATCAATTTCAATTATCCAAATTACAATTTTCAAATAATTCAAATTACTTATTTCAATTTTTCAAATTACAATTTTTATTTCAATTTGTTGTTAGTTAACATTTGTATTTGGTAGATTTTATCTAGCCTGACTGGAACATTAAAAACCTTTGCTTAGATAATAGCGTAGCGTTTTGGTAGAATTATTTTATTTTTACCATGATTTAGAAAATGATACATTTTTCTTAAATAGTGCGCACATCAACAATTATAAGGTCATTTTTTTTCTTTTATTATTATGATAATATTTATACAACTGAATCTGTTTTTAAATAAACTATTTTTATAAATTGAATAATAATATTATTGAATATATAAAAGAAATAAAAAGTTAAAAAGGTGTTCTACAAATTAAACTTGATAATTAACAATAAATAGGTGAAAAGTTCTTTCATAATGTAATATTGCAGTATTGGTTCGGAAAAGCTGGAAACATTCTCCGACGCGTTGTCTTTGTCAATATTATCTTGCAAAGAATTCCAAAACCGCAATTTTTGCAGACGCAATCACATTTTCGTGACGTTGTTTCTCGTTGCCTCTCGGAAACTTTTCTAGTTAGATCAATTCCCCAGGGACACCATATTGCCCCCCTGTTATTAAATTTTTACTTTCTCTATTAATTACTTTTTAACGCTGTTTTCAATTTATTTCGATAAATAATATTTACTTTTAATTTATAATACGTTGTTTGCTACGTTGTAGATATTTTTCATTAAATATAATTATGACATAGTTTACGAAGTGTATTGCGATTAAGATATATTGCGTTTATTTAATGGAATCAAGTTCCTTGGCCTGGCAAAGTAAGATATTAAAGTATTACACTTACTAAAAATACATTGATAATAATTAAAAAAGTCGAATCTATGTTTCGGGCAAAATTAAATAACTTAAGTGTTAAGTTTAAATCTCATACTAATGATTTTAAACAAATTGTTTCCTTAGTAGAAGTATCTACCAATCATGAATTATTAAAAAATCCTATATTAAATTCAATATTTTTCTTAGAATATTATCACAATGGAGATTCCTGTATGTAGTATTATAACAGAATATTTTTTAGTATTATAACAGAAAATTATCGAAATGATATTCTGTAATATAATTATTATAATATTCTCCGAATAAGGAAGACCAATGCCCTCTAGCACGTTCTGAAATAATTTTCTGTTTACTTTTATTTCACGTGTAGTACTTTTGTTCGGAAATGATTTGATTTTTTTTTAAATGTTTATTTTACATGAAAATTTTCATAATATTAGTAATTATTAATCATTTTTAAGCAAACGGTTTGTTGCCACCGTTATTTTTTCTGTGAATGTGTTAATTTTATTTTTTTTCTTTTTTAATAATGACTCAACAAAGTGACATTTCAATACTCCTTCGAAAAGACATTAAAAGTGATGATTTTTTTTTTTTGTTTTAAACTAACCAAACGTAAGCTATTTAACTCTATTTTTTTTTCATCACTTGATTTTTCGAAGAAGTGATGAAATTGTACATTTTTGAGTTGACCGATCACCAAACTATTAATTAGTTAAATAATATAACAATAAAGTTTATAAACTTCAATAAGTAATTCAGATTTTTTTTCTCTTTTAATAATGGAAAAACAAAAAAATATTTTTTCAGGATGGTGGTTTAGTTTCATAACTTAAGGCCCGGTTTCCCGCATTGCTACCGTTTTGTTACATATTTTCTTTAAATACTTTAAGTTTTAAATTTAAAGCTCATAAAAATAAACATGTTATTCTTGAAGATAATATCTAACCCTATGTCGAAATGGCAATTATAAGAAATTCCTTCGATAGAAAAAAATTGCAAAATATGCTTCGAAAATTATTATAAACACGTTTATTTCAGTTATTTTACAAGTTTTATGTATGAAATATAACTTGTAAAATATATATTTACAGCAGTTTTTTTAAATGCTATTTTAGACATTCCTTACGAAATTTTTACTCTATTAAAACGAGTCGTGTTTTATTAAACATTTTCACAATTTTCGCTTAAATATTATCGTTTCAATATTAGCCCGCTCTCTCTTACATTTGTATTTACATTTCTCTCCATCTTCTTCTTTTTGAGCGGGTATACCGCGCTTTGAGAGGTAAAAATAATTGATAAATAATATAATGCAGATATGCAAACTTTTGTTGATTATCACCATTAAAGAACCAACAACAGACCGTGTTTTTACAAAATATTCATATTGTGATTTATGTGAAGCGTATTTTTCACGGATTTTATCTTAAGGGCGGTAAAACTTACCTTCTCATATGAAACAACATATTCTGCATAGTTCTTTCTTCCCTTGGAGGCTTATTGATTTTACCACCGCGTTTACGGCAACACCCGTTTCTCATCAATATTTTAATAACTCGATGAATATTTTATTTTCTTCTCAGGTAGGAACGAGATTTTCTTCCCAATTTCACTGATTCAGTTTTTAAAATTCGACTCGTTCGATAGATAAATATTCGGTTTTATAAATATTGAGGGCTTAGCCAGATTACACGTACTTTTTTATCTATCCAGATTCAGTAGATCTATGGCAACGTTAATAATTGGATAAAGTTGGGCTGAAAAGGATAAGAACTGAACATGGCCAATCTGAAATATTTCCAAAAATAAGCTTAGGCTGTTTCACGAAATGTTTCGATTAAGGGTGTTTTTATTGTGCGAACACTGTTCAAACATAACGCGGCTACAACATCACCCATCAGGTTAGGTGAAGGGGGCGAAGGGAAGGGGAAGAGATGAGAAAGAGGAAGGATGGGATAATTATTTCAAAGGACATTCTGGAAGTCACTATATTCTACCCTGGTATACAGCTATATATTTTGACAGATATGGTTTGAGGTTTTCACGGCCAAAAGTATTATCGTGATTTGTTTCTGGGGTTGCGCTTTTTCCATATTTAGCCGATTTTTCGATCTGGGTTATAGTGTCGTTAATCAGTCCTTACACTTCTGCCTTGATGATGAATAATGCAACGCTCTTCGAAACGTTTGCTAAAGAAGGGGGAAGCACAATACTGCATAATGCCCCAAAAATAAATCACGATAAGTATTACGACCTTACATTCGTCCCTTCTCCTTTTCCGTAAATAGACTTCAAATAAAATAAAAACAGTGAACACATCAAAACACACAGCGTTATGAAAATTTCGCTTACGCGACAAGTCGTGAGCGGGAAAGTTAAAATAAGAAAAAATAATTTACTTTGTTTGTGGCAACAAACAAATGTAAGAACTCATTTTAAAATATTCATTTTTTCGTTTATAACACCGCGATAATGTTATCAAAATTAAATATATCTTCATCGGTTATTGCTATCGCAATTAAGTATAACGCACAGAATTCACTTCAACACATCGCGATTAACATTTTCCTTAAACGCTGACATTACTTCCCGCAATTTGCCCAATTCAATCAGTAAATACAGACATTCGTGCGCAAAGTTACTGAACAATAACGAGCCCTATTATGAGTTACCCAACTCTCGCAAATAAAACTTCCTGACGCAATAACGCACGTACTCCATGGACCTTCCTCCTCAAAGTTCGCCTCGTTATAATCTAAATATAAAATGGAGAAATGAAGACTGTTTACATTTTCTTTGGTTCTTTTGTTCAGAGTTACTGGCAGATTTATTGCGCCAAGCATAAATATCTGCCCGAAAACAGAGTGATCAAATGTGAATATTGTTCGAAAAGAATATGCAAAATCTTACAATAAATTTCTAAAATCAGGTTCTTTCTTCCACAGCGCGATTTGTTAATTTGTAGGGACGTGTGGTTCATGATATTACATTAACTACTGCAGCATTCAAGATAAAATTTTGACAAAAATGCATCCAATGAAAAGGAAATCCTATATCGAATCATATGGTTTACGACTTTGAGTCCACTTCTTTGAGAATACAGCCCTAGCATGGCGGATAAATTAACACAATTTTTTTTGTTCATTGTATAAACTTCTTTTAATAAATAAATAAATAAATAGTAAAGTATATTAGTTTTCCAAATTTATACTATTGGGGACAACTTCTGGAAGGCACCATAGGACAATCAAGGATTACGTCAAGAAGTGGATAAGCCAGCCAATGAGAGGTTTAACCTAACTGCAGAAAAAAGGAAATAATTCAAATATTCAGACGCCATCTTTTGGGATTTTCGGAGGTTAGTTAGGCTGTTAGAAGGTAGAAAGAATTTGACAAATAACTAGTTATATTTAAGCAATTTTTGGGTTTAATACAGTGCCCAACTCTATTGATAACCCAGTCCTCTTGAAACACTGTTTATTATAAACTTCAACGCAACGAACTTTTGTCGCAAGATCGAAATATTTACGCTTTGCAATGAAATTTTTTAACGCATCCGAAATTTCAAAACTGTTTTTGAAAGGTGATGAAAATGCGCTTTCGAATTTTTGAATTCAAGATAAACGGATAATTTTTGAGATATAAAAACTTTTAATGCAAACATGAAAAGTTTGAATAATAGCTCATATTACTTTTTTTCAAACTAAAATTACTGATAGCCCAAAAAAAATATAAAACTCACAAATTTATTGGGCAAATATATGTATTATATGCGTTTCCGTTAGCTTATTTTTTGTCGTTATATGTAAAAATAATTAATAAAAAATCCCTAAGCTTTCATGATTTCTTTTCATATTGCTTTAACTTTGGTTTTAAGGAGGTGTACAATTTAATTATTTTGTATTTAACTTTTAGAATTGAGTAAAGAGCGTATTTTATCTTTCAAACATCATTTTGATCATGTTTTTAACATTGGTAAAGGAGAAATAAGTAAGGGAAACGCAACAATTTCTATGAAACCTATTTGAGTTGTTTAGAAAAGCAAACAAATTAGCCTGAGTTAGCCTAATTAGTGAAATTATGTTTTCTTTTGTAATTCAGTAAATATGAATGAACATTACGAATGCTAGTGAAAGATAAACTCTAATAATGAAATTGAATCTAACATATATCTAAATTAAATTTTATAACCTGAAAAGCCCTTTTTGTACCATAACAACTGGAGCGATTATGGTCGAAAAATAGACCACTTTTATTTTTCTACAATTGATGGCGGTCCAAAATTAGACTACATTTTCTTAATATTTATTGGAATTATTTAAAACATTTCCATGGCCAGCCATTTATTTTAAAGCGAAGCGATTAAAATGCTTTATCTTTTATGAACATATACGTCACAATTTGGGAGGCGGAAATGGGTACCGCCGCCCCGGGAACCTTTATTGGATAACCAACACCTCTGCCATAGGTCACCCCAAGTGGTTCGCTACGTTTGGTGATTTAGCAGGGGTGCCCGGGTTCATGGGGTGAGGTTTGTCTAGGTCTTGGAGGCGGATGACTAGGACACACTGAACCCCAGATTCATACCCACCCCTTAAACCCTTTTCCTTCCTAGAACTCTCCTCCCCTTCCTTTCCTTTAGAAAAACCCTCCACACAGCATCCCCAAAGATGACATAGGCCCTGAGGGAAATTATTTTCCTCAGAGCCTCCTGTGTGGAGCTCATGTAAAAAAAAAATGTCGTAAATCCGAACTCTGTAGACTATTTTAGAACAACGATAAAAATAAATTTTTTAAATATTTTTTTCACGCAGAATTTCTTATCAGATACTTACTGTTAAAATTAAGTCCCTTTTCCGTAGATATGCACCTTTTATTATCAATTATACCGTAGACAACATATAGAAAACGTAAATATTCTATGTTGACTCGAATAAGTACCTCTCACGGAGTTTCAAAGTAACAAACACGCAGGATTCGCGCGGTTGTAATCTTTACGATTTATTAATATATATTTTTTTATAAATTGTACAAATTTGAGATAAACGGTAAAATACAGGTTAATTCATTGGCTATACAGCACTACAATAAGTTTTTATGTCTAAATATATGTTAAATTGAATGTATGATTTTTTTTAATGTTGGTGAAAATTTTAAAAAATTATCATCTAGAAATCTCGAGCAATCAAGGCAAATTTATTTATTTCGCGTGCTCGCTCCGGTGGTTACATTTCTTAATAATTAGTTGGGTACCTTTTCAGAAGAAAAAAATCGTGACCAAAACAAACCCCTAAGCAAATAATAATATAATAATGCAAAACAAACAAAACGGGTTCACGAAAGATGCTGAACCAACATATAATACCAACGTAATAATATATCTCGAAAAATTCCGGAATCAGAGAAATTCCAGAGCAATAATGAAAACACAACATTCAACACCGAACAACATCCTTATAAATTGCTTTATATCAGAGAAACGAGATTATTACAACTCGTTTACCTCATTAAATCGTTGAAATTTCCCCAAGTTTTCCTGCCGACGAATGAATGATTATACCAAATAACGTTAAGATTTCCTCCGAACTCAATATTCGCACAATCTGTTTACTTAAATGAGGTTCTCCAAATTAACTGTATTTTAAATTAATAACCAGAAATCAGTTTTTTTTTATATATTATTTTAACTCAACAAGGTTGTTATATTCTACTAGAGCAGACCCATAAAACATCACGGGATAATATGATTACAATTTTAAACAGGCAATTAAGTCATTCCCGACTTTAATGAAATGAAATTTTTGTCTCCGGTGATATTTTTGATGTTTATTTTACGAACATAAAAAATCTGTAGGTATTGGACGGAGGGTTATTGGGGCGAAGGGTTGGACGGTTACTCGGCTGAGTGACCAATGACGGACACGTGGAAGATTTTTTTTGTTCGATTTTGAAAATAAGACATCACAACAGTCAACGGAGACCAAAATTTTGATTGCATTTTTTACTCTTAACAATGTCATGAATCACTGTTCAAAAAGTCAAGTGCGTGCCTAAACACCCTGTATTGTAGGCAGTTAGGCATCATGAATTAGTAGGTTAGATGAAGATTATTTAAAACCTAGCTATTATTTTTTTAAATAACAAAAATTTAAATAAATAAGGTCGGGGATCGAATCCCGGCGTGGGCAAATAAGTTTCATTTGATTAATTTGTGTTATTTCACAATTAATTTATTTAAAATAATAAATAGCATATTTGCGACATGTTCCAGAGTGAAAGATACTCTCAGTATCGCCCTGGAGTAAGATCATCAATCAGAATTCAAAACGTTGCTTGAAATGGCTTTAGCCGTGTTTGGGGACCAGATCTGAATAGCCAGGTGGTACTTCCCCACCTTCCTCTTTCCCATCTCCTTCCCCTCCCCACTTACCGTCAGCCTCACAACATACCCCAATTGGGGATGCCACAGTCTCACTGGCTCCAGATGGGAGCAGCTGAGACTCTTGTGAGGTATTAAAATAAAAAATAAAAATAATAATAAAAAACTACTTTATCAACCGTGTTGATTTTTTTAATAAAATCGGAAGGATTTTCTAAAAGTCGATTTGGCGAGTAGAACACATAAAATATCGTAAATAAAATATAATTTTTTTTTAAATTCTATTCCAATTCCAATGCCAATCCAAAATTCAATGCCTTCGTTTGATATTTCTACTTGTATCGTTTCTATTCCCTTCTATGATCCTTTGAAGCTTAATCGCTCTTACATACAAGCAAGTACGCGATACAAAAGAACCAAAATTAAATATTAGTAAGTACATACATAATAAAGAGGACCAAAATTAAATATTAGTAAATACATCTATGGATACTATCAAAGAATAACACGAACAAACAACTACCCTTAAATATATATTACAAAGATTACCTATCCTTAAATACATTTTAAATTGTCCTAACATTTTTCAGCGGTCTAAAGTGGAGAAAAATCAAAAGTTTCCCAAATCGTTGTAATAAATAGCCAAGATGCCTGAAATCCTGCTGGATAAGTGGGTGATTGTTCACTCCCGCCTTGAATGTTTTTTAAGCTCTATTGCATAAACTACCGTTCAGAGACAAGTTACCTTATGATGGTTAACAAGTTTGAAAACTTCGACTGGCTTCCATATCCAAAGTTCGCATAACTAAGTGTAACGCTTCAAGTTTCGGGAGTGGCAGAGGCGATACCAAACAATGATTTTGCCGTCGCTTTTCACCGTCAGTTGGTTGACCTATGCGCTACTGAGTTCCTGATACCTTAATTTGCTTTTGCAATATTATTGTGCGAGCTTAATGGCTCATTTATTACTACTATTAAGTTTTTTAGGTCACCTCAGTAGAAAAAACACTCCGGTTAATAATTCGAAATTTACTTTCAATAAAACATTTGCATGATGACTTAAACTTTTTAAATTCCACCCTAGCTGTAGACCGACTCAGTTCCAGTTCTTAGGTTTGAAGGCACTGCTTGATTTATGGAATCATATTGTATTTATTATTAATTATTTATATATTACGGGTTTAACCCTAGAAGCCCAATCTAGGTCATTTTTACCTATACGCAAACAAGTATCTCCTTTCTCTTTCGCAAACTTCTTTCGATCGCCTTGATTTATCGAACCAATTTAGTACCCGCCAGGAGCCCACAGGAGCCGGTGGTGTTGCCTTGTTAAGTCCCTTCATATTGGAGTTATCGTACTGTTGTAGGTCAATTTGATCTATGTTTAGGTTTTTTGTAATTTTTAAATGTTTGTGAAAGTGTTCATAAAGAAAAAAAATATTATTTAAAACTGTTTAATTGTTACAAAACATTTATTAGTTAGTAGAAAAAATAAGATTTTTTTTTTGGGTTGTTCAAATATTTTTAGTTTAAAAGAAGCAAACCGAAAGTATGTCATTTTGTACCAAATGTTTGTATTAATTAGTAATAGTTGTTTTTTTCAAAGTCTAATAAATAAACATTTTTCTAATAATGCATTTTTTTAATTTCCTAAATAGTTAAAACGAATAAATAATGATTAAAAATAATAACACCGAATAAACTATGATACAAGTGTAGTTATTCATGTAAGTAAATTTAACCTACAATTAGGCTTTTCAGATAGCAGAGACTAAGCGAGAACTGTTTTATCATGTTGCAAGTATTAAACAGAAATGATAGCAGGGTTTAGTCAAGTTCCAAACCTAATGTCTTTGAGTTTTTACCCTACCGAGGGCGATGATAGTTATTTTTCAGCATATTGCCTTTTTAACCAATTACCTTCAACAATAACATAATAATTCTAAAAGTCGGGATTTATTTCAGTGCAGAAATACTGGGACCAACTACCATACTACGAAATATATTCTAAGTTCATTTTAGTTGCTTCATTGGATTTATTTTTCTAAATGAATAAGTATTTGGGGGGCGGGAATGCCATAGGTCATCCCATGTGGTTTAGCAGGGGTGCCCGGGTTCATGGGGTGAGGTTTGTCTAGACCAGGACACACTGAACCCCTGATTCCAACCCACCACTTAAACCGTTTTCCTTACCAGAACTCTCCTCCCCTTCTTTTCCTTAAAAAAACCCTCCACACTGCATTCCCAAAGATGACATAGGCCCTGAGGGAAATTATTTTCCTCAGGGCCTCCTGTGTGGAGCTTTTGTAAAAAAAAATATATAATTTCTTTTCCCGTCTTTATATATGTATATTCAAATAGTCATCATATACCTACGAGTATTTATAAATCTTTACCTCTCATTGTGTTCTTTTTTTATATGTATACCTCACAAGAGTCCCAACTTCTCCCGTCTGGAGCCAGTGACACTATGGCATCTCCAATCGTGGTATGTTATGAGGCTGAGGTTAGTGGGGATGGGAAGGAGATGGGGAAGAGGAAGTACCTGGCTATTCAGATCTAGTCACCAAACACGGCTAAAGCCATTTCAAGTAACGTTTCAATTCTGAATGGTGGTCTTACACCAGGGCGATACTGAGAGTATCTTCCACTCTGGAACGTGCCGCAAATATACTATATATTATTTCAAATGAATAGATTATTTTGAAATAACACAAATTAATCAAATAAAATTAATTTGCCACGCCGGGTTTGGATCCCGCGACCTCCGGATTGCGAGTCATGAGACTTACCGCTGGACTACGCCGGCCGTCATTACTGTCCGTCTTTTTACTATATTTACACTCCTCCGTACTTGATAACACTTTTTTGATTGGTTTAGAACTATTCATGAAAAATCGAACAAATCAATGCAGGAAATTTTTTTATGTTGCTCGCGTAATAAATAATCAATTTTTTTTTTGACATTTTCTTTTGTTCTTATTAAATGACCAAAAAAGTATTTCCTTAACATTCATTGAGTGCATCAAACCTTAAATCGAATCCGATTGCTTCCGATACCTGCATAGTATCGAACAGAACCACCGTGAAACCGCTTTTGTCTCTTCTCACTCGGCCAGACGTCTAACCCCGACAAGCCGACATGTCTGTCCGCTTTCAAAGATGATTCTATACGATAGCGCATGAATAATTGCTTCCCTTTAGGGATCACCCGACGCTATTCAGGTGTCTCGGCGGCCACAGTCCGGTGACGGTGGCTTCACCAGTGACCACTCAATTTCTATGACAATCGGAAACACGTGGTTCTATTGCGTGGACTAAGCTGAATTAACGCAAGATAAATGAGAAGTACGTCCTTTATTCGTTATAGACAAGAAAAAATTAAGTGAAACTTCTTTAGCACGTTTATTAAACGTTATTCCACAAACCTTTTTTTTTACTCTTCGTACCTTACTCTTCGTACCTTACAGAAAGCAAGATGCTCTTGTAACATAAATGTACACATGTCATTGATGTACTCGAGCTTAAAAAGCAAAAAAAAACGATAAAAATAAATAAAACCATTTACGTAATATATCATTGAAGAAGAAGAAAACAATAATAATCTAAGCGAAAATATGAAAGAGAACAAGACATAGAAAAATAGAAAAAGACAATGGTCGCAACTGGGACTCGAACTCAGATCTCTCGTCTAACCGGGACGTGCGCGTTAACCAACTTCACTATTGCCACCTTCCGTCAAACCGTCATATTTGTCAATATCATATTTCAAATTTTAGAATTAACAATATTATCTTTAACTAATTATTTTTTCAAATAATATGGAAAAAAAATTCCATACAGTTTTGTTGGATATTCCGGGCAAGGGCTCAAATCTAAACAAAACATGAAACAGTTCTTTGCAAATAGCACTATACTAATTGGAAAGCCAACTATTTTCAAGCACTACTGTGCTTTCTTTAGAGCTCAAATTAAAACTTAATATTTATTACACAAAACAAATGTTTTCAATAGTCCAATTAATATACTACGTAGATTATAATGCACCAACTATGAAAGATTACAAGACTTGAAAATAAATACCTACAAAAACCTGCGAACTCAGCAACATTTGTGGTTGCGCAAATCAATTCGTTCGCAGGCGGGTGCGGTGTGATTCTAAAACAACAATCACTGGAAAACTACTCAAAGGAAAAGGAAAAGGATAGGTATTGCCAAAACTCACCGAGTTCACTCGACATTTGCCGCTGGTTCTGTGGTCCTTTTAATTCTCCCTTGTCTTTATAATAGTTCACTTGTACACATATATACGTAAACACGGTTACTTCTGCAGCCGCGGCGGTGTGGTCAATAAGTTCGCAAATTAAACTTATGGCGTTTCAATTAAAGTAAGATGCACAAATTTTCTCCGAACTCGAGACAGGTGCGTTTTCAACAAGTCAAATAAAAAACAAGTGAATGCGGAAATCGAACGTTTTATTTAGTTTTGTCTTGGCGTGGGATGGGTAGGTACTTGGATAAAGGAACTGGGCAGGTACTTGGGTAAAGCAGTTTTCCAGTAGGTACTAAATCAAACAAAAAGAACATTGATTGGCGCAAACAATTTGTAACATTTAACAATGTGTAAAATCATTCTCCTGAAAAAAGAATCTACTTTGTGCCTAATCACTGTTGTAGATTAATCTTTGCTAAGAATAATTTTACACATTAATGCAAAAAAAATTTAGATAAATTTAAACTTTTTTCACCGTTTTCATTGAGCAAAATTTAAATAAAATTGATAATTACTTTATAAAAAATTCAAGCATTAACTCCTAAAAAGGGATTTTTTTCATTTGAAATGTATGAAGGAGGAAATAACGTTTTATATTAGTAATTTTATGACTATAATTATATGTGACAGTTTCCATTACGCTGCCCTAGTTCTTTTATGTTCAATAGACCATTTTAGTTTTTGTTCAATCTCCACTTTAAAATTAAAAATAGATTATAAAAAAGTATAGTTAATCACTTAAATAAGAATTATTTAAATTAAGGAGACCTTTACGAAAATAGCTTTATCTTAAACATCTTTCATAATGTTTCATTGAAATAATGAAAGAAAACCTTCTCTTCCTGTAAAATTTTCTAATGGTCTATTGAACATACAAGAACTGAGACGACGATTAGTTAATTTTTTTTTCATTATTGTAAAATTTTTCACAAAATAAATAAAATCACTAAATCTTGACTCCGTTTGTCAAGCGATTTGCAATACGCCTATTACGGGGCACAGTAGGCGATACGTGGCACACTAAGAAACCAATTTTTTGACCTGTGGCTTCCTTTTAAAATCTTATCGTAATTCTTGGGTACCCCTGAATCCTACCCACTCTAATCTAACCTCTCACTCACGCGGTTGATAAAGAAAATCGGTTCTTTTTCCATGGAGCATAAATGTTTTTTTTAATTGATTCAACTAAGGGACTGATTAGGCAAGAAGAAGAGATTAGACAGTTTGTTTGTAATTATGAAGTGCGCCGGTGTTTTTCTTTTCTACATACTAATTGCTATGCACGAGAACAACAACATTCGTAATATAAGGTTAATAAAATTGTACCTAACGGCACTTGAAATCGTTATCAATAATAATAATTATCTGGAAAACGGAATATTCTGTGCAATTTAGTCAAAAGAGGTTGTAAAACCTAACATATGCTCACTAAAATCGGGAAAGCATCATGCAACAGCTATTGTTCCATTGTAACAATTTGCTATACAAATGCATTTCCAATTGCCATTACGTATACCTATCTTGAATGTAGATTCATTCGGTTTTGGTTTGGTTTCATTGGGCAGCTGAACGTAAATTGATGAAATTCAGGAGAAGTTTGTGATAGCCAACATTGTTGAAGTTGCTTGAGATAAGAAAACTAACGAAATTTGGGATTTTCAGAACTTAAAGTAGAATTTTGAACGAGAACCGATTCAATGACTTACAAGTTAACTCTCAGGTCACGCTCTAACCGCTGGCGCTGAAGCGAATGCCTTCTCGCTGCATCGTTATAAAGAGTTTTGCAACTCATGGCGGTTGTTGCATAGCAGTGAGATCTCCTGGCCGTTCAGCATTTCAGTTACCTTTATTGGATTTCAATTTTGAACCATGGTTACAATAACTTTCCTGTGACAAATATTCTTTTCAGCATATTACAGCAGAAATTTAGAGAAGTTTAAACATTTATTGATATAATTTGGTGATATAGTAATATTGGTCGCACAAATGATCCAAGTGGTAGTGAAACTACGACATTGGGAAATAGGTTAAGGTTAAAATAAATGGGAATTGGGAAGTAGAAGAGGTAGATTGTGAAACACCTGTTTTTTTTAAATCTAGTAGATCAAAAACAATCCATCACCAATGAAAGAAAAGGAACATATTATGTTAAAATGAACTATAATAGTGAGAAACGATAATTGATTTTTATGGTAGAAAAGATTTAAATGGTAGAAAAGTTTAGTGAAACGAAAAGATGTACAGAAGGCAGGGTATTTACTTTTTAAATATAATATTATACCGTAAAAGAAATTGCGGTTGATTAGATTTTCCTTCACACCACCAATCTGCTAAGCAAGGGGGTTGTTTTTAACAGATTGATTATTGGCGGGAAACACAGTTAAGGCGTGAAAATTAGTAGGAAAACTGGGGTCACGAAAAGGTTGTGGAAGTGGTGTTATAATTTTTGTTTCAGAATCCAAAACAGGAAGGAAAGACACGCAAGAACTTGTAGCGGAATTCGTGGATTTATAAATGTAATAAAAAGAAATGTGCGTAGCTAACACGCGAAAATACAATAAAAAAACACATTAAAATATGATTACTTATGTTTGGGATGAGTCTTTGTTAGTCCCTTTTTCAGGGAAAATGGGAATCGGACAAGATGCACAATGCAAAAAGCACGACCGAGCATTAAATAACATAAGTTTGGTGTTAAGCCATAATTTTAGCCTGGTCATTGGTTACATTCCCCCCTTATGAGAATCTGTCCAATTATCTGAAAAATAATGTAGTAGACTGTAGTAATATTTTTTATATGAACTTTACACAGGAGGCCCTGAAGAAAATTATTTCCCTCGGAGCCTCTATCTTTTTCGGGGATGCTGTGTAAAGGATATTTTTAAAGAAAGGAAGAGGATTTCTGGGAAATAAAAAGGTACGAGAGGCACTAGAGGTAGGAATCTGGGGCATTCAGGTGTCATGGACGTATGTATCTACGAGTATCTCTCCCGCTGCAATGCAAGGTCGAGAAAATCCGGCCGTTGAGATCCCGTATCAAGACCTGAATAAGTCTCCCCAAACCCGGGCACCGCTGCTAAGTCACCTAACGTAGCGAACCATTAGGGGTGACCTGGGGCAAAGGTGTTGGTTATCCAATAAATGAATCCCGGAGGCGGTACCAATCACCTATCAAATTAGAAAATAATTAGGTAGATGGTAAAAGTTTTAAAATAAATTTGCAAAAAAATTTCTAACGTGTTTTTAATTGATCCGAACGACCTGCTTTGTAATAAAATTGTAAAAAAAATTAAGAGCAAGTCTTATTATAAAATTTTGTCTCCTTAATAATTCATGTAAAGATACTTTTATTAAAATATGAAATTATAAATTTAATGTATATTTTATTAGTGAGTGAGAAAAATGGTGCATTTTTAATATGCAAGTTTGTGATAATTCACAAAGTGCACTTTACTCTAATGGCTTAACCTGTAAAAACTTCGCTTTATATCATTAATTCAGAGGCACTCTTTCTACGTGAACTTACTCCACAGTTATCTTTAAATATGTAATATACTACCAAACTTGCAGCTATATTATATAAGTAAACAACGCAACGCACATAAGTGTGGAACTTATGTAAAAAATAGGCAATAAAATACTAATATATGAGGATTTATTAGAAAATATTTCCATTTTTGCAAAAGTTTCTGCGAAAAAAATAAGACGGTAGAACACTGAAAAAAATTTTCAGTTCAAAATAATATGACTAATTTCATTGTATTTTTATTCACACAAAGTTTAGCAAAAATAAATTAAGATACTGAAGACATTTTAAATTTATTTTTATGTTAAATACATTTAAAATGCGCTAGTTTTGATTTGTTACCAAAACGAAATTTTTGTTTTTGTTAGTAAATATGGCCTTGTTGACGACACACCGGCGAGCATCGTTGACACCCGTCTTACTAGCTAAAACGTTTTCTTGTCATAATGACGTTTTAGCCAGTTGGAATCGTTTATTGAATGTGCAGTTTTAGATTAATTATTATTATTAAAATCGGTAATTACGACTGAAAATATTGAAATAACACGTTTTAGGAAGATGAACAAAAACAGAAAAATCTACTTTTAATCTTCCGCATATTTCATAGTTTGTGAAAATATCACATTACCGAAAAATACTTTTTTACTTGAAATAACTATAGACTTGTTTTGTGACCAGATCTTAATAGTTTGGGATTTCCCCAACTTTTTCTTAGATACTTATCTTGTTTTTCTCCACACTGTGAGGCTGAAGGAAGTAGGGAGAGGAAGGAGATGAGGATAAGAAAGGTGACGAAGTATCTAGCTATTCAGATATAGTCACTAAACACGGTTAAGTCATTTCGAGCAACGTTCAATTATGAATAGTTATCTTACACCGGAGCGATACTCGTAGTATCTTCCACTCCGGAACGTGTTGCAAATATACTATTTATTATTTTTATAATTAAAATTAAAATTAGCCTTAATTGCTGTTAAACTTATAAAACATTCTTCTAATTTATTTACAATATTATTCTAAATTATCAGCGTTCGATTCATTATTTTTAGAAACAGTATGTCTTTCGACATAGGCCTCCTCTAAAGATTTCCATTTTTCTCTATGTAATTTTTTATAATATATAATATTAAATTAATCAAATTTGCCCACGCCGAGATTTGAACCCGTAACCTCCGATTTACTTGTCAAAACCCTTACCTTTCGACTACAGAGGCCGTATCTATTATGCGGTATCACTTAAAAATTAAACAAAGAAAAGCTTATTAATTACTAAAATCGAGCTTTCGTAAGAAAAAGCACAGAAACGCTACACCGGCGTGTTAATACATGCAATTATTGAAAATTGCCTAATAATTTGTTAGGGATAGTTCAATTTGGCCTCTGCGGTGCGCGCTAACAAAATTTATGACGGAGGTTTTAGTTTCCAGCGTACAACTGTTGGCATTTATTGCTTCCCACTTCCGTAATGAGTTAATAATCAAGCTCTCGAATCTGTGCTCTACACGTTTTAGGTTGGAATTTCTACGCACGTGCGGGGCCGACTCATTAATCTAATTTCATTCTGAATTATGTACATTTGTTACTTTTAAATTTATCGTGGCTATTTCATGGATATGTCAGCAATCTGGGTCGTACTCAGAAATTAAAAAAAATTATTAAATGTTCTCATGCAGCTAACACTGTGTGGTTGTACATAATTATAATCAAGTACTTAGTTTTGAATTTTTTTTTAATATGAATACCGCACAAGAGCCCCAACTGCTACCGACTCAGTAAGGCCATAGCATCCCCAATTGGGGTATGTTGTGAGGCTGAAAGTAGTGGAAGGGAAGGAGATGGGGAAGAGGAAGTTGGGGAAGTACCTGGCTATTCAGATTTGGTCACCAAACACGGCTAAAGCCATTTCAAGCAACATTTCAATTCTGAATTGTGGTCTTATACCAGGGTGGTACTGAGAGTTTCTTCCATACTCTGGAATGTGCCTCAAATATACTCTGTATTATTATTTCAAATGAATTAATTGTGAAATAACACAAATTAATCAAATAAAATTTATTTGCCGCACCGGGATTCGATCCCGTGACCATTGGATTGTTGGCGTGGTCTAGCCGTAAGGCCGACAATACCGCTTTATTGAAAATATGTATATACTAGTATATATATATAAATCAAAAAAAGCTCAGGGGTATATGAGTTCGGAAATGTATATGTATTGCTTAATTAAGAATATGATAACCTTCTTTAAAAAATACCTTATTTCCGTCCTCGTGAAAGTTTCTGAATTATTACAACCAAATGACAATACATGCGAAAAGTTTTTTTATTAATCGTTACAAAATCTCTTACAAAACTGTCCAAATATCACAATTTGATAATGACATTTGCAAACCATCGATTGTTAATTCGAAATTCAATTTTCGAAACTCATTCAATTAATGAAATTATAATAATTTGAATCCAATCAACAATAATAGATTTTTAAATAGGTACCCATGTTAAGTACCAAAATTGATTGATTGTTCTCATAATATACAAAAATGAATATATGTAATTTACAAAAAATGAGAATTCGAATAAAGACCTCCCTAAGCCCCTTCCTCTTGATCCGACCCGCCACCCAGCAGGTTGGCAGGCGCATCCGCCGCCAAGACCTGGACAAACCTCACCCCATGAACTCAGGCACCTCGGCTAGGTCACCAAACGTAGCGAACCACTTGGGGTGACCTATAGCCAAAGTGTTTGTTATCCAATAAATGGTTCCCGGAGCGGCGATACCCATACCCGTCGGGATATTTATAAATAACAAAGAAAAGCGAGAGAAAACATCAACTTTGGTGGGGGTGAGCGGGAGGGAGGTAAGAGAGTGAGGGTAAAAGTAGTTGTTGCAAAGATGGAGCCGTATTAGTTTGATAATTATTAATCTCAATTTCCGATCGAAACAATATCAATTTAAATCATTTTACTCGTGATGAAATTGAACTATAAACCTTTCATCGAATTTGATCTGATTTATTTCCCCAAAATTATTAATTGAATAATTGTTTTGTTTTATTTTAAACACCCGATTGCTTTAACAAGCCGTGTAATAATCTTTTTCACACGTATTTGATATATTATAATGGAAAAAATTGTAAAAATGCACAAGAGTTAACAAAGTACGGGAAACACAAAACATAAACATGTAACATAAAAATCTTTAATCTGACAATATCAACAAAATCAACCATAAAATAAAAAAGGTATCTAAAAAATTGTTGAGATAATTTCTAAACTAGATAGAAATACTTCGCACATACCTAAAGACCTTTGAAATTTGCTTAGTTCAAATTATCGTGAAATAAATCCATATCGTTTAATTATTTGTTACCAATACTGTGTAAACCTTGTATTAGGGAATGCAAGCAATAGTTGAAATTAGTTAATCGTGTGTTTAATGTAAATGTCGGTCTTGTCGCTCATTTGCGTAGAGACGTGCAGATTGATTGAGTTCAGGAGTTCACAACAATCGAATTTAGAAATAAAAAATTTTAACAAATAGATATTTTTTTTATAGAAAGCGAAGAGAGTTTACATATATTTCCCTCGAGCATTTAGGCCATAGGCCCATTATGCTATCTCCTATTTTATCTCAATCCTTTAACAGGAACCCGGTCCCCTTTATAAATTTCACCAGGGTTGACATTAGAAATGTGGCTCTATCTTCTGGTTCCATAAACTGTCTTCCCAGGTACCTGAACCTTTTCTCATTAGAGCGGGACATTGGCACTGTAGATGAATTGGAGTCTCTTCATCCTCTTCACATTTCCTGCATCCATTGGTATTTTCCACTCCCAACAACTGCATGTGTCTCCTGAGACGGCAGTGTCCCGTTAGTAGACCTACCAGTACCTTCAGTGAGTTTCTGTCCAAATCGAATATTTGCCACGTTCGTTTAGAGTCTGGTCCGTTTATAAGTTTGCTTTGCTTGCCTCATTCCGGATGCCCTCTTAAATTTTTTCCAGTGCTCGGATTTTACCTACATTTCAACATGTAATAATCAAAAGATAAGAGATCGTTTGTCACCTGTTTTCTAAAGCTGGAATATTAAAAAATATTCATACCATGTAATAATACACCAGTGTAACCATGTAATATCCATTAACGACAACGCATTTAAGTGTCCGAAAGGGATATTAAGTTTAAAATTTACGAAGAAATTTATTGATTCACCCATTTACTACATCTTGTTCTTTTCAATATCCCCTCCCATAGACTTAGAAAAAATATACTGCCCATCGTCAATCACTCAACTAATTTACTAAGAATCCTATCTATTATAGTCCAGATTGTGTAGACTTGCCAACGCAAGAAATGACCTTTATATTTTTGGCATAAGTCTAAAATTGATTCACTAAGGCAGTATACAATTATAATTGGTGTGACTTCAAACGAATTATGCTTTTTTATTTATTTTTAAATAAATTTAAAAATGTAATTATTAAGTTCTGCGAGTATTTTTGTTATTATTTTGTGACAGCTGTTTCGTCTTATAAGGCCATTTTCAAACTGTGGTTAAACCACCATGAGCGACTTATTTATAAGATTCTAAAGTAGAAAAAAAATTATGGCGTCTAAATTGATACATTTTTTTTACATTAACTCCACACAGGAGGCCCCGAGGGAAATTATTTTCCTCTCATCTAGGATGCTGTGTGGAGGGTCTTTTTGAGGAGAGGAAGGAATGAACATTGGTCTTGAAGAGACCCACGTTGTAGGAGGGAGGAAACACAGAAGCCGGCAAATCGTTCCACAGCCGAGCTGTTGAACTCAAGAACGAGTCGAAGAAACGACCCGTTCTCACGTGACAAAAGTCAACCGTGTACATATGCTGGGCGCGCGATTGGCACGTCTCACATTACTGGTTAAACCAACTTGAGAAGGTAGTTATTCTTTTTATGTGGGGTACTTCGAAATCTGTTTTCCCCGCACTGAATGTTAATGTTTTCGTAATTTTTTTAATAATGGCGTTACTGCTATGACTTTTTTAAGTCATGTGGAATAAATAATTTTCGTTACTTAATTAATTAACGTTACATTTGAACCATTCGTTCGTTAATTGATTTCTATTTGAGAAAATTAAATCTTAGACCCTATCAGAGAAGAAACAGCAATCACAAAAACATAAACTAAAATACTTGTAGAACTTAATAATAATTAATTTAATTTAAATTATTTTTTTTTTATTAAATGAAGTTGTACAAATTATATACGGAAACAATTAATAACCCATATACCATCCTTTACTCATAATAAACACTTTTCTTCTAATTTCAGGTTATTTATTTTGTCAATTGGACGCAAGTCCGTTAACAAACAAAATAAGTAAATAAATACAGTGAAACACGACTGCATTAATCACACAATGTTCGCACACAACATTCCCAAACAAAGATACGAGTAGAGCATGTGAAACTCCCTCGTCCCTACCTGTGAATTAAGTGCAATTCCCAGTTGCTCTTGATTGCAGCACGCTAAATGATTCCCCTAATTTGTCAGAAACATTGGGTTCCGCCAACTTGTCTGTTTTCCCCAAAGTTCTGATCAGGTCTCTCGGGCTAGAGGAATAAATACCTCTGCTATGCAAAGTATGCCGCTGCGCAGACGAAATAACTGCAGATGATTACAGCATAATGTAACATGTTATTTTAGTCACCAAATACGTATATTGTATATTGTTAGAATACGTATATTGTTAATGTTTGGAAGGGTAATTATTTGGAAAGTAGCTTATATTGTACCAATGCAAATATTGTAATCAACTGTAACTTGAAACTTTTAACCACTCTGGTTTAGACAATGTTAGTCACAAATGTGTCCGATTAGAAATTTATTCTAAAATGTTATATTTTTATTTTATTTATTTATATATATAGAAACAGACATTAATGGTTAATTGGTTACAATGATGAGATAATTTACATATATTAAATAATATTTCATGGTGGGTACCTACGATATTTTTCTTTGGAGTGTATTATTTACGATACGTATATTTAGTAATTACCGGGTGATGTGGGTAGTGTGTAGGTGTGTGTTTGTGTGTGTGTGTATGTGTGAGTATGTTCGTAGGCGTGAGAGGTGGTGTCGGAGAGAGGATTTACATGTATAATATAATGTTGAACTCTTAAATAAATATTAAGAGATAGCTTAGCTTTCTTAAACTGTTTATATCATATATCTGAGAATAATAGAACATAAGATAGAACTGGTTTTACACGGGCATGAAGACAGATATAGCACAACGTGACTCAACGTCCTTTGACGTTTCGTGACAAATACAACATGAGTGATGAACAATTTTAACTACTCTCTATCATTTTTATGTCGATTTAAGCATACTTTTTTTGTTGTTGTTGATCAATTGAATAATGTGGAATTAGCGATATTTTAAGAAATTAAATGAATATCGATGGCGTTTCAAAGTTTCAATAATTGAAAACCAAGAAATTCAGACAGAAAATTCGTGCTAAATTTATAACACTAAATATCAGTGTTGGAGGGTTTTTGACGCGTCTAATGGATTTCTTTTTCAAATTATTTGCGGATATTTAACTAACAACGAAAATAAAATTGCCGGTTACGCCCATACTAATATACACCTTTAATTGAAGAAAAGTCTTAGTATTTTCAAGGCCAAAAGTTACGCGGATCCAGCTGGCCTGATAGTCCCAATAATTCAGTTTTTGTTTATGGAAAAATACTCACTGAGCTCCGGAAAGCAGCAGGAAAATTTTCTCCCTATTTTTATCGCCTGCACCCCTAGTTCCAGAAAAATATCGTCGAAAGAAAGCGATTCTGTTGTAAGCGTCACAATCCACGAACAAACTTCTCCAAAATTATTACAAAGAATTGTTCGCGTCGTAATAACGTTACAGAAGAACGAATAGGTTGAATATTGTAGTTTCTGTCTTGTGGTTTTACACATACCCTGAAACCTCTAGTTGAAAAATAAAATTTTTACATTATTTATTTTATCATCTTACATTTAGCTAAAAGTAGCGTTAGAAATTTTTTCGAACTAAAAAAAAACTTAGGGCTATTTTGTAATTATTGCATCATTCATCTACTTATGCATTGGCTCTATAATATATATATGTGTGTGTGTGTGTGTATGTACATGTATGTACGTGTACACATGTATGCATATACATATATTTATGCCTTAAAATGTATAAACGTAAATGTGTATGTACCAAATGTATTAATTGATATTTGATTTTGATCCTCCTTGTTTAAGGTATTTGTATTTTAATATATCATTACTTACTGTAACTTATCGTTACACAAAGAATGTTGAGATGAATACTCACATACAATTAGAATCATCATTATAACCATAATGAAAATTTTTATTACTGTAATAATTACAGGACGTATTCTATAGGCTAGCAAATAAATAAATAAAACATTTTCCTCCTCAAATTTTTTTTTAGTTCTTAAAAAGTGCTGTAACATCTCGTGTTGGCGTTTTCGTTATTCAAAACATTTGTTAAGAAGAATATAAACGCTAGAAATATTTCGATTCTCATGCCTGCAAAATTTAAAATTGCGCGTTGTATTTGCACGAGGCAAGTAAGCGAAAAAACGGTTTTTATTTATTTAGTGCATAATTTTATTAGAATGAAAAAAAGTTAGAACATACAAAACCTCAAAAATTGTCTTAGCCATAAAGGGGTTTTTTTTAATTTGTTTCTTATATTACTTCATAGTTAAGTCATGAAAAAAAATTTTTTTTTAGTGGTTAACGCTTATTGTAGCTTTTGCTTGTTGTATAAATAATAATTTTATTGTAATTCCAATACAAAGAAAAGCTAGTAAAAGCTTTAATTTATCCGTAGCATATTTTTTGATGTTCGTAATATAAACCGATTCATCGCTAAGATGAATCTAAGTAGTATCTAAATAGGATTTCACGTATAGCTTTATCTTAAGGTTTATAAATATTTAAAACACATAATGGTAAGGCTTACAGAATTGCGAATGTAAAGGGCTAACTTAATAGGTAGACTTGTCAAGCGTGGGAGTCAAAAGAATGCACGTGCACGTTATTGAATGCGGCGCCATCCATAGCGATTGGACAGAAATCAATTCTTATTATCTGATCCTCGGATGAAATAGATCCATTCGAAACGGAACGTGGTGCAGTTGATCGAAGAAGGGCTTCATTTTGAACATAAATAACAAATGCACTACAAAGCCGGAACCTATTTTAAAAAACAGCAGATATTTTAATCTGATAAAAAATATATATAAAAAATTGGTTTAGTGGGTTACGTTAGGTTAGGGTTATCGGCTAATTTAAAAAAAAAAATCATATTTTTTAATGACTTTTTAAGGAGGTGTTGAGTTGACTTTATTATCACTTGGCATAGAACCTTTAATCGGTGACCGGACAACTCGGAATGAAACCAACTCAGAACCATTTCAGACAAGTCATTTAGAGTGATAAAAAATTGGTTTAATGGGTTACGTTAGGTTAGGGTTATCGGCTAATTTAAATTTTTTTTTTCGTAGCTTTTAATGACTTTTCAAGTAGGTGTTGAGTTGACTTTATTATCAGTTGGCATAGAACCAAGGTTTAAATTCCCATTTAACGCTAGCCTCCTATTTTGATTTATTAACGAAAAAAACATCGCCAAAAAGGGTATTTTATTTTATTTTACGAAGCTCAGGCACAAATACTTATTTGTTTTGAGATAATTTTTCACATGATACAATAATAAAAACATTACCCAAAAAGGGGTTCGGAAGTAAGAGATTATGAACTTGATTAGTAGTTTTTATAGGCTTGATATTTTATTTTGTCTGTGTTTATAAAAATCCTAATAAATTTTTTTTATTTATTTTGAGGGTGTTATGTTGTGTTTCACTTCTTGCTTTTTTACCCAACGTTTTGGACTACATCATCAGGGCAGATGTGTTATCTGCCCTGATCTGAGCCTGATCTTCTCTGTTCTATCTTGATCTACCTTGATCTACCCTGATCTACTCTGATCTACCCTGATCTACTCTGATCTACCCTTATCTACCCCGATCCACCCCGATCCACCCTGATCTACCCTCATCTACCCTGATCTACCCTAATCTACCCTTATCTACCCTGATCTACCCTGATCTACCCTGATCTACCCTGATCTACCCTCATCTACCCCGATCCACCCCGATTCACCCTGATCTACCCTGATCTACCCTGATCTACCCTGATCTACCCTGATCTACCCTGATCTACCCTGATCTACCCTGATCTACCCTGATCTACCCTGATCTACCCTGATCTACCCTGATCTACCCTGATCTACCCTGATCTACCCTGATCTACCCTGATCTGACACATCTGCCATGATGATGGGCGGCTGTAACGCTGTCCGAAACGTTAACTAAAAAAGAAAAATGCAAAACACGGCATAACACCCCAAAAATAAATAATGAAAATTATTTTGGCCGTAAAAACTAAATCTAAAACTAAAACTAAAATCATATTTCATTTATATTGATTATTTCGAAGGCAAATATTTGTACAACTCGCAGTATTCTAAGCGATCTACTTTTAAAACCAAAATCACGGGATTTTCATTTCGTAGTAGTGCATCACCTTAAATGAGTGTACTGGAAATGGGTTCAAAAGGTCAGGCCCTTTCAACGCTCAGTTACATTTCTACATTTCGACAATCCAAGACAGTCTAATGCATATCCACGGTGCAGCGGGTGCAAATGATGCTAATAGGCCAAATTGTGCAACAACAGGGGTAACCAACGGGGGTAACAACGGTAACATCGCGGCAACAGTTGGCTAATACACATTGATGGGAAGGCCAACTCATTTAAAGTCCCTGCCTGAAGTCGATATGATGTTTTGTCGAATTGCGCTTGGTTTTCATCGGCGATACGAAAGCAGAAAGGGATCAAGAGATCACGGACGTGTTGGCACAGTATTCAGAACCATCGTGTATTGTTTCATAATGCTTTCAAACAAACGAAGTATTTAATTCTGTAAGCCTAAACTTAGGGCGTTCATTGTTTAGGTACATCGTTCGATACAAGTTTTCATCTGTTCCCCGGTGCAAAATGCGATATTGATGCCTTCGTTTCTGGGTAATTTTTTACATAAAATTTAATCTTGAAACTACGGTAATCGGGATTGGTTGTCTACTGATCGTCAAAAACGCATTAGTATAAAAAAGCTCCACCTAGGAGGCCCTGATGAAAATAATTTCCCTCAGGGCCTATTCATGGGGTAAGGTTTGTCTAGGTCTTGGTGGTCATTACGTTCTCCCACCTTCTGCGTGGCGGGCCGGATCAGGGGAGATTTTTGATTGGATTGGCGGTGAAAGGCGATGTTCCGAGAGAGTCCTGCTGAAGATTTCCCTCAACAAGTCTCTCTCGGTCCTGTCCGCATGCAGGTGGACGGATGCAACCGCCACCAAGACCTGAACAAACCTCACCCCATGAACTCAGACACCCGCGGTAAGTCATCATCTTTTGAGGTGACCTATTGCAGAGGTGTTGGTTATCCAATAAATGATTCCCGGGGCGGCGGTACCCAAACCCACCTCCCGATTGGAAATTAAATCTATTATTATTATTCTTACCTCCCAAATTAAAATTACGTTAACTTTACAAAATAAAATTAAAACTCTTTCCCTACAGTTCGCATTTAAAATCATACTTGATGATTATGCCTACAACACGTAGGTACGCTTTTAACTTTCCTCGGTTCTTCGGGTCATTTTGACCCGAAAAAATAATAAAAGTCATAAAAAATCATAAAAGTTATTAATATATTTTATAACGACTTCATGAAAATTATTAATTATCAGTCACTTATTATCAGTATTGTCAAATTATGGATAAGTCTCTTATGTTAAGAAAATTTAAAAATTTCTATTGTTTCTCGGGTCATTATGACCCGAAACTGGAATTTAACTGATCATAAAAGTCGTAATTATTAATATAATTTAAAATAACTTCATGACAATTATTAATTATCCATTCACTTAATCTAATTCCGTATTGTAAAATTATGGATGTCTCTAAAACTAACATCATCACGCCGTTTCCCCGCAGGGGTAGGCAGAGAGGACGGACCGCCAAACAAATACTGAAATGCTTAAATACTTAAAATGAATGCTGTAGAAATGAGATAAGTCTCTAATGTTAGGAAAATTAAGTATTTTTTTTCATTCTTGGGTTCCTCGGGTCAATAATACCCGAGTAAGAAAAAGGTCCTCGGGTTAGAAATGTCCGTGTTTTGTTATTAAAAATGCTTTGTTACAACGATAAGATTTCTAAGAATATACTTGCACACTTATACTTACACTTAACTTGCGTTCTTATTTTTATTTATAAAATATGTACTACAAATAATTGAATTTAAAACCATTACTTCAAGCGTACACAGTATTTGAGAAACCGAGGACGGTTAAGCAAACTCTCTAGCGTTTGATGTTGACCTTTAAAAAATTTGTAAACAAAATTTCAAATTCGAATATTCCATCAAGGTGACTAATAAAACCTTTCTAAAAAAGTGTGTAAAAAGATCATTTTTGTGTCTGAAAAAAAATGTTACTTTCTTGCAAAAAAGTACCCAGTTGTTTCACTTAAAATAATGCTTCAAGGTTCTTCTTCTTTATGAATTTAAAAATTCATTTAGCTTGAGGGACAAGTCGCCCCAACAGATATTCTTCAACTCCCATTTTTTTATATCAATTTGTGAAATTTTCAGAAATAACAATAAAAATTTGCTAACCTTTACTAAATAACGTCACCTTCAGCTCTACGTGGATAGTGGGATCACTTACCTGAAAAGAGAGACAGTACTTCTTTATTACACGTCTAAACACTTGTCAAAGCAAAAATAAATTACATACAAAAGTTTGCCTGCCGTATACCGTCAAATTTATAAAAAGGTGTTTATGGATTTCTGGAGGACAATGTTCGTAATTCATAGTGTACGGTCCCTTGAGGTTCTCCGGAGGTCTGGAGTCGGTCGTAAATCGAGCTCCAATACTGACTTCTTTCGTCTTCCAAAACAAGGGTTCGACGCACAGTAATGTTGGAGGTTACACTCGAATAATGTGTTAAATTACTTAATTGCGTATAAATAATTTAGATAAACAAAGGGGAGATGATTTTAGATGCTGGTTGTAAGGTTTTTAGAAATGGAATGATTAAATTTTTGCAAGGAATTGATAACATTAGGCTTCATGACTTGAAACGTTTGCTCCTCGTGAAAGCGTAGGCAAAATTAAACAAATACATTTTTGTTGTAAAGCAAGGAAAGAAAGTTCATAATTGGGAAAATTAACTAAATTTTTAATTAATTATTGTATAATTTATAATTTGCTGTCAACATTCCCTAAAATAAATAAAATAATAAAATAACCTGTATTAGTCAACAAATTTTGACGACCTCAAAAAAATGGATTTTTAAAGCGAAGCTATTCTTTTGGTTTGAATTTTAAATTTTTCATGCAATCCAACTGTATATTGAGTAGAAATATGAATTTTCCATTTGAATGTTGACATTTTATAACCTGAATTCCAACCAATAACTCCATCCATGTAAACAAAATGGATGACAGCCTAAGCAAACACAATATTTCATTAAATGGGTATATAACGAGTATCATTTCACGTTGAAGTTTTCGGTTTTTGCTGTTTTAGGCTCTGTTCGTTTTTGCTGTTTTAGGTAGCATTCAGAAACAGACATTAATAAATCTATCAACACGAGAAGTTTTTAGCATGTACTTTATAAAATTATATCTAGAATAATGCGATTCTTTCCGTTTAAATTGGTTTTTGTAAAAGATGTCTATTATTTTATGGTTTCATACAACAACAAAAAATAATATAAGTACCATGATTAATTTGCTATATAATTTAATTGTACGCTTTATATTACCTACTGGTTTCAATTTTGTAGCAACGAATGAGTCATATTTTTTTCACGAACATTTGAAATACAGTTGTTTTTCCGATAATTTCCAAGCCATTTGACTTACACTCAGCGTTCGCCAGTATTTTGAGATGCTGTACGTATACATTATGGACTGAAATAAATAAAATGTTGATCAATAGCCAAAAACAAACAAAAAATTACCGTCTTTACCAATGCAAATAAAACAAATTAAATTACCGAACCGTTTTCTTCGAATTTACGCTCGTTATTTCAATAGTCTGATTTCCTTTTGATTTGTATTATTAAATATTTTTTTTATTAGAAAGAAACAAGAAAATGTATAGGAACATTCAGGGCGTTCGTAGAGGTGGACAAAGGGGCTGAAAGACTGGAGCGGGCTTGATGTTTACCATTCACTTATCGTAAAATATAGAGAAGAATAATATCGTTAAGTGGAGAAATAACGTTGAGTGAGGAAATATTGTTAAATGAAGAAAGATTTTTAGGTGAACGGATATTTTTAAGTGAGCGAACCTCTCTTTGTGTTCATGGAATATCTTACAATTTGGAAAATAACAACTTGGAAACAATAAGTATCAAAGTATAAATAAAGCATGCTTTAAATGTCAGTCAATGAAAAACAGTTCAATTTCAAACAAAGTGGGATTTTTAAAGGCAAGCAAGGGCAGGTAATTTGGAAAGCTCTAGATATATGAAATAAAAAGAATATTAAAGATACCTGATCTACCTCACTGTTGCGGTGCACATCAGCTGATTATTTCCGAGGGTGAAAATTGCCCTTATGAAAACCTCGTACAATTCTTTAATTTTTATTTCGTATACTATTCACATATTATAACACGACAGATTATATAACATTTAAAAATAATGTTTTATTCAAGGATGTGGGGAGGATAGTGCAATATTGCGCGTCCCATATAGTTATATATAGTTACACAGTTAATTTTCAGTAAAGAAATAGTTTTAATAAATTTCAGTAAAAATAAGTAGAACAGAAAAAAGTGGAAATGAAATAAAGTAAAAAAATAAAATAATAATTGTGTGTCGGGTAATACTAATCATGGCCTTGAGTGAGCCTGGGCTCAGCACTCACTCGGGAGTGGCGCTTGGAAGGCTGCGGTCACCACCGTGATGTTGGAAGCTATTATCGGCATCCTGGTGCCAGTTACCCAATGTCTCAAGGCCTGCAAATCCATTCAGTCCTAGTTCCGTAAAGATGGGCTGCTGTACCTTCTGCATCCAAATATAATCTGTAAGCGTTATTATATTGGACCGGAGTCATTCGTATACAGGCAGTAGAAAAAGTATTGAACCACGTTTTTTTACATTATTGCTGAATTGGAAGAATCTTCGGCCAATCATATTATAAAGTATACTTTTTTTCTAGTCACACCTAGAAAAATCTTTAATACCGAGTCAGTAATCACCACATTCTAAGTAAACGTATTTCAATGATAAAATGCGGAATAGTTTTTTGGGGAAACTCAGTAAACGCCAAAGATGTTTTTATCATCCAAAAGAGATGCCTACGAAAAATTACAAACTCTTATCACCTGGATTCACGTAGACCCACAATTTAAAATCTTAAACTTCAGACAATGATACATATACATTCATATACACATTCTGGAGTTATGTCTCTTAGTTTAATCACCTCCAGAAAAGTTCCCACAAAAAACTAAACACGCTACAAGGTTCACAGAAAACTTATTATTACCAAAGGCAAACAAAATTATATTTCAAAAAGGACCCTACTACATGGCTATTAAAGTATACCAGTGGTCGCCAATGGTCGAAATTCGACCGTAATTTTTATATTTTTTTTTTATTGATTTAATGTTTTTTTATGCATAATTAAAAAAAAATATTAGCATTCTGCACTCCTTCTCTATATAAAATAAAATTGTGCGAAATTTCATACTCCTCCGTCGACGCAATTTTCGTAAAAAGGTGTACAAAGTTTTTTCTTCACGTATTGATATATAGAAGATTACAACCTTCGACGAAACATAAAATAAATAAACGATTTACTCAAATTTAAATCATCACCAGAAATATTTCACTGTAAAATACCTGACGTAAATTAAATACCTCTGTTTTTTTTATTTGCATATAATAAAACATGTAATTGTTGGGTTTTACAACCATATAATATCTGTTAGGTTAGCTGGAAGAAATATGATGTACCTGTAAGTTATACCTTTTGTAATTTGTATATTTTAGTGCAATAAATATTTTTTTAAATTTTGATACTCTAAATTGGTCGTTCAATATCACTGTCGTCCGAGAGGTCTTCAGTAATGATGTGCCCAAAGTATTTTACGTTCTTAGATGAAATTAAGTTTTCCTCAATAAGTTGCACGGGGAGCATTTTCTCGGGATTTTTTTTCTGTGGTGAAATGAGATTATTTCCGTCTTCGTGGATTTTTATACCACATTGTTATAATTTGAATATTCTTTGCAGATTTTTAGTAATATTCTCAATCTATTGATAGACTGAGCTAGGGGTAACATTTCGCCAGCATAGCTAATCTGATTTAGGCATAAATTATTAATATGACAGCCCGCTCTGGCTAAAAGTACCTTTGATACATTTAGGTATAAGGTAGCCAAACACCTTGTAATCTCACTGTATGTTTCGAAGAATACGTCAAATTTGTCATACCTTATTTAGAGAGCGGGACGTCCTCCCAACGCGACGGGAAAATTCATAAACAGACTTTAACGACTCACTCGGCACAATACAGCAAATTATGGCCACATCCCCGAATGTGAGACTCCCGCATGAATCGGTTGATTTGTGCTAAAATCTCAGCGTTCGACATCGATCGCGCGTCCAAAAAAGATATTTCTAATTTTCTCTTAGTTAAATCGAAACCAAACTTTCCTTTTAAAATATGTGTAAGTTAGTTCTTAATTATGGACCGTATATTTTATGTAACACTAGCGAGTTTCCGGCACGTCTTGCAATGCCACTAATAAAGAAATTGTTTCTTCCTGCGGGTCTTTTCCCATTCGTCCCGTTCCCCTTCCGCCTCCCCTTTTTCCTCCCATGTCCGCTTCTCCTCCCTCTCCCCTCTCCCGCGATACCCTCCCCTCTCCCGTGTTCAATATATTTAGTCCCGGTACATTCAGATTTTCAAACAGCTCGCGTGCACCTATTGCAATTTTTTTACCAATTTTCTATTACAAACATTCATTATAAGAACAATCAATCAAATTTGGTACCTAACATAGGTACCTATTTAAAATGGTTCCATGCCAACTGAGAATGAAGTCAACTCAACACCTCCTTGAAAAGTCATTACAAGCTATGAAAAAAATCATTTCAAATTAGCCGATAACCCTAACCTAGCGTAACCTAGTTAACCGATTTTTTAAATATATTTTTTTTATCACTTTAAGTGACTTGTCTGAGATGGTTCAGAGTTGGTTTCATTCCGAGTTGTCTGGTCACCATTTAAAATAAATATAACTTTTGATTATTCAACGACTTTGGTTAGTATCATAGGTGAGTACTTCAAATAAATTCATTAATTTAAAGAGTTTCGAAAATTGAATTTTGATTAAACAATATCATTGTTTTGCAAACTGTCATTCTCAAATTATGACATTTTTGTCAGTTTCGCAAGACTTTTCATGATGATTAAAAAACTTTTCAGATCTATTTTCAGAAACCTTTGCGAGTTTGAAAAGAAGGTCTTTTGAAAATTTCAAACATTTCCTACGCTTAATTTAGCAATGCACAGATAACTCATAACTCATATATTTATATATCCTCAAGCAGCGATACTGAGAGTATCTTCCACTCCGGAACGTGCCGCAAATATACTATATATTATTTTAAATGATTCAATTGTGAAATAACACTAATTAATCAATCAAAATATATTTGCCACGCCGGAATTCAATCCCGCGACCTTCGAATTGCGAGTCAAGTACCTTACCGCTGGACCACGCCGGCCGTCAAAATTAATGAATGGCCATGAATGACGTATACATTATGTAAATTATGTCGGCATTTTAAATCCAATTTAAACCCAAGCAATGAACGAATTTCAACGAACAAATTTGTTAAAAAAATATCAATTTAATCATTATACTTTCATTATATTATGATAATTCTACGAATAAAGTTCCATAACAATGCTGGAAAACTTTATTTAATCATTTTAATTAAATAATATTTCACTTATAAAATTTTGGAATTACTTTATAAACTTAGTTTCTCTACAAAAATTATCTTATTTCATAATGACAAAACCATCGCTTTGTTGAATTAAACAACACGCAGATCAAGTGTTTAATTAGTAAGCTGTACAAAGTACATTTGAAATGGATGGATTATGTTGCACGGATGTGTACAGAATCTTGCCGACTCATATTACCTCCACGTACACGGAGGTTTTGTTACGCCCAACCTCCCGGAGTGGAGAAGCCTTTGTTTGCGTTCCAGGTAAGATGTATTATTTTTCAATACTTCTTAATTAATCATCTTGCAAGTATAATACAAGTCATTGTGCAAGTCGATTCGTTGCAAGATGTTCAATTTATTCACGCAAGCAAGTAGATAAGAAAGCAAGCTAGTATCTTGACCTGTCCTAGCGAGATCCTGGCATTCTATCCTGAAGGTGCTCGGAAATTTTAAGCCGAACAGCTTGATGGAACGTAGGTCATTATTGTGTCGATCGTCATAAATTTTTTTGTAATGCTGAATTACACATTGACTCGTCTATATACGATGGAAGCGTTCCATTCACACTCTTTATCACAATGTAATTATACAAAGTTTAAATTTATCACAATTTGGGAGGCGGGAATGGGTACCACCGCCCCGGGAACCTTTATTGGATAACCAACACCTCTTACATAGGTCACCCAAAGTGGTTCGCTACGTTTGGTGATTTAGCAGGGGTGCCCGAGTTCATGGGGTGAGGTTTGTATAGGTCTTGAAGGTGAATAACCAGGACCCACTGAACCCCAGATTTCTACCCACCCCTTATACCCTTTTCCTTCCCAGAACTCTTCTCTTCTTCCTTTACCATAAAAAAACCCTCCACACAGCATCGCCGAAGATGACATAGGCCCTGAGGGAAATTATTTTCCTCGGGGCTTCCTATGTGGAGTTCATGTAAAAAAAAAAATCTCGTTACTAAGTTGTGGCATTTTCAGAATCGGATCGTATGTCAGAAAGAGTGCGAAGCCACCGGGCATTTGCCGAACATGTACTAGCTTTGGGCGGTCACACGAAACTAAACACTAAGCCAAGATAGAATTTTTACTGTTGGGGGACGCTACTAGCTCAAATAAAATAACTACATCATATTAAGGCGGTTTGTAATAATTTTTGTTTGCTCAAAACTCACATTTTAATCATTTCCGGCGAATTCGTAACTATAATTATAACTATAATAACTTTTTTTTCCAACACACCCCTGAGGGTGTAAGTTCTTTATATTTAAGATTAATAGAAACAATACCTTACCATTAAAATATTTCACTTTATTTTAAAACTTTACAACCCGTTCTTCAATCATAAAGTTAGCTCTAAGCACCATTTTTTTATTTTTCTAGACAATGAATTAATAACTAATGAGAAATAAATAAATAAATAAATGACAAACTAATGAGAAATGGAAACCAATTTATTACACCTAATTTTAAAACAACTCAAATGCAAAATCATTATATTTACCAAGCCATAAAAAACTACAATAACCTCCCTTCTGAATTGCGCTGTATCATCATCCAATCAGAGCAAATAAATAAAATTAAACAATTTTTCAAAAAAACTTACAATAAAAAGTAAATATTTTATACAAACATGCTATAACTTACAACCTAATTAAGAATCGTGGCTACCCTATCAGGCACAAGAGCTCCTCTTTTCTGATGGAGTATAACATGACCAAAAAAGACCTCTATTATAGTGTTTTGTAAAATGTATGTGTATAAATGTAACCCTTGTTTTTTATATTACAATAAAAAAAATTTTTTTAAAAAAACTTCGGGAAGGAAACGTTTAGAGACATCTTAAATATTTGTAATACGTTCTTCAAAATTAATTAAAATGAACGCGGCGGAAAGGTCGTATCTCCAGACCCGCTAGGGCGAATTCGAACGTACGTTCGTCCAATACGCCATGCCGCTGGCGTATATTTATTTACACGCTTTCTTCACTTACGTCATTAAAATTCCCAAATTATTTTTCTCCGTCTTTTTTTCTTTGATAGGGCAAATTCGAAGGTAGGTCCGTCCAACACACGGGTCGCGAGTCACAATTTGTATACACGACTTCTTTACTTACGTCATTAAGATTTTGAATATATTTTAGGGTATATTGTCATCTTAAACTTTCCTGTCTTAAGACGCTAGCTTACTAGCTTCTCCTCTAGCATACAATGGTTTTAAAATGATTTTAAACTTAAACTTAAAATAATTTTCCTCAGGGCCTGTATCATCTTTGTGGTGCGTAAAGGTGGAGAGTAAAGGGTGGAAGGTAAGAGGGAGTGTACTGTTTCACGTTTCGTCACGTTAGCAATATTTCCCTTAAACCAATCCGCTTTTCCGTCACACCATTCATCATGCCGAATTTCTCTAAGTCTATAACTATTGACGCAATATCGTAGTTGTGATGGTGGTTGCAATTTCTAGAATTACTCGCATGCTCTCAGCCTATCGCTTCATCCACTAGACACATAAACTCAAAGGGGATTAGAGCGGATCGTATCAACAGAATTAATGGATGTCTGATCGAATTAAGACGCGATGGCATCCGTCACTCGCGGCGCGCATTGTTATCAACTCGAACATGTGTGTTAACAAACTGAGGGATGCTCTCCAAACAAAAAATGACAAAACACCATATATCAACCCTCCCATTGCATTCTAGCCCTGGGCACGTAATATATCAAAACTTATCTCCGCCATCCAATGTATGGTACGGTATGGTACCAGCACCTGAGTTCGGTAACAAACCCGCCGTGGAGAGAATATCCGCAAAGTGGGAAGCTGTATTCCTTGAAAGAAAGGAATACAAAGCCCTGCTAGGACTGAACTATATACACACTAGAAATGCAATCCATATTACAGATTTGGATGGAAACCAATGTATTGGTGTTAGCCTGTTTTGCTCGGAATCCTTCACACGTATGCTTGCCTGATGTCGTGTTTTGCCATTCCATTTGAATAAAATAATGATGATGAAACACAGTTTTGTATTTCAAATTAAAACCCTCAGAAATCGGACGTCTTTTTTAGAAAGTCAAAATAAACCACTTTGCAATAAAATCCAAATAAATGGAATATTTTTAAAACATCCAAAAATTAATAATAGTTTTTGAAAGATGACGAAATACGTTACAAATTTTATTATCGGAAAAAAAATATAACTTTTGAAATAGTAAAATTTTAAAATTAAAAAGTTGTAAAAATTACTCATCTTACGTTTTTCTATCTTAAGTTACTGATAAATAAAAAAAGAATAAACACATACTTATATTTTAAAAGGCAAATGTAAAATAAACGTTATTATAACCTTATGTTGTTTCATAAAAAAAATATTTTAAAAATATTCTCAAAATTTAATATTTTTTTCTCAAATTGCTATTTAATTACAAACATAGGTACTAATATATTTTAAATCATTATATATTTTATAATGTTGTAAAATTGTACCATGTATCAAATAATAAATACATAAAAAATTATTTGTAAAAAAAAAAATTATATCGGAAACTTTGTTTTCATAACACATTTAATTTTTTCTTTGGTTAAATTTAGATTTGAATATAAAGCGTGGAGTTTTTTTCTTTCTAACCGTTAGATCATATTTCTCACCATGACAGTGAGGGAGATACAACGATTCATACGAGACCTATGTGGGCTGGGACAAATTTGGGCTCCTGTGATTATTATTTGGGAAACGAAACACGCCCACATCTCATTTATTGAGTTATTCTTTAGTTTATGCCTGTCAACTTTTTTAAGAACTTTTTTTTTTAGGAAGGCAACATTCCTGGATTACGAATAACCTGACAATATTTAAAAAGCTCCCACTACCGCCACAGTAATCGGAAAATGTTGCTTGTGAAGAACACGCGACGCCTAGGTAGGACCCAAACGTGATGCCAACTCAGCTAACGGACGTGATTTCCTGACAGAATTTTGTTATTTTTACATATTTACTGTAACATATTTTAGTTAAGCTCGTTTTAAACACGAATTCCTGCAAATATGCATGATTATTTATTCATTTAATGTACGTTGCACATAGAAAAAGCAAATAAATCACACAAATCTGACAGGAGATCACGTCCGTTATCTCGATAACGATCCCACAAAAGATAGTAATTCGCTCTTCTGATTGGCTCTGTACTTCCCAATCATCTTCTTTCCCATCTTCTCTCTTTTCAATTACCTTCAGCCTCAGAACATACAAGAATTGGGATGCCATAGTCTCACTGGCTTCAGACGGATTTTTTTTTAAAGTCCTATTCTAAAAAAAATAAAATAGCATTTATATATAATAATTGTTATAATATTCATATTTCTCACGAAATCAGCGCTCTGCTAATCATCCAATTATTAAAATGATCATTATTAATTGTGATTTTTATTGTTTGGTAATCAACAATTTATCATTATTCAAGTGCTTATATGTAGGTACTTAACTTAGTTAGTACGGCTAATCGTAGGCCTCATTACAAGCCTTAAGCCAATCAACAACTTCGAGTATTTCTCAAACGCTTTGATCATTGAGTGTATGGTCATTCTCTTGGGAGATGAAGTTATAACCAGTTAGCGTCAACAGTACCTGGCTAATGAATCTCCACCCCTGAGAACTTGTGCAACACTTGCAAAACGTGTAACTATAATGCTGTAACTAAAGATTTATCGATGATGTAATTTTATTACCGTTGATTACGTAACGTTCTATGCAAGAAAAATATTTTTCTTTTTTTAATTGAGTACCACACAGCCCCAACCCATTGTTGGGTTATTCGTAACCCAGGAATGTTTGTCTTTCTTTTATTTTGAAAGTCTTTAAATTTAATTTTTTTTTATTAATCATATTTTTTTGCATTAGCTCCACATGGTAGGCCCTGAGAAAAACAATTCCCCTGTGTCATTTTGTTTCATATATTTTTATTTTATTTTAGTTTGTTAGGTTTTATTTTAGTTTGTTTCAAACCGTTGTACATATTTTATTAAGGTAATTATATATTACATGGTTGTAATATATAATTACCTTAATAATTCATTGAATATATTAAAACATTACATAAAATAAAGTGGTAGAAAAAGAAGAAAATAATATATAAAAAAGAGATAAAAAAATACACAGATTAAAGTATGTAGGATAGATAAAATAAAATTAAACTGAGAAACTTTATAAAAATAAAACATTTTCATATCATAAGATAATAAAACATTTTCATATCATAAGATCAATGTTCAAGGATATACAAACATGATTAACCATTTGCCAGCGCCCTTTGATTTTTCACAAAACGGCGCTGTATAAATCATCCAAATATTTTTTATCATTATTATAAAAAGATAAAAACAACATAATGAGATTGAGAAAATATTGTCTTTCGGGATGCTGTGTGCAGGGCCTTTTTAGGAAGAGGAATGAGAGGAATGAGAGGAAGTTCTGGGAAGGAAAAGGTATGAGAGGTCAGTAGAAATCTGGGGGTCAGTGTGATCAGAAGCGATGAATGAATGAATTCATCTCTTCAACTGGGGTCCAAATCCTGCTGAGAGTCCTGCTGGAGAGGTCAAAAGGTCTCCCTCAATCAGACTCTCCCGACCTGGCCTGCCACGCAGTTGGTGGGCAGACTCATCGCCCCTATGATCCGGACAAACCTGATCCCTTGAACCCGGGCATCCCTGCTAAGTCACCAAACGAACTACTTGGGGTGACCCGCTGTGGCAGAGGTGTTGGTTATCCAATAAATGGTTCGCGGAGCGACTGTACCCATACCCGCCTCCTAAATTACAAAGTCTGGAGTGAGTGAGACTATGGCATCCCAATTTAAGTAAGTTATGAGTCTGAAAATAGTTGTAAGGAGAGTAGAGCGGAAAAAAGATGAACGTAAGGAAGTACCAAGCTATTCAGATCTGGTCAATGAAAACGGCAAAGCCATTTCAAGCAACATTTAGATTGTGAAGAGTGGTCTTTCACCAAGGCGATACCTGCTTAAAGAATCTGTCACTCTGGAATGTGCCGCCATTAATTATATTGTAAATTAATATAACAAATTAATTAAATTAATCAAATAACACAAATAAATCTAATCAACCTCCGGATTTGTAGCCGAGGAATAATTCAATTCAATTCAAATCAACTTATTTAAATTGAATTTATTAATTTAATGAAAACAAATAACTTTGTGTACACCACTATTTAATTAACAATATCAACATGTTTCGAAAACTATGTTTTCTTCGTCAGGATAATAAGTTAGGAATATTAATATTAACTTATTATCCTGACGAAGAAAACATAGTTTTCGAAACATGTTGATATTGTTAATTAAATAGTGGTGTACACAAAGTTATTTGTTTTCATTAAATTAATAATGACGCCACAAAGTGAATTTGCGAATTTTGAATTTATTAACTTTAAAATTTAAAAAATCGTATAAACTCATCTACGAAGGCCGTCTTATGTTCCCGTCGAATCGTACAATATGAGACGAGGACAAAAAAAAAACAAATAAGTCTCACTTTTAGAAAAAAAATAAAGAGAATCAAGAGTCGTTGATGTACAGAGCAATAAAGATATTTGGCAAATTACCAGAGGAAATTAAATTTGAAGAATTACGAAAATATGGATTTAATTTGTACAAAAAAAGTTGTTTTACATTATATGTACAGATAAGACACATGGCTATACAGGGTGTCAAGGGACATACTTTAACCAGTGATTCCTGGCATTATTTGAGAAAAAAATTTAAACAAAATTTTGGTCTCCGATGACATTTTTGACGTTTTTTTTCTACAAAAACAACACTTAAATGAAATTTCGGTCTCCGGTGCCTTTTTTGGTGACAATTTTTTTTTTTCAATATTTGTGTCTTCAAAATCAAACAAAAAAATTTCTTCCGAATTGTCACTGGTCACTGGACGAGTAACCGACCAACTCCTAAACCCACCACCAACTATCCAACACCTATCTTTTTTTTTTTGTAGAAAAAAAAACGTCAAAAATGTCACCGGAGACCAAAATTTACTGGTTAAAGTAGGTCAAGTACTTCCCTTAACACCCTGTATATCCATTTAAAAACCATAAATAATATTTTAAGAATATCTGCTTAATTATTAAATGTTACAATTCGGTTTGTAAATATTTTTGGGTAAGCACTTTTTTAAGCTAATCACCGGCATTATACTGAATCCGCCCATGTTGAAGGAGATTAACTTATATGTACCCAACGCGTACACTCGTGGGAGATCCCACGCACTTTTTTATGCTTCGAAAACGAGAACTTCTTCCTATCAAAATACGCCATTAAACAGAGCAATTCATATTGAACATCGACATCTTCAATATCACTTACAGAGAATTCAGTAATTATCTTCTGACATACGTCACAAGATAGTGAAACTGCCCCCATACACTTTTTTTTTCATTAAATTTTGTAATTTTCCCCATAATATTATGGTGTATAACTGTTATACGGAGAGCTTGATAAAATAAAATAATAAATAAGATTCAAATTATTAAAAATAATTTGAAAACATTACACACGTCTGTGTATTTTAAGACATCAAAGTTTTATCTGTGTAAAATATCACTATCTTCCGACAACATTAGCATGGGGGTAATCCGTGTTATTCAAGCTAGTGGATAATATAGCGGTTCTGTCTCCACCCGATGGAAGGAACAGGTACGGAGATCACACGGAGAGTAAACCTTGGGGGGTTGCAACAGCTTACTTCTTAGGTAATTAGTTCCGGTAGCCTGTGTTCTAAATCGACACCAGGTTATAATCAAGCCTTTGATAGTTCAGCCACGTAATGGTGTTACATTATATCGGTACAAGGTTATAATATAATATATGAGGATGCCTTTAATTAACGAAATGTGTTTCTATTTTATTTTACATTGACATTTCATGTATTTCATTAATATTTTGAGTTTAAAGCACACATGGGCAACCGCCGGCCCGCGGGCCGGATCCGGCCCGCCGAGCTATTTTGTCCGGCCCTGATTCATCTCGGTGAAGTAATAAAGAAATAAATTAATAGTTCCAGGGAGAGATTAAATAATGGAAATGACACAAATGAACGTATATAACTTGTTAAGTTTCAGGGGGATTAAGTGCCTAAATCACATTTTAACAACATTACTTTGACGGATTTTTATCAATTATATTTGGTGGAAGAAAAACACACAAATTTACGCGCAACTGCAAAAAAAAACTTTTTCTTTTTGGCAGCACATTTACGTGAGAACAGTTTTTTTCGATGATGAAACACACCAAATCAAAAATTCGAACCAGGAAAACAGATGAAAATCTCGAAAATTCTGTGCGATTATCCTTTAGCAATACTAACGCCAATATATTGATTTTTTATTTATTTAATATAGATATATAAGTGTACAGTGGTGTTATATAAATTACATATCGGTACAGAAATTATTTAAAATTGCAATCTCACCAAAGAAGAAGCTAGTTCTTGTGTTTGATGAGATGACTGATAGTCCTTTAATGCAAATAAAAGGCCAATCTTCACACTAAATTTTGAAATCAGTATATAATATTAATATTATATACTGATCATATATTTACTGATATGTTTATCAGTAAATATATAAGAAGTAGAAACGTGTTTTATTTAATTCAATATTACTTTAATATGTTTAATAATTAGGTCCGGGCCTTGACTCGGAGACAGAATAATAATTTGGCCTCAGAGCTAGGAAAGGTTGCCCACGCCTGGTTTAAAGAGAGGTAGGAGACTCAAAAGAAAGTTAAAGAAGACGCTTAGGACTTCGTATTACGTATATTCGTTTAATCTTCACTACGCCCTACAACGATTCTAAACCACGGTTTTTTTCAATGAGATGTTTTACACTTCCTCCTTCTTCTTGGGCCGACGTTTCGTGTTGATTGTAGTGTCCATCAACTGTTCACAAGAGTAGTAAGTCTATAAAACATCATTGATACAATATCACATTCAATTATTCAAACCCTATGGTAGTTACATCAATAAATTTAAAAAAAATCATGAATATCGATTAAGTAACCTCTGCATTTTATGACAACCTGTATGCGATGATTAAATACGGAATAGTCTTTTGCGGAAATTTCGTAAGCGCCAAAGTTTCATTACCCAAAAGGAATGCTTAAGAAAATCACAAATTCCAGTTATATTGATTCATGTTGACCTCTTTATGAAAAAACTGAAACTTCTGACAATCACAGAATACGAGTATAATGGAGTTATGCTTGTTAGTTACCTCCGGACAAGTTTTCACTAAAACTATACTTAAACACTTAACACTTTACATTCGACACTTGAACAAGACCGAAGATTTAAAGAAAACCTTTTAATACCTCAAGCAAACAAAATAATATTTCATAAAGCACCTTATTAAATGGCTTTTAAATTGCATATATGTAAACAACCTTCCACATAACATTAAATAAAAAATAAATACACGATGTACTCCAATTTAAATCGTTACTAAAAAATTTCCTTATGAGCAAATGTAACTACACCTCAAACGAATACTTAACATTAATTAAATACCTCTTTTCCATTTGCATATTTACAAACCGTAATATTATCTTCTTGTTAATTGGGTTAGCTGTAAGAAATTTGGTGTATGTACAAGCTACATCCTTTGTACTTTGTTTATTTTGAATATTAAATGTTTTTTTAACATTGAATTTTTCAAAAAGTCGTTTCTTGGAAATGGTGTTCTGATCACGGTAAGGTACTGTTGTTGATATAAGAAAGAGTTGGTAATATTTTTAAGTTTTTCGTTTACATTTAAGTTTTGCATTTTAATAAATTAGATATTTACAAGTGACGTCACAGAGCTGATGATCCCCCATACCCCTTGTCACACAAAGTCACACTTCTCTACGTAATTTATGGATGGCCCCTTTGCAGACATCAGACGGTCTTCCGTCTTGCTCGAGATTAGAAGGCTGTATTGATGTTGTTTTTTCTGCAAATCCTTGCAATTCTGTCTGTTTATATCATTACGGATTATAAAACTAGCCCTTTATACTATCTAATACTGTTTTATCTTGAATACCAAACAATATGCATATTATTGAATAAATTATAATTTTTTGAATTCACCTTTCGACAAATTGATTTTTTGCTTGACTGCATATTTATCTATTGAATGAAAAAAAACGAAATAATAGAGGTGAAAAAATACAACATAATTAATTAAAAGATTTATTGATATAGTTTCTAAGAAACGGCCTTCAAAGCCGAAGTAAGGCTCTCGACTAGCAATCCGGAGATGAAAACTCAAATCCCGACGTGCACAAGTAAATTTTAATTGATTAAAATGTGTTATTTCACCTTTATTAATTATACATTGTATATTTTCGGCATGTTTCAGAAATGAAAATGTTATCAGTATCGTTCTGGTGTAAGGCCATTCAGAATTGAAACGTAAACGAAATGACCTTAGCCGTATTTGGTGACAAGATTTGAAAAGCCAGGTATCCCTCCCCCCCTCCCCTATCTTCACCCTCACAACATACCCCAATCGGGTTTGCCGTAGTCTCACTGGCTCCAATCGGTTGGGAGCAGTATTCCCATAAAAAAAGAAACAGATTGAGTGTTTCTTTTTAAAACTTACTTTTTTCTAAATTTAAAAGTTTATACTTAGATAAGGCTAAACCAAACTGAAAATAAAATACCTAGTAAGTGAAAAAAGGATATATTAATTTAGAAAATAGCCATGACGATTTAGTCTCGTAAATTAACCCGATGATTTAATTTGGTAAATCGGCCTGACGATGATTGAAAGAGAACAGCGTCTGTAAATATGATATTCTATTTTGTTCATGTTAAAAGTCGTTACTGCTTTTTTTTGCACGTCGAACCGTTTTGGAGATTAATAAAGAAAATTAAATTCCCGGAAGAAAATAAAATATGTAACTGGAATTCTTGTTTTGTTTTACAACGTTGAAAAAGGAAGGTAACTTACTTGCAATTTAAAAATAAAATTCTTTGTATAGATTTTCTCATTATACTTGTTGAGGAAAAAATCTGAAATATTTATGTTATATTTCATAGCCTACGATAAAATTCCACAGCAAAAATGAGTGTCATTGGTAAGACATTGAAAGGCAATTAATTTATTTTTAAGGAAAATGGAGAAAAATCATTTTAATTATTTAGGTTGTTACAAAAAATTATTTTGATTACTTTGTTCAAACTGCTAGTAAATGTGACTGCGATTGTTTTGCTGGCGGTCAATTTATTGATGTAGCCATAACACAAGTAGGGTGAGCTAAACAGAAAAGGTACATTATTTTATTATGTACTGGAAGAAGAAAGAAAATACGTCATGTAAATATGGACAATTATTGGACGCCACAGAGACATTCAATATAAATTGTCAATAGTTACGTCAATCTACGTACGATGCGATTGTCAATATTTGATAATTGATCGTTTACTTAGGCAATTGAAACGATTGATAATCACTTTCCGTTGATGGGGAGAATGAAATTATTTTGATTGAGCGCTTAGACGCCATGAACCAATGAAATATGATATCTGCTCACATTTTTTTTCGTTTTAATTTTCTATTGTTGTTGTGGTCTCGCACTTGCATACGTACGGTGCAGCGCTAGGAAAAGAGACAACAATACAATACCCTATAACAACCAACAACTATAAACCCTATAACAACCAACAACTGTCCTACCAATATCGATGTCCCTGTGCGAGGCGACGTTTTTGAAGCTAATATGTGAGAAGGTACAATCATCTCGATGTCCGCGTTCTGGCTATCACCGCTAACTTGACCCTTTCCACTTGTTCAGTTTGGAAATAATATAAGGTACCCTGTTTGAGCACAAATAAGCCAACACATGAAAAGGTACTATGCAATAGAAGAACCGCATCCTATCCACTTCCGTTATCTAATTCCCTTTGACGTGTGTCTTTGTAAGTAATAAACGTTCTAATAGTGGGTTATATGTGAAAAAGTTTTAGCATATGGTGGGCGGTGTACTTTTTGACACGCTTCCTTCAAATTACACGAACAAATTATACGGTTTGATTTCTTTTCTCCCGTGTGTATATATTATACATAATCACTAATACACCTACGTTTTCCAATATCATTTCACGGAACAAAGCGTCATGCAGACGACCATCCGTGCGGAAGGTTGCCCGCGTAATGACGAGAAATCAAAGATACTGTCGTCGTTATGTATTTTGAATATTCGCCGTTCGCCTGTTTTTATAACGCTCTCGTCATGCATTCACCAGCTTACTCCCCAAGTCAAGCGTGCGCAAAGAAGTTTTACTTCAAAAATATAATATTTTTTTACTTCAAATATGCTCAGGAATCGCTGGTTAAAATCCTTCTGTTACGTGCTGTTTTACTCATAACAACTGATAGATATTAATTAGTTAGTGTATTTACTCGTTAATTTTCCTTTTTTCAATGCGAGTAATTATTTTTATTTTTGCAATCAGTTTTTATAAATATTTGTTTAGTTTTTTCTGTGAATTCGTTCGCGTAAACATCGTGTGGATTTGTTATCGATTAATCTTTAGGCTATGGAAAATATTTCATAGTTCAATAAATCAACTTGTTTGTTTTGTTCACTCACATTTATCTGCTTCATTGAATACTAGGCAAGGCGGCCCAGTCGTGCACGTGTTGACGTTTTAAGCAAACTAGCAATCAAATATATAAATACTGCATAAGTTTGATCATAGATGTTTCAACATCACAGTTTTGATAAGGGCTGATTTATATAACTCTAATATAACTAAACTTGTGTTTACTTTGCTCATCAGTCACTTCGGATCAAACTATTTATGGTGTCTAGAATGAGTTAACACTTCAGGTATTTTGAGATTTTGTCGTCAAGTCACTTATCACCTGGCAGATTCATGATGAATTGAGAAACATTCCCGGTTGACATTCAATTTCAAATCAATGCGCTGCTGTTGAACGTTTCCCAAAATGAAGGCAGATGAAAGATTCTTTTAGATTTTAATATTACAAACGGATCTGAAATTTTAAATATTAAAATTTTAATTTTGAAAATAGAGGATTTTTTTAAAGTCTCCTACATTTGTTTTTTTCTTGTTATTCGTAAAATTTACTTTTTACCAGAAACTAAAAAATATACTGATTTTATAGGTTATTGACTCTTTTTTCGTTTCAACTTTAGACAGCTAGTGTCAACCTACCTAATTATATCCTATTTGTCTTTAAAACAAGCTTTATTTCATTACTTTCGCTGCGTTGCAAGGCGATGGATCGAGAGAATCCGGCAAATACCAGGACACACGTCATCTAACAAACCCGGGCACACCTGCTAAGTCACCAATAGCGAACCACTTGCGGTGACATGAGGCAGGGGGGTTGTCAACAAATCAATAATTTAGGGGTATGGGTAAGAATATGGTAAAAATGCTTCTGCTTTTACCATTATTATTGCTTTTCTATCATCTATAACGGCGGTTTTCAACCTGTGGTACGCGTATCCCTTGGGGTACCCGAAGTAAAAATTGCGGGTACGCAATATCGTGTTTTGTTCAATTTCGCGTGTAAAATCACAGGTTAAAAGGTCCGAAGTCATGTTACACTCCGTGTAAAATTGCATTAATTGTATTTGTGACTTCATTGTTAAATTCACGTAATAATGAGAGTATTAAATAATGACAAACGAAACATTTTCGACCGGTCAGTGGTTAAGTGGGCATCGTGTTTGGGTCCCACCCGGGCGTCCCATGTGCGATTCCTCGGCTGGCCAGGTCCTCCAACACAACACAAGTAACATTTTCGGTTTTCTGTGGTGGTAGTAGGAGATTTTCAAACATTGTTGGGTTATCTGTAACCCGGGAATGTTTGTCTTTCTTTAAAAAAAAATTAAAATGTCTATCATTGAACACAGATAGATGGAGGGTACGGGGTACAACAAATTTGTAGTAAGAGTCTAGGGATATGCAGGCCCAAAAAGTTTGACAATAGCTGATCTATAAAATTGAAAACATCATCTCTATTACGATTTTTTAGCTGCATAATATTGTTCATAAAGTACGGTAGAAAAAATCGCTTAATTAAAGGATGGAATCGCTTTCGAAGGCTAAACGTTAATGGATTTCACGATCTTCGATCGAGTTTGCGTTCTCCCGGTCCAGTCAAATGCAGGCTGCCTGAGTGAGACGTCACATCCGATAAGTCGGTAGAGGTTAGTACTTAGTGTTAGATGTAGTGCCTAGTGCCGCATAGTGCATCATACCGGATGCAAGTAGAGCCTTCCCTTGGGGCCGGCAATATCTCGGAGGCGGGGAAGTGACGAGGTCCTCACTTATTGGAATACAATACCCATAACAGCATGTACAATCTAAGTGCATCTCCTGTACCTGTCTCCCAGGCAATACACTTTGAATTACTTAAGCGCTGATCAATCATAATTGCTTCCCACTAATTCTGATTCCGTTCTAACAGAGTGGAAATATTCAGAGTTCACATATGCACTTTATGATGATTATGTACACGACTCCATTTGAATTGTTTTATTGTTCATAAGATACAAAAAATGATTAGTTACTGGATTAAGAAAAATATTTGATATATACACGATGGTTATAAAACAAGTACAATGAGAATCGAGGAAAAGCTGCAATACATTATGGCCCCCAGTTGAAAGCAGTTTTTTTTTACATTAGCTTCATACAGGTGGCTGTGAAGAAATGGGCCCCCCGTCATCTTAGAGGGTCCTGTACGAAGGGTTTATATTTATGGAAAGGAAGGAGAGGCAGTTCTGAGAAGGAAAAGAATCCCAAAATACACGTGTGAAAACATTATGGCCCAGTTAAATTTGGTTTCTAACCAGGCAGCGCCTGTTCGAAACTAATCGGTTTATTTGTATTTTCTTATGATTTTTGTTGTTCGGCGCGTAATAACAAATTGTAAGATTTTTTTAGTATATCATGGCTGCTTACTTATTTGTATAGGTAGTACACTAAAATAAAATGGAAAAATAAAATAAAAACCAAACAAAGCAAAAGTTGAGAGAAAAGGAATAAAGCAAAGAGAAAATAATAGGAATTCGTAGTAAAATATCAGAATGCCCTGCCTAAAGATAATTACCAAACCTTTGGCTAATTGTGTAATTTGTTTTAATGCATTAAACGTTTTTAACAATTGTCAAAAATAAACGATTTCACTTTAATGGTGTGGGTTTTCAATGAGCAAAGAAAATAAACATGTTGACCTAAAATTATTTTTACGCAGGTATGATCCAAATTATTATATAATATATTTTTATTCAAACATGTATTATAAAATCAATCAAGAAAAAGGGTAATTATTTCTGGGAACGAGACTTAGGACGGGTTGTTTCAAAAAATTTGATGGATTCATCAAATATTTGATGCTAATTTTCACGTTCTATGTAAGTTCTATTCAAGTTCTGTGATTATTTCAGTTTTGTGAAGCAGCTGTTCTATAACAATATAATAACAGAACTTGAATAGAACCTACACAGAACGTGAAAATCAACTTCAAATATTTGATAAATTCATCAAATTTTTTGAAACAACCCGTCCTTAGGGTTGAAAAAAAATTATGAAACTATGAATTTTTTAAAAATTATTTTTAAGTGAAGTACAAAAAAAGTGAGGTGATAATATTTTTGTCTAGTAAAATATATGTGTTTTTATTTTTTTTTGGTAATAATTATTTTTATTACTGGTACTGTATATTACCAATAATTTTAGTTAGAAAAACATAGGGTAAGCCATTTTTAAACTTTATAAAGTTTGCATTTAGAATTTTTGTATTTAAAAAATTATGTGGTTATTTCTAATAATTAAATTAAAAGAATATTTCACCATCTTTCAAAAGAAATTAATAATTTTTGAATAGATATTTATGTCAGAAATATTCTATTTATTGGATTCACTGCAAAGCGAAAATATTTTGAACTCCTGACGGGCCAGCTGCCTGAAATAAATTAGTGCTTTTACAATAATCAAATGATGAGAAGGTAACTGTTATCTTTTTTTTCAACAGAATCAAGGTGATAATTATATATTGACATATATAATTCTTTATTAAACATGCTAGTTTCGGTTGTCGATGCATGGGTGCGTGCGTTTTTATTTTTCGAGTACGTTCACAAATATTCCATTTATTGGGATTTTAATGCAAAACGGAAATATTCTGTATAATTTAATTAAATGAAGACAAGTTGAGCAAAACTCAATAAAAAATCTGGAAACAGAAAATCAGAAAAAGATATTGGCACCTCTGGGACTCGAACTCAGTACCTCTCTCTTTCCGGGTGGGCGCGCTGACCACTGCGCCAAGGTGTCGATATCAAATTCGGTCACTTTTAACTGTATCATATTATCTTCATTGTGTACCGCCAGAATATGATAAAGGACTGAGGGGTTAACCTTCAGATCCGATTAGCACTGTTACAATTATTTATAGCATACATGTTGCATTTGGGCATCAATTTTTTAGACGCTTTGGTGAGAGGGTGGATGGGCGGAAATTTCCAAAATTGATGTTTGAATCATCTTTAAGTCTTTTTGTTATTGTTTTTGGGGTGTTATGCCGTGTTTTGCTACCTCCTTCTTTAGCCAACGTTTCGGACAGCGTTACAGTGTCCATCATCAGGGCAGATGACCAAATGATATTGGTGAGAGTGTTTACTTATGTGTGTCGAAGCGATACCGTGCTGCCAGCTCCATTTCTCTACGAGCTGGTGTTAGAAAAAAAATCAGCATGGTTTTTTGCGTTTAGCTTTGGTGTAGCCGTCAATTACTGGATACCAAGAACTATTGAGCTTAGCTCCGTCGTCTCTGTTAATATTGATGGGCCAAAACTTACAGAGCACGCCTAATTACGGAGGCAATTGAAATCCATAAAAACCCCATCAATATTAACAGAGACGACGGAGCTAAGCTCAATAGTTCTTGGTATCAAAACAATAACAAAAATACTTTTTGGCCGTGAAAACCTAAAAACATACCTGACGAACCTCTATGGGGAGGAAGTTCACACACAGGTACGACGGTTGGAGAATCTGAGGAAGCGAAGGAACCATTTATTGGGCAACCTGGCTTTCCTCAAGAGATGTAAGGAGGAATCAATCGTACCAGTACACATCCGCATAAAAAGACACATTACATCCTGGAAAGCCGACCGGGTATTCCAAAGAGCGGAAGCAGCGCTACTAAGAGAAAGAATCCACAATGTGCGTGGCGAGCTGGATGGAATATCTCGTTGCCTTTTTGATTTACACTTACACCTGAGTGCGACCCTTAAAGATGAAGATTGGAAGAAGGTTGACAGCATGACTTACCATCAAGCACTAAGATGCAAACAGTCAACAGATGCTAGACAAAAGCAAAAGTTTGAGAGACTCAACCGAGACAAAAAAGGTGATCGAAAACAACTCGATCAGAATAAAGTTGTTATTAATATTTCGTACCTTGAGTTAAGCCCAAACGCGACTTCTGTGCTTGCAAAGGGGATGAATTATGCAGTTGCCCCTAAAAAGATACCTATAGAATCTATTGTATGTGGTGTAGAGACGGCATTACATACAATGATAAAAGTCCACAAAATGACAGAGACGCAAGCAGAGGACATACGTCAAGAGACTTGCCATATTTTGAAAAGGGCAGAAATACCCCGCCCTAACATCACAAAAGGAGAGTTTGCGGCCCTAAAAGAATTGCGCGCCAATGAGGATATCTTGGTTCTGCCAGCCGACAAAGGCAATGCCACTGTCGTGATTAATACGGTAGACTACATCAAAAAGATGGAAGACCTCCTGTGCGATGCCGGCACCTATAAGAAAATAAAAAACAACCCCACTAACAAGATTGACCTGAAGACAAGGGAACTAGTTAAAGCTTCCAGTATTAGGAAAGAGGATCGATCTGGGCTTTTCGTAAAAGCCTCCAGAACTCCTGCCCTATACGGTCTTCCGAAAATCCACAAAAAGGATATCCCAATGCGACCGATTGTCAGTGCTATTGGTGCACCGACATACAAACTTTCCCAATACCTATCGAAGTTGCTGCAGATGCAAACTGGGAAAACTGAATCTTGGATTAAGGATTCCACAGATCTAATCAGTAAGCTCAAGAAGGTAAAGACTGATGAAAGAGATATCCTTGTCAGTTTTGATGTAGTGTCTCTTTTTTACAAATGTTCCTCTAGAAGACTCCATGACTTTGCTCAGGGAGATTTATGAGGATGACATTTGCAAACTTTTTGAACACTGCCTCAAAACAGGTTATTTTGCTTTTCAGGGTGAACTTTTCGAGCAAGTGGAAGGAGTTGCGATGGGCAGTCCATTGTCGCCAGTTCTAGCCAACTTTTTTATGGAGAAGTTTGAAGAAGTGGCACTCGACACAGCTTCGGCTGTTCCTAAAGTATGGTGGCGATATGTCGATGATGTCTTCGCCATCTGGCCTCACGGAACAGAGAAACTGAACGAATTCCTGGACCATCTCAACTCACTCCACAGCAAAATTAAATTCACAATGGAGCTGGAAAATAACCAAAAAATTCTGCCTTTTCTAGATGTGGAGGTGATGCGAAAAGAGGATGGTAGCCTAGGACACACGGTTTATAGGAAACCAACACATACAAACAGGTATCTCCACGCTGATTCGCATCATCACCCCGCTCAGAAGAGAGGACTCATCCATACTTTGGTAACCCGAGCGACCAGAATATGTGAGGAGCCAAAACTCGGATTGGAACTGACCAAACTCACCGATGCACTGGAGCGTAACGGATACCCAGCAAGGCAGACAAGGCAAATCATAAGAGCCAAATCAGCACGAAACGAAGACAGGGGTGAACAAGGGTCAAAAGGCTGCGCTTTCCTGCCTTACGTCCATAATGTAACAGACAGAATTGCCAGGCTGTTGAGAAAAGAGAACATCAAGACGGTCTTCGGAACGACAACTAAAATCCAAGACCTACTGAGGTCGGCAAAGACTAAGTTTCCTCTGGAAACAGATGGAGTATATAAACTTAGCTGTTCCGGATGTGACAAGGTCTATGTAGGCCAGACAGAGCGAACGATCTCCAAAAGGATTTCCGAACACTTTCGTGCTTGTAAACTTGGCCACCCTGACAAATCGGCAATCGCCGAGCACTTAATCGAAACCGGCCATTACTTTGGATTTGTTCCTGAAGTCCTGGGAAGACCCAAAACTTACAGAGCACGCCTAATTACGGAGGCAATTGAAATCCATAAAAACCCCATCAATATTAACAGAGACGACGGAGCTAAGCTCAATAGTTCTTGGTATCCAGTAATTGACGGCTACACCAAAGCTAAACGCAAAAAACCATGCTGATTTTTTTTCTAACACCAGCTCGTAGAGAAATGGAGCTGGCAGCACGGTATCGCTTCGACACACATAAGTAAACACTCTCACCAATATCATTTGGTCATCTGCCCTGATGATGGACACTGTAACGCTGTCCGAAACGTTGGCTAAAGAAGGAGGTAGCAAAACACGGCATAACACCCCAAAAACAATAACAAAAATACTTTTTGGCCGTGAAAACCTAAAAACATACCATCTTTAAGTCAATTCCATCGAGTTATAATAATGATTCAAATTTATAAAGAAAATAAAAATCCATGATGGACCTGTAACGATTTAAGACGCTTCACGATGCCAGCACATCTGTTACCAGACCTTTACGTCTAAATGATAACGTTTAATGTACATCGTGCTGCCTGTCATGAAGAATCGAAATAATAATGGGGATAAATCAAGAATTTTATTGCCATTGCATATAAATAAGTTATCAGATTGAAATTTTGCATTATGATAATAATATTTTTTTACTCATTTCAAACTTTGCAACAAAGGTGAGCTGTAGCTGATTTAACATTTATATAGAAAATTTTAAATAATAAAATTGATTCCACGAACTTAAACCCTTAATTAATTTTAACATATCTTCAAGACATACCCGCCATACAACATATTCCACACGCTTAATTACAAAACAAACGCTACCAACTAATTCGCCGTGCTTTTCATACATTCAACATTTGATGCCTAAATTTAAACATTGATTATCGACATTTATCATGGATCACTGCCCAAATTTAAAAAGAGCATGATGTCAATGGTATAAACTGTTCAATGCGCCAACATATCCCTTCACAGATCGTCTCTTCACGATCCTGCACGATTTCTCACACCTCATCGATTTATTACTCTCCGTCATAATGAAGTCATAAATTTATTATTAAATATGTTATTAATAACATTTTAAACACCATTTATCAATTTACTCTTTAAAAAAATGTATGAAAGATTGCCATATAAAAATCAATAACGTTTTGGTTGACCGACTTCTAAAACACATTATTACATTATTACCGACCGCTTCTAACATTTAAAAGCCTTCTATCCAATCGGAAGTGCATGTGCGGCGATTGGGTGACTCGTAAGTAACATCCGACCGATTGTTCACGTAATTATACCACGTCATCTGAGCAGTCGCGTCATTAAACCGGTTACTTTAGCGGTCATAAAAGTTTGATGGTCAGCTCGTGCACAATATGTGCACTCACTTTGACACGTTTATCACAATATCTGCACTTATAACCGGATATCATTATTAAGTTACTACCTACTCAATTTGCTATTTAATCCACCGCTAGTTAACCACCGATAAAGAATCTACGAGATGATATTGTCAAAGTTATTATCAGCAGCTCAGTTCAATTTGGGAGGCGGGTATGGGCACCACCGGAAACCATTTATTGGATTAACCAACATCCCTACCATAGGTCACCCCAAGTGGTTCACTACGTTTGTCAAGGTCTTGGTGGCCAATGTGTCTGCCCACTTGTTGCGTAGCGGGCTGCATCGAGAGAGACTGGTTGAGGCGGTTTTTTGACCTCTCCAGGCAGAATCCCTCGACCCATGGCCCTGCACCGCAGTTGAAGGGATGGATTCGTACGTCTGTCACTCCTGGACACACTGATCTCCTGATTCTTACCTACGCTTCATACCTATTTCCTTCCCAGAAATTCCTCTTCTTACTTTCCTTAAAAAAAACCCTAACAGCATCCTCTAAGATGAAATAGAGCCTGAGGGAAATTATTTTTCTCAGAACCTCCTTTTTGGACGTAAAGTAAAAAAAAAAATGTTCACTTGGAAAGCGGGTATGGATACCGCCGGGAACCATTTATTGGATTAACACAAGTGGTTCGCTACGTTCGGTGACTTGGTTAGAAAGCCCGGATTCATGGGGTGAGGTTTGTCTATGTCTTGGCGGCAGATACTTTTGCCCCCTTTTACTGCGTGGTGGGCCAGATCGGGAGAGACTGGTTGGCTTTTGACCTCTCCAGCCGGACTTTCTTGACTCATCGCCTCACACCGCAGCAGGAGGGATGCAATCGAATGTTCGTCAATCCTGAACACATTGACCTCCAGATTCCAACCCATCTCTCATACCTTTTTTCTTCCCAGAACTTCCTCTCTCTCCTTTCCCTTCAAAACTTTCCACACAACATCCCTAAAGATAATCCCTAAGGATAATGTAAAAAAGGTCAATTAAAATAAACCCGTTGGACTTATGGTTTGTTTTGGACTCGGAAAGCATCCCATTAATATTTTTTGAGAGTTAATAAATACCACAACAGCTTTTTCTCACTCGATTAGAAACACGTGATTCTTTTATTTTATTGGACTTGGCTTAATAAAACGGCCATAAATGTAGCAAATATACCCAAAGGGTCGTTAATTCGAAAAATATTGTTCCTTTATTACTGCAAGCAGTGGTTTTATTGCAGTAAGTTTTACCTCTTTTTATAAGGATAATTTTTTGTGGTAATTGAAATAGATGTTATAATATTTTCATACTGTACGCGGAATGGCAAAATAATGATAGTGGTGAAATATCATTGTTCAAGATTGAAATGTTGACCTCAGACGTGTTTTATGACCAAATTTGAATAGCTAAGTAAGTACTGCTTAACAATCCTCTTCTACATTTCCTTCTCCTCCTCATTCCGTCTTCAGTCTTGTAACTTTCCACAGTTGAAATGCAATAAACCCACTGGCTTCAGGCAGTCGGGACACTTGTACGGAGTTTACATAAAAATGTGCAGTTATTAAATATTTCCTCTTTTTGTATTTCTTGGGCATTAACACATAAAAATTCTTAGACATTTTGTTTTGAGGAGTTTTATTCATAATGTACATTAGTTACCTAATTATTATTATTGGTAGAATAACGAACTAAGACGAGTATTCCTCGTGTACACTACCTCTAGTAACTAAATTTCAAGACGACGGATACCAAAATAATGATGTCTTATTTATATCACGTAGTATATAAAAATAGATTATAAAAAGCCAATAAATAATAAGGTCACCGGCCGCCACAGTGTCCTATACAAAAGAATAAGCTTGTACAGAGGGGGTATTACAGGGGCGAACGTGACGAGAATAGGGATGGGAATTCCCCGCTTTCTACGCGGTTCCCATCTACGGATCGGAGAATCCGTGGAAAGACTGGGAGGAACTTTCCTGCCTTAGATATTGTATGGAATATGGTCTTCACATTGTATGTTTTATCACCAATGCTCCTATTGACCGAGTGCTTGTTTAAAACAGAGTACAAAATAAGATATAATATTTGATGGAAAGCTTGTTTATAAGAGTAATATGGTCTAGGGCCAGTGGGGATTTAGAATTTAGAAAGATTTAGATTAGTTGAAGGGAAAACAGATAAGCCAGAAGCACCTGGCTATTAACTTTTTCGATCTGCTTACTAAACCTAACTCAAGACATATAATATGTAAACAGAATGAAATGCTGAAAGCGTTTAAGGGTTTTGCTTTTGGATTATTTAAACATCGTCATTGACAGTATTAATATTATAAAAACATTATTATGTTGTGATTTTATAATTTTGCATGCGCAAGCAATAATGGTTTTATTAAGGGGGGGGTAAGGTTTTAAAACTCATTTTTCAAATAATTTTTTTTCTAAATGTACAATATGTCAAGAGTATTGTGCCAAAATGTCAGGTAAACCGGAGCAAAACGAACGAAGATACAGCATTTCAAGCGACCGACCCTCATGCTCTATTCAAGTATATTTGAGTATAACAAAACTTTAAATTGATTTTCTGGCAAATAATGTTTTTTAGTCCGTGAACATCATAAATCAAAATCTACTAGATCGATCTTTTTGAAATTTTGCACACTATTTTTTCACATAAATCAACAGGTAGTGATTGAGAGTTTTTTTTTTAATTTTTTTCCATTTTATAATAACAAATTCAGCGAAAATTTTAGCAAAAATCGCATTTTTGACTTCAACATGCTGCAAAAAATGAAAAAATCAAAAAAATAAAAAAAAACGCTTCGTCACTACCTGGAAAAACAGGTCATTTTATAAACCCATTTCAATTTTTTTTATTTTGAATGATTTGTTAACGAGTTATAATGTTCACCGCAAAATACCTTTTTTTCGATGCGCCTCCGGAGATTCGCTCTCACGAACTTATTTATAAATATTATTGATTTAATTTTTTTTTCAAAAATACTTCAGATGTCATACTATAAGGTGTATTTAAAATAAATAAGCCAACATTATTCATATCTCCAAAAAAAAATCATGAAAATATGCCTTTTTTGGCCTTTAAAACCTTACCCCCCCCCCCCCCCCCCTTAATGTAGGAAGTTATACGCTGCGTTTGTGAATAAATTAATTATAAACAAATTGCACTCAATAATTTTGCTGAAAATTCTGCGTCAATAAAGATTCGCAAAGTAAGGCAAGTTATGTCCAGTTCTAAATATTCTATTATGATTTATTACTTTTCTTAATTTTAGTTTTATCTAAACTTGAAAAGATAGGCACTTAAAAATTTGTGGTAGATATAAAGATATCTCACCTTTGTGATTTAAATTTATTATTGTTTTTTTTTATTTTTTATTTAATCGTTTACCCCCTTTTAAGGGCTTTTACTTGGGAATATTTACTAACACTTAAAGAAAAGATATACCAGACTATTATTAGACCCGCGATAATGTATAGCTCCGAATGCTGGACTATGTACGACAACTCCTACTATAGGAAACTCGAAACAGCAAAAATTCAAATGCTTAGATGGTCAGCAGGAGTACCTATCACTAAAAGATAGAATTAAAAGTGCACGCATCAATGTAGCCTGGGTATCACGGATATAAACAGTAAGCTGGAAGAACGATAGTTGAGATGGTATAGGCACATAAGACGGAGACCACCAGACCGCACAGTGAAGGAGGCAATATCTATTGAGCTTCATCGACAGTCATCCAGAGAAAGACCAAAGAACTCCTGGATGATTCAATGCTCCAAAATATTGCAGAAAAATGGCCTGAGTGGAAGCGATACCCCGAGCCGAAGAAGATATAGCCTGAGAACGAGAAGATCCGACCCCAACAGCCTACCTAGGCAATGAGTTGGGACAGTGCAAGGAAAAAGAGGTAGACTTAGGAATATTGACAATTATTTTCTCTTCTTTTTATACATAACTGAACTGTCCTAGCACGAATCTTTTGAATTTATTCAGTGATGAATTGAAGATGTTCACTGACTCGACATAATTATTTCCCCCTCCATTAAGTAAGTATGTTGGGCAATGAAGAGTACATAATATGGTAATATCTGTTGTGTTTTAAAAAAAGTTAACCGAAAATAATGCTGCCATGTTATAAAAGTGTTTATAATAATATATTTATTTATTTATTTATTAACGGACTAAAGTCCAATTTATAACCAATTAACACGAAATTTTGGAAATGCACATTACAAGAATAAAGGATGATATATGAAAGCAAAGTAAAATGAATGAATATAAATATTCCTGTTCTTCTTTGATAAAAATAAAAGTAACAATATAGTGCAAATAAAACAATTCATTATTTCATTTCTATAGATACGATGAGAAATCCAGCTCTTGGAGGTATAAAGCTCGTTGAAAACATTTGAGAGTTAAAATTCAATCTCGAGTAAAGAGATCAGCAAATTTATTTTTTCATATTCGCCAGAGCCATAAAAATTCTCAGAACTTTCAGCTTTCCAAAATCGAGAAAATTTTGAAATCCGCTCTTTGTTCGATACCGCAATGTGAATACACAATCCTGTTCGGTGGCTTGACCCAATTCATTATCCATCAGCTCGAAATTCAACATGCAACGATTAAGTCCTTTTCCTCGAAACCGTTTTCGGAATTTCATGGAACAAGCCGACCTGCATACTAGTATGTATACTAGTATCTGGTTTAATGCCTGGACGGTTGACGTCAGAACTATATATACGTCAACGTAGGTGCATTTGTCATCCGTGACGTCATAGGGAATCCATTGTGAGTTGTGACAGCGATTTGATGCGAACCTTAACAAGACTTCATTAATATAATATTTTAATAGAATTTTTCACATCGTGAGTGGAGTGCTTTTAAAATGTGGTGTAAAATGTGTGTTAATATGTAAGCAATTTTATTTATTTATTTAAGTACAATATGTATGAAATATAAATACAAAAGAAACGTAGAATATTTTCTTAGCCCTCCTCACTGGGAGATCCTGTGCTAAAGGGGACTTGGTTTTAGACAGAAGGTTCTCATTGTCTTCTATGGTACAACTTCATGGTTTCATTAGGTTTTTTTTAAGTAAAACTTATTTACGCACGCTTGACTTAGGGAGTATGCTGGTGAATGCGTGACGAGAGCGTTACGAAAAGGGTGTTTGGGCGAGGCGAACGAAGCATCGCTTGACTTGGGGAGTAAGCTGGTGAATTCGTGGCGAGAGCGTTACGAAAAGTGTGATCGGGCGAGGCGAACGAAGCATAAAGAAGTTTTACTTCAGTCATGTGGTCTAAAACACACGCGTTTTTTTAATATGACGTTATTTTAAAAATGTGACTATATTTTAAAAACGATGACAATATTTTTATAATGCTGGTCGTTTATTTTTCCGATTGAAATGTTTTAATAATTTAGTTATTAATTATGGTTTTAATTTTTTGGATACTGGGTGGGAGTTTGTTATATAACTTTTTTAAAATAATATAGCTTTACTAACAAAAAATTCAGAGCTTCTTTGTCCAAAAGGACAAATACACTTTTTTAACATTATTTCCACACTGGAAACGCTGAGGAAAAAATCCCTGATCAGTGTCTGTCAATCCCTGATCTACTTAAATGAATTGCATAAGTTAATGACTGTACACTGTACCTACCCAATCTGTAGACTTCATCCGCCATAACACACCGACATCCCTAAATAAATAAATAAAAAGTGTCATCTTTGGAGGTGCTGTGTGGGGGGTCTTTTTAGAGAAAGGAAGGAGAGGAAGTTTTGGAAAGGAAAAGAGTATGAAGGGTGGGTAAGAATCTGGGGATCAGTGTGTCCAGGAATGGCGGACGTATGAATCCATCCCTCCCACAGCGGTGCAAGGCGATGGATCAGGAGAGTCTAGGCTAGGCCTCCCTCGACTAATCTCTCCCAATCCAGCCTGCCATGCAGCAGATGTGCAATCGCATTCGTCGCCAAGACCTAGACAAACCTCACCCCATGATCCCGGGAATTTCTATTAATCACCGTACGTAGCGAACCATTTGGTGTAACTTATCTCGCCTCAGTTCTTAATTGTCCAAACGACCATTAGAAAATTTGACAGGATGAGAAGGTTTTCTTTAATTATTTCAATGAAACATTATGTAGGCTTTTAAGGTAAAGACATTTTCGTAAAGATAAAGGTCTCAATAGTTTAAATAATTCATAGTTAAGTGATTAACTATCATTTTTTATACTTTAGTTTTCATTTTAAAGTGGAGATTGAACAAAAACCAAAACGGTCGTTTGAACAATTACGAACTAAGGTGACGTTATGGCAGGGGTGTTGGTTATCCAATAATTTGTTCACGGGACGGCGATTCCCAAACCCTTGGAGCAAGTATGGAGCTAATTTAAAAAATATATAAATAAATAATACTCATTACCGATTAAAATGATACAGATACAAATGGAGATAATAATTTTATTCCCAATAGACGCGAACATCTCAATTCCTGGTACAGTCATAAATATGCCAAATGATTTGCGTGACAAAAGGCGCTTTGAGAATAATCCAAAAGAAATAGAGCGCTGATCTTCCAGTATTTCCGTATAAACAAGAAAACTTAGATCCAGAGAAGTAAATGGATGCACCCCTTTGAGACGTAACTTTGAAGAGGAGTGCTGGCATAATGGACAGCCAATCCAATCCATCTTTGATTCTACAAAAGTTTTGTGTCCAAAAAACATTATCAACATTTATTTGACTACAACTTAAATAGACCCAAAGCTCACTAACCGAGAACTTTAATACGAAAAATCAAGTAAAAATGGTCTCCGTTATTGTGTGGTTAAGTTGCTACGAATACTGGTCGGCTACAAATCCGGCGGTGGCGGGTTCAAATGCCGGCATGTGCAAGGTAAATTTATTTCACTAATTTATTTTATTTTAAAACTTATTAATTTAAAATAGAATATGTAATTTACTAGAGGCAATCGGATCAATTCGGAATCAAAATGGTCTTAGCCGTGATTGGTGACTAGATCTGAATAGCCAGGTACTTTCTGACCTTCCTCTTCCTCTTCCATCTTTTCTTTCCCTCCCACTACCTTCAGCCTCGTAGGATACTCCTTTTGGGGATGCCATAGTATCACTGGCTCCAGTTAGTAGGAAGCAGTTGAAACTCTTGTGCGGTATTAAACTTGGATTATTAAGCTTATGGTCACGATCGTGAAAATGAAAAAACGATTAAATGGTTGCAGGTAACAATGTACCCTTTAAAAATGTCCCCAGCTTAAATGTTCCAGGTCAAACATTTCAAAGTATAATTTCCGTAACCAAAATGTTCTCAATTAAAACAAGTAAAATATACTCAGCATGTACTAATATAACCTAACCTTACTTACCCGACTATTTACTAGAAAAAAATTTATAGGGAAGATTTTAATTTGATACATTTTTATAAGAAACATTTCGACAGGGAACATTATTACCGGTCAAGGATTTTAAAAAACAAAATTAAACCTATTTTTGTTATTGTTTTTGGGGTGTTATGCCAAGTTTCGCTACCTCCTTCTTTAGCCAACGTTTTGGACAGCGTTACAGTGTCCATCATCAGGGCAGATGAGTGTGAGTTCACTCACGTGTGATGAGTTCACTCATCTGCCCTGATGATGGACACTTACCGGTCACGGATTTTAAAAAACAAAATTAAACCTATTTTTGTTATTGTTTTTGGGGTGTTATGCCAAGTTTCGCTACCTCCTTCTTTAGCCAACGTTTTGGACAGCGTTACAGTGTCCATCATCAGGGCAGATGAGTGTGAGTTCACTCACGTGTGATGAGTTCACTCATCTGCCCTGATTATGGAACTGTAACGCTGTCCGAAACGTTGGCTAAAGAAGGAGGTAGCGAAACACGGCATAACACCCCAAAAACAATAACAAAAATACTTTTTGGCCGTGAAAACCTAAAAACATTCCAGAATTAAACCTTTTTTTCTGAACACTACCATTGATTTCTTTTTCGTATTTTCCGTTCTCGTTTCAATTCAATTCTGGTTGGTTTTTTTCAAATTACACACATAAATTTCAAAGGATTCTATTGCGTTCCAAGAAAAGTATTTGTTACCGCATTATATTCCTATATACATAAAAAGTAGAATTAATGTAATATTATTCGGATACTTTTTTGTTAAATTTCCAAATCATTACTACATTCCTCCAATTGCTTAATAATTCAATATGCTTTTGAGGCACGTAAATGTTTCGACGGGGCAAACTTAATTTTCATTTTGGGAAAATTAAATTGAGTAACCTACTATCCAACGGAGGACAGCGTTTTGACAAAATTGATGAAAATCCTTCGGAGAAATGGAGCGTTATTAAAAACCTCCCAAATTGTACATTTTAAGTGACAAAGGGATACTTTCTAAAGTGGAATTTTAAGGGAAGATGTACTTGTTAAAAGAGTGTCTCGCAAAGATGTTAAACATTTTAATATTATTTTCGCGGCTGTTTGACATTTTAAAGGGGGTTCATAATACTGTATTTTTAAAGATATTTTGTCGCGCCGATAAACATAATAAAATGAGGATGTATTTCGGGTGTTCACAGCCAACGTTAGGTACTATTTGAATAGGTTGTTGAATGGTTATTGAATTACCGGGTAAAAGATCATCATTGTTCAGTTGAAGGTATCGGAATTCCGTAGAGTACGAGTATACGTTTATTACCCTCGTTCGCAGAGGGGGAACTGAAAACGACGTTATCGCACAGTTTATTGAAAGGTAAATAGATTTGATGTAGTAATGTTAAACCTCAACCTAATTACACCGGTGTTTCGTCAATACGAACGAGTACTTAACCATGTACTTACACGTCGACTTTGAGTGAGACCTTAATGAAGTCAATATGAACATCAAATCATTTACCATTTACAACCACAAATTTACTGAGAGATTCAACACTCATATCGAAAATGCACATTTTTTAAAAATTATTTTCATGCATTTGCCATTTTTACAAATTTAAACCTATTTATGTTTACTAGCAGTTAAAAACCCACTCCGCAGGTTTTTGCTGCTGGGCCCTGCAGGCGGTTTTTGGTTCGGCTTCGCCCAGTTAGTGTTTGTGACCACTTTATAAATCCAATACAAACTGGCTCCAAAAATAGCCTGTTCCTCGGATCCATTGTCATCCAGTGATAGTCACCGGGATAAAGTAACCGAGAGTCGAGATAGGCAATGACAAAACATGTAATGTATAGCCGCTTGACACAACTGAGTATTACCGTCAATCTTTCCATATTCGGATGGATATTGCTAGTTCACTAAATCGTAGTACTTATACTTGTCTGGGGCACGTCCACACCAACCTGCCGATGAAAATAGCGACATCTTGTGGCGAATTTTGAATTTAAAACCGAAATACAACGGTAGCTTTGTTTGAAATTCCACGTACGCAGTTGTTATTTTTGGCACGACGTGTACGGCGTGGCGTCTACATGCACTCGAAACTGAGTTCTGAAATTCGATATTCGGTATTAATACTGTTCGATAAAAAAAATAGAGACTTTATTTACATGCTGCGTACATGATATTTAATGGACATCTGAATTATATTACGAATATTTAGGAAGAAAAGTGTTTCGGTGTGATTGATAATTGATTTCGAGATTGATAATTTTTTTCAAACATAACCTTTAAAACAGAAGAAATCTGACCATCCACAAGTTGAAAAGTAACCCCCACCCGCTTTCCCAACCCTTAAAACAGTGTTTTGATACATCTTGATGAAATTTTGCGCGTTTGAAGTAATTGGAAGATTACTTTTTTCATCTAAAACCCTATGTTTGCGCCAATCAATGTTCTTTTTGTTTGATTTAGTACCTACTGGAAAACTGCTTTACCCAAGTACCTGCCCAGTTCCTCTAACCAAGTACCTACCCATCCCACGCCAAGACAAAACCCAATAAAACGTTCGATTGTTTCATTCACTTGTTTTTTTATTTGACTTGTTGAAAAACGCACCCGTCTCGAGTTCGGAGAAAATTTGTGCATCTTACTTTAATTGAAACGCCATAAGTTTAATTTGCGAACTTATTGACCACACCGCCGCGGCTGCAGAAGTAACCGTGTTTACGTATATATGTGTACAAGTGAACTATTATAAAGACAAGGGAGAATTAAAAGGACCACAGAACCAGCGGCAAATGTCGAGTGAACTCGGTGAGTTTTGGCAATACCTATCCTTTTCCTTTTCCTTTGAGTAGTTTTCCAGTGATTGTTGTTTTAGAATCACACCGCACCCGCCTGCGAACGAATTGATTTGCGCAACCACCCTATATAAGGTTCGGGCAACGCTGAGGACTTCAACTTGTATTAAATATGTGTAAATAAGTTTTCGTTTATTAAAAAATTAAAATCACGGACAAACAAGTCGAAGAGTTAAATCTGTGGCGCTTACAATTTAGATTTAACTTTAACAATTTCAGAATCACCTTGAAATCAACAAGATGGTGTAACATAACAAAATACAAATATGTATATTCATAATACATAATATGTACATTCCCTCAACATCACAAAGCACTTGACAGCCATTTTAAACATTTGTTTTTAAAAATGATTTATTCTTGCCGTCTGTGAGTACGAAAAATCTGGTGTTATATCTTTGGATCGAAGTTTATTGTACGAGTAACTTTATCAATTCGCAATATTTTACTGCACGCTGAATAAAGATGTAAATCTTGGCTATCTCCGTCTTTCCTATCGGTATTATTATATTGAATGTTCATCCCTCGAGGCACGTCTGCCGTATAAATCAGAGACATAATACTAAAGGGCCTATACTCTATTCTATAGAGTGACTATACTTCATAAGGCTGTGTGGCCGTGGTGAAGGCTAAGGTGCGGCTGTACTTTAGTGAATCAATGATCGAAGATAAGACAGTATTGGTATTATTAGTATGGAAAAGCCTACTTACTACTTAATCTCTGATATTACTTATGTAGATGGGAGATTGATACAAATGGCTTTATCGGATTGTGTTCGGAGAATAATTGATTGATTTGAGTGTTTCTTGAAATCCTTAAGTCTCAGTGCTCACATAATTATACTTTAACGTACGATTACGACTGATTACGCCTAACTTAAGGAGGGTTGTTTCACATTTTTTTTATTTATTTCTCTATTTATTATTATTATACGCATAAACGTGTTTTTACAAACACGTGATGAATGAAATAATTTTGTGGAACAGTAATCATGAATTAAAATGGGTTGTTTAAATTTTATGGAACCCATTCAGAAGATTAAAATTATGTTAGCGTTAGCTATTATTATTGAGGTATGTTAAAATAGCTTTCTTATGATTGTGTTCCCTGCAGTTGTACACATCTACTACTTTGAGAATGTATTGCCAAGCTGCATGAAATTCATCAAATTTCAAAGTTTTTTGATTGCATTTTTAGTTTCAAACAAACATTCCCGGGTTACGAAAAACTCAACAATATTTTAAAATCTCCTACTACTACCACAGTAAGTGGAAAATGATACTTGTGTCATGCGATGCCAACTCAGCCCCTGATCGGTCAAATACGGATTATATCACGGATTATAGTCAAATACGATTACGTTACAAGCCGCGCTAAGCTCGACATTCCGTCAAATCGAGCTTAAAATCAACTGATATTCAAATTAATTAATCTTAACTAATTAATTGGTATATTGGGATAATTAATCTTAAGAATAACTCACATCTTTCCGTGAAATTTCCTTTTTTAAAAACATATTTTATTTTATTATTAATTACTAAATACAGTATTTAAAGATCGACGTCATAACTACTAGTAGCATAATACAATTTATCAGCTTACAATATAGTATTATCTATTTTGTCACGGCAATTTGCTTAATATAGTGTATACATATAATATATGTAACCATAGTATTAGTAGTTGCTTTTAAATGTCTACAATAAAATACTGTACACTCCTCTTCAAACCACAAGCTAATGCTTCTATGGAAGAGTAGTTTTAAATATTTTAACGCAACGAAAAACAACGTAACTCCTTTATTTTATGTATTTACCTTTTTTCTTTAATAAATAATTTTTAAAAGAGAGAAAGCGCCAATACAACGCGTGCCTAAAAGTCAAATTACGATCTCCGTAAATCACCAGATAACAAGGTCAATGATGAAGGCGTCGCTTATACGAGAAGTAAATAAGCCTCATTTACGACTTACAATAAGCGTAAAATTTACGTTTAATGCTGCATTTAATGTGGCACATTATGTTAACGAACTTAGGGAAGAATGATTAAATTTTATCAGGGAAACTGTACTGCGGAGGTTTTTGTTATTTCCATGTAACAATGGAGTGAGGTAGGCATACAGTAAAATTATTAATCATTCACGTTAGACACATGAACACGAAGCAAAAGCTAGGCATTGTCGTTGCCGTTTTTTTGGTCGGCAAAATAATTACGTCACATGTTAATCCACACACATCTTCTGAATATTATGAAACTGTGACTTGTGATTGTGGAAATTTCAGAGAGCGAAGTTAATATCCTCTAAGATATTAATATCCTCCCAAATCAAGCAGTATTGCAAGCGCATAGTGAACTGTAGAGATGTAAAACCTCTATGATAATTTACGAGCTAGTAAACCGTTTACAAAATGTGATAAATATGTATTTTTTAATTAATTTTCTATTTATTGGGTCACCAGCACAGACCCGTGAAAATTCACGGAATGTTATTAATAGCAAAATATTTATGCCTAATTTTCTCTTCAATCAAAAAGATTTTTCGGTGTTTGTATAATATTTAAATTCATCTTTACACTTTTTCAAAATTGCTCTCTAGATTTTATGTCCGGGTTAAATCTTCCCCACAGGAAAAACTTAACCCTTCCACACACTTTTCCACAAATGATCATCTAGTCAATCCACGCGATGTAATTGCATTGTATAAGTATTATAAATACAAAACTATACAAGAACAACACGTCAACCTACCAGAGACCATATGGGAAAATACTTCACTGACTCCAGATATTTTCATATCAGAGGGATAGAACTCCTCGATAGAACTCCTAACTGGACCGATAAATCCTACCGATCCCTCAATATAAATATTTAAAAAAATATTTCGTAATCCTACATGTTTTAAATATGACTTATTTTTGCATTTTTATATAAAGATTCTTTGACAAATCTGATAAACATCCCATATTCTCCTATATCCTATGTTCAAAGTTCCTTTTAGAAGAAAGGAAAAATACACTCTTTGAGTGAACACCGTTAGTAAATTTGTCAAAAAAAATAATAAAAGACATCCACATTTTTAATTCGCGTAGAATTATTAATTAATTAAATTAAATAATTTTGGTGCCTACTTTATCGCATGTCCGCATTGTTCCATCACGTCATGCAGTTTTGTTTATAGCATCATCACATATGGACTTAATGGAAATTTAAAAATGGTAAATCAATTATGTTTAACCGGGCTTGTTGACAAATAAATTTTTGTATACAAGTAAATAATATAAAATTTTTAATACACTCATCTTGTTTTAATATTAATAGACTTATTCAAAAGAATTCAATCTTTTTAGCACACGTTGAATTTAGGCCATTTTGAATTTATTGAATTCTGTGAACTGTAGGTATTTCGCAGCTCTCCAAGATAAATACGCTAAAATTGCAAAAATTGAAAAAATTATTTGCGAAAAACTAAACTTTCGGTGTCAAAATTGGCAAAAACTCAGAAAGGTCAAAAATTTTGTGGTGTCTTGGATTTTTAAAAAGATCCATAGGACGCTCGAGGTGGAATACTTTTTTTTTCATTAGTCAGTACAATATACCAGAAAATCACAATTACCCCAATTAATTCAATGTAACCCCCCTTTTAAGTTATCAATTTATTGTATTGTAAGAAGTATTCTTTCAGTTTCCTGAAAACAATGAAAGCGACTTCATCAGGCAAACTGCTTAAAAAATCTGTTGCATCGGATGCAACTCGACTAAGTCCAATCTCAAATCAAGAGGGTGGAATTAATTGACGATTGATATTTGATTTTGATTAGTTCAAAGTCATTATTTATTTAATAAATTCAATTATGCGTTTGTGGTGCCTACGTGATTTTTTCTTGAAAACCTGAATAATTTTATTTAATTTGTTAACTATAACCGACTTTAATGAATAATTATTAAGTTAATAATAATAAATAACTCAATATTTTTAAAGTACGATAACTTATAAAGTTAACCCTCAAATCGTACTATTAGAATCATTGATAATAATAAAAACAAAAAAAAAATTAAATAAATTGTATAAAAATTGGTTAAATCAGAAAAAAGATTCGGTCGAATCTAGGAATCTAGAAATTTTCGTAGATGCGACCAAATATTTTTTTTTATATTTTGCTTTTGGGAGTTGTTAATATTATTTTGAATGTTTAGATAGTAAATAAATCTGTTAAAACTACTGTTTTAATAATGAATATCAAAATGTTAAGAAACTATTGGTTCCTTCACCAGAATACAAAGTTTTTCCTGAAGAGAAACTAGTGTATTCGAAACGTGTTGATATACATTTCTAAATATCATTAATTTTATGTAAATGGTAGCGCAGTTTTTGAAGAATAGATTATTAATTAAGGTGATTGTCAAAAGAATTCATATTCTGTTCTTTCATAGATGGCGCGCATATAATTATTTTACGAAAAAACGCTTTTTACAAGTTGTGCTTTAAAATATTAAGAATAACTAATTGTTCGCGCCCGTACATACGCAATATGAATACGAATGAAAAGTTTTTTCAATAAAAGAACTCAAATCTTTTAAGAAAGGCTAACAAATACAATATTTCATCGGTGATTCAATCCAATATTGTGTTTGTCAGCCTTTCTTGAAAGATTTGAGTTTTTTCACTAACAAAACTTTTTATTCATATTCATATTGCGTATGTACGGGCGCGAACCATTAGTTATTCTTAATATTTTAAAGCACAACTTGTAAAAAGCGTTTTTCCATAAAATAATTATGTACGCGCCATCTATGAAAGAATAGAATATGAATTCTTTTGACAATCACCTTAATTAAAATTTAAAGAGTCTTAGGACGGGTTGTTTCAAAAAATTTGATGGGTTCATCAAATATTTGAAGTTGATTTTCACATTCTGTGTAAGTTCTATTCAAGTTCTGTGTTTATTTCAGTTTTGTGAAGCAACTGTCCTATAACAATGTAATAACAGAACTTGAATAGAACTTACACAGAACGTGAAAATCAACTTCAAATATTTGATGAATCCATCAAATTTTTTGAAACAACCCATCCTAAATGTTACCACATAGAATAGAGATGTTTTTAAACTTTCATAGAATATTGTAACGCTCTAATATTTACAAAATATCGATATTTTTAATGCGATTTCTCAAAGTTCGCTATTTTCCAACGTCTCTACTGATATGCTTCTCGAATGCATTATCAAACTCTATTTCAACAACCATAATATGACTAAAAGTTCAGAGCGTAAATCATCGCCGTGCACTATAAATCTATTACCCTCTCAAAACATCACAATAACATCGTAACTTTAGATAAAACAGAACTTTCATTGGCTACTACAGAGTTGCCCATACGAGGTTGTAGCGCGAATAGGTTACAGTTGTAAAGGCTTGAAGTGCGGAAGGCTGCACGGATTGAACGGGGTGGGCTGGGTGTGCGCAGAGGGGAGGGGATTGAAGTGACTTACTTCCGGTCTCGCAGGGTGTCCCCCGAGTGGCGGATGTCCCACTAAACGAATCGATGCTTGAGATCTTCAGCAAAAGGCTCCGTGTATTGTTTTTGTGTATTGATTAACTCTCCAGCGGGCTGAGGGTGCCGAGATAAAGCCTTAAAGGCGAGGGTTGCTTATACATCACCCGGGACTATCTCGCAATCGGGAAATCTGATCTCTAAACCTACAAGATGGTTCTAATACTTTTAAGTATTATTGACTTCAAAATTGAATCCGGATCAAGAGGTGTTGAATTAAATGGAATTTTTAATGTTATTAAATAACGACACCCACCACAAAGATATCATCAATATCGATAACTTGTAGAGAAAAATATCATCGCTCGGGTAGCCTGTGCAACAATTTCAAAAGAATCAAAAATTTATCCAATGACGTAAAATTTTAATTTTCGTAAAGTACATCAAGATTATAAAGATTTCGGCACGGAAAAAGATTTAGAAGTGCAATAAATGTTGTAGGATTACACTGCACAGTGTCTGGAAACAAGTGCTACAAGCTGGTGAATCTACATCACATGGCCGGCGTAGTCCAGCGGTGAGGTTCTTGACTCGCAATCCGAAGGTCGCGGGATCAAATTCCGGCGTGGCAAATAAATATTATTTGATTAGTTTGTGTTATTTCACAATTTATTCATTTGAAAATAATATATAGTATATTTGCGGCACGTTTCAGAGTGGAAGATACTCTCAGTATCGCCCTGGTGTAAGACCAACATTCAGAATTGAAACTTTGCTTGAAATGGCTTGAGCCTAGTTTGGTGATCAGATCTGAATAGCCAGGTACTTCCCCACCTTCCTCTTCCCCATTTCCTTCTCCTCCCCACTACCCTCAGCCTAAAAATTCTGTAGCGACCTTTTTTCAAATGGGACCAAATAAATTTCAAGTTTTGACTCGATTCATTCGATAACGACGCTTAGAATCAAAAAAATGTATACTTCAAATATAATGTAGACTCACCAGCTTGCACCACCAGTTTTCCGACACCATTTGTAATACAAATATTATTAGAGCACATAAATAATCTTTTACAGAATGTACTAGTAGGTATATACCTACCAACAAAATCTAACAAAATTACAACATTAAATAGTATATATTATAATAGCTAATTCAAAATAGACAAAATAGCTGGACATATCCATTTATGAATCTACGGTATTTAAATCAAACAGAATTTGTGTAGAATACTCAAATATTCAAATCCTCAAGCACGTAATTGTTCCCTAGCCGATACATTCGCTCGACGTAGGGGAGTAGAGCAAAAGATAAAATGATTGTATTAGGGTTTGACATACATGAAATAACATAAACAGTCTGTTTCAAGTTTATCTGGAAGGAATGTGAAACTTTGTTTATTTTATTTTATTCATAATGTACGCAACAGAGGGTTAACTTAAAAATTACAAATAAATTTTAAAAAATAGCAACCGTCCAATAACGGTGTAACAATATGTAAAAATTTTAAAATAAGTAAAAAAAATATGTGTGATGTTCTTCCATCCCAGTGATTGAAATTATTTGAAATAGGTTGGGAAAACTCCAATAAAGATCGAGGTTCGCCAATATTACAAGTTGCTTTATTTACGTTATTGAGAGACTTATATTGAATATTTAACTGGACTAAACGTTCGTCCTATTGGATGCTTTAAGTAATTCTGAAGGTTCTGAAGCTAAAGAATCCGACACTGCGGGAGCCCAGCTATCTGTCGTGCATCGCCGGCTATTTACGTAATCGTTCGTGCATTAGACACGAACGACGACTGGTCAACAATCTTAAGTACCAGTTAACTGACATCTTTTAAGACACCTTGAAACTACATATAATCATCTTTAATTGTGAAAATTGTTGAAGGACGTTGAAACTATATGAATAATCCTATTTACCACAATTTTTTAAAACTAAAACATGAGAAAAACATGTTTAGGTCAAGAGAAGTCAAGTGAAAACATGATATTACAGAAATTCTGGGGGCTCTCGCTAATGTTTAGTATCTTGCCTCTACATTGAATATTACAGTCGATATGTTCGCACAAGAGGTCGGAGAGGAAGGTCAAGTTGTTTCAATATTATAAAACACATTTAAATTGATTTTCACTTTATTTATTATTTACCGTAACCGGTTTCAGCTGGTTAAAGCCATTTTCATACTCGTATAATAATTCTTAATCTACAGTTTATAGTATTTAAATTGTAGATTAATTATTATTTGTACCAGTCTGAAGATGGCAATAACAGACTGAAACCGGTTAAGGTAAAAATAAAGTAATTGGAAATAAGTATTATATGTTGAAATAACACAATAATTTTGTTTGTAACAATGATTTATTTCATTTTTCCTCTACCGACCGGTTTCGCTTTACATAAGCATCTTCAGGGTATAAAAATTAAACTGATCAAAAATATACATTGTGTGAGTTTATATACATATGGAAAAAGACAAAACATAATATAAAGAAAGAGTGAGAGGGTAAAATTAACATCTTATGTACATAGTGATGGAGAGAAAAAAAAGGTATTATATGAATTTTATTATATTACTATAATGGGTTTCCAGCACGAATTTTCAGTATCAAAAATATAAATGTTAAGTTGTTTTGTTGTATGGAAGTTTCGGGGTCTCTCAGTGGAGACTTGTATATTGTTATTGATTGTGGCCAAGAGGGAAGATTCTACACAGTTATTAATAATTTCGAAAATAAATGTGTTGTTATTTTTATCGCGACCGTAATTTAATGTTTCTGACTATGGTTCCGTAATTTGATCAATAATCCAGGGATCCAGATTTATCACTGAAGATTTGACATTCTTTCTACATAATATAATTTCCACATTTAAAAAAAATCACGATCTTGGTGATGCCTATTTTCACTATGCTTACCTTTCGTTCAAGGATAAAATATAATAAAATTAAATAGCAATCAAATGCAACTCAAACTTGACATTTTTTAAATTATTTAAGAAACCTAGAAAATCTTCCCGACAAACACCGACGCTTATTAAAAGTGTTGTAATCTGATTACATTTGCAAAAATTTTCGCAACTCACAGATTCAGAAGCACTAACTATGTAAGTTTATTGTTAGTTTATTCAGAGTTATTGATGAAATCCTCCTGCGAAAACTTTTATAACGATTACAAGTAAAAATAAAGTACAGAATGTCTGAGCGCTTTCTATTCTTTTTCCGATATTTCCCGTTATGTATTTCTTTGAAAAAATCTTCGAAACTACAATAAAGTCGTTATTTTAACGAACGAATGGATGTTAAGTTCCATCTGTAAAACTTTAAAATAACTCATTCAAACAGCCGATCTACGTCTCAATACGATGCGAAGTTAGGAGCAAAGTTTAAATGGTGTATTTGCTATGTAATATTTCTCATCATTGTTGGATAGTGATTTATATTTCTAAGAAATAACTTCTAAAAGATTTGAAAATTGTATTTTATAATACTACTTCATGGATGTTTGAGCTTCGTCCCGCAGAAATAAGTTATACGATAAACTCGGAACTGCACATCAGCACCGCTGTTACGTATTTATATCATTCGCAACTGTGAGAAAACAGTGTATTGAAAAGGAACATGAAACATCATCTGTAATCCGAGAGACTCCATGCTCCATTTCGTGTAGTTGCACTAATTTTCAAAATGGATGTTCTGGCCATGCAGAGCACAAGAGGCATGGTGTTGCTAAATGATATAAATCTCTAGGTCTTTTGACTTTTTCAACGTGGCACAACATAAGTATATTTATTATTACGTCTTCTAAAATATTTTTTATATTATTGTTTTTGTCTCTTGGTACTTATTTATTTATACTTGTGAGTTCTGAGTCATTTTTGTTTATTTTTATAATTATCCTGACAATGGAGCAATTGGTTTCGAAACATGTTGATATTTTGAGGTGTGTGCAAAGTGATTTGTTTTCATATAAAATGTCACCACAAAGTGAAGTTGCGAATATTGACAAATAATTTTTTTAAATAAAACGAACACTTAGGATGAGTTGTTTCAAAAAGTTTTAACAATTCATCAAATATTTGTAATTAATTTTCACGATCTTGAATAAAACTTTGAATAGCAAGCAGAACGTGAAAATTAACTTGAAATATTTGATGAATTTTTAATAAACGATTATACCGTGGGTCGTTGGCAAATTTGTTAAATTTTCAAACAAAATGTTGTATTGTTCAATACACATTTCAAATGATCAAATATTCAAACAGTTAAATAAACCAATAAATTATCTAGAAAAGCCATTTTTCGAATTGTAATTTAAGTTTAGATAAAATCATTTAAAAAATGTATGTTTTGTGATGAAAAACTATAGTTTTTCTATTTATTTACAGTCTTACAAATTAATATATTTCAGATTTTACACACTAATTTTGCTTAAATTAAAACTTAGCTTGAATATAAGTATACATTAAATTAAAATTTGATTAAATAAAATAAAATCGATATGGAATTATTAGTTCAAAGTGGTAGTACTGAGAATGACCAATCTTTCTCATCGGAACCGCCCTGTTGCAAGGATACGATCGCAAGGCCAACTTTCGTCGAAATTTGAATTCTCGGCCGCTGGTTAATGGGCAAACAAATTTTATTTTAACGATATCGATCATGGAGAAGTGTGTGCTTAAATACAAAAAAGCTAAAATCGACAGAAAAAAAAATTTATAACGTTTTTAAAGTGGTGCAATAAAACCATAAAATCAGCTTACTTTCAAATGGAAGTCCACTAAGAAAGAATCGCTGAATCGTGAAAACCGTAATAAAATGTTATAAACCAAATTGCATCTAACTCGGTGTGAATTTACGAGAAGTCTCAGATGATCTGCGGGGAACAGAAGTGTATTTGAAGGTGGGAGTGGTAGCGGATTCAGAGCGAGGATATTGAGGCCAATGTCGATGTATTTCTGAACTCCTGTCCCACATTCACCAAACCAAATAGCATTAAGGTCAACTATAAATAGAGCAGGCTCCGTTTTAGCAGACCTTGTACCCGATGCACTTATACATTTTTAATCTAGCTGCTTAGAGTTGGATTGTGAACTTATAACTATTTGGTTCCTTTATGGCAGACTACTTCACTTGTTTTATAGACAGCCAAATATTTATGATTTATAAAAACAATTTAAAGCTTTCATCCACTTTTTAAAATATTTTACTGTTCCCGGATCAGCCTACCACGACCACCTTTCACGTTCAAAACTCGCGTCATTGTAAATACTCGTTTCTAAATGTGTAAAACATGTGATTACCTCATGATAATTTCGTAGTTAACCATAAATAGAATGTTTAAGCATTTCAGTAATTAAAAACCAATTTCTTTTATGTCTTTAATAATTTTTTATTTTATTTATTAATAAACACCTTTATCGGGGCTTTTACATATATAGCAAAGTTAAAAAAATACATATTTATTGTACATAACTGAACTGCCTCAATAACAATATTTTATATTTGTTTAAAGATAAATTGAAGATGTCCACTGACTTGGTATAATTGTTTCCCTCCATTAGTATTCTAGGCAAAGAGAAATACATATGGTAGTTAGTCCAAAAATTTCTGCACTGAAATAAATCCTGACTTCTAGTATTACGAGTGGAATTCGGAAGCTTATCGATTCGAGCAATACCGGACTATCAACTAAATCATTTAGAATTTTATATAGAAAAACCAAGTCAGTGAAAATTCTTCTATCTGACAGTTTGAGCATATTCATATCGATTAAAAGAGTGTTGTAGTTTAACATAATTGCTGGAATACCCATATTAAAATTTATAAAACGTAAGAATTTGTTTTGTATCCTTTCAATTATATATTAAAATTAAGAAAACATAAGAATTTGTTTAGTATTCTTTCAGCAGCTTGTACATGTATATTATAATGTGGATCCCAGATGGGAGAATTGTACTCAAGTTGACTTCTAACATACGCAAAATATAACAGTTTAATACACTTTATAAAGTTAAAATTTCTAATTAGCCTAGTTATAAATCCCAATATGTTTAAGCCTTTATTACAGATTTCTGTTATGTGGTTAACAAATAAAAGATTTGATTGAAAAGTGATGCCTAAGTCTTTAATTTGTGTTTGTCTCAAGAGCATTGTTATCAATGTTGTAATTAAAAATCACTGGATTTATTATTCGAGAAAATCTTACTATTTTACATTTTGAGATATTTAAGTAAGGTCTTTTTTCATTACACCAAATTAAAAATTTGTTGATATTATCTTGAAGAATGTTGCAAAGGTAAATATTTTGAATAATTCTAAAAATAATAAAAGTTTAAAAATAATTGATGTATAAAAATATAAATATACGGAATAAACTCAATATTTTACAATCGTCATCAAAAAGATCATTTATGTTAGTAAGTTGAGAGCCTTACCCCTCGACCAAGGCCTCCGTGGTCGAGGGGTAAGGCTCTCAACTAGCAATCTGAAGGCTGCGGGTTCAAATCCCGGCATGCGCAAGTATTTTTTTGAATAACTTGTGATATTTCACAATTAATTCATTAAAAATAATATGTAACATATTTTCTGCACGTTCCAAAGTGGAAGATACTCTCAATGTATCGTCCTGGTGTAAGATCAACATTCAGAATTGAAACGTTGCTTTAAATGGCTTTAGCCGTGTTTGGTGACCAGATCTGAACAGCCAGGTATACCACCGGGTAGGCAACCTTCTTTTTCCCATATATTTCTCCTCTTTACAACCTTCAGCCTCACAACATACCCCTATTGGGGATGCCACAGTCTCACAGGTTCCAAATGGGACCAGTTGGGACTCTTATGCGGTATTCACATAATTGAAGGACAAATTAGCACCTGTAAAACACAATGTTTTTTTTATTATACTGTTCTCTACGTTCAAAGTTGTATTTCCTCCATATACAATAAAAGTGTGTTGATCTGAAGTGACCTATCAGGTAAGTTTTTTGTGGTGACCGGACAACTCAGAATGGAATCAACTCAACACCTTCTTATAAACTCATTAAAAGTGATGATTTTTTTTTAATTGGTTATATAGGTTATTGGTTAGGTTACGTTACGGGCTATTTTTAATTTTTTTAATAGCTTTTAATGACTTTTCAAAGAGGTGTTGAGTTCTGAGTTAACATCGAACCATTTTCTATATCTAAGTAGTAACTGTTAGTTACCAGTTGTAACTTTTCATAAATGAATAAATGACTACTTAGTTACTAGTAGTAGCTATTATTTGTAAATGATTAAATGGCTACTAGTTACAAGTAGTAACTGTATAATCCATTTATTCCTGCAATGATGGTATCTAATAAAACATAGTGGTCAGAAATTTCACAAAACATCCAATGTTTGAGCTAAAAAATGTATACATTTTTATTCGTTTTAAAAATACACGATTTATCGTTTATTTTCATCCGCACGCATTGATAGTGGAGTTGCTGGTATAATAAACATAGGACTTTATTGAATGTGATTATGATCTTTTATTTTTATAGACCCCATGAATGTCAGTAGGTACTCAACAAACATGGGGCAGTAAAAATACGATAAAACCAGCAATAATGTTTACATGCGCGCATATAAAATCAATCATGTGTCATGCGTGCAATTTTATGTGTCCATTTTTTTCTGAAAATAATCGTTTAGACGTAGTGTGGCGTTATTCAACTACGCTCAAGCGAGCGAGCCAAGCTTTCACGTAAGTTAGGCAATATGTAGCCTTGTGCGCTTGGGAACGTGATGTAGTGTAGTAAGGGGTACTTGATTTAATAAAATTAGTTTTGACATGTGTCATTTTTTACCCCATGACTGAAACCATGTTCTTTTTATTTTGTTATAAATTAAAACAGCGTTTGGTTTTTTACTATGTTACTTAGGGCCGGTTTAATATTCGTTTGGCGGTAGACCGAATATTTGTTAAAAATGGTATCAAGCGTAACCAACGGATGATTGTAAAACCGACCCTTATACGATCATTTCGGTCGAGAGTAATTTAACAAGTGGCAGCAAGAGGTTATGATATATACACAATTATGGATTAAAGGTAAGTGGATAGTCAAAATAAAGTAATCTCCAGATACAGCAAATAGCAAAGCACGGATCCTGTTTGTCTAGGTCTTGGTGGTGAATTCGTTTGCCCCCCTGCTACTGGCGGGCCGGATCAGTCGAGATTGGTTGAGAGAGACCTTTTGATCTCTCCAGCCGGATTTTCTTGAAAAATCGCCTCGCACTTTCGTAGGGGGGATGGATACGTTAATCACTGTACACAACAGCTAACCCTGTACATATCGCAAGTGCGCCCCACTGTTGAATTTGGCAACTCTGATCTGGAGCCCCAAAATACCTTAAAAAAACACTCAGAAACTGCAGAAACGGGCGGTCCGTTTTATAGATTCTCCTAACTTAACAAACGGATTGCAATCTTTAGAGCACAGGCGTCAGGTGGGAATGCTGTCCTTATTCTACCGGTATTACAGTGGATGATGCTCCGAGGAACTAGCGTCATTGATCCCCTCGGCACCGGTGCACGGTCGGGAAACACGCCAAACACGCGCCCAACATTTGTACACGGTTGACATTAGTCACATGAGAACGGGTCGTTTCTACGACTCGTGGGTCTCTTCAAGGCCCTAGAGATTTTTTTTTCAGGGCCCCCTGTGTGGTGTCAATCTTAAAAAATAGTACTTTATAACATTTTCTGGTGAAGCTTTTCTTAAGAAAATGAATTTCTAAAGGTTTAATCGGTTATCTGATACAGACGGAAATGTGATCGAATATATTTTTATTATTTGTTTATGTTGGAAATCGTAATATTTCAAAGTATATTACAGAGAATTTATTTTACACAGAATAATTTAATCGAATGAAATCAATACGTTGCATATTCTGAGCCAGTTGTCGCAAACAGCTTTGCGGATTTTTGACTATTTGAGTACGTTTCTGAAAAAATAATTTACATTTAATTTAAATTAAAAATTATTTTGAAACCATTTTCAATCAGTCGGCATGTTACAGTAAAATCCCGACAGGTGCACAACCGAGTGGTCCGCTTTGAAGAACCTGGAGAATGAAGACGTGATGATTTTTAACACCTGGAATAATATTCCTGACGCATGATCAGTTAAATACTCGCTAGTGCTGTTCTTTCGATTGATGGATTTATGCAAACAATCTTTTTCAAATACGAATATTATTAAAGGTATATTGAGAAATTGTCTTATTGAAAATTTTATTAAAAAAACTTTATGTTTACCAATAAATAAGATTTTTATAAAATATGTTACATATTTTTGTAGTTTTATCCGTCTTCTAAAAACAGAGTTGTAAAAAAATTGGCTTTTAAAAGAAATCTAAATCTTTTTTCTTCAAAATAGGCAAATTTACTTTGTGGCGTCGTTATTTAGACTTCTTGTTTTGTTTTTAAAAAAAAAAATATTATGTTAATGTAATTTTTTACCGATTCTAAAATAATTTTTATATTTTATTTTATATAATTGTTTTTTATGATATATTTTAGGAAATTGATCACCTCTCCTCAATATTTTGTCTATGTTCTAATTAGTCTATACTTGTTTGTCTTTTGTTATTTTTTATTAACTTATTATCCTGACGAAGAAAACATAGTTTTCGAAACATGTTGATATTGTTAATTAAATAGTGGTTGTTACACAAAGTTATTTGTTTTTCATTAAAAAAAAAAGAAATCTAAATCATTTTACTGCTGATCTTGACTCTTTGATCAATGAGTTTGCCGACCTCTGTTCAACCTATTCATCATTACTCGTATTCTTACTCTTGAAAATTATAAAAAAAAGCTAAAATTCCATCGCAACAAAAAATCAGTGTGCCAATATCACCATCAAGTCCAGTAACAGCATGCAAAAAAGCAAAACTTATGCAAAATGTTTTATAACTACATACATAATATGGGCCGCAGACTGAACAGGGACATTGTCATACGACTCGGACAGGTCGAATACTAGCCGCATCGGATTCTGCATAATCATACAGGAATCCTTCACATTTTATCTAGGCTATTACCTTCACTTTGGTAGTTCTTTTGTCACCAAATTTTGTAAATATTTCGCTAAAATCTTAGCAGATGTCTCAACGTGCCTCGACAAAATGCCGTTTTGGCAAAAACAGAGGGATGTGAAATCCGATTTCAAATGTTTTTCGATTTTGCATGCATTTTTTATATTAGTTTAATGTTTTACTCGTTATTATTCATAATAAAATACAACATAAATAAGTGTGTAGGTAACATCATCAATTATTATGTCCGTTATTGCCGGTTATATATGTTAAATATTGCCGGTTATTTTATTTACGATTTTTATCGAATTTATAATAACTAATCACTGTCATTATTGTAGGAATCACTAAGAGTGGGCAATTAATTTTTAAAAATATTATGAAACATAAAATTAAAAATTAAAAGTAATAAAAAGGGCATTTTTACAGGTGTAAATTCAAAATACAAAACATCTTTTTATGGAGGAACAAAAATTTGTCATTTAAATATTAAAATTACCACCCAAAAATTTAACACTGCCTTTTTAACAGTTTAATTTTTTTTTCAAAAAGTAATTTTTAAGGTTTTTTATTTAGTCACAAATAATTGTCATCCTTGACAAACGTCAAACATCCGACATCCTTGTCAAACGTCACTAAAAAACATTATTTTGTTTTGCTTACGCTCAATTATTGTTATTAGCAAGAAGAGGACCACGAGTGTAGGTATACGATAGTCGAATTTGAGTAATAGAAGAATTTTGGGGTAAAATAACTGGAACGTCTTATAAAGGCTACACAAAGCAGAAAATCTAATGATTTTCTCAAATATTTTTATTGGTAAAACGGAAACTTTAGAAAATATTAAACAATTTCATGTAATAAATAAAGTAACTTTTAAAAACCTTTCTATTCTAAACACGTAAACGATATGAAATACTATTTTACTTTTAATCAAATTACAATTTAATTGAATGATCACCGTGTTTTGTGAATTCATGAAAAACCGAGTTCGTAGAATGAGTAAATATTTAAAATCCGCTAACCGTTCTGCCGCAGAGGTCATTATAACTTTAAATTTGCTGGATCAGTTATTCATCTCTCGTACTAAATATTTCACCGGCATTAATTAACTTTGTTTTAATGAACAATTTTCCGCTGCAGTTGACAACCCCTGGCTGGTGCGGTCCGCAGCGGTAACACAGATATCATCCCACTTGTTAACGAATCTCAGTTTTACGGCTGTTATGCAAATGTCTTCCTTTGCGATGGCTACACTGTACCGACTGTACACGTACAGTATACCCACACCCCAACCAACTAGCGCCCTGTACTGTGTACGGTGCTCCAAGTACAGTGCTGCACCGCGATGCAATGCCGGGCTGCAAAAGGACAGGGACGGATTGACTAACATATTTGGGCCGAAAATCATTATTTCTTCCACATGAATTAAAATCTGATAACAATCAAAACGACTGTCAAAATAATATTACTAATAATTTATCTCTCATTTTGGGAGCATCTCGGTAGAAAGTTAATAATTTAATGATGTCAGTAATAAGGATGGACAGTGTTGTAATACAGGTTAAAGTCTTCAGCGAAATGAACGTTATCTTCGCTAGATGATAAAAAGTTTTCATTTCCCCAACTACCGATATGGACATGGGGGTAGAAGAAAAAATAAAATCAGATCAATAATTTCCCAATATTACGCTAGTTCATCACTGCCTAGTTTAAACCTGAGACAACTCAAATCAAAATGAGGCGAAACTTTCAAAACTTTTGAAAGCAATTTGTAAATAAACCTATGAAAGCAAGTAAACCAAATGAATCTATGGAGTTGTGGGATTTAAATGAAATAAACATGTTCACAAATTTACTTTGTGGCACAATTTTTAATTAAATGAAAACAAATCAATAAAAATAAAACACTTATTTTGTGCAAAACCACTAGTTTTCTTTAATCTATTTACCTAAAATGGGTCTGCTTTCAATACATTATTCAAAAGTTCCAATTCTTTATCTCTGTCGAAATATTATTATAATCCATTAGTCTGCATAATTGTCTATCGGTTTTTCCACTTTTCTTGTATTGTTGTAATTGTATCCTTACTCTCTGTTATATGTTTATCTTGTTGTCTCCCTCTGTAATTATATATAAGCACCTTCGACCAAGCATATACAAGACGTGCCCTGTGAGATTCAGAATGATGCCAGAAACCAAATGAAATTGTTTCAAAGCCTATATATGAAAAAGTGCGAGCATTGTTTTGCACTCTTTAAATTGCATAGTGTCTTTGTGTTTTACCTTTTATTGGTCTCCACTGAAATTAATTATTGTCCCAGCCGTCCTGACGTATTGTATAATATTTTCGTTATTTGTTTTTGGAGTGTTATGCCGTGTTGCGCTACCTCCTTTTTAGCCAACGTTTTGGACACCGTAACACCCCAAAAACAAATAACGAAAATACTTTTGGCCGTAAAAAACTAAAAACGTATCTAGCTTAACCGTGTTTTAAGCTATCTTTCCAGAAATTTTTTTTTTTAAATACTTACATGAATATTTTTCATGCACAGCAAAAAAATGTGGAATCGAATCTACGGTATAAGTAAAGTTAACGTGTGATCTGCTGAAAGCTAAAAAAAATGCGGAAGGGTTATTGTGATGTATTTAATATTCAAACAAATTAACTTTAACTAACAAATTTCCAAAACCGATGTTGTTAGAAAGGCTTGGAAACACGGAGGTTAGTATGTAAGACGTGATGTTTTTACAAACAAACTCAAGACAGAATGGCGTTTCATTTCAAAACCTCTCTGTCATTCAAAAGCACGGTCCAACGCACGTGCGTTTCAGAGTGGCAAATAAATTAATTTTGCGAGTATTTAAAATCAAATTACAAATAGTTCTAACAACAGAATGTCAAATAGAGACACCAAAAAAGTAAGGTCGAAAAGTTATATAACAGTCCGGTCCTGCACCGGGGGACCGTACAGTAGTGCACGGTGCACAGTGTACAGTCACGGAGAATAATAATAGGGATTGTAATGAAGGGGGTTCTGCACTACAAGGCAGCGGCTGGCGGGAGCCAGATCCAATTAATACATAAACGTGTGCGAGTGCATAATAATTACGTCACTAAAAACATTCCAGGACCAAGGAAATTTCACTGATGGACTTTCATTGGAACTGTGGTAATAAACTTATATTATATTTTAGGATACAAGTAATTGCATTGGTTCACATATATTTATCATTTCTTTTCACGATAATTATTACACCCATATTAATACTTTAACACACTCAACACATAAACAAACATCGATAATGTAAATAATTGCGTTGGCAAAATGTCGCTAAGACAAGGAAAATAAATACATTTTTTTACATAAGCTCCACAAAGGAAGCTCCAAGGAAAAAAATCCCTCACAGAGTATTTCATTTTTCGAGTATGCTGTGTGAGAGTTTTTTCGGAAAGGGGGTAGAGAAAGTTCTGGAAAGGAAATAGGAAGGGATCGAATCTCTGCGTGGCAAATAAATCTTATTTAATTAATTTGTGTTATTTCACAATGTATTCATTTAAAATAATATAAAGTATATTTGCGGCACGTTCCAGAGTGGAAGATACTCTCAGTATACCCCTGGTGTAAGACCACCGTTCAGAATTGAAACGTTGCTTGAAATGGCTTTAGCCGTGTTTGGTGACCAGATCTAAATAGCCAAGTATTCCCACTTCCCTCTTCCCCGTCTCCTTCTCCTCCCCACTACCTTCGGCCTCACAACATACCCCAATTGGGGATGTCCTAGTCTCACTGGCTCCAGACGGAAGCAGTTGGTACTCTTGTGCGGTATTCATATAAAAAAATTAAAAAAAGATATGAGGGGTGGGTAGGAATCTGGGTGTCAGTGTGTTCAGGAGTGATGGACGTATGAATCCATCCATTCCACTATGATGCAAGGCGATGTGTCGGGAGAGATCGAAATGTATCCCCCAACCAGTCTCTACCGAACCGGCAGGCCTCGCAGAAGGTAGGCAAATGCATACGCCGCCAAAACCTAGACAAACCTCACCCCATGAATCCTGGAACCCATGTTAAGTCACCAAATTCAGTGAACCACTTGGGATGACCTTTCGCAGGGGTGTTGGATATCCAATAAATAGTTCTCCGTGGTAAATAAATGGTATCCAATAAATGGTAACCGTACCCGCCTCCCAAATTGAAATGTCAATTTAATTCGAGTTTATTTTAGCCAAATAACTTTACAAGACAATATTTTTTAAATATTCGCAGGCTATTTATTATTAACTGTAAATTGGTTTTTGTGTTCCGTGGCCGGTCAATTCTATCAAGATGGTCGCTGTGTCAGATGGTATCTTTTTACTTCGCCAGAGTTCGCACGTGCATTATAAGCAGTCAAATCGGAATAATCAACATTGCGAGAGGTCTGCTAACTGATCACAAAACTACCAGTATATTCATAATATGAATGAGAAAAGTTTGTATCGCATCCTACATACATAATTGCATACCACATTACACATCTGCTCTCATGGTGAGAACGTGTTTCACGACAAGTAAACAAGTTGCATTTCAACACCCCTTTGAAAAGTCATTAAAAGTTATGATTTTTTTTAAATAGCCCATAACCTAACATAATGTAACCTATGCAACATTTTTTTTCATCACTTTCGAAGTTACATGAGTTGTCCGGTCTCCCTGTAGTTGTCCGAAATGTTGGCTAAAATAGGAGGTAGCAAAACACGGCATAATACCCCAAAAATAAATTGTTATACTCAATGTTTGTGTTTCTATTAGATTTACTAGTGGTCGCCCAATGGTCGAAATTCAACCATAATTGTTATGTTTTTTTATTGATTTAATGTATTTTTTATGCATAATTTAAAAAAAAATATTAACATTCTGCACTCCTTCTCTATATAAATTATAAGTGTGCGAAATTTCATACTCCTCCGTCCGCGCAATTTTCGTAAAAAGGGGTACAAAGTTTTTGCTTCACGTATGAATATACTGATGATAACACAAATACGCAGAACTCCGTCTCCGCCTATACAGATTTCTCCAAGGCTTTCGATAACGTCTGTTACAAAATACTAATAAATAAACTAAAAAAATTAGGGATAAGTGGCAATTTCTTGGCTTGGCTGATCAGCTACTTATCTGATACATTACTCTTTGTAAAGATCAATTACTGTCTATCCCACCAATTTATTGCCACCAGCGGTGTCTAGCAAGGTTCGCACCTAGGACCTTTATTATTTATCCTATTCATCAATGATGTCACAAGCATTTTCCATAGCGTTGAAGTCTTACTCTTTGCTGACGACATGAAGCTGTTTAAAGTCATAAATGATGTGCACGATTGCATAATCTTGCAAGAAAACCTTAATAACTTTTTCAAATGGTGTTCAGATAATAAACTTCAGCTAAATATTAACAAATGCCAAGTTATGACGTTCCACAAAATTAAACATCCAATAATATATAATTATGCACTCTGTAATGTTGCCTTAATCTCTGTAGTCGAAATACTTGGCCTGGGCATCATTTTTGATCAGAAACTCTGCTTTGTATCTCATGTAACTTAACCCTAACAGGGCTATGAAAATGTTAGGTTTTATATTAAGGATTTTAAAAATATTTACACATTAAAAATTCTGTTCACATCTCTCGTTAGAAGCATTCTAGAATATAATTCAACGATTTGGTCACCTGTCTTCAATAATCACATCAAACCATTGAAAGAGTCCAACACAAATTTTTGAGGTGTATTAATTTTAGATTTAGAATTCCCTTAGAATCAATAAATTATGATTTTTTGTTGCACTCATTAAAATTGTTGAAATTAAGTGACAGAAGAAAAATTTTTCATCTGATATTTTTGTATAAAATCGTAAACCATCAGTTGGATAGCCCTGATATATTAAAGTTGATTCACTTTCATATACCTACAATTAGATCAAGGTTCCCTAGTTTGTATTATTGTGACAAATACATGTCGTATCAGGCCCCAATTCAGTTATAAATAGATTACACACCATTGGAAATTTTTATGCCAATGTGGCTGATATTTTTAATATTTCCATACTGAAATAAAAGGTTGTACTGATCGAACATTTCAGCCAATTATATGTTAACGAGGTCACTACATAACGAGTTTTTTGATATTATTGTTTATTTTTAATGCCTGTATTAAGTACTACGACTGTAATTAAATATACACAAGCTTGTAAATGGCACTTTGTGCCGTAAATTTTAAATAAATTAATAAATAAATATTTATCGTACGCGTGGCTCAAAAAACAATCTTACATAAAATTGTAGACAAAAATCACTAAAATACGATACACACGAACCAAACTATTTAATTTTAAAAATTTATGAAACTTTCGTGAAACTTTTCCGATACTTTTATCACTCCCAATTAAATTCATGAAATCATCAAATTAATTTATTTATGGCCCGAAAATTTTATAAGGATAGGTTTATTGGCATTGTTGAACTTACAGATTTATCAAGGAACCAGTAATTAACATAATTTACGAAACAAAATTCAATATTTTTTCGTAATGAGTAGCAAGCAGTGCCGAGCAGTTTCGTGTGGTTGGCAACTTTGTCTTTATCGCGTGTGCATCAAACATCTCGTGATGGCCTTTTAATGAATACACCATGACATTGTTGCGACAAACACCAACAAAAGCAATCTTTATTTTCCTATCGAATTTGACGGAATTGCAATATGGAAAGTTTTGCTGGAAAACTTGCATGGATTTTCATTTAATACTATGAATGTATGACCATATCAACCAAAAGCGATTTTGACAGTGGAGAGTGTTTGAAACCCTATTTGAATTTTTTTGTTATATATCGCAGATTTAGAGTTTTGTTTTTACCCATGAGTAAAAGTCTTATATTTAAATATGTACCAATCGCACAACTGATCCCAACCATCTGTAGACAGTGAAACTATGGCATCCCCAATTGGGATATGTTGTGAGAGAAAGTAATTGGCGAGGAGAAAGGTGGGGAAGTTCCTCGCTATTCATATCGTCACCAGCCACAGCTAAAGCCATTTAAAGCAACGCTTGAATTCTGATACTTTTTACTCCAGGGTGATACTTTTTTCCACTCTGAAACGTGCCCCAAATATTACTTTATTTTATTATAAACTAGAAGTTCCCGGCATGCGTTGCAATGTCACTTAATAAATAAATTGTTTCTCCCTGCGTGACTTTTCCCATTCTTCTCGTTTTGGAAAAATACCTATTGTTCAAATTTCTTGGCGACCGGGTTTCCTCTTAACGATTTCCTCAACCTACAATATTTTATTTTGTCATTTTACGTAGATGTCAGCTTTAAAAGTACTGTATAATGACTTCGTTTGGGAATCTGAAAAAAATTCCCCCTGAATTACAGGATTAAAATTCCGAAGCAAGATTTTAATACACATTTTGTAAAATTTGATATCTCGCGAGGTTGTATTAAATATGCCGCTTAGAATTTATATTGTCGCGCTTTAAAATATCTTAAAAATGTTATTATTCAAAAATGTCAAATTATTTATGAAACATTTTGTAGCCTTAGAAATTCACTAAACGTTTTTCATCGTGATGACAATGCTCAATTAACGTTGTATGGTGTTATTCTTTTTTTTGTTATTAACGTTTTACCTTAGAAAGCAATGTGTAAATTTTTTATTATTTTGATTTAAGTTGAAGCATTGTACTTTTTTGGTTTATCTACAAACTGACTGAAAAAATATTGCATCATGAGGTGCCGATGGAAAGAGTTCAGAAATCTGTTCATCTATTTTATCACTCACCATCGCAGAAAATACTCTGGGATATGGAGATGGAGAGGATTCAGAAATCTGCTCAAATCACTCAAACTTCCACCATTCCGGAAAAAATAATCTGCTCAAATCACTCAAACACCACCATTCCAGAAAATACTATTGGAATTGGAGATGGAGATGATTCATAAATATGCTCGAATCTCCCAAACTTGCCCCATTCCAGAAAATACTATTGGAGATGGAGTTGGAGGGGATTCAGAAACCTGCTCAAATCACTTAAACTTCCACCATTGCAGAAAATACACTTGGAGATGAAGATGAGAGGATTCAGAAATCTGTTGGTATCACTCAAACTTGCACCATTCCAGAAAATACTCTTGTAGATGGAGGTGGAGATGATTCAGAAATCTGCTTGTATCACTTAAACTTCCACCATTCCAGAAAACACTTGGATATGGAGATGGAGAGGATTCAGAAATCTGCTCGAATCACTCAAACTTCCAACATTGCAGAAAATACACTTGGAGATGAAGATGGAGAGGATTCAGAAATCTGTTGGTATCACTCAAACTTGCACCATTCCAGAAAATACTCTTGTAGATGGAGGTGGAGAGGATTCAGAAATCTGCTTGTATCACTTAAACTTCCACCATTCCAGAAAATACTTTGGGATATGGAGATGGAGAGGATTCAGAAATCTGCTCGAATCACTCAAACTTCCACCATTGCAGAAAATACACTTGGAGATGAAGATGGAGAGGATTCAGAAATCTGTTGGTATCACTCAAACTTGCACCATTCCAGAAAATACTCTTGTAGATGGAGGTGGAGAGGATTCAGAAATCTGCTTGTATCACTTAAACTTCCACCATTCCAGAAAATACTTTGGGATATTGAGATGGAGAGGATTCAGAAATCTGCTCGAATCGCTCAAATTTCACCATTCCAGAAAATACTTGAGTCTAGATTATTTTCATATATAGTATCGGTTTGCTAATCCTTCCTACAAATAAAAAAACATTGTGTCATCCAAACCATAAGATTTTAAAGTAATGCACTACTAAGCAATGCAAAATTATGTGATTTTGGTTTTAAAATTTGATTGCTTAGAAATATTTTGGTGCTTTAATTAAATACTGAGAATAGAGCACATTATGCAATATTCGAGTTCTTTTTATCGGTCTTTTTATGAGTGCAGAAAAAATGAAGCTTCACAATGCTTCCAAATGATTTAAATTTTCGTTATTTATTTTTTAAATAGCCATGTTGCGCTATTTCCTTCTTCAGCGAATATTTTGGACAGCCTTACAATGTCCATCTTCGGGATACATCTGCCCTGATGACGGATTTTTAATGCTGTCCGAAACGTTGGCTAAAAAAGGAGGTAGCGCAAAACGGCGTAACACCCCAAAATAAATAACGAAAATACTTTTGGCTGCGAAAATTTAAAATTATAACTGCTTTAAAGTTCGGGGGCTTTTAGAATCATTTCAAAGTAGCTTCGTTTAAAAAATAAATTTAGAGTCTTGATGTGAGAACCGATAGAGGGACCAATCTGGTCCTTAAAACGGTTCGGGAAAGTGGTGGGTGCCCTCGACTGCTTTAAAGTTCAAATTTCTTACTTACGAACCCCTTTATGGTTTTATTATATATAATGTGGAAAATTAAATTCTTCATAAAATTATCATAAAACTTTTAAATATTTGTGCCTGAGCTTCGCAAAATAAAATAAAATACGCTGTTTAGTGATGTTTTTTCCGTGAATAAATAATCAAAACATGGTGTTAAATGGGAATTTAAAGAAAACTTATCGCCATCTACGTAAGGATTATTATTGTTAGCGGCCTTAACCCGAACATCACCTGCATCACCTTAAGCAAGAAATAAAATTCTAAAACTTCTCTTATTCCATTAATTATACAGGATGTTAAGGAACTTACTGACCGAGTAAAACATTTAAAAGATATTTTGAACTCCGATGACATTTTTGATGTATTTTTTTTTCCACATAAAACATTTAGAAAAACGATTGTATTGTACAATTAGAGAGGCGGGAATGGGTACCGCCGCCCCGGGATTATTGGATAAACAACACTTGTGCCATAGGTCACCCCAAATGGTTCGCTGGGTTTGGTGATTTTGCAGGGGTTCATGGGGTGAGGTTTGTCTAGGCCTTGGAGGCGGATGACCCGGACTCTCAACCCCAGATTCCTACCCATTCTTTTAACCCTTTTCCTTCCCAGAACTCTCCCCTCCTTCCTTTCCTTAAAAATATACCCTCCACACACATCACCAAAGATGACATAGGCCCTGAGGGAAATTATTTTCCTCAGGGTCTCCTGTGTGGAGCTCATGTAAAAAAAAATAAAAAAATAAATAAATAAAAAAATAAAAAAACAAAATTTAATTTTAATTTTTTTTTAAATTTGTGTCGGGGTGAAGGTTGGGTGATTGATTACTCGGTCGAGCGACCAGTAATGACATGTGAAGGGAATTTTGTTTTGGTTTGGTTTTGAAGAAAAAATAATTGAAAAAACATATACACTTTTTAACTCCATATAATGTCAGCAATCACTGGTTCAAGAAATTCAAGTAACTCCTGTTACACCCTGTATACTAATGTAAGTTTACTATTGTCGGTCACAATTTCCCCAGCGTTCATTTTCTTGCACACGAACAGCGCTATTTCACGGTCCCGCATTCGCTCTTGTAAACTATGATTTCTAACGGAGAAAGGTAGTTACTTGGTAGCCGTGCAAATATATTGTACGGGAAGGTGGCAATAAAGTTAACTGGTCCCGCCAGGTATTATTAACCGGGCTCTAGACACGTGCACTGAACATGACACGTGTGTCTTACCACAGAATTTGTAATAATTTAAACTTCATTTGAGGTTTCTGACGGAATTTATTGGCCGTAATCGATTTTCGTTCAGAAAAATCGTAAAAGATAATATGCAAGGTTACAATATTATTTTTTAACATTAAAATCACACAAGAGGCTCTCAAGAAATTAATTTCTTTCACGGCCTGTCATTGTTAAAAATACGCATTCGCCCTTGGGCTTTTTTAAGTAAAGATAGAAAGTTTTGGGAAGGAAACAGGCATGAAGGGTGAGTAGGAATCTGGTACGTAGAATTAAGCCGCCGCTATCCGAATTTCTACCGATTTCTTACATATCTCCCTTAAACATTTGTAATTATATGTAAATATATTTTATTTTTGAAAATAATATATAGATAGATATATAGAAACGCAAATTATATGAAATTCCCTCCATAGAAAAAAATCGCAAAGTATGTTCTGTCTAGTCTTTTTCTATTATTTTACAAGTTATATTAGTGAAAAAATTCAGAGTGTTTCTTTAAATGATACTTAAGAGCCTTCCACGAGATTTTTGCTCTTTTTTAAACTAGTCATGTTTTATTAAGTATTTTCGCAATTTTCGCTTCAATTTTATCATTTAAAATATTAGCGTGCTCTGTCCAACATTCGTAATTACATACCTCTCCATCTTCTAATTTTTTAGCGGGGAAGCGCCGCGTTCCAAATGGTTGGAATCTTTTTTTTTCCGAAATTTAAATGAAATATTTCGCGCGGGCATACAACACAACACGTATGGAAAGAAATAGAAGTGTTTCATTTCAGATAAGTTTTTAGATTTTCACGGCCAAAAGTATTTTTGTTATTTGTTTTTGGGGTGTTATGCCGTGTTGCGCTACCTCCTTCTTTAGCCAACGTTTCGAACAGCGTTGCAGTGTCCATCATTAGGGCAGATGTGTAATTGTGTTTATTTCATTTCAGTTGACGGAGCTGTAGCATTTGCAAGACAACGTAAGCTCGGTGGTCCTCTTCACCCCCCCTGGTTCTTTTTACCCCGACCGACCTGTGTACTCCTGTGTTGTATTAGTTAGCGACCAAAAGAACTTTGGAAGTTAATATTTAAATCATCCCATGGGGACAGCTGGTTGACACTGGTGTAAATGTAAAACATTTCTCGCCGAAAAGGCACACTCTTCATACTACGTCATTTTATTACTGCTCTTTTTCCTGTCGAAGGGTTTTTGCTTGGTGATTGGAATGATGTAGTAAAACTTTTACTACCTGCGTCAATAATTTATTACAAAGGTAGGAACAAGCAATTTTGTCGCAGAAGATACACATTAAACGTGACGAAAATTGTCCAGCGGAATTCAATTTATGTTTAGCGTGTTACGCGAAGCGGAGGCTGCATCGACGGAACTAATCACATCTCACCACGGAAAAAATCCCGAGAAGATGCATCCCGTACAACCTAACCCCTCAGACCTGTTTGGTCTTATAGAAATCGATGTTTCTACCAATATCATGGTCAGAAATATGATCTGAGCGGTCTTGGTAAGAGAAAACACCATTTGTATTAAAATTTATATTTGCTACTGTTTTATTTATATTCAAATCTAAAAGTTAACCGCAAAATAATTAAAATGTAATTACACCTCTATGAATCCAACGTTTCCGACGGCAATTTGAAAAAAAATTATGAAACTAGGAATTTTTCATCAATTATTTTTATGTGAAACGACAAAAAAGTGAGTTTCTTATTTATTGACGACGCTTATAATATTTTGCCAAGTGCGTGTTTTTATTTTTTTCTTTATGTATTTATTTATTTATTAACGCCCTTTTTGGGGACTTTTACACATGAATTATTAGAAATATAGAGTTTGTATTGCACATAATTGAATTGCCTCAGTAACAATATTTTATATTTGTTTAAAGAAAAATTGAAGATGTCAACTGACTTGGTATAATTATTTTTCTCCAGTAATATTCTGGGCAAAGAGGAATACATATGGTAGTTAGTCCCAGAATGTTTATTATAAATCTGAGCTGAACTTCTTAATAATTGCACACTGATATATATTAAGGATATTACATCTCCTACCGGAGTTTTGGTAAATAGGTGCTACTCTGCCATAAATCATTACTTAGATGGAAATTACTGCGGTCGTAAAATAGAAGCGTTAAAATTCATCCGCCATAGCACAGCGATCTTAGTGGACGTTAAATCTCCCAATAACTTCATTTGTGTGAAATTTATTAGGTAACCAACACCTCTGTTATACGTCACACCAAGTGGTTCGCTACGTTTGGGGACCTAATAGGGGTGTTAGGGTTCACAGGGGTGAATTTTGTCCAGGTAGGCAGGCCGGATCGGGAGAGACTAGTTGAAAAAAATGTTTTGACCTCTCCAACAGAACTCTTTCGGAATATCGCCTTTTTTTTACGCCAGCTCCACACAGGTAGCCCTGCGGAAAATAATTCCACTCAGGACCTACGCCATCTTTGGGGATGCTGTGTGGAGAGTTTTTTTAAGGAGAGGAAGTTCTGGGAAGGGAAAGGGTATGAGGGGTGGGTAGGAATCTGGGGGCCAGTGTGTCCAGGAGTGACGGACGTATGCCTCTATCCCTCCCACTGCAGTGCAAGGCAATGATCCGAGAGTCTTGCTGGAAAGGTCGAAATATCTCCCCAACCAGTCTCTCCCAATCCGGCTTGCCGCGCAGTTGGTGGGGAGATGCATCTGCCGCTAAGATCTGGACAAACCTAACCCCATGAGCCCGGGCACCCTTGCTAAGTCCTAAGTCCTAAGTAGCGAACCACTCGGGGTGACCAATTGCAGAGGTGTTGGTTATATAATAAATGGTTCCCGGGGCGGCGGTACCCATACCCGCCTCTCAAATTGCCTTGTACAGCAGTGAGAGGGATGGTATCATGCGTTTGTCACTCCTGGGCATATCCTTCCCAAAACCCTCCCTCCTTCCTTTCCAAAAAAAAACCTCCACGCAGCATCCCCAAAGATGACGAGGGAAATTATTTTCCTCCGGGCCTCCTGTGAGAAGCTAATAAAAGCTAATAAAAAATTACAAAATTAAAAAACGAGCAATTTTGTTACCGCCGGAGCTCTCAATTAGAAAGTTCTTACTGCTTCAGAAACCAGATTTTCCGCTTTACGTCAAAGAATATTAAAATGAACGCCAATTTACGTGGACGTAAAATGAAACCCTCAACTAAGAAGACGCTCCAATAAAACGGTTAAAACCGAGATTATTCTTAGTACTTACGGCGTCTTTTATTGTGTTTACTCTTATCAGATAGGATCATAAACGTCCCTGCGAAAAGGGTCAAGAGTAAATTCTTTTCAAGTTGAGCTTAAGTCAACATAACGGGATAAGGATAAAGTTCTACAGCTTTGCTTTGTGCTCGGGACTGTCCCTACTGTCCCTACTGTCCCTACTGTCTCTACAGCCCCTACAGCCCCCGCACCTCACACACATTATGTGTCAATCCTAAATACGGTCGCATTTTTACTACTATACTAAACTTTTACTGTTATTTTGATCGGAACAAGTAAGAAACTAAATGAATCGCACACTTTCTTCTGATTCCTATCAAATTAAAATTCGCTTTATTCGTTTTATTATGTCAGAAGTGAGGTTTAACTAGGTTTACTGGTGAGATTGTAAGATAAGGTTAATAAATAAATCATAGCAACAAATAATATATGACGCCCGTGACGTCATAAGAGCCAAATGTAGTCACTAATTCAGTACATCTACGCTCAGTACAAAAATATGACATCTTTTTTTTTTCAATTAGCTTTATATCTCAAAGCTTCATATTACACGTTGCGAGCTAAAAAGTTGTTGCATTGCTTGCCCTGAAATTTGGCTGATTTGTGATCAACTGCTTAAAAATAAGAACAGACACAACACAAATACTCCCGTAACACAACACAAATACCAATTTCGGTTGTCTGTGGGTGATTTGTTATCCCACGTAAAATTTCTCCCGTTCGATGAACTCAAATTTGCTTAGAATTTAAGTGCCAATAATTTTAACAACTGATTTTTTTGCGTGAATAGATAATTCAGACAAGCAATAAATTAAATACCATCCTACCTGTAATAAGAAAATTATTTTATTGGATTTCATATTTAAAATGTGCTCTTTGTTTAATTTTTGCGAGATTATGTGATTTTTCACTGTTATTTCAGAAGATAAATTTCTGATCGTCTCTTTAAGATCTCTAGCAAAATATATAATTGTATTTAAAGAAAAATTAACATCATTTGTTTTGAAAGGCAAACATTTTAAAAATACATTCAGCTTTACAAATCTTACAAATATAACATGCCACGATTTTAAATATATTTTCTCGTTATAAATGCTTCTGAATAAACACCTTATAAAATCGTTATGTTACCTTTGTGGAAAAACCTTATTTTACGCTTTCCGATTACAGCATATATTATAACGTGATTAAAGCAAAAATATCTTATGATGGTTCGTGTTCTTACTCCACCTCACCTATAACCCACCCACCCCTAACTTGATAATAATTATGCAACCACACGAATTTTCAAAGATTTTTAAAGGATTAGAAAGAACTTTAATAAAATTAGGAACATGACTTTTGAGGGTAGCTGGGAGAATTTTTAAATTAAACATTTAACGACGCAAATATTGGAGGCATCTTCAAGAACTACACTAATATTTGTCTTCCTACAAACATTTTCAACTTGCCGCACGACGTTGCTCAACCGTCCAGTTATATATTTAATGCTAACAGAAGGGATCCGATTAGATATTATTTTAAAAACACATACATCATTAATAAATTAAATATGTGAACTAATCTTCTTTTTGTAATTATTTAAATATTTATTTTATTTTAAAACATTGACAAAAATTTGTCATGCAAAGCAGCCACACATACAAAATATTTTTATTTTTTTTACATGAGCACCACACAGGAGGCCCAGAGGAAAATAATCTCCCTCAGGGCCTTTGTCATCTTTGGGGATGCTGTGGTGGTGTTTTTTAGAAAAAGAAATAGAGGAGAATTCTGGGAAGGAAAAGGGTTTAAGGGGTGGGTAAGAATCTGGGGTTCAGTGTGTCCTGGTCATTCAAGACATAGAAAAACCTCACCCCATGAACTCGAACACTCCTGCTAAATCACCAAACGTAGCGAACGTACTCGGGGTGACCTATGGCAGAGGTGTTGGTTATCCAATAAAAGTTCCCGGGGCGGCGGTAATGAGTTTCAATAGCGATGATTTCTTCATCAGGATACAACGTAAAGTAAAAATTAGAAAATCATTCTTAATTATTTGGGTTCATCGGTCCCAGTTAATATTTTTATGTAAATACCGCACAAAAGTCCCAACTGCTCTCATCTGGAGCCAGTGAGTGTGTGGCATCCCCGATCGGCGCATTTGCAAGTTGCGAGGCTGAAGGTAGTGAGGAGAGGAATCAGATGAGGTGTAAGCACCTGGCTTTCCAAATTTGGTCGCCAAATATCTATCCCCATTTAAACAAAGTTTAAATTCTGATTGATGTTTCACCAGGGCGATACTTAAAATATTTTCGGAAGCCAAGGAATTAATTAAATTAAATTTTCTTGCCTACGCCGGGATTCACAGAAGTAAGATAAGATTCACAGAAGTAGATAATTCCCATACGACAAAAGGTATTAACAAAAAAAATATTTGTGAAAGATGCAAGTTCATTATGTTGTAAAATGTAACAAGAATAGATTTTTAAAATAAAGCATTAAATACTCGAAATTAATTAAGATACGCTGAGGCTACATTAATGGTCCAGGTTTGTTAAATAATAAAAAAAACTGTTACTTGTAAACATTTATTAAATAACAAACAAAAAAATATAAGGGGAACGACTGCGCAGCCCTTTCAAACAAAACTTAATTTTGGATTTGAGGCAAAGTGCTCAACCAAACTATTTTTTTTTAAATAAATAGGTTTAGTGAATATCTAGTACAAATATGTGCTACTTTATTTATTTGTCTGTTAAAATTAAAAAATTATAATAATTAAAGAAAATAAACAAATGATTCTAAAGACTAAAAAATGAATTAAATTCTATTATTAATAATAATTTAAACAAATAATTTTTCGTTGTTTATTATAGAAGTAAGATGAAAAAAATCATGACTAAATCACTTTGATGGGTGTAAATGCAAAATACAATCAACCTATTTAAAACACAGATTTGTAAATAAATTAAAATATCTGCCCAAAGAACTGATTTTCATAAGATGTTTATTTTTTAATTTTTTCTTTCATTTTATTAAATAAGTAGGTTGGATAAGGTTATGTTTTTTTAAATAATTATAATTAATTTACTACAAATTATGCCAGCGTTGCCTTTAAAATCATTAAAATTATATATTTTTCTAAACACACATTTTATAATTTAAAACAAAATAATTCTTATAAGACATTTGCTAATCTTAAATAAAAATATAAAAATTATTTATATCGGTTTGGTATTTTGGCCTCAAATCCAGAAATATGTAAAAGACCGGCCAGCCGTTCTTCTTAAGAGAAGTAGAGTTAAAATTATCATAAAACTAAATATTACGTATTCATGATGTACAATAAATTAAATCTTTTTACCTTTACCTTGTTTGCAAAATATATATGTATTGCAGGGCTATATATTTACAGATAAAATAAGACAGTGCTAGAGACAAAACAATTTTGTCAGATTCAGTTCGATCTTTATCGGTTCCCATCTATCCTCTGGTTCTATCCGCAATACAAACTACTTCCTCGGTGGAGACTTTTCATCTGATTTATGAGATCAGACATTGATTCTCCTGGATTACTCGCCGTATCCGTTTCATAAATCTTTTTCACCATTTTCCCTTTATTCTCTATTTTCAACGCTCACAATAAATTTGCGTTAGCTACTCTTTCTCTTCCCGGTGCAGCGGTTTGCTTATTAAATTATTCTCAGGATTTATATGAACATTGTGGCTTAGATATTTTCATAAGCTTAATTTACATTTGAGGGAGTAAAGCAAGGATGCCAATATAAAATAATGTTATATTTAATTTTATTTGATTAATTTGTGTTATTTCACAATTTATTCATTAAAAATAATATATAGTATATTTGCGACACGTTCCAGAGTGGAAGATACTATCAGTATCGCCCTGGTGTAAGACCACCATTCAGAATTGAAACGTTGCTTGAAATGGCTTAGCCGTGTTTAGTGACCAGATCTGAATAGCCAGGTACTTCCCCACCTTCCTCTTCCCTATCTCCTTCCCCTCCCCGCTATCTTCAGCCTCACAACATACCCCGATTGGGGATGCCATAGTCTCACTGGCTCCAGACGGGAGCAGTTGGGACTCTTGTGCGGTATTAACTGTAAAAAAAATTAAATGAAGACATTATGAGCGAAACTCAATCGAAAATTTGGAGACAGAAAAATCAGAAAAAGATATTGGCACCTCTGGGACACTGGGGTTCATGTCCCAGAGCTGCCAGTATCTTTTTCTGGTTTTTCTGTTTCCAGATTTTCGATTGAGTTTCGCTCATAGTGTCTTCATTTAATTAAATATTACAATTTGAGGTTTTGCTCATAAAAAGTTAAATTTAAAAAAATTAATAATAAAATAATGTATCTTATAAATTCTTCTGTCAGGTCATAAAAAATAAGTCGGAAATGTGGGAAAAGAAATCTGCATCGATGAATAAAGATTATTCGTCAATCGACTGAGTGAATGCTTAAATTAAGAAAAAAATATATTGTTTGATGAGTCAGTTTATATTATATTCTTATTAATGTACACAGGGAAGCGAATCATATTATTAAATTTTATTTTTAAAGTAAGCACAACAATCCTTTTAATACATCCATTCTTCCTTCATTCTTCACCATACAGTTTTGGTAGTCGTAGTGTGTAGTAGTACATGTAGTAGTTCTGCAACTGATTTTCTTGTACGCGGCAATCTAAATCTATTTACATTTCTGGTTTTGTAACTATGCATATTTCTCTTAAAGAGAATTTAATCCTTAAGTACGTTGTGATGTCTAGTTTTTCATAATTTAATATTTTAAAATGAACACACATTAAATAACAGTCTCTTTTTTTATTGAAATCAAATTTAGCTCTTCTTCGTTTGATTAATTTTTGCATATTTGCCTTTCCTTATTATACATCTCAAAGCTCTGCTTTATATCATTTCTGGTTTGTTCAAGTTTTTTTCATTTGCAAATAATATTGTAGAGGAATAATTTAAATATGGAGCAAACACAGTTTTAGAAAGAAGCTCTGTAGTGTTTCTATTTAGTTTATTTCTTAGTCTTCTAAGAAAATTTACTTTTGCTGATACCGTCTTTAGCATATATTCAAAATTTGCCAAGAAAGTTGGTTTTGAATCCAATATTACACCTAACGAAAGTAAAAATTATGAGTATCTATTAGAAGATGTATACGATCATTAAACACATCGACCTTTTGATTTCAGATTTTCACTGCCAAAAGTAGAAGTAAGGGGATTTTTTGGGGCAATCCATAAATCCCCTTTAGGAATAATAGTAGAGACGACGAGACTAAGCTTATAATTCTTTGTAACTAAATGCCGAACACCACATGAATTTAACTACTGAATCACGTCGGAGCTAACAGGATTGACGCGCGCTTCTATATATAAAACATCCATTTCACCGCAATCTACACCTCCACCACGATTATTGACTCTGTAACACTGTCTAAATCGGTGACTAAAGAAGTAGGACGCGCAAAAGTGAATTATTCCCCAAAAATAAATCGGCATAATGCTTCATCACACCCGTTACACATACTTCTGTTATACAATTAGGGTAATATTGCTATTTCCACCCACTAATGTAACTTTTCTTGCTCTACTATCCCACCATATTTTTTTTATGTCTTGGCGAAAAAATATTTTTGAGATTTTTTTGTGATGTGTGAGGGTCAGTCAAAAAGTAATGCCTCCTGTTTTTTTCTACTTAAATAAAGTTAGTTAAGTGAACATTTTGAATTTGGTGCTTTTCCTCAAACCTTCTACAATCTACTGCAATAGAAATTTTTTGACATCTGACAACCACAGCTGACTGACAAAAAGCGAAACGGCGCAGTCCGTTGATTACAGTGACTGCACGCGAGTTGATGACATCATTCGTGGTGACCCCAAATAACTACAGATGTCACATTCTCTCCCTCAGTAAAGTCAGTGTGATGACGATTATTCGACAACTGATTATTCAATAAAAGTTTGTGCAAGGTGGGTACAAAGAAAGTTAACCGGCTAAAATAAAGCAACAAAAAAAACAATAACTTCACAACACACAGGTTTCTGGAAAAAATCGTGACCGTAAACTGTACCACCAGGTTTTTTATGTCTTCGTGAATAACATGTTTTTGATAATTTTTTGTGATGTATATATTTTGAAAAAAGTTATGTTTTTACTTGATAGGTACTGCTTTTTATCCAGCTCCACCATTTGTCCATATTAATTTATGTACAAAGTGAAATTTGAGAAAAATTTTATATTTCATTTTATTCGAACTGAAAAGAAGACATCGCGTCAACGAGCCTTATTTTTAAACGCTAGACGCTTGACACCAATTACGGCGAGATAAAGAGGTCCTTCTGCGAAAAAGAGTTTCCTAAATATGATGAAACAACTATAAGGGGATATTAATGTCCTCCTTCACGTCAACGGTCAGCGCGAATTGCTTTGACTTACTTAACACATTACCCAAAACAAGGAGGTCTAATTGATGATTATGGCGAAGGCACGCCAGATCCTGGCCTGTAATAAAATATTCCAAAATGTGGTCCACTTACATTAGTTAGGTTAATTCGCACCATTGGCAAACTGTTTCCTAGAATGGTTTCTCTAGAATGAAATATTACCTTATTTCAATAGGTTCTAATGATAACTAAAACATTAACGTTATTTAGTAGTCAATTTAGGAGGCGGGAATGGGTACCGCCGCCCCGGGAACCTTTATTGGATAACCAAAACCTCTGCCATAGGTCACCCCAAGTGATTCGCTACGTTTAGTGATTTAGCATGGGGGCCCGGGTTCATAGGGTGAGGTTTTTTTTAGATATTGGAGGCGGATGACCAGGACTCACTGAACCCCAGATTCCTACCCACCCCTTTAACCCTTTTCCTTCCCAGAACTCTCCTCCTTTTCCTTAAAAAAAACTTTCCACACAGCATCCCCAAAGATGACAATGAGGGAAATTATTTTCCCCAGGGCTTCCTGTGTGAAGCTCATGTAAAAAAAAAAGTTTAGATTACAGACAGTCCATCTGGAACCCGCGTTTACAAACGCATCCTGACAATATTTGTTTTTTTTTAAATCTACACGATTTTAGCTATTATAAACTTTATTTTACGTTGAGGCTTATAGAAGAAGATTACTAAAAATGGTGTGGAAGGGGGGTTTCGTGATAACTCGACAATGTGTCATTTCAACACCCCATTGAAACGTCATTAAAAGTGGTGAAAAAGAAAAAAGTCCATGTCCTAACCTGCCCTAACCTATTTAACCTAGTTTTTTTTGTTTTCTTTCTCATCACTCTTATTGACTTTTCAATGGAGTGATGATGTGCCTCTTTGTTGAGTTATCCAGTCGTCGAAAGGGAAATGTAAATACGAATGTTAGAGATTGCGAATATTAAAAAAAGAACTCTTACAATTAATAGTGAATGTTGTGAAAATATTTAATAATAACGACTTATTTGTATTGAGCGAAAGTCTCTCACCAAAAATCTTAGGTAACATTTAAATACCGTGAATTTTTACAATCCTTTAACATGTTAATAACAGAACCAGATGTGTCACCGCGTAAAACATAAGCATAAGAAGGAAAAAATCACTCTGAATGGTATAAGGTACTTTCTGGAATATGATATAAGTGACGACCATACCGTTTTCGATAAAAGGACGAATGTGAAACAATGAACAAGGGAGAAAAGATGCAAAAATACGAAAAAAAAGTATTAATTTTTTAATTACTTGACGGTTACACCAAAACGAAACGACGAAAATCACATTATTTTCAATAAAAAGGGTACTGAAATTCCGGCCCTTTGAGCGCTCGCAACACGATATCAGTTCTGCATATATAAACACACAGTTCACCACAATAAACACATATGACGGCCGGCGTAGTCCAGCTGTAAGGCTCTTGACTTGCAATCCGAAGGTCGCAGGATCGAATCCTGGCGTGGCAAATAAATCGTATTTGTTTAATTTGTGTTATTTCACAATTTATTCATTTAAAATAATATGTAGTATATTTGCAGCACGTTCCAGAGTGGAAGATACTATCAGTAGGTATCGCCCTGGTGTAAGACCACCATTCAGAATTGAAACGATACTTGAAATGGTTTTAACCGTGTTAAGTTACCAGATCTGAATAGCCAGGTACTTCCCCACCTTCATCTTCCCTATTTTCTTCCCCTCCCCACTACCTTCAGCCCCACAACATACCCCAATTGGGGATGCCATAGTTTCACTGGCTGCAGACGGGAGCAGTTGCGACTCTTGTGCGGTATTCATGTAAAAATATATATATATATTTGGTGACACTGTAACGATATTCGAAATTTTGGTTAAAGTAAGAGGAAACCCAACACGGCAATATAACCCTTAAAAAATTTCACGATAACATCAGAGTAATGTTTAGTGAGGTTTAGTTTTTGCGATTTCATTGAGTTTCTTACTGGAGAAGTAAGTCCTCTTCTAGAGTTTTCTAAAGCAACCACTCACCCTTGAAATTATACCCATTTCACTGCAAAGCCGCCAAACGAGTGTGTAGAACAGAAATATGACATTTAGGAGGTTTTATGGAGGTCATCAAATGTACAAGTTTCGAGGTCGGGGGAGGCGGTCTTTGTTTCAGCTCTGTGGTACTTCCCGTTTTCTGAAAACGTTTCTTGTTGTGGTCACCATTAGTGAAGCTCTTGAACGCTGTATAGCCTTTTTAGGTACAATTTTCGACTACCGTAATATGGTAATGTGTCTAGTTTGGTGGCCGTAATATGTTTAGAAAAGTTGTATTATTTTATGAATGAAATCGGCCTAAAAAATAATATGTAAATATTTTCTTAAAAAAACAGTTGACGTGGGTAGTAATTATTAATGTTATTAGATTTACAAGTTGTGCAAGTCTCTCATGATGAAAAATAATATTCCATAAACTGTGTAAAGGATTTGTACCGCAATCTGTCAATTAAGTCAATAGACCTTTCGTTTCACAGGTCTTCACCCCCGCTTTCCAAAACATTGCCCTTCATTGTACAACACGAGCGGGACTACTACAAAGTGAACGTGTGTAATTATGATATAACTAATTGAAGTCTCCGGCATTGCCCGGGCTTTACACAAAGTTTTTCTAAATCAGATGTGTTCCTCGCCCTCAAAAATTTCATCGAAAGTATCAAAATTTTATTTTAAGGGGTTTGAAAAGGGGTTCAACTGGTTTTGCGAAATCTCATAAAGACAGTTACTTTTTGCCTTTTTTGAAGGTCAAGTGTGCAAAATTTCATCCATTACAGAATAAAACTGTAGATTTGTTTAAACACAACCTACTCCAGGACACATACGTAAGTAGATATTATGTAGATTGATTTTACTATCATTTCTGCAAAAAAAAATTTATACTTTGTAATGATTTCTTGAATCCAAGGGTAAGAGCGTTGTCTCAGGGCCTACATTCTCGAGTTTGAATCGGAAAAAACGTAGGTATGATTTTTTCAAACATTTTTAAGAAAAAACAAACATTCCCGGGCTACCACCATAGTAAGCCGAAAATGAGGCGTGAGGGAGGACTTAGCCAGCCGAGGAATCGAACACGCGACGCCCGGGTGGGACCCAAACGCGATGCCAGCCGGTGGGAACTGTGATTATTACGCACATCATCCTGCCTAAGTAAGGGTGTAAATTACATGCAAATTCACTAGGCAAGGAAGGTGAAAAAAGTCTACATCATTCACCCAGCAACGAATCGAGTATGCTTGATAAAAAAAAAGTAATAGAATTCCAGTTTCAGCAGTTTTTATTTCGAATTCAAGTTTGAAAAGAAGAAAAACGTTTCGGTTTTATTAAATAAGTAGTCCGCGGTCTGCGCACCTTCGGGGAACTTTTCATTCACCGACTATGTAGAACGGTGATAAAGAAAGCACCTTTGACATCAAACATTTCTTAAAGAATTTTCTATTCACCATTTGTCAAAGTGCCAAACGGACTTATGGTCTCCCAAAGCAGAGATCGCGGGATTCTGGTGGTGATGAATAAAGGAGGATAAGATTGAAGACGAGGGGAATTGCGGAGGGCGGGGAGGGGATGAAGGTCGGGGATAGAACGGGAAGCAGTATAGTTGGAATGAAACGAGGAGTACTTTGGGTGGAATGAATCGAGATGGAAAGGGGGAACGAAAGGTGGAAGAGATGAAGCGAGAATCAAATGGAAGACAGTGCTCTGATCACATCCAACAAACTTCCCTCGAAGAAATATGGCTTCGTTCTTTGGGAGCTTTTCCAATACGAGGCAGAAATGCTTTGTAGAATTGAAATATTATGCATGCTAGATTTGTTTCGTATATTTTAAAACAATGCCATTTTTCTCTTTAACATGCTTTATTTATACGTTACCTCGTTATTAGGTAAACCGATTATTATACCTTTCTGAGGGACGAATCACGTTAAGGAAGATAAATATTCGTACCGTCCATTATAAAATTTTGATTTTGCTTTCTCAAACACTCGTTAAAGAACATATTATACATTATTATTAAACTACATTCCAGGATTAAATAATTTCAAATAACATGTGTTCCCAATTATGTCCTTGTGTGCAAACTGAATCTATTTTTGTTTTCTAAATAAACAATTAACAGAGTTAATCTCAAGCGACCTCCGAGGTAAGTATGGTCCTGTATATGTTATGCCTGTATAGAGTATAAATAAAACAATAAATAATATGTACATTTTTACGCAGCATCACGTTCATCGATCAAAAACAGTGTGTTTTGTATCAGTGATCGATGAATGCATTTTTTTTTAAATAACTTTGTGGGTATAAGTTTGTGGGTCTAGTGTAAGATTGCAGAAATACATTATGAATTTGTACAGCGCCCTTGAGGTGATTTTTCACAAAAACGACGCTACACAAGTTTTCGGTTAAAGTTGTAATTAAATATTTTAGTTTTCATTTTTTAACTAAGCTCAGACACTTAATATTTATGGGCCAAGCAAGTAAAAACATATCAGATTTATATGGTTTCACTACACCAACTTATTGGTATATAGATAAGGATTAAAATAATAATAATATAACAGATTTTTTAAATATTTATGAAGATTTTTTAAATATTTATACTGAGGGACTAGTAGGATTTATCGGTCCAGTTAGGAGTTCTATCGAGCCGAACCCTCTGATACGAAAATATCTGGAGTCGGTGAATTATTTTCCCATTTGGTCTCTGGTAGGTTGACATGTTGTTCATGTATTGTTTTGTATTTATTATACTTATATAGTGTAATTGCATAACGTGGATTGACTAGATGGTCAATTGTGGAAAAGTGTGTGGAAGGGTTAAGTTTTTCCTGTAGGGAAGATTTAACCTGGATATAAAGTCAAAAGAACAATTAAAGGATTAAATTATTGAGATATTTTCACAAACTGTTCATACCATCTACTTTCACTTTGATGTTCGGTTCTGCAAACCGTTAAAAATGTTTGGAAGATTTAAAGTTCATTCTAAAAATGTGGAATTTTTATATTTTCATTTCATCGTCATTATGATCTAAAATATCTAGATAACGCTACTGGCTTGTAAGATGACTGTTACCGACATGTTCGACGTGGCGCCAACCATACCATTAACACGAACAAAAATGAACATGTCATTTTAGAGGCAAATAGAAATGGCACATTTTAAATCGTTATAAAAAAAATGTTTGCAAATTTCTTTTTTCACTTTAGCTCCAAGCCCTGGGGAAATTGCTTTAGCTTTGTGTCCTGGGGAAAATAATTTTCCTCAAGGCCTATTTTATCTTTGGAGATGCTACTTTAAGGGTTTTTTTAAGTAAAAGAGAGAGAGGAAAATCATGGAAGGAAAAAGGTGTTAGGGGTGGACAGGAATCCATGTGTTCAGTGTGTCCAGGAGTGACGGACATATGAATCTGTCCCTTCCAATACGGTGCAAGGCGATGGGTCGAGAGAGTCCTACTGGATAGGTAAGTGTCCCTCAACCAGTCTCTCCAAAACCGACCTGCCACACAGTAGGTGGGCAGACACATCCACCACCAACAATCCTAGACAATCCTCACCCCCCCATGAACCCGAGCACACCAAAACGTAGCGAATCACTTCGGGTGGCCTGTGGTAAAGGTTTGGTTATCCGATAAATGGTTCCCGGGGCGGCGGTACCCATATCCGCCTCCAAACATAATCACAAAATAAAAATGTTGACAATATCGCAATTCTTCCAACAACTTAAAAATGTGAAAATGTCTTTTTATTTTGTCGAATTTGTCGCCAACGGTGGTGATGGTGTTAGTCGTCACAATCCTTGACAAGAATAAAATGACAGTTGTTAAAATTTACGTATATTTTGAGAATGTAATTTTCCTGATCCATTATAATATTTCGTCAATACCTAGCATGTGACATTAACAGATTGACAGGTAATCTCAGACAAATCCATAAGTTTTGACTTCCCTTTCAATCTTGAATTTGCAAAACAAGGTTTTACTATTGATGGAAAAATGATCGCGAAAATCTAAAGATGTAAAATTTGTCAAATAAGAGTAGAAAACATATTAGGGTGCCACTGTTGCTCAAATGGCAATACTAACAATATAATCATGGTGGTAATCTAAAGCTGTGTAACCAACATTTTTATAAAAAAATGAAAAGGCAATTTTATGCCTTTTCATTTATTTGTGAAAAAAAAAAAATCATTGCATTATAGATACCCACTGATCTCAAAATTAAAATTGCATATAGGTATATTATTATTATACCTTTGCAATTTTGTGTTAACCTAATGAAGAATAACGATATTGTAATAAAATACAAAGCACACTTTAGAAATTGCACACATTTATTTGATATTTGCTTGTACCTAGCGTTGCCGAGACTTTGGATCATGTCTCTAATTTTAGATCTGAATATATTTAACTCATTTAGATCTAAAAGTTGTGTAACTTAATTCAACATTAAATTTTCTTCCTCTCCACTTACTGTTAAATTTAAAAGTATGTTAAATTAAGTGAAAGCCAATCAGGTATGTTTTTAGGTTTTCACGGCCAAAAAGTATTTTTGTTATTATTTTTGGGGTGTTATGCCGTGTTTCGCTACCTCCTTCTTTAGCCAACTTTTCGGACAGCGTTACAGTGTCCATCATCAGGGCAGATGAGCGATGAGCAGATGAGCAGATGAGATGGCTCATCTGTCCTGATGATGGACACTGTAACGCTGTCCGAAACGTTGGCTAAACGTTTGTAACGCTGTCCGAAAGAAGGAGGTAGCGAAACACGGCATAACACCACAAAAATAATAACAAAAAAAGAAAGCCAATCACTTTGTAAAACACAATTTAATCGAATTTATGTCATAAAGTAGGTACCTTAACAACAGAGATTCTTCGATTATAATATTTTTTTAAGAACAAAATAATGTTTTTTTTTAAATATGTATACAGCGTTCTGTGTTTTCAGTATCATTGCACTTTAAAAGAATATTTGACAAGTAAATTGATATTACCAGCCGCAAATTTTGTAGTTCAATTTTTAATATTTTCTACTCTTATTTGACAAAATTATATTATCAAACAATACGCTACAGCTGAATTTCATTTTTGCTTTTTTAGTCAATTACTCTTAAAGGAATTTCAAAGATTTTTATTTTTTTATGAAGGATGCAACGATGTTTCACACATGTACAGATTTCAATTTTAGAATAAAGTGACTTCTGTGATTAAACTGTAACTCGTCACTCCATTTGTAAAAAAACAAGAGTGCTTATTGAAACTTGTGACTCAAAAATATGAATACCATTTCCTTTTATTTCTGCTCTCGGATAATATTCAAAATCGCGTATTTCATGGAACAATATTGCCAACAAATGGCTACAAACACCCTTCAATTCTTACAATCAAATCTCGATCTCGACATCTGCTGCTCACCCTTTACTTTTGATGTAAAAATATGTATTTTACCCCGCAATACAAACATGTACCGATCATTTACATCGCCCATTTCATTCCATTTCTCCGTATACAATACTTCTAGTTCTTCTTCTAATTCTCCCATAGATCTGCGTATGATAAATTATTAACTATGAATTTTTCTCTTTCTTCATAATTTCAAAGACTTTTCTTATCTTCAAACGAACTTCAGGCGCGGTTTACACGCTCAAAAAGAAGAAGATGGAGAGATGTGTAAATACGGATGTGAGAGAGTGCGCGTTGAAATCGATAATATTTAAGCAAAAATTGTGAAAATGTTTAATAAAACATGACTCGTTTAAAATAGAGCAATAATCTGTTGGGGGTTGTCTAAAACAGCATTTAAAGGAACACTGTGAAGTTTTTTATACATGTATCTTGTAAAATAACTGAAACAAACGTGTTCATAATAATTTTCGGAGGATACTATGCGATTTTTTTCTATCGTGGGAATTTCATATAATTTGCGTTTCAGCGCGGGAAATAAATAACTATATTTTTAAGAGCTTTAAAACTTAAAGGTACATATGTAATAAATCGGTAGAAATGGGGTATGCCGCGGCTTAAGGCGCCGTATATCAGCTCAAAATAATAATATGCAGAGATATGTAAATTCGAATGTTAGAGAGAGCGCGTTAATATTAAAACCGAAACAATTTTAGCGAAAATTTTGAAAATGTTTAATAAAACACGACTCGTTTAAAATAGAGCAAAAATCTAGTGGGGAACATCTAAAATAGCATTTAAAAAAACACGGTCAATTTTTTCATACATATAACTTCTAAAATAAGTGAAAAAAAAGTGTTTATAATAATTTTCGAAGCATACTTTGCAATTTTTTTCTATCTAGAGAATTTCGTATAATTCATATAAATTAATGAGAATGTTCAATAATTTATGTACTTGTAATAAATAAAGATAATTAAATTAAGAACATCGTTCGCATTCTAACGCAAAATGTACTGTCCGTATTTCTTGAAAATGTCAAATACAGTGTACTTTTAAAAGAATTCATGTCTGAATATTGACAGAGCAATAAATCTTGGCTTTGCGAAGCTCATTTTAATGCCGTATCTTTGGTGTTCACCAACGGACTTATTTAATTGACTCTCGGGAGCGCGTTAAAATATCCCCAACTGTCACTCGGTGGTTTACGGCGCTTTGAAAGGCCCGACCCAAATTTACAGGGCCAGTAAATTATTTCACCTATAAAATTTATAAGCCGTCGGGTAGTTTGGTCGACGTGGTCCGGCGGTCTCCGGACCGAATCTAGTCTAGAACTGGGATGAACTCGAGATAAAGTGTAGTCATCTCAACAGAAACACTCCCCGGGGATGTCTTCAGCCGAGAAAGTTGAAGGAATAAACTAAAATTGTCGCACAAACAATTCCCCCTAACAGGAGTACAGAACTCGTCGGAGTAACAGAATTGTAACAGCGACCGTTTGTGTAAACGTGCGTCGGACTTTTTCTGCCGTTTCCTTCCGCAAGTTATATATTGCTCGGCGTAATGCTGTACGGAAGGCAAAATTTTCAAGGAAGTTGTAACGCTTTATTTATCCCCAAATTCGAACAAAAAGTTTTTGCAAATTTTTCATTTGTTTTCTTTTATAAGCGCGCCTATTAGAAGTTATAGGACCCCAAAATGTGTTATTAACGGCTAATTAATCATTTGAAATGTTCTCCTGAAATTTTAATGGCTGCGTTGACCTCATTTAGCATTTGGACCGAATTATTTGTGTTTGAATCGAGCGCTTTTCGACATAAATTACATGTAAAATAAGTGGGTTCCTAATTCGAACAATGATTGAAATTAAATGGAAGAAAAAATAGTTTTTTTCAAATTACTATGAAAAAATCGCCAATTACTCTAAACATTGATAGCTATAGCCAGAGCCGAACTTCTACTCTAAACATTGATAGCTGTAGCCAGGGCCGAACTTCCGCTAGAGCCCCGAGAGGCTCGGGCTTGGGGTCCCAACGCGTCAAGGGGGCTTCGGCCATGGACTTTTTTTGACAAATACTTCAACACATTTTCAAGGGCCCCCAATTCGGAGGAAGTCAAGGCTATTTGCCAAAGTGGTACACATTGAAGATACAGGATTTGGAAAGAAATATTTTAACATATTTCCTATTTACCTTTATTGGATAACCAACACCTCTGCCATAGGTCACCCCAAGTGGTTCGCTACGTTTGGTGATTTAGCAGGGGTGCCCGGGTTCATGGGGTGAAGTTTGTCTAGGTCTCGAAGGTGGATGACCAGGACACTCTGAACCCCAGATTCCTACCCACCCCTTAAACCCCTTTCCTTCCTACCCACCCCTTAAACCCCTTTCCTTCCTACCCACCCCTTAAACTCCTTTCCTTAAACCTTAAAACCCTTAAACTTCCTTAAAAAACCCTCCACACAGCATCCCCAAAGATGACATAGGCCCTGTGGGAAATTATTTTCCTGAGGGCCTCCTGTGTGGAGCTCATGTAAAAAAAAAAAAAAATTTGCCCCCACTTCGGAGATGCAAAAATGGAACACGTTGAAGACAGAGGTTTAGAAAAGAAATATTACAACAAATTTCATAGGACTCTATTTTAGAGGGTGCCCGGCTAGGTACCAAAATGGTACAAGTAGAAGACTAAAAAAATAATCAACAAATTTTCTAGGGCCCCAACCTCGAAGGAGACTGGGGGCCAAAATGATGCACGTTGAGGACACAGGATTTAAAAAAAAAACTTTTTTTTACATTCGGAAAATAATGCTTGTGCAATGTTTGAGGACTTAGTTAGAATAGGATCGAACTTACCAAGCCTGGTTGCGAATCCGACGCATTTGTCCACTCGGCTAATAGTCAAATATAGTAAATAAATTACTAAATGATTTTCGTCCATGCATTGTTAGGATTCTAACACCGGCGGTGCTTTTTCCGCATCTTTATGCATGTAATAATTCATATTCCACTTGTTTAATATTGAAAGAGTTTTTGGACGATTGTATATCCCAAGATTCTGTTCAAAATATTAACATCCCCCTTGTTCCTCTCTTTCCTTCAAAGTCTTGGAAAAAATAAAGAAGATTTAAAACTACCTACCTATACCAATAAGATACCTATACCATATAAGTTACTATACACACATCTGAAGTGTCGTTTCATAAGTCTGTGTCATCTATTATATAAATTAATTGTGGTTCCATAAGATATACATATACATCTACAAATATAAACACCCAATACATAAGTGATCCAAGTGATCAGATTTTTCATAAAAAAAAACAGCGATCAAAAGATGGGGCTAATCTCCCATTTTCCCAGTGTTTTAAACCCGATCGAATGAACTTCTCTTTCATCTATAGTCCACCTTAAGCGTATTGTTTTAACCGCTGTTTGAGCTTTAAACATTACTTCACTCAATGTCATAATTCCACAATACCTTTCCAAATGCAAACGAATATTTTTATAAATAAATTATTGTTTGTTACCCAATTCGCTCCCGGGTAGGGGCCGACTCTGTAAGTGCCTAGAGCTTCTGGGTCTTTAAGTCCGGGCTTGGTTGTAAAAGATACTATAGCAAGACCACCATTTGAAACGAAATACTGCCCGTTAAGTGACTAGATCAGAACACATACTGCCATAGTCATAATATCGTACACATAACCATAGATGGACTGGCTCCGAGCAAACGTGGAGAATAAACTTACGGCAAATTGCGGTAGCTTTTTAATGTGAGCACCGCCAAAAACATACTAGCTGGGCCCCATCGGCTGGAGCCAGTGAGACTATAGCAACCCATTTGGGGTATATTGTATGGGAAGGGAGGGAGATAGAGATGGGGACAACGAAGTATCTGGCTATTCTGAGTATCTGGTTACCAAACACGTCTAAACCCATTTTAACCAATGTTCAGATTCTTAAAGGTGGTTTTTCAACAAAGCGGTATTGAGAGAATCTTCCTCTCTGGAATGTGCCGAAAATATAATGTATTAACGTGCCGAAAACATAGGTAGAGTATTTTAATCTCTGGAACGTGCCGAAAATATAGGTAGAGTATTTTAATATGTTGAGAAATAATACAAAATAATCAAATAAAATTAGCTGAGATTTGAACCCGCAACCTTCGGATTGGTAGCCAAAGATCAGAACCTTACCACTCACCCACGGAGGTCGTCTAATATTAACAACTTATAAATAACACAAGTTTGGATGATAAATAATTATTATGAACCGAATCAACAAAGCATTGGCCTACAAAGCGGAATTCATACAACAAATATTCAAGAATTATCGTTATTCGAATTTTTTAAAGTTGATTTTCGGCCGTCTTCAGTTGTCTCCTTTACATTTCTTATCAAGGTATAATATCGTTGGTCCCAAAGGCATCAGCAGAGATGATGAAACGCCGCCACCAATCATCACGACGCTGCGGCCAGTTAGAGTGTACGAGGAAGAAAAATGGCCAACTTAATGGCTGGAAGTTTGCTCCTAAATAGGAAGAGCTCCGCCGGACAACTTAAAAATGAAACATAACCGTAACTCTTCGGTTTTTTTTCATTTATTGCAATGCGATAAGATTTATTAAGGAAACTTCGTGGAAAATCCACTGTTTGCATTTTAAAAGGAACCATTATTAATTTCCATTCTCTGGTTTCCACTGGTGTTTGCAGTTACGTAGTTTCTCTCGTTTTTCAGAGCTTTTATTTCTGTAAGAGAGAAATGGGCGCTAAACATGGTGATTTTTTTCAAGCTGATCACCATATGGAAACTATATCGGAAGCTGTAAAAAAATTGCCTTTACAATTATTTATTTTTTATACTTACAATATCAAAAAGATAGTTTTTTTTAAATATACATATTTAATTTGATAGTTTTATAATCAACTTCGGCAAGTATTGTAGTAAGTATTTTAGTTACAGCTGTTTCGGTTTTCAATTCCATTTTCAAACTGTTGTTACAAACTGTACAATAACTGACAGTTTTCACTGTTACAATAAACTGAAAATGGTCTTGAAAACCAAAACAGCTGTAACTAAAATACTTGCCGAAGTTGATAATAAAACTATCAAATTTAATTTTAATTAAATATATAAAAAAATTAAATGGAGTTCTACAAATTAAACACAAAAACAACTGATAAAGATTAGGATTAGGCTTTTAGGGAAGAAATAGGATTTTCGAATGGTTCTAGATTGTCAAAAAATAGCAACATCTTGAACTTTTACTCAGACTATTTGAAAGCATCTGTCATTTGCCTTTGCTGTTGTGTTCAATGTCAATAAATCTGAATTCATAATAACGAATGGTAAATTCGCGTTTTCAATCAGTAAGAAAGACAAAATTTAAATTAAAGGACAAACTTGAAATAAAACGACAAAATTGAAATTTAAAGACAAAATTAAAATTAAAATTTAAAGATAAAATTAAAATAAAAAGACAAAATTAAAGTTAAGAGAAAAAAATTAAATTAAAAGAAAAAATTCAAATTAAGAAATAAAATTTTTATTTAAAAACTTTACTCAAATTAAAAGACAAAATTAAAATTAAAAAACAGAATTAAAGACAAAATTAATTTAGTTGGGAAGTTTGAAGAAGTAAGAAAGACATTTATTACAGTTTTTTTGTCAATATTTCAAAAGGAAAACTAATTTATAACGCAACATTTCAATATTATGACGGCCTTCGTGGTCGAGGGACAAGAGACTAGTATCCGAAGATCGCAAGTTCAAATCCGGGCGTGCACAGGTAAATTTTAATTGATTTATTTCAAATTTCACATTTTTTTTGGTTAAACTATAATGTGTAGCATGTTTCTTTGTTCCAGACAGGAAGATATTCTAAGTATCTCCCTTGTGTAAAAAAATCATTCATAATTGAAACGTTACCTGAATTGGCTTAATTCGTGTTTGGTGACCTAATCTGAATAGCCAGGTAATCCCCCATCTTCCTCTTCCCCATCTCCTTTCTCTCCCAACTACCTTCAGCCTCACAAAATACATAGACATAGTGTCACAGACTCCAGAAGGGAGCTCTTGTAAGGTTTTCACACCAAAAAAGGAGTTAGTAAAACAAAAACAAAACAAAGGCAGATGTCAAATAATGTCCGCCATCTTTAACGTCCTTTTTTCATTCCGAATCAATAGAAAAATATGATCCACGTGAAAATCAGATGAAAAAGTTCGTGTAAAACGCCCATTAAATGTATACCAAGCGGTTTGCGTACTGTTTTTGAATTGAATTGTTTGGGTAAGCTAATTAACATAAATTTAAAAAAGACATTCTCATTCAGACATTACCAATATTACAATATTTAAACATCATATCACCAAGCTTTTATAAAGAGAATAAATAAAAAAAACAACACCTTCGCATATCAATAATATTATTATTAAATATTACAGTTTGGCCTTGACAAATTAATCTTTCAGAAATCTCATATTTTCTATTTTTTTTTACATGAGCTCCACAAAGTGGAAAATAAACTCCCTCAGGGCCTAGGTCATCGTTGGGGATGCTGTGTGGAAGTTTTTTTTTAAGGAAAGGAAATGGAGGAGAATTCTGGGAAGGAAAACGGTTTAAGGGGTGGGTAGGAATCTGGGGTTCAGTGTGTCCTGGTCATCAGCCTCCAAGACGTAGACAAACCTCACCCCATGAACCCGGGCATCCCTGCTAAATCACCAAACGTAGCGAACCACGTGGGGTGACCTATGGCAGAGGTGTTGGTTATCCAATAAAGGTTCCCGGGGCGACCCATTCCCGCCCCTATTCACTAGTATCTACAGCTTCCTTCCGAAATCAATGAAATTTTGGACAATTGACCTTCAAAACAATGGAAAGTCACTGTCTGTATTAAATGACGTAAACGACGAAAACCCGCATCAAGCCCGTCAAGAGTTCGTTTCGGGATTCTTTCCCGTGAAATAAATAATAAACAATAAAAAAATTAAATAATTATTTTGTTCATAACCATCAAATTAATTGATATTTTACCAACAATTTCGTGGTTATAAATAAAGTAATTTTTATTTCATTAAAACCACTCCATAAGCTTGTTTTCAAGCTACCCACAACACGGCCAGATATATGTTACGACGTGTAAGGCTTACCGATATTATTCATGTCAAACCACAAAGTGACTGCTTTTGACCATAAAGTAAATAATGACATCAACGGAAATTTGATATTGTTAATTTAATAGTGTTTAGCTTTTAAGATCTCCTAGTATTTTTTTTTAATTTTGGAAATCTTTTTAGTTAAATTTTACATAATAATAATAATAAAAAATGGAAAATGCTAAAAATTTAAACGAATAACCATTGTGTGTGAGGGAACTCTCGAGCGGTGAGCTATAGCGTCATGAAATTGAATATTTTTTTCCTTACAATTGCTAATTACAACTATTGACACTTTTAAACTTCATTCGCTGAAGACGGCCTCCGTGGGTGAGTGGTGAGGCTCTCGATTAGCGATCCGAAGGTCGCGGTTTTAAATCCCGGCGTAAGTAATATAATTTTTATTTTTATTTGTGTTATTTCACAATTTGTTAATTTAAAATAATATGTGGTATATTTGCAGCATGTTCCAGATTGGAAGACACTCTCAGTACGCCCTGCTGTAACCACCATTCGGAATTGAAACGTAGCTTGAAATGGATTTAGCCATTTTGGTGACAAGATCTGAATAACCAGATACTCCAACCCACCTCCCTCTTCCCCTCCACCACCACCTTCACCTCCCCTCTACTTTCAGCCCTACAACATACTCCACCGGCACTAGACGGAAGCAATTGGGACTCTTGTGCAGGATTCACATTTTAAAAAATCAATAAACGTAATTAGCTGATCTCGAACCTCCAGGTTCCTCGAAATCTTTATTTATAAAAATCTCGCGTCACGATGTTTGTTCGAGATAAACTCCGAACTACTTAACCGATTTTGATGAAATTTGGCCTTTTGTGTGTAATTTGGTCCAACTTAAAAGAAAGGATAGTTTTTAACTGGATTATTGACCTCAATATTTATTATTGTGAATAAAATGTTGTTTAAATGTTTGTTATAGGACAATGCTATGTAAATATTTGTTAGTTACATAAATTTCTAACAGATGGCGGGGTGAGTTAGTATACTTATAAAAATATTTTTTTTATGTCTTTTCCATATTTCCGAGTGTTCAATTTGAAAAAAGACAATAAAAAATTAGTATGGGTTGTTCAATAAAATTTCAAATATTTGACGTTAATTTTCACGTTCTGTGAAAATTCATTTCAAGTTCCGTGATCTTTCAGTTGTGAAGTTAAGTTATGAAGCAACTGGCCTATAATGACGTCATAACGATACCTATATCGTTAGGATATTGTTATAGTAATAGTACCCACAAATTATGCATTTACACAAACATCCCTGAGTTTAACCAGTTTATGTTTAGGCCTAGGGGTGGAGAAGAGTATTTCGGGCAGTGTGAAAAGTGTACGATCGTATACACTTGTGTACGTAGTTTAAGGGATGAATAACAACCGCCCTCACGAGGTGTAATGACACTTAGGGTCGGTAAAGCCGACTAGATAAAGTGTTTTGTTTACAATGTCTAAGTCAAGTTACTGGGAGGCCGTATAAAATTAGTTAAGTAGGGATAGGTTCACGTTATAACTAAAGGTTTATGAGCATTATGCAAAACGCGCTTCCGTATTTGAAACCCGGACACGGACGCTAATTTATAATTTTAATTGGACCAAGAAATGAAAACTTGAAGCAATTATTATAAACTTAAAAGGGTGATGTTTTCATTACGACTGTTTGTTATGACTTCATTTTAATTTGTAATTATTACGACCGCTGCAAAATGAATATGTATTCTTTTGTTTTTAACAATTAGACGGCCGGCCTCTGTGTTCGAGGGGTAAGGCTCTTGACTAGCAATCTGAAGGTTGCAGCAAGGTTGCATTCAAATCCCAGCGTACTTAAGTAAATTTTATTTTATTGATTTTTGTTATTTCACAATTTTCCATTTAAAATAATAAATATTATATTTGCGGCACGTTCCAGAGCGGACGATCAGTATCGCCCTGGTGTAAAATCACCATTCAGAATTGAGATGTTGATTGAATTGGCTTTAGCCATGTTTGGTGACCCGAATTGAATAGCTAGGAACCACTCACCTTTCTCTTCCCCATCTCCTTCCCTTCCCCACTATCTGCAGCCTCACAACATATTCCAAATGGGGATGCAGTAGTCTCACTGGCTGCAGACTGGAGCAGTTTGGACTCTGGTGTACTCTTGTGTACTCTAACTTCTCTCACATAAAAAATATACTTTTGATGGAAAATTATTATTTCCAAGATTTTTTTAAAGATTATTAAAATAATGCGAGCAGTTCCCAGAGAGAGGTGCATCTACGACCGTCATCCTCTTCCTTCTCCCTCGTATTTTGTGAAAACGTAAAAGACAGAAAACACTAAAACGAGGGCGTCACGTACGATATTTTTTAAAAATACTACTATACCTTAGAGGCAGTAATATACAAAATGCTAAGTAAAAAGTTTTGATCATAAAATTAACATGATGTTTTTTTAAGTGCAAAACATCAATAAATGCAACCATGCACTGTTTTGCTAACTTTGCGGTTAAAAAGCATATTGTAACGATTTTTTGCGGATGCATATATACCATACTACCATTGTACACAGTATCAAATATAGAAATATTCACATAATTACGTTTGTCAGAGCATCCAGTCCGAAAGTTTGCAAATGCATTTAACAATTTACTGAAATTATTTTCAACCAAAGCGCTATGTGATGTTGATCACACAAACAATATGAATTATCTCTTCATCTTTCTTTGTCTAATAAGGATATAATTAACGAATGAATTGAAATCGAATTTCTCACTTATCTGATACTAAGGGCGCTCGCAGTCGAGAGACTTTAGTTGCGGACTCAGTTGTGTTGCAAAATTAAAGGGCGTAAAAATGCATTACAGTACTCGTATATGAGAAACTTTTTAGTCATTTTTTTTTAAATTTTGAATAGTTTTCCAACTATCTCCGCAGCTAAAGTCGCTCATCTGCTAGCGTCCTAACCATTATTTCTCTAACAACATTATTGATTGTCCCGAATTATTAAACAGAAATGATTTGAAAGTACCTACACGTCACACACGTTCATGTATTTTTTTAATAACATTATCTTTGATTTAGACATCTTCAATTGTGATGAAAATAAACATGGAAACTCTTTTAAAAATGTATTAAACGTGTACCAAACTGCTTAAAATGTAATGATATATGCTACCGAGCATCTCCTGTTATATTATAAAAATTAAGCCAATGTTTAATTTTCTAATACCTAATACATAAGTGCAATGAGGTAATCTATAAATGCTTTCCTAGTTAGGTGAATTATTCACGTGTATAAATTAACCGGTTCCATGCAAACTGAGAATAAACTCAACACCTCCTTAAAAAGTCATTAAAAGCTATGAAAAAAATTATTTTTAGTTAGCCGATAACCCTAACCTAACGTAACCTATTTGACCAATTTTTAATACATATTTTTTTATCACTCTAAATGACTTATCTGAGATGCTTCTGAGTTTGTTTCATTCCGAGTTGTCCGGTCACCCAATTAACCACATTGTAAACTTTTGTTATCCCTAAAATAAAACAAATAATTACTGATATTAACAAAATCAATGACAGCATTAGTATCGTGTACAACTTTAATGTGTTTGTATAGTGCTGTGTATATTGTAGCAATGTTCATAAACTTAAATAATGAATCGTTAATTGTTATGTAGGAAATTTATAGACAAACCATCAAAGCTGTATTTATAGACAAACCATAGACAAAATCCACAATATTTTGCTAAAAATTCTGCCTCCATTCAGGTTCGCCCAATGAAGCAGGGTATGTCCGTCTCTAAATATAATAAATGATTTTACTGTTTAACCTTAGTGACAAAACCTCAAATAGTAATATTTAATCATTGAAAAGACAATATTTGCAAATCTCAAACGAAAATTCGAAAAGAAAAATCAGAAAAAGATTCGATCGCATCTAGGAATTGAACCCTTGCCATGATGGCAAGATTCAACCCGAACTAAATACAATCTAGATATTTATTGCAAGCTTCATATGAAATAGTAATCAATAAAAATAAAATGTATTAAGATAAGGAAGATAATGTAATGTAGTAAAGGGAAGGGTTGAATTGGCTCAGGGGTTAGAGCAGAGCCCCAGCAAGACTAAGGTCCTGGGTTCAATTCCTGGATGCGACCGAAGCTTTTTTCTGATTTTTTTCTGTTACCAATTTGTCTTAAAATTACAAAAATTGTCTTAAATGATTTAATATAAGCTTTATTAAAGATTTCATAAATATTTTAAACAATACTATTTTCTGTAAGGCCACGTACGCATAGGCAGGTGGCTTGCTTAGCGCCTAGTGCCTAGTGGCTTGCACCCTGGCTACTCGCTAGGATACACGGTGGCCGCACTGTAGGTGGTTTGCCTGGTGGGTCGCTAGGTGCCTTGCTCATTTGCTTGTCGGCACGTCGCTAGGCGATTCACTAGGCGACTCGCTAGGCGACTCGCTAGGCTCTAGGCGCTAAGCAAACCACCTGCCTATGCGGACGTGGCCTAACTGTTGTTATTTAAATTTTATACTGAAATGTTAAATTTGTGAGATAATAGTGAAATTTAATTGTTTTTTAAACTCTTTTCGTCGTTGGTGAATGGGTAAAATTTATTCACTTAAGTTTATATACAAAATTGTAATATCTTATTTTCCTCCCCGCGCTTCTAAAAAGTTGAATTCAATTATTTTTAAATATCTTCTACAAACAAACCATTTATTTGCTTTTTTTCTATTATTCGCTCTTTCTCTGCTCGAATCTGGAATAGTCGTCGTGATAAGATTATCTCGAATAATACGTTTATCCCCCAACCTCTTCAATATGCAAATTCCCGGGAAAGGTCCAGAGGTAGGCCGGGTGGGATAGAGCGGTTAGCGTGGAAGCCTTAGATGAAAAATACAACCTTAAAAACGTAAACGTTTCTCTAACTGAGAGCCTTCGAGAGGGTGCTTTCCATAATGTGATTCCGAATAAGTGTTCAGAAAAAGTGCCAGTATTAAAGCAAACAAAAACTGATTCCGGGGATCCTCGCTGGGCTTCGTGTGTTTGTTTTCAGACTCGAAAATATTTTAAAAACTGATTGATGGGATATTATTTACGAGGTTTCTTGCGTTTGTTTTGAAATTGGAAAATATTTTGGTAAATTTTGTACATTTTCCCTAGTGAGTAAATATTTTTGTTTATTCTGGGAAATATATTTGTTTGCGTATTGCGTATCTAACACAAGGTTATGACCACCACAACTACGCCGAATAAATAGTGAGACCATTATGTTATGCTTTGAAAAACAATAACAACTTATCAATGTTTTCATTCAGCTTGCTTTCAACGAATTTTGCTGTTTACCTCTCATATTTTTACCCATTGATTTGACATTTTTGACATTCAGGTCAGTAAAAGTAAATACTTCAAAATTTTTATGTTAAAGTTAAATTTGAGATAATGGAGATGATTGTGTTTACTTGCCTTAGAACCCTAAAGTAAAAACTTTTACAAAAGCGGTCAATGGTAATAAAATGATCTAGGTCTGTGAAGAAACTATATTATTTTTATTAAAACACAAATATCTTTGTACACATCACTTTTATTTAATATACACTCAACATGTTTCGTGAACGATGCTCACATCTTCACGTAAAACATGTTGAGTATATATTAAATAAAAGTGATGTGTACAAAGATATTTGTGTTTTAATAAAAATAAAATAATGCCATCACAAATTAAAACCCTTTTTAAAGAAGTTTTCTTCGAAAAAAAAAAAAAAAAAAAAAAAAAAAAAACTATATTACAATAAACTCAGCAAATATACATAAGTCAAAACTTCATCAAACAATTATTATATTTTTTTGTTAAGTGATCAAGAAAATGATATAACTGAGAATGAACAACGTTGATGATGTGTCCATTATCTAACACGTCACCGAAAAAAGACTTACTACCTTAAAAAATACCTTAGTAAATTCAAACCAAAGAAACATTTGTTTCTAAAAGGACCCCAATGCATGACATTTTGTAGCAAAATCCAAGCTTTTATCGGAACTGAAATTAAAGCTACTGGCTCCGGGGAATGCAGAAGAGGAAAGAAAAAAAAGAGATTTTAAAACGTGTCAGCGTCGTGTTTGATAGCAGGCTGACATTTCATGCTTATATCGAAATGACTTACAGTACTTCACTGCGAATGCTGGGTTTCGTCCTACGCACTGCGAGGGATTTCAGAAACACCCAGGATCTCACAGAAACTATACAATGGAAGAACGTCAGAATTTCAACAGTCTGAAAATGTCCGTAGTAGGATGAAACCGGTCCTGGTGTAAATAAATTAGTGGAAAAAAGTTCAAAAGTGTTTTAATTTCAATTATAATACAATGGAATTCCACCACGTATTAACAGTGCAAAAACTAGACTCATGCAATGCATTGATTAGGAGTAGGCTTGAGAGTGGATCGGTGGTTTGGACCCCGCACCAAGAAAAGTATTCCCTCTTGTTAGAGAAGGTTCGAAAGAAATTTCTGAGATTGCTCTACCTGGGGGAGTATTGCTACTGACTACTACCCGTGGCTCTATCCTACCGGCTTTCTTTTGGGCATTTCTTCTCGGAAGGAACTATCTTCAGGTCAGAAGGGATCTACACATTTAATCACAGATTGATTCGTGGATGGTTCGAAAACTCGACTATCATTGTTCCGATAATTATCTCCATCACCGACAGCGTGGACTGTTTTATCTCCCGATCTGCAGAACCAATGCCAATGGTCAAGCCAGTGGGGAGATCTATCTTGTTGTTAAATAGAATCGAATATTGATTTATTTAACATCAAGGAAGCAGAATTTAGATGACGAGGTTTGTTGTTGCTAGTCTAAAATCAGGTTTTATACATTTACCACCTTGCTGATGGGCATGTTTTGAATTTGCACGACTGATTAATAGTTGCTTGTCAGTTGTGTAGGTTTTCCCTGTGAATCTTTAAAAACGAATTGAAATATTCATTTTGCAATGTTTTTAAAATGAGTTCATTGAATTAACAAATTTTCCCTGTGAATCTTTAAAAACGAATTGAAATATTCATTTTGTAATGTTTTTAAAATGAGTTCATTGAATTAACAAATTGTTAGAATAAAATCCTCCCTGTCAGAAAAAATTCATGCAACAAGTGGAGTTCCACAGGGTTCACACCTTGGCCCAATCTTATTTATCTTGTTTATAAATGATCTTACAAATATATTTCATAATGTATCTATCTTACTTTTTGCTGATGACCTAAAAAATTTTAAAATTATTCAAAATATTTATCATTGCAACATTTTTTAAGATAATATCAACAAATTGTTAATTTGGTGTAAGGAAAATAGACTTTATCTAAATATCTCAAAATGTCAAATAATAAGATTTTCTCGTATAAAAAATCCAGTGATCTATAATTACTATATTGATGACAATGCTCTTGAGACACTAACACAAATTAAAGACTTAGGCATCACTTTCCAATCAAATCTTTCATTTGTTAACCACATAACAGAAATCTGTAATAAGGGCTTAAAAATGTTGGGATTTATAACCAGGCTAACTAGAAATTTTGAGAATATAAAGTTTATCAAACTGTTATATTTTGCGTATGTTAGATGTCAACTTGAGTAGAATTCTCCCGTCTGGAATCCACATTATAACATACATGTACAAGCTGTTGAAAGAATACAAAACAAATTCTTACGTTTTCTAAATTTCAAAATGGGGATTCCAACAATTGTGTTGAGCTACAACACTCTGTTAAATAATATGAATATGCTCAAATTGTCGGACAGAAGAATTTTCACTGACTTGGTATTTCTATATAAAATTCTACATGATTTAGTTGATAGTCCGGTATTGCTTGAATTGATAAACTTCCGGATTCCACAATCAATACAAGAAGTAATACAAGAAGTCAGGATTTATTTCAGTGCAGAAATTCTGGGACTAACTACCATATGTATTCCTCTTTACCCAGAATACTAATGGAAGGAAACAATTACACCAAGTCCGTGGACATCTTCAGTTTATCTTTAAACAAATTTAAAATATTGTTACTGAAGCAGTTCGGTTATGTACAATAAATAGTGTATTTATTACCATTAATATGTGAAAGCCCTGAAAAAGGGCGTTGATCAATAAATAAATAAATAAATAATTGAATTGAATTGAGAGAGATTGTAAAATAAAATGATATTCGACAACAAGTTTATTATCAAAATCATAACCAAATTTATGCAATGAGTTCAAAAAAACAGAATTTTTTCAAGAGCTTATATTCATTCGTGGAGTAAAAGTGGAGATTTTAGGCAAAAATCGCTCCATAGGGTGTAACCAATTCGACTGCGGCCCTGAGGAAAGATGTTTTGCGACGGTGAAGCAAACCATATATTTGAAAGTACTTAGTTTCATACATAAATTTCACATAGGGATGGTGTCTAAGGAACTGAAGAGAAAAATAAATTACAACCACGAGATGCACGGACACGGGACGAGAAATGCCAAGCAAATAGATTGCCAACAAGGAAGGAAATGAGCACCCAGAAATCACTTGTATCAGGCCGTCCTACTTTATAACAAAATACCAGATGAAATTTCTTAGACGGAAAATATATTTAAATTTACAAAGCAATTAAGTAAGTCTTTTCACCTCAAATATTGATGTATTGTTATTAATTGAAATTAAATTTCAAATATGTTTATGTTTGCCATTAATTGTAATATTTATATATGTATACGTTACTCAAATTATTAGCACACACAACGATGTGAGCTAACTCAAGATTAATAAATAAATAAATATTTTCGTAGTCGTATAAAACGAAAACTGAAAAAAAATGTTATTATTTTCAAAAATGGCCTAAATAAACTTACGTAACTATGAAACTAGTCAACTAGGCAGCTAGACAATAAATCATGTTTGTAAACGGGTATTTTTAACCCTTAGGCAATTTAGTACCACTTTTTAAAACACAACTGTCGTGCACTAATTGCCAACAATGTTTTTTATTGATAATTTTAACCACAACCATTGTTAGGTTCGGCTAAACAATGACACAATCACAACAAAATATCCGGAACGAAAACGGAAATTCACGATTTGAATGGGAGTAAAAACTGTAGCTTTGTGCATCCCATGGGGATCGATCCCTTGACCCTGTAATCAGAAAGTTTTTCTCCAATTGGTTGAATAAACGAAATTCAACATTTCGTTTTTCATTAGGACTACAAACCGTAGTTCAGATAACTAACTTCTGCAGATCTAAGAAGTTTTTTTGCTGGTATTTGGTCTTTTTTTGAAGAAGAAAAATATCTATGTATTCTTAGTACTTCTATGCTCCTCACAAGATATCCAATGTCCGGAGTTAACATAACTATTACATCCCCTTTGAAAGAAATGGAGGGAAGAGGGGTAGAGTAAATCAATGGTTCTATCTCTAAACAGAACGGTGATAAAACGGTTTTTTCAACACTTTTGAAAAGTGTTGATAAAACAAGCCTAAAAAATCTAATAACCTGGATTTTGTACAAGTTTTTAACTTTTTAAAAGTGTTCTGTTTTGAAACTGTTTTATATTGTTTGGTCGCAAAATTAATAACTTGTAATAATAGCAATTACACGTAATTATATACAATTAAATGTAACTCATAATCCTACATATAATTTGTTACGTTAATTCCCGCTGAAACAGTTTCCTCCTCCCTTTAATCAACTCTCCTATTGCAATTTTTCCCTCTCTTCTAGGCGTATTTTTTTTATCACCAATAGGTGTCTTTTTTTACTGTTTGTATCTCTTTCTCTCATTGTATTAATTTCTTATAGATAAGCAAAATCTAGATGGCGTTTATTATTTCAATTAAATTGGCGTATTACAGAGTAGGAGCATCATTTAATAGAGTGGGTAAGACGTTCAGCTGTCGGTTGAATCGCATTCAAACCCCACAGTAGGTACCGAGACGAATTATTATAAAATACATTGACATCCAAACGAGACCATATCAGCCAAATATATAGTGCTACACGAGTGTTTTTGGCCACGTCGAATTTCGAGCAAATATGAGACGCGTGATTTTTGTGTCGCAAATAAAAACCCTTTTGTTTATGACGCGTGTTATATTTTTATTTTACCTCGAACAAAGGGCGAAGGTGTGAGTTTTTTATCCGCTTTGACAACATACATAAATTATTCTCCTCAGTTCATTATTCTAGATTGGTATTTTTGTTGTTCCAACCCCCCATAGATATAAAATAAATTATCTATTTACATTTCCACTTTGGTTTGAGTACTCATGCTTTTAACGTTTTTTTTTTCACAGGTTCATGGTTCCGTTTCTTTTTTTTACAATGGCTCCACAAAGTAGGCTATGAAAAAATAATTTTTCCTTGTCATCTTTGAGGATTCTGTATAGAGGGTCTTTTAAAGGAGAGGAAGTTCTGGGAAGTAAAAATGTATGAGAGGTAGGTAGGAATCTGGGGCTCAGTAGGTCCAGGAGTGACGGTCAGTAAGTGTGCTGACGCACCAAGCAGCCCTGTTAAGTCACCAATCGCAGCGGATCTATAGGGTGATCTACAGCAGAGTTGAGGGTTATCAAAAAATAGTTCCGAGTTCACACCAGCCTTTCGAATTGAAAAAAAAAGTTTATATGTATATAAGAACCGACTTAATCACCGTCCGGAATCTGTTGTACATTGCATTTTTAATTGAATAATTTACCTTTTCGAGTGTAGTTACAGAAACGTTTACCATTTTTTTAAATAACATAGTGTAAACCCGCGAACTTTAAACCGTGATTTTTCATTTAATTATTTATTTAGATACGTTGTATTACTCAAGACTGGGTAGGTAACTATTTTAAATTTACATATGTAAGTACATATCACGCACGTCCATGCAATTTCTTAGTAATTTGTCTGGGATGAGAAGGTTTCTGTACATGTAAATAACAATAAAATTAAGAAAGTGTGTAGAGAAATTTTGAAATAAATATCCAATATATATTACCTTGAAGCATCGATGTATCTAAAACTGTTTGTGCTAACTCAAATAAAGTTATTATTTTCTGTAATTAATTTGATTAAAATTGAAACCTTTAATTAAAATATTACAAACTAGCGCAGAACCATGAAAAATCAAGGGATATTTTGATTTAAATTTTGAAAAAGACAATTTTTTTTCTCTAGTAGATTTAATTGATTTATTACTCTTCACACGATCTCAGTACCGGTATTAAAAATGAGGATTAAATTCAATGCAATTTTGAGCTCATTGAACCAGGAGTTGGCCCACAACTGAAATTAGTGAGTTAGATGTTTACCCGATTTGATTCGACGATTTTTTGTTAAATTAATGAAGACAATATTAGCGAAACTCAATCGAAAATCTAAAACAAAAAAATCTGAAAAAGATACGGTCACATCTGGAATCGGATAGCGACACGTTAGCTCAGTTGGTTGACCCTACAAGTCATAGGTTCGAATCTCAGATGTGACTGTATCTTTTTCCGATTTTTCTGTTTCAGATTTTCGGTTGAGTTTCGCTAATTTTGTCTTCATTAATTAAATATTACAATTTGAGATTTTGTTCATGAAGTTAAAAATAAATAAAAAGAATGGTTGCCATTATAATAATTGTTTGATAGATTAATCAACAATTTACAGATTTCTTCTTTAACATTCCAAACATTTTACCTATACCAAAAGTGGATATTTAAAGACTATTTAAATATGTCCTTATTTTTATACAACATGGGCGCGTGCCTAGCATGGTGGTCGAAAAATCCTTAACAAAGCAATGAAAAAATTAAAATTAATAATATATGTATATATATATTTTTTGTTTTACATATGACTCAATAAAAAGTGAGAAAAACTATTTGAAATTTAAAAAAAAAACTAATATTACATTTTTACCGAAAACCAATAAACAGACTGACTAATTTTGATAAATGGATCATCCAATTGATTAGTCATACATCTCCGAAAAATCGAAATTTGAGTTAAGTATACAGTTATTACCCGTAAAAGCATCCAAATTAATTATAAAGCAGAAAAACTTGGAGTGCGATAAACAAAATGTTGATATTGACTGGGTCATTAGTAGGATATTTCAAAATGTCAATCTAATGTACCAGACCGTTATGCTTCACGGTATAAAAAAAATTAAAAAAATAAAATACAATAAAAAAATTTAAAAAAAAATAAAAAAATAAAAATATAGCATATTTAATACATAAAACTTAAATATTTGGTTTATGCCAGCATTCGAATGTTACTTTCCTCGTTATCTCAAACCTTTGTATTTAGAGATGTCTGACTAATCAATTGGACGATCAATGTATTCTTTTGCTATTCTGAGGCTTATTATTGCATATATTTTTACACTTGTTACATCTACTAACACGGTTATAAAAATGGTTTATGAGTGTTTTGTAACATATTATTATTCTGTACTAGCGAGTTCCCGGCGTTTCTATGCCATGCGTTTCTAAGCCATTTAATAAAGAAATTGTTTCCCCCTGCGTTCGTCCCGTTCCCCTTCCGCCTCCTCTTCCTCTTCTTCGTTCCCTTCCCTCTCGCGTACCCACTCCGCCTACTCCGCCTTCTCCGCCTTCCATCTCCCCACTCTCCTCGCCCTCTTCCCCCGTCCCGCGAACCCCCTCCCGAGCTCCCCTCCCCCCTCCCGGATTAGCCTCTCTCTCCCCTCTTCCGTGAATCCCCCCCCTGAATTCCCCTTCCCCCTCCCAAGTTTCTCTCCCCCCTCCCGGGTTCCCCTCCACCCCTACCGCAATCCATACATTCATTCCCGGTACATTCAGTTTTCAAATAGCTCGCGTGCCACCTATTGCAATTTTTTTATTCAAATTTCATAATGTCTGAGTTCACCAGTAGATATATATATATATATAGAAACTACCGCTGGCAGGCACACATCGAATCCCTAAAGTTTCATCGCAATCAGATGAATGGTTTAGCAACGCATAGCATACATAAATAGACAGAAGCAAACATATTTTGATTTATAGATATTTATTTTTTAATTTTCAACAAAAAAAATTACAGGTTTATAAAAAAAATGATTCCATTCCTCTTTTCATGCTAAAACGGGTAGGTATATCAGCGCAATAGGTACATTAAGGTGGTCCAGGCCCTCATAGTAAAAAAAATGCAAATATAGGTGTCGCCACCCCCTTGATTTGTAACACATACCATTTCTATTATGTGTAATAAATTTCAGCCCCCTATCTTATATACAAGGGGGTGCTCATCGAATCAGAAGTTTCTGACAAAAGTTCAGGATTTTAAGTAAAACACGTTATTTAAGGTTTATTAATATTACAAATATTTTAATCAAATACGTATACTAAGTATTTAAATGTGAACCAAATTTGGAAACAAAGCAATAATTTACATAATATTAGTCACAATCTTTCAAAACTATGTTTGTTAACGCTTTTTGAATGTTTCAGTAGTAACGATTTTTCTATTTTGTTCAACGATGTGAAGTAAAAATTGCTTTTCTTTCTCATTCTATAACGTGTTGTAATCTTTTAATAGTTTAACACCTCTCTCCACTGCATCATTAACACACAAATTTGTGAGGCAGCTTTTGCCTTGAAGGTAATCAACATTGTCATTCCAAGTCTCAGGAGATAATCGCAAGAAAGAGCCCTTGATATCGAGAACTAAGTTATTTGTGTTGAAAAGCTTCTAATGTAACCTCTGCAAGCTTAGCAAAATCACCTTGTACCAAACGATTACCGCCAACAGAACTTATTTTTTGAACAATGGCCTGTTTCTCAGCATCAGACAGCTTGTCAGAAAGTAAAGCAAATGCAACTAGTTTATCTGACGAATATCAAAAGTGACGCTCTAAGATACCCCTAGCTGCTATACTGATTCGGAATCAATGGCTTCGTACAATTTTAAGCTTTTCCAAAATAGTAAGTCATTTACTAGATTTATTAGCTCTTCGTAATCATCACGAACTTGATTCCCCCCAGATAGAGCGGTTGTAAGACTTTTAAGAGTATTTTCAGCAAACTGTTCTGCGTTCTTATTGAGGTCAAGACAAAAACGCAGAATAAATATTTTTTAAAGCATTATTTGAAATACGCGATGACGACAAGCAAGCCACAAAAGATCACGTCCTGTCTTTTCTTCTAAATTAGTGCAAGCTCCCTTTTTGGCAACGGTGTTAGAAACAGTTGTGTCAAAACTAGCCCGGACTTTATTTGTGACACTCCACTGTTGCATTGTGTCAAAAACAGCATCAGATATTTGTTCCCCCTTTCCCGCAGAAAGTTTAGGTACTCCTAATAGTTTTTCACAACCATTACCGTCTTCTGCAATTTTTATCGAATTCAAAGCGCTTACCTGGGCATTATCAAAAAGTTTGTCTAGTTCTTTTGTAAACAAATACTCTCTTTTTCTTTGTGCTTCAGAATTTTTTCCTCTAATTTTCTTCAATAGCAGCCAGTTTTTATGAAACTGAATCAGTCTATCCATTGCAGTTATTTTGTTTTCTGGTCGGAATACTAGATTTACTCCATACTTCTATAAGTTCTTGAATAAGTACATGCGCGGAATCTTTCACATTTTTGGATTCATTTAGTATGTGGTGATAACGAAGTAAAACTTGCCGAAGAGTAGGAAGTTGGTTAAGCCTCATCAATGGCTCAATATCTCGAACCCCTAGTAGAAAAATTTCGTCTTTTTTCGATTAGATGAACACATTTTATTACACTGATTCACTTCACAGTCTACTAAATAAGTATCAAAACTGTTTAAATTTGTCTATAAACTCTTAATTGGTTTATTTTAATATATATATTTAAAAGTTTAACACGCGAAACTGTCATGTAACAAAAAGTTAAAATTAAGCATTTTACAAAAAAAATTCAAAAACAACACTCGATCGAGCACCCCTTTCTGCTTGTGCTATCTCGCTGAAATTTTACTACGTTATTACAATGAATACAGTAACAAATTCACGGGGTGGTCAAAATAAGAATATTAAAAAAAAATAATTTTGGACCACCTTAAGGTACATATTATATTCATTGCACATCGAGTACATCAGTGGTTCCCAAAGTGGTCCAGGTGGACCTCTAAGGGTCCACGGGAGACTTGACGGGGGTCTACGTAGGCGTGATGAAAAAACGGGGGTTCACAACTTGTAAGTGGGGGTCCACGACAATTAATCTGGTTTCGATAGTAAAGAACAAAAATGTTGGCTTGGCTTTACCTCTCATTATAGACAGATAATACACTAATCAAAAAAAAAATTAAAGGAGCAAAAATAGATTTTTGACAGACAGTATTTTGGTGAAAAATGGTCATATTGAGACCCATCCCGTGCCCATGTCCCATCCCACCCAGGGGGACAAGGGCATTACCTGTCATTGTGGACAGATAATACACAAAAAAAATTATTAAAAGAGAAAATATAGACTTTTGACAGACGGTATTTCGGTGAAAAATGGTCATATTGAGACCCATCCCTTGCCCATGTCTCACAGCCTATCGTGCCCCCGTTGTGTCTCGCCATTCAATATTCAGTACTTGTCGAGTTTTTTGGGAATATGGTAGGAATGTAGCAGCAGGGGTTCCACTGAAACCACTAGACTTTTGAGAGTGGTCTGCGAGAAGAAAAAGTTTGGGAACCTTTGGAGTACATTCTTCTACTTACGTGAATTTTTAGCCCCGATCCAAATATTGGTGGTCGTATTTCTGCGTTATTTTTCAGCAAATGTCCCCAATGAATAATGGACCTTTTTACGTCGTTAGGTGGAAATTGTACCCGCTAGTGCGACGTAGTAGGTATAATGTAGATTCCGGGTACTGCGGCGGTTTGCGAAAGCTTTTAAGCTAACGTTAAAATGAAGAATGTTAGTCAGGTCGATCGGTGCTACCTTTCTTTTAATTGTATGCTATCTTTTGAATTTAGAGGTGTCTAAACTACTTAAAAAGCATTTATTCACACATAAAATCACATGAAAATCACTCAGCGGAGATAAGTACTTTTTTATAATAAAGCCATATTATAATTTTTCAGCGCCCTTGCGGTGATTTTTTTCACATGAACGTCGCCATAAAACCATCAAAATATTATTCATCATTATCAAGTTTATTTTGGAGAACTCCATTTTAATTTAAAGTTTTTTTGATTTAATATTCTCTTAATATCATTATTAATTTAATTTTAATACACAAATAAATATTTTTGTAACATATTATTAAACATTTGGGAGGCGGGAATGGGTACCGCCGCCCCGGGAACCTTTATTGGATAACCAACACCTCTGCCATAGGTCTCCCCAAGTGGTTCGCTACGTTTGGTGATTTAGCAGGGTTACCCGGGTTCATGGGGTGAGGTTTGTCTAGGTATTGGAGGCAGATGACCAGGACACACTGAACCCCAGATTCCTACCCACCCATTAAACCCTTTTCCTTCCCAGAACTCTCCTCTCCTTTTCCTAAAAAAAAAAACCTCCACACAGCATCCCCAAAAATGACACAGGCCCTGAGGAAAATTATTTTCAGCTGTGTGGAGCTCATGTAAAAAATTAAAACATTAAATAATACTATTTTTTTTTTAAATACTTTAAAAAAATTATGTTATTTTTAAAACATCCTAATGGTTATATAATGATTGTTATTTATTTTTTTATATGAATACCGCCTAAGAGTCCCAACTGATCCAGTGAAACCATGGCATCCCTAATTGGGGTATGTTGTGAGGCCGAAGGTAATGGGAGGGGAAGGAGATAGGGAAGAGGAAGGTGTGGGAGGTACCTGGCTATTCAGATAAGGTCACCAAACACGGCTAAAGCCATTTCAAGCGTTTCAATTCTGAATGGTGGTCTTACACCAGGGCGATACTGAAAGTATCTTCTACTCTGGAACGTGCCGCAAATATAATATATATTATTTTTAATTATTTAGTTGTGAAATAACACAAATTAATCAAATAAAATTTAATTGCCACCCCGCGATTCGATCCCGCGACCTTCAGATTGCGAGTCAAGAGCTTTACCGCCAGACCACGCCGGCCGTTAAAGGAAAACAGTAGTTTTTTTTCTCCTGTGATACCACATAAAAATCTCAACAAATGACATTCCCATCTTGGGAAGTGGTGTTGAGGTAGAATGGGAAAGTGGTTTTGAAGTAGGTACCAGTTCATTTTTTCACAGTGTAAAAGCCATTTTAATCAATTTCTCTAATCTGATTGGTGTTTTCTCATCGGGGTGATACTGACTAGATAGTATCTTCTACTCTAGATCAAAGAGCACTTATATTATACTAGCTTTTCCCCGCGGCTTCGCTCGCATGGTATTACGGGAAATTACTGTAGCGCTTGCACTTATCAATTATCCTTCCCCCCCCCCCCCCCCACCACCACCACCACCCGCATTCCATACTTTCATTTTACCTAAATTTCATAAAGCTATAGCTCAAAGAAAAAAAGAATTATCCAATTTTGTTCATTCGCTCGGGATTTATGCGCTTACAAACATTTTGGATGTTTATTTTTAATTAAATATTTGGAAGTTTGTTAATATAATAAAAAAATTACACTATTTATTATTCAGTCTTTATAATCGTTACGAATTATATTTTTAATGTAGGAACTCTTATCTGACATTTATTGCAAAACAGAAGCTTGTCCAAAAAAAACAAAACATTTTCTAATATTTGAATTTTCTGGAGCAGTAGCTGACCAGGGGACTGAGTACCTACCAGCTTAGAGCCCACAAATATATCAACATCGTTTCCATGGAATCGATTTTTTTTGACGTTAGCAAAAACTCGCTTTTGTTAGCGACAGAAAACGTATAACAAATATAATATATTAAAATTTATAATTTTATACCGCCAGAGCTTGCCATCATATATAGACAGTAGTCTTCGCATATAATTTAGTTTTCTATTGGTGAATGAATTTTTAAAGTCTTTTTATTGGTTAATGCTTGAAAGCGTCATAAACAAAATCGAGCAGTTTCGCATTTATAATATTAAGTAAGTATGGAAGTATGGACTATATTACTCTCTCCTAGTTTCGAACCCCCTAATCGTTTACTGTTCCTCAAAGGAGGTTGTAAAAAATAGGTTGTAGAAATTGTAACAGAATCGTAACAAAAACAATCCGTTGTATGTGATTATTTTTTTTATTTTAACTTTTTTGAGTAAAACCTCAAATTGTAATATTTAATTAAATGAAGAGACACTATGAGCGAAACTCAATCGAAAATCCTGAAACAGAAAAATCAGAAAAAGTTACTGGCACCTTTGGGACTCGAACCCAGGACCTCTCTCTCTCTCTCGCATATGAAATAAAATGGATAACAATTTATCCAGACACCATCAAGATTGCATTTAGTTCGGGTTTGAATCTTATATATCATACTGCAGCCAATAAAATTTGCGTTAAGAAAATGTAGATAATATGGGTGGTTCTTAGTCGAAGTACGATATAGTTAAAAGTGACCGAATTGGATATCGACACATTAGCTCAGTGGTCAAGAGCACTCGCCCGGAAGGTAGAGAGGTCCTGTGTTCGAGTCCCAGAGTTGCAAATATCTTTTTTCTGATTTTTCTGTTTTCAAATTTTTGATTGAGTTTCACTCATAGTGTCTTCATTTAATTAAATTGTTTTGCATGACATTCCATCCTTACGATGAAGATTTTTAATTAGAATCACTTGCTCTGAATTCGAAAGAAGAAAAATCCTTAATTATTTTGAAGTGATAATAATTATTGGCTTCTCGCCAAGCTTACTGAACACTTGGGTATTTCAGGGATCTATCCGAGATCTACATTAAATTATTACGTTAAATTTGATTATGGACCAAGTGATTAATATGAGGCCTTAAATAGATGAACCACTTTTAGGGGCTCGGTTGTAGGGTTAGTTTATTTTTTGTTTAGCTAGCTCTACGTAATTTCGTCTGAATTTAGCTAATCAGCATTTTTTAAATATTTTGATAATGTAATAAAAATGCAACATTTTGTAAATACTTGTTGTAAGGATTCTGTAATTGGTGAAAATATATCTTTAACTTGAGGAGGGATGAAAGTCAAAACAATGGATGGATAAATTGAGTTGGTTGTCCCATTCATGTTGCTGGAATTAAATATATCTATGCGATTTAATGTTATTATTGCTATAACACAATTGTAACGCACTGCTGTAATATATGAAATAGCTCAAAGGGCGTAAATACATAAATAGCATAAAAAATAAATAAAAACATTAATTTAAAACATTAATCAAGTTCACAAAAATATTAATCCCGTTTACTTTTGCCACTTGTTATGGATCATACCGTTGTCCAAAATAATTATGGAAATTAAATACTTAGGGAAGGGTGCGGGAACTCCGAATGGTGGTTAAAGCCGAACGATCACACGAATTTCGAATCCGTCCCGACGCAAGTAACGGACTGTCAGTCGACTCATGCTTGTGTGCAGTAAGCAGTTTGACACGTGAGAGAAAAAAAAATTATACAGAAAGATTCACATTCTTGGGTTACGAAACATCTGACAATTTTTGAAAATCTCTCGCAGTAAGCGGAAAACGTTGCTTCTGTTGTGATGGAGGACTTACCAGCAGAGGAATTTAACACACCAAACTTCAGTCGGATTCAAACACGATGCCAACTCGGCCACTGACTGGTCTATTTATAATTATTTCTGTAGTTTTTTAAGCTTGCAACACAAAAAGTGTTTTAGGCCCCGCATTCCGAATTTTTACCGTTAACATATTTCTCTTTACACTAAAAAAATAAAAAATGTTATTTTTGAAGATAATATTTATTCCTTTACCACGCCGAAACGGTGATTCTACAAAATTCCCTCTATAGAAAAAAGCGCAAAGCATGCTAAGGAAAATATTATTGACACGTTTTTTCTGTAATTTTTTTTTATAAGATCAATGGATAAAAAAAGTGTTTCTTTAAATGCTATTTAAGATATTTCGTACAAGATTTTTGTTCTATTTTAAACGAGTCGTGTTTTTTAAATATGTTGCCAATCTTCTAATTATTATTATTTATAATATTGGTGCGCTCCCTCTAACATTCAAATTGACATATTTCCCCTTTTTCTGCTTTTTGAGCGCTTACTACCGGACCTTAAAGGTAAACAAGCAATTAAAGATGCTTTTTCTTCGTTTGACTAGTGCCAAGCTTTGTACTTCAAGGTAAGTTACGACATCGCGGGGTAACTACGAATTTCTGCATCGTTCTATTTTTTATATTCCCAATTATATTTACAATTAAAATAAATTATTTAATATTAGTTATTACAATACTATAACTCCTCGCTCGCTATGACATGCGTTTTGTTCATAAAAATGATTCTTTCATTAACCAAAAAACAAGTTTTCGATGTTCAAAGTTCTCCACTCTCCCCTAATCTCCGGTTTTGTGAAAAAAAGTAAAATGCGCTTTGCTTTTATTAATGCATGACGTTATCGTTATAGTTTGTCTTGTTTTGATTCCACGATTCAAGAAATGTATGTAAATATACATGTTTATTTGCAAAAGCAAATGAGTAGACAAGACATGATTTTAAAAAAACATCAGTAAACAGTCAAATAGAAAAAGGCCGAGAATATCTGATTTGAGTAAACGTTACTCAAACATCCATTCAGGGATCGGGGAAAAACTTTATATGCCGAGTGAAGAAGCCTCGTAAACTTTATACGAAAAATCACTCCAAAGTTGACGAAATTTTCCTCAACTTTCGGCGTCTTGGGTTTACCCCGAACATTTTTTTGACAACCTAATAAAATATGATTCGTTGGCACGAAAATTTAAGGGTTTTCTTTTAAAATGTAGTTCCAGCGAATTTTGTGCTTCAAATGATGTTATGTTTTATGTTTTCATTTATTTATTCACAAAAAAGGCCTTTACATGAAAGTGACACATGAAATTTAAACATAAATGTACAATGTACACATGAGGATATCTGTTTGATTTAATTGTAATTATAAAGTAGGAAAAATTAGATATATGAATATACAAAAATTATACAGTTGATGTGATACAGTGAGAAATAAAAAGTAAATACAAAGAAATATAAATAATGTAATAATAAAATAACAGACTTAGTTAACTAATTTAAACTTTGTATTACAGTACCTTATCCTATGGTGTTCACAAACAATTTTTATTCACAAGTGTATGAAGTCTCTGAATGGACGAGTTAAAATGAAAGCTGGTACGATATAAATTTTAGAAACATTTACCACATTCTTAATTCTTGATAAAATATGATGATAGTAATAGGTTTATTTTTTTTCAAGTTAACGAGTTAATTTTTTACAACAATTTAAAATGAGCCATTTTAATTTGGAGGCCAAACTGACATTTTTGAGGTCACACCGGCAACCGGCCTACGTCGCCATCGGTGACAGACATCTTATCGACCAGTGGCGTTTTCTATGTCATAATGATGCTGTAATCAGTTGAAACCCTTTCTGAATTAAAGGTTTTAGATAGTTTTTAAAATCATTACTTCAACATCACAAACTATTAATTTTAAATCATCACGATTTAAAATTACGCATTTTTAATACATTGTACATACTCAGAAAAATTGACTTTAAATCAACCACGAATGCTATTCTTGGTATAAGAAAATAAACCAACACTTAAATTTTTTTAATGGCATTAAAAATAAAACAATTCTGTATAACGATAGACATTTGTATTCGGCGTGATTTTTCAAAAGAAAAAGAGGCTATATAGATTTGCTTGTTTATAAGATTTCTTCTTATTTCCATTTAAATAATCAAATATCTGTAAAATTTATTTGACGGATTTGTAAACACATTATGTCTTTGTAAAAATAAAAGAAAAAAAAACGATTTATCTCACTCATATTTGCGAAGGTCGCGGGATCGAATCCCGGCGAGGCAAATCAATTTTATTTGATTAATTTGTGTTATTTCACAATTTATTCATTTAAAATAATATAAAGTTTATTTGCGGCACGTTCCAGAGTGGAAGATACTATTAGTATCGCCCTGGTGTAAGACCACCATTCAAAATTGAAACGTCGCTTGAAATGGCTTTAGCCGTGTTTAGTGACCAGATCTGAATAGCCAGGTACTTCCCACCTTCCTCTTCCCTATCTCCTTCCCCTCCCCACTACCTTCAGCCTCACAACATACCCCGATTGGGGATGTCATAGTCCCACAGGCTCCAGACGGGAGCAGTTGGGACTCTTGTGCGGTATTCATATAAAAAAATAAAAAAAATATTTCGTTTTTTTCCTACATCCATCATTTAGTGTCTCATCGTCGTACCACGTTTGGCAAAATTAAACTATTTGACACTCAACTGATTTATCTCCCGATATATTTATTCCGTTTTAAAACACTGATGAATAGACTCTGCGATTTGCCTGCTACCTGTCAGTTGAGTCACGGGAAATACCGGAGCCTCCCCTTAATTCCCTTTTTAAAACTCCGGAGAAAAAACAGGTAACTCGATTAAAAAACATTTTAACGAGATAATTCACGTCACAAAAGCAATGCTGAACTGTTACCCAATTTGACAATGTGTCGCTGATAAAATGTTACAAAAGTAAAAAAAAAAACAAAACAACAAAATAAACATCACGATTATACAAATGCTCTCCATTTTTTTATTGCTATGACAATAAAGAAGACTCAACGGTAAATTTCGGTGATAAAAAAACTGGCTCCCGAAAGCGATGGTTTGTTTTTGTTTTTTAAAGATTTAATAAATAAGTAACTTAGTAAACCTGATTCAGCTCTATATTGTTATCTAGATTTTCACACCATTTCAGTATTCATTCTTACTTTCAGACAACGCATCAGGAAAGGGTTTTTTTTTATGTTAAGCGGTTATTCTAGTTTAGAAGCATGAATTGTAGGTATTTTTTCAGGTGCAATGAAATATAAATAATATTTTTACAGGCCATTATTTTACCAAATATTGATTAAACATTAAAAAATACATAAAAATTAAATGAAAAAATTCAAAATTCAAAAAAATTACAGTGATGTGGGGGATCTAAAAAAAATGGCGCGCCCTAGTTGACACGATTGTAACCCTCCTAGTAATCTTAAAAAAAAAAACTAATTAATTCTTAATCCAAACAATTGCGGCTATAGCCCGAACTAAGAAAAAGTCAAAAAAAATATTTTTCGCAAAATGGCGGCTGTCTGAAATAAAAAAGTCATTTTTTTACCAGTTTTTTTGTCTTTCCAAATTTTTTAAAAGTAGTAAAAATTTAAATTTTGTTATAGTTTTAGTTCCCACCATAGAGTAATATATAGAGAAGGCTCACACCAAATTTCAAGCAAATTCGTTACGTAGAACTTGAGATATCGTCTCGAAAAAAGTGATTTTGAGAAAAATGGTTATAACTTTTAAAATAATGCGAATTTCGAAAAATCCTTTTAAGGAGATATTTTTTTAATATGTAAACTCTGGAAATGTTTTTTTTTTTCTAGACTAGAATACTGCCTTGAGAGTAGTACTCACTTTAACCAGTGATTCCTGATATTATTTGGAGTAAAAAATGTAAACGAAATTTTGGTCTCCGGTGATATTTTTGATGTTTTATTTGTCATTTGTCATAAAAACATAAAAAAATAGTATTTGTTGGATAGTTGGGGACGGGGTAAGAGGTTGGGCGGTTACTCGGCGAGAAATATTTTTTATGTTTGATTTTGAAAAGAAAAGTTTTGAAAAAAGCGTTTTTGAAAAAGTCACCAGACTTTCCTTTACATTTTTACTCCAAATAATGTCAGGAATCACTGGTTAAAATAAGTCAAGTACGTTTGTCCGAGTGTTTCGTTCCCATATTGAGTAATGTGATGCAAATGGAGAGAAAGGGAGAAACTTAAATATGACCATTGGAATTCATTTTTTCGTTTTTATTTGCGCACTGCGCAGACCCGTGAAAAATCATGGGATATTAGGCTTGTGGGCATATGTAAAGCTGAAATAAGAAATAAAAATAAAAGCTGAAAATGTTGAATATTTAAATACAAAATTAAAATAAATTGCCACTGCTGAGAATCGAACCCCTATCAACTGCCAGGAAGGCAACTGAACATATTATATATGCTTTCGATTATATCACCAACTGTAGTAAGAATGGTGGCATAAATTAAATTTTCATGTATCTATATACTGAAAATAATAGTTATTGTATATTTTGAATGTTGCGTAAGTACTTATGTACATCACCACAGTAATTTATCGTTTAACCAGCGACTACCCATGAAATATCATGGGATAATACAATTGCAGGATTTGTGAAATTGAAAATGTATGTAAAAAACACACCACAACAAGGACAATTGCTACAGAATAATCTAGAAAAAATATTCAAGAAATGTACTTATTTGTACTTCATTGCTTCATTGGTACTTCAGGTACTTCATTGCTTGTCTGAATTCTTGACATATCAATTCAAATTAAAATAATTTAATTTTAAATTTACTTAGAGGTAGGTGCTTTACCGCTTTTTTATGTGAATACCGCACAAAAGTCCCAACTGCTCCCAATCACCAAGAGCCAGTGAGACTTTGGCATCCTCAATTGGGGTACGTTGTCAGGCTGAACGCCGTGGGGAGGGGAAGGAGATGGGGAAGAGGATGGTGGGAAATAAAAGCCTGAATTCTTGACGCAACAGTTCTAATTTTGAAAATGACACATAAATTGAGAAGAGTTATATCACAGACCGACCCACAATCGAAATGAGTACGTTTGATAGTAGTTTTTTCGTTATTTATTTTTGGAGTGTTATGCCGTGTTGCACTACCTTCTTAACACCCTAACACCCCAAAAATAAATAACGAAAATACTTTTGGCCCTGAAAATCTAAAATCACGTTTGATAGTGTTTATTTTTTTGTTTCATGTACAACTAGTGCCACCTGTTATGTCAAGTGAAAGCTATCACAGATGTAATATATTGAAGTACCCCGGGGCGATTCGTTTAATGGTGCTACTAAAAGCCTTCCCATAAAAATATCCATAAACGCATTTTTCGAAGCGAGAAATCAAAAGATGAAACCTTTACGGCATATTAATGGCACGTTTCAGGGTTTTATTACGGAATCTTTGTAGAACTAAAGTCTAAAATACCTGATACATTAATATCTTCTTTTTTTATCTCCGTCTCGAAATCTCTGCGAAAGAAGTTAATCGAATGATGTTAATTCGATAATTTCTGGGAACAGCATTTCAAATAAAACATTGAAAATATACAGGGCGGACCTTAACTGTGTTCGCGGTTTGTTTCGTTATTTTTTAATAATACGTAGGGCTGGCGCTGTGCGGGGGACAGCGTTAGACGCGCTATTTTGTAGAAATTTTAGTCGCTATGGAGTCGTTCACGGGAGAGTAGCGCAATTTTGTGTCCTTGCATATTACGTAAACAATAATTCCGTAACGATTTTGAGACGAATTTACCGTGCTCACTTCGGTTTACGAGACATTAGTCAAGCACCAAGCACAAAGTTTATTCGGAAATGGATCAAAATGTTCGAGACAATCGGCTCAACAGTAAGAATAATGAATGAAGGCCGCCCGTAGTCAGCGAGGATACCAGAAGTTATTCAGCAACATCAGCTAGGGGTATCATTGGTCCTGTGAAAATCTGAGGAAGTTCGCAAAGGTTTGGGTTGAGAGATGGCCTGTTCTTAGAGTCGCCGATTAGCTGTAAAATCATTGTTGTTTCAGATGTCAGGTGTAATTGCTCCTGAAACCGTGGACTTCCATCCATAACTCTATCATTTTTACCGCTCGGAATTTATGTTTTCATATTTTACCTCACATAGCTTCATTTTAATACTTTATACTTTGCTATCTATATTATTTTATATATTGTTTATTTTTTTCGACTTATCGTCTTTATCATTGCATAGAACTCTGCTAAGAGCTGTGAGACTTACCATTATTATGTTATTATTATTATTTTTTTTTTGTTACTTTTCCTCTTTTTTTTTCTTTTCTTTTTTCAGTTCTATAATTTGCAATTGTGCGTCGTTATTATGGCTGAACTGAACTGAACTGTAATCGTTCTGTATTGTCTACTTCCCCACTTGGGGGTGAGCTAGACCCCGTCCCTGCATAGTTAGGCGCCGAACATCCCTGGAACGGAGCTCTCTCAGATCATCTGCGCCTCCCCCAGCAACATGTGTGAGCATGAGGTTTGGCCGGGCGACCTCGGCGACCTTCTGCCCTGCCTCCGGCAACTCGACGCTTCAGTCCTTAGGGTCTTTGGGCATTTTGCCCCTATTTCCCAGTTACTTTCTTCAAGGCACAACCGAGGAACTGGCTAAGGGGCGCGGCAGCCCTGTCTCGTTAAGGTTTGATCGACCGCCACAAACATTCTTGCTGGTACTGCCAGACGACGAGAGAGGGAACCCTTTTAGACTGCAGAGTCATTTATTTGTATCTAAAACATGTTTGTATCTTCCTTTTCTTGCAGGTGCTTGCAGCATACGCAAGATACAATCCCCCGCGAGCGTCCTTCATCTTGTTTTTTATCATCTTTCCATGCCTATATATGTTTTAATAACACCATTGTATCAAGTTTATCATGTAAGCACTTGCATACTGCTTACTAACACTGTATTCAGGGACATTGGAGGTCTAGATTCGTTCAAAACTAAATGTAGCTTCATTCTTTCGAAAAAAATTAGAGTCCTTGCGAGAGCCTTGAAGGAGTAACCATCAGTTACTTATACCAAAGCGGGTAAGTGGTGGATAACCTCCAATGGCCCTGTGAAAATGAAAGAAAAGTTGCTATGACAGTGAAATCTGAGAATTAATATCCGATGCGTCAGGAATTCTTGGTCCCAGCTCTTCAAAAATTTGAAGGTCACAATTCCAGAAGCTGGTTTCAGCAGGGTGGCGCCACCTGTCACGCTGCTAAATTGTCCATGGACCGTTTGAAGGAGGTATTCCCCTGGAAACTCATTTCACGAGGAGGAGACATTGAGTGGCCCCCACGGACCCCGGATCTCAGCCCGTGTCTTTATTTTTTGTGGGGATACTTAAAATCAAGAGTCTATGAAGACAAACTAATAACAATAAATCAGTTAAAACAACACATTGCACGGGAAATGAACGCCATTCTACGGGCAACTTGTCAACGTATTTTTGAGAATTTTAAAATCCCCCTTAGATAATGTCAACACGCTGGTGGAACCCACTTGAACAATATAATTTTAAAAACTTACATATCATTAAAATATCCATTTATTCTAGTTTCTGAAAATATAAATAAAACATTTCGAAGTTCAACAATTATTTCTTTTTTGAGATTTGAAACAAGGCATACAGTTAAGGGCCACCCTGTATTTCATTTTGTTAAGTGGGGTCTCCTGCACCATACACAAGGAATACGTCAAACATTACCACAAACATTAGCGCAAACATTTTTTGTTTTTGTCCGCATTCCGTCACCTCCGTTTGTTGAAACATTGGGGTGCGGTGATGATGGCCACGCACATTTAATTTGGCCACGGTCTGTGGTGAGGGTGTGTCCAGTCCACGTGCAGTGCACTTCACACTTGACGACGAAATAATTACGTAGACGTTCAAAAAGTTCTGGTGGGGAAGAGATGCTACATCAGGGAGAAAGACAGAAATAAGTTAGACTGTACTTTCTCGAAACTTTAATATATAATAATCCATACTAATATTATAAATGCGAAACTGCTCGAGTTTGTTTATGACCTTTTCACGCATAACACAATATAAAGACTTTAAAAATTCATTCACCAATAGAAAGCTAAATTATATGCGCAGACTATATTTTGTATATGATGGTAAGCTCTGGCGTAATGAAATTATAAATATTAATATATTTTATTTGTTATACGTTTTCTGTCGCTAACTAAAGCAAATTTTTGCTAACGTCAGAAAAAAATCGTTTCCATGGAAACGATTGCTACTGCTTCAGAAAATTCAAATATTAGAATATGTTTTATTTTTTTGGACAAGCTTCTGTTTTGGAATAAATGTCAGTTCCTACATTAAAAATATAATTCGTAACGATTATAAAGACTGAATAAATGAACTGAATAAATACTGTAATTTTTTATTATATTCACAAACTTTCAAATATTTAATTAAAAATAAACATCCGAAATGTTTGTAAGCGCATAAATTCCGAACGAATGAACAAAATTGGATAATTCTTTTTTTCTTTGAGCTATAGCTTTATGAAATTTAGGTGGCAGGCGAGATGTTTGAAAACTGAATGTAAGGGAATGAATGTATGGAATTCGGGAGGGGGTGGGGTGGGGAGGAGGGGGTATAATTGATAAGTTCAACCGCTACAGTAATTTCCCGTAATACCATGCGAGCGAAGCCGCGGGGAAAAGCTAGTATTATTATATATTAAAGTTTCGAGATAGTACAGTCTAAATTATTTCTGTCTTTCTCCCTGATGTAGCATCTCTTCCCCACCAGAACTTTAATGTATAATAATATTATTATATATTAATATTTATTAGTATATAATATATAATTAGAGCTTAACATTATGCACAGCCTATAATACTCGCATACAATGTAGCTTTCTATTGGTGAAAGAATTTTTAAAACCAGTTTATTGGTTTATGCGTTAAAGCGTAACAAACAAACACACGCAATTTTGCATTTATAATATTAAGTATAGATTTGATTTATGGCGATCATTCGAATATTGTTTTCCTTGTTATCTCAAAACTTTGTATTTGGAGATGTTTGACTAATCAACAGGACGATAGAAATACCTAAGCAATTAATTACACATATAAAGGAAGCGCCCTTGCCTGTAAATCAAATGTGAGAGTTGATTTTCTGTAGCCGCATATGATTGGTCAAGTGGGCGAATGGGAAGTGAAGTAAGGGGTTCTTGCAAAGTAAATGATTATTATCTAGAACGATTTTCACGATAAAGCGTGCGAGACTTGTTTTCACTTTGCAGCTTTCAATATTACTCGTCTGATGAAAACTAGTTTTAAGGTAAACATTACGGATACGTAAACAAATTATTTTCAATCAGCTTGAATGCGATAATGCTGGTATCCTATGGAAATAAAGCGTTTCCGAAAGTTCCTATATTAAACGATTATATGGCTGCCCTTTACCTCGTTAAGCACTAATATTCTTCCTCAACAATTATAATTAATTTAGCTAAATTTATAACTAGAGTCGGAGAGATTAAAACATATTCTGTGTAGGGGAGCACAGAGCAAGACGGGGGAGGGGCAAGATGGAGTTTTTGCTAAATTGTTTGTTCAAAACTGCAACGATCCTGATAATTCAGCCATATGTGCCTGGTGCGCACTCCGTGCCTTTACTGCAGTCATCCCGTGTTGATGTCGTAAGCGCTAAACGAATTTTGTTTTTTCACATTGTTGATGTAATATTACGAGTGCACTTCGAGCGTGATATATTGAAGATTATTTGATTTATTAGACTGGTTGACAGGTATTCGACATTGACTACATATTGTCATTAAAGTAAGAGTTTTAAATTTGGCTGAAGTTATGAAGTTAGATATTTATTATAATCTCTCCATCATGCACTACCTTCTTTACGATTATTTTATTTATTTATTAATTATTTAAAATACGAAACGGAAAGCTGCAACAGCCAAAAAAACTGAGAGGAGTCAAGCGGTTGCAATAGGAGGATGGATTGCCTGCCAAATGTGTCAAGAGTGGGCTCACTGTTCCTGTGCAGGTGTCGAAGACGAAGACTAGGAATCAATTTCTTTATCCCAAGTGTGAACCTTAACCCCGTCTTGCCCGGCGGTCTACCCCGTCTTACCCTCCTGGTGGGGCAAGACGGGGCAAATGACAGTTTTATTTAATTTCACTTTTTATAGCTTTTTTAAATATCTTTTAGCATTTTATTCTATGGAGTTTTATAGCTACGTGTCCAAAGTTTATTTGCATAAAATGTAGATGTTACAATATTTGAAGAACAATATTGTATTTAACGTTAAGGATAGTAAATATTATTAGTATTTGCTTAGTTAACAATTTGCTTCTAGTAAAATAAAAGTAAAATAAAACTTCTAATAAAATCATAGACGTTTAAACGTCTATGATTTTACTAGAAGCAAATTGTTAACAATTTGCTTCTAGTAAAATAAAAGTAAAATAAAACTTCTAATAGACGTTTAAACGTCTATGATTTTACTAGAAGCAAATTGTTAACTCAATCTGAAACTTTTATTTTGTTTTTATATGCATACCTTACAAGCGTTCCAACTACTCCCGTCTGGAGCCAGTGAGAATATGGCAAGGCCAGGTAGTGGGGAGGAGAAGGAGGTGGGGAAAAGAAAGGTGGGGAAGTATTTTCAGATCTAGTCACCAAACGCCGCTAAATCTTTTTAAAACAATGTTTCAATTCCGAATGGTAATCTTACACCATAACGATACTGATAGTTTTCTAGAACGTGCCGCAAATAAAGTATATTTTATTTTAAATGAAAAATTGTGAAAAAACACAATTCAATCAAATTAAATTTACTCGTGTACACCGGGATTCGAACATGCAACTTTCGGATTGCTAGTCGATAGCCCTACCCTTTGACCACGGAGGCCGGCTAATTGTTAATAACAAAAGAATACATATTAATTTTGACGATGAATTGCGCCGCAATTACACCAAGGCTATACTGAGAGTATCTTCCACTCTAGAACGCACCGCAAATATACTATATGTTATTTTTAATCAATTAATTGTGAAATAACAAAAATCAATCAAATAAAATTTATTTTCCTACGCCGGGATTCTATCCCACGACCTTCGTATTGCGAATCAAGGGTCTTACCCCTCCACCACGGCGGCCGTCAATTTCTTTCCAAAACTCGCCCACACCTTTTCTAAAAGCCTTGCTGGCAGCATCAAGATTCATTCCACGCTATTGCTAGTTTATCTGAACTTTTATACGCAATCAACAATATACCAGCAAATGAAGACAAGTGCTTCATTGCGAATCTAACTTCAAAATTTCTTACTGTGCGAACAACCCCTTGTTTTGAAACAAAACAAGTCACCCAAGAAGCTCGCCTTACGAACGACTTCAGGCCTCCAGAGACCAACCAAGGCACTACGCAGTCATAATCATCGAAAATTAGTTATCCGATCATGATAATCCATCAAAAATATTTCATGAAACGAATTATTACCATTGTCATACGAAAAAACATGTTAACTTCAGTTTCGATTATAATTTTTTTAGAACAATTTAGAAACAAAACTTGTTTCGTGAATTTTGTATGAACCACCCTATACCAGGAATTTTCTAATTAAATTCTCAGTCTAGTCTAGAAGATACAATAAATTATTGTAACAATTACTCAAATCTAATGGCTATATTAAAAAAATACAAGGGATTCAAAGACGAATAAAATTATCGAACACAATTGAAACATTTGCAACAAAGCCCATTTGTGAAGAGCCAATACGAGTGTTCTTAATGGTCCTCTGGGAGCGACTAACACGATCATTTTACTATAATACCCCCCTCGTGTATACCCGAGAACAACGATATTAACACACAACTTTAATACTTAACCTTGCTCTTCTCCGCTAAAATCATTTTCTTCATCAATATTATATTATTGAAGAAATAAATTCAAAACTTTTGTAATTAATCGTATTGTTGGTTTCCAAAAGTTTGTATTTCCAAAGTATTCAGTAAGTCTCCAACTATAAGATCTTATTTCAATTTTAAGATTTTCACAGCCAATATTTAATTACTTTCAGCAGTGTTTCGCATTCTTGTCACTTTTAAGCCAATTTTTTGTACATCCTTAGAGATTAACAAATATCCGGAGCGGATAGAAAGATAAAAACAACTCTATCTTGGCATAGACTCTATGCTTCATTCACACCGATATATCGTAATATTTGATCTTCCAAGGACCTCCCAATTAATAATAATTAATTTAAAATTTCTTTGAAAAGACGGGTTATTTTACTAGACAATTGGTTTTCTAAATTCAGATTGTGTTGTATTCATTAATTTAGTTAGGTATCTGCTCGTACCAGATATACAAAGATATAATGGATAACGAAAAATCGCAATAGATAACGAAAATATTTAATTATTTATTTATGAAATTGTATTTTTTTTTTTAATTTCCCTAATAAAAACTAATATATAGTTTTCTACATTAAACCTATCTCTCTTATTGAAACTGTTAGCCGTGTCCTAACTACTGACCTTTATTCATGTAAACTTCACACTCAAGAAAATAATTACCGTCAAGGCCAGTGTCATGTTTGAGGATTCTGTGATTCTGTGTGGATGGTCTGAACGAAAGGCAAGGAATTTCTAAGGGGAATAAAATATTATTATCTATGGTCTATCTGTAAAAACTTGTCTATATGTCAAAGTCTGAAACAATTAAGTCGTACGAGTCATATTATAAAGCATTCAAACAAGTTTTCAGTGTCTCCCGTATAATTTACCCACAATGAAGAATAAACAAAACACATGCTTTTAATGTGTTGAAAACGTAATAGTTTTGGGATAAATGATTCAGCGTTCAACATTACCTTCTAACATAATTAATTTTGACTGCCTCACTAGAAGAGACTATTCGTGGAAATAGCAGCATTTATATACAATTATATGCAGGAGCACTCATGAAGCCGTTTCCTTTGACTCTACCTGATTAAACATATTTAATTGCATACAACGCTTGGAATTCTGTGATTATGAAAGTACAATTAGTCGAGCAAAATTAAATGGAGTACGAAGTAAGAAATTCTTGAAGCCGAATTAATGACTGACGTGCGATTATTCGTTGGAATCGGACTTTGTTGTAGTATTTGAGATAAAGGTTAAGTTGGGTTAGCTGCCTCATACCATCGAATAATACCTGACAATCGGATAACAATCATCTATAATCTATACTTATGCTAATATACTAATCGTCTATACTAATATTATAAATACGAAACTGCGTGTTTGTTTGTTACTCTTTCACGCATAAACCAATAAACCAAATTTAAAATTCTTTAACCAAAAGAAAGCTACATTATATGAGAGTAATATAGGCTTTATATAATGGTAAGCTCTGGCGTTATGAAATTATAAATATTAATATATTATATTCATAATGCGTTTTCCGTCGCTAACAAAAGCGAGTTATTGCTAATGTCAGAAAAAAAATCGTTGCCATGGAAACGATGTTGATTTTTTTTTCAGGCGTCGTAGTTAATATCTATCCATATAAATAAAAATGAATCTCCAAAATGTTTGTTCCGAACGACTGCACCGAATTGGATAATTCTTTTTTTTACTACTGGTGAGCTCTTGCATTATGAAATTTAGGTGGCAAGCGAGCTGTTTGAAAATTGAATGTACCGAAAATGAATGAATGGAATGAGGGAGAGTGGAGGGCGGGTGGGGGAAGGGGGGATAATTGATAAGTGCAAGCCCTACAGTGATTTCCCCCTAATACCATGCGAGCAAAAGCGGGTAAAAGATAGTAATTTTATAAGTAATGTAAACATCTGTAATTTATAGAAATAATTAAAAATATGAAAATAACATTGTTTTGGGTAAAATTAATTTGATATACGAAAACACTTTTACAAAATGTTGAAACTAATTTCAGGACTTGCACCAGAATCACACTGACCTATTTTTCTTTAGCTGGTTACACTTTTCATTCCAGAACCTCACGTAGTAATTTAATCAGTCTGCAAATATTTTATAACGCATCATTAAATTTCCGCTCCATCACAATGCGCGCTGGTCTTACAAAGTTTTCGCATTTCCTCCAACTTGGGCACTAACAAGAACATGGGCGAAAAACGGTATAGCCATAAAATCATGGGAAGTACGTATCATAAAATACATCAACAACAACGCTGAGGGAATGACAGTGTATGGGAATTACTGTGAGGTACCTCGTCTAATGTATTCTGTATTCTCCCAACAAGCCGCGTAATGAGAACGCCGGTGATCCCATTAAAGCCCGAACACTCTGAGACGCTTTTACCTTATTAAGCATATGTCATTGCTTCTCTGTTTCTCTGCTCGCACAACTTCTTGTCGAGATAAAATCAGTTATTTTAACTTTGATCACTTCGCTGTGTTTAATGTCTTTACTTATCCCGAGCCGTGAACGAGATTATTCAAAATGTTGAGTAGGCATAATTCATAGGTTACACAATTTGCATGAATGTGTTTTAACTGTGTTTATAATGCGATGTCGTGTGACTTAAGATTACTTTAACAAGTTATGTTTGTACCAGGGTGGGTTACTAATTTGTTGTTTTTTTTATTGCAGAAGTCACCGGATTTGTTACTGTGGTCCTGGTAACAGCCAAAACGCATCAAGCGTTTTAATCACGGAGGTAATAGAAATCCTCAATAACCCCAACGTTATTATTACAGAGACGACGGTGTTAAGCTTGATAGTTCTTGGTATACAGTACTTGACGCGTACACCAAAACTAAATGCCTAAAACAACATTAATTTAACTAATTCACTCCTATTATCCATTGAGCATGTCGAAAGATGACAGAGGAATCTTTAGTGGACAACTTAAAAACCCAAAATGGAGAAAGGATAATCTTGCGATGGTTATGATTTTAGATTTTCAGGACCAAAAGTATCGTTATTTATTTTTGGGGTATTATGCCGTGTTTGTTTCCTCCTTCTTTAACCTACGTTTTGTTTCTACACACATAAACGCAAACTTCACCACAATCTACACATCTGCTCTGATAACGGCCACTGTAACGCTGTCAGAAACTTGATAAAAGAAGGAAGAGGTGTTTGCTTCCTCTTTCTTTTCCCTACGTTTTGTTTCTACACACATAAACACAAATTCATCACAATCTACACATCCGCCCTGATAACGGCCACTGTAACGATGTCAGAAACTTGATAAAAAAAGGAGGAAGCGCAACACGGCATAATACCCAAAAAAACATGTTACATCTTGCAATGGACTATCGACATCCACCAGCTTAAAATAAAATAGAAGACAATGATCAGGGTACAAAGTAAAGAAACATTTGCAATTGGAAAAAAATCCCATTTCCATTGTCCGAAATCATAATTATTAGTATTGACAGGGAACACATTATTATACAGGGATTTTAAAAAATAGGAATGGTTACGTTTTGAGTGGAAGAGCAATTTAATTAATGTCATTGTGATAACTCGTGGGTTCCTTCTTATTTTTTCAAATGCGGAAATAAATTCTAACCACATACAATGTGAACAAAAGTAGATTCATTTAAAAAGTACCTCGATAGATAGATTAACGTTTTAAGTGGAATTCTTAAGAAAATCGCAGGAACATAACTTTGTTTAGACAGAAAGAGAGGGTTAGGTTAAAAATGTGGAAACGAAGAAAATGCTTCTCACAGAAGATTAAAAAAAATCATTACATAAACTTGTTGCTTCAGCGGAATTAAAACACCGGTCATGAAGCACTCGGCTTACACAGTAATCATTATTAATTGAGGGTCTAATAAGGGAAAGGGATAACTAAAATGAATAATGTAGGGTTAAGGTCACCATCCCTTTCAGGGGAAGGTCGCAGCCGGAGTTAATGGAAATATCTCAGTGCAGCCAACCCTTGTTTTCAATTATTTTAATACCTCCAGGCCTGATCACGTCTCAGACCGAACCACAGGTATTTGCATACATTCAAAAGGTGAAGATCTTGATTACCTGTAGGTACACACATATATGTACATATACTATTATTTGTATTATTTTTAGTCCAGTTTTAATCTTATAATAATGTGATGATGTGAATTCATTTTTGTTACCAGAAAAATCTAGGTTATTTCTGACACAATATTATTTAATTGACTTTTACCGCGTGAATTTAATAACGCTTCCATTACAGTGATGTTTTTAATAACATTAATGCCTGACGCATGTCTAAATAAATAATTTAAAAAAACAACCTTTTTCTTGCAAACCATTTTTTTGAATACATAACCTTCACGAGAGCGTAACTTTTTTTTTTATTAGCAACTATATAAAATAATTGTACATACAAAATATAAAGATGAATTTAATGTTAAATATTGCAATTCTTAGTCCTCCTCACTAGGGGGTCCTGTGCCGAGGCGGACTAAAATTATTTAAATATATTTCATTTGTCTTGTATGTCTTAGTTTGTATGTCTTAGTTTAGTTTTTAGTGTTTCCATTAGGGTTTTTTCATTGATTTCTTTCAGCCATATTTGTATTCTTGATTTGTATACAATATAATTTTTTATTAGTTTTATGTCTTGGGGAAGGATATTATGAAGTTTAGTTGCAAAGTATGTGTAGTTTCTTTGTCCGAATGTGGTTTTGTAACTTGGAATGTTTTTTACATCATTTTTATTCGACCTAGTGTTATGCATGCATGGTCTAGTGGAGGATTCAGTATTTTTGAAAAGCTTTAATAATATATTTTTGGCATATATTTGTTGCACATTTGGTACGTCAAAGCTATTGAAAATTTCAATTGAAGGCGTTCTAACGGTCTTTATGATTCCTTTTTGAATCGTATTAAGGTTATGTATGTACTTATGTGTAGCAGATCCCCATCCTATAATTCCATATTCAATTCGAGAATGACACAAAGCGTAGTAGACCTTTCTCATATCCTTTTTATTTACAACGTTGCTTAGATTTTTAAAGAAATATATGAGGCTTGTTAGTTTTCCGGTAATTCCTTTGATGTGTAGGTCTCATCTAAGATTTTCATCAATTATCACTCCGAGATATTTTATATTTTGTGTTTTTTCGATGATGGGGCAGTAACATTGTATATTATTTCCATGGCATTCGTGTAATTTTAGTTTTAGTGATTTTATTGGTTGGCTTCTTGAGTTCATTGAGAATGTTATATATTTAGTTTTGCTTATATTAAGGGTAAGCGAGTTGATTTTAAGCCAATTTTGAAGTGCACTAAGCCCTTGTTCAGCCACATTAAATGTATCCGTCTACAACTACTCGTGAGTAAAGGGAAAATTTTTAAATAATAATTTTAAATACATGCATAAGAAAAAAAAATTGTTCATTTAAAGTGAAGAGATAAATTTATATAATAACATTGGGAGAATATAGGTGCGTGTGTGATAGGATAGTGATAAGGACGTGATATTAATTAATAAAATCTTTTTTTTTTTTTGGTTATTCTCGAGAAATATCATTAAAATATGATATTATTTTTAATTCCATGAAGGAGAAAAACCGTGAAGTTGCAGTTTTATTGCAAACTCCTTAAATAAAAGGACTTTATGTTTTTAATTTTTAATTTTCTGAAATTTTTCAACATTTATTAAAAATATAATACAGACCTCACTAGTATTATACTTGTTCTGAGGTCCACATTTTACAATACTATTATTTTACATTGTTCTTCTGCGATGTGATCCTCTAGTGAGTCTAGTATAAATAACGATCAGGTTTTAGTGAGTTCCTTCGGTTAATTGGGTTGTTTAAGATTTGTGTACATGTTATTCCTTATTTTCCACGTTGCTTTTATGAAATCTCTTCCTGTTGACTTGCTCTAGTTTATTATTTGTTTTTGAAAGCTAGATTGTTTGTGTTGTGTTTTAATTATGACTAGAATAATATTATTTTAGTAGACCACCGTGTTCAAGAGGAGTACTAGGTATTTTATTTTTGTATTCTAATTAAAACTTTACAGCTGCATTCGAAAATGGCAGAACAATATTTCCTTTAACAAAATAATTTACCTACATTTTGAATTATATAACACTTCACAATTATTCAATACGAAGTGCATAATTATTCACAGAGTTCATAGAAATTTATAATCAGAGAAAACGTCTTGATTTCTTTTTTCTCGAACCTCTTGTACAAACAATTGTGCAGAGAAATCTTGAAGTTTCCGAGATAATTTTGCAGGGAATTATTCCAAGAAATGTACAAAGTTCATGATCATATTTCTGAGAAAATATTATTGAGTTAGCCTACATGCATAATGTCTTACGACGGTGAAATGGAATGACGTGCACTTTTATATTAATTATAATTGTACATAACATCAAGTGTATTTACTGAAAACATTGTGTCGAAGCAGGAACAGGAAATCGAGGGTATTATTTTTCATATATTATTTTGAAATGTTAAATAAGAACAGGAAATGTGAAAATAACAAAAGATCGTTTAATGAAAGCGGATTCTCTCTTGGATGAATCTGCGATCGTCTTTCCAATGATTGTGTAATTCCTGATGATTGATCTCAGTGGCCCAAGACTTGCTTTCAAGCTCAATTTAAAGTTCCCCTTTGACGTATGTACAACATGAGCAGTGCATTGTACATGACCAGTGACCAGTCCACGCTTTTAGTTGTGAGAGATTGATGATCAGAAAGCGTTGATTGCGTTCCTACGTTCTTACTGAAATAATTGGATTCAATCTAAGATCTTAGTTAACGTGTTTAAAACTTTGAAAACATGACTTTTATAAATTTACTGACAAAATAACCAATAGCAATGGTACAAACGTAGGTTCGTTATCCTAGAAACGGTATTGATTGCAGGAACTTTTTTACGAAGGTTGCTACAGAGTCTTCAATCTCCGCTTTTAATTCATTGCAATCGGCCAAGTTTACCCCGACTTTTCAAAGTAAACCGATGTTCGTCGAGTAAAAAAAAAAAGCATTTCCTTGGTTAAACATTTCGTTTGAAGTGATGTTTATATAGCAACTCGTAAATCTACTGCCACTGGGATGATCATTATTTTTATACAATTTGAATACAAAATAACATATTTGATAGTATGTGAAACTTGTCTACCCTGCGGGAGGCATTAATGCTCCTTTGTGTTAGCCCGAAAATCTCGTCTAGATTAATATAAGATATTACTGACAACAGCTGCTCTCTATTGTTGCCGGTCTGGCTTCACTGTTCTCCGTTGTTGTTCGTTTTACACTGCAAACTGGAGATTCTACAGACTACACTGTGTATTGTAAACTTAACTAAGGCATACTCCGCTCCCAGCGTGGGCCATGAATGAAACACTTACGTAGTTAATCTGAAGGGGACAACAATTCACACTTTTCCACTAGAATTGAGAAAATACAAATTTACAGTATAGTCTGGGGATTCTTTAGAAAGAAAATTACAAAGAATAGAGGAAATTAGTGACTGATTTTACGTTTGTGGCTAATAAATATAGACAAGGGTTTTAAATAAGCGTTGTTATTGTTAATTACAGCAATTACGTTTCTCCTTTTCTGTAAATCTTACATCTGCTATGATTCTAGATGATCAAAACACCTCGCCTGAGCAGATTAAGAACAGTGCAATCAAGGCTTACTTATCAACCAAACAAAAACGAAACTAATTGTGATCGACAGGACAAATATCTCTATTAGATTCAATGCTTTTACAGACTTGAAAAGAGCAGCAACTTCATGCACTTAGGACTTTTCTTATTTTGTTTCACAGAATATGAAAATTTAATCAAATTTCAAAGTTAAAATTCAAATTTTGTGAAAGTTACGTTATTTATTCATCGTGCGCTGGTTGCTTCATTGTACATGGATAATAACAAAATTTGAATTTTAACTTTGAAATTGATGATTTTTATAAGAAGGTACCTAACAAAAGGGCAGCGAATCTGAAAAACGTGTATTTGCGCTCCGTGCATTTATGCGATTCTTATATGAAAACAATCAATTTAAATATTGCTTGTTATTAATTACATTATTATTAATTAAAACAGTTGCTTCATGAGAATGAAATTATCACAGAACTTGGATAAAACTTTCACAGAACTTGAAAATTAACTTCAATATAGTTGAATTGTTCAGATTTTTTTAAACAATTCGTCCAGCAAACTATGTGGAATTTTTACTTAAAATAACATTTTATTTACAAATTGGGATGTAATAATTGGACCTAAGATATGTTTTTTTCATATCGCTCATTTTAATATTATGAATTCTTGGAGAAGAGCTTTGAATTTACGTAACAAAGCTTTCTACATTGGCTATTGTGGCCCTTGGCAGGTACAAGCTTTGAGGCATTTCCTCTGGTTCAAACCCAATTGTCCTCTAAGTTGTTCTGCCAGTTACCCTTTAAGTTTAAGTAATTCAGTAAGTTTTCCTGTATGCTTGGAGTAATTGATTTTATAATTCGTTACTTTGGTCTGTCTATCGATAAGAAAATATTATTATGCGTTTTAAAAGAAATATTTTTGCCTTTGCGATTATTTTTCCGCAATTTGGGAGGTTTCGGGTACTGCCGCCTTAGGAACCATTTGTTGGATAACCAGCACCTCTGCTATAAGTCTCCTCAAGTGGTTTGCTATGTTTGATGACTTAGCAGCGGTGCCGGGTTCCTCCGGTGAGGTTTGTCCAGATCTTGACGGTCGATGCGTCTGCCCACCTGCTGCGTGGCGGGCCGGACCGAGAAAGACTGGGTTTGATAGAACTTGAATTAGATGTCTTGACCTCTCGATCCAAAATATCTCGACACATCGCCTTGCACCGTAGTTGAAGGGATGGACTCATCTGTTCGTCACTCCAGGACACCCTGACCCCCAGATTCTTCATCACCCTTCATACCTATTTCCTTACCAGAATTTTCTCTACTTTTTTTCTTTAAAAAACTGTCCACGCTGCATCCCCTAAGAAGAGATAGAAGAAGAAGTTATTATTAAGAAGAAATTATTTTCCTCGGGGCCTCCTGTGTGGAGCTAATGAAAAAAAAAATTATCACGGCAGTTCAAAAACACTACCTAAGTGATTTAAATTTATAGCGAGATTCCTACCCTATTGTATAAATTGAAAGAACGAATTAGCTTTGGAAATTATTAAGGTTTATTGTAAATAAATTTTATATTTATAATTTAATACTGCTTATGTGTTGCACCATTCCTTCTGGCCCAATAAAATAAATTTAGTTTCTTTAATAAAAAAAAGCTTCGTTAGACCAAACGTACTCGAATGTTTTTTTTTTTTTTTTTACATTAACTCCACACAGGAGGCCCTGAGGAAAAAATAATTTCCCTCAGGGCCTATGTCGTCTTTGAGGATGCTGTGTGGAGGGTGTTTTTGAGGAGAGGAAGGAGTGAACATGGGTCTTGAAGAGACCCATATTGTAGGAAGGAGGAAACACAGAGGCCGGCAAATCGTTCCTCAGCCGAGCTGATGAACTCAAGAACGAGTCGTAGAAACGACCCGTTCTCATGTGACTAATGTCAACCGTGTACAAATGTTGAGCGCGCGTTTGGCGTGTTTCTTGAATGTGTTATGAAAGAACCTTTTAACGAATCAGAATCTTTTCTCTTATATAGAGAACGTTTTTTTGTATATAATTGCAGGAAAAGGACAGCGAAGTTGCATCGATGCTTACTCCTAATCAATAGTCGTAAATCCTTTACTGAATAGAGAAGGTCCTTGACAAATTGAATAGCTCCGGTTCTTATCACATAAATCTTGTTATTTCTTTAGTACAAAACATTTTTCTCCATTCGTGTCGGATTAAAAGGAATGAAAAATAATAGATTAATTTATAGCCCAGTTAGTAAGTTCTCAAAAAAGCCAATTGACTGTTTCAAATTTGTAAACTTATTTGAAGAGAGAAGAAGAATTTGTAAGATTATTGGAAGAGAGTCCCAATTTGGTCCCAAACGTCGAAGAACGAACAAGAAGATGAGGAAAAAGAAGGTGGGGAAGTACCTGGCTTTTTAGATCTGGTCATCAAATACGGCTAAAGACATTTCAAGCCACTTTTCAATTCTGAATGGTGAGCTTACTTACACAAGGGCGATATTGAGATTGTTTTATTTATTTTTTGTATTATTGTTTATTCTAGATCTTGGAAGGGTGGTGCGGTTCCACGTGTTCCTTATTATATATATTGGTGTCGCGAAACTGCGGCTCCACTGTAAAGTTTTGCGTGCTGCAGAGCCAAGCGAAGCCCTATGCAACACACCCGAAGGACCAGTCTCGAAACTACGTTAATCGCTAAGTTATATGGGACGATTAAATATGCATACACTCGCAAAACCTGATGAACAGCATCAGTCGATGGTTAAGATCTGGGCTTCTGGAACAAAGATAAACCCAGATTGGAGAGTAGGAAAAAGGACTCACCGGTTGCAGTTGAGCCAAAGGTTTCCAAGTTCTGGTAATCCACTTCACAATAGTATAAATTTAAAATTGAAATCGTAATGTTTCTTCTACACAGATGTCATGTTATATCCGACCTGTCTGAGGTATTATTTTACACTGAAGCTCCAAAGAGTAAGTACACTGTCACTTTTCGTAGCTAGATTCTTGACTTGCAACAATTGCATTGTTCATGGTGACATTTAAGGATGGGAAGATTAGGTAGGTGGGATTATTCAGGAATTTTGACATTTTTTTTCCACCAAATCTGCAAATGCATACCCAACCAATCTCATATATAAGGCATGAACACATATAATATATCGAATTAAAAATAAAAATATTGCAAGATAAAACATCTACAAATAAAAAATATAATAAAATAATTATAATGATATACTAACATAAGAAAAAAATTTGAAAAAAGTCAAATTTTTTTTTTATCAGGATCTGTGTCATCAGGAATTGGCTCCATCTCTTGTAAATGGGACCCTGCCAGAAGAGAAATGCTGCCATCACAAGACTGTTTTCGCTCGAGGCTAGTCGCGTTCAGTAGTTGGTGATCCGTTTTTTTATTAGTGCTCGGAATCCGGGAACGCGATTTTTTAAACATCTCGGTGGCACTGCAGTACCAGGACAACCCAAAAAGCGTTCGATACGAATTGTTGTACTGTACTTCCTTTCTTTTTAGTGATGCTTTGTTGAAGTTAGCCCACAGCTCCGAAGTATAAAGCTCGTGCAGCACGTGTTAAAATATTGTCTTTTTGTACCTGAGCTACACTTGTTAAATCTTCGAGAAATCACATTTGCCCTAATGCCCAGTGATTTTCTCTGACAGATACTGGTGTTTCACTATTTTAGAGGTCTCCTACCGGTATCTCACTCCTCAATATAAAATTAAAACCGTGCCAGCGTTGAGCTGTGGCATTTGCACAGTCTTTTATGTCTGAAGTTTTTGGTCAAAGCAACTATTTTCAGTAAGTAATGTCATTAACATCATGAACTTTGAAATGTCGTAATTAAAGATTTCATATTATTTGCAATATTTTTTTCAATTGTAAAAGACTAGACTTGGTCAAATCTGGGAAGAAAAATTCCACTCTGAAACGTGACACAAATATATTTTTAATTATTTTGTTGCGCAAGAACATAATTTAATAAAATAAAATTTACTTTCTTATTGTAGTGACGTGCAGTGATTTTAGAAGACTTTTATAATGGTATCAATCATTAAGTGAGATTGAAAAGGTTACATCAGTCACGGTAACGTCGTGCGATAAGGGGATCTATAGTAAGCTGCTTTGGAGTTCATTATCGCATGACGTTACCAAATGCACAAAACAATTTTCTAAAGGTAAAGGCATTTATGAGCGCTGAAAAACAATAAATCGCGCCAACTACACCGTGTAATAAAGTGTTTGAAAAAGCATCCGTTGCGTCCATAATGTTTTGCAATATTGCTTTGCTGGAAATAATGACCGTATGTGATGGTATATTACTTTTTAATTTATTCATAGGGTTACATACTGCTTTAAATCGCTTAGAAGACTGTTATATTTTATATTTCGATTTCACATCATATTTTTATTTTTAACAGAATGTTTGTGAATACAATTTTTCATAATCTGATGTTATTTATGGTAATAGATAAATAAATGGGGGCAACCGTGTGAGTATGATCCGGCAAAAAAATGTTACCCTATTTTATTATATGTGTCAGTGAATTCATTTAATAAATTAATGTTAACAACCCTCCATATTATGTTATTCATAAAATAAAGTATCGGTCCTATAAGCAAAATTTTTATTCGTTATTTGAAATTATTATATCTCTATTTTTTGGCGTTGGGTTTATGAATTAATTTTAAATCAAATAAAATTTATTAATGATATTTGTTCACGCGAACAGACACTTTGTGATGTGACATGTGTGTGTTTGTGATCATACACAATTATTGTATCGGTAATTATTTACTCGAGCGCGTTTACTGTATAAAAGATCTAGGCGTACTTTTTGACTCCAAACTCCATTTCGATGTGCACATTGAGAATATTGTGAATAAAGCTAACTGCATGCTAGGATTTGTCATCAGAAACAGTCACGAATTTCGAAAACCTGAAACCTATCTTCTTCTTTACTACACGCTGGTCCGTTCTCAACTCGAATACTGCACCTCCATATGGACTCCACATTACGGTATCTTTAAAGACAATATTGAAAGTATTCAAAAGAAATTTCTGCAATGCCTCAATTACAGAATGAGCGCACCTAAACGGGGGTACATAAATATGCTCTTGAATTATAACGTCTCCACTCTATCTAACCGGCGAACATACCTTGACCTCATGACTCTATATAAAATCTGCAACAACGTTATTGACTGTCCTGACCTACTGAAACTAATAAACTTCAAAATACCACCCAGAGTAACAAGGTTTAATGACTTATTCCACATTAGCCGGACGCGTACAAATGCTGGTGTCAGGGATCCAATCAGAAGAATGTGCGAATCGTTTAATCAAAATCAAAACCTCAAGGATTCCGACATATTTTTTGATACATACTGTACTTTTAGTAGAAAATTGAAGGCTGTTTTCCTACAAAGTACAACAAGTTAGACATCATACTTCGTTTATAATTCTAAGTTATTTTCTTTTAGACATACTTCGTTTATGATTTCAAGTACTTTTTTTCTTTAAAATTCTGTATAACATTATTTTTTATCTATTTATTTATTTTGTTATTATTTTTTTCTTGTTGTCTTACCATCTCCATTTCTGCAAATAGTTTTTAAACTTTTGTAAGGATATTGCGCATTCGTCTCATCTTTATTTTTGTAAAATAATATTCTTATGTTTTTCCCTATTTATATGTTAAAATATTTGTACATGTTTTTATCTGCTGTTAATGTCAATTCGTGAGGAATAGTTTGGATGCAGGTGAGTTCTCTAGTTGTCGTCTTGAGAAAATTCTTGTCAATGAACATCTGTATCTGTGTTTACTCCCTAATAAATAAAAAAAAAAAGACATTACAATGTTTTTATACATATAAATAAAAATCTAAATATGTTTGGGGATTAGTGAGATGTCTATGTATTAGGAAATTTTTGAAACTTTCAAAATACCTTCTTCAAGCCTCCGCCAAGGTTTTAGTTCTGGATTATTACAACCACAGTGACAATATATCTGAAAAAATTTTTGATTATTATAGTCACATTACAATACATCTGAAAATTTTTTTGATCATCACAAAAATTCTTGTGAAGTTGTTAACGCTATGTCAGATACCTAATTTGATCGATTGTTCTTATAATATACAAAAATGATTATTTGTAATGTGTAATTACTAGCTGCACAGCACGCGAGCTGTTTGAAGATTGAATGTACTGGGATTGAATATATGGAACGCGGGAATGGGGTTGGCGGGACGGGGGAGCAGGAGAGGAGTGAAGGAAAGCGGGGAAGGTGAAAGGGGAACGCGGGAAGGGATGGGGACGCGGAAGGGGGACTACGAAGAATGGATGTGCAGGGAGAAACAATTATTTCTTGAATATGGCATTGCAACGCATGCCGGGAACCAGTTTGTTGAAAATAAAACAATAACATTGTACAAAAAAAAACCTTTTTTATGACATAATGCTGACGGATTTTGCTCCAACTGTAGCTTCTTCAGGTCAGTATTAGGAATATTGACTACTAAAATCTAAACTCTTCAAATTTAGTAAAATGTGTTTATTACAAATACGTTATACTTTGATACTCGGTTGAAAAAAATGGGCTGAGCTCCATCGGAGGCGGTAATGGTAGGGGTAGTTGAATGATTGGGAAGTGAATAGGAAACAACTTAGGTATAGGATTTTTATTTAGATTTATTTGGTTGTTGATAACTTTCTATCTTTTTGGATTTCCGTAACTCTAATGCTTCAACTTCATCCAGTCTGATCTCTATTTCGTTTTTATATAGTAAAGTGACGCCTGTGTTTTTATTTAACGTGTGGTCTGTTTCAATGAAATGATAAACGAATTCGGAAAAGCTAGTATTATTAAGTGTTCTTTGATACAGGTATTAATATTACGCGACTTTTGCCTATATAAAACGCAGTTTATTAGAACATTGTACTGCCTTGAAAGAGCTACGGTTGAAGCAAAACCCGCTCGGCATTAAGTATACAAAAATGTAGAAGTGGTGATAACTAAGTTTTTGATTTACCTTGAATAATAATTTTAATAAAAAATTCTGATATATTTCATTTGAATTATGTTAACGGCGTTCAAGGCCATTATCAAACTGTGGTTACCCTACCTTTTTTATTTTCTTATGAAGTTAAAAGCGATTTATTAATAATTAATGAAAAAACTGATTTTCTTGGAAAATTAATTTCGTGAGGCACTTTCCGTCAAATTATTGGTTTTTGCCCTTTTTTTAATTATGACAGGTTTATCTCAATATATTTATATATAAAAACCTCGTGTCATGATGTTTGTTCGAGATAAACTCCGAAACTACTTAACCGATTTTGATTAAATCTGTCTTACTGTATGTAATTTAGTTCAACTTAAAATATAGGATAGTTTTATCTCGATTATTGATCTCGATGTTTAATATTGCGAATTAAATGTTTATAGGACAAGGCCTTGTAATTAGTTGTAAGTTCCATAAGTTTCTAACAGATGGCGAAAAGAGTTAATTTATCGACACAACCCTTGGTTATCTAGGTTGGGTAACCATCCAATAGATGGCATTGTGTTTCGATTTCACGTCACAGTAACGCGTGGCAAGGTGTGCTACTTTACACATATATAAAAATCTCACGTCACGGTGTTTGCTCGAGATAAACTCCGAAAATACTAAACCGATTTTGATGAAATTTGGCCCTCTGTGTGTAATTTGGTTCAACTTAAAAGATAGGATAATTTTTATCTCGATTTATGATCTCGATATTTATTAGTACGAATCAAGTGTTCAAATGTTTGTTATAGGACAAGGCTTTGTAATTATTTGTAAGTTCCATAAGTTTTTAACGGATGGCGGTATGAGTAAATTTATCGACAAAATACTTGGTTATCTAGGTTAGATAACCCTTCAGTAGATGGCGCTGTGTTTCGACTTCACGTCGCAGCAACGTGTGGTCGGGTCAGCTAGTTTTTTTTATAAAGATGTGAATTTTAAAATAACTTAGTATCTGTAACTTAGTAATCTGAAGTTAAAATAACTTAGTATTTGTTTAACATATTTTAAATTTTAAAAATACATATTATAATATCGTAACACTATTTATCTACATAATATATTCTATAATGCAACGACCCCGACTGCACACGATAAGTTTCCACATCGAGATATTCTAGTAGACGCAAGTATTACTTTGTTTCTTGTTGGAAAAATAAGCTTTCTATTCTTGAGCGTTTGGAATATTGCGCTGGTCCCTGACCGACGATTGAGGCATCGTTTGGTACCAGTTGCCCCTTGCCTCCTTAATAATATGCTTCCCCTTTTAGTCATGCTTTATTTTCTATGCGAAGCTCGCCTCGACATCTACCACGCCAGAGGTTTAGTGATATGCTGGAAAATTTCTCCACGTTTATTTTAAAGAAAATACTTTTTGAAAACAATCTTTTTTTTTCTTTGAACGCCGAGACGTATATAAAATTATGGATTGCCTTAAATATTTTACATCTTCTTATGTGGTCTTCAACATAATTATAATTTTTCAGTCTTAAGAAACAACGTATGGGAAGATGTGTTTACTTTGACTAGTAATAACTATAAAGATAGTGATGAAACATTTAACAAATTCACCAAATAAAAATATTCATAATAATATTGATAAAACTATACTAACAGACGGAACAATTAGTCATGATACACCCGATATAGTTTCACATGACAAAATTTAAAAAAAAACTTATATCATTGATGTCGCTATTCCAAATTCCTGTAATATTAAAAAATATACAGATTTAGGAAATGAGATTAAAAGAATTTGGCATTTTCAGACTATAAAAATATTACTATTAGTTATTTTGGCTACTGGCATTATACCTAGCTCTCTCATTCAAAATTTAGGCTTATTATTGTCATTTTATATTTAAAAATGCAAAAATCCATCATTTTAAATACATGGAAATCGACGAAAATGGCTTACAAACTAGAGGTCCCGATGGCTGAGTGATTGAGGTATTTGTCCCTGTAAGACAAGAGATCTCCATTAATGAGTCCGTGTCCCAGTTGTGACAGTTGGATTTTAATTTTTCTACGTCTTGTTCTTTTTCATTAAGTATTATCTTCTTCTTCAGTGATGTATAACATTGATGTGTATGACTTCCGAAAAGTATTATAACAAGAGTTATTCCAAAAAAAAAAAATTTAATATTAAGATTTTTTTAATTTATCAATTGTTTAAAAAATAAATGTATATTCGCAAAATTAAATTTTTATGAATTATTCTCATATGATAAATATATATTTTTTTTTTTTTCAATTAAAAAAGTTATTACTTTCAAAAGAAGATATGCTTTTATATATTATGGCTTGATGCTGCTTTTATTAAATAAATTAATATGTTTTACGAGGACTATGAAAGGGGAGAGATTATTTCTTCTGTCATTATCAGGGTGGGGGAAAAAACAAATTATTCTCAGTCGTTCTCAGGGGGGCGGAGGCCGTAAAAAAATTATTCCACCCTAATAAACTTTCGATTGTAGAAGGTACTAGGTGGAATCTAGGACATTTTTAATCGTTTCCTGGGGAAAAATCTACACTCCTCGACGTCATGACAGTTTCAACAGCGTTCAACAATATTATTGAATGCCGTGTTTGGTTGTTTCAATGGAATCATTGAAGCTCTCATAGCTCTTATAGCTCTTAGTTACTTCAACAGATGAAATTTTGTGGATTACCCATAATGCGTACCCTTTGAAAATCTTCTACATTTGTTTTAAATGACCGGCATGCTCCTACCACTGAACTTCTTTTCATGCTACATGAATGAGGGAGAAGTCGTTACAAAGCTATTAAATAGGTGTATTGGGGTAAAAAATTAAAACAAGTGAGATATATTAAGATACTTTATATTAAACTCCAACAGCATCGTTTACAACCTAGCTCATACTTATACATATTAGCTTCGTTATCATGGGCCGCACAACGCACTTGAGCCGCTCCCAACTATCAAATATACAATTCAATAGTCAAAAGGGCTACATAAAGTGCATGAAATAAATTATTGTAACTATAAAAGTACTTTTTCAAACTGCAAACTTATTTTGTGGCAACATTTTAATTCAAAATTAATAATAAACTTAGTTTTTACCACTTTTATTGTTTACATAACATAATATAACATAACATGTTTCATAAACACATATGCTCACTTCTTCAGGGTTTACTAATTATAGTTAGTAAACCCTGAAGAAGTGAGCTCAGCTCACGAAACAAAAAAAAATTAATAATAAACTCAAAATTAATAATAAACTTAGTTTTTACCACTTTTATTGTTTACATAACATAATATAACATAACATGTTTCATAAACACATATGCTCACTTCTTCAGGGTTTACTAATTATAGTTAGTAAACCCTGAAGAAGTGAGCTCAGCTCACGAAACACGTTGGTTTTGTAAACAATAAAAGCGGTAAAAACCAATTTATTATTAATTTTGAATTATAATAGTATGTTCGGGCCCTCCCGCCGTTTTAGCGACATTCCTATGTCCTATAATGATATTATTATCATTATTATTTGCGCTTGGAGGATCAAACTGCGTTATTAATTAAAGTAATTCCCTTCGCCATGCAATTACTTGCGCATTTATAAAAAAAAGGTAAAACACATGTACTATCAATCACAAATCACCTCATTCATTCCTTTGACCCTTTGTCGCAAAAGAAAACGGCTACAAGAAACAAATATACTTCGTCCCTTCTCGATGATTGCCACGAGCTGGAAAACTGGGCGAAGCCGTCAAAAGGGCTAAAACTTTGATGGAAAGCCACGAATTCACTATAATAGTCACAATTGCACTGCATTTTCCCCTTTTGACTGCTTAATTTATTTTTTTTAATTCCCTTTTGGCAGCACAGGTTTTTTATTTTTCCAAGAGGCGGAACTAACCCACGTCTTGTTTTTGGGGAGAATGAATACACTTAATCATCTTTTTTCTGGGGTAGACATTTTTTATTTATTTATTTTTTTTTTTTAAGAAAGACAAACATTCTCGGATTACGAATAACCCTAAAATGTTTGAAAATCTCCTACTACCACCACAGAAAGCCGAAAATGTTGCTTGTGTTGTGATGGAGAACTTAGCCAGCCGAGAAATCGAACACAAGACGCCTGGGTGGTACCCAAACGCGATGCCCACTCAACCACTGACCGGTTATATTAATTGTTAATTCGTAGAACTCCATTAAAGTTTAAAAAATTAATTTAAATTAAATTTAATAATGTTGTTATTAATTTCCGCAAGTATTTTAGTTTTAGACTTACAAGATTATTTTCAAACTGTCAGTTAGACATTTTTCAGTTTTCAGCCTTTAGTGACTTCAAGATTGCAATAAAGATATTTTTAACACAAGGATACGTCGCAACTGATTTAATCAATGTAATGTTAGATATTAATTGTTAGTTTTGTGAAATGTAATAATTGGATGCACTGTTTTTCATAATTAAATAAATAAATAATTTAATTATTTATTTACATTTTAGGAGCGGCTTGGTGTACGTGCTTCGTGAGAACGTAGCCAATTATCATTATAAAACAAAAAGGAAAGAATTTCGGTTGTTCATAGTTGATTATTATATTTGTCGTAACAAAAAGCTTCCAGCTTATTTTCAGCATTTTAATAAATTTAAAAATTACGGTCTACCGCACTTACGATAAAACATTTATCTCATTCTTATATCAAGGTGTAACGTGTTTTATGCTTTTAATACTTATGTTATGAATTATGTCCTATCAGATAAGGTAGCATTACGATAAAAACGTTTCCTCATCATGCTTTTTTAAATCATGGCACATGGCTGTTTAGAATGCAAGCCACGGACCAAACGCAAAAAGCGCTATAACCCATTTGGGGGTAGTTTGCCTGAAATAGCAGCGAATAAAGTAAAAGCCGCGATAAAATGTTAACTGCGGTTCTAACGGGGATCATTTCGTGGTATTTTATCTGTAAATAAAAGTGTGTACTGTAGTACTGTTGTAACAACTCCCTACTAAGGCTGAATTTCTTTCGTTTTGCCGGAAAAGACGTTCATGAATAAAGTTTGATAAAATACTTTTAATAATTTCGAGAATTCGTGGTTAACCATAATTCTGTAATACTAGACAATAAAATTCATTGCAAGTTAAAAATAGTCCTTTTAAATCGTATTAACTTACACAGCAGTAAAAGAAAAACTATCTTTTTATAACTTTTGGAGGTTATTCCCATCAATGAATTTGTCATTGAAGAAGAAGATAACAATTATAAAATCTAAACGAAAATATGAAAGAGAACAAGACACAGAAAAATAGAAAAAAGATAATGGTCGCAACTGGGACTCTAGTTTAAAAACCAACTCTTAGAATGATTGTTTACAATAAAAAGGGCAATTGCCTATAATATGGAGAGAAAAAAATCTAAAATTTGAAATATGATATTGACAAAAATGACGGTTTGATAGAAGGTGGCAATGGCGGAATTGGTAATCGCATACGTCCCGGTTAGACAAGAGGTTCTGGATTCGAGTCCCAGTTGCGACCATTATCTTTTTCAATTTTTTTGTGTCTTGTTCTCTTTCATATTTTCATTTAGATTATTATAGTAATGATAGCAATTATTTATTTGACTAAATTTGTTCCATCATAAAATACAGTTTAATTGTCATCATGTTGATACAATTATACACACACGTGTATTTTGATCAGGATATGAAATTGGCGATTTCAAAAACAGCTACAATAATTTAATTTCTAGTAGTGCACATTTAATAAAATTTTGTTTTACTGAGCCAATCACAACATCACTTCATTAGGAGTGGTTTTAGCCTGATAGCTGTAATATTTTCTAAACCTAAACTTTCAAAATGTTTCTTATGTAAACTCAGCTGAAACAAAAAAGTCCTGTTTTTTTAATATTTCAATTCACATTTAACGGGCCATAGCATTGTTGAGCGAACTTACAACAATGACGAACGTTTTGTTGAAGCACAAAAAGCCGGCCAGAACAAGGTTTAACGACAGTTGAAATTGAATCACGTGCTCACGGGCATATAAATATATAGCCTTATGGTGCTTGCGATGATCCCACAGAGGGCAGTACTTGTTCTCTCTCTTCCCGGATGTATTTATCACTGCCTTCATTAGGGGCTGCCATTTTGTTTCATTTCTTTTTAGCGGAATCACTCTCGAGTGCCTAATGGAGAAGCGGTCCAATTAAACGTCTGAAGATCCTTGTGCCTTTTTTATTTTACTAATAAAAGTTAACATTTTTATATTAATATTTCTTAACATGGGGACTGTTTCCTTCCTTTCTTTACCAGTGTAACTCAATTAACAGTCAATTCTGATTTTGTAAGCTTTAATTCATTGTGGTAATTCATTTTAAATTGACTGTTTATTTAATCCATAAAAAGTAGCGTTTTAATTAAGCATCCTTTATAGATGAAAATGAGTCCTTGTCTTCAAAAATTTTTGCTTTTATTTTCGGGTATACTTTTTTGAAAGTGTAACACACAGATAAATCTTAACTTTTGCGGAGATAGTAAAAAGTGATAACTTAAAAATTAAATTAAAAATCAACCATTTTATGGAAAAACTCACACGTATTGCTGCGGAAAACGATGTTAGCGCTGGGGTTTACAGTAGTCAATAGAACGCAGAAAGAATTAAAAATATCATCTTTAAATACTATAATTTTTCATTTGGTTAAGTCATAATACAATTCTATCTCGTAATCCTACCTAGTCAAAGTAATTGTCCATGCAACCATGTATAGGCCATCAACAACGAATACTTCGTTATCAATCGTGTTTCAAATTTTCATTCTTTCACGTAATTATTAACACAAATCTGACGAGAATAATAATTTTGATTTTTTCATTCAATGTTTTGATTCAAGTACCAGTACCGGTGTGTACGATAACCTATGTGGGTTAATTAGTTATATTATGCCAAACCTAAATGCACATATATAACCTGTGTTAAAATTGTTGAAACAAATTAATTGTTATTAATGAAGATTTTTGAAACTGACAATTCATGGTGGAATTCCATTATATTATAATAAAAACAAATATAAAACTTTTTTCCACTTTAATTTTATTGACCGAAACCGTTTAATTGAAGTAAGAATGGTCATTATATTAACTAAATACATATTTTAATTTCGAAATTACTCCAATGTAAACATGCATCCCTTCAAAAAGCAATAAAAAAATCCCCTGCATTATAAAATATAATAACGATTTGACAATAAAATTATGTCATTAATAATTCATATTTGTTGTAAGGTTTTTTCCTGAACAATATTGAAGTGAGCTACAACCCCAAGGTAATTAGCCCACTGGAATTACCAAAATATTTATAAATTCGACAGTCTAAAACGACTTAGTAACAAATGTAATTAACATAATTGATTAAAATCCTTTAGACCACCACGCTTCCCCTCCCTCATATGCTGTGCATATAAACCACAGACTAAGTATAATTTGTGAGTGGCTGAAGTATTTGTCTGAAGATGGTTCTAGCGAGCTGAAACCGGATACGGTCGATAAAATTAAAATGGAAAAAAGTTTTATATTTGTTTTTATTATAATATATTATTAATGAAAAATAAAATGTTTCCATGCCAAAAAATACATTTTACTTACACACAGTAACGTTAGTCCTACATATTAAAACAATGGCGTCGTAATAAAAGCAGGCAAAATATAACAGTTTGTTTGAACTTTAATTGAAATAACGCTTCTTGCATTAATCCGTCCAATTAATGAAACAATTAATAAAACGACCTTTAAAGTGTCCATACTCCGAAGTAACATTATAAAATTTAATTTAATTTTAAAAAGGTCCAGGGCCATTGCCAAAAAGTCTGAAGTGTAATTAAGATAATTGGTATAAAGTATTTTATAAGTTTCCCTTTTTTAAAATAGTCGTTTTTCATTTTCTTACCGCCTTTTAAAATATTCGGTTTCAGCAATAATTCAGCCTTTATGTGGGTGGTGCTTACCTGGAACAAATAAAAAAGAAAATTAGCACCTTGGATGGCGAATTGAAAATAAACATTAAAAAATATAAAGGTTTATAATCAGAAGACTCGTGAAAGAAAAAATGTTATGCTTCACGTTTTAAAACGAAAAGTTTTTAAAGTACTGAGGATTAATTTGTATTAAATTTATAAAATGGGAGCTCAATGTTTGAATTTTAATTTTAACTTTTTCGTAATACAATGTGCGTAGATAACAATTGAAAATTCAATGATTTTTATTGTCTTCGTTGTATTAAATTGACAAATTCCATGGTTGCCGGTTCGATTCCTTCGCAGAGCAATAATACATTTAGATACATCGTGTTTTTAAAAATAATTTATTCACGCTTGCAGGTCTGGATTATATTCGTTTGATAGAATAAAAAAATTACAGTAAATATTGCATCAATGAATAAAATTAAATACTACTTTTCAAATAAATCCTCCAACAAAACCTGGCACATTTTGTTACGACCGTTATCTTTTTATTTTCTGTTTCATGTTTTGTTTGTTTGGAATATTATTTTAATGATTAAATATTACATTGATGGGTAAACTAAATTATTCCAACCAAATTAAATACTCATTCTAAACTAAGCAGAAAAAGTTAATAGAGGTACAGTTTGTCAAATAAGAGTAGAAAACATGGGAGGGTGCCACTGTTGTTCAAATGGCAATACTAAAAATATAATCATGGTGGTAATCTACAGTTGTATAACCTACCTTTTTTTTTATAAATTAAAAAGGCAAAAAAGTGAAAAAAATATGTTTGTATTGCAATAGAGAATATCAGAATTAGAATAACATATAGGTATATTATTATTATACCTTTGCAATTTTGTGTTAACATAATAAAGAATAGAAAAATAAGCACACTTTATAAATTGCTCACATTTATTTAATATTACCTTAACTACCTGGCGTTGCCCGGGCTTTATTTGGATCATGTCTCTAATTTTAGATCTGAATATATTTAACTCATTCAGATCTAAAAGTAGTGTAACTAAACTCAACATTGTTATTTTTTTATTTTAACTTTTTATGAGTAAAACCTCAAACTGAAATATTTAATTAAATGAAGACATTATGAGCGAAATTCAATCGAAAATCTGGAAACAGAAACATCAGAAAAAGATATTTACACCTCTGGGACTCGAACCCAGGACCTCCCTACTTTCCGGGTTAGATGTCGCACATTAAATAAAATGGATAAAAATTTATCCAGACACCATCTAGATTGCATTTAGTTCGAGTTGAATCTTGCAATCATTCATAAAGATGGCCGCCAATAAAAATATGCGTTAAGAAAAATGAAGATAATATGGGTGGTTCTTAGTCGAAGTATGGTACAGTTAAAAGTGACCGAATTGGATATCGACACCTTAGATCAGTGGATAAGAGCCCCAACCCGGAAAGTAGGGAGGTCCTGGGTTCGAGTCCCAGAGGTGTAAATATCTTTTTCTGATTTTTCTGTTTCCAGATTTTCGATCGAGTTTCGCTCATAATGTCTTCATTTAATTATAAAAAACTCAACATTAATCATTCTTCCTTTCTATCTACAGTTAAATTCAAATTTATGTTATATTAAATGAAAACCAATCACTTTGTAAAACACAATATAATCAAATTTATGTCATTAAGTTACCTTAACAACAGGGCTTCTTCGATATTATTTTTTTTAAGAACAAAAAAAATGTTTTTCTTAGTGTGTATGTAGTGTTATTTATTTTCAGTGTCATTGCACTTTAAAAGAATATATGACAAGTAAATTGGTGTAGCCAGCCTACACATTTTGTAGTTTAATTTTTTTTATATTTTCTACTCTTATTTGACAGACATTTAACATAACATTTAAATAAAGTCTAATAGACATATCCGATAGACTATCTAGGATGCAATAAATTCGTGTTGGAATTTGTAATCGTACAAAAACATAGCAGTCAAAGAATATGGGAAAAATTAAGGATAATATTGCTTATTCTGAATTGACGTAAAACAATCCCGTCAAATTAGCCAAGTCGAGAGGCGTTATCGTTGTCGCACCTGAGAATCGAACCCAGGAATTCTGACATTCCTGGGTTCGATTCTCAGGTGCCACCGTAACATTTTTTATTTTCTGTTTCATGTTTCGTTTAGATTTACTAGTATTATCTTCAACTTCAATGATTAAAAAATACAAAATTTGTAAGCATTGAATTAATCGATTCTTGGACTGTCCAATAACATTTGCCTTAATTGGTATTTTAATGGGTGTGCTTAGTACTTAAACCATTTCTCGTTAACTTGGACAACCGCAAACAGTAATCCGAACCCCGCAAATCCCGGGGGTGCGAACATTTAGCTGTGAAATCTGAAACAAACTTGGCTACAGGCCATTGCCCACTAAATCTGTTCACCAAATAAGATGTCGGCCACCTCCTAAATCTCTTTGCCCTCCCCAAGTCTCCGGTCTCCGTTGGTGTTATCAATCCTGCGCGCTGCCTCGCTGGTCCGACCACGAAAACATTCGGCCAATTGCAATTGCTCTAAAAGCATCCAGGTTTTCGATGCAATTGTTTCCAGCTCAAATAGCACTTTATTTCGTGTTGGTTTATACTGCAGTGGAGCATACGGTGCTCGTAAAACAAACTATTAAAAGCGCTAGGAGAGGAGAGTCACTCGAGATGCAGTACCTTGAGCAATTAAAGAACAGTACTTTGTCGGTACTAATCGCTCAATCAATTTTTTTGTGAACACGTCATTAAACTTGAAGTTTCCTTCGGAACTTATGGGTAAATCTGGACGTTGATACCTTTCAGCAAAAGGAAAAACAACACCTGGGACTTACCTAGACTCATTTTCGTGGAGGAAGAAATAAAAAAGGCACAAAATTCTAATGCTTATTCTTGCAACAGGGACCAGAGCGCTTAATAACTTCAAAATAGTTAAATAATATTCAATGCTCTCTAGGCCCGCGTAACGCACCGTACCATACTAAATAAATTAATTAAGCTTTAAAAAGTGTAACATAAAGTGTCTGAAGTCAATTTTTGTTACTACACGTATTGTAATTTTTAGTATGACTACAATGTATTATAATTTTGGAGGAGGGTGTGGATACCGCCAGAAACCATTTATTGGATAACCTACACCCCTGCCATAAGTTACCACAAGTGGTCCGTACGTTTGGTGACTTCGCAGGGATGTCCCTGCCCACCTCTGCGTGGCGGGTCGGATCGAGAGAGACTGGTTGAGAGAGATCTTTTGACCTCTACAGCCGAACTATCTCAACTTATCACTTTGCACCGCAGTGGGAGGGATGGATTCATACATTTGTCATTCCTAAACACGTTGACGCCTAGATTCCTGGCCATCCCTCATACATTTTTCCTTCTTAGAACTTCCTCTCCTTCTTTTCCCTGAAAAGACCATCCACACAGAATCCCGAAAGATTGTTTTCCTCAGTGCCTCTTGTGTGGAAATAATGTTTAAAAAATCAGTAAAAATTATAACGAAGTAGTTGATTGATATATTTTATTTTCACCTTCGTATTTTTTTTATTCCTTTTTATATTAGCAAGTTGGGAATGGCTCAACGAGTTGTGCAGCTGTCGTGAAGACATTCATCACAGGACTTTCCTTTGAATTGATATAAAAATAGGCATCGTATTATCACTGCTACTTTAAGTATGTTTGAATTGAGTGCTTCTATGTACCTGTCAATAAATAGTTAGCATTCTGTCAAAATTTCGTATCAAAGCAGAAATAGAACAAATCTATCCACTGACCCATGTCAGACCCACGGTCAGACCCATGGTCAGACTCATGATCTAACATCAAATGTGAAGACAATGTCTACCAAAATCCATAAAGGTTATAAACAACGAATGATACAAAATGAACTCTGTTCTGCAAGTAAGTTTTTATTTTATACAACTTTTTTTACAATAGCTTCATGTCATCTTTGGGGAAGCTGTGTTTTTTTTACATTAGCTCCACACAGGAGGCCCTGAGGAAAATAATTCCCCCCCAGGGCCTTTGTCATCTTTGGAGATGCTGTGTGGAGGGTCTTTTTTGTAAAGGAAGAAGATGAAGTTCTGGGAAGGAGAAGGGTATTAGGGGTGGGTAGGAATCTGGGGGTCAGTGTGTCCAGGAGTGACGGACATATGCATCCATCCCTTTCACCACGGTGCAAGGCGATGTTCCGAGAGAGTACGGCTGGAGAAGTCAAACCACTCTCTCCCGATCCGGCCTGCCACGCAGCTGGTGAGCAGACGCAGCCAAGACCGGGACGTACCTCACGCCTGAACCCGGCACCCCTGCAAAGTCACCAAACATAGCGGACCACTTGGGGTGACCTATGGTAGAGGTGTTGGTTATCCAATAAATGGTTCCCGGGGCGGCGGCACCCATATCCGCCTCTCAAATTTTAATTGTGTGGAAAGTATTTTAAAGTAATGTGTAATATCTCCTTTATTTTCTCCAGAAACATTAATTATTTGTACGTACTGGGATCACTAGATACAGTCCAGTACTAGTATACTCCTGTACTCCAAGACTTAGGTTCTTTACGTATCGTAATTTATAATTATACTTTGGAGGACTGACGTCTTTCCTGGTTGAAAGCAAAGTTTTGTCTGCAGAGCTCTTGAATTATTATGACTCCGCACATCTCCATTCGTTTATCTTCGGCACAACTCGGAAACGAAACCATGTGACCCGAAGAGCCCGTCGACAACTAAAGTAATGTGGAAACCAATCATAGACTAAAATGGTACATTAAAGAAAGGAAGAAGAGGAAGATTTGAGAAGGTAAAGTATGAGGGATGTGTAGGAATCTGGGGACAAGTGGGTCCACGAATGAAAAGGCGTATGAATTCTCCCCTCCCACCGCAATGCAAAGCAATGGGTTGGAGAGGCCTGCTGATTGGCCAAATGGTCTCCCTCAACCAGTCTCTTCCGATGCGGCCTGCCACACAGTAAGGTCGAAGGTCGCGGGATCGAATTCCGTCGTGGCAAATAAATTTTATTTGATTAATTTGTGTTATTTCACAATTAAATCATTTATAAAGCATTATATAGTATTTTTGCGGCACGTTCCGAAATGGCTTTAACTGTGTTTGGTGGCCAGATCTGAATAGCCAGGTACTTCCCCACCTTCCTCTTCCCCATCTCCTTCCCTTCCCTACTACCTTCAGCCTCACAAAATACCCCAATTGGGGATGCCATAGTCTCACTGGCTCCAAACGGGAGCTGCTGGGATTTATATTTTAAATGTATAATGATTTATATTTATTTTTTGTGCGGTATTTATATATTTTTTTTTAAATTAAAAAAGGCAGACACATCCACCGCCAAGACCTAGACAAACTAAGTGAAGCAAACATAGTGAAGCACTACGTTGTTTATAAATACAATAACCAAATTGTGATACCACGAAACGGTTCCACCGTTCAAATTTGAGTGCCTATGACATACCCTACCCAATTGGGAAATGATGGGAGACGAAAGATAATTGCTAAGGGGAAGGATCGACAATTAATTAAGTAAGCTTTCTAATCCGATCGTGTTTCTAAACAAAGCTAAAGACTGAACACTGGTCTCTCACAAAAAAAAAACACGACGAAGGTTTACGGTACAACAAAGTTCAACATAATAATAGTTTTTAGAGTGCTATTGTTATTAAATATCCATCAAAATGTTTTAATTTCTGATGCCATACCTAACCTTTTTTTGTTTTCAATTGATTTTAAATCGATGACATCGAGTCAAGAATCAAATTATAATAATTAGTGACCGACCGAATAAATCTAGTTTGGGCATCAGTTTCAGTTTCGGCAGAAAATCTACCGAAACTCTGCGTTCGTGAATCATCGCGCGTCGTTCGGCTGACTTCGGGTGAGTTTGTGGCTCGTGTGTCACCCGCCATCATCAGCTGAGTTCGCCGGCGGTTAAAATACTCAATGAATGAAGTCCTTTCTTTATAATGTAAGTGTTGATTATTGCCAATTTTTTCTTCCAAGAAGTATTTAACATGTTTATAATTTTTTGACATGTTAAAATTGTATTTTTTTTTGTTTTATACCAGTAACATAAAAAAAAAATACTTTTTCATATTGATAGGGTAGGGTATCAATGTGGGCTTAGTAACAAAACACAAGTCTCTTGGTACGATAATTTATTTTATAAGTTATACAGAATCTCAGTTAATGTTTTTATGCAGTCTCACATTTCTCTCACAAGCTGCTGTCTGTCAAAAAAAACGAAAATCGAAACAAAAGAATTCAATTCGAATTCTGATACACTCAGTTATTTAAAAAAAATGGAACCGTACGAAAGTAGGTACCTGTAAAGTACCTGTAACAAAGTTCGCAAGCTACAAACTACAATGCGCAGCTCGACTCGAGCCGTGACGGGTGCCATGGGCGTTTTTCCAGTGACGGGGTTTTGGATCATTCTTCATGCTCGTATCAATATACTTACTTCAATTATTGTTTTTTTTTTTTTTTATTTCATTTCACGTGTTAACTGTCTGTATAAGGGTAAAAAATAAACCAAATTTCAGTAAACAATATATTTTTAACATCTAAAAAGTTTCGGTGTCGGCTGAAAATGAGACAGATACCGAAGTTTCGGTTTCGGTAGAAAATTCTGTTTCGGTCGGACACTAAAAATAATCTGCAACGGAGCTCTACAATACTGCCGTCGTAAGCAAAAAAGCAGCTCGAAATTTTCAATGGTCACATGCTAATGACTTTTATTATAATAGAAAAATAAATTTTATTATGATAAATATGAAAGGGCTAGGACGTCAGAATGTGACCATTGATTTCCAGCTGTATTTTTGCTTATGACAGCAGAATAGCGACCGTTGCACATCTATGTTTTGCGGGTCAATCCACCAATAAATAAAATTACACTAATCATCGTAATTATTTTTTGGGTATTTATGCCTTGTTGCACCTCATCCTTCTTTAGCCAATGGTAATCTACCAATTACCATATTGTAACCTTATTACAATAAAAATAAACATATTTTTTTCAAAATTCAAAACATTGCTTTACCGGATAAAACAACAATCTTTCGAAATTAATTTATATATTTTTTTTAGAAAAGAGTTGATGCACCTAGAATTTGATTTAAAGATGACCTATTTACGGTTGTGTCTGGTTATTCCCTCTTAAGAGGAATATAAACTACAAATATTTCGATTCTCATGCCTACAAAATTTTAAATCGCGCGTCGTATTTGAACTAGGCAAGTAAGTTTTTTATTTATTTATTTTAGTTTTTTATTTATTTTTGTGTGTTTTTTTTTATTTTATTAAACACACATTATATTATATTATTTAACATGCAGAACCTCAATAATAGTCTTAGCCATAAAGGGGTATTTTTTTTAAATTGTTTCTTATATTACTTCATAGTTAAGTCATGAAAAAACATTTTTTTTTAGTGGCTTACGCTTATATTTTTTTATGTTAATAATAATTTTATTGTAATTCCAAAACATAGAAAAGATAGTAATTTACAACAATTTATCCGTGGCATATTTTTTGATGTTCATAATTTAAACCGATTCGTAAAGACGAATCTAAATAGGATTTCACGTATAGCTTCATCTTAAGCATTCGGTATATTCTATGAGATTCAAATACTTCGTCTTTTTACATAGCAAATGAAAGCAGACTTAGCCCAGGGAATACGTTTAAATTGGCTAGAGGTCTCTTAAACTACTAATGCATTACTTTGTGTTGAAGAGTAGCAACAAAGCGTTTAATTTGAAGTGCTTTCTATTTACAGGGAAGACGCAAAATGAAATAAAAAGGTCCCATCTCTCCGTAATATGTTCGGGGAGTAAATCACAGGGGAGCGGTATGTTGTGTTGCTCGTTTTTTATACCGCCCCCCGTTCATGGCGTTCATGGGTCACTTGTAAGTAGCTACGAGGGACGTTAGACATGAAACCACTGTGGGTAGGTTACACTATATTGTGCCGTTGTGTTGCAACGCTTGTGTTGCAACGCTTGTGTTGCAACCCTTGTGTTTTCATACTATCCCGGTTCGTGAGTTCCATGCAAGTAAATAGCAACCGTAATTATTACGTATATGTATACAGAATCTCCTAGATAGTTCGTCAAACATACTAATTTCGTTGGTCTGCGCGTTGTTTCTGTGTGAAATCTGGTTCAAAGAACTGAAATTTAGATTTAAGTATTATTTTCAAAATTGAAACTGATTTGTCAAATTATAGATCGTCCGATATTTTTTCGCAATTCTGAGCTAGTCAGTAAACTATATTTTTCGCGATTCTGCCCTAACAAATAACTGTCCCAAGAAACTAAGTTAGCGGTCCACAATGGAGTGCTGGTACCTAGTCTGATGTATGGCAGTGAGGCATGGGTCTGGCAGAGGAAGAATGAATGCTGTAGAAATGAGATTAAAGTAAGTGTGTATGAAATACGGAGATCCGCAAAGAGTGCACGACTGATGAAAGCATAATGACTAAGATTAAGAAAAGGTCGCTCAAACAGTTTAGGCATGAAGAGCAAATGAACGAAAAAAGGAGTGTAAGGTGAATATATGAAGTAAATGTGAACGGTGTGACGCCCGAGAAAAACATGACACGTTCAAGTGAATCAGATATTTGTGTCGGGTCATGTTAAAAGTCAGAATAATAGAAGAGTATATGTATATGAGACTAACTACAAATGTGAATGCGGCAAGGAGTGTGTGTCAATACCGAGTTGTTTGACGGTCCGTCTTTTCTGCATATTGTTGCGGGGAAACAGGCATGATGATAGTCAGTTAGTCAATAATCGAGAAAACATTAAAATCAATGTGCGCACAGTAACACCACGTTATAACACGGTATGCCACACGAGGTTCAAGTGCAATCTACACGCATGTGAACTATTATATATAACTTTTTGATTTACGAACCCTAACATGTTTTTGGATTGGTTTGAGATGTTTTTAATTTAATTAACTGTGAGGTTTTTTGGATTAGTTTGAGATATTTGAGATCCCAGAAGACGATCTCTGTGTTGGAATCCGCCGACTCTGGCAAAGAAACCGTGTTGGCTTGGATACCTAGTCACTGCGGTATCCCTGGAAATGAAAAGGCCGATTCTTTGGCGAAAGATGCTATTATTTCCGGGGATATTTTATATATTTTTTTAAACCCCGATGACGTTTTCATAAAATTAAAAGAAAACATGATTTCCACATGGCAGAATCATTGGGTTGAATCTAGTAAAACAAAAGGGTACAACTTTTTCACAATACAGCCAACGATTCCTTCAAAACCGTGGTTTTCTAGATTTTCTTTAAACAAATTCTCTACATCCTCCATTTGCCGCATGCGGGGCAAATGGAGGATGTAGAGAAGCAATGCCCTGCAAAATGCAGGGCATTGCTGCCACAATGTTCACCTGACAAAAATTCATGTCAAGAATTCTGCGATGTGTGAATGTCGTCTTGGTGAAGAGGACTTCAATCATATTTTTTCAGTTGCCCTTTAAATAATTCATACAAAAATTTCATCCCTCACCTAATCAGTTCAGGCATATTGCCCCCCTATAGTCTGTTATCTTCTGTAAATAAACGCGTTTATAAAGTCTTGGCTAATTTCCTGAATATTAACAGCATCAATTTGTAACTGTAAGTTTAGTTTCATGTATTTATTTATTTAATTTTTTATCCATAATAAATTATATCAACATACTTATCAATTTCCTGTTGCTTCTACTTGTTAAATTTAATTATAATCATCTCGTATTGTAAGAATTCAGCGTATTATTATTTTTTGTATAGTATTATTATATAATGTAGATAGGTTCTTGTTATTGAAACTAAATTTGTAAATATTAACCCAAAATTACACTCACAAAATTACACTCATAAAATCATTCACTTGACACTGGCCAGAACACTCCATTGGGGTGAAAAGCCATGAAAAAAAAAAAAAAAGATATTTATAATTTAATGTTAATAATATTTATATACAAATACCGCCTTCAAGGTCAAGCGGTAAGGCTCTTGACTCGCAATCCGTAGGTCGCGGAATTGAATCCCGGCGTACGTAAATACATTTTATTTGATTTTTTTTATTAGCAAATTTTTTTTTGATACATGGGAATAGGGACATACATAATAACATAAAATTTAAGATAGTAACAAAAAGATCCCACAAAGGCGATTATATTATGTCGATATTAAACAGTGGTGAATTTAATTTTAAAAATATATATGTGCAGTATCTATAGAGATCAATATGATTGATTTTACAGGAGATACTGAGAATTTTCTTAAAATTAAAAAATATACACAGGGTGTTAAGGGACGTACTTGACTTACTTTAACCAGTTATTCCTGACATTATTTGGAGTAAAAAATGTGAATGAAATTTTGGTCTCCGGTGACTTTTTTTTTTTCAAATTTTTTTTCTTCAAAATCAAACAAAAAACAAATTCTTCATTCACTCCGCCGAGTAGCCGACCCACCCCTTACTCACCTCCAACTGTCCAACACCTACCATTTTTTTTTTATATTTTTGTAGAAAAAAAAAACTACAAAAATGTCACCGGAAACCAAAATTTTATTGTCATTTTTTACTCCAAATAATGTCAGGAATCACTGGAGTAAGTCAAGTACGTCCCTTAGCACCCTGTATATACACCCATTTATCTACATACATATGCTCGTATATATATTGTTATGTTACAACATTACACAAAAAATCAGAGATGACGCCACCAGTCCCGTGTGCACGCGTTTTTTTAACGCCCAACCATAAACGTTCTCATGATGAGGTCCTGACCCCGTTTATACGGAGTGACGACAGAACTCCCGTATCCAAGGATGCCGCCCTCCCGCTGCACCCCCGATTGCGTAAGCCACACTCAATAATTCCTCCCATTAATGTGCTTACCTACCGATTTGCCCCCCGCCGAGAGAGAGGACAGTTTGTTCTAGCCAGGATGTTTATTTATTGTTATCTTGTGACTGTCCTAAACATGTGCCCACTACTTCACTAAACCTTGTATGCCAGACCACCTTTTTTCATTGGATACAGTATGATTACCCCTTGTTTCCCCCGGTCGAGCGCAAGGCACCATCGCCGACCCTGACCCTGGAGAACAGAGTCACCTTTCTCTACCTACTGAGCTAACCACGGAAAGGCCTACGCTGGTAACCTAACCAAAACGTAGCAATATGTGCGAATTTATATATACATATATATTTCCTTTTTTAATCCAATGATACAGAAAGACATGGATTAATTTTTGTTTTTTCACAACTAATTTAATAAAAATCTATACTAATATTATAAAGAGGAAGGATTTGATTGTTTGTTTGTTTGTTTGTTTGTTTGTTTGTTTGCATCGAATAGGCTCCGAAACAACTGAACCGATTTGAAAAATTCTTTCACTGTTGGGAAGCTACACTATTCCCGGGTAACATAGGCTATATTCTATTTTTAAAAAAATTAGGGATCTTTACTAAAACTACAATAATGTAACCCAAGGTGTAAAAAAATTACCGAAAATATTCTTTAAATCACGTGCGCTGCAAAAACTATTGATGATAGAATAAAATAATGTACTACAACTTTGTAGAACACATCATTATCTACAAAAAATGTCGCGACAGCATATGTCTAACTATTATAGTTATGCCACAATAAGTGTTCTTTTATTTAAAAAATTTAATTGAAATGCCGCCGCTAGAAAAGACTCTTTATTTGTATCTTGATATTAATTCTTATCAATATAAATTATTTTATATTCGAGACTGCTTCAATGCCTTTATATAACTTTTTGAATTATTCAATTCGGACATCCCATTCAAAAGATATCACGAGTTTAAAAATGTAAGTATTATACAATGTTAGCGTCACTGGGGTACGGGCCGTACGGAAGGACACCAACAAACAATCAAATTTTTCCTATCTTATATATAAAAATCAAAAATTGTTTGTTCGTATTTTATACGCTGTCATACCGTTCATCCGATTGCGATGAAACTTTGGTGATTTGTTGTGCGCACGCCCGCAAAGCATATAGGCTATTTATAATGGTAAGTTCTGGCGTTATTCAATTTGTATTAATGAAAATGTGCGTATTTCATATATTTTAGTGGCAAGGAGGAAAGGCAGGGGGGAGGAGAACGGGGGAGGTGGGGTACGTGGTTGGGAAGACGAGGGATGGGAAGGCGGGGAAGGTAGAAGGGAAACGCGAAAGGGGAAGGGGACTCGGGAGGTGAACGGGGACGCACGGGAAAGGACATTCAAGGAGAATCAATTGATTTATTTGCATTGCAACGCAAGCCGTGTTTTGTGCTTTGAGTTTTAGCTTTAAGCTTTGAAATTTAAGCTTTGAGCTTTGATTCTTGAGCTTTAAGCTTTGAACTTTATGCATTCAACGTTAAGCTTTACGTGTTGAGCTTTAAGCCTTGAACTTTAAGATTTGATATTGAATTTTGAGTATTGAGCTTTGTGCTTTGAGATTTGTGTTTTGAGCTTTAACTTTGAGCTTTATTTTTAAGCTTTGTGCTTTGAGTTTTAAGCTTTAAGCTTTGAACTCAAGTTTAGAGCTTTGATATTAAGCTTAAACTTTGGCCTTTAAACTTTGAATTTTTGCTTTAAGCTTGAGCTTTAAGATTGAGCTTTAAGCTTTGAGTTTAATATTTGGGCTTTATGCATTCGGCTTTAAGCTTTGAGCTTTGCGCAAAGCATAAAGCTTAGCGCTAAAAGTTTAAAGCTTAAAACTTAAGGCTTAAAGCTCAAAGCTCAAAGCTTGAAATTCAATGCTTTAAGCTCAAGGCTTTAATCCCAAAGCTTAAAGCTCAAAACTTGAAGCTCAAAGCTTGAAGCTCAAGGATTTAATCTCAAAAATTAAAGCTCTAAACTTAAATTCAAAGTTTAAAGCTGAAAGCTTGAAGCTCAAAGCTTTAAGCTCAAGGCTTTAATCACAAAACTTAAAGCCCAAAGCTTTAAACTCAAAGCTTAAAGCTCAAAACTTAAAGCTTAAAGCTCAAGACTTTAATCTCAAAGCTTAAAGCTCTAAACTTACATTCAATGCTTAAAACTGAAAGCTTAAATCTCAAAGCTTAAAGCTCAAAACTTCAAGCTCAAAGCTTAAAGCTCAAAGCTTGAATATTAAAGATTAAAGCTCAAAACTTAAGGTTAAAGCTCAAAGTTTAACCCTTCAAAAATTTTAAAGCTCAAAGCTTGAAGCTCAAAGCTTAAAGCTCAAAGCTTAACCCTTCAAAAATTTGGCGTATTTTGTCAAAAGGTAAAAATGTTTCGATTTATTTATTTATTTATTTTTTTTACATGAAATACCGCACAAGAGTCCCAACTGCTCCCGTCTGAAGCCAGTGAGACTATGGCATCCCCAATTGGGGTATGTTGTGAGGCTGAAGGTAGTGGGGGGGGGGGGGGGAGGAGATAGGGAAGAGGTAGGTGGGGAAGTACCTGGCTATTCAGATCTGGTCACTAAACACGGCTAAAGCCATTTCAAGCAACGTTTCAATTCTGAATGGTGGTCTTACACCAGGGCGATACTATTAGTATCTTCCACTCTGAAACTATTAGTATCTTCCAATCGATATATATCGATTTCGCAATAAAAATTCAAATAAATGGAATATTTGTAAACGTATCGAAAAACTAAATAGATACTGGTTTTGAAAGGTGAAATACGCTTAAATAAATGGTATTATTAGAAATTACAAAAACATTTTTTAAATACAATTTTTTTTAATGTAAACTTTAAAAAAATTTAAAAATACTCAACTGACATTTTTGATATTAAAATTACTGATCTATAGAAAATGTGTTTGTTTCTGTCTATGTTTGTGAGATGTTTTGCGTTGCTAAACCGTTCATCCGATTGCAATGAAACTTTGGGGATTTGATGTGCGCATTCCCGCGATGGTTTATATACGTGTAAAGTGAGTTCTGGCATCATCTGGGACGAATGGGAAAGGGTAAGTAGAGCGATTTTTTTTCTTTATTAAGTGGCATAGCATATGCCGGGAACTCGCTATTGTATTTAAATGCCTGTGTCAGAATTTGGTAAATTGAATTATGTAATAGAAAGTACCTACCCTAAAATTCTAAATCTATACTAATATTATGAATGCGAAACTGCGTGTGTTTGTTTGTTACGCTTTCACGCATAAACTAATAAACCGATCTTAGAATTTTTTTCACCAATAGAAAGCTACATTATACGCGAGTAATATAGGCTATATATAATGGTAAGTTCTGGCGTTACGAAATTATAAATATTAAAATATTATATTTATTTTACGTTTTCTGTCGAAAAAGGCGGGTTATTTTTTTTTTTTTTTTACAGTTATTTTTTTTTTTTTTACAATACCGCACAAGAGTCCCAACTGCTCCCGTGTGGAGCCAGTGAGACTATGGCATCCCCAATCGGGGTATGTTGTGAGGCTGAAGGTAGTAGGGAGGGGAAGGAGATAGGGAAGAGGAAGGTGGGGAAGTACCTGGCTATTCAGATCTGGTCACTAAACACGGCTAAAGCCATTTCAAGCAAAGTTTCAATTCTGAATGGTGGTCTTACACCAGGGCGATACTGATAGTATCTTCCACTCTGGAACGTGCCGCAAATATACTATTTATTTTAAATGAATAAATTGTGAAATAACACAAATGAATCAAATAAAATTTATTTGCGCACGCCGGGTTCGAACCCGCGACCTTCGGATTGTGAGTCGAGAGTCTTGCCTCGGGACCACGGAGGCCGGCAGTTATTGCTAACGTCAGAAGAAAAGCAAAACAAATCGTTGCCGTGAAAACCATATTGATATATATTTTTTAAATCAGTAATCGTAGTTAATATTTATCTCTAAAAAATGAATCGCCGAAATGTATTTACGCGCATGACTTCCGAACAACGGCACCAAATTGGATGTTACTACTGGTGAGCTCTGGCATTATGAAATATGCAAAAGGTGGCATGCGAGCTGTTTGAAAACTGAATGTACCGGGAAAGAATGTATGAAATGCGGGAGGGGGACTCGGGTAGGGGGTTCGCAGGAGGGGGAGGAGGGAAACCCGGGAGGGGGAGGGGAATCTGGGAGGGGGGAGGGGAGCTTGGGAGGGAGGTTCGCGGGATGGGGAAAGGGGTATTGGAGTGGGGGGAGGAAAGGTGGAGGAGGCGGAGTAAGAACGCGAGACGGGAAGAGGACGCGGGAGAGGAAGGGGAGGCGGAAGGGGAACGGGACGAATGGGAAAGGACACGCAGGAGAAAATAATTTATTTATTAAATGGCATGGCAACGCATGCCGGGTACCAGCTAGTTATTAATAAAATATTTACGTCCCGTTCCAGAGTCACGTTCTCAGTATCGCTCTGGTGTAAGATCACCATTCAGAATTTGAAACGTTGCTTGAAAAGCCGTGTTTGGTAACCAGATCTGAATAACCAGATACCTCCCCACCTTAAACTGCCTGATCTCTTTCCCCTTTTCACTATCTTTAACCTCACAACATACTCCAATTGGGGATGCCATAGTCTCACTGGCTCGGAGCAGCTAGGACCCTTGTGAGATATACACATAAAAAAAAAATCTACAGCATTTTAATACAAAAATCTTAATGTAATGTGACTCTATGTCATTAATGTCTATGTTATAACAGAAAGTATTTTAAAAGACCAAACATGTTTCGTCGCATCAGTCGTTTTTGTACATATTATATATTCTAGACTAAATGTTTTACATATTCTATGAACCGCAAATATAGTGGAATGCTTCTTGCCGGGCCTCTTATGATATTAAAATTAATAATGCACTGGCTGCCCCTAGCCGCAGGGGTCGGTAAGGTTAGCAGGTTTACCGAAGCAGGTGGGTTTCCCCCCAGGTTATGAAGATAAATGCATTTGCAAATGGTTTTGTATTAAACGTTCCGGAATTCGTGAAATATGCACTATGCGTTCTGTGCTTGAAATAATATTCCGGTCAAAGAGAAACGCAAATACTTTCTTGAAGTTGTTGGTTTTCAAACATTGATTTGAAACAGCTAAATAGCTATTTTAAACACACAGATATTATATGAATTTTCTTTTCGTGTGCAATACGAATTATTCGCCACGTAAATAATAACCCATAATGCAAAAAAAAAAAAAACGTAATCCGATTTTTTTTTACATAACTCCACACAGGAGGCCTACTATGTCATCTTTGAAGATGCTGTGTGGAGGGTGTTATTGAGGAGAGGAAGGTGTGAATATTGGTCTTGAAGAGACCCATGTTGTAGGAAGGAGGAAACACAGAGGCCGGCAAATCGTTCCACAGCCGAGCTTTTGAACTCAACGAGCCTTAGAAATGACCCGTTCTCATGTGACTAGTGTCAACTGTGTACAAGTGTTGGGCGCGTGTTTGGCGTGTTTGGCGTGTTTCCCGACTGTGCACCGGTGCCGAGGGGATCAATGACGCTAGTTCCTCGGAGCATCTTTCATTGTACCGGTAGAACAAGGACAGCTCCTGACGCCTGTGCTCTGAAGATTGCAATCCGTTTGTTAAGTTATGAGAGTCTATCAAAGTTTCTGCACAGAGTCGAGGGTTTTTTTAGGTATTTTGGGGCTCCAGACCAGGAGTGGCTGCCAAATTCAGCCGTGGGGCGCACTTGCGACTTGTACAGGGTTAGTAGTGTACCATTAATTTACGATCATTGGCTACAAATTCACAGGTGGACGGTTCAAATCAAGGCGAGCGCAAATAAATTTCAATAAAATAATTTGTGTTAATTCAAAATACGTAAATTTAAAACCATATTTGTGGCGTATTTGGAATATTTCCAGAGTGATAGATACTTTTGGTATCGCACTGGTGAAAGGTCACATTCATAATCGAAACGTTGGTCGAAATGGTTTTGACCATTTTTGGTAACCAGATCTGAATATCCAAATTCTTCAGCACCTTCTTCTTCACCATCTCCTTCCCCTCCTCACTACTTTCAGCCTCATAGGATGATGCCAAGTCTCACTGTCTCCAAATGTTGGGAGCTGAATGTTCCATGCGACCTCAGAATCAACTCAACTCAACACCTCTTTGGAAAGTCTAAAACCTCACTTAATTTAACCCGTTTAACAAATTTTTTATATATTTGTGATCACTTTTCAAAGGAGGTTCTGAGTTGATTTTATTCTAAGTTGTCCGGTCATCGTTGAGATCACATAAAAAACACACTAGAAAAGTGGTATGGTATTAGGTTTTCATTAAAATAAAATCGAAACCAAAATATGGCTTGTTTTCATCTACACTTCCTTCTATCATTCTCATAAAACATTTCCAAAGAGGTTGTGGTCACAAAGCATTATTTCTGATGTAGCATTAGCTACAAAGTTCTAGAAGCATCATTGACCACACAACATTGATCAAGCGGCGTAAACCATACAATATTCCCAAAGTAGCATTTGCCACAAAACCGTTTTCTCGGTATCATCAGTTGCACAACGTACCTCAAGTAGCCACATACTATTCCCCAATAAGGTTGGCCATACAACATTTCCGAAGTTTGGAATTGGCTACACAACTTTCTTGGAATATAATAATTAGTTACACGACATAATTATGCATAAGCAGCGTTTAAATAAAGTTCTAAGGGCCGTCTGTTTCAACGCTCGCTACAGTAAAAGTAAAACAAAAAGCAGTTACTTAAGTTAAATTTCACCAAAATGCGTTTTTCAATCAATTTGACTGCTTGTTTTACGTTACTTTTAACTTTTGTATTTACTTTCCGAAAACCGATAGTTACTCTAGAGTTACTCCGCCATATTGGCATATTTGTCAGTTCTGTTCGAAATTGCGCGCTTCAACATTCAGTAATCATGATAAATATTGTAAAAGACGATGATAGTGACGACGAATTCCTCATTCAATATGTCTTGCAGCGAAATCCAAAAACATTTTGACCCCGCGTCAATAATATGGTCATTTGAGACGATCCCGAATTTTTGGAGTCAAATTTGTTACGCATCAAATGCAAGGACACATTACAAGTACTTGAAGGTAAATTCGCCACCAATTCATTCAACTTCGAGATTTCTTTGTCCGAGAAATTGCTGGCCTTGACTCTGTAATAATAAAATTTAAAGCCATGTCATTAAACAAGTAAAACAACATAGTTGTACTAATTTACATATTTTGCCATATTTATAGTTGAATTAACGAAGAACGGGAAATAAAATAAAATGCGGCCGTATGTTTTGACAGTTCCTTTGATACTCAGTTTATGGTGTGGCCGCACCAAAAAATAGTGCGGTGCATTTTTTCACGTAATTCCGGGGAATATTCTGCTTTTTAGACTGGCCACACTGACAACTATAAATTTAGCGAAAATACACTTGAAACAGCGCGCGGTCCAATTTAACGTCCTCGTTACTTTAAAAGACAGTTAAAATTTAACTTTAGAACACGATTTAACTTTCTGTTGAAAGAGACGGCCCTAGATGTAGCATTACTCAACAATTCCGCCGTACTAGATTCTCCAAGTGGAATTGACTACCCAAGAAGCGTTAGCCAAATAACGTCACCGTAACAGCATTTTCACATAATTTTCCCAAAGAAGAAATAACCACACAACATACCTCGTTCAGCAATGACTATAAAATATTTAGAGTAGTTTTGGTCAGACGACGTTATCACAGCATCATGGGTTACGAAAACCACAAACACCATTCCAATTTGCTGTTCTTTACTTGAGTAGATACAATTTAAAAACTTTTTTGGTCTAAAGTAATGTTACTACCAAAGACAATACAATATACATTATCTTTGGGTATGTTTTTAGGTTTTCACGGCCAAAAAGTATTTTTGTTATGATTTTTGGGGTGTTATGCCGTATTTCGCTACCTCCTTCTTTAGCCAACGTTTCGGACACTGTAACGTTGTCCGAAACGTTGGCTAACGAAGGAGGTAGCGAAACACGGCATAAAACCCCAAAAATCATAACAAAAATACATTATCTTTGATTACTTCCATTATTTGCTGGAAATTGACACAGAACGCTCTTCACCGAGGTTGTCTACTAAATAATTGATTTTTTTACGAAAGTAAATTATTCGAAGAGTTTAAACGACAGTAAAATTAGTTTTTTTTTATTAAAAAATGAAGATATTATGCTATTTCAAAGTTAACATTTGTAAAATGCATGTAACCGTGTCTCTTGGCATCAAACACAGTATAAATTCATAATTCGAAAGGCTGTGCTGCAGTGCTTGCCGCTCATGTCCATAGGTAACGTGTTATCACATGCTTTTCGGTCGGCGGCAAATGTCAATTTTTTTTTTTTTTTACGGCCCTGAGAAGGGCCTTTTTTTAATAATGAATCACGTCATGTGGGTGGTGTGGTGTGGTGTCGGGACTTGCAGGACGTTGATCACGTGTTGTGTTGTCTGTCGCTGTCAAAATTATGCCTTCTATTCGGTCTTCTTGGGCAGGAGAACGGCCTGGATGTTGGGCAGAACACCTCCCTGAGCAATGGTCACGCCGGAGAGCAGCTTGTTCAGCTCCTCGTCGTTTCGGATGGCCAGCTGCAGATGGCGGGGGATGATCCTGGTCTTCTTGTTGTCCCTGGCGGCGTTGCCGGCCAGCTCGAGCACCTCGGCGGCCAGGTACTCCATGACGGCGGCCAGGGAGACGGGGGCACCGGCGCCCACTCTCTCGGCGTAGCCCTTCCTCAGCAGGCGGTGGATACGTCCGACGGGGAACTGGAGTCCGGCGCGGTTAGAGCGGGACTTTGCCTTTCCCTTCACTTTGCCTCCTTTGCCGCGACCTGACATGATGAGGGGATTGGGTGCTTGCGAACTGCTTCGATACCATACCACCTCAGAGTTATGACTGCTTCGACAATCGGACCACTTTGATGTGTTCACTGCTCTATTTTTGTTTTATTTACCCTTCGTTTTTACTTTTATTTTTCTTTTGTGCTTAGCTAACAACATAAATGTGCTAAACCACTTTGATGTGGTGACTGCTGCCGGAGCGGCTAAGCCACTCTGTTGTAGTTATTGCCTTATTTCTTTTTTGTTTTGTTTAATTGTAATGGACAGACTAATTATTTATACCATACCACCTCATGGTTATGTTTGCTCCGGCGGTCGAGCCACTCTGATGTGGTTACTGCTCTATTTTTGTTTTATTTCTCTTTTTTCGTTTTATTGTGCTTGGCAGACATGTATGTACTAAACCACTTTAATGTTGTTACTGCTGCCGGAGCGGACAAGCCACTTTGATGTGGTTACTGCTCCAATTTATTTTCATGATATTGTTGGGTACGCTACAGCAATAAGCCGCTTTCTTGTTATTATTGCAACTCTGTTCTAAATTTTAAGCTGGTTTATGCATGTTTTTCTTTTCTTTTCTCACCAGGAAACCGGTTTGCCGTTTGAATTGATCTTGTTGCTACCACTTCTTACTTGTTTTCCCATTATCTCCAGAAAGTTATAACTGGAACTAAGTCTGGCGCTGAGACTGCTCCAGAATGGACCGCTTTGCTGTTGCAACGCTCTCGAAACTGCCCGTGGTGGTGCTCCTGAATGCAGCAAGCTAGAGTCAGTTCATCAAGTGAGCGCTCCACCAACAATGACACAGCCAGTTTCCTGGCTACGAATTTTCTCTATATTTAGCACAGAATACATTTTTCGTATTTCGCGTTCTTCTATTTTATCTTTGAATTGTATTTTTGCATTGTTTTCTGGGTTTTTTTTTGTTTTTTTTTTTGTTTTTCAACTTCCAGATCCTTGTAAAACTATGCGAGCGTCCATGTGACAACACTGAACTCCGTTCTGTTCTGTCCCATAGCCCCATTGGGGGGGGGGGGGGTATGACCTCGTCTCCGCATACGGAACCAGTGAAGCAAACCCGGAGTGCTGCCTCTCAGACCGCCCGCGCCACCCCTGGGGAAAGTTGTTGGTCTGAGGGACGTCCGTGCGAGCTAGGGGACCTTCCGCCCTGCCTCCGACAACCCGACGCTGACATCCTCTGGGTCTTCGGGCGTCTAATCCCCCCACTTCCCAATTACTTATCGTCGAGGCACCACCGGGAAGTCGGCTTAAGGGCGCGGAATCCGAACCTTGTATCCGGCCTGCCCGATCTCCGACACACTCAACAGGACTGCCAGGCGATCTGTGATGGCCGCCTCCGTTTTCTGGATCTATCATCCATCTTTTTTTTTTTTGGTTATTTTTATTTTATTTTATGTCTTGTGCTATTATGTGCATAAAGGTCAGGCAGGGTAGGCACAATGCCTACTTTTGTTTTTATTTTTTCCTTACCCAAAAGAGGTTCAGGTAATATTTTATACTTTTCTTTGATACTAACATTGTTCACAGCAAGCACTTGCATACTGCTGCCTAACAACGTATGCGGGCACAATGGAGGTCTAGTTTCGTTTATTAAATGTAGATTCGTTTTTATAAAAAAAAAATTAGAGTCCTTGCAAGAGCCTTGAAGGGGTAACCATCTGTTACCTATACCAGGGCGGGTAAGTGGTGCGTCCTCCAATGTGCTTCGATAGCGGAATGGCAGACTCGGAAAGGCGAGTCTGGGAATTTTTTTGGCTTATATCTTATGAATTTTGATGGCTTATGTCTTCGGTACCATTCGGTATTTTTCAAAAAACCAGTTTTGTCCTCAGCATGCTCTTATTAATACGATAAATTTGCAAATATCATCGAATTTCTTTGTAGGAAGCAAGCTCATTTTCATATCATTTAATAATGAACATTTTCCAAAGGTCAAGATGAGTGTCAAAGTGATTTATGGCCCAAACAAAATATTTTATCAAAGTACCGGTACATTTTAAAGTTCTCTTTACGTAAATATTAAAGCCTGGTTTAAATTTTGAAGCCCGGACTCTGTAGTATCGCCGCCCTTGTCAATGCGTCACGCCCCTCTGAGTAGAGAGTACCTACCGAAAGGGACTACCCTCCCGGTAGGTAGAGTCTCCCCAGTAGCGACTATTCTTGGGGTAGGTATCCCGCTCTCAGTAGCGAGATCAAAGAGATCTTGTCTCCCCGTAGACTGCGCGAAGTGTTTGTCATCATTAGAAATCATTGTTTATTGATTTGCCCCTTAGCGACACCCGGCGAGGATCAAAGTGTCTCAAAGATTATCTCTTATAAAAAATGGAACGGCGCCGGCCATCTTGTTCCCGGATTTCAATTAAAACTAAAGGATACGATAAAATATCACTCGAGATATCTTGAAAATAATTAGCGACTTTGTTGGATAATACGTTAGCAAATCATAAGGACTGAAATTAGACCCTTTAATGATTTTAATTGGAGACGGTATTTTACAACAAGCAAGTTTTAAAGAGACATTGAGAGAAGTAAGCGTTAGAAAATAATTTTAAGAATATACTTTGGATATGATTTGGGTAGATATATACACCCTCTAGTGCAATGAACAATGGCTTATCTTCTTGGTAAAATTATAACTCTTAAAAATATACTGGTCCAAGACCACAATTCAAAAATGAAGCGTTGCTTGAAATGACTTTGAGCCATACCAGCGGCCGAGAATTTAAATTTCGTCGAACGATGATCTTGCCATTGTACTCTTGCAACGGTACAGGGCGGTTCCAATGAGAAAGATTAATTATTATCCATACCAGCATTTTAATATAAATGACTCATCGATTTTATTTCATACCAAATTTTCTTTGATAAAAACCCACATTCAAAAATGCTCAAACTCGTGATGATAAAACAATTAAAATTATGTACTTTATGAAATTATTGTTTGACCATGGGTATTTCTAATTTTTCAATAATATCTAAGCAAAATAAAAATGTAATTTTTTTTAAATATATTAGTTTGTGAGACCGTAAATAAATAGACAAACTTAAGTAATTTCGTCACAAAACAAGGGCGCGGATCTTTTTTTATGTGATTTTATTTAAACTAAAATTAAAATTCTGAAAATAGGTTTCCCATATAATTTATTGATTTATTTTACTGCGTGATTATGACTTGAAATGTACGTTTTATAATACAAAATTTGGTTTGAAAATTTAACAAATCTGCCAACGACCTATGGTAAAACCTTATCAATATATTAAATTTAAAAAATAGCTTTACTAGATAAAAGAATAGTCTTTCGAAATCAATTTATATTTTTTTGTGGAAAAGAGTTAATACGTCTAAAAGAATAAAAAATGTGTGACACCAAAAAATATTTGTAAATATAATGTTGATAGCTCGTATTATGATACAGTTAAAACTTACGGCATTTGTTTTGGTCGAATTAGCTCAGTGGTCAGAGCACTTTACGAGCAAGGCGAGGGTCTTGGGTTCAATTCCCTGATGTGACCGAAGCATTTTCTGTCTTTTATGTTTCAGATTTTTCGTTTCAGAGTAGTTAATATTGTCTTCAATGATTAAATAAAATAAAACTATGAAAACGCCTCATTTCTAGGCCAGCGCAACTATTTTTTATCTCATGTTCTCATTTTCATCAATACTTGTGGTTATAGTGCAATCATAAAAAAAACACGACAAACTTTTAAATTGTAGGTGGTCTCTAACCCAATGGGTAGGAGGCTCGACTATTGTTCGATGGTGCGAGTTCGATACTCATTAAACTTCCATTTTAGCACAAGTTATGCTTAGTGAAAATAGGAATACAAAATAACATATTTTTAATTGATTTTTTTTTATATTACCTCCCACATGAGGCCCTGGGGAAAACAATTTTTCTTGGGGCCTATGTCATCTTTGAGGATGCTGTGGGGAGATTTTTTTAAGGAAGTGAAGGAGATTTACGTATGAATCCATTCCTCCCACTGCGGTGCAGAGCGATGAATCAAGAGAGTTAAAAGTTCTCTATCAACCAGTTTCTCTCGATCTGGCCCGCCACGCAGCAAGTGGGCAGATGCATCTGCCGCCAAGACCTAGACAAACCTCACCCCGTGAACCTGGGCATCCCTGCTAAGTCACCAAACGGTGGGATATGATTTTAGATTTTAACGGCCAAAAGTATTTTCGTTATTTATTTTTGGGGTTTTGCCTTCTTGGGGGCTGTCCAAAACGTTGGCTAAAGAAGGATGTAGCTCAACAAGCCATAACACTCCAAACAAAAATATGGCAGGGGTGTTGGTTATCCAATAAATGGTTCCCGGGGCGGCGGTACCCATACTCGCCTCCCATGTTGTAATTTTGAAGATTGAGTTGAATACGAATGATCTAATAGTGATGTAGACACTGACTAATCGCAAGTGCCGGAGTCGCCGCCTCTCGGACGGCTATTGAATTAATTAATATTAAAATGGCTCCAATCGCAACGCAAATTTATTGCAGTGATTATGTAACCGATTCATCCGTCAGCTTACTAATGATGGTGAATGAGTTAAGCTCCTCGGCCTATCGCTTCGGTAATAAAGTGTATTCATTAATCTTTTCATTATCCGTAATAGTTATAAATATTGGCGCGGGAGATTATTAGTTATTCGTAGGTATATTTTGAAAATCATACATCCAGCGGTACTGGACTTTATTTCGCTTTAACTGGTGGGAAAAGGGGATAAGGGTGTGTTTCAGAAATCTCATATAGAAAGATGTCTCATGTTTTGAAATTGAAGTGTGCAAAATTTCATCAATTTTGGAATAAAACTGTGGGTATTATCGGCACTCTTCTTTACATATAGGATGTCCCAAATATGAAATACTTTGGAAATCTGATAAGCCAACAATGACGGAGCAAAATAACATAATATAAACTTTGGCCTTTAGTCGATTTTAAACAATGCAATAATTGGGAAAACTTTAAAGGGGTGTTAGATATATTCACATTCGCATCCACAAATGCGGGATATTCGCAGTAATTCAGACATCTTCATCCGCACCCGCATCCGCAGATGTGAACCTCTAATATTCCGCGTTCGCGAATGTCAATATTTTGCGTCCGTAACAATCCTTATCTGGATCAGGGGTATAACGGATATTCGCATCCACATCCGCATTGATTCAGACATCTTCAATCGCATCCGCAACTGCAAATGGGAACCTCTAATAATCCGCATCCGCTGTCAAATTTTTACATCCCTAACAACCCTTAATAACCATTATTATTTTCCTACATTTTACTCGGAAATCAGGTAATAACAACAACAACAATAAACACGCGCATAGAAAGCATATAGTAAGATATATATATATATATACATATATATATCGTCTGTAAGTGACCTAACCACAGTTTGATAATGCCTTCAGAAGGCGAAACAGCTGTCAAGCGTATTAATTATTAGACAGCAGAACTTGTTAATAAATGAACTGTTTTCAAATATTGAATAATGATTTAAAAAGTCGTATTACGATTCTTTTAAGATTTTAATTTTTATTACGCTATCTTAAATAGCCTTGTTGATCATGGACCAAAATAAAACTTAAAGTGCCTACACCTTAAAAAAATTAAAACGTTTTTACCAAATTCATTAGTTTTCTATTTATTTGCTAATTTCGACTACTATATAATTGGTACCACGCTAACCAGGAAAGTTAATTTTATTTTTAATTTTCTTTTAGTGCGTTTTTAAAACAGTAAAACGTTTGTTACGGTTTATTTTGAAAAAAAAACACAATATTATTTTTCATTTCCTTAAATCTCCCTAAAAGTGTCTAGAACAAGGTGCACAGTAGGATTTCTTTGGGTTAATTACAATTTAAGAAGACAAGAGAAAATTCTAATTTAAATCATATCATTGGAGAAGAAAATAAAACTAATAAATCTAAACGAAATATGAAACAGAAAAAGACAGAGAGAAAAAAAGTTAACGGCACAAATGGGGTTCAAACCCAGGATCTTATGTCTACCGGGGCACAGCCCAACACGGCCATCGGGTCCTATATTTTTTTTCAGTCAATTTTGTCCATCTCATATTTCAAATTCAAAATTAATAATATTATTCGTAAATAATTTTCCCCTAACAATTAATTTATTTTAATTTATTAAAATTTATTTTACCCGTCAGTTTCACAAGTTAAATTTTTCACTATTTTAATTTTGATTATTTATTGTTCAGCTGTTTCGGCATTCAAGGAGACGGCTTATTCATATGATTGTATTAATCACTGCATTATATTTTGTTTAAAGTGTTTTATTGATGTTTTTGGAAAAAACCGATTTACTTAGAAAATTTATTGCGTGAAATACTTTATTCGGAAAAATGTTTTTGATGGTTGGTAACTTTTATGAGAATAATTATTATTCGATTACGAAACCACGCGTTACTACGGTTTGATAATAGTCTTGAACGCCAATACAACTGTAAAAACATTTTTTAAATCGATTTGTTGTAAATTTAAATGAAAAATCATTGCTGACTTAAGTAACATATTCGGATTTCCAGTAATGTTTAATTATTTTATGTTTCTTTTTCGCATTTGTAAGGCTCGCGCGTCACACACCTCTCGTAGTATGGACGAACCGTCTGACTTACTGTCGAAACTTCGTGATTTACCCATTTTCCAGTAAAATTTGTTATAAATCACAAAGCTTCCGAAATTATGGTAATAAAGCAAAGTTATAATAATTCAATTAACGAAATTGGATTCAGTTTTTGTAAAGTTCCTAAATAAATTACCGGGACAATGAAAAACTTGGGATGGACTCGGATTCGTTCCTCCTAATTTACTTTCTAACCGAGTCCCAGTCCCAATGTACCCACACTTGGGGATTCCCAATAATGCCGCATTGTCATAATAATAATATAACCTCATTGTTTCAACGCCAAGGGGTTATTTACAAAATTCCTCGGTAACAGATGTTGTACGAGCATTTAGGTACATAGGTAACTGTAAAATCATTGACCGATTTTGAGCTATGTGGTCAAATGGGTCAAGTTACGTCCAATGCGTCACGAGTCGATCCTCTGCTGGCACGATTATTCAGTCATCCATGATAGCCGAAGAAACAATTTCCGCTTATAATTTAATTATTTATTTTCCACCCCAATATTTAATGAATTATTGTGATTCAGGATTTATAAATCATGGCATAAATAATTAGTTCAAACAAAAAGATCCTATCAGTGAAATGTAGAAAAACTTGCCGCATTAGTATATTATATTGAAAAGTGATGCTTTTTTCAGATTAGCTCTACACAGGAAAGAAAACTCTCACCCTAAAGAAAATAATTTCCATCAGGGCCTGTGTCATCTTTGGGAATGAAAGTTTTACGAAGGAAAAGATGTGGAAGGAAGGAAAAAGGTGGGCAGGAATTCGGGGGTTTGTATGTCAAGGAGTTACGGACGTATGAATCTGTCCCTCCGACTGCGGTACAAGTCAATGTTCCGAGAAAATCCTCCTGGAGAGGTCAAAAGGTCTCTCTCAACCCGTCTCTCCCGATCCAGTCTGCCACGCAGTTGGTAGGCGGGGGGAAGCTGGTTTGGAGACTCTTTGACCTTTCCAGTTTGTATTTCTTAGACCTATCGTTTTGTCACCGTTCGCTCTTGGACACACCCCTAGATTCCTGCCGGCCCTCTTTTACCTTTTCCTTGCCAGAACTCAGAACTTCCTCTCCTTCCTTTCCTTAATCTAATCCTCCACACAGCGTCTCCAAAAATGACATCGGCCCTGATAGAAACTATTTTCCTCAGGGCCTCCTGTGCGGGGTTAATGTTAAAAAAAACATATTTACTTTTTAATTTTTTTTAATGAAATACAAACATACCCGGGTTACAAATAACCTGACAACATTTGAAAATATTCTACTACCACCAAATTCACCGGAAAATGTTGTATCTGTCGTGATGAAAGACTTAGCCATCCGAGGAATTGAAATTACGAAGCCTGTGTGGGACCCAATCGCGATGCCAACTCAGCCACTGACTCTTGATTACTCTTTTTAAATACTCTAGAAAAATATTGAATGAATTAATAAATTTTGAGCAGCACTCAATAAGAAAATCTAGCACCGAGCTTGTATTGTTAATTTATCACGTCTTATGAAATGGGCAAAATTCTGTAAATTATGAGTTCTTGGGAACACAATACCAAGCGAGTGGAATATGGAATACACTGACCACGCCTCGAGGACTTTGGGCGGTGCGCCGTGCACAATGCACGCTGATTTATTATTCGTAATTAATATTATATAAAGACCGCGTGCAGAGAGTGCGGGATATATTCGAGTACTGTTTTCCACGGTTTCTCGTGCGGCGAACGTACGTGTATAAAGCCTGTTAATTTATATTTATTAATGAAATGGTTTTGAGCTGCGCGCAATCATGTGATGAACAGGATTATTATTATTATTAGATGCAGTGCTGCAATGTTTTGAAGGTATCCTACTAACCCAAAATGAAGTTATTATTAATGATAGCTATTGGATGCCAAAAAACTTAAAACAGTCAATTTAAAACAATATCAAAAGTAGCAAACCATAAAAATTATATTTCAAGCACTCATAAGCGAAAAAATTAATCTATCCTATAATTTTGTATATTGTATTACTTTTATTTTATTTATTTATTTATTGGCGCCCTATTAGGTTTTTACGTATCGAATACAAATTTAATTTATAACAACAGTATAACATAAATAAAAAAGATTACAAAATATATAAATAAAGCTAGACTCAATATAATAAATAAGAATATTTCTAATGCTAAATTCGCTTGGATGACTTTAAAGAACTCATAGGTACAATGCATACACCTACAAGCAACAAAAACATTTAAAAAATCAAAACACATTAATTTTTACTTAATTACTCGTTGTTTGCATCTAGAATACGAACAATTAAAAAAAAAACAAACAAAAAAACCGAAATAAATAAAATGATTTCTCATTCATTATTTACATCTAAAAAGTGGTGGACTTATTTGACTTTAAATGTTTCGAAGTTTAAATTAAATATATCAGCAACATCAGTTAGTTTATTGCCCAACCTATGTATTTTTTACATCTATAATTTTGTATATTATTATCTTCTGTTTAGCTATCTCGATATTTATCTTTTTTTTAAGTGAATACTTAACAAGAATCCCAGCTGCTCCCGTCTGGAGTAAGTGAGACTATGGCATCTTCAATTGCAGTATGATGTGAGGCTGAAGGTGATGGGTAGGGGAAGGAGATGGGAAAAAGGAGGTGGGAAATTATCTGACTTTTAAGATCTGGTCACCAAACACGGCTAAAGCCATTTCAATTTATTCGTTCATTTTACTCATAAAGTTAAAATAAAAATTAAATATTCATCCTTGACTTGCAGAAAAGTCAATAGATGTCGCATACTAAATAAAATGGATAAAGACTTATCCAGACACTACCTTTATTGCATTTAGTTCGGGTTTGAATCTTGCCATCATACATATAGGTAGCTGCCAATAGAATATGCGTTAAGAAAAATGAAGATAGTATGGTTGGTTCTTACTCGAAGTATGGTACAGTTAAAAATGACCGAATTGGATATCGACACCGTGGCGCAGTGGTTAGCGCGTTCGCCCGGAAAGCGAGAAGTCCTGGGTTCGAGTCCCAGAGGTGTCAATATCTTTTTCTGATTTTTCTGTTTTCAGATTTTCGATTGAGTTTCGCTTATATTGTCTTCATTTAATTAAATATTTCAAAAGATTTTTATTGCAAATTTTCTTCTTCGGGAATCGAACGCGAAACCAGAAGTAGTTCTCCTCACATTAGAATTTCCAAGAGCTACTTAAGCACATTTAATGCAGAATTAAAGAAGGTTATACCATACTGTTATTGTTACTTGCTGTCACGAACAACGTCTTCTAAGACGTTATTATTTCGCCCTGAAGAAATTTAATTGTGCAAACTTTGTTGGCGTAAGAACTTTTTTATGTTCCGCGCACCGCTCGGTTCACATTAAATTGAAAGCGTAACGTTTAAGCTATCACAAAAAAATATTTATTACGCCGAAAAGCCACGAAAGTATTCTTATACGCGCTGAGTCAACTACGAAGTCTTCATCCATCAACAGACTTATTAAAAATTAAAGGTAACCAAGGCCATAAAAATATACATTAAAATTCAACAACGTGTGCCCTAGATGGCCTTTTCTGATAACAGAATATTTATACAATACGTAAAAATATTTATAAAGTACGTAAAAATATATTTTAAGCTCAGTCCACGGGATATTACAATTGCCAGTTTTGTGAATCTTTAAAAAAAAATACTGTCAATTTTTTTTAAGAGAAAAATCTAAATTAATAAACGTTATAAATTTTATAGTAAAAGAGGACGAAAAAGTTTGTGTTTTTTTCTTGGTAACAATATTTAATACGTCAGGTCTAGGTCTCATGGTTAGAAATATGAACGAACGGCGTTAGAAAGAGAAAATACCGCGCTTTTTATTGAAATCTAAAAGTTAACGTCAAAATAATTAAAATATACACCTTAATAAATTGAAATTTTCCGACCGCAATCTGAAAATAATAAAATAAAATAAAGTGAATTTTTTATTCAAAAATATATAACATTTATAATATACTAGCTTTTCCCCGCGGCTTCGCTCGCATGGTATTACGGGGAATTACTATAGCGGTTGGACTTATCAATTATCCCCCCTCCTCCCCCCCCCTTCCCGCATTCCATACATTCATTCCCTCACATTCGGTTTTCAAACATCTCGCCTGCCACCTAAATTTCATAAAGCTATAGCTCAAAGAAAAAAAGAATTATCCAATTTTGTTCATTCGTTTGGAATTTATGCGCTTACAAACATTTCGGATGTTTATTTTTAATTAAATATTTGGAAGTTTATTAATACAATAAAAAAATTACACTATTTATTATTCAGTCTTTACAATCGTTACGAATTATATTTTTAATGAAGGAACTCTTATCTGACATTTATTCCAAAACGTCGAAGCTTGTCCAAAAAAAACAATACATATTCTAATATTTGAATTTTCTGAAACAGTACCTACCAGCTTCAACATCTTCATATATCAACATCGTTTCCATGGAAACGATTTTTTTCTGACGTTAAAAATAACTCGCTTTTGTTAGCGACGGAAAACGTATAACAAATATATAATATTAATATTTTTAATTTCATAACGCCAGAGCTTGCCATCATATACAGACTATAGTCTTCGCATATAATTTAGCTTTCTATTGGTGAATGAATTTTCAAAGTATTTTTATTGGTTAATGCGTGAAAGCGTCATAAACGAACTCTAGCAGTTTCGCATTTGTAATATTATAAGTAAAAGAAATAAGTAATATAAGTACAGTATAAGTATAAGTATAAGTATAAGTATAAGTATAAGTATAAGTATAAGTATAAGTATAAGTATAAGTATAAGTATAAGTATAAGTATAAGTATAAGTATAAGTATAAGTATAAGTATAAGTATAAGTATAAGTATAAGTATAAGTATAAGTATACGTATAAGTATAAGTATAAGTACAAGTATAAGTATAGGTATAAGTATAAGTATAAGTATGGATTTGTGTAACAAATTATGTGCGTGTTTTTTATCAGTAATTTTAGTTAGAAAAAAAGTAAAGTGAGCCATTTAAAAAAAAAATATGTTTGCATGCAATATTTTTAAATTTAAAAACTACCTACATGTTTATTTAGAATTATAAATTTTGGAAGCGTATTTTATTACCTTTTCAAAACAGTTTTTAATTTTCGGATACATTCAGAAATATTGCATTTATTTGGATTTTATTGCAAAACGGAAATGTTTGACCCTCTGACAAAATAGAGGTGAAATGACAAATCTGACAAATGAGGGGTTATGTAAACAGATTGGACACAGTTCCGCACAGTACGCGGAAACGCAACCCTTCTGATGCAACCCGGAAATACGCTTCCCGCACGCGTGCGGGATCCATCAGGGATGACCTGAAAGGGTTAACGTGGTGTCCTCTGCGTACAATGGTGTATTTTCTCGAAGCTTAAATTTTCTAATAAAATTACATTGAATGAATTGCCTGCCAACAATTTAAACAAAGCAGATTCACATTTCAAATGAAGGATTATTAATTAAAAAACTTAATTTGGTAGCTACCTTATCGGTTGTCCGGTACCTGCATAATGTTATTCATTACGCAGGAAAACAATTTCAAATCACGTACGCACCCATGCACCGACAACTAAATTAGTATGTTTAATAATATTTGTTATTTTCGGTTATCGGTTTATATTCAAACGAGTCCTATTTAAAACGAGTTTCCTATACATTTGCTTATTGGACATTACTGATTGAACAATAACATTGTTTTCGACAATTCCCCGAGGCGCTAATGTGTATTAATATTTTTTGGATTATTATTTCACTTCCCTTTCAACCAATCAGAGAGAAGTTCACGCATTGTAGGAATTTACCGCAGTGCAGCCGTGAAATTATCAACTACTGTCATATTTGTCAATTCAGACTGGATGATTGCTCTGTGTCCACTTTGCTGGGCTGAGTTCCTGTTAAACTAATTAATTTACTATTGATGTGCACGTTCTGCTTATGAACATTTATGTTCCTGCGAAGAGATTTTTTAGCACCGTTGTGATTTGAAACTCGATGAAACGAAAAATAGCAACATTAAAAAGAGATGAACACTTACATCTATAGGATTTAGCCTGCAAAAGAATGAGAAAAAGAAATCGTCCTCTTTGTGCGGTGCTCCGTAGTCTCTCCACTCTTGTCTACTTTAATTTTCTGAAGGTTTTACGCCTGCCGCGTGTGAATTCCACACTAATTATTTTTAATAATTTCTCTCAGGGCCTATGTCATTTTAAGGGTTGCTGTGTGGGTTTTTTTTAAGGAAACAAAGGAGATGAAGTTCTGGGAAGGAAATGAGTATGAGGGATGGGTAGGAATATGGGGGTCGGTGTGACAGACGTATGAATCCAACTGCGGTGCAAGGCATGGGTCAAGACATTCTGGCTGGAGAGGATAAAAGACCTCTCTAAACCAGTTTCTCTCGATCCTGCCCAGCACGCAGCAGGTGGGCAGACGCATTGGCCGCCAAGTCTTGGACAAACCTCACCCCATGAACCCGGGCACCCCTGTTAAGACACCAAACGTGGCGAACCATTTGGGGCGACCTATGGCAGAGATGTTGGTTATCCAATAAATGGTACCTGGGGTGGCTGTACCCACACCCGTCTCCCAAAGTGTATAAGAATTGCAAGCGCCCTTGAGGTGATTTCTCACAAAAACGTGTGATGTAATGAAGAAATCATCAGTGCTGCGTTGGTCACGTGGGTTCTATGTTTTCTTTTAAGGAGTTAAAGACGTGATTGCGTTATATTTGAATATTCATAGGTGTCGCCCTAACAGACGAAGAGAAAAACTTTGGAACGTTTCGAGTGGGAATCAGTATAATATTGACACCTGTCGTTTAAATTTGAAGCTTGCAATGTAGACTGCTTAAAACAAAAGAAGAGTTATTAGACGATAGAGATAGGGCATAGGGTTACGCCCATCAGGGAGATGGTAACGCCAATGACAGACGCGAGGACCGGAACAAAGGAATTTCGGACTTTGGACTGGGCAATAAAACGTATTATTAATGATCCTGATGTTCTCACGAAGTATGGGGAGCAATGAACTTTAGATAAACAACCGGTACATTGCGGCCATTGACTCGAATTTGGATGTAAACATTCGGTGCATTACGGAGTTGACAACCATAGAAAACGAGTGGAAATGTTAACTTTAAATATGAAAAAATGCAAACTTACGTAAATGAAAGAATTATATAATTAGAAATGAGGGTAGGGAACACAAAAAAAAGTTATGACGGAAGAATTTCACTGAATTAGTGTTTATATAAAATTACAAATGATTTAATTGATAGTCCGGTATTATTTGGATTGATAAGCTTCCGAATTCCACTTCGTAATACTAGAAGTCGGGATTTATATTAGTGCAGGAGTCTTGGGACTAACTACCATATGTATTCCTCATTGCCCAGAATACTAATGGATGGAAACGATTATACCAAGTCGGTGGATATCTTCAATTTATCTTTGAATAAATATAGATTATTTTATTAATGCAGTTCGGTTATGTGCAATAAATACGAAATAATAACCATGCACTATTTGTAAAAGCCCAGGAAGGGGGCGTTTAGTAACAAAATGACTTTATACCGTAGGAACTTCAGACAAAGCATATTGTGCGTGGTGACTAACAGTCGCTGATCTGAAGGAAATGAACAAATTGAACGAGAAGGGGCGTGGGTGCAAGTTGACCATAATTATTAAAGCTGTGAAAACAAGGCTGGTGAAAAGAAGAAAAAGAAAAAGGGGCGAATTTCAAAATAAAATTCTATTAAAATTAATATATCGTTGCTCGGAGAGGAGGGTCTAGGATCTAGCATCTCGGAAACATTTAGAGACAAAAAAAAAGGGGATTAACAGCCACGTCTGGGGCCAAGGGATCATATGTCATGTAGCAACTTATTAGCGAGAGAAAAAAAAGGGTATTTTGCGCAACATTAGACTAGGAAAATACAGTGGGACAGAGGAACGATCACGTTGAAATGAGCTTAGATAAATGGTTGTCGAGCTCTTGCACTCTATTGTGTTATAATAACAATTTTTCTGACATGGTTTTTAGGTAATTAAGAGATTTTACTGCTTTAAAGGGTGATCAAGAAATACATGTGGCTTATGGATTATTTACTTTAAGAAAAAAACAATTAAAACTAACGACCGAGATATAAAACATGATTAATTGCTTGGACTTATTTAATTTTCGAAATGTAAATAACGATTAGACGAAATTGATGGCTTTTCCTGCAAGAATGAGATGCATTTTAGGCAGGGCCCCAAAAATGCAATAAAATTGACGGATATTCAAGGGTCGGACTTTGGTAGTGAGCAAAAGAAAAACGGAGATTATATATAAAATTCGAGTAGCTGGTAAGATAGATTTTATGTTGAAAGGCTTGGTGGGAAAACATGTGTAGAGAAAACAAAATTGCGAGTGTTAAAAGCAAAATTGCGCAATCAGGGGTGTTATCAGAGCGTTGCGAGGAAGATACCATCTCGGATCAGGCTTTGACTAATCATAAAGTTATAAAGGAAAGAGGAATACTCTGGGAAGGAGAGAGCAGACAAAGATAGTAATAAGGAAACTTTGGGGAACAGAAAATTGTGAAGATTGGGTGGAAAAGTAAAAGAAGTGGGTGTAAATGACAAAAGAAAAGCGTAAATACGGTCTAAAAATGTAATGGATATACATTCAAGGAGAACGTAGGTGCCCAGAGAAAGAGATAATTATAGAAATCCCATAATCAAGTCGGAAAAGTAGCGGTATCTGCGTTTTGCAAACGCCTGTTCAAATTCGAGATCTAGATTCAGTACGTCACGGACGGACACTTTTCAAATTGAAGGAAAACGGAAAAAAAAACTGTCTCATATGAATAATAATTTTGTATTCTGAAACAAAGGGAAGAAGTGGGCGAACTATAGTACAATCTCTAAGTTCGAATCTGGTAACTATCTTAGGAAGAGTGCGTCCGATGGGTTGTGGCTAATTATTGATTTAGCATTGTAGTGAATTGAATGTTCCGATTCTCGAGTTGATATAGCTTATTATCTCAGATCATTGAAATTACGATTAAGCTCTTTTGGAGCTGAGGGACCAATTTAAAGCCTTGCAGGAGCTGTTTAGTCGGTCGGTTTTCGGGTACGGGAAGGATTCTGAAGTGTGCGAGTGTGTCGCGAGAATTGTCTTTGTTAGTAATTTTTGAGTTTATCAGTTAATTTTCCAGGACTTTCCAGGAAAATATCTGAAAAGATACTTACTATTAACTTCAGTGTCTTCAGGACTTAGAAAATTTCTGAAAAGATAATAATAAATTCAGTGTCTTCAGGACTTAGAAAATTTTCAAAGAAGTGCTTCATTTACTTTGAAATATCTCTATCTTAAAGCAGTGAAATTCTATAAAAATTTTAATTTAAATTCAGTGAATAAATAAGTTTAGATCTAAAACTTAGCGTAAAAATTTAAAATAAAAATTTACTTTCTTTATCAATCCGGTTTAAACAATGGTGGTTTATTGTAGTAACTTATCCGTGTTAAATCCAGTGCTAAATAACAACATCGTTAAATTCAATTTATCAAGTTAACCGTTATTGGAATAATTTATATATTACTAAATTAATATACGGCACCTTAGATAACGTAAACAACTATACTTTTATCGGGTTATAAATATTATACATCAGAGGTGTTTATAAAAGTTATTAAAAATTTTGAAATGTTTTAAGTAATAATAAAAAAATAAAAATCGAATGATCAAGTTAATCACGTTTGATATAGTTTTAAAAAATAATAACGTCGTCAGAAATAATATCATAAAATAAATTGTGGCGTGAAGTGTTTATATAAGTTATTAAAAATTTTGAAATGTTTAAAGTAATAATAAATAATAAAAATTGGACGATCAAATTAATCGCGTTTAATATAGCTTAAAATAATAACTTCGTCGGATATAATAAATTCAGTTAAATAATTTAATAATTATAAATAAATGTAAAGATTGAATGACCAAATTAATCACGTTTTGAGATAGGTAAAACCTTGTATCGTCCGAAGTAATGAGAAATTGTTGTTTTAGTAATGAAGATTTCAGGTTAGATTCCGATTTTTTAAAGAGCAGAGTATACCCTGTGTGGAGCTTTGAATAACAAGTCGGAAAAACGTAAGTCAGTTTTCCTTTAAAATTTTCCAGGAGCATGATCAGCGAGAGACGGAGAGCAGGGTGGTGCCAACTCGATTTTCAGAGCTCGTCTCTGGATAAAACAGACTACTTGTTTGTGTGTATATGTGACCGTATTTATGAACTAATATCTATGTATATCTAATATTATTACACTTAATTTTACAGGAGGAAATGGGATAATCAAGATGTAGTTTACTATCAACTTAGGTGGCGTATAGAAAGCCGTGCTCGTGTATATTTTAGCGTGTTTGGGGGAATAAATAAATGAAATCAGGTCGCTCGGGAACCACCGAACAGATAATTAAACCACTTTTCTATAATGTTCGTAAGTTGAACCAAAATCAAGTAACTTAGGTATTTTTAGAAGGTATATAAAATACCTAACTATAGCAATCATATGTTGAATGGGGATAAAAACAAACGATTAACTATGTCACTGGGTTAACTCTAATTACAGGGTCGTGTTTACATAACTGGGAGTATGTACTTGTTGAAATAAAAGTGCATACCGATGCTCATTCACCAGGTTAGTAGGTCGAAGTGTTATATAAACAAACAATTAACTATGTCACTGGGTCAGCTATAAATACAAGGTCGTGTTTACATAGCTGAGAGTACAAACTTGTTGAAATAAAAGTGCATACCGATGCTCATTCACCAGGTTAGTAGGTCGAAGTGTTATATAAACAAACAATTAACTATGTCACTGGGTCAACTATAAATACAAGGTCGTGTTACATAACTGGGAAGTACCCGTTGCTTAGTGGGTTAGTGGTGTCATAGGTGGTGACATTTTACCAATGATATTTTAACATTGTATATGTTTTGGATTATTTAAAGAAGGGCGGTTATTCATTATATTAGACAATGGATGTGACAAGTGTCAGGGACGACCAAATGTAGGGTCGGTCGGTTAATGAAGTCAATCAATTGAATGATTGATTAATTCTTTTGTGTACCCAATTAAATTACATTCAAAACCTTATATGAAAAAAAAAAACAATCAAGTTGTTAGTTTTCAAGCATATTCTATACCTAACTATTAGACGGTTGGAAAATCACGGAAAAGCAACTTTGTCGAAGAAAATTTTAAATCTTTGGGGTAATTGCAAGTCGAGTCAAACATGGGAGCTGACCTTTCATGATAAGGGTCTCAAAAGAAAAATGAAACAGAGTTAATGAACTCTAAAATAAAATCATTACAACAAAACAAATCAATCCTGGAGTTCGGTAGCTCTCCAAAATCAAACTACCAGTATAAGATCTTAATTTATTGGTTATTTATTGTTATACTCCAATATTATTAAGTATATATCTGATCATTGGCTGGAAACTCGCCACTTCCTTCACGAAATTCAGGTCCCCAATGCGGTGTACATAATGTCGCATTGTGGATTATAAACCTCACCCAAAGTATGTTTACATATATATCTTTCTATGTACTGTCCATTGAATAGTGCAAATTCGTTTTAAAGCTAAACGCCTAAGGCCTGGGAGGTCGTGTTGCACCTTTTTCTGGACGTGATAAAAGGCCTAGGAAACCTCGTTATCACAAAAAGACCGTGAGTATATGATTGTACCGAGGACGAAACCGGTTCGCCTTCAGTAAAAATTAAATCCAAGGAGGAGTCGGAATTTGGGGGTCATCGGGCTCTTGGTGAGACTTGAAAGTACCGCACGAGGGTGAGGAACCACTGAAACGCGATAACTTAGGTATCAGTCAGTGATAGCATCTGTGACATGTGGGATATTCTTGTTGAACTGGGATCACCTGGTGTACTTGTTGGAGGATACGGAGCCAGATTATGCCAGAAAAGGGTTTGTTCCTGATTCGTCCACTGAACAATAACTAGGGTACTAACCAACTAAATCATGATTGTATTTTATAACCTTACAGCTTATAAACTTGGAGCCGAAGGATGTGGACTAAATGATCGGAGTAAACATTGTACTAACCATCACTAACTGATTCATTGTCTTGTATAAGTGTTTGAAATTGTTTGTAATTTGGGGTACTGGCAGGTAATATGTAGGCCATACAAAATGGGTAGGGACTCCATATTGGGGTTTAGGTCATTCAATCGCGTTTGGAAAAGGAAAATAAAAATAAATTAGTTTCGTAAGTAAATAATCAATTCAGTCTCTCTCGATTCAACGCTTCACTAGAACCAGGGTTACCACAAACAATAAAATAATTAGATTTCTATATCATGAAACAAAAATCAATCACAACGTATGATGAAGTCTACTTATAAAAATTTATACGTGTAATTTTATGTTCATGTCATAAAAGACGTATACAAAGTCAAGTACACATTTTATTCAAATGTAAAGTACTGGGGGATTAAAAAGGTGCATCCTATAGTTATAGGAGGGGTCAGGAGAAAATTTCATGAAGGCTTATGTGGATTAGGGGGGGAATTTTCCATCCTCATACTTCGCATATAGAAAGCCTTAAAAGAGTAAATTATTTGATCACAGTCAGAAGAAGGGTTTAGGAAAGCTCCAACTCTTTAGCTATCAAGCATGAAAGAGGGGAAAAGCGAGAAATATTACAAACGGCGCTCTACAAATTGTCCAATTATTATTATTATTATTATTAAATGTGTTTTATTTTGGTAAACTGGTTTCTCGGATTATGCATTAGAAGTCGGATATATATATAACCGATATATATAACTACTAGCAGTTTTTACTAGGAGGGCTGCGCTTCCGGGTGTCACCGATATTGTTTACTAATTAACGAATAAACAAAATGAATGAATAAACCAAACGAACGTTATACATGAACGAATTCTTTCCGTATTCAAATTACATTGTAAACCAATACTAATGTACACCTTCAAAAATCAACGACATGAGCAAATTCTTTTCGTAAGCAAACTATTCCGATTGTGTAGTGGTCCGCCGACAGTCGCGCGGACATCACAGCATCTCTTTTGTATTTTAATATTTTGTATTTGAATATCTTTGATAAGAAGGTAAGTAAGCGATCCATTTTGTATTTTGGTTAGTTAGCTAGTGTGTATGTACTCACTCGAATATTCTGAGTAAAAAACATTATGTCTGAAGTTTATCGCGATCATAATGATTTCAGCAATTTAATGTTTTCTCAAGTCATATGTGGTATCGTTTAGAAACGGTTGAGGCAGTCCATCACTGCAAGACTGCAATTGCTCCAACACGAGAGAGAACGAAAAACATAGATTAATGACATAGAAAACACCCAGTAAATTTAAACGGGCACGAGTGTACATTGTTCCTTTGTTCTCAGTGGAGACATGTTGCAGAACAAAACCATGAAAAAGCAAGATCACTCGTTCAAGGAACAAAACTCTTAAACTTGTTTTTTTAAGCTCTTAAGAGTGTGAACAGAGACAATGTTGATTGAGATCTAAATTATGCATTCGCTAAGTCGGGATAGAACAGTGTTTATGCTTGCTTTCTACCTTGAAAGAATGAAAATTCTGATGAAAATCTACAGAACTTGTTGCAAAAGTTTGACTTTACGACTAAACGTATCGGCTGCTTGTTGTAAAAAAGGCTTTCTGGAATCCTTTTGTTGCTTAATATTGTAGCTTCATTTTTAAAGCGGGTTTAATATATTAGTCAAGGATATATGTTTTATGAGAAGTAAACCAAGATGTCGTAACACCACGTTGAAGTAGATATTTGTATTTTTTTTTTTTATATTTAAGATTTTTTATTTATATGTGTGTACCAAAGTACAATATCCAAGCTGTTCCGAGTTAGTGGCAGGCAGCCTTGGTTTTTTATGTGAATACCGCGCAAGAGTTCCAACTGCTCCCGTCTGAAACCAGTGAGACTATGGCGTCCCCAATTAAGGTTTTTTTTCACATAAATTCCGCACAAGAGTTCCAACTGCTCCCGTCTGGAGCCAGTGAGACCATGGCATCTCCAATTGGGGTATGTTGTGAGACTGAAGGTAGTGGGAGAGGAAGATGGGGAAGAGGAAGGTGAGAAGTACCTGGCTATTCAGATCTGGTCACCATATACGGCTAAAGCCATTTCAAGCAACGTTTCAATTCTGAATGGTGGTCTCACACCAGGGCGATACTGAGAGTATATTCCACTCTGGAACTTGCCACAAATAAAACATTTTGTGAGACTAAAGTTAATGGGGAGGGGAAGGAAATGGGAAGTGAAAGGTACGGAGCTAGCTATTCAGATCTGTCACAAAAGACGGTTAAAGCCATTTCAAGCATCGTTTCAATACTGAAATTGGTTTTACATCGGGACGATACTAGGAGTATCTTCCACTCTGGAACGTGCGCGATTATGCTATGTGCGTATTAATTTTACTTAATTAATTATCAACAAATCAATCATATATAATTTATTTGGCCACTTCGGGATTTAAACCCGCGACCTTCAAATTGTAAGTTGAGAGTCTTGTAACAAAAGCATAAAACATTTTTTTCATTAAAATACTTCAAGGATAAAACTACTGTATTATATTGTACACACCAGCGTATAAGTACAATAATTCGACACTATAAATAACATATTGATATCCATACCAAGTTGATTTAAAATGTATTTCTGTAGTCGATTTTAGGCGTTAAATTGGTTTATGATGCACAAAACGTTATTATTTCATAACAATTATAATTTATATTATAGGGACCAATTGTTAAGGGATCAACTATCAGAGGATCAACTGTCGGGTCACCGATGTCAAACAGTTTAAGAGTGACAGAGTACGCAATGTTGATTGGCTGTCTCTTTATCTAATAATCGAAAGATACAGTCAGCGGTGACATTGGTTTCCATTCAAATAAAAGGCATTTATTTTTTAAAGGGTGTGTTTACTTCTATTCTTTTTTTTATATGAATACCGCACAAGAGTCACCAACTGCTCCCGTCTGAAGCCAGTGAGACTATGGCATCCCCAATTGGGGTATGTTATGAGGCTGAAGGTAGTGGGGAATTGAAGGAGATGGGGAAGAGGAAGGTGGGGAAGTACTTGGCTATTCAGATCTGGTCACCAAAGACGGCTAAAGCCATTTCAAGCAACGTTTCAATTCTGAATAGTGGTCTCACACCAGGGCGGTACTGAGAGTATCTTCCTCTCTAGAACGTGCCGTAAATATACTATTTATTATTTTAAATTAATCAATTGTGAAATACCACGAATTAATCAAATAAATTTTACTTGCGCACGCCGGGTTCGAACCCGCGACCTTCAGATTGTGAGTCGAGAGTCTTACCTCAGTACAGTGCGTGGTGTGCTTGATTCACCCCAAAAATAACACGAAAAGCACGATTTAAAAAAAAAAGTTCGTCTGTTAAAATCCAAATATATGTTTTTCTGGAAAAACTCCAAAAATAGAAGAAATTTAGGAACGCCCTGATTAAAATGGTGCCATTTTTCAGCTTTATTATGATAATCGTTAAGTGGTTGTGCCAAAACATTTTGCGCTTTCTCGCTGGTCGTTAGGTTACCGTTTGGGGGAAATTACAGAATAATTCATGCCCGTTTGGATGTCACGAAAGGGATGTTAAATATAAAATTCTGTTCGGCTGACCGTCAATCCCACAGGACTGTTCAGTGTTCAATTGGAAGAGAGAAATACATCATTTAACTACTTTTGGGCTTGATCAAAACTATACTTTACGTCACACATAATGTATGATTTACATTAAGAGCTTTTTTGTGCTAGACTTCTAGAATGTGAAGTTGCGAACGAGGCTCCTTTATATTAGAGCTTTATTGTGTGATAGTTTTGGAATTAGAAACAATTCAGCAGTTTTCATTTTACAATAAGATACAATAAACTTCAGTTAACATTGACCTTGAAAATTCAGACAGAAAAGGTTATGCAATTCCATGATACTAGAGTTTGCCGAACGCAATCTCTGGCTTTTTTAGCTTCCTTAAAACTTGATTCCTCCCTTTTTCCTTACCTTGATAAACAAGTTTTATATTTTATTCGACTTTCCTCACCTTGATAAACAATTTTTCATACCTTGGTAAACAATTTGTATATTTTATTCGAGTCGAAAAATTTGGAATATTTTTATTCCTTTGTATTCCCAGTGTATCTGCTTTACAGTTATGAATAAATTTGTCTAACCAATTAATTGTCTAAGGTGCGCATCTATCGTAATGCTATCTGTATCACCAAATAACGAATCTTCGTAAAACTTGTTCTATCTTCTTATCTATTGTGGTCAGACACAGAATACAAACAGATTTATTTGGAAAGAGAGAACACGTAACTCATTTTTGGCTTTAAAATTTTATCGTGGACGCTTCCGTTTAATTTTTAAAACCATAAAATCACAGATTTTGAATGACATATGTATGTATAAAAAAACGGACAACAGTTCACCAAGTCGAGGATTGCCAATTTCTTTTGATTATTATTATAATACAAAACTAAGTGAAATAACCTTTATAAAACAAACAAAACAAAACAACAAATTGTGTTTTTCAGTTAACAAAGTGGTAAAAAAGGTTTATCAGAAAAAACCATCGGTCAGCGATTTTGAAAACTTTAGCAAAATATGTTTTTTAATTGCGTACGAGTCCATCCGTTCGTAATATTAAAACTTTAAGCCCTTTACCTGCTTACAAACGCAGTATTTTATATCATTGAAGAAGAAGATAACACTTATAATCTAAATGAAAATATGAAAGAGAACAAGACACAGAAAAATAGAAAAAGACAATGGTCGCAACTGGGACACGAACCCAGACCTCTCGTCTAACCGGGGCGTGCGCGTTAACCTATTTCGCTATTGCCACCTTCTGTCAAACCGTCATATTTGTCAATCTCATATTTCAAATATTTTAGAATCAACAATATTATTTTCAACTAGTTCTTTTTTTCCATATTATGGGCAACTACTCTTTTTATTGGAACAATCCTTCTAAGAATTGGTTTGTAACCTGAATAGCGTCTCGGATAACAGTATTTTATTTCGAGATACCTTCAAAAATAGCAAATCTGTTTGAAATTGAATGTCAATCGGGAATAATTTGAATGAGTTTGGTGACATTTGGTGATGTGTTAATCTCGAAGAGGTTTTAACAGAATAAATTTCAGTGCATTTTAAGGACAAATGGTATATTTTGTATGATAAGAAACAGAATTACAAAACATTTCATTACATATTATTTATACTATTTAATTGTGGCTAATATGGCGTCAATTATCATGTTTGAAAATATCAAAAACAAAATACCAATTTTTCAAATTGTTACGCTCCCTACAGGCAAAAGTCAGTGGATCTCAATTGGGTCCTCTCCGACCCGCTGTATGTAAAAGTGTTTACGTTGTAAAATAGCACTTACACCGAGGGTATGTGTCCTCCGATCCGACAATATGAAACAAGCGGTTATTGCATGCAGTTTGCAGTGCACATGAGTCATGTAGCACACTGGACTCTGTTTGCGTTGTTTTCAAATATGAAACGTTTTATTGTTTGTTTTCAAGCGTCATTAGTCAGTGCGGAAAATGCAACTTCGTTCATTTTGTCTGATTCTTATTGTTACTAATGACAACTGTGAGCGCCATTAGTGTTTTCTGAGAAAAACTGCTGAATGGAGAAATTTATTGTTTTGCAAATTTTAGATTTTACAATCTTTACCGATTACATTATTTAGCGAATAAATCCGGAGTAACGTGGAAAAATTCAAAGTGCTTACTTTTTTGTTAATTCGCCTGCGTAAATATTCATTGATTTTAATTGTTTTCGGTGTTCACCTAACTTCCGGTGTTTCACAGTCACAACTCCGGTGTTCACCTAAATAGGTCACTAAAAGTGAACATAAATATTTTCTTTATGATGTATTGGTAATTCAACGGTGAAAGCATGGGTTGTTTTAGTGGTTTAGGGCAATTATTCAATTTGCGGAAGTTCCCGCTGCACAGTGAAGGGTATCAATAGCTCAGTGGTTAAAGTGTTGTCCCGGGAAGACAAAATTCCTGGGTTGGGTCCTCGATACCTTTTTAAAAACATCGTTTCAATTTCACTTTCGTTTGTTTGGAAAGAGCGGAATCTTGAAAGTAGAAATTAACCCACTTTCCGATATTCGATCTAGCCAAAACTTGGCAGATAAACTTGTTGTCGATGACAATGCTTTCATTCAACTTTTAGTGGCAATCATGCACACCACACACGTGGACGTATCCGTATTTTTCTGAAATCCGAATAAATTAAGGCTCTTAATGTATGAGATGAGTGTCAGTTTTGCAAACTTGGGATTTAGCCCGGTTGGTAGCGCGGTTGATTCTGATCACAGAGGAGGAAGATTCAACCCTCAGTCAAACCAAAAAAAAAGGTTAAAAAGATATTTGAAAAAAGAGATGGTATCGCGGTTGGTTCAAACCAAAAATATTAAAATATAAGGAGATATACTATGATGTCCGCCCGACTGTCGCCGGAACTACTACTAATGGTAATGGGAACAGGTTGAATACGGAATTTAGTTGGTTTTTCAAATGTGTGCAGTAGTATTGGTTAACAATATAGTTTGAATACAAAAAGAATTCGTTCATTTAGTTGATTGTTTTAAAGGTGTGCACTAGTATTGGTAAAAAATACCGGTGACACCAGAAGGCATAGGTTCACCCAGGAAGAACTGCCGATAGCCCATCTCCTAATATTTCAATATCTTTGGTTTAAACCTTAGTGAAACCAAAAAAAAATATGTGTTTAAATAAGTTTGAAAATAAATTTATTATTAAAAAAAAACTTTTTTACCTGTTGATGTTTTTTTTCTTTGTCTTTTTCTGTTTCGTGTTTCGTTAAGATTTAGAAATATTATCCTTTCAATTATAATTGATGTATAACCTTCAAAAGTTACTCAAATTAGTTAAAAAATGATTATCTTCGTGAGAAGATATAATTCACTCCACTTTCCCCTTTTTATCAACAAATTAAATGTAAATTTCAGGGTTATTTTATGTAACTAATCTTATGTAACTAAACTTTTATTACTAACTTAATCTTGCAACCAAAAAAATCTGCTACCTGATACTGTCAGAGGGTTTTCCTACCGCAATGCTTAATTAAGTGACATGAATTGTGTAGTGTCGTGATCAATGAAGAACAATTAATATTGGAGGATAATTTGATTTGATGTTTATCAATTAATTACTGAATTGTTAATATTGTTACCTGCAATGTAACGTAATGGCCATTAAACCCTTTGTTTTAGATAATCTACATACGTTTGCATAACAATCAATCAAATTATTACCAATTGTACATACGTTACACGTGATAATGGGCGAAATCTATGAATAATTAATCGACAAATTCTTCGAATATTCATAACTAATCTGTTTAATAGCCTGCCTATGCTGTGCAATATGTGTAATGATTGACTTGCGACCCGGGATCTGTAGAATGAATATAAGGATGAATGAAAAGGATTAAGAGCTTAAATAACATAATATATTGCTTCCGTGACGCGTAATGGTATTTGCATTTTAACTGGAGCCGGAAGGTTGAGGGCTTGATTTTCAAAACCGCAAAATGAAACTAAACCATTTTCATGCTTATAAATAAAAAATAGTGTGCATTTTTGAAGTGAAACTTCTATAGCCTAAAATTTATTATTGATGGGCTTTCGGTTCTAATATAATGCTCTAAATTCGCGCCTCGACTCGAACCTCCCAGCGCAGCGCAGCGGCTAGGGCCTCTGATAAATCCAACACGAGGCAGAAGTCCAGCGAACGAAGTTCGAATCCTACGAAATCCAAAAAAAAATGAACATTTCTATTTTTCTGAAATTAATATTCAATCTTCAAACCACTTTAAAAACAGGCAGAAAAGAAAGCGACTGTCTTTTTTTTCACTTCTGCCGCGTGAGAATTGCACACTCTGATTTTTTTATAAGCTAACCAACAGAATACTTCACATTAGAATTATTACATTAATTTAGATTTTCAATATGGTTGTAGCGATGTTTCCATTTACACTACTCATCTAAACATTCTTAGAGTGACTATAAGTTATAATACGTAATAATTAATTAAATTACAGTAGGTAGTCTACATACACATATATATGCATACATGTACGTGCGCACACGCACACATATATTTATTTGTACACATGAATAGAGCTAATGCAAAAGTAAGTAAAAGATTCAATAATTACAAAGTGGCTCTATGTGAAGTGAGTCATTCTTGATGTTGGTTTGAATTGCATTATTAGGTATGGAGTGAAATTTTTTCCGTGGTTGAGGAGTAAGGCTCTCGATTAACAATCCGATGGTTGCGGGTTCAAATCTTGGCGTGCGTAAATAAATTTTATTTGATAAATTATGTTATTTCACAATTCATTAATTAAATTAATATATAGTGTATTTGAGACACGTTCCAGAGTGAAATAAAATCTCAGTATTACTCTTGTGTTAACCATCATTTGGAATCGAAACGTTGATTAATGAATTGAAATAGCTTTAGCCGTATATATATATATAGATCTGAATAGTCAGGTATTACCCCGCCTCCCTCTTCCTGTCTCCTTTCCCTCACAACATACCCCATATGGGGCGACCATAGTCTCACTGGCTCAAAAGAGGAGTGGTTGGGACTCTTGCGTGGTATTCACACAAAAAATAATAAAACGCTTTGTTCGAGATACCCCAGAAAAAATAATTAATGTATCCGGAGAAAACCAAAGGAATGCACAAACCGTGATAAATGAATAATTACGCTATTTTGCAGATGATAAAGTACGTTCCATGACTTTAATTAATGTATTTCGGCATCAATTTAAGAAAACTTCAAATATTTCATGCCAACATTTATTGAAAAAAGTGCCAAAAATGACATTAAAATTATTTTCTAAATTATAAATAACAATGTGGCTCTTGGCTCCAATCAAAATCAATATCAATCACTGTCCAGTGTATTCCTTTCCAAAGAGTAAACTTTACCTCTTTTGCAAATGCGTCAACTATATATTATGGTGGTGGATCCACTACAGGGACAAGATTCCGGATATATTTAAAGATATCCTCCCAGAAGTTTACTTAAAATATTTCATTCTTGAATCTATTATCTATTGAATAACTTTTTTTTTCAAACTCATTGTTTTATATTTAAATTTTGTTGTAGTCCGTTATTGGAGGATTGGCAATCATTCTTTGATATTTTTTTGTATTTTTTTTAAATATCAACCTTCTGTCTGTTGTGTATTTTAATAAATTAAAATAAAACATTCTGACAGAAATCTCTGTCATTATGCTGCTTGAAAGGGGAAAAGAAAAGCCTTTATGAAACACGTGTTTTTACATATTATATTGCAAGCAATTGGATATAGGCACTTTACACCTTTTAAAACAACATAAATTATTTTTCAAATTTCACTCAAGACCGTATTCAGTAATAAGTGCTGACATCAAGTTAGTACCATATGAACAGTACTTTAGTCCCAGTTGTAGGGAACCTTTACGCGTCCTATTCCGCAGAGTTAAGTAGAGCGTCGTTAATAATTCCCAGTAACATTTGTTCGTGAAGCCCTTACAGCAGGGAGAAGGACTTTACTGCCTGTTTATGCTTATCATTACTAATGCAATGTGAGATTTTTCCCGGCGGGTACTCCCCGTGAAAGGGTGTTAACCTCCGGGAGCGTGTGGACTGGCGCATGGCGTGTCGTGAGAGCTTCCCTTTACTCGGCGTCGCGGCGCGGACGCCGGGCGCTGAGAAAAGTACCGTTTCTCATAACGAATATTACGACGCTCACCTGTGGCCTGTTTTTATTTATTTTTATTACAGTTGCTTTTATTTGAAGAAACTGCTTGAATGTACGTGAAATAGCGATCAAGGTTTAAAATAAACGGTAGATACAGCATTTAGTATGTAGATTATTTTACTGTTTTTATGTTTTAAAAACAAGTGAAGTGGCACATAAGGAATAATTTTAAAGTCTAACCTAGCCTAATATTTTTTTTTTCTGCATGTTTTTGAAGTGAAACTTCTATAGCCTCTTTGTGATTTGGAATTTGGATGAAACGGAAATGACGCACACAGCACCTGCGAAGCATCAAACTCCTATCAAGGCTGAAATTGGTTGAGATACAACACGGAAATGACACTAAGTCTGCGCTCATTGGCCACTTTGATTATGACTTCTCAAGGCTCCTTAGTTCTTCATTGGTTGAGATTGTTTTGGTAAGTCGCGCTTCTACCGAGTGTTAACTGCACTCGAATTTTTTTTCTTCGTTTATAATTAATTATCTTTACTTAAGTTATGCATTCATAAAAATTTAATATATAGATATTTCCCCACCTTCCTCTTCTTTTTCTCCTTCCCCTCCCTACTACCTTCGGTCTCATAATATACTTTAATTGGGGATGCCATAGTCTCACTGGCTCTAGGCGGTCGGATTCGGTCGGTCACGTTGTTCCCTATTGACAAAAAACATTACCTGTCCTTTCCCAATTCTCCATCTACACTTACCCCTACTTCCTCCTTCACTTGAGTAGCCCAGCCCATTTTGTTTTAAACCATATATATATTATCTAAAACACATGTAACTTAATTATGGTAAAGTATTGTACTGCCCTGAAGAAGCTACGATTGTAGCGAAACCCGGTCGGCATTAAGTACATAAATAATAAAAGTGGTGTTTACAAAGTTATTGTTTTATTTTAAATTATAATGTCACATCACAAAGTATCTGCTTCATATGAACAAACATATTTTCATTTTTATATACATTAAAAAAAATTAATTCGTTTTCATTTATAAAAATCACCTACCCACATTTAGGTAGCTGTCGCTCGAGTCGTTAAGGGTCTTTTTACAACGAAGTATTTTTCAGTGCCCTGAAATAATATTTCTTATTATGTGTGTACGAATGCACCAGATGGAAAGATTTTTTTGGATCACAAAAATGGTGCATTATTAACTCTCGTGTTTTTATTACTTTCTATTAAAATAGCAATAAATCGTCCAACTTTTCATGCAGCACATCTAAGATAAATCCATGTAACCACTATGGAGAAGTATCATGGGAGGTAAGCCTACCAACTTTTACCCTTCGCAGCCCACTTTATAGGAATATATAATCCACCCAAATAAGTACCGGAGACCACATGCTCGTCTAAATTTAGAAACACTCGTAACACCCAGAGATAATAATACTGAGCTCAATGTGAAATCTGATTAGGCAACCTGGATCAAAACTACTCGTGTCATTCAACCGTCTAAACCAGAGTTTCCCAAATTTTTTTTTCTCGTAGACCACTTTCAAATTTTTACTGGTTTCGGTGGACCCCCTGCTGCAACATTTCTACAATATTCCCAAAAACTCGACAATATTCAATATAACGCTGGAGCTGTGGGCTGTCACTATGTGGGGAGGGGGTTATGTGATACGAGACTGGGGGCGGGATGGGATATGGGCACGGAATGGGTCTAAATATGACCATTTTTTTACCGAAATACTACATTGACAGGTAAAGCCAAGCCAACATTTTTCTTCTTTACTATTGAAACCAGCAGGTTTATTCTCTATCTTTTGTGGGATGGTTATCGAGATAACGGACGTGATCTCCTAACAGATTTTTGTGATTTATTTTCTTTTTCTATGTACAACGCACATTCAATGAATAAATAATCATGCATTCTTGCAGGAATTCATGTTTAAAACGATTTAAACTAAAATATGTTACAGTAAAAATCACACAAATCTCACAGGAGATCACGTCCGTTATCTCGATAATGATCCCACAAAAGATAGAGAATAAGCCTGCAGATAAATTTTCGTACCCCCAGTTACAACTTGTGGACCCCTATTTTTTTATCGTACCTACGTTGACCTCCGTCGAGTCTTGCGTGGACCCCTGGGGGTCCACTTTGGGAATCACTGGTCTAAACCGTTTGTTAGAATATCAAAAAATACGACAATAAATGTTTATATGACAACTAGTGGTTAATAAGTTATCCGGCATCGCACGAGTTTCGTATTTTCACTACTTTTATTTATTTATTGAACACTAGCTGAAGTCCACGGCGTCGCCTAGGCTTTACACTGATCTACACTGTAGTTTTCTTCTTTTGGAAGTGCGCAAAATATCATCAAAATAAAATTTTGGGAAAAGGAAGTTGGGTGGTATTTTGTAAATCCTAACCTCAACGTTACGTAATCGTAACCTTTTTCCTATTTTGAAAGCCAAGCGTGCAAAATTTCATCAATCTCGAAATGAAACTGTAGATTAAGAACAAGCCCCTACCGAGACACTTCGCACATATGTGCAGATATAATTATTTCTTTTCATTAACTCTAAACAGGAGGCTCCGAGGAAAATGATTTCCCTCAAGGCTCATTTCATCTTCGGGGATGCTGTGTGGAAAGTCTTTTTGATAAGAGGAAGGAGTGAACATGGGTCTTGAAGAGACCCACATTGTAGGAGGGAAGATAAACAGAGGTCGGCAAATCGTTCCGCAGCCAAGTCGCTTGAACTAGTTCAAGCGACCTGTCTTCTTGTAACAAATGTCCATCGTGTACATATGTTGAGCGCGCGTTTCGCGTGTTTCCCGACGATGCACCGGTGTCGAAGGGATCAATGACGCTAGATCCTTGGAGCGTGTTCCGTTGTTAAACTGATAGAACAAGGACAGCACACCTACCTGATGTCTGTACTCTATAGATCGCAATGCGTTTGTTTAGATTTGGGAATCTATCAATCGGAGTTAAGAGTTTTCTCGCATATTTTGGGGCTCCAGACCAGGGGTGGCTCCCAAATTCAAAAGTGGGGCGTACTTGCAATTTGTACAGGGTAAGCAGTTATCTGAGCCGAGCCCTGAACAGTCTGCCCAGCTTCTAAAATGCTAACTTGACACTGGCTTCGAAGAAGCCTGTAGTTTGGAGCTTATAGACTGGAGAATAAAGATTAACAAAAAAAATTAAACCTACTAAATGGCTTAATATCTCAATTTTAAATATTTAAAAGTTATTTTTAATCCTGAATACTCGAGAACACAGAAGTTGAAAGCCAAATTGTTAAGTTGACCACGAAATTTCAGACTAAAAAGCTGTATTTCATGAGTCCAGTGCTCTTCGTTCGAGATTTTTTGAGATTTTCACTCATAACAGTTGATATTATTTCGATAATATGCATCCAGATGAAAAAATTATCTTATAATTCGGATACTTGGATCAATGCTGTCCGTAATACAGAAACAAATTTATGAATTACAAATACGTATTAAGAAGCACCTTGTTTAAAATGCTTCGCTAACTTGCAATAATTCATACTTTCTTACTAAAGGGTCCGCCAAATAACTTTTTTTTTTTGAAAATGCTATAAAAAAAAAACTACTGAATATTTTCTCAAATTTCTTTTTTTATTTATAAGTACAATCCTTCCGGTTAATCCGGCTTCAACTCCTGAACCAATTGGACTTTGTATGGCGTCATACCAAGGTCTTTATGCAAAATTCGTCTCAATGATGTCTCCGAAATGTTCAATTGTTGAGAACGACGGTGAATTGATGTTGATGGCGCTTCACGCACACTTTCTGCCACAGCATCGATATTCTCGGGTGTACGCACTGTTTTTGGCTTTTCACGCTTTGGTTTATCGATGAAGATGCCAGTTTCTTTCACTTTTTTCACAAGATAACGAACATACGGAGCTGACGGTGCTTCTCTTCTTCCAAAAACCGTACGCAATTTTCGCACACATTCTGCAACATTACCATGATTTTCAAAGTAATGTCGCAATATTATCGCTCAGCGGAAGGATAAAACTAATTATCTGTCAAATCAGACATGAGCTAAGTGTTACCATTCACGAAATAAGCACTAGTTGAAAAAAAAAACTTTAGATGGCGGACCCTTTATATTCTCCAAGAGCATGTTCGATGCTACCTTATTTTTGAAATTAAATTGAAGACCCCTAGCATGGGCGAAGGAAATTGAGAACTTGGGGTCTCTTGAAATTGAGTTCAATTGAAAGTCCGGAGAGTACAAACAACGTTTCCCAGCCCTCTCGTCTCAATTTCTTCGTGTCCAAGGCAAAAATAACAGTTTTCTTCAAAACTAGAACACGATACTGTATTTGTGGTATATAGAACAGCTCGTCTTGTATTACCTGATGCGTTAAAATAATACGATCTGTTGGTCAGTAATCAACGAACAAGAAATTACGTACACAATTTGACCTTTAAATGGCAAGTTTAATTTTGTTGAACGTAACGTAACTAACAAACAAATTACATCTTCTTGGAATACATCAAATAATATCCATTTAATTCGCACGAAATCGCTGCTGGATGGTGTCAGGGAAATTACTTCCCACTTTGACGCGGTGTATCCTTCGGGGAAAACTTTAAGCAGTATTGCTCGTTAAATATTCAATGTACGTATTGATTAAACACGGTGGTAACATGGGGGTCCTGCAGCCGTGGTTTAGATCCACCGCTCGTCTGATAGGTGGAAGGTTCCGGAGTTCTAACTCGGATCGCGGTAATAACCTCTTTGGGAACATACAAACAATATGTGAGTTTTCAATATATGAGATATTCTTTTCCTTGTTTCACATAATATATTTTAGAGGTTACGCCACATGTCATACGTGCACTGTCTTTATTGTGTACCATTGTATTTTTTAAATACGATACCCATGTCATTTTTAGGAGTTTTTTAAGAAGGTTCTTTCCAAAAAGGTGAAGAAGAAGCCTTCAAGAAGCCTAATTATACCAGATCAGAGATTAAATAACAAAAGCACAAAGTGGTTCTGTAAATTTACATTTTGTTTCAGATGAATTTTATTTTTCAACGTTCATTAGTTACATTATTTAATATTTCCGCTTCGAAACACGCGTATCATAAAAAGCGTTCTTAAAACTAACTTTAAATTAGTTTCCTTATTTGACTTCTCCCACTCCCCCCCCCCCCCCTCTAGCTCTCAAAAACTCCCACCTAGCAATATTTTATCATTTTTTTTAAATTATTTCTAAGAACGCTTATTAATGAAACCCGTGTATAGAAACCGGTATCGAAATACTTAGGAAAAAATGTAAAAAAAAACTCTTAAAACAAAATGTCTAGAAGTTGTTACTAAGAGTGCCGAAGAAATAAAAAATTATTTCTTTTCTTTTGAGAAGATTACAGTCAGTCTATGAGGGTATCTAGCATTAGATTTTCATGTTTGCTATTTGCATTCTAATTTCATTTTTTTTTACATATGAATACCGCACAAGAGTCCCCAACTGCTCGCGTCTGGAGCCATTGAGATTAAGGCATCCCCAATTGGGAGGCTGAAGGTAGTGGTGAACGGAAGGAGATGGGGAGAGGAAGGTGGGGATCGATCTGGTCACCAAACACGGCTAAAGCCATTTCAAGCAACATTTCAGTTCTGAATGGTGGTCTTGCACCAGGACGAAACTGAGAGTATCTCCCACTCTGGAACACGCCGCAAATTTACTATATACTTGTTTTAATTAATTAATTGTGAAGTACCACAAATTCATAAAATAAAATTTATTTGCGCACGCCGGGTTCGAACCCGCGACCTTCGGATTATGAGTCGAGAGTCTTACCTCGGAACCACGGATGCTGTCCATATACCTATATATGTATATTTTAAATCATTTTCAAGGTTTGCCGCTGAAAGCATTTTCATTTTCAAAATATATTTGAATCCGTTTCAAAAATATAAGGGTATAATAGATAATAATTGCCCGCTTTAGAAAATTTTGGCTTTGAATCTGTACAGGCGTGGTCCTACCCATCATATTACAAATTAATAAATAGTTGCATAATATTTAATCAATTACCTATCAAATTCCTACATTGAATATTGTTCACCTTGTCTAAATGGCAATTTTTTAATTTAAAAAATATATAGATAAATGTACAATGATTGCCCACTTGTTCAAAGTGATTCCCACGGTAATGACAGTGATTGGCCACTTTAGTGATTTGATTAAGATCGTTAAGAGGGAATAACCAAACAAAACTGGAAAAGTGTCATTTTTAAATCAACTTTCAGACGTATTGACTCTTTTCCACAAAAAAATTATAAATTGATTTCGAAAGACCTATTTCTAGACCTATTCTTTTATCTAGTGAAACTATTTTTAAAATTTTGAGAAAATATTTTAGTATAATAAGGTTTTACCGTAGGTCATTGGCAGATGTTTTAAATTTGCAAACAAAATTTTGTATTATATAACATGCATTTCAAATCATATTATCATGCAGTAAAATAAATCAATAAATTATTTGGGGAACCTATTTTTCAAAATTTTAATTTTAGTTTAAATAAAATCATTAAAAAAAGATCCACGCCCTTGTTTTATAAAATACTTCAACACGGCATAACACTCCAAAAACAAATAACGAAAATACTTTTGGCCGTGAAAATCTAAAAACGTACCTCCCGAAAATACTTCATTTTGTCTATTTATTTTTGGTTTTACAAACTAATATATATTTTTTTTAAATACTTTCTTATTTTGCTTAGACATTATTGAAAAATTGCAAATACTTATGATCAAACAATAATTACATAAAGTACTTATAATTTTAATTGTTTTATCATCACTATTTTGAGCATTTTTGAATATGGGTATTTATCAAAGCAAATTTGGAATGAAATAAAATCGATTTTGAGTCATTATGTTAAAATGCTGGTATGGAGAATAATTAATCTTTCTCATCTCGGAACCGCCCTGTGCCATTGCAAGGGTACAATCGCAAGATCATCGTTCGACGAAATTTAAATTCTCGGCCGCTGGTTAATGGTTCTTAATAAAACAATCTTGAAGATGGTACACACTTATTTTTGTTGTTTTATTGTCAACTAGCTTTTCCCCGCGGCTTCGCTCGCATGGTATTACGGGAAATTACTGTAGCGGTTGAACTTATCAATTATCCCCCTTCCTCCCCACCCCATCCCCTCCATTCCATACATTCATTCCCTTACATTCAGTTTTCAAACATCTAGCCTGCCACCTAAATTTCAAAAAGAAAAAAAGAATTATCCAATTTTGTTCATTCGTTCGGAATTTATGCGCTTATAAACATTTCGGATGTTTATTTTTAATTAAATATTTGGAAGTTTGTTAATATAATACAAAATTACACTATTTATTATTCAGTCTTTATAATCATTGCGAATTATATTTTTAATGTAGGAACTCTTATCTGACATTTATTCCAGCTTGTCCAAAAAAAAACAAAACATATTCTAATATTTGAATTTTCTGGGGCAGTAGCTGACCAGGGGGCTGAGTACCTACCAGCTTAGAGCCCACAAATATATCAACATCGTTTCCATGGGAATGATTTTTTTCTGACATTTGCAATTAACTCGCTTTTGTTAGCGACAGAAAACGTATAACAAATATAATATATTAATATTTATAATTTCATAACGCCAGAGCTTACCATCATATACAAAATATAGTCTGCGCATATAATTTAGCTTTCTATTGGTGAATGAATTTTTAAAGTCTTTTTATTGGTTAAATGCCTGAAAAGGTCGTAAACAAACTCGAGCAGTTTCGCATTTATAATATTAGTATGGATAATCACGGGTAAAATATTAAATTAATTTTAGAATACCAGCAAAATTGAGAAAAACTTCGACGCGCTGAATCTGATTTCACTTTTCACTATTCTACCGATATTGCATTTTGTTGATTCACTTTGAACTAACAGAGACATCTGTTAAGATTTCCATGAAATATTTACATGCATTAGTGAAAAAGGAACAATAAAAGTGAGTCAGCAATCAATCACTAACTAGTGATTGATTGCTGACTGTAAACTAGACTGTAAACTAGACTGCGATTGCCCACAACTGAGGGCAATCGCAGTCTAGTTTACCCTAGCAAGCAAAAGTAGAAATAACTATTCATTTGTTATGATATTTAGGCATGACAGAATGCGCAAGCAAATTAATTATACCACTCTATCCGATCAAAAGGGCGTAGGTGAATAATTGGTGCTGTTTATGGGAGCAGAAAACGCACGAAGCTACACAGGAGATTCACAGCCCCATGAGAAATTGTGAATAAGTCGTGAAATGAAAACAATCTTTACAATGCTTGTTATTTTAATGATTTTAAAATTAAGTATAACTTCCTGACGATTATATTAAATTGTTTTTCGCTTTATCGGCTCATGATGTCGTTTATTTTATTACAAGCATTGTAAACTATTGTAATCTGGTTTTCAAAAAGTGCTTTTCTGTAAGTTTTTTTCAACGGCCGGTTGATAAATGGCCCATACATTATGTAGCGTAAGCGCTTTGTTTATCTGATGGGCGAAATACTTGTTTTTAAAACATTCTCTGTTGATTTTCAAATGAATTACGTAAAATGAAGCTTTCGGCTTTTTTATTTGTGTATGTTGGTCCAGCAAAAAAGCATGTGTTTTAAAGAAATAGATATTTTTTTCATGTTAAAAACTAACTTTAGCGATAGCTTTTGCTCAACTGGGAAAGTAGTGTATTTTAAATTTTAATATCGTATGTTAAAAATACCCCCCCCCCTAAATTCAGTTTTTAAACAGCTAGCGTACCACCTAAATTTCATAATGCCAGAGCTCACCAGCAGTAAAAAAAAAGAATTATCCAATTTGGCGCAGTCGTTCGTCGCGCGATATTAACTACGATTTCCCGCAAATATATCAACATCGTTTCCACGGCAACGATTTGTTTTCTGACGTTAGCAATAACTCGTTTCTGTTTGCCGCAGAAAACGTATAATAAATATAATATATTAATATTTATAATTTCATAACGCCAGAACTTACCATTATATGCAGTCTACAGTCCTCGCATATAATGTAGCTTTCTATTGGTGAAAGGATTTTCAAATTCTTTTTATTGGTTAATGCGTGAAAGCGTAACAAACAAACTCGAGCAGTTTCGCATTTATAATAGTATAGATATTGAAGTGGCCTGGGTGTATGTATACTCGTACATGCAATTTCCCTTTCGGAATCTCGCATTTATGCATCACATGCATTCACTTGTTAATGTGAATTTATCGGAATTAATATTTCAACGTAAAAAAATGTGTTGACGTGTTTTAAATATCTAGTTAGGTACGTAAAAAATGTCGATATCATTTGTATAATAATCTATGTAGGCGATGAATTGGCGAGTTTTATCATAGTTTGTTTGTGAACGGTGACACTGAAAAAGGTTCTAATGTCTAGTTTGTCGAGTTGATACTCTTATGTTAACTATTCCTAAAAGTTTGCAATAGCCAAGTTCTAAATTTACGATTTTAAATTTTTTATATTTTGTGTGTCATTTTTTACATTTTGTTTTGGGTGTCATTCAGTAGCGTAAGGTTCTATGAAATGAAATGGAATTTCTATGAAATGGCACAAATTTTAGACGGAAGTCACAATTTACGTCAAATTTGCTTTATCTCTTTCACAACGAGATCAATACATCATTGACTACAACTCATGATTAACAAAATATAAGCGCGTGTATAACCGAAACAATAATTTCCCAAACAGCTCAGAAGTTTTCTAAGAAAATCGAAATCAATGAGAGGGAGGACACCAACTTCAAAACAATCGAAAACAAATCTTTTGAAACAGTTTGACTTATTCATTCGAATAAATGTTCAACACTTTGATTACTAATGTAGTCATTTCCGGAATAACGTCGTTTCCAACGAGGGATTTGTTGGGAAAATACAGATTGATATTCCAAAAAACGTTTAAACCATTATCATTTTATATGTCTTTATGCCCGTTAGTATTTTTTTTATGACCAGAAACAACTTAAAAGGTGCGTAAAATCTCTGTCGGAACGAAAATACTATTTTTTGTGGATAATTTCTAAATTTCATTTATTTCGTATTTTTATATGTATACCGCACAAGAGTCCCAACGGCTCCCGTGGAGACAGTGAAACTATGGCATCCCCAAGTGGGGTATGTTGTGAGGCTGAAGGTAGTGGGGAGGGGAAGGATTTGGGGAAGAGGAAGGTGTGAATGTACCTGACTATTCAGATCTGATCACCAAACATGGCGCCATTTCGAGCAACGTTTCAATTCTGAATGGTGGTCTTAGATCAGGGCGATACTGAGAGTATCTTCCACTCATTCTTATGTTTTTTCCTCGAGTAATTTAATCCATTTTTCATGAAACCATTGAATGCATGTATGTATTGATGATAATTAATTGTTAGTGATGATTCCAGGCAATATTCATGTAAATAATCGGCCTGTAAGTATAATTTTGATCTCCGGTGACATTTTTGAGGTTTTTTTCAAACAAACAACAACAAAAATATTTTCATGTGTCGTCGCTGGTCACTCAGCCGAGCAACAGCCCAACCCCTTACCCTGATCTTAACAGTCCAACAACTACAATTTTTTATGTTTTTATTTTTTTTTTCAAATTTAAATCACAAAATTGTATCAAATTACATTTTCGACTCCAAATTATTGTTAGAAATCACTTTTTTATAATTTTTCATTTAAGTTTATTTATGAAATGTACAATTAAACACAACAAAATTATTTTACAGTTTGTGGTGAATTATAATATAAACCAGTCAACGCATAGTTACCTCAGTTGGAGAAGGTTCCAACCGACATTTTTTTGCAAAAACATCATTTTTTGCAAAACCATTTCTTTTGACCATTTCTATAACAAAAATATTATTCAGAGCCATCTTTGTTGTATTTCCGTAGAAACTTGTACGACAAAGTTCTTAAAATAAAATTTTAAACCTTTTTATTATTTTACAAGATTCTAACAACACTTTATACCATTTGCAATTACTATTTCATTTGTATCCGACAGTAAATAGTTTTTACGAGGTGCAATCATTTTAGTTGGATAGGGTTCTAAGTTTTCTCTACTATTTTCTGAGGTGTCAAAGTTTTAAAAGATTAATTTTCACATTTCTGATCTTGGGTAAAGTATTTTAGTTTAACATATTTTAAATGAAAATATTTAATAAGAACGTAGCTCTATCTTAGAATTACATTGTAAAAATGTATTAAGAACCTTATGCAATAAATTATTATGCTCTTGCTGGTTGCACATGGTTCCATATGCACGTTTAGGTTCTAAAATGAATGTGGAACGTTCTAAAATGATTCATATTTAAATATTTTCCTTTAAAATATGTTAAGCCAAAACACTTTAGACAATAATGAACCTCAAAATCAGATATCGGTAAATAGATAGTTACAAATCGGCTTTGCTAACTTTGATATCTGATATCTCATATCAGGGTAAAGTGAAGATAGAACCCTGTCCAACTAAAGTGGCGGTATGTCAGATATGTCCCTCAATAAACAATAAAGTTACTTAAAAAATAATTGCTAAGCGTACTGCATAAACATTTTTAATGATTGTCGAAATTTTCATTTAATAATTCTGATCGATAATTTTATCTTGATTATGCATTCGCTCGCTTTGACTAGCTTTTATTTCAATTTTAATAAAGCAAAATCGTATCGCATTAGCAACTACATTAGCCTGCTTAAAAATGTGTTCGTTAAAGCGATACATCGTCAACTCTGTTTTTCAGTCCGGACTGAATTCGGAGCCTTAATAATAATTCCATATAAATCCGTTGGATTATCCGCGGAAGGCGTGATAATAATCGAGTATCGCGCATCGGGCGTATATTTCACGTGGCTTAACAAGAGGATTATACTAGGCTAGACGTATTAACAATGCGAGCGGAGTACTGTGGAGATTGTACTAATATCTCGCACAGGGTATTGTATATACTGTACTCTCATCTCCACAGTTTCCCGCGAGACTGTAGGTATCCAAATATCCTCGTAGCAGCGTGCTCCATGCTCCACAAGTCGCAGAACCTCATTAATTGAAAGCACAACAAGGTTGCGTTACTTCGTTTAACGAAATTTAAGGATATTCTGGTTGGCTTGGGAATTCGAACGGGTGCTAGAAAACCATTTATTTATTTAATCTTCTTACATACTTGATAAAATGTAATTTCGTGCATATAATAGGCTATATTCTCAAAGCTTTGTATAGTGAAAAGTTCACGTTCGATTATCATATTTGACTCTTTGTTCTGCACGACCCGACTTCAAGTTCAAAAGTATATTATGATACATGTTATGAAGTGTCGCCCCTTTCGTTGTTTTTAACAATTTCATTTTTCGATTTGGGAGGCGCATATGGGTACCACTGTCCCGGGTACCATTTATACACCCCTTTATACACATTCATATTCCCTTTCCATAAGTCACGCAAGTGGTTTGCTACGTTTGGTGGTTTAGCAGGGGTGCCTGGGTTCATGGGATGAGGTTTGTCGGCGAAGATCGGGAGGGACTGGCGCCGACTTACACCGCAATGGGAGGGGTGGAATCATACGTCCGTCACTCCTGGACACATTGATCCCCAAATCTCACCCCAAGATCCCCAGATCGAAGGATCCTGATCCTACCCACCCTTCTTTCTTCCCAGAACTTCCTCTCCCTCCTTTCCCTAAAAAATACCCTCAACACAGCATCCCCAAAGATGACATAGGCCCTGAGGGAAATTGTTTTCTTCAGGGCCTCCTGTGTGGAGCTTAAATTAATAAAAAAAATTTGGTTGTCTATAAAATCGGTTTATGGACGATAATTTTACGTGATAACGTCATAAGAAAACTTTTAAATAGAATTTTACAGTCACAAGCCAAACGCTTAGGCCGATCGTGCCTTTCTATCGCTTGTTCCGTGCTCTCGCTTTCTCGCTCGGCTCAGGCGGAACGTGACAATGAGTCATGCTTTTTCGTGAGTGCAGTCGGCGTTCATCGATTTATAAGACGTTATCACGTCAAAAATTTCACTACCAATGTATTGAAAATATAACATTTACAATGTGAAAGTTTTCGATACACATTGAACGGTTTATTAATATTAATATTAATACTACGTAAACACAACCGTTGAAGCAAGTTAATGTAAGAATAGCACAGTTTATATAATATACTATCTACACAGAAAATTATTAGAATTTGTTGGTTCAGATTAAGGCGTAATAGGTTTGAAATAGCTCACGTTACGTTTTATAAATGTAATCACTAATTATTAAAATATTATTTAACATAAAATAGGTACAAATTCGAGGCCCTGAATAAAATCATTTTGCCATAAAGATGATCAACTTTTCAAGATGTTGCGTGGAGGGTCTTTTTAAGGAACGGAATGAGAAGAAGTTTTCTTCCAAGAAGAAGTTCTTGAATGCAAAAAGGGATGAGTGGTGGGTAAGAAATTGGAGGTCAGTGTGTCCAGTAGTAACAGATGTAAGATTCATCCCTTCCAATGTGGTATAAGACGATGGGCCTCCACAAACTCGTCTCGGCCCGCCATGCAGTAAATTGGCAAACGCATACGCCGCCAAGAACTAACTAAACCTCACCCCATGAACCAGAGCACTCCTTCTAAGTCACATAGTTTTCTATTAATTTTATTATTTATAGAATATTATATTATTAATTAAACCAAATCATTCAATATTAATTTTATTTTTTATAGAATATTATTTTATTATTTAAATCAAATCTCTAATTACTTTTTATGTAATTTTATTTTAATTCAATTATTTTTTTTTGTCTATTATATTCGAGGCACTATTGAAAACCAGCTATATTCCAGGGTATGGCTGATCTTTTTTTTAATAGAACCAATGATAAAGAAACAAAATTTATAAAATTGTAATAATCTAATGATGAATAAATGTTTTTATTATTATTATTAAATCGCCATTTTAGATTAATCTTAACTACGGTTTGGTTATCGTTATAAATACAAAAAAGTATGCTTTGGATAAATTAAAACTTTTCGTACCGTTTCCATTGAGTAGAGTTAAAATAAAATAGTTAATTACTTTATAAAAAATATTGGAATGTTTGGGAGGCAGGCCGCCCCGGGAACCATTTATTGGATAACCAATACCTCTGCCATAGGCCATCCCAAGTGGTTCGCCACATTTGATAATTTAGCAGGAGTGCCCGGGTTCGTGGGTAAGGTTTGTCCAGGTCTTGGCGACCGATGCGTCTGTGTGGCGGCCGGATCGAGGGAGGCTGCTTGAGGGGGGTTTTTTGACCTCTCCAGCCAGAATCCATCGATCCTTGCACCGCAGTTGGAGGGATGGATTCGTACGTTCGTCACTCCTGAACACCCTGATTCCTACCCTACCCCAGATTTCTACCCATCCTTCATAACTATTTCATTCCCAGAACTTTCTCTTCTTCCCTTCCTTAAAAAAAACCTCCACAAAGCATCGGAAAAAAAAGATCGGTTTTTCTCCTGAAAATATAAATTTCCCTGTGATCGTTTTCAGTATTTTGTACAAAAGTATAATAGTGTTATGTCATTGGAAGCAGTTTGTTTTGCAATTTAAAAAAGAACCTTTTCTGAAAAGCGTGTGTTTGACATTGAATGTCAAGTACAAGAGGTTGAGCTTGTGATTGGAAAATTCAATTTTAAGTCCTATATTATAAACTCTTCATTATACCCTTCAGAGACGAGTAGTTATAGACATATATAACGCAAACCACAACGTGATTGCTTTCTATATTCTGATATTTCAAAAAGGCTTTTAGAATCCTAGAAGTCTATGAACACACTATCCGAACGGCAATTGTTTACTTTGTGTAATCAGCGCAGGATTTTAATGGGGCGAATGTGGGTACCTCCGCTGCGTGGTTCACTCCCTTTGGTGACTTATCAGGGGTGATGGGGTTCACGGAATAAGATTTGTCCGGGTCTTATCGGTGGAAGCATCTGCCCATCAACTACGTGGTAAGCCTGATCGGGAGGGGAGCAGATATGTTTTTGTTCGAATTTCAGTTTTTCGACAGACTAATTTTTTGAACAGCAATTGGCTGAAAGAAAATCAACTTTTAAAATATATATTTCACTCGTTTATGACTAACGAGATACTGTCAGACGTACCGGTTATAGGTTAGGTTAGGTTAGGTTAGGTTAGGTTAGGTGAGGTTAGGTTGTACGTACTGTATACATACTTACATCAATTCAAAAAAACAGTATTTCGGTCAATTGATGTTCGAAAAATTGATTTCGAAAAATTGCAGTTCGGTCAATTAACCTAGACCCGATAGAAAGAGACTGGTTGAAGGAGACTTTTTGACCTCTCCAGCACTCTTTTGGTATATCGCCTTGCACCATAGTAAGAGGGATTGGTTTATCCGTCGCCTCTGAACACACTAACCACTAGATTCTTACCCACCCCTTATTCCTTTTTTCTTCCCAAAACTTTCTCTCCTTCGTTTCCAAAAAAGACCATCCACACAGCATCCAAAAACGACATAAGCCCTAAGGGAATTATTTTCCTCAAGACCTCTTTTACAGAGCAAATTAAAAATAATAATCTACATCGTATTATTTATAAATATATAATATCGTTTCTGTGTCGCGTTTTTTGAGTTTTACAGCTCGGTTGTGAAACGATTGGCCGACATCTGCATTTCCTCACTCCTACAACATTCAAGATTCTTCAAGATTCAAGACCCATATTCACTCCATCCTCTCCTCCAAAATATCCTTCACACACTATCGTAAGATGACGGGTGCCCTGATGAAAATTACATTTCTCAGAATTACATTTTTGGACTAAGTTAAAAAAATAAAATTTAAATAAAAAATATTGTAACTTTATTGTTTTAAGTTGGTCGCTCCGCTAGAACTGTAAAAAAGCTAAGGCTTACATTGAAAGAGTAGTATCTATCTATTTACTTATCTACATCCATATAAATGAAATACAATGTTTGTGTGTATGTAACACATTTCTAAGTGTATAATTAGTGTCAGGAGTGTTTAGAGAGTGGTTTGAATGGTTGAAGAAGTCGGGAATACCCAAGAATGACTCAAAACTTTACTCTAAACCATTCATTTATTCCAAACAATTTTGGGAGGTGGGTATGGGTACCGCCACTCTTGGAACCATTTATTGGATAACCAACACCTCTGTCATAGTGGTTTGCTACGTTTGGTGACTTAGCAGGGATGCCCGGGTTCATGGGGTGAGGTTTGTCCATGTCTTGGAGGCGGATGCATTTGCCCACAAGAGAGACTGGTTGAGAGAGGACTTTTGACCTCCCCAGCTGGATCTCTCGACCCATCGCCTTGCACCGTAGTGAAGGGGGATGGATTCATACGTCCGTTACGCCCAGACATTTCTACCCACCCCTCATATCTTTTTTCTTCCCAGAAATTCAAGTCCTTCCCTTCCTTAAAAAAAAACCTCCACACAGCATCCCCTAAGATGACTTAGGCCCTGAGAGAAATTATTTTCCTCATGGCCTCCTGTGTCAAACAAAGAAGATTGTCCCAGAATAGGTTTGTTTTTTAAACAAATCTTCAGTTTTATTCCGTGATTGATTAAATTAAACGAAAAAGAAATTGAATGAAATCAAAACGGGAAAAACATAAAATATTTCTAAAAGTCCACCCACTTTTTCTACCCCTCAAACAGAGTTTTGATTCTTCTTGATGAAACTTTGTACACTTTAAAAAAATTGGTTGTCTGTAAAGTCGGTTTACGGAGGATAATTTTACGTGATAACGTCATATAATAACGATGGAGTGGAAGAGAGATAGATGGGTCACAAGCCGAACGCTTAGGCCAAATGCTTGTTCCGCGCTCTCGCTTGCACGCTCGGCTCAGGCGAAACGTAACAACGTGACAATGAGTCATGCTTTTTCGTGAGTGCAGCCGGAGTTCATCGATTTATAAGACGTTATCACGTCAAAAAATGAAAATATATTTTTTTTAATTATGTGTGAAGTCATGGAAACGCCGAGGACTTATATCAGTAAAACATAAAATTAATTATTTTTAAAAACAAACCACTGGAAATTGTATAAAGTTAAAATTTGTTATGAAATTAATATTCTTAGTAATTTCTCTCAAACTTCCTCGAGCAACAACGATGCATCCATTTGTCGCGAGGAAAAAACAGATCCAGTGTGCAAGAATACGCCACGTGACATTTGTCTAGGCTCTAAAGCGTTTACGGATGGTAGCGGTATTTATACGGTTGTTTCACTCTCTGGGGTAGTGTGTTAACCGAGCGCTGGGCCCGCGGGGCGCGGGGGGAGGGGCAGTATTGATCGGCGGGTAGGACCTCCCTCACGAGCGGCTAGGGGCGCAGGGGGACTTGGGGGTACTATTATTTTATTTGTCGGTGACTAGAGAACGCTGCATGATTTTGCTTTATCAGTGTTAATTGGTTATTGTGATTATCTCACACCACGTAATGAGTCTATGCATTTCACGTTGAATATGAAGGCAAACATTATTTTTTTTATTTATCTTAAGTTAGCTCACATCGTCGTGTGATCTAAAAATTTTAGATTAAAAAAAATATTATTTATTTGATACAAAAATATATTAATAGTATAAGGAAGCTTTGACTGTCCAACTAGGAAGATTTCCCGTTTTAGGATAGTCAAATTGACGGGTTTATTTAATTTTAGGTTGGTACGTCGATCGAGTTCATTAGTCAGATATCTCCGAAAAAAAAATTTTTTTTCCAACATGGCCCTGAGGAAAATAATTTCCCTCAGGGCCTATGTCATCTTTGGGGATGCTGTGTGGGGGTTTTTTTTAAGGAAAGGAAGGAGAAGAGTGTTCTGGTAAGGAAAGGGGTTTAAGGGGTGGGTAGGAATCTGGGGTTCAATGTGTCCTGGTCATCCGCCTCCAAGACCTAACAAACCTCACCCCATGAACCCGAGCACCCCTGCTAAATTACCAAACGTAACGAACCACTTAGGGTGACCTATGGCAGAGGTGTTGGTTATCCAATAAAGGTTCCCGGGGCGGCGCGGTCCCCATTCCCGCCTCCCAAATTTGAATTGAGTATGTAATTATATGAAAAAGTGTATCCTCTAATTTGTGCAATACTCAGATTACTCATAAACACAACCAAATCAATTACAATGCTGAAAAACTTGTAGAATTAAATGAAATGTTGATGTTTTCTGGATCACTAGTAAGATATTTCAAAATGTCATCCTACCTTTACGCCCGACCTTTATGCCTAACGTTAATATGTAAAACACAGGAATGTTTAAATAATAATTGATTTTTAGTGAAAATCCTAATATTGCTTTCCTCCTTATTGCAAAACTTAGTATTTAGAGATGTCTGATTAATCAACTCAGATCGAACTGTCAAGTGCTAGGTTCTTTAAGTAAAAAGCAACTAAATAGTGTATTATTACTAACAAAGCTATGGAGAATGCCAAGTAAAAAATGATAATACTTTAAAGCCACAAAGAAAAAATAAACTCATTGTTTCATGAAACAAAAAGATTAAAAAAAAAAATCTTTGATATATTTCTCAACTCGAATGTTCATCATATTTTCAATCTGAATAATTTCTTAAATCATTTCTTAGATCAGGTATTTTTTTAATGAAGATGGACGGCCTTGTTCATAAAAAAATTCTGGGTGTTTGATTTCTTAATTGTTTGCAATCTAATTTGCTTTGCATTCGCTCTTCGTGCCCAAACCATCTACGCTACAAAAAAACAAAACAAAAATTGCCGTTTACGTCAATTCTCACGTGTCTCAAATCCTGTTCAAATATTAAAGACGAAATTTTTGGTATTATCAAGTATTTTTTTAATTGTATCTGGCTGTTTGTTCCCCCTGCTCTCCGTAGCCACCTGCAAAATAGACGCCGTGATGGTTTTGGCACGCCGTTTAGCGCCCGCCCCACTGCGTAGCTCTGCGCTTCTGTTACATTGCTCAGGGAGGTCCTCCCACCACCTGAATTTTTCATTAAGAAATTACTAAATCACGCTAATGCACGGAAAAATAAAACATCATCAAACTGGGATTTTCTTTCCTGTGTCCCTGGGAGGAAATATATATTTTTTTTAACATAAATTATGTATAAACCGCCAAAATTCGTTGGGTCGTGTGCCGTGAATTATGTTTACGCGTAATGGGCCTGAAAATAAAAATATGAACAGGTTTTTGCTATAATTATAATGTATTACAACAAATATTAATGATTTGATTTATTTTTAAATGATTAGCTGCACTTCGGCACCGATTTATGGCATTTTTCTTCCCTTTACACAGAAAATTGAAAATACTAGCATATTATGCTTTTCCACCGTGCTATTAATACACTTACTTCGTAAAACAATACTCCGATTTAAATGAATTACTGTAAGAAAAATATATTTTAAATACCTGAGTTGGAAAATAATGCATTAAAATAGCCATTTCATCCAATTTTATACCGTACATCTTGTAACTTACTGAAACGAAGACCTGTTTGTGGTTAGAATAAGAAAACTTATCTTTGTTTTCTATAACATACGAAACATTTTAAACAAGAAAACTAACAAAATTGTCTTTAATGCATTAATTCAGTCCTTATTACAGTACGGAATTATTTTTTGGGGAGGGGCCTTTAAGATTTCCTTACAGCCTATAATTACAATTCAAAGAATAATTATAAAAATCATCCTTAGGAAACCATACGATTTCCCTACTTTAGAGATATTTCGGGAATTTAATGTACCATCTATCACAGAATTGTATAAGAGAAACGCATTATATCAAATCTATAAAGAATATTTTATCAAAAAAATTCACCCCTCTTTTTTTTTTTTTATATGAAATACCGCACAAGAGTCCCAACTGCTCCCGTCTGGAGCCAGTGAGACTATGGCATCCCCAATTGGGGTATGTTGTGAGGCTGAAGGTAGTGGGGAGGGGAAGGAGATAGGGAAGAGGAAGGTGGGGAAGTACCTGGCTATTCAGATCTGGTCACTAAACACGGCTAAACCCCTCAGATAGCATAAGCAATAGATATAAAACTAAAGGCTTAATAGCCATTCCTATGCTTAGAACGACCACGGCTCAAAACCACTATTTATATTTAGGTGTGAGATGGTACAATATATTATTATCTAAAAACAAAATTAGTGTAACAGAAACATTGAAATATGAACAATTTTAAAAGCAAATTAAGTCCTTGAAATTGGATAATGATATTACCCTTATTAACCCCTACAATCTGTAATATCTCATAAAAAAATGTATTATTGTTATTGTTTTTCGATAACTATTTTTTTTTTCTAAATTGTATTCCTTTGTCAAAAAATGTGTGTTTATTTATTTCTATAAGTCTTTGATCATTGTATACATACTTATTAGAACATTATTTTTTTTTGCGTGTAAATAAATACTCCTCCCATAAACACGAGCTCCTAGAGCTCAACTTATGGAGTAGTAGAATCGTAAAATGAATTATTATGTAAACCAAAGTAATAATTTGTAAAGTGTATGTTCAAGAGTTGAAATTAAAAAAAAATTAAAATAAAATATGCGAAGGTATTAAGGCGCCGCTTCCCCGCTAAAAAAGAAGATAGAGAGATATGTTATAAAGAATTTTGGAAAGAGCGCGCTAATATTTTTTAATGATAAAATTGAAGCGAAAACTGTTAAAATGTTTAATAAAACACAACTCGTTTAAAAGAAAGCAAAAATCTCGTGGAAAGCGTCTTAAGCATCATTTAGAGAAACAGTGTGAATTTTTTCACAACTATAACTTGTAAAATAATAGAAACAGACGTTTTTAATAATTTTCGGAGCGTACTTTGCGATTTTTTTCTTTCAAGGGAATTTCATATAATTTGCGTTTCGGCGTGGAACGCGTCTAGGTATTATCTTAAAAAATAACATATAATTTTTTAAGAACTTAAAAACTTCAAATGTTTAAGTGAGATATGTAAGAAATCAGTAGAAATTCGGGTAGCGGCGGCTTAAGAGTGTGGAAGAATAGTGAATATTTATCAAGTGATTTTTTTTCTATGTAGTTTTTCAAATCAATCATAAATGTTTTTGTTTGTCATTGTTATGTAAATTATTCAAAACCTTTTTCAGTAAGCTTGTCAGGAATATAAATAGAACCGATTCAATTTCATAAAAATAGCAATTGTTTTTAAAATAACCTAAATAAATTCTCGAATGTTGGCAACCGAAATAGAAATTCCTCAGAGACCTGCAAAATTCGGTTCACATTCACAATTTCCTTGGAAAGAAAATACTGTAATAATTAGTATCAATTTTGAATTTGATTGTTCTGAATTACTGCAACTCGTAAAGTTTCACATTCCTTCACGCCAAGCTCGATAAAACTAGTATTTCACTCCCGACCCAAAGCCAATAAAATAATATTTTGTACTCCACTATCGAGCGAATGCATCGACTAGGGAGCAATTATTTTAGTTCGGGGGAAATACTCAACTCAAGTTTTGCATGATTTAGGAAGTTGTCAGAATATTCTCGCTTTAGCAGCGAGAGTTTTGGATTATTATTTAGGTACAATACATCATACATTCTGTGATGTGTTGTGACAGGGTTTTTTAGGCACCGTTTTCTTTAATATCTTATTAACTTTATAGGCTTTTCATATTTATTGTAAATTTTCTGAAATAATAAACCAGACACAAGAGCCTAAACTTTTTATGGGGAAAAGCTATTTTTATATTCCTTTATAAAAGCGATTGCATGTAGGTATATATACATATAGAAATCAAAATGTGTTTGGGGAGTAGTGTATTGCTATATTAAGCATAGGAAATCTTCGAAACTTTCAAAATATCTTCTTCAAAACCTTGCGAAGGTTTTTGGATTATTTCAACCACATTACAACACATCTGAAAAGTTTTTCAACCATCACTTGAATTCTCGCAATACTGTCAAAAATTTGAGAATGGCATTTTGCAAAACAAAGCCAATTTTCAAAACTGTTTAAATTAATGAACTAATTTTAAGTACTTACCTAATAATTTGAATAGAATCAAGAATTAAAATTAAATAATAATATGAAAATGCTCAACTTGTCAGACAGAAGAATTTTCACTGACTTGGTATTTCTATATAAAATTCTACATGATTTAGTTGATAGTCGGGTATTGCTTGAATTGATAAGCTTCCGGATTCCATAACGTAATACAAGAAGTCAGGATTTATTTCAGTGCAGACATTCTGAGACTAACTACCATATGTATTCCTCTTTACCCAGAATACTAATGGAAGGAAACAATTACACCAAGTCCGTGGACATCTTCAGTTTATCTTTAAACAAATATAAATATTGTTACTGAAGCAGTTCAGTTATTTCTTAAAAAAAAAATATATATTTATTAATAATAAAAAATACATATTAATGGTAATAAATATTGTATTTATTACCATTAATATGTAAAAGCCCTGAAAAAGGGCGTTGATCAATAAATAAATAAATAAATTAAAGATATTTTCTAATGTTAGGTACCAAATTTGATTGATCGTTCTTTTAATATTTGATTGTTCTTATATAATATACAAAATATGTTATATATACGAAATGAAAATTTGAATTAAAAAAATTGTAAAAGGTTACACGCGAGCTGTTTGAAATCTGAATGTACTGGGACTGAATATATGGAACGCAGGAGGGGGGTTGGCGGGACGGGGGAGCGGGAGAGGGGAGAGGATAGGCGGGGAAGGTGGAAGGGGAACGCTGGAGGGGAAGGGGACGTGGAAGGGGAACGGGGACGCACGGGAAAGGACATGCAGGGTGAAAGAATTTATTTCTTTGAATATGGCATTGCAACGCATGCCAGGAACCAGCTTGTCTATAATAAATTTATTGCATTGAAAAATACAATCTTTTTCAAACATAAAATATTGAGACTCCGAATTCAAAACGAAAAATGTACTTTAAACGTTGGAAAAACGTAAAAGATTTCCATTTTTATAAGAGGTGATTTGTCTTCCTTCCTTCCATACTCCATTGATCAACCTTCATAAAATATCCCGAAAAGTCGACTGAAATGAATGATTAGATCTCTCCTGCCTCCACCGCCCGCCCAGCCTCCCCCCGCCCTGCCGCCCTCGGGCCGGGGACAAAAACCTCCCGCCATTGGTAAAAAACATACAGAATTGACTTACGTTTTACCGAAACTGATCTCCCTTTGAAAATGATGTAAATAGATGTCATCAGGGTATAAGGCACCAAGAACCTTTTCAACTAATTCGGTCCCAGAAATATTAGTTTTAAAAGTGGTATTGACTACAATATCCACATCCCAAATGTGTTGATTGATTTTCGAGGTTATAAGCCATGTTGAGCTTTCATTTTCTACTCAAGCCAACATTCCGGAAAGCTTTGCTATGTCAAGTTTACCTGATTTTTGGCTCGAGCAGGAGAAGATAGTGAATTGTTTACCCTTTTTACCCCAAAAGCCAATCAACAAAATCTTACCTTGTCCGTGAGAATTTAAAATCATGTTCAACACTACCGCAAATGCAACGCTTAACCGGGAAAAAATACCGAATATAAAATTTAAGACAAAAATGTAATAATCAACTGTTTAGAAGGCAGCTTTGCTTATCATTACCAGCTCTTTTTTAAATTAGCTCCACACGGGAGGCCCTGAATAAAATAATTTCCCTTAGGGCCTATGTCATCTGAGATGCTCTATGAAAGGTCTTTTTGAGGAGAGGACGGAATGAACACTGATCTTTTTTCGACTTATCGTCTTTATCATTGCATAGAACTCTTCTAAGAGCTGTGAGACTTACCATTATTATGTTATTATTATAATTTTTTTTTGGTTTCTTTTCCTCTTTTTTTTCTTTTCTTTTTTCAGTTCTATAATTTGCAATTGTGCGTCTTATTATGGCTGAACTGAACTGAACTGTAATCGTTCTGTATTGTCTACTTCCCCACTTGGGGGTGAGCTAGACCCCGTCCCTGCATAGTCAGGCGCCGAACATCCCTGGAACGGAGCCCTCTCAGATCATCTGCGCCTCCCCCAGCAACATGTGTGAACATGAGGTTTGGCCGGGCGACCTCGGCAACCTTCCGCCCTGCCTCCGGCAACTCGACGCTTCAGTCCTTAGGGTCTTTGGGCATTTCGCCCCTATTTCCCAGTTACTTTCTTCAAGGCACAACCGAGGAACTGGCTAAGGGACGCGGCAGCCCTGTCTCGTTAAAGTTTGACCAACCACCCCAAAATTTTTCTGGTACTGCCAGACGACAAGAGAGGGAACCCTTGAGGGAAACATTGGAGGTCTAGATTCGTTCAAAACTAAAATTAGCTTCATTCTTTCGAAAAAAATTAGAGTCCTTGCGAGAGCCTTGAAGGAGTAACCATCAGTTACTTATACCAAGGCGGGTAAGTGGTGGATAACCTCCAATGATCTTGAAGAGACCCATGTTGTAGGAAGGAGGAAACACAGAGGCCGGCAAATCGCTCCACAGCCGAGCTGTTGAACTCAAAAACGAGTCGAAGAAGCGAACCGTTTTAGTCTGACAAATGCCAAACGTGTACATACGTTTGTATATTGGGTGACATATGTAAAAAAAGCTTTTGTATAAATAGCGGCATAAATTCATATAATGTGCTAAAATTGATAAGAATTACCTATTTTTTAATTGTATAATGTTTCATGCATCACATCCCATTGTTAACATTTTATTTTATTTTTTTACATGAGTTCCACACAGGAGGCCCTGAAGAAAATAATTTCCCTCAGGGCCTATGTCATATTTGGGGATGCTGTGTGGAGGGTTTTTTTTAAGAAAGGAAGGGAAAGAGAATTCTGCGAAGGAAAATTGTTTAATATTATCTAGCTACATATTTTTTTCGAGAAAGAGCATAATCCATATTGATAATTGAATAAAATTTAAATATTCGTCAACATCCAGAATGATTTGCCGTAAAAACTTGACATTGACGAATCAATTGAATTACATTTCCATTTCAATGGACTAGCTAGAAAATATTTTAGATATGTTATCCACAAAATGTGAGAGAGACAAAGGAGACTCCTCAATATTCTTATTTTCAGCCTTCAGCTTCTGGAATGTAAGATTCTCGGAATGTAGTATGTAGATAGAATACAATCATTCAAATATGACATTGACATATCTGCGAATAAACATAATAGTATTCTTTTTTTCGTTACCTCTACTGGAGATCTTGAAGAAAAAAGTTCCCACAAGACATCTGTCGTCTTTGAAGATGCTGTGTGGAGGGTTTTTTTAGGAAAAGAAGGGGTGAACACGTCTTGAAGAGACCCATTTTTAGAAGGGAGGAATAAGAGGCCGACAAATGGTTCTACGGTTCAATCGTTCGAAGTCAAGAACTAGTCATGGAACGATCCGTTTTCACGTAATAAAATGTCAACCGACAAATATTGGGCGTGCGTTTGCGTGTTTTCCGTCTATGCACCGGTGCTGAAAAGGTCATTGACGCTATTTCCATTGAAATATCGGTAGAACAATGATAGAATTCCCACCTGACGCCTGTGCTCTAGACTGCAATCCATTTGTTAAGAACTCCATCAAACGGACCGTCCGTTTCAGCACAGAGTCAAAGAATGCAATTAATACAAATATGAGAGATAATTATATTAATTTGTGCACATGTATTACGTACGAGTTACTTTTGTATAAGAATGATTTCATTTATAATTACTGGTTAATATACTAAAATTCGCATGAGAAAGAAGATGCGCATCGTTACCGAGGCACAATTTATGGTCAAAAGGGATGAGGGTGAGATATTGTAGAACCTGTGTCTGAGGATAATCTAATCCGTCACATTCAGAGCATTCTCACCAAAACTGTCATCCGTGGTGAAGATCCACATCCTACACAAGTTCTCGTTGCTCTTCCAGAACCGAGCAGGTGTGAGTGTAATGGATGGACGAAACACCTTCCTTTCAAGAAATCCCCGCCATCCCTAGAGGCAAGACAAACTGAAAGGAAAGGCGCCTTGGAGATGTGGTGTTGGCTAAGTATACTCAGAATACCATAGTATCTATCACAATTCGACTGGTTCTGAAAGAGAATACACATTCGAAACTTTCTGTCAATCGATTGCCTGCATTTTACACGGTAGTATAATGAAACTGAATCCATGAGATGTTTAGGGTTTGAGAAGTAGTAAAAGATTGCCGAACTGATCGAGTTTTACAGTCAGGAATTCGCTGTCTACAGCGATTCATTCGGAATGAACCTTTACAGAGGAACGTTTGCAAATGCCTTTTGCATACAAACTTAAATTTTCAATTTCGGATATCCAACCAAACTAAATATTTATTTATTTTTTATTAGAACAACTATCTTTTTATAAATTTTGAAGGTTATTCCCACCAATGTAATATATCATTGAAGGGAAAGATAATACTAATAATCTAAACTAAAATATGAAAGAGAACAAGACACAGAAAAATAAAAAAGATAACAGTTGCAACTGGGACTCGAACTATCTATTTTGTTACAAACCAGTTCTTAGAACGATTGTATCCAATGAAAAAAAGTACTTACCTATAATATGAAAAAAAATAGTCGAAGTTTCTAGAATTTGAAATATGAGATTGACAAATATGACTTGATATGGTTTGATAGAAAGTGGCAATAGCCGAATTAGTAGAGGCGTTCGTCCCGGTAAAACGAGAGGTTCTGGATTCTCAGTTGCGACCGTCATCTTTTTATTTTTATTTTTCTTTGTCTCGTTTTTCTTTTCGTGTTTTCGTTTAGATTATTATCATTGTTATCTTCTTCTCCCATGAAATATTTATATATTCAACATTTGCAATTTTTGGCGTAATTTTAATTGAAAGAAAACAAATCGCTTTATAAACCACCACTAATTTAATCCAAATCATTGACATGTTTCAAAACCAGCTTGTTCTTCAGGATAAAATTAAAATTGAAAATTCAAATTATAATTTTTTTTTGTTTTATCCCGACGAAGCAATCATTGGTTGTGAAACATGTTGATAATTTTGATTAAATAAGTCGTGTTTTTAAGTGATTTGTTTTCATTCGAATACTCATTTTTAATTAAAAGATAGTAAATATCTAGTACGGAACTAAGCAACTTTTTATACATATATTTAAAATTATAAAATATAGGCCGTTATAGAATTCGCATTTTCATGTTTTATTGGCAATTTGCGTTAGCAATTTTTTGGGTGATATTAGCAATTATTAAAACAATTAATTTGCGCAAACATTTTTTTTTTTTTATTGAATTATAAAAGGTACAATATATTAAAATAATACATAATAATCTTAATTAACTAATTTCAATTCCAGGTTAATAGTGAATTTTTATTATTTTTAATGTTCTCATAATAAGCCAATGTTTGTGTGTATGGGAGGAGGTATTATTTATTTAGTTATTTAGATTTTTTTTTTGTTTTTATTGCTGTTTTTATTTTATAGTTTTTTTTTAATTTATTTTACATAAAGAATAAGAGAAAAAAAATGATCTATTGTTTTTTCTCGTTAAGGTTTTCAGTATATTTTTTAAATGGTGTTTTGAATTCTTAGAATCTATCATTAAGGGATCTTATATTTTCTGGTAATTTATTGAAGAAATTTGTTCCTAAGTATTTGTAGTTTTGTTGACCCAAAGTTTTTTTACAAATCGGAATTGGTATCATGTATTTTTGCCTGATTTGCTGTGTTTTTGAAAGTTATGGTTTTGTTTAGGATATCCTCTTTGTAAACTTGTAAGGATATCCTCTTTGTACTCTATAATGTTAATGTATTGAAAAATAATTCAATTTTAAACAAAATAAAAACTGAATTTTATGTTACAGTTACTTTTTTATCACACTGCTTTATTTAAACTTTTAAATTTTTTTTTAAATTTTAAGTTGCATCATGATAGAAAGGGCAACATTTATTTTTTTAAATAATTTGCTTGGGGATCACGAAAAACGATCCTTAACAATGATTAAGAAACAACTTTTATATAGTCACTAAAATAAATAAAAAAATAATAAATTTAGAAAGTGAACGAGACTCAAGTCATTCTTTTTAAGTGCCTAAATGGCTAAAAAAAATGTATTTAAACTTGAAAGACAAAATATTTTTATTTTTTACTTAACTTTATAATTTATAATAACTTTATAATTGTAATATCCGAATAGTCTGGAACAAAAATCAGAAAGGATATGGTCACATCTGTTTATGATTTTTCTGTGTAAGATTTTCGTTCGAGTGTCGCTAATATTGTCTTCATTAAGTGAAGAAAATTGATGTTTTTTTTAAACTTATTTTGATAGTGTTATAATTTGTGTTGGAAATATGTGGGTTTTGCTGTTATTTTTTTTACGGAATAGATCTTCCAAACACACTGGTAACTAAAAACTAATTTCACGTTTCCTTTTTGCTTGCTACAGAAAACATGAACATATAAAATATGCATTTGATGCTTAAGTGGTGTCTGTTGAGAGGGAAACGAAATTTTCCTTAAACCGAGAAACAGAATAAATCACAGTTTCTGGAAGAAAAACCCACAAACATCTTGCTTTTAATGCATACATTTATATTTAATTACTTTGCTCAGCAATAAGCAGAGAGGAAAAAAAAGTAAGTCATTTTTTCCAAATAGCTCCACATAAGAGGCTCTGCAAAATAAATTCCCTTGGAACCTGTGTTATCTTTGGGGATGCTGTGTGGAGGGCCTTTTTGGTAAAAGTAAGGAGAGGAGTGCTGGGAGAGAAAAAGGTATGGGGGGCCTGAATCATTGAATTTCACGAAACTACTCTTTCCAAAATCCTGTTTAAATGCAACAATACTAGGACTGGTATTCAAAACACTCGCTTGTACCTTGTTGCATGAAGTTAGTTATAGATTCGCAGATGTGTGTAAGTCAACCATATTTGTACTATAGAATTTGTATGTACCTTTATCTTTTACTTACATCTCTGATATTATCATTTCACAATCAAATTCGACAATTAATTGTTATTCTTTTTTATTGGATAATTTCTAATATTTTCTTATGATTTTAACTGTGACATTTAATCATTGTTAATAGTTTATATTTAGCGTTGATATTAAAAAGCAATGCTATTTTATATTAATTTGTAATTTGCACAAATAAATATCAATAAGATGCCTAAGATAGAAAAAAAGATATGCTTAGTTAAGCGAGAGCTTTTTCCTCGAATTGTAGGATTTTTAAGCATAAACTAGTCTATTATTATCGCAACGGGATCTCCAACTTTCGATTAAGTTAATTTTCCCCGAGCTTTGACAAAAGTTCAGCCGGATTAAAAGCTCGCGAACTAACACGCGACTTATATTTCGCCGGGAGCAGATCTGAAGGTTTTAAATCCTCTTTTATAAAGTTTAGTCGAGTTTAGTTTAGTCATACCTGCTAGTGATCTTCAAGGAACTCACTAATGAGGAAATAACTACAGTGGATTGGTCCTTCAATATATTTAATGGTGACTTGACACTTGATCCCTGACCATTGATCCCCGAAAGTTGATCCCCTGAATGTTGATCCACCTGTTAGTTGATCCCCGGAAAATTAAACCTCCGCACACTTATTCTTTTAACCCTAAAGTATTATTTTTCTTGCACTTCATCTTTGGTATAACTGCAGAGGATTGTTCCTTCAATGTATTTAATGGTGACTCGACTCTTGATCCCCGACTGTTGATCTCCGATAGTTGATCTCCTGAATGTTGATCCCCCTATCAGTTGATCCCTGGAAGATTGATCCCCCGGACACTTATTCTTCTAACCCTAAAGTATTATTTCTCTTGAAATTATTCTTTGGTAGGATAAGATAAGTTGAACGGACGTACATGTATAACAACAGTTGGTAATATTTACCTTTTATCTGTAGGAGTCGTAAGTGGCAACATAAATATTTTTTAGGGCTTATGCAGAAAGGATTCACCGCCGAATACGCACAGAGAGAAGTGCAACAGAGATAATCCATTAAGGGGACAATTGTCCGAGTGATCTCTCAACTAGATGGGGTTAAAACGTCTGACGAATCAACTGTCCGGGGGATCAATTATCGAGGATCACTGTCGGGGGATCAAGAGTCATGGAATCGTATTTAATACAGCTGCCATTTCACTTGCTGCATAATTAAATCTATTTCCTTGAGTTAGTTTAACTCGCGTAATTTTTTGACAAACAATTCCTTCACACAACTCGGACAGTATAATTTCTCACTCAATTTCATTTTGTGACTTGTGACCTTGTTAGACGTATGAAATCTTTTTCAACAAGTGTAGACGTTTCTTTTGCAAATTGTGATATGAAGATGGATATTTGCGTTAAAAAAGTCTGATAAAGCGACCTTGAGGTGATATTTTACAGAAATGGCGCTATCTAAATAACGAGAACGCACTCTTATATGATACTTAACGAGGCACCCGCAAAGCAGAAAGAATGGGGATAGTCAAGGATTGCCGACTAACTCTATTTTCTTCCTTCGGTTGTCTAAATTCCGCTCGTTCATCACATTGACCACGAAACTCTGACACGGTCGAACTTAATCAACTCTCACAATATGTGCTGACAGGACGATTATTAATTTTCAACTAAACACAATGAAACGTGATTGTATTTAGTCGACATAAAGTAGGTAGGGATAAAAAAGTTTTTATGGGTAGAAATTACAATTTCGGAAAAAGGTACAAGGATAAATGCCAGATACCGACAGTTACATTGGTTTTATTTTGATTTCTTGTGGTAATTTCTGCTGCGTCCAACATCTCTAAAGTCGTGAAATTTCACGGATTCTGCTATGCAGGAAAACCAACGGTAAGTGCAACGATAAGCATTTTGTGCATTCATAAGAAAAGTACGGTCTTGGTAGTTTAATTGTCGAAACATGAAGACTGGATTGGCCTCGGAATTTAATTCCCGGACGGAACTCCTGAGAAGCTGCTCGCCGTTGCCTGTTCTCACCGCTGGAAGTAGAATTTCTGACCACTAAATATTTATAATTAAACGTTTGATAACTTTTAACAAGTTTTGAAGCGAAAGTTGCTCTCAATTGTAGGGAAAATATTTTAATTTTTTTGTGGTTGGATAAACACGAATGTAACCACCTCCGACTACCACCAAAGTAAGCCGAAAATGTTGCTTGAGTCGTGATGGAGGACATAGGAGGGGCACATACATCAGATTTTGCTTTCCGGTTGTCTGATCAGACAATCGGATCGGATAAACACCGCACACATCTGATTCGAAAATCGGATAGGTAATACAACCGGGGCCACGCTCTTTTTCATCCGTATTAGACGGCCGGAGTGGAAAGGCGTGGCCTATTTTTATTACCGATCCGGATTTCGAATCGGATGTGTGCGGGCTTTCATAAGAAATGTTGTTGCTGTGTGGAGGGTATTTTTAGGAAGGGAAAGTGAGGAAATTCTGAGCAGGAAAAATGTATGAGACGTGTGTAGGCATCTGGAGGTCAGTTTGTCCAGAAGTGACGTATGAATCTATCCCTCACACTGGTGCAAGGTGATGTTCCGAGAGAATCCTGCTGGAGAGGTCGAAATGTTTCCCTCAACCAGTCATTCCCGATCCAACCTTGCAGCTAGTAGGCAAATGCATCCACCGCCAAGATCCAAACAAACCTCACCCCATGAAGCCGGGCACCCTTGCTAAATCGCCAAACGTAGCGAATCACTTGGGGCGACTTAAGGCAGAGACTTATAACCCTCCGATATTGATTAGACTTTCTTATTCGAATTTTTTAAATATTCAATGTAAGGCTTCCCCAAAATTACATATACTTAAAATTCAATTTACTGGCTAGCCATTAAAAAAATATATATTAGGCTACTCACCTGCCTGCAGTAATTTTGAAAAAAGAATTGTCGTTTAGATATAGGGCCGTTCCTATGGACAGACTAATTTGTTTTTTTTTTTTTAGGTTTATCCATACTAATATTATAAATGCGAAACTGCTCGAGTTTGTTTATGACCTTTTCACGCATAACGCAATATAAAGACTTTAATATTTCTTTCACCAATATAAAGCTAAATTATATGCGCAGACTATATTCTGTATATGATGGCAAGCTCTGGCGTTATGAAATTATAAATATTAATATATTATATTTGTTATACGTTTTCTGTCGCTACCAAAAGCGAGTTTTTGCTAACGTCAGAAAAAAATCGTTTCCATGGAAACGATGTTGATATATTTGTGGGCTCTAAGCTGGTAAGTACTCAGCCCCTGGTCAGCTACAGCTCCAGAAAATTCAAATATTAGAATATGTTTTGTGTTTTTTGGACACGCTTCTGTTTTGCAATAAATGTCAGAAGAGTTCCTACATTAAAAATGTAATTCTTTAAGATTATAAAGACTGAATAATAAATAGTGTAATTTTTTTATTATATTAACAAACTTCTAATTATTTAATTAAAAATAAACATCCGAAATGTTTGTAAGCGCATAAATTCAGAACGAATGAACAAAATTGGATAATTCTTTTTTCTGTGAGCTTTAGCTTTATGAAATTTAGGTGGCAGGCGAGATGTTTGAAAACTGAATGTAAGGGAATGAATGTCTGGAATGCAGGAGGGGGTGGGGGTGGTGGCGGGGAGGAGGGGGGATAATTGATAAGTTCAACCGCTACAGTAATTTCCCGTAATACCATGCGAGCGAAGCCGCGGGGAAAAGCTAGTATAAAATATATGGTTTATAATTGAGTAGGATTTAAGTACCTACTGATAAATGTTATAATTTCAAATAAAATTTTGGTTTTGATTCATTAATAAGAGAAAGTTAAATAAGGGAAATTGATTCATTAATAAGAGAAAAAAAACACTTTTTGGACGCGAGGTCTATTGTCAACAGAACTACTAGTAAAGGTATGCCATGCATCAAATTTTTCAGCAACCAAGTGAAAATTTTTACAATTATTTTAATTTAAGAAATAAGTAAATAATTTTTCATGATGGGGTTTGCAGCACTTTGAGTTTGAGCACAATACTTCCTGAGCTCATTCAGAATTCCGTGAATCCTAAGTAATGTGAATTGTGCAGCGTTGGTTGATTATTTTTGTTCATGTTCTAGTCGCACCGCATCACAAATAATCCTACCTAATGCACTCCACACCGGAGTCTTCTTCGAAATGCTCTTCCCAACAAATTCCCACGAAGTGTTGATGTTTTCCCGGCATCCTAAAATTTTAATGATAAATACTTCTAAGCGATATCGGTGCCTTTCGGCTTTCCTCGAACTGAAACCCAAAAATCAAAAAAAAATTTAAAGAATGTTTAGCTGCAAATTTTTCGGATGCCTTAATTGCATGTCTGTACATGTTTTAAAGTATTTATCTGAAATCTGTTCACTTCTTTGTATTGGTGCCCAGCTTTTTTTAATGTGAATACCGCACAGGTCTTATGCAAACTGTTCCCAACCGTCTGAAAAAAGTGAGACTATGGCATCCCCAACTGGAATATGTTGTGAGGCTGAAGTTAGTGGGAATGGTAAGGAGATAGAGAAGATGTAGGTGGAGAAGTAACTCTATGAATTTTTTGATCTGGTCACCAAGCACAGGTAAATCCATTGCGAGCAACTTTCAAATTTCAAATAGTGGTCTCACACCAGGGCGATAATCTTTCAGTCTGGAATCTGCCGCTAATATACAACAAATACATTTTATTTGTAATGGATAAATTATAAAATAATATTTATTTGGATTTAAATCCGCGACCTCCGGATTTTTTGTCAAAAGCCTTATCTCTCAGCCACGGAGGCTGTCATACTGTAGTGTACCTACTGAAAATTTATTTAGGGCACCTAAATTTAATTCTTAAACTATTGCATCAAATATTATGTAACTTCTATTTTTCCCTGTGGAAATATTTGTTTCTGATTACGACATAACTCCACGTTCATATTACCTTCCGCGAACGGATGCAAAAATAAAAAGATATCTTCTTTATGCATTTTTTTTTTGCTAATGTAAGAGAATAAAGCATTGTGCGAATACGGAGATTCAAAGTATAATATGCAATATCACGTAATATTTTGTGTAATACCACTGCACACGTCTACAGTACACTGCAATTGTGTAAATATGACGTATTCCCGTAACTGGTGAATTGTTTCTAACATTAAGGACAGTTATTTCATAAAATTGTAAAGGTAGCGTTGTCATCAGATTTTAAATATAATTAGTAAATCAAGATACATCAAATCAGGAGTACCGCAAGGGTCAATTCTAGGTCCAAAATTATATATTATATATGTAATTGCTATGTGTAAGATTTTCAAAAAAGCTCGTCGATTCATTTTTGCTGATGATACTGCTCTTGTTGTATCAAATGAAAATCCTGAAATTGCTATACAAGAATTACAAAGAGATTTTAACGAGCTTCTCAAATGGGCTCATGATGTAGGATTAATTATTAATGTTAAAAAAACCAAATGCACGTACATAAAATCTCCAAGTTTGAAAATGTGGAATGTTCCTAAAATAACCGCTCATAGCTTTAACTGTATACATAGAGGAATTGTTAATGTCTGTGACTGTGAAAAAATAGATTTCACAAATGAATATACTTATCTGGGAATAATTGTTGATAACAATTTTAAGTGGGATAAACAAGTGGCTAAAATTTGTAACCAGCTCAGATCCTTAGCTAGTAACTTTTACAAATTAAAATTTGTTTTGCCTCATTGTACTCTTAAACTCATATATTTTTCTATGGTCGAATCCATCCTTAGATATGGTATTCGAACTTGGGGTCATGCAAGCACTACTTACATTAAATATATTGAAAATTTACAAACCGCCATAATAAAAAAAATTGTCACAACTAAGATTTACAAACAGAGACATAACTTAAAATTACTGTATGGCTCAGAGAGCCTACTTACAATAAAAGGTCTCCACTGGTTCACTACTATTATGGATAATATGGGGGAAAGCCCTTACAAACACCTACTTGTACACAAACATACCACAAGATTTAGAGAAGGAAAGGGCCTAAAAACTCCTCGAATATTAAATAAATATGGAAGCCGTACTCTTGAGTATCTGATACCAGTGATTTTCAATAGAATCAATAATAACATGAAGTTTGAAAAAAATGAGAGACTGAGTCCTAAAATGATAAAACTATGGTTGATGAACGAAAACTCCATATATCTTTGTATATCTTAATATAGCTGCCTACATATCTTTTATTAGGTAGGTATATTGAAATATCTTATATATTTGTAGTTGTAAGTTAAATTATCTTATACTACTATCTATTCTAATGTTTCCTTAAAACTTTAAATGTATTTACAAATTTTTTCTTGGATATTTTATTATGAATGTTTAATTGTTGGAACCTGCAGACAAGCTGCTATATGACAGCTTTGTGGGTATACAAATTCTTGTACAAAATGTTTTTCTGTAATTTAATAAATAAAAAAAAATAAAAATAAAAATAAAAAAATCAAATGGTTTTTCGTCGCCATTTAGTTCTTTTGATTTATAAGGTCTAAATAAATTAAAGAAAAGCACTCCTGTTCAAATTAAGTATTTTACATTTATTTACAAAGTTCTTTTTAACATGATTTGCGCTTTTTGCAATGAAATGCGGAATATAAATTACGCGGCTCGATCCTTGGTGGGTCTAAGACATTGCTTAGTTTTTTGGTTGAATTATGGGCAAAAAAATAGAGACTAAGAAATCCCACTGTATTTATAAAAAATTGTGAGACGCATATAATGAAAATCAAAACAACACACAACTGATAAGTGGACATGATCGATTGGGTTAGGGATCTGTATACCATGTAAGGATTAGTTCATAAACCCATTATCAGGGGGTTCAGCTAAGCGCCAAACCAGCCAATTAAACATTTTATTCCAAAGAGGGCAATGATAGTTAGTTTTTGATTTTAAAATTCAGTTAAAACGTCACGGTTAAATACCTATTCTAAGTATGTAGCTTTTAAACAGCAGAAGAGGACAAGTATTGTGTTGCCGAGAAATTTGATTGATAGGTAATTTTACCTAACTAATGCTCTTACTGCTTTTACAGACCGTAAATAAAGCCGTCACAATCGAGGTTTCGTATTAGCCATTTTTTTCCTCCACTGGATTTTTTTTTATTTTGCTCCACACAGGAGGTCCTGAGGAAAATATTTCCCCTCAAGGCCTATGTCATTTTTGGGGATGCTGGGTGGAGTATATTTTTAGAAAAGGAAGGAGAGGAAGTTCTGGGAAGGAAAAGGGTATGAGGGGTGGGAAGGAATCTGAGGGTCAGGGTGTCCAAGAGTGACAGAAGTATAAATCCATCCCTCCCACTACCGTGCAAGGCGATGTTCCGAGAGAGTACAGCTGGAGAAGTCAAAGGATTTCCTCAACTATTCTCTGATACGGCCTGCCTTGCTGCTGGTGGGCAGACGCATCCGCCACCAAGAACCAGACAAACCTCACCCCATGAACCCGGGCACCTCCGCTAAGTCACCAACTGTATAAGAAGAAAATATTCTATGTCTGTACTTATAGCTTCTTTTAAAAATACATTATCTAGTTAGTATTCTGAACGACTGTTGATGGTGTTCAAACCAGACAAAAAAAAATTTAAATAAATAAATATATATTTTACAAAAGTCATTGGCATTTTGGTAAATAATGATTATATAATTAACTCATTAATTTTATTGTGCTAGTTTCCAAGTAAGAAAATATTGTTTGAGGTGTTTAAGAAAATATATAGTTTACACGATTTTTGAGGGTTCCTAACCCTTACGAGAAGTCACTTACCAAATAAAGCATAACGTAACGCTAACGACCGATATCTCTATTATATAAAAAAAATATTCGCACTACTGTCAAAAAACCAGAGAGGAAACTGGGGAATAAGTTATGTACGGACAAGACGCAGTCCGGTTTCCTCCTAAGATCTCATTACAATTTGATAGAAAACCGAATCGACGTTTAACAGAGACCTTACAAATGTTAAAAAAACAAACGCCAAATGATGATAATATTACATTTAATTCTCTACGAGCCTATTGACCCTTAAAAATTAGAGAGATTCAAATGGAAATTAGGAAATGAACATAAAAGCGATTTAATAAAATCCACTTATAAAGCTATAATCGCAGATAGCGTCTTTACAGAAATTTCCAGTCTAATCGAGCAAAACGTACCGTTTGGTTCTCCCAAGTTAGATTTACAATATTCCTTTAAATCAGGCGTGGTATCTTCTGAAGGCAAGTTGGCCAAACTTCGGGCTATTATTAATGAGGAAGATCTTCACTTAGTGCGGAGTACTTTGGCCAGAGTACAGTTTAAAGCATGCTAAACTAAGACGTTCTGGCGCGGAGTTTGTCAGTGATATGCCCATAACACTATGAGGTTACTGGCATTATCAAGATTGGGGAACTTGAAGTAAGCGATATACGTAATCGGAAACTGTACATTTCAAGTTATGGCGTCGCACTAAGACACTAAACAAAAAACAACCTTTATTGACAAGGTCAACATTTAACCCAATTGAGTTGGAACATATTTTAAAAACGGCTTAATGTATCGTGACGTCCTCGGTGGTTGACGGCAAAGGCTCTGGAATAGAAATCCGAATAGGCTTTTACATTATTTGTTTATTAGTTAAGTATCACAGTTATTTCAAATACTTTTAGACTAAAACAATAAAAAAAATATAATATAATGAAAAGAATGTAATAACAAAAGCATATAATATAAAATGAAATTCATTGGTAAAAGTGATAAGAAGTCTCAATTAAAAAGATTACAAAACAAAAATTGCAGAATTTATCCACGACTATTTGTGTCTAGATGTGTAAAAGAATTGGAATAAACAATGTTTGTACTGGTTATTCTTAAGGTGAAATATATATCCTAGATCAGAATATTTATTTCAGAGATTGTGATGTCTCGGAATCGCGGAATTTTGGTAATTATTAAAAATAATCTAGGCTATATTTGCGGCACGTTCCAGGGTGGAATATACTCTCAATATTGCCCTGGTGTAAGATCACTATTTAGAATTGAAACATTGCTTGAAATGGCTTAAGCCGTGTTTGGTGACTAAATCTGAAGAGCTGGGTACTTCCCCACCTTCCGCTCCTCTCCCATCTACCTTCAGCTGTACAATATACCCCAATTGGGGATATCATAGTCTCACTGACTCCAGGCGGTCAGGAGCAGTTGGGACTCTTGTGCGGTATTCACTTTAAAACCGCAGTTTTAAAAAATCTAATAAAATAATGAAAGCCAACAAACGAACAAGCAATATTTAGAGACTTAAGACAAGACCACTAACATTTATGTCGTAAAGAGTTTTTTAAATTCATTTCAATCTGCGCAAAGCTTTTTCAAATCCGCTTTAAGTTCAATATAATATCTTTCAAAGCAGAATGCAATTGAGCTGAAAGCCATTTCCTTGTAAATCTCTGCTAATAACGTACTCTGTCTTCATTCCAACCAGCGGCAGCAGTGTGTCTAGTGTCTAGCTGACTAGAAGTTTAGTTTAGCCTAGATAACTAACTATAGGACTATCTGGTAGTACTCTAGATGTCTAGATCCGACCTATAAGACTACTGAGTAGTAGCCATATGTCTCAGTGTTTATTTGGACCTGGAAGAACGGAGCCCCATATAATGCACTGTTTACCAAGAAACAATGTGTTTTCTGGCAGACAGGAGAACAACGCCAAGAAGCCCGTAGGTTATTGGAATAATGAAACCATTACCGGTCGACTGGCGTGCACTACGGGATAAATGTATTTCGTTTTGAAGAGTTTTATTCACAATTTATTTATTTTCTACCAATTTCGACACATCCGTGTCATTCACTTGCATTCTTAAAACAAACATAAAAATTATACAAGTACCTACAGAAATAATTAGATATTATTAGACGAGGGTAGTGAGGGTGGTGATTTGTGGGGGGAATGGTGGGATGAGTCAAAATGATAAAATAAAAGGAGTCAAATACATCTTTTTATTTGTGCGCCTTAGAAACCTTAGAGATAAACAACAAAAAATATTAAACTAACTAAAAATGTAATAAAATAAATAAAAACACCATCACCTTTATTGACCATGTTTTCTTGTTATTTTGACTCCTCCCACTGCTTCAGTAAATTATATGTTACAACTATAGTATCAAGTTTTGTCCATCATAGATATGTATACACTGTATTATTTACGAGCAAGCATTAAATCTAATCATCGAAGACAATATTAACGACTCTCAAGCAAAAATTTGAAACCGGAAAATCAGAAAAAAGATTCAGTTGCGTCTAGAGCAGAGGTGCGGAAAGGCGAGGGTCCCGGGTTCAATTCCTAGATGTGCCCGAATCTCTTTCTGAATTTTCTGTTTCAAATTTCTGTTGGCTAATATTTTCTTATGTGGTTAAATAATATTATTTCAGGTTTTACTCGTTAAGTTATTTAAAAAGTCGTAAATAAAATGCTAAATCGCAGCCTGGATATTAAAACCCATTTATTGCGCCCCTGCTATAACACCAAACGTAGCGAGCCAAGTGGTTTGCTACGTTTGGTGATTTAGCAGGGGTGCCCGGGTTCATGGGGTGGGGTTTGTCTAGATCTTGAAGGTGGATGACCAGGACACACTGAACCCCAGATTCCTACCCACCCCATATACCATTTTCCTTCCCAGAACTCTCCTTTCCTTCCTTTCCTTAAAAAACCCTCCACACAGCATCTCCAAAGATGACATAGGCCCTGAGGAAAATTATTTTCCTCAGGGCTTCCTGTGTGGAGCTCATGTAAAAAAAAAACAGTTTTTACTGACAGGTAGCAAGATGATATCTGGAAAATGTTTCTAGAAAGTACAAATTAAATATTTATAGTGAAGTAATTCATTTACATTGAAGGCTGATAGAATGAGACAATAACAGATGGGTAAATGCAGATGTTAAAAGCACCGTCGGAAATATTGTTTAATAAAGTCAACGCGTAACATGATCGATATCCTTTATAACATCAAAGCGAGACAAATTTCATCATGCGCGTTCTAAGCAAATAAAGAGGGAAACACAACCTTTCGTTCTCCATCCCACATAATATGAAATCGTCAGAAATATTCTGCATTAACGTCTAAACTTTGAAGCGTTATTTAATATGAAGCGGGAGGGGGTTGCTTGTTCCGTGTTTCGTGTTCCTCTATGTTTGTCGAGACTCCAGACTCTCTCTCTACTCCTGTTAACTTCTGCAGCAACTGCGGATCTATCGATCAACTGCAATGTGAACACTTCATTAGGTCTGCGTAATAAACGAGAGATGTGCATTCAAAGTGCAAATAATGTTTAGTGCCTTCTCGCTTGTGTCTACTTTCGAAAAGCCAATTAGTTGATGTTTGGAGATGATTTGATGTATGAATTTTACAGGTTTTGCTGTTGCGGGAATTTTTATCCGTATATTCTTGCATCTAAAGCAGTGCAATTAAATTGCATAAGATTAACTGCATAGATTTTTTTAAAGTGTCAATTTAAATTCGTGTTCTTGTGTAAAAATAATTTTCTCTTAGTTTTCTTTAAGTTTTTCTTAAATTTCTTTAATTTTCTTTTAGTTGTATAATGTTGTCCTTCCCGAAATGAGTTTTATGAAACTCATTAGGAGTAATGTATTATAAATGTTATGTAATATATTATCAATAATAAATAAAATAAAATTAATAAAAACCGCAGAATCCCAACTGCGCCCAACTATCGGAACCACTAAGACTACGGCATCCTCAATTGAGGCATGTTATGAGGCTTTTTTTTACATGAATACCGCACAAGAGTCTCTCCCGTCTGGAGCCAGTGAGACTATGGTATCCCCAATTCGGGTATTTTGTGAGGCTGAAGGTAGTGGGGAGGGGAAGGAGATGGGGAAGAGGAAGGTGGGGCTGAAGGAAGTCAGCAGGGGAAGGATGTGGTGAAGAGAAAAATGGCTGTTCGGATCTGTTCACCAAACACAGTTGAGGCCATTTCACGCCAAGTTTCAATTTTGAATGGTGGTTGGAACGTGTCACAAATAAACTTTTTATCATTTTGAATTAATACATTGTGAAATAACAAAACTTAATTAAATTTAATTTATTTGCACTCGTTGGGATTTAAGCCCGCGACTTCTGGTTACTAGTCAAGAGCTTTACCCCTCGACCACGGAGGCCGTCAAATAAAGAATAAGCTAAGCATGAAAACATTTCCAATATACTCTTGAATGGCGTCCGTGGCTGAGCCGTTTCGATTCTTGGCTACTAGTTCGGAGGTAACAGCTTCTCAGAATTTAAACAAGTTTTTTTCACAATTTATTCATTTTAACTAATTTTATATTATAATTAGCACTTTTCAGAGTAGTAGATACTTTCAGTATCGCCCTGGTGAAAGACCATCAATCAGAAACAAAACGTTGCTTGAAGTGACTTTAGCCTTATTTGGTGGGTTCCATGACAACTCTAAATCATGCAACTTTAATACGGTTTGGAAAGTCGTTAAAAATTTTGAAAAAAATGACTGATAGCCTAACCTAACCTAATGTAACCTATTTAACCAATTTTCATTCATTTTAATGTCTTTTCAAAGGAATTGTTGAAGTTGCGTAATTCTGAGTTGTCCGGTCACCATTTGGTAGCGTCTCCTCACCCTCCCCGTTAACTTCAGCCTCCCAATATTCCCCAATTTCAGAATGTCATAGTTGGCTCCAGCTGGCAAAAGCAATACTCACATAAAGTAAAACAAAAGTATTTACATGATTATTTATCCTAATCCTGACTCGTATTAAAATGCGAACATGTCTCTGTTTGTTTGTCTCTCTCCTAAGCAACTGGTAGAGAGAGACCTAACCTCAGACTATCTCAACCCATCGCGTTGTACCGCCCTGGAAGTGATGGATTTATAAGTCCGTCACTTCTGGACACATTTACCCTCACATTCCATCCACCCATCATACAATTTTCCTTCCTAGAACTTTCTCTCGTTCCTTTACCTAAAAAGAAAGAGAGGAAGAGTAAAGAAACGAGAGGAAGTTACCCTACACACATCATCCCCAAAGATGACATAGACGTGAGGGAATTTTTTTCCTCAGAGCCTAGTGTGTGTGGAGCTAAAGTGAAAAAAGCGGGTAAAAAGTAGTACATAAATGATATCTGATTTATATAACGACTAAACCCAATCCAATATTTTGGTCAAGAATAATTTATTTACAAATACTACTAAATCAAAAAAACAAATAAACCTCCACGATATTATTTGTTTTATTGATAGTAAATTTCCTTTGTCTTGGCAGTTCGTTAGAAATGATTGTCTTACTTCCTGTTCGTCCTGATTATAAATAATATATCAAGTCAGTGCGTGATCCCATTCAACGCACGTGCTCCCATGTTCAATATCCACAGCAGGCTTTATTGTTTATTATTATTGGGGAGATTGGATGGGCTGCCCTCATAAAGAAGGTTTAGTGCAATGATGACAAAATATAAATGGGTTCAAATAAGTATTTTATCATTTTGAAACTAGATTGCCTTTTGGCGGTAGGTTAAAAAGTACTGTATTCTAAGACAATACGCCGCTTTCAAGGCAAAAATAAGTAGAAAATTTTAAGTAAAAAAATCAAATCGTTGATTCAAAATTTTACACATAATATTTTTTTGGTCTGTAAATTATAATGTATAGGTACACACATAAATAAATCTTTCTCTTAAACTGATTCTTGTAGCAATAATAAATGTTTATCTTATTTTTTTATCAAGTTTCATTTGTGGAGCTCTATTTTAATTTAGTTTTTCTATTCATGTATTTGATAATAAAATTATTCAATTTATTTTTTGTACAACAATTTATTTAAAAAAACAAGTTCAGCTGAATAATTATTTTTACGCATGATAGCTGTTTCACCTTCTGGTTTGATAATGTCTTTAGAAGACAAAATAGCAAACACAAAAGCACTTCATTTTAAAAATAAATTGAATAATAATATTTTGGAAGATATAAAAGAAAAACTTAAATTTTTACATGAAATAGTCAAAATTTGTTTGTTTTTTTTTACCTCATTCTTTAGCCAATAGTCTGCTATCCGAAATGTTGGCTAAAGGAGAAGATAGATAGTTTTAGGGTATCATGCCATTTACGTGCAACATGGCATAATACCCTAAAACTAAATTACAATAATACTTTGGACCCCGAAAATCTCAAAAAGAATCACATCATTTATGTTTTTTTTTAAATAAAAGCCTTAATTTTATATTTGTTATCCTGACCTACCCATAAAGCAAAACCTTTTCTGAAAAAGTACTACCTATACCGATGATAACCGTTACATTAAAAAAATCATGAAATGAAAATGTTTTCCCAAAATTAATTATACCCTTCTCCTTTCCTTCCACTGAACAGGCAATTTTAAGAAATGTTTTCTTTTCTAATTCCAAAGAAAACTGACATCACGTCGTTGAATTATATACTACACAAGAAACTTCTAGTACTAGGTTCAAATAAGAAATCAAACTTCTGTTCAGTAAAGAATATCAGTATTTAAAAACGTTCAATTGTTCCCAAAATTGGAGAAAATTTAACTTACTTGACCTAACATGCCTTCCATTTCCCTTTTTAATTGCCTTTATAAACTAACGAAATAGATGCAAAGTACAATTAGTTCCAGGCAGTGGAATTTTTAGTGGTACCTACATACCTATAATATGTTGGTGTCGTCAACATTGAACCAAGCTCTTTGAAGTCCCGCTCCACTCAATAAACAATAACTTGTTGCTTTAAGTTCTACCTGTGTTTGCAGTAGGGTAGATACCCCTAATAATACAATATTAACGTGACCAAGCCGAGCCGCTGTATCTCGGGGGCCTCGGTATCAGATCGTAAACTGGGCCTACTTACTGGCAACACCGAACAGGTGGGCCATAAGGCCTGGGAGCTAGTGGTAGGTACCAGCTACCGGTGAGTTTTGCCGGGTACTGAGTGGGTACCGCCACTACCTGGCAATTTATTGCCGGGGAGAATTCCTCAGCCACAAACTCTCTCTTACTTAAAATTCAGATTGCCGTCGTCCCGTAAAAGGAAAGATTTAATATCACCGGCTCAAAATATTTATTCAAGTTTAATATTTAAAACGTGACACAATGCTGAAATTATTATTACTATTGCGTTTTTTTCTTCATTTTTACGATCTCTTTGCCAGAAAAAAATTGTAACAGCACACTCACTTTAATGTTAATATTTTTTTTATTGTGAGTACGCTACATCAGTTTTAATTGCTCCCAACCACTGAGGCTATGGCATACTCAATCGGGGTATTTTGTGAGGCTGAATGTAGTGGAGAGGGTAAGGAAATAGATAAGAGATAGGTCGAGATTTATTTGGCTTTTCACGTCTGGTCACCAAACACGGCTAAAGTCATTTTATGCGACGTTTCTATTCGGATTTTTTTTTTTTACATGAGCTCCACACAGGAGGCCCTGAGGAACATAATTTCAATCATTTCATCAGGGCCTATGTCATCTTTGGGGATGCTGTGCGGAGGGTTTTTTAAGAAAAGGAAGGAGACGAGAGTTCTGGGAAGGAAAAGGGTTTAAGGGGTGGGTAGAAATCTGGGGTTCAGTATGTCCTGGTCCTCCGCCTCCAAGACCCAGACATACCTCACCCCATGAACCCGGGCACCCCTGCTAAATCACCAAACGTGGCGAACCACTTGGGGTGACCTAGGGCAGAGGTGTTGGTTATCCAATAAAGGTTCCCGGGGCAGCGGTACCCATTCCCGCCTCCCAAATTGAGAATGGTAGTCTTGTAGCAGAGTATTTTCAACATCAGAACGTACCACAAAAGTGCTACTTATTATCATTTTATTTGAATGAATTGTGAAATAACAAAAATGTGACTAATGACGGGTTGTTTCACGAAATTTGAACAATTCATTAAATTTCAAAGTAATTTTCAAGTTTTATTCAAGTTGTATTATTATTTCAGTTATTTGAAATAACTGGCCAATAATGAAATAGTAAAAAAACTTGAATGGAACTTTATCAGAACTCGAATTTTTTTTTTAATTTGACGAATTGTTCAAATTCTGTTAAACAGCTGGCCCTAAGTGTTCGCTATTCATTTCGCTATTCATCATCAGAGCAGGCAGAGGGACTACGGCACCCTGCATTAGGAAATGCAAGATGATATTTGGCAAGTGCATAGATATCGGAATTTATAAAGTTCAAAATGGTGCTATCAGAATTGCCTGTATCTAGGCGCTCAAAATACATGTCATTAATTTCCCGAAAAATAAATTCATTTTGAATTTCATTTCTCACCAAATATGATTGGAATCAAATTTCTATTTAACCAACAAAGGTTTCAACAGAACGTATCGAAAAATTCTTCCCTTTTTCGATTTTAAATATGAATTTCGTTGCTCCAATTTGCATTTTAGAAAATATTCAAAACCTTCGCCAAATTGTTTTTCGTAACAATTATTTTTAGTCATTTTTTAGCGGTTGAAAGCGGAAAATGAATATCGCTAAATTTAATACGACGGCGAAATTTATTTGGCTCGTTAACCTTATTAACTCGGAAACGGAAACAAAATTCGTAATGGAAATTTGGGGTAAAATGTTGCACAAGTACATGTTTTATATCTGCTTGCGGAGAATTCTCCAAGATACTTCAATTTATAGAGGCTCAACGTCACAGTGAATCTTGTGGAAAAAAAATTAAATACTTTTTTTCTGACAATCTCCCGATGAATTAATGCATTTTTAAGCAAATATGCATTTTTTCGCTTAAAAATATGACTATAATTTATTTTTTTTATTTTACTCCCACCTTTTATTAAAAATACCAAGCAAATTGAACAGCGGTTTGTTTTATTATTTGATTGTCAAATTTACACTTACTTATTTTTAAAGCCTCAAAAATCCTCGTAATAATGACGATGTGGGTTAACAGTAGTTATATTGACCCAAAAAGTCAAGTTTCACGAAGTCAAAATTTGTCATCCGATAGATTTAGCTGCTTCTATGTAGAGTCTGAAAAACAGAAAAATTGTTGTGCACAAATGGGTGGATTATTATGAAACTTGAATGTAGTTATTGATAAATGAAGGCATTGTTTCAACAGGCCAATCGCAAGTATTATCCAATTATAATAATATATCAGGACGGTGACCCGACAGTTGATTCCCTGACAAGTGAACTGAAATGTAATTATGTTTAAATATAATTTTCTGTGCATCATTTACCAATTTCAACCTAAACTAGACTTCAAAAATACTTTTATTGATAAGTTGGTGTGGATATTAAACGAATTTATTTGCAGTATCGATTTTTTGTACAAAACGATGTACCGCCCGACGCTCACTTACGGCCACCAGATATGGATGCTAAACGAACGAACATGCTCTAGAGTCGAAACTGCCAAAATGAGGTAATTAAGAGGAGTGGCAGGAGTTACAAAATGGGATCATATAAAAAAACTCAACGATCTGAGATGATCTAAACATTAAACCACTCTTCATAGAAAAATCGCAACTGAGGTGGCTTGGGTACGTTAAAAATGTTGATGACCGAATTTCGAGGAAAGTACTGAACGCAATTCCAGAGAGTAGACGTCCAGTGGGCAGCTCCAGACACAGTTGGGCGAGGCAACTCCAGAAGCTGTTTGAGGAGAGGATGGGACTGCCATGGACGGAGGCCGAACAATCAGCACAAGACAGGGAGGACATACGGAGGAGCCTCGTCGATGCAATGGGTCCCCGACCCTAATCGGATAAAGGGAAGAAGATGATGATTATGATGATTTTTTTTACTTATACGCTGGTATGTATATTATATGGACAAGTATGTTTATTTATTATTTGCATTTTAATGAAAATTTTTCATACTTTTGTTATTCGGCGGCACATCTTCTCTGCACACTCCTCCGGAGACACTTAGTTATATTTTGTGTAAGTAGTTAAACGAGTGCTGTATTTTTCCTAAGCCGATTGCACATTGTTTATAAATATGTCTAAGAGCTTGTGGAATCCATTAACCCCTCAGTTCCAAGCTATCGTTCTTTTGAGTTCAAAAATTAGAAGGAAGAAATCAATTCCGATGGTAAAACAGGAAATAACTAATATCACTCTACTGATCAATAAAAACTTCCAACAAGGACATCCATTGACAAGTAATTGCATTATTATTGAGCAAATCTAATATTTTTTACTGTAATTATTATTACGTACAATTGATATTAAAAAGCAATTAATTTATTAACGCTACGTTGGGTCACCCAGTCCCACTATAGTGGTATTTAATAAGTGACATGGAGTAATCCTGCGGTTTCCTACTATTAATCTTCTCCAATTTGATTAACGAATGCACTTCGCTAACATTAATCAGGTGTGGAGATAGCTGCCAGCCGGACACGTGGTCTCCTCTGCATCGTGCTCTCCTGGAACGATGAATGGGTGAAACTGAACAGACTCTATACTGATATGGTTTGTTACTCAGGCCGCTTTTGGAGATAGCGTTTTCCCTTACAATTTGCCAAGTTTTGCCGCATCATTCGAATTAAGTAAATGAACATTGAGCACACTATGCGCCTTCTGGTTCAGATAAAGGGATGAATTGAAAGGATGTGGGTTAGTAGGAACTCGGTGGTTGAGCAGCGACTTGTTTGGCTAAGGATCTGGAGATCGATCTTAGGCTTTCATATTTCACACAAAACAAGAGAAATAAGTTTATTAATAGCACGCTCAATTGAATTACGCACTCTACTAATAAATATTAATGTGACATCGTCAGAAAACAGTTTATAACCGTTTTTATTTCGCTGAGTGAAAAAGTGCTACAAAGTTAGTATTTCTTTGGCCACTAAATTAAATATTTTTTATTTATGACAAAAATAAACCCTTTTTATTAATTAGGTGTGAAAAAAAATTGTTATCTGACTACGTCAGCAGTTTCCAACATTTTTGAACTTGCGTACCCCTTGACCCTTACTACAAATTTGTTGTTCTCCGTACCCTCTATCTATCTTTTACACACGTGCAATGAAAAGCGTGTTTCAGTTGTAATTTTTTAATACTCTCATTATTTCATGAATTTAACAATCAAGTCACACAAATGCAATTAGTGCAATTTTATACAGAGTGTATATAATACGATTTCGAGTATTTTTAACCAGTGATTCTACATGCATGTTATGATGTTGCGTACCCCCAACGTACCACAGATTGAAAACCACTGTACTACGGGATGCACGTAACAAAACTATAATTACAGGCGCCGAGATTAGCTTTACTTCAATTTCGCTTACCAATAATTGCATATAAACAAAAATAGAACACGACGCCGTAAAAATAACTCCGGTTTTGTTAGTTCTTAATGTTTTCTTCCACGCAACCCAGGCTTAGCTAAAATTTTCTGTAAATGGTCACAGTAACGCGCTTTAAAAACTCGGACCTCTGCTCGTATGAGGCTTAAAACTTTCATTGTAAGGAATAAACTTTTTACTTCCAATGCTTTAAAAACCATATTTTAGAAATCCTAATGAGAATCCTGGAGTTCAGCCTAGAATCCCTTGGAGAACAAACAATATTCTCAATTTAGGACAAAAAAATCCCTTTGCCGGCACAAGCTTAGCGGCGGAAATATCCATGGAAATGCGGCATTTGCTGGGCTGTCCATTGTTTGGACCTTATTAGAAATTCTGTGAGTACTACATCATTTTTTTTCGTCCGCTGATGAAAAATGATTAAAGATTGTTATCCTGGTCACAAGAGAAACGGTTTTTGACGAGAAAGCATTTATTATATCTTTCTTGTTACTGTTTCTTCTCAATTAATAACGCTTTCACCTGGAAATACCCATCATTAGTAAATAACTAACTAAAGACCATGACAAGATAAAGCGAAAAATAAATGTAAAGTAATTTTCGTAATCACATAGTTCAAGCCAATCGATTATTTAATTATTTCATTTTGGATAAATTAATTTATCGATTTTGGATCATGGGCGTATTTTGTTTGTGATTACAGGCCACAATTGAATAATACATAACTATTGGATATATCAGTAATATTGCTATGCAATGAACGGTAATGAAAATCAAAAAGAAATAGAATTCTAAAGTTGATTTACACTTTTCTGACAGGTTTTCTGAACATCTTTTTTCAGGATTCTTTCGTACCAAACGATTGTGACGTAGTTTTTATTTTATTTTAAAGACAAAAAAATGAGAATACGTAGTAAGAACTAAGCAGCTACTCAATATGGACAGAGGACTTACTGAGGGAACTGGTAAGACTACTAAAGGGACACCGTCATCTCAGGAGATACACGCAGCTGTTGGAAATGGAAAACACCAATAGATGCAGGAAATATGAAGAGGATGAAAAGATTCATATTCACGTGTAGTGTCAATGTCCCGCCCTGAGAAAAACTGAGGCTCTGACACTTAGAAAGACGCATTGTGGAACCAGGAGACATAACCGAATATATAATGACAATTCTGGTAAACATTATCAACAGGACTAGATTGCAGCGCAATGGGCCATGGAAGTGCTCACGGAAGCTAGGGTAAACCGTCCACTCTTTAAATATATTTAAAAAAGTATAAAAGTAAACCATCACCGCTTTTAAATAAATAAAATTAAAATGTTTAAGGATAATTTCCTAAAACCTGTTTGGCAACAATCCTCAGCAGTTTTATAAGCTGGATTTTCATTCTCGTATCGCATTTCCCAGGCAAAGAATTTTCCATCAGAGAGGTAATTATTGATGCATCAAAAAGCGGCGCGATCAAAAGTCGGGCTCTAATTTGGTATTGAAGTCCGCGACGCGAAAGGAAACAAAAAGTGGATATGCGAATACGAGCGGAGCATTTATACATCCAGAGCCAAATGTGCAAATTGTACATCTGTACAACAAATGTACAATGTACAAAACTGTACACCGTGTGACTGAGCATATACAACTGAACATCTGCGTATGTGTACACATGTGACACTGGCATACTTTATATTTGTACAATCTACGTATAGTTGTAAATGTAGAAATTTGTATTCGTAAAATCCTCCTGGTGGAGTTGGACTTTTCGCTTGTTTTCGGAGAGCATAACTTGATTTATCGTGCTGAAGTACGCAAAGCAATTGATCGGTTTCGATACAGTGTTGGGTTTAGGAATTATCACGTTAGGTTAAATCTATTAAATGTTTATCCAGAACAAAAAAATTTCGCTGGAAGTTTTGCGGATATACCAACTTCTTTTTTCATTCCATCTTTATTATTAACATTATTAAAGCTCATATATAATATCTTCCTGACGGCCTCCGTGGTCCCGAGGCAAGACTCTCGACTCACAATCCGAAGGTCGCGGGTTCGAACCCGGCGTGCGCAAATAAATTTTATTTGATAAATTTGTGTTATTTCATAATTTATTCATTTAAAAATAATATATAATATATAGTATATTTGCGGAACGTTCCAGAGTGGAAGATACTATCAGTATCGCCCTGGTGTAAGACCACCATTCAGAATTGAAACTTTGCTTGAAATGGCTTTAGCCGTGTTTAGATCTGAATAGCCAGGTACTTCCCCACCTTCCTCTTCCCTATCTCCTTCCCATCCCGACTACCTTCAGCCTCACAACATACCCCAATTGGGGATGCCATAGTCTCACTGGCTCCAGACGGAAGCAGTTGGGACTCTTGTGCGGTATTTCATATTAAAAAAAAAAATCTTCGTCGTTTTGGGTAGAGCTAAAGTGAATTATTATTTTTATTTTCTACTGGGTATGTAAAACAACCGCACTCCATGATTCAAAAGAACCTTATCTGTTCTGTAAAATTTTATCAACCTCGGAATAAAACCATAAATTGTAATTAAAAAAAACGCACGCCGGACACTTTAATTAATACATTTATGCAGGGTGTTAATAGACGTACCTAAAAGTGACTCCTGACATTAATCGGAGCAAGAAAAATGAGAAATTTTTGTCTCCGACGACATTTTTGGCAGTCAAACCACTAAACGCCCAAGTACTCTACCGAGTGACCGCCCAAATGCAAATATTTTTAATGTTTTTGGTCGAAAAAAATGTAATATATATTTTTATTAAAAATAACTTCAGGAATCACTGGGTAAAATAAGTCAAGTATGTCTCTTAATGCCCCGTGTAGATAGATTTCCAAATCCTTGGAAAAAAATTTTACAACTTTTTTGCAACTTATTTTTTACGTCCAACGTCGGCTAACATACGTTATTAATACAAACATTATTTTTCGAACCAAACTTACATTTATAGATGTTCAAATCTTGTTGCATACGCTATCATTTAAATCGTTTTAACATCTCCCATCTTCCTGTTTAATGGATTTCCGAAATGTGTATTAAGCTCTCCGCCCCAGTTTTCATCCCTTTCTCCGCGATTCAATTTTGTATGCTCAAGTTATTAATATTATGTTACGAAGCTCTATACTTAGCCAACCATCAGTTTGTTATTTCATAATGTGAATATAATCATATTGATCTGAATTCTAACTAAAGTATATTAGCTTTATTACCTTATGAAATAAAGCTTTATTGTTCAACGGAGTTTTCTCAAAACTGATAAAATAAAATAACATATTTTCACAATTTCTCTTGAATTATTAAATGGTTAATAATAGATCGAGAGTTTTGTATTGATTGTTTATGCAGTACAATATATCATTGATTATATACATGTAATCTTATGTATAAATACATCTATGAGTGTTTTTGAGTATGTTGTGTGCCTTTGAGTGTGTGTATGTCTATGAGTATGTTATTTGTGTTAAATCTATCTATCTTAGTATTTTATGCCTTTGTATTGTAGTCACTTGAAATTTTATTCTTCTAAATCTATTTCGAACATTATGGTTTCTCGTTATATGTGTGTTATAATTAATAATAAGAAATTGAGCTGCTGATAATCTGCTTTCCGGTGTGAGAATATAATGTATATAACTTTTATTTAAGCTCTGTTGGATGGTATTTAAGTCCCTCAACGGAATGGCCCCGACTTACTTATCGGAATTGTGTATTCCAGAAAATTCCAATTCTCGACAGTTAACCCTGAGATCAGCAGCGTCATCAGCTTTCGGAAGGTTAAAGGAACCAAAGCGTGCACCAGATACTAAGTTCGGTGAGCGCGCTTTCGGAGTGTCAGGACCCAAAGCCTGGAATGGACTGCCACACGACTTAAGGATGATCACAAATTCAGCGGAATTTAGAACTAAACTTAAAACCCACCTTTTCAGACAGTCGTACCCTTAAATTCAAAAACCTTTCACCTTAACCTTCAATGCCCGCGACATTGTAAAAATAACTCATTTGTTAAAAAAAAAAAAAAAAAATAATAAAAATAAATAAAAAAAAAAAAAAAATAAAAAAAATAAAATCAGTTATAAGCTTTATGTAAGGGTCATTTCATGAAGATTCCCTAAAGACTCCTAAATTCTCCAGTCTCTCAAAATAAATACAACTATACTTTTGCCACTAATCTTTTAATGTAAATTCATGCAAAGTCCAGTGTTTTAAATATAATGCCCTCCGCGTGCAAGACCGTATCTTCTGCAACTATCTTAACGTATCTATTAACTTTCTAATTTCTCGGAAGTGACCTGCCAGGTAAGTATGTTTCTGTAACTGTTTGTAAATAGTTAAATTAGATAGAACCTAGGAATTAATAATAAGCTGTACAGCGCCCTTGAGGTGATTTTTCACAAAAACGGCGCTCTACAAATTATCCAATTATTATTATTATTATTATTATAACATATATTTAAAAGATTGCTACCTATGTAATCACCATGTTACTCCTCTGAGTGGGTAGGTCAATATTTTGTTGGTTCATTAGCATTCATGCATTGTCTGACACTTAATCTAATAATCGATATAATTCTGACTTATGTTAAAGTTATTTCATTATTTGAATCACTTCTGACCCCACAAATACTAAGTTGTCTCAGTCTTCTTTTTTCATCCATATTTAAGACGTGTTTTTTCTTGACTATGCTTTCACCGTTTGTCGGCTCTTCGTTTCCAATTATCCTGAGCATCCATTATTCTACCGCCATTGCATTTCTATTAGGTAAATTTGAGCTATTTTTGGAAAAAACTTTGGTATTTTACAACTAAAGTGAGTTTCTTGTAAACTTTACGGTTTATTGCATTCAAAAATGTACTAAATCGAAAAATGATTGACAGTTGCCATCGCGAAGTTTTCGACATAAAGTTCCATTTTATGGCTATTCAAGCTTATCACAAACACAAATAAATATTTTTAATGTTTATTATCCTAACTCTTATGTTTTGAAATATCTTCCAGTAAATCCAAAAAGTGAAGTTAAACATAAATATAACGAAAAATGTTTTTGAGGTTCGTAATCATTAATGTTCTTGTTAATTTTGTTACCACACATACGCCTAAAAGATCTTGTAAAAGTTTGTAGCTATCATGGTCGAGTAACTGTGTACTTTATTAGTCAGCAAGTAAAATAGTAATGTAAAATTTTACTCGTACCTCAGATTTATATTTGGTATGCTTATTTAAAAGAAAAAAAATTATATAATACAAGATAAAACATCATTTGGCTTGGCCTATTTCAGCGTTTTGCTCGCCATATATTCCCATTGGGAATTTACGGCGAGCAATATGCCGAAACACGCCAAGCCACTTGATCTTTTATTTTTGTAGCCGTGTATGGCACAAGTCTAAACCCATCATTTATTCATGAAGTAATTAGAATAAATGGTAATAGTAAATTAAATATTACAAATAACAAAATATTTTTTTTAAATTGTCATGTCCTAAAATTATTTTCACATTAATACATGTATTGATAATTATTTAATTTTTGTTTTAAATCTATCTTAGATACCTACTCTTTGATTATTTTTTGTTAATTAATATTTTTTATCCAACTATTTTTATTAATTCTACATAATTGTGATACCCAATAACTAGTAATCACCTCTCATATTAATGTTTTTGTCTAGAGGTAGTTTTTGTCTAGAGGTAGTTTTTGTCTATACTTTTTTTTTTTTTTTGGTTTTTCTATTCTTATATTTGTTAATTTTAATTATACCCGTATCCTGTCAAGAAACCATTGATTTTCAAACATGTTAATTATTTTGATAAAATAGTGGTGTATACAACGTGATTTATTTTGCTAACTTAAAATGACGCTACAAAGTGAATTTTTGAAGAAGTGAAATAAATTTATATTTTAGTTTGTCTTTTTAATCATTCGAAATTACCAATCTACATAGTTGAGTTAATTAGACTGTCACTCAATCCCAAACCAATATGCAGATTAATTACGATCCCGTACATACATTATGTGGGTGGAAATTCCGAGAATCTGCCTAAATTTCCACTTGTATTCAAATACTTACACGGGGTTTCGTTACTTAGATTAGGGTGTCTGATTCCGATTTCTGTAATAATATCTGGTTTAGTATATCGTCATCTTATTTAGACAAGGTTCTAACTGAGGTTTTTTTTTTTTTTTTTCAAAAATGACCTTAGAATGCCAAACCATTTCTTTTGCTCATTTCTATAACCGAAATATTTTACAGAGTAATCTGTGGTGTATTTTCATAGATACTTGTGTGACAAAGTTCTAAGATCAAGTTTTTTTTACCCGCTCGGCCCGCCCACTTACGGCGTGGCGGGCCGGATCCGGAGAGACTGATTAATGGGAGATCTTTTGACCTCTTCAGTTGGACCTTCTCGATTGCCATGCATCGCTATGCGATCACACTGCCTTGCACCGCAGTGGGAGACAGTGTGATCGTACCTTTTTCCTTCCTTGCCTTTCCTTTCCTACTCCATCCATTCCATAAAAAGACCCTCTACACATCCCCAAAGATGACATAGGCCCTGAGGGATATTTTTTTCCTCAGAGCCTCCTATGTGAAACTTTTTTTTGTTTGATTTTTCCGATTTAAAACAAATTCACCAGTCACAAAAGGTGCTTACGTCTGAACTCCAAAAAATAGTACCGGAAATCCTGCAACAATCAAGTTAGACCATAACATGAATTCTAAGCTTTATCTGCTAAAATATCAGGAATTCGAAATTATTACATTACGCGCGAAAAGGAACAGAATTTGATAGTCCTAAAGATATATAAACAATTATTATCAATGATTCTCTCATTAAAACAGCAAAAGATAATAAATAAAAGTTGAGAACATGTTATAACAAAACAAAATGAAATCTTGCTAAGTAATACAATATTGGAATGGCTAACAAAAATGCATTATTTAATGCAAATGAGGTACACAAGAATTGCATATGGGTAGGTACATAATCAGTCAAATACATTTAATGTTAAAAAGATGTCTTAATGAGAATTAAGTAAGTAAAAAACCAGCTCTAATGAGCGTGTAAAACAGCAAAGAATGGAAAATAGAAGTTGAGGACATGTGTAAATAACAAAGCAAACAATGAGTTCCTGTTTTGTCAAATTATGTCAAAAGGAGGTCAGTTTGAATTCTACTTTTCAAAAAAATCACAAACGGAAACTTTAAAACAAAATAACAAAAATCTGCAAAACCTGCGAGGATCCTTACTATTATATGAATATTGCACAAGAGTCCCAATTGGAGCCAGTGAAACTATGGCATCCGTAATTAAGTTAAACTAAGTTAAACTTTATATAATACAGGGTAGGAGAAATGAGAATGTAGGTATCTAGTTACATTTCTATTGTGAATGGTGGCATTTTACAATGATGATCCTGAGAGTATCTTCCGTTGTTGTCGAGAGCCTTAATTTAGACAATATTATGTGGCTCTATCCTACCGACTTTCTCTTGGGCATGCTAGGTATGAACCGTCTATGAGTCAGAAGGGATGTACTCGTACTCGTTATAACACATTTCTTCAGACTAATTCGTGGATGGTTCGAAAACTCGGCTATCATGGAGGGCATTAGTTTTTATGTTCCCGATGGTTATCTCCGTCACCGACAGCATGTTTTATCTCCCGGCTTGCAAAACTAACTTGCCAATGGTAATGCCAGTCGGGAGAGCAGTCTTTTTGTCAAATAGAGTCACTTAGAATATCGAAATGTTTAACATCAATGAAGCACAATTTAGACAGCAAGCTTTATTGCTGTTAGTCTGATTATGCTTCATTGATGTTTAAATTGTTCATTGATGCTTAAATTGTTTAAATTGTTCATTGATGTTTAAATTGTTTAAATTATTTAATTTGCTTAAATATTCTTTAATCTTAATATTTTCTCTACTTGAAAAACGATTTGAAATTTCAATTTTGTTTTGTTTTTAAAATGGATAAATTGAATTGAAATTGAATCATCACATACGAAAAGACATAGCAGTTAATTGTTGCGACGACATGCAACATTCAGATATTCACTTGAAAGCATTATGCAAAACGAAGGTCTCTTTAATATTATTTTTATTTGCTAAGACCTAGAACCAGAAATACAATTTTATGAATGAAATAGGTAACTAACATCTATAGAATTATAAATATATTGACGGAATTTCATCATTAATGTTAACTAACCAACAACCATAGAAGAATTTTTTTTACATGAGCTCCACACAGGAGGCCCTGAGGAAAATAATTTCCCTCAGGGCCTTTGTCATCTTTGGGGATGCTGTTAAGGAAAAGAAGGGGAGGAGAGTTTTGGGAAGAAAAAGAGTTTAAGGGGTGGATAGGAATCAGGGGTTTAGTGTGTCGCGGCCATCCGCCTTCAAGACCTAGACAAACCTCACCCCATGAATCCGGGCACCCCTGCTAAATCACCAAACGTAGCGAATCACTTGGGGTGACCTAAGGCAGAGGTGTTGGTTATCCAATAAAGGTTCCCGGGGCGGCGGTACTCACTCCTGCCTCTCAAATTGAATAAATATATAAACGAAATTAACCGTGAATTAACAAACAACCGAAGAAGAATAATTGTTAAAACGAAATTTCATCATGAATTAACTAACAACTATAATTTAATCATGAATTAACTAACAACAATAGAAGAATAAATATATAAACGAAATTTCATCATGAATTAACTAAAAACCATAGAAGAATAAATATACAATGAAATTTCATTATGAATTAACAAACAACCATAGAAGAATAATAATTATATAAACAAAACTTTATCATGAACTAACAAACAACCATTGAAGAATAATTAAGTAAACGAAATTTTATCATGAATTAACTGATAACTGTAGAGGGATAATAATAGAAAGTAAAAAGCCTTTGTAAAGTTGTGTGTTTGTGGCACTCATTTTAACAAATTAACCACAAAATATACGAAACAAGATTATCCAGTGGAATGCACTGACGCCTCTATATCTGCGACCACTATGTAATTCCACATTCCTTGCTTTATTATACATCTACCGAGGGTGAAAATTTTCCCAGAATTGCCGGAAAAATATTGCGCGAAACAGTCAAAAACAGCCTCCCTTGCTGCATACAACAAAGAGATAACGTATTCAAAAACTGACTCGAAACTAGAGTGGTTGGGGATGGAATTTATAATGGACATAGGGGAGGGACTGGTGGTGGAGTGAGAGGAGGGAGCGAAGGTAGTACTAGGGATGGAATGATACCCAGGTTTATGTTTGTGTAATATACAGGGTGCAACCCAAGAGACAACGATATCAAGGTGTCGCAATAATATGAGGTTAATTAGATATTTTAAATCCCACGTGGATACAAGCGACTAGTAAGTACATTATTTTACAGTCACAGGGGCAAAATAAAATATAAGAAATTGATTTACGATGGCTTGCGTGGTTGAGTGGTTACTAAAGGACCGAACCAAGAAAGCTACGAATCCGGAGGTTACGGGTTCGAATCCTGGCGTGCGCAACAAAACATTATTTTTTGTTATATCACAATTTATTCGTTTAAAATAATATACAGTTTATTTGTGGCGCATTCCTATCATTCAGAATCGATACGTCCTAGAAATAGTTTTAGCTGTGTTTAGTGACCAGATCTGGTATATCCAGGTATAGCCAGGTCTGAATAGCCAGATACATTGCCACCTTTCTCATCCCCAACTCCTTTTCCCCCACCACCTTCAGTTTCACAACATAATTCAATTGGGGAAGCCATAATCTCGCTGGCTCCAGACGGGAGCAATTGGGACTCTTGGGTGGTACTAACATTTGGAAGAATGAAAAAATGTGCTTCTTATGGTTGCTCTCTCTCTTGCTATCCGCTTCAAAACAATTAGCTACCCGTTTCAGAACGCACATCGTCTAGTGAGGCGTGTAACATGCTATGCATCAATGTTAATATAATTAAATTACTAACGGCCTTACTAATGAGGTGTTTTAAATTTTACACATCTGATAAATAACTGTATGGTAATCAGTTGTTAAACACATTGTTTTAGTAATGGGGTAAGTGTTTAATTGAAATCTAAAAACTAAAATATTATTGATTAATATTTTACATTTTCTTTATTGTTATCAAGTTTAATTTGTGGAACTCCGTTTAAATTTTTATTTATTTTATATATTCAATAATATTTTTGTTCAATTTATAAAAACACTTTATTTATCAACAAGTTCGGCTATGTAATTATTATTACGCGTGACAGCTACTTCGCCCTCTGAAGGCATTATCAAATTGGGGTTATACGACTAACAGACCTTGAATTTATAATATTTCTGGATAGAAATTTACGATGAACAAAAGTTTATTGCTTTTATTTTATTTACTATTTTCATTTTTATTTATTTAAATAAACTGTTTGTATAAATTGAATAATAAAATTAATTATTGAAAAGAAATAAATATATAAGAAATGTTTTTTTTTATATATCAACGAATGTTCAACTGTAGCTTGCAACTATTATTCGAACATAACTAGTTTATTAGACAAACGCCACGTTATTGTCTGGACAAATCTAATTAAGTATTATTAAGTTATTACAAACACTTTTAGAAAGTGCATTTCATATCTCCTAGAAAAATTAATCCTTGATTTTTTTTCTTTACACTTAACATAGGTGCATATATTTAAAAATGTTTGCACCTACATTTAAAAGAATTATAAACGTATAAATCATAAAACACAGTTATATTACAAAAATACTATTGAAATAAAAATATGCCTCAACACTAAAATTCGTCATAAAGCAAGCTTTAATGTAAGTTTATGTTTAAAAGTAAGAATAAAATGTTAGTTTGTTATATGAAAAGCGCAACGTGAAGGTTTATAAATAGTTTAAACGTCTAAATCGTTCAGCCATAATTTTTATTATTTTATGTAAATTGATATTTTTTGATATTCCAATTTGTTTTGGTAGAAGATTAAATGCACGAGTACCAATAAAACTGCTCTGTGTTTGTATTAATTTGGTATTGGTTTCTATACAACGGGCTCAACTTATCTATACACACCTTTATTATTTTACCGTTTTAACATTTTATAATCTATCTTTACACGCACGTCTAATGTTGAGTATTCAGTAAGAGTAATTTTTATAAGCAAAAAAATTGGGTGTTACATCCTGTAAAAAGCTGTCTGTCTCACATGCCACTACGGTACATGTGATGTGCTTCGCGTCCAACAAGACTACATGAGAATTTTTAATATTTTTCTTGATTTCAGTTGACTTCTGCTTTTATTAACGGACATAATATACCCGCATATTAGAATATCTTTAACAGTCAAAGTTGACAGTTATCGATAATCTATTTTCCAAGAAAATAGAGTTGGTAAATAAATATTATTGTTCATTTGCCGTTAATAATGCTATGCGTAAGATTAAGTTCACCAAGTCAATAATTTGAAGAGAATGAACATATCGAACAACCCAAACTTTGACATTAATTTCCAAATCATCTTCAAATAGTTTTCCACTAGATTAAGTTTGATATTTTAGGTTGAATTAAATTGGTGTCAGAGAACATTCCAGAAATAAATGTTTAGCAAAGCACGTAATTATTTTGTCGAATTATAGTTTAGAAGTTATCAAATAATATTGTGCTTGTAGACAATAATAGACATTGGCAAAATTGTGTATTAATGTTGTAACTCCAAATTCTCACATAATTGTTAACTTAATATTTGTTGTGTTTGTATTTGCTTTAAAATGAATGTCGTAGTACTTTCAATATTCATACTTGTTTGTTAACTTTAGATGTTAACTTACAATTTGGGAGGCGGGTGTGGGCACCATTTATTGGATAACCAACACCTCTGCCATAGGTCTCCCCAAGTGGTTCGCTATGTTTGGTGATTTAACGGGGGCAGGTTTACTCGGGTATTGGCGACGGATGCGTCTGCCCACCTACTGCAAGCCTGGCCCTAGACAGACTGTTTGAGGGAGGCCTTTTGACCTCTCCAGTTGCACCCTCGACCCATTGCCTCACACAGCAGTCGGAGGAATTGATTCATACGTCCGTCACTCCTGGATACCCTGACTCCAGATTCCTAAACGCCCCTCATTTATTTTACCTTCCCAGAACGTCCTCTCCTTCCTTTCCCCAAAAAGACAAAAAGAAATTATTTTCCTCGGGGTTTCCAGAGTGGAGCTAAAAATGGAGTAAAAATAAAATGAATCTATGGTGTTAAGAGTATACGTTGTGCCATATATACGATTTTTTTTTTATATTATTAGCTTTCGAAGGTTATTCCCACCAATGTAATATTTATAAGTAACATATAAATAGAGATCGATTTGTTTATCCAAGACGCTATGTTGGTTTCAAATAAATTCGTTAGAACTTTGTAATCATTCAAAAAGATTGCAGTCAAAATGTGTGAAAAAGAGTTGAAGATAGTATTGATAATTCTGAAATGGAATTGTGAGATCGACAAAAATAACGTACAGTAATTAGGTCCCTATGGCCGAGTTGGATTAGAGCTGGGTTCTATTACCAGTTGGGACCGTTATCTTTTTTTTTTTTTTTAATTCTTTTTTTAAGATTTATTAGTTTTATCTTCTTCTCCAATAATTAAATAATGTTTTGCTTTTCCACAGTGATTTGCTTATTACAAATTTCTCCTTCAGTTGGTGGTATCGTTAACTTAAATGTAACTTGAATGACATTATCTCCACAAAGACTAATTAACCTCATCAGAACGCATACGTGTGACGCTTTTTGTAAGCTGAAATGTTATCAAAACAAAAATGGTTCATAGTTAGCGAGGGACAAAAAACAGGCGAAACGGGTTACGTCACATGCTGCTGGTGTAATTAGTGTCCAGAGGTTTGTCGCGGGGACGGTCAGGGGCAAAAAATAAAATTATTAGGGGCCCAGCGGACCCTGAAGTCTCCCACATCAGGTGTCGTGCTCCGTTTTTTACCACGTCTGCAAAACTTTTTATAGGATTCATAATTACGTATAATTTTGTAAGTACGTTTGGGGTTGCTAGTTTCCGGGATAAATTGTTTGTTCTTTTGTTATTCATGATGAAAATTGTGATGGCATAAAAAAGTGTATTGTTAATGTGTTGAGCTGCTTTAGGTCAACCATGGGTTGACTTGTTATTTATTACCAAATCATTACAAAAAAAATAGATTATTGCGGCGAGCAACTTTTGAGCTACCGATTTTTCTACCGAACAACGTTACTCTACAAATTAAGCTTATAGGTCGTGAACAGCTAGTACATACCTATGTACATATATTATAGGATCTAACAAAACATTTCTGGCACACTTAATCGGGTGATTTCTGAGCTTATTTAAAGTTTTTAAAATAAAGAAGCTTAATCGAAAGCCAAACGAAATCGGATGTTACGTTAAAATAAATGTGTGGTTAGAAACAAATTAAATATTTACATAATATTATTACACCAGATGCGTGTAGTCCATAGAAACGTATACCTATCTGCTTTAAAGTTATTTTTTTATATACTTTTATTGTTAGGTATGTTTTTAGGTTTTCACGGCCAAAAAGTACTTTTGTTATGATTTTTGGGGTGTTTTGCCGTGTTTCGCTACCTCCTTCTTTAGCCAACGTTTCGGACAGCGTTACAGTGTCCATCATCATCGTGTCGCTCATCTGCCCTGATGATGGACACTGTAACGCTGTCCGAAACGTTGGCTGAAGAAGGAGGTAGCGAAACACGGCGTAACACCCCAAAAATCATAACAAAAATACTTTTATTGTTTTTTTATTTATCTTCTTTTATTGTTAATTAACAATAATCAGAATTACAACATATTTTATATAGGTGACGTAATAAACATCATCACTTGATGTATTAACTTTGGGATTGATTTTGGAAGGCGGGTATGGGTACCGCCGCCCCCGGAAACCGTTTATTGGATAACCAAAACTCCTGCCGCAGGTCACTCCGAGTGGTTCGATACTATGATGACTTTGCAGGAGTGCCCGGGTACATGGGGTGAGATTTGTCTAGTTTTCCTACCTACTACGTGGCTGGTCGGATCGGGAGAGACTGACCTTTTGAATTCTTCCACCGGACTCTCTCAACGCATCGCCTTGCATCGCAGTGGGAGGGATGGATTTATACGTGCGTCACCCATTGACCCCAGATTACTATCCATACATCATTTATTTTTCCTTTCCAGACCTTCCTCTCCTTCCGTTCCCTAAAAAGACGCCCCGCACAGCGTCTCCAAAAATGATTTAGGCCCTGAGATATTTTTTCCTCAGAGCTCCCTGAGTAGAGCTAATGTAATGTAAAAAAATGTGTATTATTACGTTCACGAGATATTGCATATGAATAGAGAGCATTCGCCTAGTGACACTGATACATAGCAACACTACATAGCAACACTACATAGCAACACTACATAGCAACACTACATAGCAACTAAAATATTAAAATTAATGCCACTGTCGTTCATCTTCATATATTTTTATAACATATTCTGACTTACAGACGTTAAGTAAATAAATGTAAGAATAGCACATATTGGCCTCCGTGGTCGAGGGGTATGACATTCGCCTTGCAATCCGAAGGTCGCGAGTTCAAATCCTGACGTGCGTAAGTAAATTTTATTTGATTGATTATTAGTGTTATTTCACATCATTTAAAAATAATATAAGCTGTATTTGCGGCACGTTCTGGAGTGGTAGACACTCAAACCACTATTCAGAATTGTAACGTTGCTCGAAATGGCTTTAGCTGTGTTTTGTGACCAGATCCCAACCTTCTCTTTCTCATCTTCTTCCCCTCCACATTATCTTCAATCGCAATTGGGGTTGAAAAATAGTATAGTAAAAATCGTACAGTAATCGTACGGTAACAGTGTTACTGGCTCAGGTGGTGGGGAGTAGTTGGAACTCTTGTGCTGTATTCACATAAAAAATATAAAATAATTGAAAACTTGAATAAATACATTTATGAAAGAAGGTTAAATAAAACCTTTTTGAATTATATTAAAGATATACTTCCGTCTTAATACTTACGTGTGTACTATCTCCCTGTTCGTGATTTTAGGGTAACGTTGAAAGTCTTTCTGCCAGATCGAACTGCTCAAGCACCAGGGAAAATATCTAATATAATATATATTTTTCTACAATAGAATAAACCAATGGTATATTTACCGGAAAATCGAATCGGAACGCTATGAAGCATTAACGACTGAAATTTCCTGGCATTTATTCATTCAAATCTATGTAGAATTCCACCCCCGGCTAAGGCATCGACAAAACCTCCGCGAGGAAATAAATTAAGTGAAATATTCTTATCCTGATTGCTGATCTTTAAAAATACAAACGGAAGCGTTCCCTGTCTCCTTCGAGATGGGAGATATCCGTCCCGCCCTCCATTAACTACAGAAAGTTGAGGATTCTGGCTATAAAATATTATTTAGATGGTTGGACCCCTACGAGCTACGGCCTCCCCAGCTAGGCCCTGTAAGGCTTGTAGGCCGGTCCTTTAAGTTTATCCATTTCCCGCAGATTTCCCAAGCTGCGATATGACCTCAGCTTTCCCCAAAGTTTTACTTTTTCAAGTGCTCACTTATCCAGGTACCTTTTTTCCTACCGAGGCTAATTTTAGAACTTTAATGGTCTTTTTATCCACTCGATTCTTGTAAGGCGTGACAACGCTTGAACGAGATAGAGATCCGATCGGAAAACAAAATATCAACTTAATTCTAAATCGTCAATATCTTTCGTTTACAGTATACGATTTGAGAGGCGGATACCGCCGCCCCGGGAACCATTTGTTGGATCACCTCAACTGCGCTGCGTTTGGTGACTTAGCAGAGGTGCCAGGGTTCATGGGGTAAGTTTTGTCCGGGTATTGGCGGTGGACTCATCTGCCCACCTGCTGCGTGACAGGCCGGATCGAGAGAGTCTTGTTGAGGGAGGCCTTTTGACTTCTCCACCGTACCTTTTTACTTCCTAGAACTTCCACTCCTTCCTTTTCGCATAAGACCCTCCACACAGCATCCCCTTAGATGACATAGTCTCTGAGGGAAATTATTTTCCTTAATGCATTGATAACTTTCGATTGATAAACTTCACAACCTTTTTTTGTTCTAAATGTCTAGGTCAACACAACTATTTTCAGGACGCATTTTTACTCCCACCACGAGCTAAGGATCTCTACAACATTAATTTTTCCGATATGTTTTGAGATTCTCACGACCAAAAGTATCATTATGAAATATTTTCGGGGTTTTATGTGCTGTTGCGATATCTCCTTCTTTACGCAACATTTCAGAAAGCGTTACCGTGTCTATCATCAGGGTAGATTTGTAATCATTAAACATACAGACAAAACACTGATGATGGACAATGCAACGCTGTCCGAAACCTTGTCTAAAGAAGAAGGTAGCGCAACGCGGCATAATACCACAAAATAAATTACGATGATTCTTTTTCCATTTAAAAATGCAACGAATTTACATGATTGTTTTTACACAAATGAAAAATCAAATAAATAATGTTAAAATTTAGACGAAGCAGAGTAGAAAAAAATTCTAAGTGTACATCTTTCATTAAAGTATTAGGTTTCGTGTATTATTATAAATTAATTGTAATATTTTTATTAAAATGCACACAAACACTAATAAATTATCTAATTCGTAATATAAGATCTAGGTTAAAACGTAAAAATCTGTCTTGATGTGCATCAATAGCTGGAAGATGATTTTGTCTATTTTGGAATAGAATAACGGCAGAAAATAATGTTATTTTTCATAATAGTGAACATTAATAATTGGTCTGTTTTTTTATCATCCTCTTATGTTTATTGTATTACTAAGACTGTTAATGTTCCTTAAATAAATAAATAAATAAATAATAATATCGCTATTTACACATATTTTATCATCGTTTTTGTAAAGATCATTTATGAATAAATTAAAGAGTGGTCCTAAATGGGATCCTTGTGAAACACCGGATGAGACTAGTTTAGGAGAGGACTCATAACTCATAACTATTAACTTATGATTAACGTTTTATGCTTCTTACTTTGAATAGAAAGGTAACGGTTTGAATTTTTACGTACGCATCCATCCAGTCATAAGTGCTATGTGAAAAAGACTCTTTACCTCAAAGGTAACATTAATAAATGTATTTATTCTCAAAAAAATATATCACTTTTAATAAATATTTTTTCTTCGTAATTTCCTTATTAAAATTCTGCTCAAACCCGTCTCCGTTAATTACACAGAATTATGAATTCGCGCATAATTTTCAGTTAAATAAATACTACCTGAAATTTCATTTGTGGCCCAGAAGCGACAGGGGGAGGTTCCACCCCCTACCCTGTTCTGGGTACCTGGAATACCTACATATTTACATGTATAATACATGTGAAATTACCTGCCACGAGAAGCATTTGCTAATGGCTCATTCCACTTACGATATGAAACTCGGAGTGAAATGTTTAGTGGTTTCAAACGTCTTCACGAATAAGACGCGGCAGGTGTTCCCTTATAAATACTGTGCAGGTTGCACACTCCGCGCCGACCTCAAAAACCATGTGTTATACTCGTAGGATATATGGAGAGAATGTTTTTTTATGAAATACACCGGTCTACATCTCTGATAAAAAGATGAATATTTAATCCATTGAGATCTGATTTTTGAAAACATACTACAAACTTCTGGAACAGAAACCCCTTAACTACACAATAAAAAAATTATAAAATAAACTGTTAGGGGAAGTATCTGACTTACAAAGACTTAACCAGTCAGTAAAAATAATATATTTTTTAAAGTTTTGGTCTTTGTTTTAACAAACGTTATTTCACAATTTATTCATTTAAAATAATATATAGTATATTTGCGGCACGTTCCAGGGTGGAAGATACTCTCGGTATCGCCCTGGTGTAAGACCACCATTCAGAATTGAAACTTTGCTTGAAATGTCTTTAGGGGGCCATCCATAAATTACGTCACACCTTAAGGGGGGAGGGGGGGTGTAGAGAAGTGTGACATTGTGTGACAAGGGGTATGGGGGCGTCATCAGCTCTGTGACGTCACATGTAAGAATCTAAATTATTAAAACGCAAAACTTAAATGTAAACGAAAAAATGTAAAATTGCAAAATATGTCCTCACACTAGGGGGGAGGGGTCTCACAAAAGTGACAATGTGTGACAGGGATGGGGGGGTCAAAAAATCATGAAATTCGTGTGACATAATTTATGGATGGCCCCTTGGCCGTGTTTGGTGACTAGATCTGAACAGCCAGGTACTTCCCCACATTCCTCTTCCCTATCTCCTTCCCCTCCCCAGTACACCTTCAGCCTCACAACATACCCCAATTGGTGACCAGATTTGAATAGCCAGGTACTTCCCCACCTTCATTTTCCCTATCTCCTTCCGCTCCCCAGTACCTTCAGCCTCACAACATACCCCAATTGGGGATGCCATAGTCTCACTGGCTCCAGACGGGAGCAGTTGGGACTCTTGTGCGGTATTCATATAAAAAAAAATCTTATGGTCAGGCAATCGAGTAACCGCCATCCCCCAGACCAATCCTACTATAACTGTGCAGTACCAACTTACTGATTATTTTTATGACTTTAGTCAAAATGAAAAAAACAACCAAATATATCACCGGAGACCAAAATCTCGTTTATATTTTGTAAGTCTTAGTAAGTCAGGTACTTCCATTAACACTCAAGATATACGGCACTTGACTTTCTTCAATCAGTTTTTCTTCAAAGTCAACCAAACCTCAGCCAAGTATCCTCGCAACCCCTTACCCCGACCCTACCTGTCCAATATCTACTTTTGTATGTTAAAAAATTTATGTCGATCTTGCCGTAGGAGACCAAAATTTCAACGTACAATTTTTCGGAAACACTAGTTAAAATAAGTCAAATATGTCCTTTCATATTCCGTATACTTATATTATTACCCGTTCAGCGACTTCATATTATTCAAATAATTTAATTTTAATATGCAAATGAAATCCTCCGCCAGAGAGAACCCAGTTAGGATAAAAGTATCTCAACTTGTTACTAAAAAGAAAGGTAATGGAACGTTAATTTATTAATATCATTAAAAAGGTTATTATAATTTAGTTTTCAGAACCATAAAGACGAAAAAAAACTCGTATCAGGTGATCGTGTGAAGAGTGGTGTGTTTTTAATTGAAAAATTACATTAAAAAATGTTATTACAAACACCTAGTCGTATTGCTCAAGAATCATTTGTTCCGTAAATCTACTTTTCAAAAGCTTGGCGTGTGCGAGTAAATAATAATTGTAATTGATAAATAATTTTAAAACTTTATTAAGTGTGTAATATGACATTAAAGAAGAGGATAATACCAACTAAATCTAAAAGAAAATATGAAAAATAACAAGGCACAGAAAAATTAAAAAGGTAACTGTCGCAACTGGGACATGAACCTAGGATCTCTTGTCTTGGGGACAATCCCTTTAATCAATTTGGCCATTGGGACTTATTATTTTTAAATCATTTTTTTCGAACTCATATTTCAAATTCAGAATTGACAATTTTTCCCATATTTTAGGCAGCTTTCTTTTTAAATGAAAAAAAGTCTAAATAATTGGTTTGTAACATAGATAGTGCCTCGGATAAACATATTCCATTATATCTATTTGGAACACCTATTGACCTTTGTCCGTAAGTCTAAATGAATATTCAATTTTTATTGGAATAACTGTTGTGCAATAATTTTTTAACCCCTCAATTATTATTTATTATTTTGAATCTGTTAAATCGTGAAAGAATTCTTTGTTTATTTGAATTTATGAACAAAAAACCTTTATGACTTGTTTATTTTCAATCACAAATTATTTTTAAGTAGACAAACATGATTATATAACCTTTTGTTACTTCCATTACTTGTGTTGTGTACTCTGTTTCTTACTCTTTATTAACATAGTAAAAAGTAGACAAGATGATGATAGAAAACTAGGGGAAGGGGTAAGTAAGTGTCATGTGTTTCCACGCCTGTAATAATAGTAGTTAATATTATACAGCCCCGTGTACAAGTGAATCCTTGTGGCAATTCCAACATTAAAACAAAGTTATTGGAATATCATATTTACATTGTGGCACCATGTGTTTCCTTTCTGGGAAATATAATTACATTTTTAGTTCAAAATCATTATAATAACTCAGATTTTAACTATTCAGCACTATTTCTTTCTTCTCAAAGACCTCAAACTTATTTTGTGGCACACTTTTAATTCAAAATTAATAAAATACTTAGTTTTTACCACTTTTATGAAAATTATAAAAGTGGTAAAAACTAAGCATTTTATTATATTGAATTTGTTTCTTTGTCTTCATTTGGAATTTGTACACAATATTTGTTACGCAATGAAATTTACCGCACACTTCCGAAGATTTTTCGGTCAGAATCTTTAAAACTTTCTCTATTTTTTACTTTAATTGCACAGTTGTGGTAGTACCTACTTTAAATGTATAACTTTGGACCCTACATTAACCATTCTAGGGACATGCGTTTGACTTTAACTAAGAGTTGTGGTAAGAATTATTTTTTTCTTCAAATTATTAACAAAATTTCCTTGTGTAGACTGCATATTATTTCTTCACGCACTAATGAAACCGAACTTAATTTTAGATTGATGACATTTTCTATAATTTCAGAAAAAAATTTAATTATCAAAGTTCATTGTCGTGAAATACGAAATTATTATTGTAATAAGATGGCAAGCTTGCTCTTGTCTCCTGTTGATTACGTTTTGTTCGGAAGCTAAAATGGGCTTGGAACGCGCTTTTAACGGGGACATTTCAACTATCAACGAACAAAATAGCGCTGAATGGCCATTTGATGACTTTGTCATACGTGAAGTTCTGCGAAACAACGGATAGTTCCAATAAGCATCAGGCCATGGGGCCCATTTTGCTGTCTCCCACTTCAAATCATTATTTTTATCCTGGTCCGTTTAACAAAGCTCACCACCATTATTCCAATCAGGTGGGACATTGGTACCATAGGTGAATTGGAGTCTCTTCATCCTCTTCACATTTCCTGCACCTATTAGTGTTTTTCATTCCCAAAACCTGCACGTATCTAAGGTGTCCGTGTCCCACTGGTATCTTACCAATTCTCTGGTTCCCTCGGTAGTCAATACATTATCAATTTCATGTCTGAAATTTAATTTAAACGTTACGTATGTCATGTGTAACGCAATAAGGAGATATACCTTGTTTAAATAGCTATATTAAAATAACGAAAGAGTTGAGGATTCAGCCCACATAAAGTAATAAGTCATCAGTAAAGTCATTATTCCTATAAAGTTTTTCATAAATCTCCACGAATATAAAATGAAATGAACAATTTAGAATCTAAAATACACCATTTTTACTCAAATTTTCGTATTATGTATGTAAATGTGAACACCACGCGATAAATATCACCAACGTTTGAATACCAAATGAAGTCATTAAAAAACCTCGATAAATATAATTTATTTATAAAATATTGCGATACACGTTCGTCCTGCTTCGTTATTATTTGCGAAGTCATATTTCATAGAAATTTGCACATATTTGTATTTTTTTCAAATTGGGCTTTGATTTTAAACAAAATAAAATCGTTTGATATTCAGATCAGTGTGGGACTGATTCTTGTTTCGTTTTGTGTTTATTTTAATGGTGATTTCAATGTGATTTGCTGCTAAACGTTATAATTTTCGTTGTGATGTGAATTCGTAATATTTTAAAATTAAAAAAAAAAACATAATTCCCTTTATTTTCAATACGCTTGAGAGCCAAACAGCAGCCGAGAATTTAAATTTCGTCGAACGATGATCTTGCGATCATAACCTTTACAACGGTACAGGGCGGTTCCGATGAGAAAGATTAATTATTCTCCATATCAGCATTTTAACATAATAATTCAACATCGATTTTATTTCATTCCAAATTTGTTTTGATAATTACCCACATTGAAAATGCTCAAAAACAATTAAAATTATGTGCTTTTTGTAATTATTTTGTGATGAAAAATGTCTAAGCAAAATTAGAATGTAATTTTTTTAAATATATTAGTTTGTAGGACCGTAAATAAATAGACAAACTGAAGTATTTTCGTCACAATACAAGGATGCGGATCTTTTTCTTATGATTTTATTTGAAATAAAGTTAGAATTCTGAAAAGTAGCTTTCCCAAATATTTTATTGATTTTTTTTTACATGAATACCGCACAAGAATCCCAACTGCTCCCGTCTGAAGCCAGTGAGACTATGGCAGCTCCAATTGGGGTATGTTGTGAGGCTGAGGGTAGTGGGGTGGGGAAGGAGATGGGGAAGAGGAAGGTAGGAAGTACCTGGTTATTCAGATCTGGTCACCAAATACGGCTAAAGCCAATTCTGAACGGTGGTCTTAGACCAGGGCGATACTGAGAGTATCTTATATCATGATTATATGATTCGAAATGTATGTTGTATAATATAAAATTTTGCGCCTACGGTAAAACCTTATTGTACAAAAACTAAACATATTTTCTCAAAATTTAAAAAATAGCTTTACTAGATAAAAGAACAGTCTTTTGAAATCAATTTAAAATTGTTTGTGGAAAAGAGTCAATACGTCTAAAATTTGATTTAAAAATGACATATTTCCAATTTTGTCTGGTTATTCCCTCTTAATGAAGTATTTACACCACCGTTCTTACGATAGTTGGTGATGTAATAAATTATGATCAAAGATACCTCTCAAGCAGTTGGCGAGAATTGATTTTCGGCGTCAGTAAAAAAATAAATAATTCAAGTGTTTATGTATCACATTTTACGGAGCAACGCAACTACATTTTAATATTAACATTATATCTTTCTAATCTAAAATAACGCCAACTCCTCCTGTGTATACGTTTAAATATACCCTTTTCTCTTATCTTTCCTGTCTTCTCCTTATGAGAACAGATAAAGACACCCCTCGCGAGTCCTTTGTAGCCTACCAAACATTATCATTTATCTCGATTGAAATAGAATATCCTTTGACAACACAACGCGGAAGATGGTGTAATGACTCAAATTTGAAACCCGACTCTGAGCTGAAAGCCTAATGATAATTACTTTATTGCAAGTGTCTTATGGTAATTTTATTGATGTACATTTTGTGCTTTGATGGTGATATTGTACAACTTAAATAATCATAAATGGCAATCGATTATACCTATATCTAATTGCCGCTCCGTGTTCTTCATTTGCAGTTTGTTGTACGACATTGTTCAAAACATCAACCCTTTTAGGTGTATGCTGTGTATGTGTGTGTGTGTGTGTGTGTATGTATAATCTGTTTAATTTAATTTCTCTGTGTCAATGGATTTCTCTGAGGTTTCAGTTATATGTCAATATCTGTAGTTTCCCGTATTACCATTGTAACCATTTTCTATTTATGAATAGTACCTACTGATTTTTGTTTTACCGTTGCAACAATTTTCTATTTATGAATAGTTTATTAATTTTAAGTACCTACAGATTTCTGTTTTACCATAGTAACAATTTCTTTTGTTTAATAGAGCGATGTCTGAAGATTCCTGTTTTATCATCTCAACTTGACGGCTGACGTAGTCCAGCGGTAAGGCTCTTGACTCGCATTCCGAAGGTCGCGGGGTCGAATCCCGGCGTGGCAAATAAATTTTATTTGATTAATTTGTGTTATTTCACAATTAATTCAATTAAAATAATATATATAGTATATTTGCGGCACGTTCCAGAGTGGAAGATACTCTCAGTATCGCCCTGGTGTAAGACCACTGTTCAGAATTGAAACGTTGCTTGAAATGGCTTTAGCCGTGTTTGGTGACCAGATCTGAATAGCCAGGTACTTTCCTCTTCTCCATCTCCTTCCCCTCCCCACTACCTTCAGCCTCACAACATACCCCAACTGGGGATGCCATAGTCTCACTGGCTCCAGACGGGAGCAGTTGGGACTCTCATGCGGCATTCATATAAAAAATTTAAAAAAAAATCAATTTTTCTTTTGTTTTTACGAGACTGAATGTTTTCTCTTCAAATTTTCTAACTAATAAAACAACGGCTTGTGAGCGAAGCGACTTTCTGTTTTTAATAGAATAAAATGAAAGGTTTGAAGAATATATTACGTGGTTGACGTAACAAACAGTGCCTTTTACAACATCGATATTTATTCATATTTCTGAGGTTATTGAAGATTTTCCAAAAAAAATCTTATTCTGAAGTTGCGTAGAGTTTTCTTACTATATTTTAAAACTAATTTGTGGATAAAGGGGAGAGGAAGAGGAATATAGGATAAGGATAGGAGATGCTCCCGGTGCATTTCATACTCATGTGATAATTTATGATCGCACATTACAAGGTTATTGCTAAAAAGTCTACATTATAAAATTTTGTGTTACGCTGCGCACCTTTAAGGTAGCGTTCACATGTACGCATCGGACGGATCACATCAAACAAGTGAAACATCATAAAAGTGCGTTCACTGTACCACACCGGATGGTCCGCATGTATAGGACCATCGGCAATACCGACACAAATTCTCGGAGTAGTTAGTAACTATTCCAATGGAAATGGGGAATTTTCTCTGCCATTGGTTCTGCATGCACCATGATGTTTTTTTTTAATTGGAAAGCCCAGACGAGTCCAGTCCAGTCATAATTTAATGACACCTAATCCCCGACATTTGATACTCCGACTGTTAATCACCCGACTGTTGATCTCCAAGACAGTCTATGCCAGTTGATCCCAATGCCATTTTTTTTTTTAATATTAACTCCACACAGGAGGCACTGCGGAAAATAATTTCCCTCAGGACCTATGTCATCTGGGATGCTGTGTGGACGGTATTTTTGAAGAGAGGAAGGAATGAACATTGGTCTTGAAGAGACCCATGTTGTAGGAGGGAGGAATCACAGAAGCCGGCAAATCGTTCCACAGCCGAGCTATTGAATTCAAGAACGAGTCGAAAAAACGACCCGTTCTCATGTGACAAATGTCAACCGTGTTCATATGTTGGATTATCTTAGCGTGTCTCCCGACTATGGACCGGTGCCGAAGGGATCAATGACGCTAGTTCCTCAGAGCATCTTCCATTGAAATACCGGTAGAACATGGATAGCATTCCCACCCGACGCCTGTGCTTTAAAGATTGCAATCCGTTCGTTAAGATGGGAGAATCTATCAGACGAACCGCCCGTTTCTACACAGAGTCGAGGGTATTTTTCAAGCATTTTGGAGCTCCGGATCAGATGTGGCTGCCAAATTCAACCGTGGGGCGCACTCGCGATTTGTACAGGGTTAGCAGTTGTGTATCATTAAAGTATCTGCGGGCCCTGTACAGTACGCCCAGTTTTTGAGAGGCTAACTTTACTCTGGCTTGATTGAAAATTGATCCCGCTGCCAGATGATCTATCTGCCAATTGGTCCCTCGATTGCGTGATCCCCAAAGGATTTTTTCTGTTATGCTTTCTCCCTGGTCACTAAGTGCAAAGAGGATATACGGCCGTATTACAAAAATCGATATACCATATCGACGGGCACCTTGGATTAAAATCCGCCGTACAAATACATGTTTTTGCTGACAATAATCCGCGTTCCCGAAGAAGTAAATGATATTACAAGAATGCAGATTTTTATTTTTGGTGGTATATCCTCTCTGCATATTCCTTTGGTGAAAGTGATCGTAAAAATACTCTTAGAGGTATGTCTTACCCTATAACTACTAACGTTGTGGTAACGTTACAAACTTGCACATAATACTAATATATTTTAAGTTATCATTATTATAACCGTACAAATTCTAAATAATCATTACACACGAAAAATTGAAGTAAATCGTTTAACTTCCCCCGCCACCGCTTGCCTACCCCTTTGTTTTACCCGTAGCCTATTCCCGGTCACGTCGTCCCAATATCACCTCAAATCTTTTGATTGCCTCCGACTGATGCCTCTGTTTGCACGAAAGTATTCATATTTATACTGTTAGGGCGGGTTCACGCACTAACAACCGTAGAAGATGCAGAACGATTTACAAAAAAAAAATACCCAAAGATTCTGATATTGTTAAGTATTTTAGTTTAGACGCCAAAGTTGTATAATTTGCTGTAGGTGTTTTTCCTGTTACGAACATTTTATTTTATTTTTTTAATGATATTTTGGTACAAATTTCATTGAGGCTGAGCTTTTATTTAAATATTTAACTCATCGTAGGATTCCGTGAGGTTTCAATTTAGATTTCTAACATCTTAAGGGGTGTTTTGTGGAGGTTTTTTGAAGTGAAAACTTCTTTGGCACCATTTTGATTTCAAACTCGATAAAACGAAAAATCGACACTTAAAAGAGGTAAACACATACATTTATAGGATTTAACCTCCAAGGATATGAGATAAGACTAATCGGTCTCCTCTTTTTGCCGTGCTTCGTAGCCTTCCTACTCATGTCTACTTTAGTTTTCACTTTTATCTACTTTAGTTTCACTTTTACCGCGTGTGAACTGCACACAATTTTTTTTATGGACTGGAGTTGTGAATTCGATGGGGGTTTCAATTTGTTTTTCAAAATAACTGAAATCATTCGGTTTCTCAAAATAAATGCTTTCTGGAAAGTATTTAAAAATAATGTGATAAATTAGAACAAAACGATTCGCTTTGAAAAATTTGTAGCAATAGTCAGCGACGGAGTTTCAGGGGTTTATTGAGGGTTAAGGTATGGTGTTTTTTAACGTTTATCCCAAAATTCGGTAAACTGTTAATCTCAATGATTAAATACAATTTAAATATTTAAATAATAATTAATTTTTAATTAAAATTAAGGAAACTTACAAATGAGAGGTTCGTTGTGATTACTAGTTGATTTGTTAACATTACAATTAATATTAAACTGGAATAGACGCTCTTACTTGAGTAAGTATTTCTAACACTGCCGGAATGATGGCGTTCGCCCTACTTTTAGATGCCTTTGGCATCATCGTGACCGTTGGTACATAAGACACGAACGACGATAGATGGTACTCTTCTGATATGACAGATACTTAACAGCCATCTGTTGAGATATAGCAAAACTTCGTACAACTAATTATACTAACGGCTTTGGAATGATGTTGTAACTACATGATTAACCTTTACACTGCACTACTACAACCGTTTCAGAACTAAAATGGTTACGAAATTTTACTCACCTTTTGCGTGAACCTGGTTCTTGAAGCTAAAAGCGGCACAACATTTCACCACCAAAGAGGTCAAAGGATGAATGATTTTGTTATTTTTTTCTAAAGGACTACTAAACTAGATACGACACGGCAGAAAAGATGTTCTAACACAGTATAGCATGACAAGAGTAATAGTGCTATTGAATGAAAAATCATAAAACAGTGAAAATATTTAATTGCTCTTTAAATAATCTTAAAACTTTTTCTTTTTCGTTTGGGAAGAACATGTTCCCAAATGTTAAGTAGGTAAAAATAATAAATGTTTTTTCTGTAATTGGATGATTAATCTGTCGTACGATAAAATAAACTTGTTGATTAATAAAGAAATTATTATCTAGCCGTTGGAGGGCAATTCTTTCATCAACGGGACTCGGCGCGGGACATTGACGGGTTCTGGTGCGGAAGCACGTCTGGACCCGGGCGGGTCTTTACCCCGCTCCGGGGGATGTATTACTCGAATAATCGCCTCTAACAGAGATCCGATCGATAGCAGAGCTCACTCACTCACCAACTCACTTGCTATTCGCTATTTACGGGTGATTTAGTGTTAAATGAAAGATAAGGGGTAAATGTGGTGTTTAGAAGCGGGAAAATTAATAAAATTCCTTTTTTAATGTCCGCTGCAGGTGTTATATAATTTAACGACATATTCAGCTTGAATCAATCTGATGTGGTGGAACAGAGCAACAAAATGCAGTCCTTTCTAATAGATTCTTGTCCCAGTGAAGTTAAAAATGAAATTGTGAACAATGTTTCAGCTAGAAGTTGGTAATCTCGGTAAAATTATTCCCATTTACTTATAATGGCAATTACTGAATTGTTTGGAAATTACTCACAGGAATAAATTTTGGGAGGGTGTTCTCCTCAATTGAAGGTCTGTTTTCTCCCAACGTTTCCCTAAGAGATTTGATTGCTTTCACTTCGTGTTGTTTGTAACTCAATTTGCGACGAGTTTTTTTTTTATGCGATTAGTATAATTAACGAAGAGCTAGTCCCGTTATTTGCGAAATAAAAACAAAAATCATGAAATACACTGCGGCGTATTTACACTGGTTTGGGTTATTGCAACTGACCGGGGAGCAGGGACAGGAGCGAAAGGGACAATAAATAATTGCCATGGAATAAAATGTTCATTCCCGAAATAAACACAAAATCATCCACCGAGCGCAGCCAATAATAACTGGAGCTAACAAACAATGATACCTGGAATGTAAAGAAACAAAAAATAAATAATTGATACGGATTTTTTTAAGCATAGAAATCGATAAATAATCGTCATTCCTGAGCACTTAACAAGTTTGACCACTTATAGCTTTAAGCCCCAGGATTATATAATCAATTCATAGTTTTAATAAAAATAAATTCTAATTTCCGTGACGCAAAGGACTTACTTAGTTTCAAAATCAACAACCGAAAAATACGAAGCTCTTTAGTTCAGTGATAAAATAATGTTTTTGCAACCATATTGTGTAAAATTTGTATTATTTGTTGAAACGGGTTTGGAAAATGGTTGCCATTAAAAAGTCTTAACAGAAATAGTGTTAATTCACCGAGCGCTTAACAGTTTGTTAACACATATGTGTATTCTAATCCATTTGCGCATTACCATACTTTAATATGTAAATAATGATGACCCACAGCCGGAGACCGCTGCCATTTACCGTTTCACACCATTTCCAAGGCAAAACATTATTGTAGAGAGAAAAAGATTATTTTTAATTTATTTATTTTTTTACGCTGGCCGGTTTCGAAACAAGCGTTCCTTCATCAGGGCAAAACAATACATAATATACTAACTTATAGTACAAAACTACGTGTGAACATATATTATTATCTAGCCGTTGGAGGGTGGTGGTGAAGTGGGGGTGGAGGCGTGATTGGGGATTGTTGAAGAGCGGTTGGAGGAGATAGAACTGACTATGAAATACAAATCAAATTGACATTATGTCATCGTGAACTCTTGTTTAAAAAGCTCTAATAGAATTAAAATCAATTAAATTCAAAATAAAAGTGTAATTAGAAGTCAATTACTTTGAAAAACGGATTTCATTTTTTTTTGTTGACGTATGGTAAGAAATTCAATTTAAAACTACTGTTTTTCCTTTTTCCAAGGCAGTCGTATCCGTCTTTACCTCCGGTTCAATGAACTCTAGAACTGAGATTTGATTTGAATTTACGTGTCATTTTCAAAATTTTTTAATGTTTTTAATAAAGCGATAAATTTATAAAGTAATTACTTACAATATACACTTCTTCTCAGTACAAATCTTCAATACTTGTTTTACCAAAAATACCTACTATAGAATAAAAATTACGCAAGAAGCACTTTAAGGCGTGTTTCGTGATCCAATTGTAGGAATACGAAATTTTAGTCAAGTGAAAGAGAGACAGAACGCTAACACGAAGCTAAATTATCTAGAACCAAAAAGTCAGCGCACATTTGTTTTCATTCAAATTTGTAGGGAAGGTGTGTGTTAATCTAGTGTTTAATCTTTATTCTATGGTAATATTAAATGTATATATCTTTTTTGAAATTAATAGGTTTAATATTGTAAGTTTAGTTGGATTTCGTGAATATTGAAGGGTCTGCGCTTTCCCATTATCAATAAAACGTTATTTATCAACTAAATAGATTCACTAACATAATATCCCGTGATTTTTCATGGGTCTGCTACAATATAGTATGATATTGAAGTGATTAATTAATTCCGTTTTCAAATTCCAAATGGGTTTTATTGGGTTTACCTTTAAATAAATTTATGGCTCAATGTGAAACAAACCCGAAAGATTTTAACCAGCTATCCCTGACCAAATTTGAAGCAAAAAATATAGATCACGTGATACACGTGCTGTTTCATGTGTTACCTTGCTGCTGGAAAGAGACGGAGTGCTTATCACACGACCCGCTAGACTATACCCGACTACGTGTGATGGACACAAAAACATTGTGGTTTTGAATTGAAAAAAAATAATATCTAATTTTTTACTCCAAATGTGCTCAGGAATCGCTGGTTAAAAATCCTTCGTTACACCTGTATATCATAGAGGTTACACCAGCGTCTCCGTCAACTTGCAGCATTTGTAAATTCGAGGAGAAATCATTTCCTTGTATATAAACAAGGTCAATTTTTTTTGCAGCATATTTCCATTCACGTCGAAGTACAAGTATGAGTCTTCTTCCTTTGCCATTCTCAGCGCGGAGAATGTCTGTTGTTGACAAGGAAATTGATACTAAGCGGTAGTCAGTGAGAGTATGAATACCTTTATTAAATGTCATGTGCAGAGTCATCAACGCGATCAATATAGATAGAAAAGTATTTACAAAATAGGGACGTATACAGAATGTTAAGGGACGTACTTGGGTTGTTCTTCTTTTTAACCTAAAACTTTTACCACTCTGTCACATTTACACCTAAAGTGAGGATTTTTTTTACTATCAATGAATTCTCTCTGGATCTCAGAGGGGAAATTGTAGCAAGGAGGGAAGAAAGCCTAAAACAGCTATCGGGGTGACAAATACGAGCTGCGTGTATACCTATTTCGAATGACATCCCACATGACAAAATTAACGTTTTAAACATCAGTTGTAGGAGACAAGTTTTTGAGATTTTTAAAAATATTTTATTAATATATAGTTTTATATATTAGTTTTATATTTTATGTCGTCATATCATTTTTTATAACATTATAGAATATACGCAAGTGGAGGTGGCGGGAGACAACTGTGATTTGTATGAAATACGCTTCTATCACGAGGATTTATAACTCTGTACCGTTATTTTTACTACAAAAATATAAACACATGTTTTTTTTATCGCACACTGTCGTTGCGTCTTTAGTACAGTAGATTTTAAAGTAATTATAAAATAATAATATTGGTTATTCTGTTGAAATTTTCTCCACCAGTTGGTGGAGACAACTTTATGGAGGTTAAAAAGAACAACCCACTTAGCGATTTTAACCAGCGATTCCCGAAGTTATTTGAAGTAAAAAAAATTATGAAATTCTGGTCTCCAAACACGAATAAGATCATGAGGATTTTTTCCCAGGGCCTGCTGTAATGTAAAAAAAGTAACGCTTTCTTGAAAATTGAAAAAGCGCAGACCCTTGAAAAATGACAAAATGTGACTTAATTGTCAAGATTACTTCACATTTCAAATATAGAATGGAATAATTTTCTGGAAAACAATATTGTATTGTAGGTAGTCTGCTTGTTTTACTTGTCTGAATTCTTGACACATCAGTACCAATCTTGAAAATGACAATTGAAATTGTTTTCACTTCAATATTATATTGAAGGTGCATAGGTATAATTTGAGATTTTCGCGTGATAACACTTCCAGTTTCAATCCTCTGAGAGCTGGTATTACAGTATAATTTTAAATTGTTTTCCGTGTTTAATTTTGATGTAGCCGTCAATTACCGGATACTAAGAACTATTGAGCTTAACCCCGTCGGCTTTGTTGATATCAATTAGATTTTGTAATTTCAATTGACTCCGTAATTAAGAAGGCTCTATGTGTTTTGGGTTTTCCCGGGACTAAAACTTCCGAAAGGTTGGCTACAGAAGGAGGTAGCCCAATTCGTCATATTAACTCACAAACAAATCACGATTACAGGTGGACACTTTATCGCTTTTTTGAATCCTTGACGCAATCAGTTCTAATTTTGAAAATGACACATGAATTCAAAACAAATCCAAGTTCATTGAACAAGAGATATAGATAGATAGAACAGCAGACCACAACCGAAATTAGCATTTTTGATGCTTTGAACAATGATTAAATGCGCGTGTAATTCTGTTTTTTCGTTATTTTGGTTGCCTTCTTTCCAAATTCATCAAAGATCCTTATCAACGACAGTTTGAGCCGTTTTCATTAGATTCAACTTCACAAAATCCATTACTAGAAGTGCCCATCGAAATGAAAATCTAAAGTAATCTGTGTTTGCACTGCACAGAAATAAAAACTAAAACCTTCCTGCTCTACACAGCGAACATTGACCACTAATTAGCGTTGATTTTTATCTTTTTTCTGAATATTGAACAGAGCTGAACGCGCAAAGGGAAATTTAATTTGTGCTTCGGAAGTTTGACGCGAAAACAAATTATAAAAATCTTTGTTTTGAAGAACTGAGACGTGTTTGTGATGACCCTGTGTGTTGTATATTTCCCAGTTGTTACCGGTAGCCGGAAAATCTCCTTAAGGCTATCCGAGTGCATTCGGAAGTTGTTATAATAGATAAATCTGCGCTTAAACTTTCAAGATACACGGAGAAGATGCTGTAGCGAGAGTAGAGCTGCAGGGCGGAAGGGCAGTAGAGGAGGGGGGAGTGGGAAATCCTGCGCTATACTAAAACATACAAACTTGGATTAAATCGGCGAAATTACTATTCCAAACTACGTGTTTTATACTGAAACTAACATTTGTTTGCAAGTGCAAGCCGGAAAGTTTTAAATTAAAAGCTTCAGGTGCTAAGATTTCTTTGGGTTATACGGCGCGCATTACAAATACGACTGAGGAAAGCATTATGGATTTAAACTCTCCAAAATGGAGCACTATTTTCTACGTCTTTTTCGGCCGTCCATATTTACCATTTTACGACGGCCTTCGTGGTGAAGTGGCAAAAATTCTTTAAATCCCAGTGTTGCTATAAATTTTATTTTATTAATTTGTGTTATTTCACAACGTATTAAATAAAATAATATATAGTATATTCACAGCACATTCCTCAGCAGAAGATGTTGATGACTATCACAGTAGCCCTAGAGGAAGACCACCTTTCAGAATCGATTGAAGTTGGGCCTCAGCACGGCTAAATCTGAGGTCCATATTATCAAATAATGTTATTTAATCAACGACAAAAAGACTGCTTCAGATTTGATCTGATCTGAATAAACAGCTATTTCCCCACCTTTCCTTTCCCCCACTACCTACAGTCTCACACATATCACAAAAGGGGATACCGTGGTCTCACTGGCTTCACATGTGTGGGAGCAGTTTTTTTCACACACAGTCCACATACAGGAATCCAAAGCAGGTGCAAATCCCGAAAATAAAATTTATTTGGTCAGTTTGTCTTATTTCACAATTTTGTTTATTTATTTGATTATTTATTCATAAAATTAACGCCATTCGGCTTTTACATAATAGCATAGATAAGGTACAGCAACAACATGAAAAAGTGAGCTTGTATATTTAAATATTACAATATTGCAACAATGAAAAAATACATTTAAATATGATATTTATGCAAATCACTTAACTTAAGAGGTACGTTGAAAATGTTTAATGGTAGGTAAACGCGTGGTGTTCTGTCAATGATTTACAACTAAATATTGGTAAATGCCAGATTATTAGTTTTTACAAAGGTAAAAATCCTCTTAACTTTTCGTACGATATGAATGGTGTTAATCTTCTTCGTGTATCGCAGATTCGTGATTTTGGTGTTATATTCCACGAGAGTCTACAGTTCAACGTACACATCGATGAAATAACAAGCAATGCAATGAGAATATTAGGTTTTATCTTGAGAATGGGGGCAAATTTTAAAAGTATGTCAACATTAAAACATCTATATTGCTCACTAGTACGAAGCAGATTAGAATACAATTCCTCTGTATGGTCACCATACTACAATGTTCATTCTCAATCATTGGAAAAGGTACAAAACAAATTTCTTCGGTACATCAATTTTAAAATGAAAATTCCAATCGAATTTATAAATTATAATTACTTACGCGCTGAAACCAGACTTCTTAAATTATCAGATAGAAGAGTGTTAATTGATTTATTATTTTTTTAATTAACAGCCCTAATTTGTTGGAACTAATTTGCATTAGCATACCCGCTAGACAAACTCGTAATAAAGATATTTTTAAATGCAACGATAAACTTAACACTAATTACTCTATTTACTCACCAATTCCAAGAATCCATAACCTTGCAAATAAATACTGCGAATTTATAGATATATTTAGTGTTGACAATTTTGAATGTTTCAAAAGTCAACTAATCTCGATTTTATCTGCTAATAATTTATAATAACTTTTATTATTTTTTTTTGTTTTTCTCATAAAATATTTTCTCATCCAAACCTCACCAGTAAAATCTATACTTACTCCATAATATTTTTGCGGTTCTATTTACACTTTGTTCTATTTCAGGTCTTATAATTATAATATGTATAAATATTTTAAGCTGAATTGTATTAGTTTTTTTGTAAGTACAACTTGTACTATTCCATTTCATTTCTTTTTTATGTTGTAATATTCTTCACCTAACGAGTCGATTGCATTCTTATTTATTCTGTTTTATTAATTATGTAACACATGTAATTAATATTGTTAATTATATATTACCTTATATTCTTGTAAAAGCCCACTAGGAAGTTAATAAATATAAAATAAAAAGTCAAATATATTTTAAGTTAGGAAACAAACCTTATTTCCAACGGAACAATAAAATTAATAAAATCTGTGAATAAAATAATAAAAATAGTCACTATTGTAAGATATTTATATTAATATTAATTGATATTATATTAATTATAATTAATTGTTACAATGATGGTAACAATGATGATGAGAAAAAAAGTTTAAACTTTTTTTTAATAATTGTGATGGTTATTAAAATTACTATAAATCGTACAGTTAATTATTAAGAGACATTAATACGATACTATACGTAGAGATATGTTATAAATATATTAGGTAAATTTATTTCACAAATTTACCAAAGAACTTCTTTAGTGAGTACCTGAATTATGGATAAATGATTTCATTATTTTGTGTTCAAATTTTATCAGCGACACATTCCATATGTCTGTATTCGAATACATATTGCCTAAATTTTGAGTTCTGTGTGGTGGTATATTGAAATGGACCATGGTCGCAGTATTGCCACAATAAAAAGGTAGTACTGACCTTGTGTTTCTGGCTGGCACATCTATGATCGCCAATAATTCATGGCGATTAATTGTATTAAACAAGATTTTAAATAAAAATACTAGATGAAAAACAGTTCTTTTGTCACTCAAATTTAATATTTTAGATAATCGCAGTAGATAAGTGTAGTTTAATTATTCTTTCGGTATTTTTAGTTTAAAATTTTCAAAGCTGAGGAATTTTTTTTGTACTCTTTCTATTGTTTGAGAATGCACGTTGTAGTGAGGAGACCATACAGTTGAGTAATATTCAACCTGACTCCTCACTAGTGATGTGTACAGAAGTTTTAATGTTTTAATGTTGGTAAAATCTTTAGCCACTCTTAGTACAAAACCTAACATTTTTAAACCCTTCTTTGAGATATTTTCAATGTGTGGTATGAAGCTGAGTTTAGTATTCAAAGTAACCTAAGTCATTCATATCGGCAACAGATTCGAGAATGATGTTTTTGATTGTATAATTGAAACAAATTGGATTTCTTATTTTAAAAAATCTCATTGTTATGCATTTATTAACATTAAGGTACAGCTTGTTAACGCTACACCACTCAATTAATTGACAAGTTTGCTGAGAGAATATAACAGTCTTTCAGGCTTCGAATTGCTTTAAAAAGTTTTAAGTCATCTGCGAACATAAGTACGTCAATGTCTTTAAAAATATTACAAATGTCATTCACAAAAGGGGTAAATAATGCAGGTCCGAGATGGGAACCTTGCGGTACACCACTGGAGGATAAATATCATATGATGATTCCCCATTTAGTTTAACACTAAGTTTTCTGTTTGAAAGATAGCTTATAAACCAAAGCACCATATTTCCACGAACTCCAGCTTTAAGCACTTTTTCTAAAAGAATAGCTTGACAAACCTTATCAAACGCTTTGCTGAAGTCAAAGTAAATAATATATTGCATATTTGCAGCATGTTCCAGAGTGAAATATTTTCTCAATATAACCCTGGCGCAAGACCACCATTCAGAAATGAAACGTTGCTTGAAATGACTTTAGTCGTGTTTGGTGACCAGATCTGAATAGCCAGGTAATTCCTAACCTTCTGCTTACCCATATTTTTCCCCTACCTATGCTTTAGCCAGACAATATACTTGAATCGGGAATATCAAAGTCTCACTGGGAGCAGTTGGAATTTTTGAGAAGTTTTCACGTTAAAAAATAAATTTTAAAAACTGTTCTGAGGTAGTTGACAGAAATTTACAATAAATATTACAGCGTAATGTTATTGAGAAGTGCGATGATATTAAATTTAAATAGGTGAAGGAAAATAATTAATAAAGAAGAAGAAAAATTACAAGAGATGTGAAGAAAATATTAATTAATCAATTATGATTGTTCCAACAAATTTTCAATATTACAAGCTGATATTTCCGGGCCTTTCCCGGGATTTACGCAAAGTTTTTCGAAATCTCATGTTACAGTCTCCGAATAAAACTGTAAACAAGACATTCCCGTAAACGCTCTTCTTTATAATTTATTTATTAACGCGTTAAAGGCTTTTACGTGTACAAGCATTTTATAGATAAGTTATTCAGGAGTACAATAATAGGCATATTACGTAACATAATAAACGGAATATGAAACATTTAAAAGGGTACAATAGTAGGTTTGCAGTTTCAGCATTGTGTAAGTTGTACAAAGGAGTCCAATTCATTGCTATTATTATAAACATAATTAATAAACATGAATAGTTTGTTAAAGCAAATACATAGAATAGATAGTCAAATGGGTACAATCGATGATTACCCTCCGACAAGAAGACAGTAATAACTTCATTTGGTTGACGCGCCGAATAATATAAGACATCCACAATGTCAACAAACAATTTTCATTACATATCTATTCTATAAATATCTGAATCTTCCTTCATATCTAAATACTCAGAATACCATAGATAATCTTCCAATTAATTATGACTTGTATCGTTACCACAGGGGGGCATCTGAAACATACGTGGCTCTTCGCGGGGGGAACGGGTCACCGAGGGAACAGGCAGGGGTCGCCAAGGGGGTGATTTCAGGCTAGCACTCGCCGCGGGGGGTCGGGTCAGGGGTCGCCAACTTAGCATTCCGGGCACGAGCGGGTCGTTACCCCCCTCTCCACGAATTCCCATAATTCTGTTGTCATACAGAGGGGTTTGCCTTACGCCCTCTAATTTTACGAGCCCCTCCAGCAGCGTCTGGTTCCGTCGACCCCTGGCCCAGATTTAACAAGAATCGTAATAATTAAGGAACTGGTTAAAATACGGATATCGAGACGGGGAGATGAAGACGGAGAAACTGGGTCACTCAGATCTGAACCCCATCCATTGACGTTTGCGTAAATAGTTTGGATACTAACACCGAGTTCAGAAGTAACTTCTCGTGCCTCGGAAAGGGCCATTCTCTACCAACACAAAGAAATTGCTCGGTCATAACCGACTCACTTGCCATAATCATAAAACCTTTACTTTTTATCCGTTTCCAGACCGCGAAGAGGATATTAAAATTACTTTTACAAATTTAAAATGAAGTAGCCCTGACGTAAAGTTTTCTCAATCTTCCGACACTGTCTTTTGCAGCCTTCCCGCGCTCGGCAGCAGTTTCCCGCGTAATGAACGCATCCTTATGCCTTCCTTATGCCTTCCCCCGCCTCCACCCGCCTCGCTACACCGATATGGCAACATTCTGCCCCTAAGTGCGCGGTTAAGGGGAATAACGATAGACATAAAAGATAACCAACAGCACCACCTGTCGTCATATGAAGCAAGCTTCCTCAGACGTCACGTGGTCAGAAATATGCCTTTTATTGACATTAAGCTGAGGCCGAGAGTATCTTTACGTGGGTGTTTTATGAGCATCACGTGCAAAATATTACCTAATATGCAATATAAAGATTCCGGAGCTTTCCCGAAGCACTCTTCTGCTACAAATACAAACAAACATTTAAAATGCTTGGAAAACTGTGTTTGGGAAATAAATTTAACCTTTTAGGACCGCTAAAAAATAAATTATTCATACATGTTTAGCTGTCATTTCCACTGTGAGTTCATTACGTAACTTAATCGCTTTAAGCTTTTAAGACTGGTATCTTTTAAATGCCTTGATGAAATGATTAAGAGTCTTACTTCAATCTTATCATAATACTTTAATTTTCTTTCATTAGATGATAGAAGACAATCTTAATATGTTTATACAAAATTAATCACAACAAGCTTAAAAACACTCATTATCTAAGTAATATTCACAAGAGGAGTCATGAAACATTACATCTTGAAATATTTAATAACAATATTGCCAATTTCAATCCAATGTCTTGAACGGGTAAATTGTATAATTTCATAGAATGTGACGATATAGACATTTTTATAAACAGCCTCGTATGTTTTAAAAAACTTATTATCATTGAGCCGCCGCTGTCCGAATTTCAACCGATTCCTTACATATCTCCCTTAAATATTTGAAGTTTTTAAGCTCTTAAAAAAATATATGTTATTTTTGAAGATAATATCTAGATACTTCCCACGCCGAAACGCAAATTATATGAAATTCCCTCGATAGAAAAAAATCGTAAAATATGCTCCGAAAATTATTTAAAACAAATCTATTTCTATTCTTTTACAAGTTATATTTGTGAAAAAATTCACGATGTTTCTTTAAATGATACTTAAGATATCTTCCACGAGATTTTTGCTCTATTTTAAACGAGTCATGTTTTATTAAGCATTTTCATAATTTTCGCTTCAATTTTATCATTGAAAATATTAGCGCGCTCTGTCCAACATTCGGCATCACCTATCTCTCTATCTACTTCTTTTTGAGCCGGGAAGCGTCGCCTTAAGTTAATATCATGGCAAATAGAAGTATTTGAACCACAAATTATGTGATTGTTTTATTATTGTGATTTTTTTTTCTTTTTTCGTTTTTTTCTCTGTACAATATTCTTAAAATGTTTTATATTTTACTAACTGAAGTCCCCGGTGATGCCCGGGCTTTACACAGAGTTTTCTAAATCAAATGTAAACAGTGACCTTCCCCTTGTTTTGATGGTTACATTTGCAAAATTTCATCAACCTCGGCATAAAACTGTAGATTTGCATACAAATCAAATCCACACCGCCCGCTTGCAAGCCCGCTCGTCGCCCACATACAAACAATCAACTTTAAATGTTATACATTTCAACCAATTTACACAAAACCTTAACAAACTATATACTTAAACCTTTCTCGTGAATCACTCTATCTGTAGGTGAAAACCGCATGAAAACCCGTTCAGTAACGTGATAATTGTAAACACTCTGTAAATGTTTCAAACAGTAAATCAATAAAAAGTTAAGTTAAAAATGATAATTTCAAGTGTTATTTCAAACAATTTTGTAAGCAAATAATATATTTCTTGTTAAATTAAAAATAATAAATATGAAACCGACCATTCTAAAACATCATCGAAAATATTAATTTTGATTGTCGGTGCGTGAAGTAAAATATTTCTGAGTGAAACTGTTCACGTTCAATGAACTCAAATTTGCTTTGTTATTTTCAAAATTGGAACTGATACAGATGGATGAATTCAGACAAACGATAATGTAGGTTTTAACCTGTCGATATCACAAAACTGTTTCATTTTTATTATTAAAAAGATAATTTTAAATAATAATTTTTAACCTAAAAACGGTAATTCTATATGTGAAATGCTTATTTGGTTTGTTTAAATTTTTGGCAGATTTCGTCATTATTCAACAGTGTTCATTATAAAGGTAAATATATAATAATAATATTAGGTACCTAACACAAATGTACCTAACTATAAATATATGATCTTAACCACACGTCTGCACTGATGACGGAAATGTTGGCTAAAGAAAGAGGTAGCGCAATATGGCATAACACCCCAAAAACAAATATCGATATTATCCATACAATTTTTATTTTGTTAAGTACTCAGCATTAGCTCTTACACGTTAGTATAGGTACGACTATACTATATTAATAACTAGCGAGTACCCGGTATGCCTTGCAATGGCACTCAAAGAGAGAAAGTGTTGTTTTTTAATTATCGTCCCTTCCTCTTCCGCGTTCCCCTTCCCCCTACCCTCTTATCCACCCTCCTCCCTTCCCTACTCCCAGATTCTCTTCCTCCTCCCGCCTTTCCTCCCTGCCACTAAACTACATGAAATACACTCCTTTTTCAAATTACTCACATCTCCTTTTTCAAACAACCCCCTATTGTAAATGTTTTATACAAATTTTATAATGCCAGTGCTCACCATTATATATATAGAAACCTTTGTGGGTATGCGCACAACGACTCATCAAAGTTTCATCGCAATCGGATGAATGGTTAAGAAAATTATTTCATAACGCCAGAGCTCACTTTTATATGTAGAAACTTTCGTGGGCATACGCACAACAAATCACCAAAGTTTAACCGCGATCGGATGAATAGTTTAGGAACGCGTGAGGGACAAACAAAGAAACATTAATTTTTATATGTTGAAACAAAATAAGTGTGCAACATAAGAAATTATTGAAATGTGCGTATTAATAATCCCAGAATCACAAACAAAATACTATGGTTCTAAGCTTTAATTGTTCAGGATTATTTAAAACCTATTTTGTTGGGAGTTTGTAGACCTTTTGAGCGTCATTAGTGCAAACTGCGGTGCAAACTTCTGACAGGATGTGTGAAATATTTTATTAGAAAATTAAATCCCTGGCTGGAGACGTTCCGCCGCTACTTAGCGCTTGTCACGCTGTAAACTGGAAAAGTCTTCAAACGTATTTTCTCACCGCGGCCCACAGAGGTACGGAGATGCTGCAAGAACTACGGAGGCAGAGGACCAACGAATATTAATTTGATGGTTAGTGAAGGTTAACATTTTTATCGCCTTTAATATTTTTACTTTGTTAATTGTTATATTGTTTGTATATTTTCATGGCCATCGATTCAAGGTGCAGAGAAATTAGCGGATTTTTTTTTATTTTAAATGACTTTAGTACTGTGATAGCAACAAAATTTTTTGATTTTTTTTTCTTATTCAACGTCAGAAAACATTGAACAATTAGTTAGGTTCAGTGTTTTGTTTTAATTTTTATAGATGCATGGATATGACAAATATTGTTGCGACCTTATTTTTTATGTGATTAAGGTTCTAACTGCTCCCAACCGTCTAGAGACTATCGCGTCCCCACTTTTTTTTGTTTTTAAATGAAAACCTCACAAGAGTCCCAACTGCTCCCGTCCGGAGCCAGTGAGACTATGGCATCCCCAATTGGGGTATGTTGTGAGGCTGATGGTAGTGGGGAGGAGAAGGAGATGGGGAAAAGGATGGTGGGAAGTACCTGGCTATTCAGATTTGGTCACCAAACACGGCTAAAGCCATTTCAAGCAACGTTTCAATTCTGAATGGTGGTCTTACACCAGGGCGATACTGAGAGTATCTACCACTCTGGAACGTGCCGCAAATATACCTTATATTATTTTAAAGAAATAAATTGTAAAATAACACAAATTAATCAAATAAAATTGATTTATCACGCCGGGATTTGATCCCGCGACCTTCGGAATGCGAGTCAAGAGCCTTACCCCAAGATTACGCCGACCGTTAAAAGAAACAGTTGTTTTTTTCATCATTGGGTGATGTTATGAAGCTGAAGGTAGTGGGTAGGAGAAGATGGGGGAGAAGAAGGTGGGGTGTACCTAGCTATACAAAAAGCTGATCACCAAACTCGGTTAAAGCCATTTTAAACATCGTTTTAATTATGAATGATGATACTGAGAGTTCGTCCACTCTGGAACGCTATGTATTTACTATTAATTAATAAATTGTGAAACAGTACAATTGATCAAATTAAATTTACTTGCGCGCGCCTTGGTTTGACCCCGCGACTGCCATAATGCTTTTTGAGAAGGTCGACCCCTCGACCACGAAGGTCGTCAGTCAATATTCAATATTTCATACAAAAAGTGTGGAAATTTCATTACGCCACCCACCGTTTGAGATTTTTTTTTTACTCGCTTCAAATAATTTCTCTTCGGATATGGATAATCTATTGAACATGGCGTATTGAATTGTGAAAATTAATTCTAATCCGCCCTAATTAACAGTTTCCAACAAAATTATTAGCGTTCATTGTAGCTCTAAAATAACAGGACGCTGACTATCCATCATGTTTCACCTCGTGTTGTCTAGTTTATAACAATGGCGTACCGTAATCCATTGCAGAATACCATTCAATATGACGTCATTCATGCAGCGTAAAATTAAATAACGCGTGATATATCCAATACACCGGAATAAACTCCCGGATATCGATAAAAATTCTTTATAATTGGAAAATTTCAATATCAACCCAGTCTTTGTTTACCATTGGTATTAGTATCTGTAGTGTATTGAAATATGTAAGTGGTTTTAATGTTCTTCAACAAATATCGTTAGTGTGGGTAATTATAGGTGGTTTTGAGGTATCTCAACAATATCAGTAAATATTACTATAGGGGAGTATCAACAGTCGCCGTTCGTGTCTGATGACCGAACCATTACGGGAATAGCTATATTGAATATAAACCAAATGATAAATAAACACACTCGAACGCAGTATCATTGAAACTCTCGATCATTTGAGAAGTATTGTTTTTCAGAAAAAAACACAGAATACCACAGCATCTATCTACCAGTTAGGGGCCATCCATAAATTAAGTCACACCTTAAGGGGGGGGTGGGATTAGAAAGTGTGACATTGTGTGACAAGGGGTATGGGGAGGTCATCAGCTTTGTGACGTCACATGTAAAAATCTAAATTATTAAACCGCAAAACTAAAAAATAAAATTTTGAACTACTGTTTTGATTATTTTTAGGAGTAAAATTGCAAAATGTGTGACGTCACACTAGGGGGGAGGGGGTTCCACAAATGTGACAATGTATGACAGGGACGAGGCGGGGTCAAAAAATCATGAAATTCGTGTGAAGTAATTTATGGATGGCCCCTTATATTCTGTATACTATGTATTTTAATTATTTTTTAAGGCGAAAACTGATGTGATTATTGTTTTCTAAAGAAGCATAATAAGAAATTTTCAAAGCAGAAAATTGCTTATTTTATGTGCATAATGACATAATAAAATCTATTGTTGAAATATCATAAGCATAATAGATAAGCATTACAGCAAACCACTAGTACCTATTTATAGTCTATGGCAGTAGTTTTCAACCTGTGGTACGCCTACCCCTAGGGGTACGGGAAGTAAAAATGGGGGTACGCAATAGCGTGGCACGAATGTAGGTTTATAAACTCAGCTCTACCTGTGTGAAATTAAGCCAAAGTTTGGAAAACTTTGCACTGCAAAGCAAGCTCAAAGGTCAAATTAACTGTATGTTTATATTGTATGATTGATTATACAGGTTGTAACAGGAAATCGGACTTTTATTTTAACTACTGTTCATGAGAAACTCTTTTACTTCAAACATTTTTGAGATAAAAAAAATTATCCTCTAAATACATTTTGTGAGTTTAGAATTGTGTATGGAGAGCATAAATTATTTTCGTCGAAACAAAAAGACGTGGAACAAAAAGACGTGGAACAAAAAAATTTCAATTTTGGGTGTAGAATCACGGGTTAAAACGCCCGAAGTCGTGTTACACTATATATGTATAAAATTGCATTAATTGTATTTGTGTTACTTAATTGTTAAATTCATATATTAATGAGAGTATTAAAAAATTACAAAATAAAACATGGCTTTCATTAAAGGGTAAAGGGTAAGGGGCACAACAAACTTGTAGTGAGAGTCAAGGGATACGCAGACTTAAAAAGGTTGACAGCCGCTGGCTGATTTATGGGAATATGTGTGTAGTTTCAATGTCTCTCGGCAGATGTCGTTGGTAAAGGTATATGTAGTTTTAATACGCCTCAACAAAGATTAGTGGGTTGAATTGTATGAACAATCAACATCGGTACATCACTAATCCGTGACTCTTCCACTCGCATTATAATTAATGAGAAAGACAATACCCAAATGGTTACGAAGATAACCGTTCGGTTATTGTCTTTTTGGGGGGGCGGGGGGGGGGGTTTACCTGTCCACGCCCTCACTGTGCCTTTTTAACGCGCCTTAATTTTCTCTGGGTCTTTTACCGCCCCCCCTGAAAGTCTGAAACGACCCCTGATTTTCTCTAGGCATTCTACCGCCCCCCTGAAAGTCTGAAACGCCCACATGGGGGCGTTATCGCCCACGTTGAGAACCTATGATCCAGACATTCGTGACTAGACGAACCGAAGTATTATTCAGAATTGTATGGTTCATCAGAGAAAACAATGGTACACCGCAATGCTCAAGTCTTATATTTTATTTTTACAAAACAAGTCCTTGGCGTTGCCCGGGCTTTACGAAGTTTTTTTTTTAATCAGGTGTATACAGAAATTTTCCTCTTAGTTTGAACGTCAAGAGTACAAAATGTCATCAAGAAGAATCAAAATCCTTCTTTAACTGCTGTGGGTAAAGGAGATCTCATCTAGACAGTGACCTCCTTCTTATTTTGAGTGTGCAAAATTTAATTAATCTCGGAATATATCTATAATTTATTTATTTATTTTGAATTTCACACCCGGCTTGGCTTTTACATGCAATTTTTTTTAACAAAGAACATCTAAATGTGTATAACAAAATCAAAAAACAAAAAAAATAAACCAAATCATAAACAAAAACAAAATCCAAATTAAAATCACAATCAAAATCAAAATTAAGATCAAACCAAATCTAAAACAAAAACTAATTCAAAAACGAATTGAAATAAAAACAAAATACTCCACCATGCAAGATGGAAAAACTGTAGACTGGGAAAAGTACAATACATGTGAAATAAGTCGAAAAAGATTTATGTAGTTGGTTTGATTAAATTTGTTGTTCTTCTTTCTGATATAAATTCTAATGTACTCTATAGGGGCTTCATCGAAGCCAGAGGTAAATTAGCCTTCCAAAAACTAGGCGTACTGTACAGGGACCGCAGATACTATAATAGTACACAACTGCTAGCTCTGTACAAATCGCAAGTGCATCCCACGGTTGAATTTGGCAGCCATTTCTGGTCTGGAGCTCCAAAATACCTGAAAAACCCTCGACTCTGTGCCGAAACGGGCGGTCCTTTTGATTGATTCTTCCATCTTAACAAACAGTTTGCAATCTTTAGAGCACAGGCGTCGGGTGGGAATGCTATCCTTGTTCTACCGGTATTTCAATGGAAGATGCTCTGATGAACCAGCAACATTGATTCCTTCGGCACCGATAGTCGGGAAACACGCCAAACGCACGCCCAACATATGTACATGTTTGACATTTGTCACATGAGAACAGGTCGCTTCTTCGACTCGTTTTTGAGTTCAACAGCTCGGCTGTGGAACGATTTGCCAGCCTCTGTGTTTCCTCCTCAATACAACATGGGTCTCTTCAAGACCAATGTTAATTCCTTCCTCTCCACACAGCATCTCAGATGATATAGACCCTGAGGCAAATTATTTTCCTTATGGCCTCTTGTGTGGAGTAAATGTAAAAAAATGGAGATCAGCATGTTTTATATGGACGATTGTTTTAAATAAATTTTTCAATCAACCTTCTTAGTTCTCGTGGAAGATATTGACGTGTAAAATAAAATACAAATTCTGGCCCTGTAATCACTTATCTGGATTCTCTACAGTTTTATGACAGGCCCGTGGTCCTTTAGAGATAGAGCGAGCCCCGAAGGTGTACGGTATATTCGCATCTTAATTGAAACTTTGACGTCGCGGTGAACTAATGTCATCTATGAAAACTGCCGTAAAGCAGCCGCAACCCGGAGCTAAGCTTATGGTCGTATAAATATTAACCTTTTTGTGAGGGTGCATGTAGAGCCGGCTTTACGACACATTGAAGTGATGACACGATTAGAATATTGCTTACTTAATAAACTGATGATTTTAGGAATAAATTAACCCTTTATATGGACTTAACATAAGAGTAACTATTTTTAGGTCAGTGACATTATAGCACCACAGTTCGGAAAAATATCATACAAAGATTATGTATATATGCGAATACATACACATATCAATTCGGAATCCTTAAAAGTTTTTTTTAGTTAAATATTATTAAAGGTAGAATTATTAAATCGTCATTTAAAAACGATCACAACTATAGAGTACTATAACGCCCCGTGATTTGTCTGTTGGTTTTGATAGAACTTAGACTGCTCCGTCAAGGGTCAATAAAAATGCGGGCAATTTTACGCGATGTCGCGCTAATCGTACGGAATGCAGTTTATTTTAAAAGCATTGAGTTTTTTTATTTATTTCTCGCTAATTATTCATTTTGGGATTTTGTTGATTTCGTACTGTTAAGTGTGAGAATGCCCTTAACAGAAAGCCGAGGTACGTCTGACGTCACGCGTACGTATTCCGATCTTTATTGCGGAATTTGAAAAATTCTAAATTTTTAAATTATTGCAACCAAGAGAAACGACACTTTTATAAAAATACTGGTTTTAAGTAGGAAGATTGGAACTCATGAAAATAAGTTTTTGAAATAACTGGAATTACTTAATAAGGAATTTTATGAGATGGAATGGGGGGGAGATAAAATTTTAAGGTCTTTCGATCTCATAACTCACACTCGCTGATAATAAAATATAATGGATACTTGTTGTCTGTTGACAAAAAGTTAGCTGTGTTAAAATAATCGAAATAATAATTATTAGAATACCACTTTATCATATATCTTTAATATATTAACCAACCGATTTCAGTTCAACCTGGACCTTCATCAGATGTGTTTTAAAACAAATTAAATAAATTACACATTTACGTGGTGCGTAAAGGTAAAATAGAAGAGGGAGAGAGAGCTGTGTTACTCTTTAAGAGAAATAGAATTCTGATTAGCTCAATTGTTAAGACTCCGTACCCGAGCACGAAAAGAAGAAGATGGAGAGATATGTAATTACGAATGTTGGAGAGAGCGCGCTAATATTTCAAACGATAAAAGTGAAGCGAAAATTGTGAAAATGTTTAATAAAATACGACTCGTTTAGAATAGAGCAAAAATCTCGTATGGGTTGTCTAAAACAACGCTCAAAGAAACACTGTGAATTTTTTCATACATGTAACTTGTTAAATTAAAGAGACAGGCTTGAAAATAAAAAATTTCGGAGCATACTTTGCGATTTTTTTCTATCGAGGGAATTTCATATAATTTGCGTTTCGGCGTAGGGGTTGTATAGATATTATCTTCAAAAATAACATATTTTTTTAAGAGCTTATAAACTTCAAATTTTCAAGGAAGAATTTGCAATAAATCGGTAGAAATTTGGATAGTGCCGCCTTAAAAAGTCATACAAATACAGTTTATTATTAACTTACCTCTGCAGGCAGCCGAAAGAGTGACAGAAAGAGTGTAAAGAACTCACATCGATAGCTCAGCTGATAAAGAAGCGATAGTACATCATTAGTCCCGCATCCCAGTTCAATTTCTATTCAACGTTTGTAAGACGTTCTCTTAAGAATTACATATATGTACATATCGGTACAAAGGAAAACTCATTAAGTGATATACGACGATGGCACTTAATGAGTTTTACCTTTGAACTGACGCCACTGTATATTAACTAGCTTGTTCGCGTGGAAAACCGCGGGAAACCCACATTCACCGGGAGCTATGAACATTAAATTATAAAGTGATCCAATGCATGTGCACTATATTAACACCAAGAAAGCCCATCTTTGGGTTGAAAGCACTATTTGTATTCAAATCAGTAAAAGGAAACTAATACATTAAATTGAAGCGAATAAATTATCAATTTCTAATCAAATATGAACTAAAGTAAAAACTCGGCAGGACATTAAACCAAATAGTAGGTGTAATTTAAGGAGTTATAAAATATTCCATTTGAATTATTTAATAACAATATTGCATACTTCAATGCGCCGTCTCGAATGTGTCTGTATACCATTGAATGTGACCATATAGATATCTACGCAAACAATCTCACGTATTTCAAAATACAAATTGTTAATCTCCTACCACGACACTCGTGGAGAACAGTTATGTAGCTGCTTTATTGTCATACCCTTTTTTTCTTTCTTTTTTCTCTTTCTCTGCAGGTTATGCATTATATTTGACACTACTATGTTTTATATTTCATTTTGATTATCATTAGTTTTGTTATCACTACAAGCATTTGCGTCTAGTAACAACTAAACATTGATTATAATAAACACGATGGTATAACTTTGTTTAATTCCACTTTTTTATTTTCTTATCCAACTAGTTTCGGTTCAACCTGAACTTTCTTCAGGGAAGAATAAAAATATACTTAACATAATACAGATATTACATGTTAATTAGAAGAGGGAGAAAGAACGTCAACTTAAGTGACGGCGAGGAGGGGAGGTGGCTACGAGGGAGGGGTGGAAGTGGGCGGGGCTAGTGGAAATATTTTAAAAATGGGGCTGTTGGACAAATCTAATTGTTTATTAAGTAAATTAGTTTTATATATATATTTTTATTTTTTTTTGTAAACATTGATTACTCGTGCTGTGAACATTTCTAATTGGAGAATTAATATCTACGAGTATGTACATCTCAATGGCAATTCTATTATTGTAATCATTGTTAACACTCTGTAAATGTTTCAAACAATAAATATATCTACGAGTATGTACATCTCAATGGCAATTCTATTATTGTAATCATTGTTAACACTCTGTAAATGTTTCAAACAATAAATGAATAAATAAATATTGATTATATTTACAGATACTGCGAAATGTTACGCTCCAGTTCTGAACAAAAGAGATTTTATAAATTTTTTTCATTATTTTGAAGTCCACACTGCCAAATTTTTTTGACAGGTTCCGAGGCAATCTTTTTAAGTGGCACCTCACCAAGGTGTCCCTCTTTGTGCAGTGTACGGGCAAGGGGAACTACATCGCCTACCGGCTGAACAACGTTGTGAGGCAGGATAAGAGAGGGACTGTCGGGAGGGGTTTTGTTAAAATGGATTTGTTGAATTGCAAAATAATTTTAAAAAAAACTTTTCTCTGTACTCCAAATTTTACAAATTTGTCAAAATACTATTGTATTATTTTTTTAATAAAAATTAATATTCATTATTGTAATTACTAACGTTGACCCGTGAAAATGCGGGATAGGCGTAGGGGCGCTGTTGCATACTAATTACTCGTCGAATCGTGTTCCATTTTTAACAGATAAGTAGCTGCGCGCGGGGACTGGAATAAGTAGTTTCCGGTCGTTCGGCGTTAGAGCTTTAGGAGCATTGGAGGTCAAATTGAACCATTTTTTTCGCTTCGTGTCTCATTTGAATGGGATTATCTGAATTCTCGAAAAAACAGATAAAATTTTGAAAATGGAAATTCAAATAATTTTCTCTTCTATGCATTATATTACAGGTATGTACATCGCTTAACTTAATTCTCCAAACAAACACTTCTAATTTTGAAAATGACACTTAAATTCAAAACAAAAGTTCTAAAGTCAATTCAACCGGAGTTACAAAGAAATTGATGGAATCACAACCGAAATTTGAACTTTTGATTATTTATTATTTATTTTTAGACAATTAGGCGACTTCCCCGATGGACGACCACAAAAATTTAAGTTTTTAAATTTTTTATTCTGTTTATTTTTTGCTTAATGTAATTTTAATTTTATGCTTAATTTTTATTGCATTATTTAATTTTATTTTATCTTTTAATTTACTCTCTTATGTTATAGTATGTATTATTAATTTACTCTCTTATGAATTGTATGTATTATTGTATTATTATTATTATTGTTATGAAATATGGCAGACTGGGATTGCACACCCCTCCCAGTCCTGCTGGAATAAAACCTTAAATTAATTATAAAATAAAATAAACGTAAAAATATTTCTGAATCAATTTTGTTACTTTATGTTAACGTTATAATTAGAGACGGAATTGAAATCTAATTGATTTCTTAAATGTAATTTAGATTTAGAAAATTGCACAACATAATTTGATGAAAACTAAAATGTAACGCTTATAAAAATTACAAAACACAACGAGAAATGGCACAGCATTAAAATCAACTTCCATGTGCACAAGTTGTAAAGTTATTCATTTTCAACGGTCGGAATAATGTTGAACATATTGTTACATACCAAAAACTCCGACAATTATGTTACTACGCTTCAAAACTTTTCATACCATACAATTACTTTGCGAGCGCGAGAAAAACAGCAAACGGAAAATTGTAAAATTAAATTTTGAAATTATATAAATTGTTTTTCTCCGGAAGCTTATATTTTTTGGCTTAGGTACAACAATAATATTGCGGAGGATAAAACAATAATTCATCGGTTATTTTTTAGAAGATTCACTTTTATGTTTGGGTTTTTTTTTGTTTCCGGGTATGTTACGAAATTTGGCAAAGGTTTCTCGTTGTTTACAGGCTGATGACGATGTTTAAGTATAAAAAAATAGATGAGTCGACCGCAGTGATGGGCATAATCGAGATAAACTTGAAGTAGAAATAATATTTCCAATCACCTTTCCATTTTTATAGTATACAATTGAATTTGTATGTTACTTAAAATATTCTTGTAATTTTAAATATGTACGTCAAAGCCTGTCTCAACACAGGTAAATCCTAGTGAGACAGGCATCAATTAAACCCTATGTATAACCCTATGTTTATAGATTAATAAAAAATAAAAAAAAATAATAAAAAAATAATCGAAATATTTTTTTAATACAATGGATGATAGAAAAGACAGTCCTTGTGCATGGGTATAATCGAGATTAAAAGTAAAAATAATAATCTAAAGATGTTTTGAAAGAAACGCATTGATACGATACGACAAAACAGATGGAATAAAGGATAATCCTGACCTCGTTCAAATCCTTTGTCACATCCCCTTAATATACAATAGTAGATTATAAATAATATATAATACTAGCTGGGTTACCCGGCTTCGTTCAGGACAACATTCGAGAGTGTTCTGGAATGTTCCATTATTTATTTTTAGCGGACCCGACAGACGTTGTCCTGTACATAACTGTCGGGACAAACTAAAATTAAAATAGAATAATATTGAATATTCGATACTGCGATGGTAGCGCAGTCTGCCAGATCCAATGTGAAACATTCCAAAACAACAACTCCTTAGAAATAAAAAATAATTAAAAGAACATTTTCCAGTAGACCAAATTGTAAATCTTAACCATTCTCGAATCCCCTTGAACCCACACAAAAAATTTCATCACAATCGGTCCAGCCGTTTAGGAGGAGTTCAGTGACATACACACAGACAGAAGAAATATATATATTAAGATTATTATAGCCCTCTATGTAGATTTTAATGGAAACCATTTTCGCACACAGACAGAAGAAATATATATATTAAGATTATTATAGCCCTCTATGTAGATTTTAATGGAAACCATTTTCGCCACTGACTAAATATCTTTTGGTTCTAGCCCATTTAGCACGCGCTCTGTCTCTCTTACGCTTGCCTGACATCGAATATTGCCATCGCATTTAATCAAAATGAAAATTTTGTTATGATAAATGAAAATATGCTTTTTCTAAGATTTTTTTAATGTGAATACCGCACGAAGAGTCCCAACTGCATCCAATCGCCTGGAGCCAATGAGACTATGGCATCCCCAATTGGGGTATTTTGTGAGTCTAAAAGTAGTGGGGAGGGGAACGAGATGGGGAAGAGGAAGGGTAGATTGTACGTGGCTACTCAGATCTGGTCACCGCACTTGGCCAAAGCCATTTTAATTTTTAATGGCGGTCTTACACCAATACTGGGAATATCTACACTCTGGAACGTGCGGCAATATATTATATATTATTTTTAATTAATTAATTAATGATTCGACCCTTCGACGTTCGGAACGCTAGTCGAGAGCCTTACCCCTCGACCACGGAGGCCGATCTAGCATCTTTGGGACCATCACTTTATCGTAACTAATTTAAACTGTGTGCCCCTTTTCCGATGCCCCCTCAGAATCCACCCTATTGGTCCTTTCAAAATTATACATTTGTGTAGTTCCACGCAGCACTTTAATCAACACCCCTCTGCAATAAAAGCAACAATTACAGTAGTCAACAATCAAGGCTGCTGTTTAATTCCCCACGCAATGTGGAGTATTGACAGATCAATCAGATCCTCGCGCCCCCGCCCTCGCGCCCGCCTGGCCGCCCGCCCGCCCGACGGCCCTGCGCTGCACGGAGAATCACCGTCGCCTCGTCGCTTTGCATACCACACACTAGAGCTGCAAAGCTAACTTCATCCGAAGCCTGGACCAATTCGAATCAATAAGATACAGACTATAACCGGACAGTGAACAAAGGTAGAGGGGTGCCTGTCTATTTATTTTCATATCATCTTCTGCAGCCATTTTTTTTACGATCCTAGGTAGTGCCAAGACATTTTCAGAAGTAGCAAAAGAACAACGCTTAAAGTTACCTTCTGGACTATTACAAATGAGTACAAACATGTGTAATGAAAAAAATAATTAAATTTAAACGAAATGGACGTTTTAAAACAAAGAAAATAATATTTGTGCATTCAAAATAAATCTTTTAAGGAATTACAAGAATAATGGCAAGAAATACCTACAATAAGAAACTGCCTATGTATAAGGCACTTAAAAATATATTATTACAACAAAATAAAATAGTTTTTAAATCACCATATTAAGTAATATTCACATTAAAGCTCGTAAAAGATGTTATTTAAGGATTCAAAAAGATTTCTTCTTGAGTTATTTAAATTGAAGCTATACATGAAATTCTATTTAGATACTATTTAGATTCATCTTTACGATGAATCGGTTTACAGTATAAACATCAAGAAATATGCTACGTATAAATTGAAGCTTTTACTAGCTTGTATATATATTGGAATTACAATAAAATTGTTACTTACCTAACAAAAAATATAGGCCCAAACCACTAAAAAAATGTTTTTTGATGACTTAACTATGAAGTAATATAACAAACAATTTTTAAAAATACCCCTTTATAGCTTAGACTATTTTTGAGGTTTCGTATGTACCAACTTTTTTTCATTTTTATAAAATTACGCACAACATAAATAAAAACCACTTTTTCGCTTATTTTCCTCGTGTAAATAAAACGCGCGATTTTAAATTTCGTAGGCATGAGAATTGAAATATTTCTAGCGTTTATATTCCTCTTAATAACATTATTGCCAATTTCAATCCAATGTCTCGAATGTTTAGATTGTACAATGCCATAGAATGTGACGATATAGACAACTTTATAAACGGCTTCGTATTTTTTAAAACATATGTCATGATTTTATTGGCTGTAATCAAATTAAACAAAATGGCAAATAGAAGTATTTGAATAAAATATTATGACATTGCTATATTATGCTTTATTATTATTTCTTTTGTTTGTTTTTTCTGCTCTTTCTCTGTACTACATACTTATATATTTTATATTTTATTTTGCTTATTATTTTTTCTGTTATTTTACTAGTAGCATCTCCATCTAATAACAACCTTGATTTACGAAAACCTTGAACCTAATAATAACCTTGATTTACGCTATGAACATTTTTAATTGGACTGTTAATGTCTATGCATCAATACAATTTGGCTTTATCATGTTGTTTCTTAGTGAGGCCTTAGTCTGAATTCAAAACTCTTCACTTCACAGTATAGGTATATATCAAAATCTAAACTGCGCAAGAAGGTTTCGTGCTTTTGCAATAGCAATGGAGCGATAAGGTCGAACAATGTAGCAAAATCCATCTCCATAATTCCGATTCAAAATGCTGTTGCTGAAATGTCAGAACTTGGCATTTCAGGTCCGGTCAATAAGCACTCCATGCCCAGTCAAGCGATGTGACGTCCAAGACAATAGTTGCTGTAACCTGGTGGCTTAGGACTCCTCAAACTGAACACAAATAAGATGCATTTCTCCTCTTGCCTTTGTGATGTATTGAGCTAGGGAATTATTAGAGTGTCGGGGTGTTCAATTTCCTTATTAGTCATGTTTAATAGTTTGACCGGAAACACTTTGTGACACGTAATAGAATATAACGAAATTTCTTAAAATTTTGTCACATTACCAACTATGTATTGTGTTTGAGAAAAAATAATGACATACGATGAACTTTATTGTTTATTTCAACTATAATTCCAAGCAAATGTACTGACATTACACCGTTGAAAATGTAATTTTCCTTAAAAAGATAATATTGTTGATTCTAAATATTTGAAATATGAGATTGCCAAATATGACGCTTTGGCAGAAGGTGGCAATAGCGAAATTGGTTAACGCGCACGTCCCGGTTAGACGAGAGGTCTGACCATTGTCTTTTTCTATTTTTCTGTGTCCTGTTCTCTTTCATATTTTCATTTAGATTATACGTGTTATCTTCTTCTTCAATGATATATTACGTTGATGGGAATAACCTTCAAAAGTTATAAAAAGAGAGTTTTTCTTATAAAAAATTAAATAAATTATTGGCCAGTTTTTTCTCGTAACAGAAATAATAACATATCTTAAAAATTAACTTTGAAATTTGACGGATTGTTCAAATTCTCTAAAACAATTGAAACTTAGGACTGGTTGTCCCACACAATTTGAACAATTGATCAAATTTCAAAGTTGATTTTTAAGTTCGTTCAAGTTTGATAGTTCTATTCAAGTTCTGCTATTTTTTTGCGAAAGTTAGTAGTCAGTCCACATAATTTAGAATCTGATGTGTTTTTGAGATTTTCACAATCAACAATGTAATTATTTTTTAGGTTATTACACCATGTAGCGCTTTCTCCTTCTTAGTGCCAATGTTAGGCCAGTGTCGATCATCTGACATCTGCCTTGAAGATGAAACGCTAGCTAAAGAAGGGGGAAGCGTAACACAGGTTAAAAGCTGAAAAATGAATATATTTGGGGCTTGTATGTTTTTAGGTTTTCACGGCCAAAAAGTATTTTTGTTATGATTTTTGGGGTGTTATGCCGTGTTTCGCTACCTCCTTCTTTAGCCAACGTTTCGGACAGCGTTACAGTGTCCATCATCAGGGCAGATGAGCTGTGATATTTGGGGCTTGTTCGGACTAGGCTAGTAGTTAGTCGAGTGGCCATTAACTTGTCATTTAACTAACCAAAAAGCGTTCACATTACGGTCAAGTAGAGTACATTAGTGAGTGGCGCATTGAAAGATGAAGGAGTTGCAACACAACAAAGTAAATTGGCTAATTAAGCTGATTGTAATGGATATTTTTGAAGTGCCCGTAGAAGTAATTAGTGAGATAAATGTAAAAAAAGTATGGATATGAAAATGGATTAATAGCAGAAAAAATAAAAGAATTTTACAGAAGCACCTTTGCTCCAACGAGATCACATTTCTGCGGCTACTAATGAACTCTACTAAAACGTCGGGTTCGGACTTGTTTAGTGGTTGAGCCATCGAGCAGTGAGTGACACGTGGTGAGGGCGCTACTCACCCGAAAAAATAGAAAAATATCTATTGACTACTAAGCCACTGACTAAACTACTGTATTAAATTAATGGTGTTCGGATATGTTTAGTTACTAAATTCTCGCTACTCGACTAAACTATTAGTCTTGTACGAACGGGCCTTTAGGTATTAAACGATAACATTTAGAAAAAAAAATGTATTTTAATTAAGATAATAATAATAATAGTAATAATTTATTCCAAATTCCTGTAATATTCAAAAATCTGTTTCTGAAAAAATTAGAAAATATACAGATTTAGGAAATGAGATTAAAAGAATTTGGCATTCTCGGACTATAAAAATATTACCATTTGTTATTTCGGCTACTGGCATTATACCTAGCTCTCTAATTAAAAATTTAGGCTTATTAGATTTGTCAAAGAATCTTTATATAAAAATGCAAAAATCAGTCATATTAAGGATTACGAAAGATTTTTTAAATATTTATATTGAGGGATCGGTAGGATTTATCGGTTCAGTTAGGAGTTCTATCGAGCCGAACCCTCTGATATGAAAATATCTGGAGTCGGTGAAGTATTTTCCCATATGGTCTCTGGTAGGTTGACGTGTTGTTCTTGTATAGTTTTGTATTTAGTATACTTATACAATGCAATTACATCGCGTGAATTGACTAGATTAGCATTTGTGGAAAAGTGTGTGGAAGGATTAAGTTTTTCCTGTGAGGAAGATTTAACCCGGACATAAAATCTAGAGAACAATTAAAAATAATAATAATAGTTTATTCCAGAATGTATGCAGGAGTAGTGCAATGCAATACATTCCATATTTTGAAATATGAAATATGTTTATTTCATGTAACATAAAAAAATTTTAAATAAATAAAACAACAGAAGGATGAAATATGTTTATTTCATGTAACATAAAAAAATTTTAAATAAATAAAACAACAGAAGGAGGTGTACAGATTAGCAATCAATGAAATGTCTATTCATGATAAAACTAGATATAATAAAATCGTCATTGAGTTCTACGACAACGACAAAAAACACGCCAATAGGTACATATTAAGTTACTAATAAATTTTCGCAAATGTTCAGAAAACTATACTGTAAATTTATTTTATGTTTTAACGAGTGAAACCTGAAACTGTTTTTTATTTATTTAATGAAGACAATATAAGCGACTCTCAGTCGAAAATTTGAAACAGAAAAATCAGAAAAAGATAAGGTCACATGTAGGTCACAGTTAGACGGCCGGCGTAGTCCAGCGGTAAGGCTCTTGACTAGCAATCCGAAGGTCGCGGGATCGAATCCTGGCGTGGCAAATAAATTTATTTGATTAATTTGTGTTATTTCACAAATTATTCATTTAAAATAATATATAGTATGTTTTCGGCACGTTCCAGAGTGGAAGATACTATCAGTATCGCCCTGGTGTAAGACCACCATTCAGAATTGAAACGCTGCTTGAAATGGCTTAAGCCATGTTTGGTGACCAGATCTGAATAGCCAGGTACGTTCCCACACCTTCCTCTTCCCTATCTCCTTCCCCTCCCCACTACCCTCAGCCTCACAACATACCCCAATTATGGATGCCATAGTCTCACTAGCTCCAGACAGGAGCAGTTGGATTTCTTGGGCGGTATTCATATAAAAAAATAAGTTTAAAAAAAGATATCATTTAGTTCGAGATGAATCTTGCAATCATACTAAAAGATAGCAGCCAATAAAAATATGCCCGGTAAGACTAAGGTCCTGGATTCGATTCCTATATGTGGCCGTATCTTTTTGTGATTTTTCTGTTTCAAATTTTCGATTGAGAGTCGCTAATGTTGTCTTCGTTAATTAAACCGTAATGAAAGATTACACCTTAATTGTGTTATCAAACTGTTTGTTCAAAAGAATTTTTACGGCAGTTGATGATGATGGTTTTGTTGGGCTATTGAGTGTTACGAATAATCTAAGGAAAAATTTAAAAATACCGGACATTTTGATATGTAAAATTTTTTTAAATATAAATTTTTAATTATATTTACATGCAACTGAGACTCACTCATACGCTTGTGGACCGACAGAAAATAATGTCTAGATTTGAGATCAACCCACAATTTTTGGACCACAATCTCCGCCAATAATCAATTTTTGTATTTTAACAGTTCGTCTGCAATGCAAATACTTATATGTACATAAATTCACACACATGCAATACAAAGAAATCGCTAAACGAATAAGCCTAAAATTAACCTAGCAGGGAACTGTTGAGCAAAAAGCGTAGATTTGTGGGCTTTATTTAAAGCTGTGCTTTTAAACAAAACTACCAACAGTAGCTCTAAGTAACCTGCTGAGGTACGGAAGTTCCATCGAAGCCAGAGTTAAATTAGTCTCGCAGAAGCTGGGCGTGCTGTACAGGGCCGGCAGGTACGTTAATAGTACCTTCACAACTGCTAGCCCTGTACAAATCGCAAGTGCGCCCCACGGTTGAATTTGGCAGCTAACTCTGGTCTGGAACCCTACAATACCTTAAAAAACCCTCGTCTTCCGTTAGATTCTCCTATCTAAATAAAAGGATTGCAATGTTTAGAGCACAGGCGTCGGGTAGTAATGCTGCCTTTGTTCTACCGGAATTTCAATGGAAGATGCTTCGAGGAACTAGCTTCATTGATTCCTACGGCACCGGTGCACAGTCGGAAAACACTCCAAACCCGTGCCCAACATTTGTACACAGTTGACATTTGTCACATGAGCACGGGTCGCTTCTACAACTCGTTCTTGAATTCAACAGCTTGGCTGTGGAATGATTTGTTATTCTCTGTATTTCCTGCCTCCTACAATATGGGTCTCTTCAAGACCCAACCCTCCTCCTCATTTTCCCTCTTTCCTTTCAACAAAAATACTCTCCATACAGTATCCCCCAAAGAAGACATTGGCCCTGAAGGGAATAATTTTCCTCAGGACCTCCTGTGTGGAGTTAATGTAAAAAACTAAGTATTAAAAAATCTGGAATAATCCGAAATGTTAATTATTATTTTTTTTAAAACTCCGAAAATCTGAAAAGGTTAAGGTACGCCGCTGGCGCACAACTTCCCGTCGGTATGTAATCCATATTCCGCCTCATTTCCTGCTTGATAAATCAATCTATCTAGAAATCAGCGTATTCAATATAAACTCCTCTTGTTTCCTTCTTTGGCGAGATTTTCCTGGAAAATCCCTTTATCGCCCTTTCAACTGAGCGAGCCCATAATGATTTTTTTACATTTGATGTTTCCCTGCCTGGGCGTATGACAGGCCGGATATTGAATAAAATGTCTCGTGATATGTTTCCTCCTGTTTTTACGACTTATTCCATAAGTTGAACCCGGGACTCCTGCCTCCATCCCCTCTACAATATCCGCATCCTTTATCCAACTGGAATACAAGTAATTTAATATCATAAAAGGGTGAACCAAGCAACGGTAAGAACCTTTATTTTAACGTGCATGTGGTGTTTTTTGTGGTTGTTTACACATTTTTATGCTAAAACAGGATGTTTTACGACTTGGTAGTGATGTCAGAAAATATCAGATGCACATATTTCGTTTGGTTGAACACGAGTAACGTGAGATTTCATTTTTGCATAAAACTAACATTGTTTACTGTTTAATCTCATTTTTTTCCTTATTTGTTTTAGGGTGTTATGCCGTGTTGCGCCACCTCTTTCTTTAGCCAACGTTTCGGACCGCGTTACAATGTCCATTATGATGTGTGCAGGGTAAATGTGGCAGGTGTGGCGGGGCAAACCTCAATTTTAATTTGTCAATCTTTTAGTTACACGTTTTATAACGTCGTACAAGATATGATGTTCAAATACAAGTTGATACGATTTCAGATGCGGTGACAACATAAGAAGTGGGGTGAAGTATGCTAGTGGTGTATGGTCTCCGCACCATACTAAACTAACTAACTAACCATCAGCCGTTTCCTCGCAGGGGTATGCAGAGAGGACGGACCGCCAAACAACTCGGTCTTGGCACACACTCTTTGCCTCATTCACACTCATGAATCGTCCCATTTCGACTCATTTATTTTTTTGACTCTTGGCTTGGCCCGACTCAAGTATCTGATTCACTTGATCGCGCCATAGCGCCTCGGGCGTCCCCAATTTCTTCTGCATTTCATTTTTGCGTCATATATTTTCCTTACACCCTTTCTTCATACATTCGCTGTACTTGCTCAAACCATCTGAGTGTCCCTCTCTAAACCAAACAAAATCTTAATATTTGAAAATTAATCTATGTTTGTCCCTTATGCGCTCCTAAACCAATCATCCGATTAAGATGTAGGTGATTTGATGCGCGCATGCCAGCGATGGTTTCTGTAAGTAGTAGTGAGCGCTAGCGTTATGAAATTATTTCCTGTATTTTAAACTTTGAAATGTTGCGGGCACGCGCACTAAGATTTCTTTATATTCTGGTGAGCTCTGAAGAGCGATTCTCTGTCTTTTGTGGTATCGTTATCGAGATAACGGACGTGATCTCTTGTCAGATTTGTGTGATTTTTACATATTTACTGTGACTTATTTCAGTTTGGCTTGTTTTAAACGCGAATTCCCGCAAATATGCATGATTATTTGTACATTTAATATGCATAGGAAAAGCAAATAAATCACACACATCTGACAGGAGATTACGTCCGTTATCTCGATAACGACTCCACAAAAGATAGAGAATCGCTATTCTGGTGTTATGATGGGACTCTTGTGAGGTGTTAACATTTAAAAAAAATTAAAAGTTGAACTCTACAATACTTCCACTCAGGTATTGCAATACGAAACAGAGGTAACCTAAATAGAGAGGTTGGTTGGGAAATTCCCGGCCGTTTAAATCAAGTATAACAGAACCAAATGTAAACAACAATATTTTCCATGTTATAGTATCTCTAGGAACGTATTTTACGCTTTGAACGAAATTGCAAAAATAAGCTTAATTTTTGTCTCCGTTAAATATGGGCGTACTACCCTAGGTACGCAATGTATTTTAATATCAATTGAGCTTGCAACCCCTAGGCGCTGGGCCAATGATAGCACCACCATGCCAGGCAGGTTGCGATTTTAGCTAAACACTAGCTACCGAGCTGCTGCTATGCAAGATGTCAGAAATCTTTCATGGTCTGCGACATTGTAGATAACCAAATATGTCTAAAGGAAATGTATTCAACCAAATTTTGAATTGTACAGCGTTCCGCATAAAGCAGTGGTTCACAGTAAGAATGTAAACGTCAATTGTCACTTGTGTATTAATTAATAGTAAACGTTAATAATATCAGATTGTTGGAATAAATCATAAAAGGAAATTTACCTAATTAATGTCATTTCTTTGTTTTTTATAGAGCAACACAAGTGTTTTGTTATTCAATCAGCGGAAAGGAACGGAAGTACAATATTATTGTTATTAATTAATTGTTGACAGATTGTTGGAATAAATCGTAAAAAGAAATTGACATAATAAATGTCGTAATTATACGTCCTTTCTTTGTTTTTACAGAGCAACACAAGTGTTTTATTAATAAATCAGCTGAAAGGAATTGAAGTACAATATTATATGTATAACAACTGTTGCTTTTAACTTCAGCTTTTTAAGGTGATTGTATTAAAAAGAAAAATATTTCAAATAAATACATAAAATCAAATTAATATTAATCTCTTACACTGAAGAAGAAAACATTGTTTTTGAAAATTTCGATAATGTTAATAATGGTGACCGGACAACTCGGAAAGAAACCAACTCAGAACCATCTCAGATAAGTCATTTAGAGCGATAAAAAAATATATTCAAAAAATTGGTTAAATAGGTTGCGTTGGGTTAAGGTTATCGGCTAAATATATATAAAAAAAATTTTCATAGCTTTTAATGACTTTTCAAGGAGGTGTTGAGTTGATTTTATTCTCAGTTGGCATGGAACCGTTTATAATATAGTGGTGCGTACTAAGTTATTTGATTTTGTTATAACATAATATCAACTCTACCTTTGCCAGTAAAATCTAAATCATATAATGTGCAGTGATTTTAGTATTGTGTTCTGCGGGCTAAAACTGTGTTTATCTGAAGCCACATGACATGTGTTTTATTTGTTGTTGTGTGTTTTTTGTTGTTGTGCAGTGTTTTTAGTATTGTGTTCTTCAGCGTGCTAAATTGCGTTTATCTGAAGTGAATTATGTTTTCTGAATATGTTTGTAAGTGGTAAAATCTAAATCACATAATGTGCAGTGTTTTTAGTATTGTGTTCTGCGGGCTAAAACTGTGTTTATCTGAAGCCACCTGACAGATATGTTTTATTTGTTGTTGTGTGTTTTTTGTTGTTGTGCAGTATTTTTAGTATTGTGTTCTTCAGCGTGCTAAATTGCGTTTATCTGAAGTGAATTATGTTTTCTGAATATGTTTGTAAGTGGTAAAATCTAAATCACATATATGCAGTGTTTTTAGTATTGTGTCCAGCGGGCTAAAACTGTGTTTATCTGAAGCCACCTGACAGATATGTTTTATTTGTTGTTGTGTGTTTTTTGTTGTTGTGCAGTATTTTTAGTATTGTGTTCTTCAGCGTGCTAAATTGCGTTTATCTGAAGTGAATTATGTTTTCTGAATATGTTTGTAAGTGGTAAAATCTAAATCACATATATGCAGTGTTTTTAGTATTGTGTCCAGCGGGCTAAAACTGTGTTTATCTGAAGCCACCTGACAGATATTTTTTATTTGTTGTTGTTTGTTTTTTGTTGTTAGGCAGTGTTTTTAGTATTGTGTTCTTCAGCGTGATAAACTGTGTTTATCTGAAGTGACAAGTGTGTTTTCTGAATATGTTTGTAAGTAGTAAAATCTAAATCACTTTTGTGCAGTGTTTTTAGTATTGTGTTCTGCGGGCTAAAACTGTGTTTATCTGAAGCCACCTGACAGATATTTTTTTTTTGTTGTTGTTTGTTTTTTGTTGTTGGGCAGTGTTTTCAGTATTATGTTCTTTAGCGTGCTAAACTCTGTTTATCTGAAGTGACAGGTATGTTTTCTATATATGTTTGTAAGTAGTAAAATCATATAATGTGCAGTATTTTTTGTATTGTGTTCTTTAGCGTGCTAAACTGTGTTTATCTGAAGTGGTATGTTTTCTGAATATGTTTTTACATAAAATTAGATGGAGCCTAGGAAGGCATAATAAATTGTACAGCGCTCTTCAGGTGATTTTTTCCAAAAACGGCGCTTTTAAAATTATTGTTATTATTCACTTAATGATAGGTCGGTAATTTCAGTATCCCCTTCTTATGTGAATACCTCACAAGAGTCCCAACTGCTCCCATCTAGAGCCAGTGAGACTATAGCATCTTCAATAGTCACCAAGCACGGCTAGAGCCATTTCAAGCAACTTTTCAATTCTGATTGATGGTGTTATGCCAGGGCGATACTGAGAGAAACTTCCTTTCCGGAACGTGCCGCAAATATACCTTATATTATTTTAAATTATTAAATTGTGAAAACACAAGTCAACCAAATAAAATATCTGCGCACGCTAGGATTCGAACGCGTGACCTCCGGATCGCTAGTCAAGAACCTTGCCCCTTGACCATGGAGGCTGTCAGATCGTGACGCTAGTTCCTGGGAGCATTTTTAATTGAACTACCGGTAGAACAAGGACAGCATTCTATAGTGCTTTTAAGTTTGCAATCCTATTGGGAATCTTCACACTTGCGATTTATACAGGGTCAATAATTATGTACTGTTATTCACTCGGACCCATAAGCTGGTTTTCACGATAATATAACATTACAAGACTTATGTATGGCGTACGGAGCGTACCTGACTTATTTAAGTATTTGCGAGACCAGCTTCTGAGACACAAAGTACAAATTTGGTAATGAATAATGCAGCAACCATTATTTTTCGCTTTATTTTATTTGTCACTTAGCAAAATTGATGTCATTATCCGAAACTCCGTGGAATATAACGGGATGATTTTCATTCTCATTTATGAGGCTCTTCGGGCAATAATTAAACAGTGGGTAAGAAACTCTTCTCACTAGCCGACTTGTTTGTTGGAAATTCAGTGCCAAAAAAGTTTTCTCGTTAAAAATATTGAAGGGAACACCGACACACATTCTAGTAGGGGGGGCGGATAGGTGGTTAGGGGGGCGGATAAGGGAGGCGCTGACGCACGCCCCTAAAAAACTTTTATCCATGTTCGCGAATTGTGTGTTGCAATCTAAAAAAACATCCACCCTTATTAATATTATGGCCACCCTTTCAGGAGATAGTTGCTTTTATACCTTAACAAGTTTGTTTGGCTTTCGGATAAAAATATTACACACGAAAAAGAGGTTATTGCTATATTACTTTTCTTGCTTTTGGCAACTATTTTTTCATGCTTTGCGAAGAATAAAGATCCAATAAAGATAAAGGAACGTTTCACAAAAATACCAAGAGACCTAAAGACTGACAAAATGAAGATAAAAACCAAGGAACTAAAATTGTCAACATTCAAATAAAGGAGAGAAAGGGGTGACTTGATTGAGGCTTTCAAAATTTTATCTAGTTACTAGTGGTCGCCCAATGGTCGAAATTCGACCACAATTGTAATGTTTTTTTTTTATGTTTGACATTCAGTAAGACCATAGACAAATAATATTAAAGACAAACAATATTAATCTATTCGCAATTTGACCATAGACTTTAACAATAAACAATAGAGTAAAGACGCGTGTGTGTGTGTCAAATACATGGTAGTGTGTGTAATGTTTTTATTATTGATTTAATGTATTTTTATGCATAATTTTTAAAAAATATTAGCATTCTGCACTCCTCCTCTATATAAACTATAAGTGTGCAAAATTTCATACTCCTCCGTCCGCGTATTTTTCGTAAAAAGGGGTACAAAGTTTTGGCTTCACGTATTAATATTATGATATCTTCACAACCGACACAAATGTTAATCTCGGACACTAAAAATATTGAACACTTTTTGCATCCAATCCTAGAAAATACTTCCTTGCAAATAGAGTAGTGGAAGTCTGGAACAAACTTCTACAACATGGCATCGTTGGCACATATATAAATAATTTAAAGCTCTTTTTATTTCTTATTTGGAGAAAAGAAAGGATTGATATGAGCGCATCAGCAGAATACTGCCTGCTCTTTAACTAATAATAATAAATATATTTTATCATTAACAGTTGATATCATGGTATATCGCATTACAGGTCAGCAAAATTAGTTTTACAGAGGAACTTGACGCTTGCCTCAAATTCACTTCTTAACTGTTTCTTCGAACATTTTTTTCTTTATCTTTTAATAAGTTAGCGAAATGTTCCATTTCAGAAATTGTTTAACAAATGATTTTTATTTGTTTATTTTCTCGTATTACGTACGTTCATTAAAATTACATGGTTTTATATTTTTCAATGTTAGCTTACTTTATTAAGAATCCAGAGATTGCAACATTATTTAGTCATACAATTTGAAAAAAATTAAAAGCATCTAACACTACATTTAATATTTTCTACTCATCTCTTCAAAATACAAGTTTAAATTTGTAATTTGTATGATATTATTGTGATTTATTTTTGGGGTGTTATGCCGTGTTGCGCTACCTCCTTCTTTAGGCGACGTTTCGGACAGCATTACAGTGTTCATCATTAGGGCAAACGTGAATGCTGTCCAAATCGTTGGCTAAAGAAAGAAGTAGCGCAACGCGGCATAATACCCTAAAATTAAATCACGCGAATTTAATTGGTATCTGATGATTATTTAATTTTAATAACATATCCAAAAACCAGGCAATCTTATTTTTTAAGACGTGCCTATATGTTATTCTAAATTAAATTTTCATTTAAACAATATTAAAATCCTGTAATCTATCCTAATCCTAAATAAGTAAAGTAAAGTAAATTGTTACGAAAGTAAAAATATTAATTCCATAAAAGTGAAAAATTTATTTTTAAAAACTTTATTTTCTTTTTTTATATATTTACATAAAAGATAAGTAAATATTTACTAAAAATGTTTTATCGCGCATTTTTTAATTTTTTGCATACTAATTTATGTAATTTTGTAACTTAAATCTCCGAATGCTAATTTATAAATCACAAAACATCTACACATGTCAGCTCAAAATTTAAAACATTTTTTTTTTAAATATTCACCTCATGAAACGTAATCCCTAATCTTCTATTAAATGTGACATCAATTTAAAGTAGGATATAACTGCAATTTAATCAATAGTAAAGTAGGATATAATAGCAATTTTAAAATCAGACTACGTGCAAAGTTTTTATAGTTGTAGCAACTGCGTACAGAACCGTACCTTCTCCACGCTTACACTTTCTAATAAAACTTTTTTTATGCCATGAGTACCAGGTACGTAGATTTTCTATATCTGTACATAATTAGGATAGAGCCTATGAAGTCTTGTAAATTTGTACACCGCTCTTGAGGTGATTTTTCACTAAGACGGCGTTAATCAAATCATTCAATTATTATAATTAATAAACCACCGTCGTTACAGCGTCTCGTACTTTTCCCTGAAAAAAAAACACTCACGCAACGTGCCGAATACATAAATAAAATTATCTATATATTTGCTTTATATAATAATATAACCTTCCCAACACTGTTTATTAAACAAATATCGTTGCTTATCCTGAAAACAAAAGTACAGTTTCTCTACACACGTAAGACAACATTTATAAGAAAACATCGCCCTCTCCCGCCCACACTTGCTTAATTTTCATATCAAACCTCACTCCGTTATTATACAGATTCTATATTACAGAGTATGGAGCGTATCAGTTCTCGTCTCAACGGGATGTTAGGTAGATACAACAAAAACCACACCCACGTTCCACGGATTGTATTAAATATAATAACTGAGCATCAAACGCTAGATGGTATATTACTATTATAATACATACAGTTCAATAACACTTATCTTTGTGCCTGGAGAACTTGTAAAGTGCTCTGTTTAAAATAATAATACCTTTCTAAAGCGTAGAAGAGATAATATAATATTATAAAAGATAGTGCTTTAAATATGATTTTGATTTTATTCTCTTCTCGCGTAATAAATTCGTATTATTTGAGTACTTAGTTTCATCTGAATTTTTAATTTAATATAAACGAAATCGATGGAGCGTTAAATATTCTGAATTATTTGATCTGATATATACTTAAAAAATTTTACTGAATTTTTTTCTGAAAGTTGACTGAAATGTTCGTGATCCAATTTGCAGTAGCCGGCTTCCCAGAAAAATAGACCCATGCTTTTTGCGCCCTCGTGGCGCGCACGCGTTGTATCTAGATATTGGATAGGTACTACAGCTTCCTACCAGTCACTAGTTAGCAGAGCATCTCATAGGGAAAAAACCCAGCGACATTATTTACAATTCTTCTGCCAGTCCCAATCTGTTTTCAAACCACTTTTGACAGCTCAATCGTCAATTTTGTTCTTTTCAAATACGTGATTTCTTTTTTATGTTGCTTGTAATTAAACTCACTGTGAATTTCCATGTTTTCTTATTAGATTTATATTTATGAGAGAGCGATAAAACATAAAAATTATCTTTTAATTTTGCGATGGCGTGTCTTTATCCCAGATATAAATAGTAACACGCAGCCATTTTAAATCAACAAGATGAGATGGGATCTTTCTCTTTCAAGATAGCAATTCAAATAAATCAGAAATTACTTTATTTACGAGTAATTTAATGTTATTTAGAAATTTTATTTATCTTACTTTAAATTTAAAATGATTTAATGTAGAATGATATTCATATTTGTCACAGCGCGATATTCGATGGGAAAATCCATGAAGTTATCTTTTTTCAGTATTTGATGTGAAACACAACTGATAACTAGACCCCATTAGAAGCGGTGCGTACCTATCAACATTCAACATAACCTCTTGAAATGATAACGCACTGTCGTAAAGCTTTCGAAGCTTTCTTTTAGTTGTTTACTTTAGAAAGCTTATTTGAAACTGGATTTAAACGACAGCGATGAATTTCGAAGGCTTATCAACTGATCAAATGATACCGCTCGGGTTTTGGAAAGCATTTTCGCAATTTGTTTGATAATTTGTTGCTTAAAATTCAGGTAGCTTTGCGTGTGAGATATAAACAGAACTAGCCTCGTATGATACGTAGTCATTATTCGATTGATTGCTGTCAAAATCAAGGTCTTTATTAAATGCTGTTAGGCAACACAATGTTTTTAAGTATTGCATTATGAGGTCCACGTGAGTGGATAATAATAGTAACTCTTGGGAAGTAATGCGTAGAACATCTGCGGAAACGTGGGCATGGCTGATGATGAAAACAATCCCGGACCGGTAAACATGTGTTGGTAGGTGTGTACTGTGTACTGTGTATTGGTTAGGTGGTTAGCGGGTAGGATCGGTGGGCGAGAGAGGTGGGCGGGACCGCTACCTCTCTTGGGAGTGTGGCGCGCCGGGGCCCTCGTGGCAAGCGCGACCAGAAGCGCCAGCAGGCCGCCCGCCCGCATGACTCCTCAGAGGGACACCATCGCCGCCGCCTACCGAACACACACGATGACAGGCACACACGCTTTGCACTGTACTCCGTGAAGAGCGCTCGCTCGTGACGCGTATCGACCTGGCTCCCGGCCCGGACTGCCGCCCGCCGGCCGCCCCGCCCTTCCCCCGCCCGCCCTCCGCCTGCCGCCCTGCGCGCGCCGCCTTACGTCACGCCGCCCAGCCGCCCAGCCGCCCAGCCGGGCCGCCCTCCGCTGCCATGGCGAATTCGAGGGAGATGCCTTGAACTTTAAATAATATTCTTAATTATTTTCTCGATTTGGATTAATCCATGTACTTTTCAACTTCCGCTTACTCTTTACGTGCGTTCGTCATCTTCTAACCCTGACTTTTTTGTTCGTTTTAATTACTCGACATTAGCGGACGTTCAAAGTCTTTTCTTTTATAAAAAAAAATCTCAAGAAGGTACTTTGAAGAGTACTAGCTATTTGATGAGAACTCATTATATAACGAGAGACTGGTTAGACTGTAGCAGCACGCTATGATCCGGAGAAGCTTTCGGCAGAATACTCTTTCTGGAAATAATTCAAACTCCACGCGGGAGTTTATTTCTTTAAACAGACTCTTAGGACGGGTTGTTTCAAAAAATTTGATGGATTCATCAAATATTTGAAGTTAATTTTCACGTTTTGTGTAAGTTCTATTCAAGTTCTGTAATCATTTCAGTTTTGTGAAGCAACTGTCCTATAACGATGTAATAACAGAACTTCAATAGAACTTACACAGAACGTGAAAATCAACTTCAAATATTTGATGAATCCATCAAATTTTTGTAAACAACCCATCCTTAGAAAGTATTATCAAACATAGAAAGTATTGTTCATCATATTTATTGCTAAAAAATGTGTTAAACTAATTATGTCATGTCTATCTTAACGTCTTTTGTTTCTTTTATCTCTCATACATTTATATTTTTTATATAGATATTTGTAGATATTTCATCTACCTATTTTTTTTTTTTTTTTACAGTTAATACCGCACAAGAGTCCCAACTGCTCCCGTCTGGAGCCAGTGAGACTATGGCATCCCCAATCGGAGTATGTTGTGAGGCTGAAGGTAGTGGGGAGGGGAAGGAGATAGGGAAGAGGAAGGTTGGGAAGTACCTGGCTATTCAGATCTGGTCACTAAACACGGCTAAAACCATTTTAAGCAACGTTTCAATTCTGAATGGTGGTCTTACACCAGGGCGATACTGATAGTATCTTCCACTCTGGAACGTGCAGCAAATATACTATATATTATTTTAAATGAATAAATTGTGAAATAACACAAATTAATCAAATAAAATTTATTTGCGCACGCCGGGTTCGAACCCGCGACCTTCGGATTGTGAGTCGAGAGTCTTGCCTCGGGACCACGGAGGCCGTCAGTTTTGTATTTGCAAACTAACGAAGTTTTTTTGTATCTGGATTGTTCTGGCGCAAGTGAAAACATCACATCTGTAAAACCCGATGTGAATAAATAAATAAATATACTAATTTCGGTTGCGGGTCTGTCTGTGAGTGCTTGTTACTCTGGTTCAATTTGTTTTGAATTTGAGCAATTTTTCAAAATTGGAACTTGATCATGTCATGAATTCAGACAAGCGATAAAGTACCTACCAGAAAATTATTTTGATTCTATATTTGAAATTGTCTTTAAATTTATTAGGATGAATCTTGACAAGTAAAGATAGACAGTGACTTTTTGGCTAACTACAATGATTAACATTCCTACAATAATTATAATATCTCGTGATTTTCATGGTACTCTTTTATATTTATCTTCAATTGGTTACATAAAATCTTCGCCTCGTTTTTTTCATTTATCATGTTTACACATCATCAAGTTTCATCTTGTTAGTGTTTAAACCACCACCCCGCGTGTTTACGCTTCCGCGAACTTTTCTCGTCTGTGACAGTGCACCCCCTCCCTCCCCACCCCTCGAGGGACGAGCTGTGATTGGTGGATGCAATGGTGACGTAAGCGGGTCAAAATTTCGGAGCTTAACCTAAAAATCTCCATTTGAAATAAGAAGGTTACACCTGGTGACGTATCAAAACTTGGAAATAGATATCTCAACTGCGAAATTTAAATATTTTGTAGATTCTTTAGCACGTGAACTGTATTATATGTATATAGTTTCGTCTGTTTTGAAGATCGAATATTTTAAAAATTATTTTATTGTGACGATCTGCGTGGTTTAGTTGTTACGATCGTTTGCAACGAATCCTGAGATCACGACTTCAAATCCCGGCGTGCGCAATAAATTTTATCCGATTAGTTTTTTCATTAGATTTTTAGTTTTTTAGATTTTTATTATCGGAGTAGATTTTTAGTTTTTTTCACGATTTATTCCCTTAAATTATATTATTTATGGGGCTGTTTGGTAACCGGATATGAGTAGGTACTTCCTCACCTTTCTTTTTCTCCTGGGGATCTGAATGGTGGTCTTTCGCCAGGGCGATACTAAGAGAATCTACCACTCTGGAATGGGCCATAAGTAAAATTAATTCGACCCTACTTTTACCCCTCGACCACGGAGGCTGTCATTTAATGGTTTTCCTGAAAAAAATATTTTTTTTTGATACGTTGGTTTACATTTTAAAATATAATTTAATAATATTGGCCTCGTTGCGAGGCTTACCAGTGCTGAGGCCTCCATTTTACAGTACAACAATATGTGACGATGTACCGGCACAAGTAGACTTATTTGTGTCAGTAATTAAATACGTATAATAATATAATACAGTTAAATATTGATTAAATTTAAAAAATATTTTTTAACAAAGCAAACCTCTACGTATTTCTAGTGAATGGTAGTTACTCATACTTAGAATAATATGGAACTGCCATGGAGATGCAAAAAGTTAAATATCAAGGGTTGTTTGCGAATGTTTCAAAGTTTAAAATGTAAGATGATTCATACGGAGTCCAGGAGGTCTAGCGCGGATGATCGACAAAACCCTATATCAATACTGTACAAGATCTGTAGGCCTGCACAAAAACTGTAAATTTCTCATCAAATTTCGAAATTTCTGATATTATAATTTTTTGTAAAAATTGATATTTTTTTGCAGAAATCAAAAATATAGCTATAAGATATTTATTTAGGAGTATTGGTCTTCCATATTTTTGTATGTGATACATACGAGTACATACATATTGAGGGAATGATCGTGAGGGAATGATGAATTTTAACTAAAGCTTCAAAAACACCGGCACATAACCTTAATTGGCTTCTAACATTTCGAACATGCATTTTACTCCCAAAAACGCATAAAAACAACAAAACATATAGATGTGTACTAAAGTACCTTATACATATACGTAAAGTGAGGTAATGACCGCCATAAATGTAATTCTTAACTATTTTCAACGTAATATTTTTTTACACAAACCCACCTACAGTTAAGAAGAAATCGCCATGTTGAAACAATTGAGAGTGTTGCCAGGTTCTAAAAACTTAAAGCTGCGTTCTTAAATATCTTAAATATGTTCAGAAATCGAATATCTGTAATACGGCGAGGGAATGATTTTATTTGGCGGGACACATTTAAAATCGAATTTTCTTTTTTATAAATTCGTCGTTGTGCAATGAAAGTTTTGATATACAATAACACTATAAATGTTTAATGTATTGGCAATATTTAATTAATAAGAATATTGTTTAATTTGAGATGAACAGGCTTTTAACTAAATATTATTGGACTAAGGGACAAGGTGAGGGAATGACTTTTACGGTAATAAACTGATCGTATACTTTTTTCTTTAGCGGTTATGTTCTTTTTAAACAAAAGTAGTAGTATAGACAGCGTGCATTGAAATAAAAAAAAAATACATACATAGTTAATGCATGTGACTCAGCATAATGACTCAAATTTCGAAATTTTATGAGAAATACCCAAATAATAGCGCCGGCACACAGAGACGCCCGACTATTGCAATATCTTATAAAGATCTTTTCTCGCTTTGACAGCTATCAAAGATTCGGGTAGTGCGCAGCAGGTAGCATGCTTATTGCATTGTTAGGAGAGAGCATCCAGTTACCGAAGCGTCCATGTTAGGCGGGTATCATCGCGGCCAAGACGATCGCCGGCGAACTCATAAACAAACTGGCTTGTCATTGTGTGATGATGGGTTGCTACATATCCGGCGCCAGCATCCAGGGCCGGGACGGTCGCAGCAACTCACAAAATTTATGAGTATTTTATATACTGGATTCTCATTGTGTGGAGGTGGGCACCAGCATGCTACATATCCGGCAGTAGTATCCCAGGCCGGGACGGTCCCAGCAACTTACAAGTAGACTGGCTTGACCATGCATGGCGAAGGGTCGCTCCATATCCGGCGCCAGCATCTAGGGCCGGGATGGTCGCAGCAAATCACAATAGACTGGCTTGCCTTCGAGTGGTGTGGGTCGCAGCAACTCACAAATATACTGGCATGTCATTACGTGGCGGTGGGCACCAGCATGCTACATATCCGGCAGTAGTATCCTAGGCCGTGACGGTCCCAGCAACTTACAAGTAGACTGGCTTGACCATGTATGGCGAGGGGTCGCTCCATATCCGGCGCCAGCATCTAGGGCCGGGACGGTCGCAGCAAATCACAATACTGGCTTGCCTTCGAGTGATGTGGGTTGCTACATATCCGTTCTACATAACACGTTCGATATAAATACGATATTGACCAAATCCGTCATCTATGGTCAATTATCAATATTTGCGAGCACGGTCAACGATTGATAATAAATATTCCGACCGACTATTGATAAATTTTACGCGTGGCCTCCATATTTGGGGCCATCCATAAATTACGTCACACCTTAAGGGGGGGGGGGGGAGTAGAGAAGTGTGACATGGGGTATGGGGGGGTCAAAAAATCATAAAATTTTAGGTGGGAGTGGGTCTCACAAATGTGACAGGGGGGGGGGGGGTAAAAAATTCATGAAATTCGTGTGACGTAATTTATAGATGGCCCCTTATCAGATATATTTCGACTGTCAATTCACACATATTTTTAATAATGTCGTGTGTTATGCAAAATTACTGGCATATTTAATGAACAGATTGAACTAACGAAGCTTCTAAAATTGAAAAAAGTAGTGTACGCAATTGGTAGACTAAAATAATATTTCTAAGAAGCGATTAATTTATTCGGTTAGATCTTTGAGAAACGAAAGTGGTTGAAAGTGGTCAAAAGTTTGACTAAAGACCTCATTAACTAACTATCGTTTAGTGTCAAAAAGTAAATGCAGACTGCCAATACAAACCTAGGTTAGTATTTCAATTCAGCATGCCAGTTTTTTTTATATTTTTACGCAATTGTTTGGCGTTAGACGTTTCGGAAAGTGAATTTATAGAAAACGTCTCCAGTGTTGCTAGTGTATATCGATTTCTTATTTACTCCCTGTTAAAATCGGTTCGGCTATCAATAGTGAAACCGTGCTATATCGATATAAAATCATCGGAAATTACGCTTATCGATCTGATATTGTAAAGTTATCGATTTCTCTGGGCTTGACCCACAGATAATAAAGTTCGACCCCAATACGCTTAGAACCAGTGTAAAGTAAAGGCGTCTGAAGGGGACTGCGCAGCTCTTTCATAAGAAACTTAAATTAAGATTTGAGGCCAAATACTTAACCAACTAAAAAATCATTTTTTAATCCAAAGGTCTTGCAAAAACGTAACTAGAACGGATATTAAATATGATATTATTTGTATTTTAAAATATTAAATGTATCAATTTTTGAAAAAAAAAAATTTTTCATGATTATAAGGGAAATTATATGTGAGTTAATTATAATTGTCTTTAAAACATTTTGCTTTACTTATGTGATAAAATATATGATAAAATATGTGATAAAATATAAAATTTAAAAAATTAAAATAATAACTAAAAAAAAACATTTTTATGCGCGTAAATTCACATTAAAAACGACCGATTTTTATAATGTTTACCCAAATTTGTCAAATATAAATTAAAATTTGTACTTAAAGAAATGATGTATTTCGTTATTTGTTTTTGGGGTGTTATGCCGTGTTGCGCTACCTCGGCTAAAGAAGAAGGTAGCGCAACACGGCATAACACCCCAAAAATAAATAAGGAAAATGGTTTGGCCTTGAAAATCCACAAACGTATCATTTTTCATGATTTTTTTTTGTTTCATTTTATTAACTCATTGGGTTTGGGAAGATTATTTTTTTAAAAATGCAAAAGTTGCCTACAAAATCACGCAAAACTGAATTATTAAATTTTTAAAAAAATTAATGGGAAGCCCGTATACTAGATATTTGCCATACTTTTGATTTTAAAAAATATTATTTAGTTTGGTTGGGTATTTTGGCCTCGGTAGTGGGTTACGGTGAGAGTCAAGTCATAACCTTACCTCCGAAAGTGTTCTAAAAACGGTGTCGCCCAATGAAAAATTGTTATTCCATTTTAATAAATTTCTGCAATAATTCGTCAGAACTTAACTAAAATGCAAACTTGCAGCACGAGTTACGAGAACCCTAACCCTGGTGTTATTGTTAATTCTAACCACATTCAGTCACCAAGTCTATGAACCACCAACTTGGATTGAACTTATGGCTGTAACAACATCTAAGGTGGAGTTATTAAGTAGTTTGTGACATTAAGATAACGTGAAATGCATAGACAACTAAGAGACCAGCAAGCGAGTTAATATACATAACATAATTTGTGATGGTACCTACCTTTTACTTTAGGTAGTATTGTGGATGTTGTCGGATAACTTTGTAAATATATTATTCCACAGATCAGCAAACAATATTCCAGGTGTGGCGGCAAATCCACGAATTTGAGCCCATCGGTCGGGGTTCAAAATACTAAAAAATTATAAAGGGATGGTCTCCTACAAAATATTTCATGTTATTTACAAATGTATCGCATTATTAATTCAACGATTAATTGAAATACCTTGGAGAAGGACTTGGCATACCGATCTAAATACATACCGAACATTCTGTTAATGTGGTTACACAAAAGTTATCTTCAAATGGTTTCCACGGTTATCATTCTGTTTATATGATAAGTAAGTAATAAATATTTGTTCTATCTTAGCCGCCATTTTTGTATTACCTTTTGAACTGAATGTATTATTGGTACGCCAAGTCCTCTTTGGGTATTTTAGTAATTATTGCATTAATTAGAGATCGCTAAAGGCGCTGATCATTAAGAACTTTTTGATTTTTTGAAAATTCCGGAGATCAGATTAAAATATCAACATTTGATATCAGATTCAAATATCAACATTTGATGTAAAAGTGTATGACATCATAGTATACGTGCGGCAGTACAGCAGCACTGTCATTCTAATATGAAATTTCCTCAATAGTGATGAAACGAGACACCATTGCATACGTTTTTAATTTTTGGAGATATCGAAAAACTGTTTTTCTTATTTTCATTTAAATTAAATTTTCATAAAAATTAAAATTATATTAGAACTCAACCTCTTCATCCATGTTCACTTTGAAAGCTCATAACTACGTATACGATTTTTGGAGTTAACAAAAAACTAATTTTACTGTTTATATTTTTAACAAAATAAAAATTATGTTAGAAGACAACCTCGACATGAATTGAAATCAAATCTCGAAACGAAAAAATACCGACTCACTCTTTTTTCGGGTAAATAGTTTGAGTTTGGTGAAATATATTCACTGCAAACAGTTAGTATATTTATTATCTTTTTTAAATAAGAAATAATGATTGTTTTTTTTTTTTTTTTATATGAATACCGCACAAGAGTCCCAACTGCTCCCGTCTGGAGCCAGTGAGACTATGGCATCCCCAATTGGGGTATGTTGTGAGGCTGAAGGTAGTGGGGAGGGGAAGGAGATAGGGGGAAGAGGAGGGTGGGGAAGTACCTGGCTATTCAGATCTGGTCACTAAACACGGCTAAAGCCATTTCAAGCAACGTTTCAATTCTGAATGGTGGTCTTGCACCAGGGCGATACTGATAGTATCTTCCACTCTGGAACGTGCCGCAAATATACTATATATTATTTTAAATGAATAAATTGTGAAATAACACAAATTTATCAAATAAAATTTATTTGCGCACGCCGGGTTCGAACCCGCGACCTTCGGATTGTGAGTCGAGAGTCTTGCCTCGGGACCACGGAGGCCGTCAGATTGTGCTTCCATAGCAGTTTTTTTTTTTTTTTATTTTTTTTATTTCGTAACTATATATATATTTTTTTACATTTTTATATGAAACATGTTAAGTATATTTATAATAGAAATTATATTCGTAATCCTCTTCACTAGAAAATTCTGTGCTCAGGAGGAACAATATTTTGGATAATTTTTCAGACTCCTATGGTTTAACTTCATGATTTCGGTAAGGTTTTCCATAAACTTCTACGGCGATGTTTTTATTTATTTATTTACTCGTACGTACACTTTACAGGTAAATATCTAATAAATGAAAGTATTTTAGAAAGTTTTTATTATTTTAGAAAGAAAGCAGAGTAAAATACCGTTAGTTACTGTATGTAAATGTAGTAATGTTTGGTGACCACTTCACTAGGAGAACCTATGTGCAGAGGTTTTCGCTTGCGTTAGATAAAGTTTTATTGTTATATTAGGTTAGTAGCAGTTAAAGTACATCGTAAAAGTGTATAGATGAAGAAACAATAGTAATACAGCTTAGAACCATCGCTCCTGGAGTGAAACACGACCTGCAATAGCCATTCCAAAACGCCGTTCGAGGTTACTTTTTTATTTTCCCTTAAATCGTGGCTTGGCTCGCGTCTCTTTTTACAAATGTGTAAGCAGCCTAAGGTTTGAGCTACCGCGCTCGAACTGAATTGCCTGGGGAACAACGTCACGAACGGTGACTCCGAGAAACAGAGTCGCTTCTCGGAGTATTTAGAGTATTTAGACCTTACGCCAGCATTCGAAGCTCTGCTGAAGTGGATCTATTTTCATAAATACTTGGGGGACAAAAATTGGACCATTCAGAAACTCCCTCTACCCTCGTGGGGCCTTCAGAGAACCAAAAGGGGTGGAGATGTGAGATGAGGTCATCTTCCCCTAGAAGGCCTTCACGGAACCAAGGAGAAGTGGAGAGGAGAGGAGAGATGAGACCTGGGAAGACACGTTGTGGAACCAGAAGACACAGCCTGTTATTCAATGACAACCGAGGTGAATTTTATAAATAGGACCAAGTTAAAGTTAAGGTAAAATAGGAGATAGCACAATGGGTCCATGGCCTGAGTGCTCACGGGAACTATACGTAAAATAAACATTAGAACTATAATGAAAAATTAAAATGTAATAATATATTGAAAATAAATTAAAATAATGCTAAATTAAGTGAACCTAATGAAGCAATTAAGACGAAAAGATAAAAACATTGTGGGATGACTTCAAAATACACAGTAATATTAATGGCACTAATTTATTTACGATACTTTTGAATTCACAGAAAAAAAATATTTTTAAGGATTACAAAACGATAGCTATTTCTGTTCATAATTCTGCCGGTTTTATTCCAAGAAAAAACCCGCTCCACATTTATTTCCATCACTGTTTGTTACGATCAAGTAATGTTGAAAACAAAACGATTTAATTAAATTAGCTCGCGGGTTTCAATTGTTTTGAAAAGTTGGATTATAATAAACTAGGATCGTTATCCGGCGTCGCCCGGGTTTTCCTGGTATTCAGAATATTATTGAGAGAGGGATACTGTTCTCAAAAATTCTGTGGAAATCTATTTGCTTCGAAAATAATATCTAGACTAGGTTGGTGCTCTGAAATGTTTGGAATTAGTTTTTAAAGTAAATAATTGGTAACTGAAGCTATTGTAATAGCCTTTTTTGAGCTGGCACAGAAAATTTATGTATTAGCAAAAAAAGAGGTTTGTTCAAAAGAAAAGTTGGCTTTTATTTTTCTCAAAAAATATTTATTTATTATTTATAAGTTAGCCTTTTCGGCGACGGTATTTGCTAGAGAGTCATCAGGTCTGGTAAGAGGCAGCAGACTGGGTTTGCAGAAATTGCGACCAAAACGCTCTGCTGCCATGCGGACAGGCAGCCAGCTTTCTGCTGTTCTGCAGGTTGTGCTCGAATTTTGCAACTATTTTTTTGGACTGCGAACTAAAAAGATTTTATTTCTGGGAGTGCAAAACTCATTCTGCTGCATATATTCTAGAGCTACAAAACTACATGTAGAAGCATCTGAAAACGGGTGTTTCAACAACTGGTGTGACAGTGCTAATGCCATGGAAGCCCGCATTATAGCAAAAGGGTTCTCGAGAAGCATGGAAGTACATGGATTGAAATTCAACAAACTAGTTGGTGATGGTGATTCCAGCATCATGAAAAAAATATAATAAATGCCATATGGATCCAACGTCATAGTACAATAAATAGAGTACAAAAATCACTTGCTTCGTTACAAAATTAAGGCACTTACTAAAAACCAACAACGCCAAAGGCTTTGTACCAGTTCACACAAGGAAAAAGATTGAAGCAAACGTTTACGCATGAGAAAGGCTATAGTTGGAGCAGTAATTACAGAAAAGAGCAAGAAAACACGGCACAATATGATACAGTAAAAAATTTGAAAATGGAAATAAAAAATGCCGCAAACCATTTGTTCGGTGATCATAAAAAAATGTTCGACATATTATTGCAAGTCGGAGAAGTATACTAATGATCCAAATGTAATAAGCGATCTTCAAGATTGTGTATACTAGACTGATATCCAACAGTTGTTGATGTCTCTAATTGCAAATGCAGAAAGTCTTATTATTAAAGTGACAAATAACACTGTGGAGCAATTCAACAATGTTATAGCCAAATTTATGGGCAGAAAAAAAGTTAATTTTACCGAAAGGGGATCGTACCAAGCAAGATGTTTTGGAGCAGTAACGTCATGGAATAGTGAATAGTCTAACGTTTGATGTGAAACTTCATGGAATAGTGTCTGTATGTAAATAGTTTTAGTTATTATAAGAAAACCTGATGAAGCTTGAGCTGAGCGAAACCCGGTTAGTTGTAAAATATTAATAAATAAAAAAGTGGTTTATTACAAATTGTATTTTTTTTTTCAATTAATATATTATAATAATTTTTATTGCGTATTCTGTGTGGAAGTCGGAAGGTCGAATTTAGGTCTTAAATTGACCACATAAATTTTATTTCAAATCGGTGTTGGGAATGATGCAGGGCGGTAATTCTGGGGGTTTTTGTTTTCAGTGGGTGCATCAGATATTCGTGTCTGAGGAATATGCATCAGTGGACGGGGTGTTCAGATGTGGAAAAGCTATTCCAGTTGACAAACAACACGGAGAAGGTTGATATGATGGTCACCTCCATTCTTTAAAAAGGCGCATCCGGTGAAATATGTGTAACGGTGAACAGATACTTATTGCAAAACGATTTCTGGCGATGTATTGTATTGTATTGTGTACAAAACAAGTCTCACCTACGAAGTTATGTATTTTATCAAGCGTTCTTAAATATCCTAAAAAAAATAATGCATCAATGCTTTTAAATCTTACGGCCTTCATACTTGAGTCATCCTTGGCTACGAATTCGGAGGTCATGGGTTCAAATTCTGGCATGCGCAAGCGAACGTTATTTGATAAAATTCTTTTGACTCACAAGCAATTTAAAAAAATATATTTAGTATATTTTGCTGTTATACGTTCCAGAGTGGTATATACTTTCAGCATTGCCCTGGTGAAAACAGGGCAATGCCACAATTGGGGGTGTCATAGATTTACTGGCTCCGGACGGTTGGAAGCAGTTGGGAACTTATGTGGTACTCATATAAAAATACACATTTTTTAAATCTAACTTGTGAAATATGTCGAAACACAAGTAATGAAAAATTTGATATTTTGTGGAAAGTCATTTCTCTGCACTTTCTGACAGTTTCTTTATTATATATCGGGAATTTTCAAAGTGTGGAAAATTTATTGTACTTTCTAAAAGATACAAAAAATTATTTTGACAGACGTATATGTTTTGAAAAATATGGCAAAAATGAAAACAAGTTCCTAAAATTGGCAGTTTTTGTGTGGCAACCCAAAGTTATCAAAAATTAAAAAATTATATACCAAAACTTAAAAAATTCCAACTTTTGTAAGGAATTGCCATTTTTGTGCTGTTTTGACTGAAGGAAAATAATTCAGCATCTCGAAAAGTGACGTGTCACAGTGATGTTGTCAAGTGACGTTGACATCTTTCGGGATGCTGTGTGGATGGTCTTTTTAAGGAAGAAAGGGAGAGAAAGTTCTAGGAAGGAAAAAGGTGTGAGGAGTGGGTAGGAATCTGTGAGTCAAATTTCTGGAGAGAATCCAGATCCTGAATCCTGGCTGCAGTAAGTGGACAGAGCATCCGCCGCCAAGACCTAGATATACCTCATCACATGAACTCGGTGTGAACTTGTCTCCGACTTTAATATACCATTAAGTTTGTTTAAACTAAACTCAACAAGAATTCCACTTTACAAGCAATCTAATGATCAAATAATTGTTGGTCGACAGTTGGATTGCAATTACTACAAATACAGGATGCTTAGGTAACATCGTTTCGGTCGGACTCCAACGAAAATACTAAATGAACACACGCGAAACCGCCACGCGTTTGCACGGGCATGATTAAAATATTTTCCCGGCATACGGAAATCAAATTGACATTATCTAATTTTAAGCCGAGTGAATTGCTTCCGCTGGCGGTACCGGGGCTGATTTAATTACCAGGAGGCAGAAGCCAAAAGCCAAGGCCGGGCAGGTCAGACCTTGACGGGAATTTGGATCTCGTGGGTACATACAAGGCCTAGCCACACCAGAATTCCAGACCACCTGCAACATTATATTATAAATTTTAAAAGGGTTATTAAATAATACAAGATTCGTCAAAGCAAGTGAGTGATACAATTTTAACCAACATCAAAATTATGTATTTTAGTAGTTCTGCGAACAGAAAGAGGATAAGTCTTTTTTTCATTTTTAAATAACAAAATTTTAACAAATTAATATTTATTGCTTTCAGATGTGTAGAATATAGATGATATGAGCTCTCTATAGAGCACTTGAGTTTTTGATTTACTGCGGTGCGCGCATCTCAGAGTAAACCATCGAATATTGTTTTGGGACATAGATTGTTGACGTGCACAGGAAACATCGATGGATTAAGTCAGAGAGTTACTCCACTTACAATATTGTTTATGTTTTTGGTTTTCAGCCGGCTTTTATTCATTGCATTTCAGAGTTTAATGTCTTTTGTTCGGGCACGGATTTTGTGTATGGATAAGACATGTCGATTTCCTGGTTGGGGTTTTTGTTCATTTTTGTTATATTATTAATGGAACATAATAATATAAATAAATAAATAAACTGTAGAATTGTTTAACTTTATCTTATATATTTTTTTTAATGTAACGGCAGGGGAACTATGTCGCCTCCCGGTTGAGCAGCATTGTGAGGCGGGCTAAGGGAAGGGCTCTACGGGATTTATTAATGCGGGGCTCAAAGAGGCCCGGATTATATTAAGGAGGAAAAGCAGGTGACTGCGGGGGTGCCCGGATTCATGGGGTGAGTTTTGTCTGGATCTGGCGGCGGATGACCTGGACTCACTGAACCCTAGATTCTTACCCACCCTTCTTACTTTTTTCCTTCCCAGAACTTCCTCTTCTTCCTTTCCCTAAAAAGACCCTCCACACAGCATCCCTAAAGATGACATAGGCCCTGAGGGAAACTATTTTTCTCAGGTCCTCCTGTGTGGAGCTAAAGTTAAAAAAAAAAAAAAAAGATGCCGGTAGCTCGTTCCACACTCATTGTCACCTCCCGGTTGGGCAGCACTGTGAGGCGGGTTGAGGGAGAGGCTGTACGGGATTTATTAATGCGGGTCTTGAAGGATGTGAAGGAGGAAAAACAGATGCCAGATCTCGTTCCACATACGTGGAGACATCCGTCAAGCTTCACGCACGTGTATCGGGGATCGATATTGTGATGAAGGTTCTACAGGTATCTTAATGAAGTCTGCCCTGAGGATTTGAACATTGAACATTTTCATGTTATGATGTCACGAGCCCAAAAAACGGATTCATTTATTTAAAAAAAATATATACATATATAAATTTCTTGATTTTCAGTAACATTTTCGTAATCATAGTAGAAAATCTATCCACACGATTTTTTCCAAGTCATTATGAAATCCATGATGGAAGATTAGGTAGGCGGGATAATAGCAAGATTTTATTGACATTTGCTGTCCACTAAGTCTTTGCGAATACCAATCCCATACATATTGCTTGAACAATATTCAATATTTTTCAATAAATAAAAAAGGCAAAGAAAACATTTTTGGACATGAAGTAGAGTCCACCAAACAAAATTAATCTCGTCTTTCAAAGTTTAGAAGTTCCAATAATAACTGCTTTAAAAATACTAATTTCGGTCACGCCTTTGTCTGTAGCTCCTCCGTCCAATGAATTCTAGAGCTTTTGCTTTAAATTGTGTCATCATTTTTGTTTGTTTTAGGAATCTCAGACAAGCAATAAAGTACCTACCTAAAATAGAATATTTTTAATGAAAAATAATTTTAATTGCCATTTTCAAAATTGTAACTGATCCGTCGAGAATTCCTATTTTGATGAGATACGAAGCGAAAAATTGGTTCCACTTTTTACCTTTGATTAGTCCAACTTGACATCTAACGCTCGACCGCCGAACAACCGGAAAAGACTGAATCCGGTCCCCGCGCACTGCTTCTTTCGTAATAATATTGTAAAAGTTTCTACGAGATGTTAGATCCCGTGACTTTTCATGGGTTTGCTCTGGTAATTTTTTGGGCCTGATGTGAACCAAAATCCAATAAGGCCATTTAAGATACCTTATCGAAATAACGGGTTTCAAAGCCGAAATAGCTATCACTCTTTAATGCATTATTTGTAGATTTCATACTATTCACAATATACAAGAATATATTACATTTTAAGAATTAATACTCCCACCCAAATCAAATCGGTTGTTATTTTTTCCCTTTTCTTCTACTGTCACCAACAAATTACCTTTTTTTACATTAGCTCTACACAGAAGACCCTGAGGAAAATAAGTAATAATAAATTTAATATGGCCTAGGGGATGATGAGTGGAGGGTTTTTTTATGAAATGAAGGAGAGGAAAATACGGGAAGGAAATAGGTATTTTTATGAATTTTTTTTTTTTTTACAGTTAAATACCGCACAAGAGTCCCAACTGCTCCCGTCTGGAGCCAGTGAGACTATGGCATCCCCAATCGGGGTATGTTGTGAGGTAGTGGGGAGGGGAAGAGATAGGGAAGAGGAAGGTGGGGAAGTACCTGGCTATTCAGATCTGGTGACTAAACACGGCTAAAGCCATTTCAAGCAACGTTTCAATTCTGAATGGTGGTCTTACACCAGGGCGATACTGATAGTATCTTCCACTCTGGAAGATACTATCAGTATTCAGTATGAAATATAAATTTAAAGCAAATTTTCCATCTATTTGTGTTTTATTGTAATTTTGTTTTGTTATTTTGTTTCTCGTGGTAACTTAAAAGTAGTGCAAATGCGGCGGCTTCTATAATCCATACGACTACGCAATTCGAGAAGAGGATGACACGGAGGCTGGGAGTGAAGATGACGATGGGAGTGATGCTGAGGCAGAGAATAATTGTGATTAGGGAGGCTGGGAGTGACGCTGAGGATGGGAGTGATACAGACTGAAAGTGATTCTGATTAGGCATGTTTGCAAATTATTTTATCATGAATTTGTTTTGTACGGTTACCACTACCATAGTGTATTGTGTAGTCTATTCAATATGGCGTCGGCGTTAAGACGGTAAAATAGCTGGATGAAAATATTTACGATTATGAATTTAGGTGCGTAAAATTACTTGCAAATTTAAATTCATATTATTTCATCTTTCCCGTATTTCTTATCGTAACTGAGTTTAAAAGTAGTGTACTTTTCAAATGTATATTCTGTACCCATTGTATATTTTTTTATTTTACCTTTCTATATTTTTTTTTAATTTACCTTATATTGTATTATTACTTTACTTGATATTGTCATTAGATTAAAAAAAAATTTAAAAATTCAAAAAAATTTAAAAAATTAAAAATTAGAACTGCGGCGGCTTATGGAAAATTTACCCTTCAAACGTCAAGTTTTGGCAGCTATTACTGATTTGCTGTAATTCTGAGAGCCTAAAAGTAAACCTATAAAGTCAGTCCCCCATTTACTGTTAACCCAATGTTTAACTTCTCTACAAGTGTTGGTGAGCATTTATTGTTAAAATTCCTTAGAAAATTACTGAAAACTGCATAAATATTCATGCAACAAATGTGTTTTCGATTGAACAAAAACGTGAGGCAACATGAAACTAGTACACATTATTGAAAATTAGAAGTCGGTTTTAAAACTAATGATATTGTAAAACTATAGAAATAAATAATGCAGACGTGCACCTTTCATACTAACTAGGCTTCGCTGAAAACTTTCAAATTCAATTATCTCCGCCGAAAGTCAATTAATGTTGGCCTCCAAAATTCACGATAAATTACTTTCTACCTCAGATATTCAATAAAATAAATGGATTATTTCAATTAAGTTCGGAATCTTTTCGAGCGTTTTAAATTCCTCAAGGTTTCGGAAAAATCCGCGAATTCTTTTGCGAATCCCGAAAATTTTTTGTTTATTGTTTTATTTCGAGATTCTTTCTACGCCACGGTTGTCGTTTTAATATTTTCATAGATTTTGGGCTTCGGTAACAATATATATGGAACAAAAAGACATTCAGCGCCCTTGAGGTGATTTCTCACATAAACGGCGCTATATAAATTAGCCAAGTATTATTATTAGTGAAGGCAAGTGAGACTTCGTAGGAATGAATAACACTCGATTAGGAGATTTTTTATTTATGTATTTTTCTTTTATTCGTGGTCCTACTAATAAGGAACTCCAGAGAAAAATATTATTTATACTTTAAAAAAAATGTTCATACAGACCAATAAATGCTGATTCTGAATATATAAATTTTATTAAATAATATTTAACGTAGAGTTTTTAAAAAATATATTAAAAAGTCCATTTTAAAACAGTTCATTAAAACACCCTGTCAAGTTGTTATTGAATTTATGAGGCCTGACGTCACCGCATTCATAATTATCCAGTTACCGTCATATTTGTATGAAGATATGACAAGCTATCTAACATTCCGTATTATTGGTTTATAGAGATTTGGACATATAATAGTTATTGTTTCTATTGAAACATTATTTAGGCCTAAATAATTCAGTATCAAAAATAAAGTTTCTCTATTAGTTTATCTATATCATTTAAAATATTCAAAAACTGTACAAAAAACGATCTATTGCCCAGTAAAACGCTCCAATGCTGAAATTCAAAATGGCCGGCGATGAACAGCTGATTCCAGTTGATTACAAAATTCATGCTTCGGTTTACATAATATTGATTTCTATTCGTAAAGCTAAAAAAATAATAATTTCAAACAATTTTTATACCACTCTCACGTAATAATATTGAAAAATATAATAAATATAATATAATAAATAAATAATTCCACCTAAATAACGTTTTACTTATTGAATAGTTTCATAGCTTCTTCCATACAAAATGACAACATCTGACATCTGTTGAAAATAACCAAAGCTTTTGGCCATGATGAAGTCACACTAGATTCGAGGGATCTTGAAAAATTAAAACTTTGACATTTATTTTAACTATTAAAACTAACTATAAAAATAAAAATAAATAAGCAGTTATTTAAGTTGGAAGGTCATTATTCATTTAAAAAATAAATAAAATGGACTGGAGTTCCTTATTGTGGATTGTTATGAAGCGATACACTTAGGAGACTTTTATTTATGTATTTTTCTTTTGTTTGTGGAACTACTAATTGTGTAATGTTATGAGGCGGCATACTTAGGAGACTTTTATTTATGTATTTTTCTTTTGTTTGCGGAACTACTAATTGTGTAATGTTATGAGGCGGCATACTTAGGAGACTTTTATTTATGTATTTTTCTTTTGTTTGTGGAACTACTAATTGTGTAATGTTAGGAGGAGGCACACTTAGGTGACTTTTATTTATGTATTTTTCTTTTGTTTGCGGAACTACTAATTGTGTAATGTTATGAGGCGGCATACTTAGGAGACTTTTATTTATGTATTTTTCTTTTGTTTGCGGAACTACTAATTGTGTAATGTTATGAGGCGGCATACTTAGGAGACTTTTATTTATGTATTTTTCTTTTGTTTGTGGAACTACTAATTGTGTAATGTTATGAGGCGGCATACTTAGGAGACTTTTATTTATGTATTTTTCTTTTGTTTGCGGAACTACTAATTGTGTAATGTTATGAGGCGGCATACTTAGGAGACTTTTATTTATGTATTTTTCTTTTGTTTGTGGAACTACTAATTGTGTAATGTTATGAGGCGGCATACTTAGGAGACTTTTATTTATGTATTTTTCTTTTGTTTGCGGAACTACTAATTATGTAATGTTATGAGGCGGCATACTTAGGAGACTTTTATTTATGTATTTTTCTTTTGTTTGTGGAACTACTAATTGTGTAATGTTAGGAGGAGGTACACTTAGGTGACTTTTATTTATGTACTAGCTGGGTTACCCGGCTTCGCTCAAGACAACATTCGAGAGTTAATATAATGTAATGTTCCACAATGATGTTCCCGATTCCCTATTCCCGAACATTCCATGACGTACTCTGCCACTCCTTCCAGAATTTTCTAGAGGTTCGATAGAACCTTCTAGAACTTTCCGGAAGACTTAGAAATTTCAAGAGGGTGAAACTTCCAGCCCTTATATCTTCGTTTCGTTTTTTTGGACTTTCTTTTATAATATTTATTGATTATACTTTCATATGTGGCACTACTAATTGTGGAAAATTATGAGGTGGTACACTTAGGAAACTTTTATTTACGTATTTTTTTGTTTGTTTGTGGAACTACTAACTGTGTAACGTTATGAGGCGGCACACTTAGAACACTTTTATTTATGTATTAAACTTTCATTTGTGGCACTACTCATTGTGGAATATTATGAGGAGGTACACTTAGGACGGACACGAGCGGAACATCCATTCACTTCATGAGAACACGCTTCTTGAGAACGGGTCGTTTCTTCGACTCGTTTTTTTATGTAAGTCGGCTTGTTTGTGAAACGAGCTACCGGTATCTGAATTTAGGTACAATTTCAATAAATCTACAAGTTAAACAAAAATAGGGTATCTAAGCAAAAGATTCTAAATTCATTTTTAAAAGAAGATTTGTTCATTTGGTTCTTTCGTAATTCATTTTGTTGGATCTGCAGAAACTTTTGGCTGGTACGTACATTATAAAACACATACACTTTTTGCGCAAGTAAAAGTAACCTAAAGTCGTAACTAAGAAGGTTTTTTTCGCTCGGAGCCCTTCTGCTCACATAAATCTTCGTCAAAAACTTTGGGAGACGATCATATTTTTTAGTTTTTCGAGAACCTTGGAGAAGATCTCATATTAAATATGAAAGTAAAACGCTTCGGTAATTCAAATTATGACGAAAAGGGTAAATTTCCACTTCAATTTATAATGTTTTATGACCAAGAACATCACAATTTTTCGAAATATAAAAAATAGTCATCGTTTTGGTAGAGAAACATATGATAAAACACTGGGGAAGGTACTTTTAAGCTCACAGAGCAGTGTAAGTTAGGGACAAATGGAGGCGGATTATCATTTAAAAACGTAGATGGGTCCCCAACTCGATTAGAAAAAAAGGTGTATTTAAGAGTTTAATGATTTTAAATATATGGATTTTTAATTCGGGAGAAGAGAATGGGTGCCGCCGCCCCGGGAATCATTTATTGAATAACCAACACATCTGTCGTAGGTCATTCCAAGTAGTTCGCTACGTTTAACGACTTAGAAGGGGTACCTGGATTCGTTGGGTGATGTTTATCCAGATCTTGGCGGCGGGTGCGTCTGCCCACCAACTTCGTGGCGAATCGGAGAGGTTCGAGATCGGAGAGACTGGTTGAAAGAGACCTCTCAACAGGACTCTCTTGGATCGCCGTGTGCCGCAGAGGGGGATAGTTTAATATTACTCCATATCTTTCCTAGATGCACTGAACCTTTTTCCTTCCCAGGACTTCCTCCTCTTTCTTTCCTAAAAAGAACCTCTACACAGCATCCTCAAAGATGACATAGGCCTTGAGGGGAATTATTTTCTTCAATGCCTCTTGTGTGGAACTAATTAAAAAATATGTATGAGTATACATTTATGTCTTATTCTAGTTATTTAATTAAAACACATTGAACATCTAATTTAAAAGATTTTCTGTTTTTTTTTTTAATATCGTCGTTGCGTCATTTATAAAATCGGTAAAAATATCAGCTCAATTCTGAAAAGTAGAGAAAAATTAGAGGTTTTTTAATTGGATCGTGAATATTTCAAATCGACTTTTTTCCATTTTACAATACGCCATTCGATTTTATTTCATGAATTAAACATGGCCATTCAGCGGTGCCAGGTCTTTTCAGGAAGTTTCAGGAACCAAATCGTTATAATATCGTAATGGCGCTTCAGTTTACGGTAATTATCACTCTCGTCATAAAGCTGGCGGACTCCCGATGATTGTAGAGATTGATTGTACCTTGTAGGACCTAGGAAATAGATTGTTGGCGATGTTTGTTAGCCTACTTTTTTTTTTCTTCAAAGATCCAAGTTTATTTATTTATTTTTGCAAAAACAGTATAAATAACAAGTGCAGTACAGTGTCAATCAGTCAACGTGGAAAATGCCCATCTCGTAACCGGCTCCACTGAGACAGCCTGGGTTCTCATTGCCTCGCAAACTCTGGTCCGCCATCAACACGATAAGGTGCTCCCATAGGCGTTGTGCCCTTGGAATGGGACTTTAAAGAGTCGGCAATGTGTGAATGCAGTGCGATGCAGACCACCGAAAATGTGGTCAACGTATGCCGCCCTATTCATTCCCCGGCGGGATTGATAAGGTCTACAGGGCAACGCCTGAGGCCCGAGAATGGCTCGCAGACCTAGATGTCCCCCTCTGACCTCCCACCATACGAAAGAAGAAGACTTTAATACTGGCTCTACAATATTTCCAGATTTTATAACTCCAAACTTATTTATAGGTGGGTCTAATGTGCCCCGCCTCAACAATCTCATTTCTACTGCATTTCAGCTTTATTCCATAAATACTCCTCCAATTTGATGAGATCTTAATAATGACTGGTTTATTTTCTATAGCGCCGTTTTTGTGAGAAGATCACCACAAGGGCGCTGTTGACGCAACTATGTATACCTATCTATATATCTTTTTATTTTTTTTATTTTATTTTATTTTATTTATTTAGGGAAGTTAACAGCAAATCATTAATTACAAAAAATAATACAATAAGAAAATAGTTCATTATGCCAATTATAAACTTCCACTTATGTTAGTAAATGATGTGTGACATTATAAGGTATTTTCTGAATAAGTTTTTTTTTTTTTTTTGTTACAATATGTGAAAGGGGGGCGAGGAGAAATAAAGGATGAGGATTAAGAGGCTAAGGATGGGAATAGAGAGGGGAATAGAGAGAGATCTTGTTCCATTTCTCTACCTGGTTAGGCCCAAGCACGCACTTACACTTATACACACCTACTCTTACACATACATACTGTCGCTGCCTGGGATTTGGTAGTAATTATTGTTGCCAATTCCTTTATTCCTACCCATCCATTTGCCTACCCGTCCTTCCTTAATTCAGTGTCTGTAATAAACTGCCCGCCGCGTCATATAGCCATTTGCGCTCCGCTCCGCCTTTACCTAATTCCGCTATTAAAATAAAATAGTTCGCGCATGTTTACTGTGTGTTTACAATTGAAGACCAACGAGGGCCGGCCTACAGATTCCTTTTCGGTGAGTCCTTCCTCTCCAATACAATTATTTTACCATATTTTTCAGGCAGTGATGGTAGACACAATCAATGTTCATTTTTAATACACACACAGCAACAATTCCACTCTGCACGACCGCAAATCTCCTCCATCTTGGTCCTTCGAGCCGGATAATTTTGAACCATAAAATTAATAAAATCCAGCAGAGTGTGAATGCGTTTTATAATACCGCATATAAGTAAAAACCCGCATTCAACGGTTTGATATAGCTACATGAGTAATCTTGTTTCCTATACTAACTATGGTTGGAAATAACGTATTTACCCGCTTTTAGAATAAATAAATACAAAGCACTCCTTTGATATTTGTTTTTTGATAATTCATGTAATTGTATCTTGCTGATAAAATCGCATCTACCTACCTTAGAAATAGTACGATTATTTCTTATATTTGTATTATTGAGTATATCATTACAAGTTGTAAATATAATTATAATTTGTCAATGATAATAAACGCAATAAATAACTTTGTTTACTCGGCGTGTTCTGTTAACCGTTTACATCGCGTTGTCAGTTTTAACCCCGTGAGGATCACAGTTAATTAATTGAACAAATTAAATATTAATTATTTCATTTCGCATAAATAATACAGACACATTATTTCTACCGCATTTTTTAGTTGTTTGACGTTTCATATTTTGTAAAATATAACCGGAATAAAGAAAATGGCTACGAGCGCGTCATCCGGATCGTCTCGGGACGAAAGACGTCTAAAACGTCTAAATGCTAAACTATCAGCTAGCTTTGCGAGCTTACAGTCGGTGTATGACAAGATAAGGAAAGCTTCGGAAAGCATTAACGATCGCCAATCCTTTTTATCAGGCGCAACTACTGTTGAAAAAATTCGTTCTGAATTTATAACCACTTTAGATGAAAAGGTGGATTGCGAATTGGAATTGAATCCGGAAGCAATCGCTGAATACGCTCAATTAAATGCATTTGAAGAACTCTTTGGTATTATTAAATATACCGAAGCAAATATGCTGTCAAATACAGTTGCGAAGCCTCGCCGTCAAATTAAGTTACCCGCCTTGGAAATAGCGTGCTTTAACGGGGATTTAGAAAATTGGTCTCTTTTCTATGAAACATATAATTCGGTTATACATTTGAATGATTCTCTGGATGATACGGATAAAATGCAGTATCTGATGTCTAAATTAACCGGAAAAGCGTTAAGTATTTGCAAAGCTATTACGCCTACAGGTACAAATTATCAAGTTATCTGGGACGCATTATGTACTAAGTATAATGATCAACGCGTTCTTGCTGAATTATACTTTGACCGATTGCTGAAATTATCTCCAGTTAACTCGGCCACGTCTGCTTCTTTAGAGAATTTTGCAGATGCATACTCCACTAACATCGCCGCGCTGAAGCAATTAAAAATAAAAGACCTCGCAGAATTCATATTGCTGCAACTAGGTCTTAAACGTCTCGACATAGAAACTGTAAAGGCTTTCGAATCTTCTATTAAAAATAATGAAAATCTACCGTCCAGCGCGGAATTAATCGACTTCGTAAGGGTACAGCAACAAATTCTTAATCGCGCACAAATCACGCAACCGACTTGGCGAGCCGCGAGCCGTCTTGGCTCAAATAATAATTATACCGCTAAACCGCAAAAAACTAATTCCGCAAAGGCATTTATTAATGTCGAAAAAATCGATAATCACTCCATCGGAATTTGTTTCTGCTGTCAAAAGGGATCGCACCCTTTATACCAATGTTCTAAATTCATAAGTCTTGAACCGCGTGAGCGATTTAACTGTATTAAGTCATCGAATATTCGAGTTTGTGTGAACTGTCTCAGTACTAGACACATCACGAAAGCTTGTAAATCAAAGAGTACATGCAAAACATGCGCGCTCAATCATCATACTTTGTTGCATTTCAAACAAACTGATGGGCGGAAGTCACAAACTGACCCAATACCGTCTCCCGCGTCACAAACAGATGCCGATAATGATAACTTAAATTCGTCGAATCCGGTTTCACTATGTGTAACAAATTCATGCCCTAGTGCAAATACTACTGCCCTCTTAGGAACGGCTGTTTGCACTACCAGAGACGCTAAGGGCCAGGTACGGACGATACGGGCTCTAATAGATAGCGGCTCCCAAAGGGACATAATTACGCGCAAATGCTGTTCACGCTTGAATCTTAAGGTGCGGTCATTTCCAAGTACTTACGTCACGGGAATAGGTGACGTAAGAAATGTGACAAATGGCGTAACTTGCTTAAAATTACTCTCCCGCTATGACATCACTCAGTCGTATACGATTAAACCATATGTAGTAGAAACCATAACCAGTGAGTTGCCTACTGTTAACGTTAACCGATCCGCCTTGTCGTATCTTGACAATTTGCCCTTAGCAGACACAACATTCTGCACGCCCGGTGAGATTGATATTATCTTGGGATGTGACATGTTTGCTCGCATTCTAAAGGCAAACAAAATATCAGGTTCTCTCGGCCAGCCATTTGCTATTGAAACTACTTTGGGATATCTCATCTTGGGTACTGCCCCAACGATGATTGAAAACCCAAGTATAAACGCCACGCAATCATTTTGTACGTTCACGCAAAATGATGAATTTTGCCTTTCGCGCTTCTTTGAATTGGAAGACATTCCAGATGAGAAGTTTTTAACGCCTGATGAACAAGAGTGTGAGGATATGTTTAAACTCACTACTTCTCGTGACACGGCAGGTCGTTATATCGTCGCGTTGCCGTTTCGAAACAGTCTCTCTGTTCTCGGTAAATCGTTACCTGCCGCCGAACGCAGATTTCGATCTCTCGAACGCCGCTTAATATCTCAACCCGCAATAAAGTTAGAATATGACAAAATATTGCGCGAATACCTACAGAAAGGGTACATTTCGCCGGTCGACAGTTCTGACTTACCGCATTACGTAATACCGCATCACATTGTAGTTCGTGAAGATAAACTGACTACTAAAATTCGCATGGTGCTAGACGCTAGTATGAAATCCGATTCGGGTTACTCGCTTAATGACATCCTACATACAGGAAAGAATTTACAAGGTGATTTGTTTCGCATTATCCTCAATTTCCGACTATTCGCCATAGCTATAACCGCTGACATAAAACAAATGTATCTACAAATTGTGGTGCAAGAAGAATGCCGACGTTATCAGCGCATGCTGTACAGATTTAACGATAGTGACCCTTTGCAATTGTTTGAATTTAATCGCGTCACGTTCGGCATGTCTTGCAGTCCATTCCTTGCGATGCGTACGTTGCGTCAACTTGCGTTGCATGAAAAACCTCGTTTTCCACTTGCTGCAAACCTGGTGGAAAAGGGTTCATTCTACATGGACGATTTCGTCACCAGTTGCTCGTCGGTTGAGGAAGCTTCCGAGTTGTCTACGGAATTGATTCAACTATTCGCTGCTGGAGGATTCGACCTTGTAAAATTCTCTTCTAATTCTCCAAAGCTTTTATCCACGATTCCTACAGCTCGTCGTGTTAAGGAACATGTGGAATTTAATCCCGATGAAAACCTAAAAATACTAGGGCTTCATTGGATACCCGCTTCTGATCATTTCGTATTTGTCGTACACACCGACGAAAGAACGTGTACTAAACGAAACATTCTCTCAACGATTGCTCGTCTTTGGGATTTGATGGGTTTCGCCGCACCAGTTGTATTATTGGCTAAGCTGATAATTAAATCTCTATGGGAGTATAACCTGGATTGGGATGATACTCCTCCTGAAACAGTTGTCACACTTTGGCGACAGTTTAAAAAAGAATTGCCATTGCTGCAATCTATTAAAATTCCTCGTTTTTTAGGAATCGAACCCCAGTGTGTATTAACGCTTATTGGGTTTTCAGACGCAAGCGAACGCGCATTTGGAGGTGTTATTTACCTACATGTTTACTGTCCGAATACTGATAAAACCACAATTAATTTATTATGCGCTAAATCCAAGGTCGCTCCGGCTAAGACGATTTCACTTGCGCGATTAGAACTATGTGGAGCGCTAGTACTTGCACGATTAATGCATACGGTCAGTAATAGCTACACATCAAATTCGAAAGCTCATACGACTTTAGCTTCAGCACGAAGAACTTAACAGCACGGTCACTCTAGCGTGGATAAATTCACCGCCCGCAAAATGGCAGACCTTCGTTGCCAACCGTGTCTCACAAATACAAAACCATCTGGGGGCTGAATGCTTCCATTATATAAAAGGTCAAGACAATCCCGCCGACTGCTTGTCGCGGGGTCTTACGCCCTCTCAGCTAATAGACCATCCGTTATGGTTTAACGGCCCCGTATTTGCCCAATTACCTAAAAGTGATTGGCCTTTACAACGTTTTGATACGAAATCTGTGACTGATCCTCCCGAACGGAAAACAAAAATTTTGATGTCCGTTCAAGACATTAACTGCCTCAAAACAATTGCTCCTCCGTTATTGTGTGCACTAGCCTCTCGTGTTAGCTCATGGCCGAAATTAATCCGAATAGTAATTTATGTTTTTCGTTTCATCAAGAAATTACCACGAGCGTTTGAATTAAACCATATCTTAGCTGCAGAAACCGCTGTTATTAAATCTATACAGGAAGAACATTTCTCCGAAGCTATAAAGGCAGTCAAAGATGGGAAGAAGGTTCGGCGAGCGATCGCAAAACTGAATCCGTTTATTCATGACGGAATTCTAAGGGTAGGAGGCAGATTGCGAAACGCGGAAACAGAATTTGACAGTCGTCATCCAATTCTTTTACCCGCTCGTGATCATGTAGTCAATCTAATAATAGACTACTATCACATCAGAAACCTACATACGGGTCCTACGTTACTGATGTCGCTGCTAAGGCAAAGATTTTGGATACTTTCTTCGCGTAATTTGGTTCGGAAACGTGTGCATCAGTGCAATACTTGCTTCAAAGTCAATCCCAAACCGCAATTCCCAATAATGGGAGATTTACCCGCATGCCGCGTCCGCGAAGCTAAGGTTTTTCTTCACACAGGGGTTGACTACGCGGGCCCGCTTCAAATAATTCCTTATAGACGTCGGGGGGTGCGAAGTCAAAAGGCATACATTTGCTTATTTATTTGCTTGGTGACCCGCGCAGTTCATATTGAACTCGCTTCGGATCTTTCCACCGAAGTCTTCCTCAACGCTTTCAAGCGTTTCCTTTCTCGTCGAGGTCCTGTGAGTATAATGTACTCCGATAACGGAACGAACTTTGTGGGAGCTAAATCCCATTTACGGTCTTTATTTGAACTTATAGTCACCCAATTATAAAAAGGAATTCTCAGACAATCTGTTGGAGAATCGAATCGAATGGAAGATGAATCCACCGCAAGCTCCTCACTTTGGTGGGATCTGGGAAAGTAACATTAAATGCCTGAAAGGTTATTTAAATAAAATAGTAGGCACCTCTCTACTGACGTATGAAGAGATGCAAACAGTGCTTTCTCAGATTGAAGCAATTCTTAATTCACGCCCGCTATCTGTACTTAGCGTTAACGACGTTTCGGCTCCATTGCCGCTAACCCCCGCGCATTTTTTAACGCTTACTCCCTTAAAATCTTTACCCGCTGCTGATTTGTCAGACGAGCCAGTCAACTTGGTACAACGCAAACATCTCGTGGATCGTCTTGTTCAGACGTTCTGGAACCGTTGGCGAATTGAGTATTTGAATACTTTGCAAGCTCGCCAGAAATGGAATACAAATGTGAATCCGGTAACGACAGGCACGGTAGTATTGATTAAGAGTGACAACATCGCGCCACTTCAATGGCCTATTGGGGTAATAGTCAATGTCTACCCCGGGGCAGATGGGGTGATCCGCGTTGCGGAAGTTAAAACTAACTCCGGAATATACCGCAGGGCAGTCGTTAAACTCTGTCCCTTACCGTCACAATAGATTTAACGACATTTTTAGAAGTAAGATCATAATAATTTTATTCTTAAAATCAATTAGGTTAGTTTCATTGTTAAATAGGTACCAAACCCTACTTCTAGTTTTATCTACCGCAGGTTCAGTATTATTTATTGAATCCTTTCAAATCATATTTTTACGTTTCAATGTTTTTTATTTTTTATTTTCCTTGCTATATCGGTCAATTTGACCATTTGGTAAACGCATTTATATAACTAACATAAATATTTTCATAACTTTTACATAATTAATTACATTCTACCGCATGTTACAATTTTGTTTGCGCATTAAGACGTATTGGCACTCTTTTGGTTTATGGAAGTGGATTCTTTCATCCCCTTCCAGGCGGGGGGCATGGTTAGGCCCAAGCACGCACTTACACTTATACACACCTACTCTTACACATACATACTGTCGCTGCCTGGGATTTGGTAGTAATTATTGTTGCCAATTCCTTTATTCCTACCCATCCATTTGCCTACCCGTCCTTCCTTAATTCAGTGTCTGTAATAAACTGCCCGCCGCGTCATATAGCCATTTGCGCTCCGCTCCGCCTTTACCTAATTCCGCTATTAAAATAAAATAGTTCGCGCATGTTTACTGTGTGTTTACAATTGAAGACCAACGAGGGCCGGCCTACAGATTCCTTTTCGGTGAGTCCTTCCTCTCCAATACAATTATTTTACCATATTTTTCAGGCAGTGATGGTAGACACAATCAATGTTCATTTTTAATACACACACAGTAACAATTCCACTCTGCACGACCGCAAATCTCCTCCATCTTGGCGGGGGGCATGGTTAGGCCCAAGCACGCACTTACACTTATACACACCTACTCTTACACATACATACTGTCGCTGCCTGGGATTTGGTAGTAATTATTGTTGCCAATTCTTTTATTCCTACCCATCCATTTGCCTACCCGTCCTTCCTTAATTCAGTGTCCGTAATAAACTGCCCGCCGCGTCATATAGCCATTTGCGCTCCGCTCCGCCTTTACCTAATTCCGCTATTAAAATAAAATAGTTCGCGCATGTTTACTGTGTGTTTACAATTGAAGACCAACGAGGGCCGGCCTACAGATTCCTTTTCGGTGAGTCCTTCCTCTCCATACAATTATTTTACCATATTTTTCAGGCAGTGATGGTAGACACAATCAAGGTTCATTTTTAATACACACACAGTAACAATTCCACTCTGCACGACCGCAAATCTCCTCCACTACCCATCCTTTTTGTACCACAATTACCTGTTCCTACTGACAATATTACCTACCGTACAACATTAAAATCAATATGTCAGTGAGTCTGTTATGTGCGGTGCAATGGTTCAGAGTAACCTCTCTGTACATTCAAAATCCACTGTTGAAGAAGTCTAAGTGTGTTATGTGCTTGCAATGATCTACATTGATCTCTTGGTGCATTCAACGTCCACTATTAAGAAGTCTACTATGTGTTTGTGCTTGCAATGATCTAAAGTGATCTCTTGGCGCATTCAACATCAATTGTTAATGGAGTCTGTTAAAAGAAACTGTGCAACGAACATCATTATTCTCTCAGTTTTATATAACATCGACCATTTTTATGGAAGCTTGTGCAGTGAGTGACTTAGTGCTCCCTCAGACCCATAATATTGAGCCGAACATCAACCATAAGGGGTAAGTCAGTTTCCTTCCCCATTCATCTGTTTACCATTCCCCATAGTTGTGTCAAAGTATTCACAAGCATAACATTTTTTTAATATATTGATACAGTCCACTCCACGTGTCGCATTTGCGATACCAGGCGCTTTAAAAAAATCATTATTCATCAAAAATTCAGTGTGATTGCAGAACAATTTATTTAACTACATACTTTTTGTAACTCTAACAATTTATTTTGTAAGTATAATCTTTATATTTATATTACTTTTGGTTATTTATAATCTATCTATATATTAAAATCTTATACAGGGTGTTAAGGCACGTACTTGACTTACTTTAACCAGGCATTTCTGACATTATTTTTAATTTAAAAATATAAATGGAATTTTCGTCTCCGGTGACTTTTGGGATGTTCTTTTTTCCATTTTAAAAAAAAAACGTCAAAAATGACACCGAAGACCAAAATCTCATTTACATTTTTTTACTCCATTTATTATCAGGAATCACTTGTTAATAAATCAAGCATATTTTTATAAAACCCTAGTTTTATTCCAAGATCTTGTACACTTTTCCTTCAAAACATGATCAAAGGAGGTGACTGTTTACTTGTGATTTCTAAAAATCACCCCTATCTCCTTTTCTCACCAATTAAAACAAAATGTTGCTACTTCTTGATGAAAATTTACGTTGAAAACAAAATAATTGCTCTCTTCGTGTGATTTCGAAAAACTCTGCGGAGAGACCGGGCAATGTCAGGTACTTCAGCTAGTTTACTATAGTAATAGAAATCAATAGAGTTTCTGATAGAATTCTAACCCAATCCCGAAGTTCTCCTAACTAAACACTCATATTAGAACCAACCTTCTGATAATTTCATACACGGAAAAGTGCCCTTTGCATATTGACTTGGAGTATTCGAGTGCGCCTCTTCCGTGAATCTTGGGCTAGCGAGAAGAATGCCTGTCACAAGCAGCCAGCCAAAGATACCAGAGTTTCAAGTAGGTGTGTGCAGAAAAAAACCGGGGCTAGTTGCGCGGGAATTAATTTCCACTAAGTAGTTCCGAAGTTACCCGTTTTTCAGAGCAACATGCCGTCTTTTTATTCGCATTACGGATTTTACACGGAGTTAGAATTGAATTGACCAGAGTTTGTTTAAACAGGATTTTTTTCTTGTTTTTTTAATGAAACAATAATTTATTAAACACGTGACCAATTTTTTTTTGGTTTAATGATTTTTTTAAAATTTACTAACAATTAAACAAAAACTTAAATAATCCTCCAACACAACACGCTGACCCTAACTAGGGGCCTAACTAATATGCCTTCCAACTGATTTTTTTTGTAATATTTTAGGTGAAAAAAACGAAACAAAACATTTGCACAGGTGAAGGAATAACACTATTTTTCTAAGTTGAAATGAAATTAAGCTTATCTATATCTTATCAAAGTGAATCTGTCGTAGGTCACCCCAACTTATTCACTTCGTTACGATACGATTCCTACATACCTTTTACCCAGAAATTCCTCTCCTTCATTTCCATAGAAAAATCCTCCACAAAGGTGACCTGGGATCGGAGGGAAATTATTTTGTGGAGTTAATTATAATAAAAAATCCGGTCGAAATTTTAAGATCTTATACTACAAACATCAGTAAGTGAAAAATATCGCTTGTGTCGTGATGGAGGCCTTAGCCAGCCGAGCTTAGCGAGGTGAACAAACAACGCCTGAGTGGGTCCCAGACGCGATGCTAACTCAGCTACTGACCAGACAATTTAAAAATTTTATTTGGTTTAAATTTATATTTATAAATTTTTTAAATTATTATTTTAGTTTGAAAAACTGTTATTTTGTTAAGTTTACACGCCTTTGAATAATTCTAATGTCTTCGTAACGAGACCTGCACAAAAACTGGAAATAATAAACGCCGGCGCACTGACACGCCCGACGTTTATTATTTAGAGAGAAGTGGATTGGCTTGCCTTTATGCGGTCGTGGGTTGCTGCATATCCGGCACCAGCATCCAAGCCCGGGACGGTTGCAGCAAACTCATGAGTATACTAATTTATCATTGCGTGGTCGTGGGTTCCTACATATCTGCACCAGCATCCAAGGCTAGGATGGTCGCAGCAAACTCACAAATATACTGTCACTTCCTTTCATCATGCTGCATATCCGGCACAGTATTCAAGACCGGGACTATCGCAGCAAACTCACAAACGGATTGGCTTGCCATTCCACTGTAGAAGTGGGACCTGGCTCATTGTACGAGGTGGCAAGGTACCTCGTCGCAGAGAGTTAATTGCTTAGTTGCTCCGTTATACATATGTTCTCGAACATTCGAAGCCTTTTTGTATGGGTGGGGCTAGCCATTGGTAAGGGTATATAAAGCAAGATCAGTCGTGGGTTCGAACGTCAGTTCAATCTCATATCAGCTCCCTGAACGAAGCCGGGTACCACAGCTAGTTTAAAATAAAACGATAACTTGGTAAACACCACTTATATTTTGACAACCGACCGGGTTTCATTACTAACGTAACTTCTTCAGGGTAGTAACAATACTCTACTAAAATCTACAAGTAAAATGTGTTATAAATATATTATGCTTTCACTGAGGGTTGCAAAAAATGGGCTGATCCCCATTGGAGGAGGCATGAGTAGGTGAAGGATTGAGAATAGAGTGCTTTTTACCAATAGGGAAAAACCTAGGCATCGGACTGTTAGTTCTAAGGTGTCCAGATCCCTGTTCCTGCCATGAATAAGCTACTGTTGTAGTGAAACCCTGTGGACATTACGTGTAAAAATAGAAGTGGTGTTTACTGAATTTTTTGTTATATTTTAAATTAGTATATTTTTATTGTTGTATTAATTGTATTCAAAATCATTATTTTCACGTAACATCGAGACTTACTCAAGTGCTTATAGAAGAAACCTGTTTAAATTTAGACTCGCGATTTAGGTTTATTTCCACTAATATTATATATGTGTATTGGATTAACTATAAGTAATGTGATGTCGATAACTACACCCTATGCCCTTACTTTTTATCTTATATTTTATTTGTTGAATTTAATTTTTTTATTCAAACGTCAAGCGTTAAAAGGTAAATAATCGTTTTGTTTATCTTTTCACTACATCACTACACAAATAGGGGTCTCTGTAAAATGATTTACCTATATGTACACACCTGCGTCAAAGTTTTTTTAAATAACTACGCAGGTACTATTATAATGATTTTGCATGGTGCAGTACAAACAAGCGCAGAAAGCCCCTAGAGTGCACGACATAAAAATATAAACGTAATTTATTTGCTCACCTCCCGGGCGCCAGTGCTGGAGTCGGCTATGTTTTATTTCAAGTGTTCTAGTAGGTACCTGGATATATCGATTTTGTCATCAAACGGGCCATTTAAAAACGATATGATGCTTAATAATATCCCGAACCCACCCACTGGGGAGGGAATCTACCAGGGTCGTATTTAGGATCTTTAGACTCCACTCTGGGGCGGGCCCTACCGGGAATTTCTGTTCGGTCTACCAGTTTTTTGAAAATTAATCACCAAAAATTGCATATCAGAGCAATTTTATAATCAAAAACACAAAGAAGTATGTTAATAAAAGTAGAAATTTGTTCTCTGTCATATCAAGAAGTTGATAGATATAAAAGGAAAGAATTAAAAGTCATTAAGGCATTCACCACGACTTATTAACATTGCTACGACCAACTTTTTACAAAAGAACACATTGAAATTCATTTCGACGTTCCCAAATATGAAGAAATCTGTATTTTTTATTAAATAATTTCAAATAAATTTCATATAAATGCTTTGATCGCAGTCTTTACGTACAACTTTTATTTAGGGCCAGTTGTTTCACAGAAATTCAAATGTGACATTGTCGTCAAATGGGTACTCAATGCCATTTTGTTTTTCATTATTTTTCCTTTTTATGTGAATACCTCACAAGAGTTCCAGCTTCTGTCTTCTGGAGCCAGTGAGACTATGGCATTTCCAATAGGGGTATGTTGTGAGGCTGAAGACAGTGACGAGAGGAAGGAGATGGGGAAGAGGAAGGTGGGGAAATACCTGTCTATTCAGATCTGGTCACCAAACACGGCTAAAGCCGTTTCAAGCAACGTTTCAATTCTGAATGGTGGTCTTACAGTATCTTCCACTCTGGAACGAGCCGCAAATATTTAAAAAAGCAATGCATTATTTTTAAAAAAAAAGAAATACATATATATTTTTTAATAATATATTTTACATGGTACATAATGATAATTTTACATATTAGGTTTTTACTACTCTTCCATTGAAAGCATTTGCTTGTGTATGGAAGGGAAGTCTACATAAATGTTGTTATTAGTTACAAGTACTTAAATAATTCATAATACATGAATATATGTGTGCTGTAGTATTTATTTTGATAATAGTATGTATTTAAATAAATAATGTTATGGAAAACTGAGGATTTTTGTAAGATTAATTAAGCGCAGTAGTTTTTCTCTTAAGAATATTTTTTTAAATTTTCTTGACAGAGAGCAATATTTGAGTTTTATCATTAATGCTTCTGATTTCTTCCGGTAGACGATTGAAAATTATGCAATTTTAATATGAATTATTTACATAAATATGAATACGCAAATAAAAATGCATTATTTAAATGAATTAACACAAATTGTGAAATAGCAAAAATTAATCAAATAAAATTTATTTGCCCAATTAATTTGAGATTAGATCCCGCGACCTTCGGATTGTGAGTCAAGAGCTTAACACCCTCGACCACGGCCGGCCGTCAACATTACATTTAAAAGATCCCCATTAAACGCCGATTCTTGGTGCGTTTCAGCTTTCTATTAAATTATAATTAATTGACAAGTCTAGCAACACGGCAGTTGACCTTTTCTGCTGATCATAATTAGTTCCGAATTTGATGAAGTCAATTTGCTGAAATGCCGAATTTGATGAAATCAATTTGCTGAAATGCCGAATTTGATGAAATCAATTTCCTGAAATGCCGAATTTGATGAAATCAATAGGATCAAATAGGATGGGGTGGTGCGCTTGATGTATTTATAAAACCTTTACAAATAACTCAAAATTATATTATCAAAGTTATGTATAATAGTAACAGAACATTTTCGACAGATGCATTATACAAAGAAGCTAAACTATTCAGTCTTCGTAAACTATTTATACTGCAAACTATGAAATATTTCTTTAAAAACAAAAACAAATTTGAAAAAAATGAAAATAGAATCAACATTAGAAATAATAATGTTTTTTATACCCCCCAAACGAATACCAAACAAATGCAAACTCACAGCAGTTTCATTGGACCTCGTACATTCAATCTTTTACCGAAAAATATTCAAATGACAACTAAACTACTTCAATACATAAAGTCATGGCTTGACAATGTAGATATTGAAACGTTGTTTGTTTAATTTCTATCACTTTATGTTTCAAATGTTTAAACAATTCACTTATTATTACACTGTGTACTTATAATTACAATATACCTTTATTATAACACCACTACACTTAATATACACTTAATATTACACTATACACTCACTTTTGCACTGTTGGATGTTCATTTTGTGCACAGCTATTTAGACAACTTTTATTCATGTTTTTGCTTTATATGCCCATTGTTTGTTCTTTCTAGGTACAATAATAAAATATATATATATATTTTTTTTTAATTTATTATGAATCATAAATAGATACATGTATTTTAAAATGATTCTATATAATAATTAGTTACATAATATATATATTTGATGTACCCCCATAAATAAGCAGGGCTTGTGTGTATGGGGGGGGTGTTATCATAATAGTTTTATTTGGTATAACTCATTTCATATTTTCATATTTTCACTATAATTTTTAAGGTGTGTTTTAAATTCTTTTATGTTAGTGTACATGTTTCTAATTTTTTCTGGTAGGGAATTAAAAAATTTGACACCGAGATATTTATGATTTTGCTGTCCTATTGTTTTTTTACATTTAAGAATTGGAAGTATTGAGTATTTGTCTGAGATTTCTGTTATTTTTAAAAGGTGTTACTTTATTTTGAATATCATCTTTATAAATTTGTAATGTTGCGTGGTAGAAGTATAATGCATTTAATTTTCTGACCTTACATTGTTTGAATAAAAGTTCTGACGAATATGTATAGGGTTTTTTTTAAATTGTTTTTATTATTAGTTTTTGTGATGCGTAAATTGTTTGTGTTAGATTTTTATATGTACCGCCCCATCCTATAATGCCGTATTGTATAATTGATTGACAGAAAGCGAAGTATGTGGTTCTAAGTAATTTTTCTTTTAAAATATCTCTTAAACATATTAAACTATGTTACCCACGCACAGGCTGCGCCTTGGTGGGTTCCCATTATTCTTATTATTTCATGATATTGTATACATCTTACGTAAAATTTGGGAAAAATAAAGGGAAAAAAAAAATAAAATAAAAAAATTTGCTGAAATGGCCTTAGAATCGGCATTTCATGGGGACCTTTCGACTGTCAAAAAACAAAATGGCGCTAATGGTATTTAATGACAATGTTACTTTAGAATTATTGTAAAACAACTAGTCGTTAATATCCACAAACATTGCATGTTATTCTGATATGAAATTTAAATTTAATCGACGATTTTTAAAATTAAAACGTTTAAGCAGTTTGTGGTGCGGGCCCCTTTGAGGGCCCATAGGCTTGAGTCTTGATAGCCTGCGTGCAAATGCGGCCCTGCCACCTACACAGGATATAGGTAAATCTTAACCGACTTTCTTGATCCAAATGTAATGTGGAAGTACTATCTACCTATTGCCCACCCCCGGGCTTCGAACCCTCTCCCATGTTCACGTGTATCAAATTAAAATACACTTTACCGGGATAGAGTCACTTACAGATTTCCAAAGCGGAGACGAGTTGTTCGAACAATATAACCCATGTTGATATTACTGGATTAAATAAGCCTTAATACGCAATTAAATACGCGTGAACATATTTTGATTAGTTAAAGGGGAAGTATCTCACGAACACCGTTGTAGGCGTATATCTTTGGTAATGCCTTCACATTAGGCGATGTACCTACTATACCGAATACCGATTACATACTAGTTACAGGGAGAGATCGCATGCACGTCGTCGACAGTCGTCCTAATGCCATTCATAAAAATCTTCCTCCTCACACGTCTAGTATGAAAATGTAAATAATAATTCTTTATTCCAGGATGTGGGGAGGATAGTGCAATTCCACACGTTCCATACGTATTTATATATTTACACAGTAAAGAAACAAGAACATAAATAGAAGAAAAAAAGTATTAATAATAACAAAAATAAATAATCCATAATTATGCAGGGCGTGGTTTTGAGTGAGCTCGGGCCCAACGCTCACTCAGGAGTGGCGCTTGGTGCTGGAAGGCTGCGGTCGGAGGCCATAAGCCGCATCCTGGCTCCAGTGACCCGGTGTCTTATCAGGCTGGCGAATCCATGGAGTCCTAATTCCGTAAACATTGTTGATGCGCTGCTATACCTTCTGTATCCAAATATGATTTTGTATGCATCATTATATTGGATACGGAGACGTTCCATCGAGCTTACTCAGTATTGACACCATGTTTCACACGTATACAGGCTGGTGCAGAATGCATTAAACAATTTTTTTTAACATTATTGCTGCATCGGAAGAATCTTCGGGCAATCATATTTGACAAAACACTGATACTTCTCTTCTGTCGTTCAATATCACCATCATCCGAGAGGTCTTCGGTGATGATGTGCCCCGAGTAATTTTATTACGTAAAAGACAGAAAATACTACAACCTCGAATCCTGTAATCATGTTCCTGTAGACATTTTGCGAAGGTTTTTTTTTCAACTCCACACATGAGGCCTTGAGGAAAATAATAAAATAATTAAGAAAATAATTTTTTGGGATTGCTGTGTGGGGTTTCTTTTGAGTAGAGGAAGGAGATGAAGTTCTGAGAAAGAAAAAAGTACGAGGGTTGGGTAGGAATCTGAGGATAGTGTCTCCAGGAATAACGGACTTATAAATCCATTCCTCCCACTGCGATGCAAGGAGATGTTCTGAGAGAGTCCTGCTGGAGAGATCAAAAGGTCTCACTCAAACAGTTTCTCCCAATCCGGTCTGCCACCGGTCCGGTTTGGGTTTCTTTGTTTGGACATGAATCAAGGTATAAAAGGAAAATGTCTTGTATGAAAGCGCTCTTCACTACGTTGACCATCACGCGATAAACGTTACTTAAATATAGTCTATTATTATACAAGTAATATAATTTTATTTAATGGTCCCGAATACAGTAAAGGCACGACATCTTAATAGGTGTTTAAGATAAAGCTATTTCCGTAAAGGTAAAAGTCTCATTAGTTTAAATAATTCTTAGTTTAGTGATTAACTATCAATTTTTATACTTTATTTTTCATTTTAAAGTGGAGATTGAAGAAAAACTAAATTGGTACGTTGGACAAATAAGAACTTAAACGATTATTTGTATAGTTAATTTTGTGAAAATATGCGAATCTTTCATTCAAAAAATTTCATTATTATCCAAACAATTGGCAAAATGTCTATATGGGGGATTTTTTGAGGAATTAAATTAATCGTAAAAATTAATTATCATTTGAAAAAAGCTACCAAAACCACGATATAAATATTAAAAAGGAAAACCTTCATAAGTGAAAAAGTGCCAGGAAAAATAATAAAGTAGGAGTAACGCCGGGAACATCCAGAAACAATAATTAATTCCCCCTTCCGGTTTTTCCGCGGTATAATGCCGACTCGGGTTTTTTGTGACAAAAAGTGGACCGTTGCTATTGAGTTAGCGGCACTAAATTCATTATGACTTCTCGGTTAGGAAAGGAATCAAATAGTCCTGACTCGTAATATTGTATTGTGTATGTAGGTTTGATCATTTAAACTGTCTGTAATAAAGATGAACTAATTATTGTTATCCATACTAATATTATAAATGCGAAACTGCTCGAGTTTGTTTGTTACGCTTTCACGCAATAAAACAATAAAACGATTTTTAAAATTATTACACCAATAGAAAGCTAAATTATATGCGAGGAATATAAGCTGTATATTACGGTAAGCTCTGGCGTTATGAAATTAAAAAATTTAATATGTTATATTTGTTATACGTTTTCTGTCGCTAACAAAAGCGAGTTATTGCTAACGTCAGAAAACCAATCGTTGCCATGGAAACGACGTTGATATATTTGTGGGCTCTATGCTGGTAGGTACTCAGCCCTCTATCTACTGGTCGGCTGCTACTCCAGAAAATTCAAACATTAGGATATGTTTTGTTTTTTTTTTTTTGACAAGCTTATGTTTTGGAATAAATGTCAGATGAGAGTTCCTACATTAAATACGATTTTAAAGAATACAATAAATAGTGTTATTTTTTATTATATTTACAAACCTCCACATATTTAAATAAAAGTAAATCTCCGAAATTCAATAAAGCGCATAAATTCCGAACTACTGCACCAAATTGGATAATTCTTTTTTTCTTTGAGTTCTAGCATTATGAAATTTAGTTGGCACGTGAGCTGTTTGAAAACTGAATGTACCGGGAATGAATGTATGGAATGCGGGAGGGGCGGAGGGAGGGGTGGAGGGGGGATAGTTGATAAGTGCAAGCTCTACAGTAATTTCCTCTAATACCATAACAGCGAAGCCGCGGGGAAAAGCTAGTATTTAATAAATAATACCTTCAAAATGTTTTGCACGAACTAATTCTCAACCTGCTGCAACTTGGAGAAAGAAATGAATTATGTTAGCAAATGTTTACAAAGTTCACGACAATAACACTAAACTATAAAGAAAAAACTATTTATTGTTGGATTATTATTATTGGATCAGCAAAATTACTCCAAAAGTGAGTTCTGGCGTCATGAAACACGCGCTTTTTCTGTCAGTAATTCTAGGTAGACGCAAAATTTTTGGTATAATTCTAGAATTCCGTCTCAATCCAAAAACGCACATATTGTGGGTACCGCCACCCCGGGAACCATTTATTGTACAACCTCGCTACTCTTGGGTTCATGATGTGAGGTTTGCCTAGGTCTTGGAGGCAGATAGGTCTGCCCACCTATTGCATGACGGACCGGGTTGGAAAAGACTGGATAAGGGAGACCTCTTATCCTCTCTAACCGGATTCTCTCGACTCATCGCTTCGCACCACAATTCATACGTCCGTCCCTCTTTGTTACACTGGTCCCGAGATTCCCACCCACTCATCATACCTTTTTCCATCCCAGAACTTTTTCTCCTTCCTTTTCTTAAAACACTCTCCAGAGATCATCCCCAAAGATGGCATAGGTCTTGACGGAAATTGTTTTCCTCGGGGCCTCATGTGTGGAGCTAGTGTAAAAAAAGGTTTGAAAGTTAATAAATTTAAAAAAATATATTAATGATACCTGAAAATTTTGTTGTATATCAAACTGTGCTCCACCGAGCGCACCTCTCAGACTTTGTGGGTTTACTTCCGATATAAATTAGCATTTGTGTATCATGTTAATGTAGTATTACGAGGACATTAAATACACCGGGGTCTATAAAAGTATGACGGTAATAAAGACCTGTCACCACGTAGATGGCGGTCGGATAACGTCTTCCATCGATATAAAACACGCTGGATTACCCCTACGTTTAACGAATTACAAATACTACTACTTGCATGTTCGTTAAATTTGTACCGAGTAACGCTGCCCGTCTGCTCAATGACCCTCATCTAAAACAGCCCGCTGAAGGTAATGCACATCTTTAAACTAACACAATCTTTCCAGATTTGATTAGCCCCACCGAAAGGCAATGTAAATGGAATTAAAAAATATACTACTTTATGTCAATACGATGCATATTTGAGTAAAGGATTAGTTTTCCCTTTCACTTTTAAAATGTTGTTTTGACTTACAACAATAAAATTTTCCCCTGCGGCGCTTTTCTGTTGATGCTGGAGTTTGTTTTGTATTGGGGGGCGGGAAGATATGGTCATTTTTGAAGCATTGAAGCGGGGCAAGACAAAAATAATGCTGAGAAATACTCTTTTAAAGTATCGAACAATTAAAAATTGTATAATTGTACTCGTATTTGATGTAAGAAGACGAAAACTCAATGTCTTGGTCACATCATGAGGATAGACGAATACATGATTACCTGATATCTGACTGAAAATACAATGACGTGTTAGGTTAGACCAGTTAATAGCTGAGTTGACAAACGTCTGGTTTGGGGCTGTCTATTTATTTCAAAATTCGATTCCATTTTCCCAAGTTACGGCCATTGTTCCCAACTTTTTGATCGATCAATCTGAGTCTTCGATCAGCAAAGTGATTTGTTTAGTCCTGTTGCCAGTTGGAGATTTGCATTGGGAAGAGCGTATTCGTGCATTTGAGGAGTCAAAATTTTGGCTCAACAGTTAATCAGTAGGATTGGGACAACGGCCATTAGACCCAAGAATATTTCTCAATTAACTGGGTATTTTAATGAGTTACTTAAAAATGTTATGCACACATACATTGTATATTCACTTTATACTCGTAATTTTCATAAAAATTAATACTTAACTACTTTTTAAAACCTTAAAAAAAATAAGGCATTTAAAAACATAAAATAAGTTTTAAAAAAAACAGGTTCGCTTTCTTCCGGGTGAAAAATATCCCAATGATAGTCAACCTCCGATGGAAAAGTCACCAGAAGAAGGTAATTTTTTATTAATTACACCAACCACATTTATTTAAGGTCATCGAAATTAAGAATCAGTATCACTATGCTGAACTCAACAAGAAATTTAAAATTCCATCTATATATTTTTACGAGTGGAATCACGCCCGATTGAAAAAGATTCCAATTTGAAATCTGTTGCGTTTACCATAATGGTAGTGAGTTCGTTGAAATTTTATATCAATGGTCTTGGCACAACTTACAACCATGGAGGAATAATATATACTTACAATATACATTAAAAGCAGGTAAATACTAATTCATTTTATTATGCCGGCGAATAGAGTGCAGCCCTGTCTATTTTAACAGCCGCCATTATTTTAAGGTGTAGTCGTAATTTAATATTTAATCTAATAAAAGTTTTATAAAACGGAAACTTTAAGAAGAGTAAACAATTTGTAATTGGCCGGAACTCTGAATATACCTGCGCAATAGGCCTCGCTAATTAAATTTTCCTTTAGAATCTCGCCTTACGCGTGATTCACCAATATTTATTTATTTATTAGTTATGACAAAAATCTTTTCAATTGCCCTTAAAAAAATAGTGACTATTATTTGAAAAATCTATTTCAAAAGACAGTGACGATTTTTATAGTAACTTGATTGATTTTAACGAAGAATGTAAAGAATGAAGAATGTAAGAATGTAAAAATAACAGAAATCTTAGACAAACATTAATACTTCCAACTCTAAAATGTAAAAAAACAATAGGACAGCAAAATCATAAATATCACGGTGTCAATTTTTTTAATTCATTACAGAAAGAATTAGAAACATGAACACTAACATAAAAGAATTTAAAACACACCTTAAAAATTATATTGAAAACATGAAATGAGTTATACCAAATAAAACTATTATGATAACACCCCCCCATACACACAAGCCCTGCTTATTTATGGGGGTACATCAAATTTATATATATTATTTAACTAATTATTGTATAGAATCTATTTGAAATACATGTATCTATTTATGATTCATAATAAAAAATTAAAAAATAAAATAAAAATGTGTGCAGCGGGCGGGCAGAATTTTTATACAAATCTACAGTTTTATTCCGATATTGATGAAATTTTGCATTCTCAGCTAGTTTATATAATAAAATACAGAAGAATGTGTGCCAGCGTGGATTTGATTTTTATACAAATCTAAAGTTTTTTTCCGAGATTGAAGAAATTTGGCACACTCAGCTAGTTTATATTATAAAATACAAAAGAATGTATGTGGCGGCGTGGATTTGATTTTTATACAAATCTACAGTTTTATTTCGAGATTGAAGAAATTTTGCACACTTGACCTTCAAAACAAGAGAAAGGTCACTATCTCCATCTGATTTCGCTGTCTCCAATGCCAGGGACTTCGGCTGGTTTATAAGTTACATACAGAAGAGTATGTGGCGGACGGGGGAGTTAATCTTTTTATACAAATATCCAGTTTTATTCAGAGATTGTTGAAATTTTACATACTCCACCTTCAAACAAGGGGAAGGTCACTGTCTACACGAAATTTCGAAAAATCACCCCAATCGCCTTCCTTAAAGTAGAATTTTGATATTATCTGATTGATGACATTTTGAACAGTTAAAGTTCAAAATAAGAGGAAATTTACTCTCTAAATCTAATTGTTATCATACACTGACTTTTGTCTGCAAGTACCGAGTAACCATAAAATAACTTACCAGTTCTTGCACAAGATGAAATTTATCATATCCAACTGTCATATTCTAAAATACCTACTAATCATTATTATATGCGATTCTCTCGGTAGTTCATTTATTATTTATATTTTTGTCTCCTACTAAGATAATTAATTCTTTACCTTTTTATATTTTTATATTCAATGCATTTTATACTTTTTAAACCTTTTTTAGATACTTTATCTTTATATATATATAAAAATCTCGCGTCACGATGTTTGTTCGAGATAAACTCCGAAACTAGTTAACCGATTTTGATGAAATTTAGCTAAGTGTGTAATTTGGTCCAACTTAAAAGACTGGTCTTTATTTCGATTATTGACCTCAATATTTATTATTGGGAATTATTTGTTTGGATATAGGACAATGTTTTGTAATTATTTGTAAGTTCCATAAGTTTCTAACGTGGAAAGGTGGCGGCCGAAAAGTTAATTTATCGACACGACACTTGGTTATTTAGGATGGATAACCATCAAGTAGATGGCGTTGTGTTTCGAATTCAAGCCACAGCAACGCGTGAACGGGTCAGCTAGTAGTTTATATATTTCACCTTTAACTAATTCATTTCTTACCTTTTTACTTTATATTTGTACTTTTTACTCAATACTTTTTATAACTTTTTACCTTTTATTTTTACATTACACTTATACTGTTGCATTATTTATATTGTTGTACTATTCATATGTTAATTTAATTACGGTAATGGCACATATTGTGCCGTATATATAGAATAAATTAATAAATAAATACCCAACTAATTTAGTATTATCAAATAAAGTGTATTCTTGCTCTGGAACAAACATTAGATATGTAGATGAACCGACGACGTTTTAACTAAAATGATAATTGAATTTTTTTTCAAGTCAGTTGGTTTTTAATTGTTTTTCTCTTTGGGCCGGCTGATTTTGGCGCCCTTTGGAAATTGCGCCTGGGGAAAAATGTCCCGGTTACCAAATCCTTATCCCAGTTCTGCCAACCACATGCACGATGTAATAAAACTCTTCAAAAAAATACTCAAATGAACATAAAAATTGTTCATCAGGGCAGATGCGATGATATTTACTTTGATGATGGACATTACATGGCTGTCGGAAAAGTTGTCTGAATGTGGAAAACACGCAACACCATTTTACCGCAAGTGTTAATCATCAAAAATACTCATTTCTGTTGTGGGTTTGTCTGTAATTCTAGTTCAATGAACTGTGCTACTCGGAATTGCTTTGAATTTAAAAGTCATTTTCAAAATTGGAACTATTCGCTGAAAGAAACAAGCAATATCTAGATACCTTATATTATGTAATATTTTTAGCAGAAAATATTTTTAATTTCCATTTTCCAAATTTTAATTGAAAATTGTCGAGAATTCCGACTATTTTGGGATTTTACACGAGCCAGCGCCAGTAATATAATAACTTTGTAAGGGGGAATCTTGAGACGTGTTATATAAAATGATGTTTTTGTAGTTGCGTTAAACTGTGTAATTACTGCATTACTCTCCGTGTTGCCCGAATTATTCGCAATTTTTTTATGTTTTTTTTTTAATAAACATAAAGGAAGAAGCAAAATGGCGTATTGTCTTACTTTCGGATAGTTGAACATTTAATATATTAAAATTCCATAGGTCGATACAAATTACTAAACTAGTTCAAAATAATTTTGTTGGCTTAAAATATTAGACAGAAAGTTTTTTTTTCTTTAGGGATGCTGTGTGGAGGGTTTTTTATGGAAAGGAAGTTCTGGAAAGTAAAAAATATGGGAAGGAATGGGTGGGTAGGAATCTGGAGGTCAATGTGTCCAGGAATGACGTATGAATCTGTAGCGACCAGTCCCGGGTCCGCTATATAAACGAGCCTGCTAATTCAAATACATATTTACTCTCCAGGCAGTTTCTTCAGGCTAGCACCGCCTAGTATCGCCCGGTACCAACGTAAATTATCAAGGCGCTTGCTAGTAAGGTGTAGAGTCGCCACAAACGCCTTTCAATCGTTCGGGAATTTTCTAATATAATCACGCATCCAAACTACTTGACGTCCTCGAACCTACTTGACGAGTCGGCAATCCTATTTAAACACCAGTGAGCCGCAGCCGTGATAAACGTGATAACATTATCACTTTGCGGTACCAAGCTAAATGACTACGGCCCGTTTCGAACGATTTGGAACCATCACGTACTGATGGCCTGCGCTTGTGAGGGACTTTTCTTTTCAGCTCAAGAGATCCTCTTTGCCTCTCAAGATCTACCCGCACCGCTGACGATTCTAATTCACTCAAGTCATCGCCGTCATCTTCACCGCCACGGCGTTGAGCGTTGGACTGGAACACCAGGTCTTCTTCACCACCACGGTGCAGAGTTTCATGCTGGCGTCATTGAAGACCCGTGGTCTTCACCACCTCAAAATTACGACCTCATCACACATCACATCTCAGCATCACTGCCAACATCTTCCGTCTGCACTCTGTCTACTTTACTACTTTGACCTTAGCTACGTAGCCAACAATAAAGACTTTAACTCACCAACTGCCGTCTTTCAATTATCCCTCAAATCCATCCCTTCTACTTCGGTGCAAGGCGATGGGTCGAAAGAGTCCGGCTAGAGAGGTCAAAATGTTTCCCTCAACCAGTCTCTCTCGTTCCGGCCATCGAGGCAGTAGGTGGGCAGACGCATCCACCGCCAAGACAGAGACCTCACTCCCATGAATCAGGACACTCCTTCTAAGTCACTAAACGTAGCAAACCACTTGGAGCGACCTATGAGTAGGGGTGTTGGTTATCCAATAAATGGTTCCAAATTTTAAAAGTGTCAGACAAATGAAAAGATTTTGTAGAGATTTTATCGTTGTAAACCAGCAGTAATTTGTTTTCGGATTTTAGGTTAATTAATGTTTTCCTCAGCCATAAAATAAAACTATTGAAATAATTAAATACTTATGTAATTTTGACGATGGCAACACCATAAAATAAGTGGGAGCTTGTAGGGGCGCTCTCAGCCAACAGCACTTAACTTGGTTTAAACTTAATAACCTGAAAATATTAAAGTTTTATACTTCCGTAGTTGATACTTTCAGCTGTTTACTTGTAAAATAACGATATTTCTTGGTGATACGACACAGGTAGATGTTATTATCTTCATAATAATGTATTTTAAACGCCAATGGTAAAACGTTTAACATACGCTTAAACAATACACTGTTACGATGATCATTAAAAGAACCTATATATTTCACGAGTACCTGATGGTTTGACGGCCTCCGTGGTCAAGGGTTAAGACTCTCTATTTGCTATCCGAAAGTCACAGGTTCAAATCCCGGCATACACAAATAAATTTAATTTGATTAATTTTTGTTTTTCCACAAGTTTTTCATTTAAAATAATGTATACATCGTTTGGAGAAATTACAAAGAAAGTTTCTTAGATATGTTCAATACAAATTAAGATAGCCTGTAATTGATATCTCTACAATACTTTAATGTGTAATCTAAAGCTACCACTACTTACTACCCAGAGAACTATTTGATTTCCTGAGACAATAAATTATTGTTCAAAAGTAAGTGGTTCAAAATAAGTAGTCTATTCATAGTGATTTGTTTACATTTATATATATATATGAATACATCACTTATTTAAACAAATTTATCAACATAATAAATTACGCTGTCGGATAGACGGATCATCTCTGACCTTGTACTATTCCATAAAATTATTAATAATTGCATTGACAACCCTGAAATTCTCGCCAAAATAAAATTTAACGTACCGACCAGAAGTACGAGGCAAAGTGCTACTTTTTTCTGTGACAATTTTAAAACAAACTTTGAGGGTCATACACATATTTTGGCAATAAATTTGGGAATTTTGTAGAAATATTTAAAGATTCTGTGTTAGTTCTAAAAAGAATTCTTTGTAATTACTTTATTGAAATATATGATTTAACGATTCCGTAGGGAATGCACTAAATAATTTTAATTTGTAATCATTATATATATATTGTCTTGCTTATTACTTACTGTATTACTTATTACTTCAAGATTCGGTGTTAGTTATAAAAAAAATTATGTGTAATTTATTGAAATATATGAATTAACGACTCCGTAGTGAATGCACTGAATAATTTTAATTTTTAATCATTATATATTGTGTACTACGACTTGCTTATTACTTACTGTATTACTTATTACTTTTTTACTTATTACTTTATTACTTATTACTTTTTAACTTATTATTTAATTACTTATTACTTTATCATTACTTATTACTTACCTTATTACTTATTTGTGTAAAAGCCCACAAAGGCGTAAATAAATAAACATGCTTCAAAGCCAATGGTTCCTTCATTAGGATAAAATAAAAATTTAAAAAATAACAAAATAAAATAAATAACAGTAGACAAATGAGTACATTTAGTTAAAAAAAACTCTACAAACTACATAAAATTAGAAATTACGCTTCACGTACCTACTTGGTTACTTTTTTCTTTTATTTTATCTAAGTTTTGAAGGTAGGTAGGTTTGTGAAGGTGAAACTGTGGATAGGTATTGTTGTATGTTTCGTGAACACCTCACTAGGAGAACCTGTGCTGAGGTGTTTACGTGTTTATTTATGTTTATGTATGACAAGTATTTATGTGTTGTAATAGAAAGTTTTATATGTATTTTATTTTTTTTCAAATTTTAATAGTTATTGTACATTGGTTATTTAGAAGAGAAAAAAAAGTATTTAAATATATTAGAGGAATATAAAAAAAAATATATATATATATAAACATACACATACATACACATCCATATAAATACATGTACCTGCACACATGCATATAAATATATATATACATACGTATACATCCGCATACACATTCACATACACATATATATATGTACACACATATATAAATTGTAAGTGTATGTATAGTTGTTGGATACTTGAAAAACTACTTAATTTTTAGGTTTATTTAATTTTATACTTTTTAAAGTTTTGTTATGTTTGGTTGGGAATAATAATGTTTTGTATAAAGTTAATATCTTGATTTTTAATCCAGTCAGTGATATTTATTTATTTATTTATTTATTTATTTATAAATAAACGCCCTTTTTCGGGGCTTTTACATATATAGCATAGAAAAAACATTTTATTGTACATAACTGAACTGCCTCAATAACAATATTTTAAATTTATTCAAAGATAAATTGAAGATGTCCACTGACTTGGTATAATTGTTTCCCTCCATTAGTATTCTGGGCAAAGAGGAATACATATGGTAGTTAGTCCCAGAATTATGTTTTTTATGAATGTTTGTAGATGTATTTGCAGATAGTATTTGTTTCAAAGTAATGGGCATGCAATTAAAAAGTTTGGTTGCATAATACTGAAAGTGTCTTTGTCCATGTGTGGTGTGTGTTATCGGTACGTTCAGTGTTTTATTTGTTGAGGACCTGGTTTTTGTTATGGTTTTTGGTTGAATTGGAATGTGTTGTTTGTTTTGGACAAGGTATATTATAGCAGATTTGGCATAAAGTTGTCTTATTAACATGACTTCTAATGCTTTGTAGATTTCGCTAGAATCTGTGTGAAATGGTACTTGCAGGATGAGTTTAATTATTGCTTTTTGTATTTTTTGAATTGGGTCAATTGCTATGTTTGTAGCACTTCCCCAAGCTAGTATTCCATATGTGACAATGGATTGACAAAGTGCAAAATAGATCGATATTAGTATTATTAGTGGGAAGATGTTTTTAACGTACTTTATTAGGTGCATGACTCGTTTCAGTTTATTTGTGATGAAATTAATGTGGTCAGTCCAGCGTAAATGTGAATCAATAATAACCCCCAGGTATTTTGTATGTTTTACCCTTTCTATATGTTCGCACTGGCAGTTGGATAAAGTACAGTCATGTAGAATCAAGCCTATGTTTGATGGAGGTTGACCTCTTTGTGTAATACTATGAGTAATATATTTTGTTTTGATTGTATTAACTGTAAGAGTATTACTGTTTAGCCATTTTTTGACGATTGATAAACTTTTTTCGGAAGGTTTGTACAGTTTGCAAACTTTAAATTTCAGTTTTCTTAACATTAAAATTTATTGATATACAATATTTTAACTTCAAGTTTAGTATTTCAACAGATTTGCACGCTATTGTGTAAATTTTCCTGTAGACTGTACGCTCTTGCGTAAATTTCCCGGTAGACCGCCCGCCATAATTGTAAATGTCCAGGTAGACGGCACAACATGCGGTAAAAATATAATAGCAGATCGAATGTGGGGTGTGTGTATCTCAATAGATCCTATAAATAGTAGTGAAACTGATTTAAATTCTTCTACAACTATTCATTTCAATTTGGGAGGCAGGTATGGGTACAGCCGCCCCGGGAACCATTATTGGAAGACCAATATTTCTGCCATTGGTCACCCCAAGTAGTTCGCTACGTTTGATAACTTAGTAGGGTCACCCCAAGTAGTTAGCTACGTTTGATGACTTAGAAGGGATGCCCAGGTTGGTGGTGTGAGGTATGTCTGGGTCTTGGCGGCGGATGCGTCTGCCCACCAGCTGCTGGCAGGCCGGATCGGGAGAGAGTGGTTAAGGGAGTCACTTCGGCTTCTCCAGCGGTACTCTTTCAGACGCCTTGCACCGTAATGGAAGGGACGGATTCATACGACCGTTACTCTTGGACACACTGACCCCCATATTCCTACCCACCCCTCGTACTCACCCCCCCATACCCACCCCACATCCCTGAACTTCCTCTCCTTCCTTTCCTAAAAAATACCCTCCACACAGCATCCCTAAAGATGGCATGGGCCCTGAGGAGAATTTCCTCAAGGCCTTCTGTGTGAAGCTAAAGTAAAAAAAATCTTATTAAGATGCAAACTCTTACGGGAAAGGAAACCGATCTCATTTTTTTTTAACATGATGTGACTCTGGAAATGCCACTTTAATCAACCCGTACTTTAATACGTGAAAACATTTTTTTTTAATCTATTTACCCGAGAAAATTGCAGTCTTAATCTCTTTAAGTTCTCACAGCTGGCTTAGAATTGGGGGTGTTATTTAATCTGAGTAGAAAGTAGGGGACGAGGGAGAAGTGGAAAACTGAGATTGTTTGATTTATCGTAGAGTGAAAATCCAGGTAAAGAAAAGATATTGAATTTTCGCCAAAACAAGACTCTGGCCGAAAATTATTTTACAAATTAACTTCTCAGAATTTTGGGGAAACTGTTTTCTCGCCTGAAGTAAAGATACATGAAGTAGGTTTCTACTGTTGTTGATTAATTAGCAAGTTATAATTGTGTTTTTTCAAGGCCATGAACCTTTTAAAGTAGATAGTGATCTAACCTTTCTTCAGCAAAGAACTTTCAATCTTAGATTTACGGTTTGCCTTGAAATAAAATGAGAGCTCTACAAATTAGTGAGAAAAGAGGTCATAGAACATCAGGAGAGGGAGGAGGGCTGTAACATTATTGGTTGAAACTGTAAGGATGACATAATAGATCAGTGAAGAAAAAGAAAAAAACAAACAACACCCCTAATTTAACGTAAGTAAAATTCTAGAATTCCGCTTCAATATTAATAAGAACTAATTATTAAAATAACACTTCGTTTCAACTTCAATTTCAGTTTCAACTTCAAGGGGTGTAAAATTATGGGTTGAAACTGTAACGATGACAAAACAGATCAGTGAAGAAAAAGAAAAAACAAACAACACCCATAATTTAACGTAAGTAAAATTCTAGAATTCCGCTTCAATATTATTAAGCACAGATTATTAAAATAACACTTCGTTTCAACTTCATTACTACAAGCAACAACTATTTGCATCTGGGTAAAATACTATAAAAGATGCATTAAAATTCCAACATATTTCAATCAAAATTCAAAATTTGCCTCTTTTTTTTAACCCCCGACGCAAGGAGCGGTGTTATAAGTTTGACGTGTCTATGTGTCTGTCTGTCTGTGGCATCGTAGCTCCTAAACGAATGGACCGATTACGATGCATTTTTTTTTTGTTTGAAAGCTGACTTAATAGAGATGGTTCTTAACTATAATTAATGAAAATCTGTTCCGGTGTTTCAAAGTTATCAGCTCTTTTTTTGTGTCGGGGGTTTCTTAAAATTTTGTAAATTTTATGACTTTTTTTTTTTTACATTAACTCCACACAGGAGGCCTTGAGGAAAATAATTCCCCTCAGGGCCTATGTCATCTGGGATGCTGTGTGGAGGGTCTTTTTGAGGAGAGGAAGGAATGAACATTGGTCTTGAAGAGACCCATGTTGTAGGAGGGAGGAAACACAGATGCCGGCAAATCTTTCCATAGCCGAGCTGTTGAACTCAAGAACGAGTCGAAAAAACGACCCGTTCTCATGTGACATATGTCAACCGTGTACATATGTTGGGCGCGCGTTTGGCGTGTCTCCCGACTATGCACCGGTGCCGAAGGGATCAATGACGCTAGTTCCTCAGAGCATCTTCCATTGAAATACCGGTAGAACATGGATAGCATTCCCACCCGACGCCTGTGCTCTAAAGATTGCAACCCGTTCGTTAAGATGGGAGAATCTATCAAACGGACCGCCCGTTTCTGCACAGAGTCGAGGGTATTTTTCAAGTATTTTGGAGCTCCAGACCAGAAGTGGCTGCCAAATGACTAGTTTTGATGTCATGTTTGATCTTGTTGGTATGATATGACGTTTGCCGAATAGTTCCGTTTCAATCTAAATTCACCTAAATTGTTAAAATAACCGAAACTAAGAACCTAAAAACCTATTTTATGCATCTTTTTCAATCTCCCCCGTCATTTCTTGTAGGTACTAGTTAAGTTGAAGCGAAGTGGCATTTCAATAGTTTGTGATTATTGATTGAAACGGAATTTTATAATTTTACCCTACCCTGAACTTACCTAACTTCAACTCTTCTCTTACGTGGGTCATTGTTCTGGTTTATACGTTATTACATTTGTTACTGGGTGAAACATGCATCTGATGGTTCAGGTTCAGAGACGTATTTATTGTTCAGTAAAAGTATTCGCTCAGAATGATGTGACACAGGAGATTGCATTTATTGTGAATACATAAACGAATCCACAAAATACCCTGAGCTGACGGCGATAGCGTTACGAGTCTGCGGGCAATGATAGATCCTGCACCGGATGTGAAAACAGAATGGCATTTCCAAAATCGGAATGAAAGATCTTCACTTGACTTCCTCTTCCTGATAATTCAAGCTTCAATGATTTGAATACGAAGTACTTCCGTAATACCGCCATCTGTCGTTCAACTTCGGCACCACTCTCCAATGTCAGTAATGTCACAACTATTTACGAAATGATCGCTTATGTAGATTTATACAAAGGTTTCCAGTTCGATGCCAGTCTAAGTGACATAAATTGGCTATGTTACTTTTAAAACAAAACTATTTTACACCTCCCCAGAACGCATTATTTAAAAAAACACAATAGGTTTTTGGATAAGTATTTTTTTTTATTAAATCATAATTAAGAACCTACTTTACAAAGTTAACGGTTCTTAACTTTTGGTTCAGTTTTATTCAAAAAGAAAGGAAAAAACTTACCTGAAACCTAGTATCATAGTGTCACATTAATAAAAAGATGGCCGTAAAATGAACAACGAATTTTGTCAAATATTAATTAAAATGCACTTTTTTACTTCTCCGTGAACTAAATAATTGTTCCTCATTACAATTTAACTGGTACGAGTAGTTTTTTTTGTAATTTATGCGTATTAAGGATGAGACACACCTATGTATATTTACCATATTTTTCTTACGGCAGCTTAAGGTGATCCAATAGTCCTAGAAAAATTCGACTTCGGAATCGGAATATTTGAGAAGAAGTTTTTAGAAAGGTCGGAGAAGATATTTGAGAGTTGTTTTTCTTAGATTATTTTCAAGGCCTGTAAAAGAAATTACTTCTTTTTACGCATTGTTTATTATAATAACAGGGAAATTTAAAATCGATTGCACAGAACCAAGTGACGTTGAGTCCAAGACGTCCACACACCCCAGTGTCGGGGAGGTAACTAATACAAGATGTACACATCGTCCTTGTGCGGACGGCATAAGGTTTACTTCTCAAATCCAAGTTCGTTGAACGCCCCCCATTTTGATTCATGCCGAATATAATAGCGCGAAATTACATTGTTATGTTTTATTTTCTGAAATTCGGGCACAAATATTAAAAAAATTCTAAATACTTTGAAAAGTACTTAATTTGAATGAATCTTTATCCGAAAATGAATTCATTAGTAGGAGATTTTGGCACTTGAAAGTATTTTTCATAGGCCTGATACTTTATTTTTTTCCAGACTTTCAAAAAGACTTATAAAAATCAATACTCGAACGTTTCCAAGGCCAAGATGTGTTCTGCTTGCAGTATTTAATTGAAGCATCTATAATATTTATAAGCGGTGAAATTTTCAAACCAAAAAGACATGATTTTGTATGATTTTGCATTATTTCGCATGGCTTCATCTTAAAACCATTTTTGCAGGGCTATCAAACTTGACGCCACTCATTGACGTCAGAGCTAGACTTGCCCTAACATGAAATCCGTGTATCATTTCGATGAGCTGGAGACAAACCACGTGGCAATCATTTTGGAACCAGAGAGTTCCAGCGTGTTTTGAATAAACGACTACATCATTCGTGCATTAACCGCCTGCTAGTGAACATTGAAACAAGTAGACCTTCTACAGAAATGTAAAGTTCGCTAAAGTAAGGTAAGGGTATGCAACGCAAAGCATTATGGGACTTTTCTGCGCAAGTCTTAGTACGCGTTTCTACACCATCACATCACTTGAGCACTTTAATAAAATACACATATTATTTTTTCTTTTGCTTTCGCAATGTTACTTATTCCTCCGTGGTATCATATATATTGTGTTGCTTAATTTCAATTTGAATTTATTTATTTACGGTAAAATCATTACACCCGAGAAAAAAATTTTTTTCAAAAGCCTATTCAAAAATATATATCATTTTATTCTTACATAAAATTATGACTAAGCACTTAGGTGTGTAGGTATATTTTTTTAATTTAATTTATTGTGTGCGAAAATTCATAAAAATTAATCATATTTAGGAGGTTGCGAACCATAGCATCCCCACTACGCTGTCTGAGGTAAGCTCAATTGTACTTTAATTTTTGGTGATATTTAATTCAATAATGATGAGAACTAGATAGCTGGGATATCACCCTCGTTGATTTGCAACTACCCTCGCAAAATGCCAACCTTTAAGGGGGAATAACCAGACAAAACCGGAATTGTATCATTTTTAAATCAAATTTTAGACCTAGCATCGACTCTTTTCAAATTTTAGCATTGACTCTTTTCAACAAAAAATTAAAAATTGATTTCGAAAGACTGTTCTTTTATCTTGCAAAGCTTTCTTTTAAATTTTGATAAAATATGTTTATTTTTAGTACAATAAGGTTTTACCGCAGGTCGTTGGCAGATTTGTTAAATTTTCAAACAAAATTTTGTATTATACAACAAACATTTCAAATCATGTAATCATGCAGCAAAATAAATCAATAAATTATTTGGGAAAGCTACTTTTCAGAATTTTAATTTAGTTCAAATAAAATCATAAAAAAAGATCCGCGCCCTTGTTTTGTGACGAAAATACTTCAGTTTGTCTATTTATTTAATGTCTTACAAACTAATATATTTTTAAAAAATCAGATCTTGTTTTGCTTAGACATTATTAAAAAAATATTAATACTTGTTATCAAAAAAGAATTACAAAAATTGCACAATTTTAATAGTTTTATTTTCACGAGTTTGAGCATTTTTGAATGTGGGTATTTATCAAAGCAATTTTTGAAAGAAATCAAATCGATATTTAGTTATTACGTTAAAATGCTGGTATGGAGAATAATTAATCTTTCTCATCGGAACCGCCCTATACAGTTGCAAGGGTACGATCGCAAGATCATCGTTCGACGAAATTTCAATTCTCGGCCGCTGGTTAATGGCTCTTAACGGTTTTGTCATATTTCATGAATATAATATTATGTCTTTGCCGAGAATTTTATAAATGTATTATGTAGATACGTACCTATGTATCTGAAAATGGCACTTGACGTGAACGTAGGAGGACGGATTAGCATTTTAAAATCAATTTACGGCACTTGACTTGCAGACAATATACTGGATACGAATATAAAATCACTTTGCGTGAATCACAATTCTTATCTTGAAAACATATTCATAAAATATAAATCTTACATCAATATCTACATCAACTTGAAGTGATGTAATTTTCTGTGAAAAAAAAATGATTTTTCTAGATTTAATCTTTCTTATATACCCAAACTAGATACTTTTTCATGCTAAACTTAACTTTGGATTTGGGACCAAAATTCATGAACAAACTGAAAAATTATCATTTTAATCAAAAAGGTACAGCAAATATCTAGCACAGATAAGAGTTACTTATGATTTAAATAATAATATATAGGCCGTTAGAGGATTTTATTTTTCATAATTTTAAAGGCTACTTTAGCAATTATTTGTCAGTTAAGGATAATCATTTAAAAATATATTTTGGCGCTGCCTCTTATGAAAATACAAAATCGTAATAAAGCATATTGATGGCCTTTAATTTGAAATTAAAAACGACCCATTTACGTTGGAACACAAATTTATCGCGTATAAATTTAAAATTTCTACTCAAAAAACTTTTTTTTTAAATCTTTACAAATTTTATTTTTTATTTTTATTTTGTTACATTATAAGATTATTTTTTTAGTAATTACTATTAACTCACAAAAAAATCGAAATTTCCCTTTAAATTATCACAATTGAATCCTTTAATGAGCTTTATTTTATGATTTATAAACAAATAAATATCGGAGCACATATGTACCAGATATTTGTTATATATTTTAAATTAAAAAAATGATTTAGTTGTTTACAGACCGATTGCCTTCTTTAAACGACGAAATGTGGGCATGCCGCGCCTATTGTACAGATATTTTAATGGAGCCTGCTCCATTGATCGCGTCTGAACCAGTACACAAATATGAGCGGAACACCCGATCACAATTGATGCTTCATAAGAATGGGTCGTTTCTTCCACACGTTTTTGTGTAAGTCGGTTCGCATATGGAACGAGCTACTGGCATTTGTTCCTCCTTCATGTAATCGGGCATTAATAAAATCCCTTCTGTAGCCTACCTTAACCCGCTTCACGACGCTGTCTATCCGTGTGGCTCTGTAGTACCTACACCTGCCTTAACACTGTGCAGACAGTGGCACTTTTGTGAGGTGTCACAGGTTGAAAAGGTTACTTGTCTTTTTTTTATTTATTAGTGATAATATATTACAAAATTATTACAAAACAATTACAATACATTACTCCCGAAAGAGTTTAATAAAACTCATTTCTGGAAGGGCAACATTATACAACTGAAAGAAAATTATTTTTACACAAGAACACGAATTTAAATGGTAGTTCAATGAACAGTAAATAGATTTTAAAACGGACTAGACACACTTGATACAGTTAGTCGAAGAATGTACAAGAGTTACAAAGAAAGACAGCTAAATTCGTCACCGTTTAATAAAGCTGCTGAGAAAATATACTTTTAGAGCCTTTGCCAATGTTTTTTTGTTTGTTGCTGGAAGTTTGTCATTTAAATACAAAATTATGGATTGGCTTCTGAGGTAGAGCTGTACGTTCCTTGGGTCTGAGCTCAGAGGCTCATGGGTCAAATAATAACATGAAAGTAATTTCACAAAATTCTGTTCACATCTCTTGTTAGAAGCATTCTTGAATATAATTCAACAATTTGGTCACCTGTCTTCAACAATCACATCAATACCATTGAAAGAGTCCAACACAAATTTTTGAGGTGTATTAATTTTAGACTTGGAATTCCCTTAGAATCAATAAATTATGATTTTTTGTTGCACTCATTAAAATTGTTGAAATTAAGTGACAGAAGAAAAATTTTTGATCTGATATTTTTGTATAAAATCGTTAACTATCAGTTGGATAGCCCTGATATATTAAAGTTGATTAACTTCCATATACCTACAATAAGATCAAGGTTCCCTAGTTTGTTTTATTGTGACAACTATATGTCGGTATCAGGCTCCAATTCAGTTGTAAATAGATTACACACCATTGGAAATTTTTATGCCAATGTGGCTGATATTTTTAATATTTCCATACTGAAATATAAGGTTGTACTGATCGAACATTTCAGCCAATTATACGTTAACGAGGTCACTACATAATGATTTTTTGATATTATTGTTTATTTTTAATGCCTGTATAATGTACTATGACTGTAATTAAATATACACATGCTTGTAAATGGCACTTTGTGCCGTAAATTTTAAATAAATAAATAAATATTTAGTATGCATTTTGACGGCATCCCTTTTCAAACATTGCATTATTCACGAAAAGTCGTATATTTCCGATTTCCACCCCGTTTTAGAGTGGAAGATAAGTTATATACCTGGCAAGTTGTCGCGAAGCAGTATCATATCTGAAATGTCAGGAAATCCGAACCTTGCTCTTTCCTATCTCCTTCGCAACAACCTACATCTCATAATACTCCCCAATTAGGGGCGTCGTAGTCTCTAATATATTTACAGAAATAAAATTTTTAAAAATTAATGCTCGCTGTAGGTAGGTAAATACTGGATTCCCATAAAAGCATCGCGAAATAGAATCGCCAACCCAACAATTTATCAAACGCTGGCAACACCGTCCGATTTGCGCCAATTATTTTTGAAGATTTCCCGGGCATTCGTTTATTGGCCGGAGGGGAGGCCGGGGCAGTGTAAACATCGGGGACTAATTGCGAGATGTTTCCCAGGCCAACACTGCCAGCCCCGCGAGCGCATTGCCCCGCACACATCGCCTGTTTTTATAAGACGTGGCTGCCTGCCCAGACGTGGGTCACTCGTTATTGGAATGTGCCGAGTTTTTTATGCCCGCACGGGGGTAATTGAATGTTCCTAGTAAAAGAGTTCAAATAGGGCGGATCGGGGGAAATTATTCCCGCTGGTAAGTTTACTATTAACAGGTTTATTTTTTTTTATGCTGAAAATCAAACTTCTCGTGAACGTTCCGGTACATGACTATCTCAGATTGAATGCTGTTTAAATAACTTTTGTTTTTATTTTGTTGAATGTGATAATATTTTGTTATATTTGACGGACCTAAAAATTGCAACTGTGGTATCTAATGAATACTTAGAAATAAGTAAAATTAAGCTTTAACGTAATGGCCTTTGTATAAGTAATTTTTAAACACGATCGGTTTATGGTCGAGTAGTCCTAAGCATAGAGTTTAATAACTCTGCAAACTAGGTCTTCGATCGTTTAGCACAAGGGACCAAATTTGATTTAGGTGTTTTCTTTAATATTGGGTAATTCGACATTCTCTGGTTAGTAACACGGAAATTTTGTCTTTCTTTATTAAAAAGCTCTTATTAACATGTACAGTTTTTTTCTCGTGAAAATTTTCAAACTTTTTAGTAAGTTAGTGGTTATTGAGGTCACTTTTAAAAAAAAAAATTCGAACACATATGCCATTCAAAACTATATAAATCAAAATTACCTCCAGTACAATTGGTATGGGTCACAGATTTTTAACAATTCATCAAATTTGGAAGTCAATTTTCAATTTCTGTGAATGTTCTATTCAAGTGCTATTATTATATCATGCATATTATATTCGAGATTTTATAAATCAAAATTACTTTCTGTACAATTAGTAAGGGCCAGTTGTTCCACAGAATTTGAACAATTCACCAAATTTGAAAGTCAATTTCAAGTGTGGAAATTCTATTCAAATTCTGTTGTTATACAATTGAAATAATAAAAGTTTTCTCATTATTTCTGCACACATTTCAAAAATATGTTTTTATATAATTTTTAAATACAGTAGCAATAACAATAAAGATGCAAACATAAGAAACAAATAATAATCTAAAAAAGACAAAAGTAAGTAATGGGATCACACTAAGGTATTGCCTGTGATGGGTAATATAATCAAAAATGCTAAATTACATCAACTGAAATATAACTTAAACAGAACTTGAAAATTAACTTCGAAATTTGGAAAATTGTTCGTTTTCTGTGAAACAACCCGCACTAAAGCGCTGTTTACTAAAAAAATAGTTAATAATTTACAATATTAATTTTGCGTATGTTGATCACTACGAATCTCTATTCTGAAGGGGAAGGTAAATCGATCTCAGCGACTGCAAGCCGAGCGCCCTTACCGTCGGACTGTAAACTACCTCTAATGCGATGCAATTTGAGACATTTCACCCCAAGTGCGCTCTTCCCTAATAATCCAATGCATTGACTTGATAACATAATAAGTAATAATCCATTCAGGAGTGCTTTGTTTACCGAAAATTATTCCAACACCGACAAAATCTGACAAACTCACTCTCACATGGTGAGTTTCGGCGTCACGAAATTTGCATAACTCAACTTTAGTAACAATCCCCCCCTCCATACCCATACCCGTAGCTTTTTATGGGGGTACATCTTTGAATACCTAGAAACATAATTATGAAAATGAAATTTTACTATAAAATATTATGTATATGAACTTGAAAATAAAACTAATTTAATAATTTTACTACTATGACGTTCTTCGTTCAGCTTGAAAAATCAACTTACCTGTCGAAAAATAATACGAGACGCTATATTATAGTTTGTCAAATAAGAATAGATAAAACATAGGAGTGCACCACTGTTGTTCAATCGGCAATACTAAAATATAACTCATGGTGTAAACGGAAAGCTGTGTAACCTAAATTTATGTCAAAAATTAAAAAGACATAAAAATAAAAATAAATCTTTTTTCATTGCAATATAGATACCCACAGATGATTTCAAAATTAGAATTGCTTATAGGGTTATAATACCTTTACAATTTTGTAATAACATAATGAAGAATAGCGATATTGTAATAAAATGTAAAGCACAGTTTAGAAATTGCTCACATTTATTTAATACTAGCTTAAGTATCTAGCGTAGCCCGGGCTTAGATCATGTCTCTAATTTTAGATCTATAATATATTTTAATTATTCAGATCTAAAAGTAGTGTAACTAAACTCACCATTAGTGATCCTTCCTTTCTATCTACTGTTAAATTAATATTTGTGTTAAATTAAATGAAAGCAAATTGCTTTGTAAAACACCATTTAATCAAATTTATGTCATTAAGTAGGTACCTTGAGAGGGTATTCTAGTCTAGAAGCATGAATTTTAGGTATTTTTTCAGGCGCAATAAAAAAATATATAATTTTAGTAGCCATTACTTTACCAAATAATAATTAAACTTTAAAGAATACATAAAAAAAAAAAAAAAAACGAAAAAATTTTAAATTCAAAAAGTTACAGGGTGTTGAAGTGGGGGGTCTCAAAAAAATGGCGCGCCCTGGTTGACACGATTGCAACCCTCCTAGTAATAAAAAAAATATATATATTAATTCTTAATCCAGACAAGTGCTGCAATAGCCCGTACCTCGAAAAGGTAAAAAGAATTTTTTTTCGCAAAATGGCAGCTGTCTGAAATAAAAAGACACTTTTTTACCCGTTTTTTAACTTTTCGGAATTTTTTAAATATAGTAAAAATTTTAATTTTGTTATAATTCTGGTAGGGGCGATAGAACAATGTGTAGAAAAAGCCCATACCAAATTTCAAGAAAATTGGTTCTGTGGAACTTGAGATATCGTGTCAATCATCTCAAAAAAGTGGTTTTGAGAAACAGGCGTTTAATGTTTTGCTCTTTTTAGATTTTAGTTATACTCCGTCTAAACCGGTCAAACTAAAATGGCTCTAACTTTTAAAATAATTTTAATTTTGAAAAATCCTTTTAAGGAGATATTTTTGAAAATTTAAACCATCGAAATATCAAGAATTTTTTTTCTATACTAGAATACCCCCTTAACAGTGCTTCTTCGATTTTTATTTTTTCTTTAAAAATATATTTTTTTTAACTTTTTTAAAAAACTTCTCATAAAAAATGTTTTCTAAAATGTAATTTACAGTGTTCCATACATTCAGTGTCTTTGCGCTTTAAAGGAATATTTGATAGTTAAATTGGTGTTGCCAGCCTACAAATTTTTTAGTTCCGTTTTTAATATTTTCTACTCTTATTTGACAGACTATGCGCGTTTTTTAAGAAAAAAATATTTGAATTAAGATTGTTGACCATCCGGTTATAAAATCACACGGGTTTTTTTTATATTCATTACAGTAATACCTCACAGAAAGTCTTATGGCCAGGAATATTATGAACAATGGATGGAGCAAAAAAGCCGTCAAATCATTCCACAGTGAAGTGGTGGAATACAAGAACGAGGCCTTAAAACGACACTTTCCTGTGTGAAAAATGTCAACCGTGTTCAATTGTTGGGTTCCTATTCTGATGTAAGGGCAGAATTCACATATGGATAAGCTCGGCGGATTTGCTCGCCGAGCAGGCTCGGCGAGCCGATCCGCGCGTTTCAGCACAGAATTCACCCACGGATTCGGACCTTCGAGCGGCGAGCATCTCTAAGATTGATCGTATATCCTGGGAAATTTCCCTACATCTAGGAAATTTTTGAAAAAGCTCAAAATCTAGGAATATTTTCAAATTTTAATTTTGTTCTCAAAACTCTCAAGCCAATCTGGGGAAAATTCTAAATGTTCTGGGGTAATTTCTTGAACTTTGAAATTCTCTAGAACTTAAATCTTCGGAGAGAAAGAAAATGGAAATAAATTTGAAAAATACATAAAAAGAGATCCGCAAAGAAGGCAAGGCTGATGTAAGCGTAATGAGTAAGGTTAAGAAAGGGACGCTTAGATGGTTTGGGCATGTAGAACAAATGAACGAAGAGATGAGTTTGAGGAGAATATATGATTCGAATGTGAATGGTAGAATAGGTCGGAGACGCCCGAGGGGAGACGAAGACACCCGCGATCAAGCGAACTAGATACTTAAGTCGGGTTGTATTAAGAGGCAGTATAATATAAAAGTATGTTTGAGACGACGTATGGATGTGAATAAGGTAAGGAGTGTGTGCCAAGACCGTGTTGTTTGGCGGTCCATCCGCTCTGCTTACCCTTGCGGAAAACTGCTTAGTGGTTATTTGTTAGTTAGCTAAAACGGCTAAAACTAACCTCTTCCAGAATATAAATAGATATTCTGTGGGAATTCAGTACTTGAGTACCTCATACAAAATCATTCTGAAATCTAAAGAAAAAATAAAACACAACCACTCTGCAAGACAATCGACCGCGAATGAGGTCGTGCTCGGCGAGCATCTCCTTTGCGTACTGCATTCACACACTGACCTGTCCTGCATGCTCGCTCGACATACAGATCCGCCGAACATATCCGAATGTGTATGATGCGCTTAAGAATATTCCGAGCTATGTATTTGACGGTTCCATGCCAACTGGGAATAATGTCAACTCAACACCTCCTTGAAAAGTCATTAAAATCTATGAAAAAAATAATTTAAAATTATCCGATAACCCTAACCTAACATAACCTATTTAACCATTTTTTTATAAATATTTTTTAATCACTCTAAATGACTTATCTGAGATGGTTCTGAGTTGGTTTCATTCCGAGTTGGCCGGTCACCGTATTTGACGATGAGAAATACTGGACGGATGTTTGGCGCTCTGCACCGAGTCTTGTTTCAAATTTAAATTCATTCCCACTTAAACCCCAAGCCTTTGATAATAATAAATTGTGATGTTGCGAAAGCTTCTATAAATTGACTTTCTCCTTTTCTGTCTGGATCTTCCGCATTTCCCTCCACTTAAAGGCCGTCGCGACAAAGGCTCGAACAAAAAATAGATTACAAAGTCGTTTCCTGTATTTTTTAGTTTTCAGTAATACTTCATTTTCCATTCTCTGTTGCAAAAACGGCAATTCGCGAGAAATGAAAACCACTTCCGTGTCTTACATTTAGTAGGAAGATCGTGTCGCCACGTTGTAAAAAGGTTAACATGATATATTTTATCTAAAGGAGAATAAAGATATCAACGTGTTTTATACGGGATGCCCTGCCTTCTTTTTAAAGAATGTTTATTTTCTACTTGTGCTGTTTTCATTTTAAACATGTTATCTTTTTGAAGTAAAACTTCTTTACGCACGCTTGACTTGGGGAGTAAGCTGGTGAATGCGTGACGAGAGCGTTACGAAAAGTGTGATCGGGTGAGGCGAACGAAGCAAAACCTCTTTACGCATGCTTGATTTGGGGAGTAAGCTGGTGAATGCGTGACGAGAGCGTTACGAAAAGTGTGATCGGACGAGGCGAACGAAGCATAAAGAAGTTTTACTTCAGTCGTGTGGTCTAAAGCACACTCGTTTTTTTTAAGTATTATACACAATACGCAGACAGCAGATTACAGATGTAATATATTATAATAAAAACAAATATAAAACTTTTTTCCACTTTAATTTCAGCTCGCTAGAGCCATCTTCAGACTGGTACAAAATATTTTTAGGACGGGTTGTTTCGAAAAATTTGATGGATTCATCAAATATTTGAAGTTGATTTTCACGTTCTGTGTAAGTTCTATTCAAGTTCTGTGATTATTTCAGTTTTGTGAAGCAACTGTCCTATAACGATGTAATAACAGAACTTGACTAGAACTTACACAGAACGTGAAAATCAACTTCAAATATTTGATGAATCCATCAAATTTTTTTAAACGACCCATCCTTAGTCTACGGTTTATATACACAACATATGAGGGAGGGGAAGCGGGGTGGTTTAAAGGATTTTAATCAATTATATTAATTACATTTGTTACTAAGTCGTTTTAGACTGTCGAATTTCTAAACATTTTTTGGTGATTCCAGTGGGCTTGGGTTTGTAGCTCACGTCAATATTGTTCAGGGAAAAACCTTACAAGTAATATGAATTATTAATGACCTAATTTTATTGTCAAATTGTTATTAGTTTTATGATACATGGGATTTTTTTTTTGTGTACTGAGCTCCACACAGGAAAATAATTTCCCGCAGGGTCTGTGTCATCTTTGGGGATGCTGTGTGGAGGGTTTTTTTTTTAGAAAGGAAGAAGAAGAGAGTTCTGGGAAGGAAAAACGTTTAAGGGATGGGTAGGAATCTGGGGTTCAGTGCGTCCTGGCCATCCGCCTCTAAGACCTAGACAAACCTCACCCCATGAACCTGGGCACCCCTGCTAAATCACCAAACGTAGCGAACCACTTGGGGTGACCTGTGGCAGCGGTGTTAGTTATCCAATAAAGGTTCCCGGGGCGGCGTTACCCATTCTCGCCTCCCAAATTGAAAAGGTATGAACTTGTGTAGGTATTTTTTGTGTAAGGACAGCACAAGAGTCCCAACTGTTCTTAACCTTCTGGAGCCAGTGAGACTATGGTATCCCCAATTGGTGTATCTGTAAGGCTGAAGGTAGTGGGGAGGGGAATGAGATGATGAAGAGGAAGGTAGGGTAGTACCTGGCAATTCAGATCTGGTCACCAAATGCAGCTGAAGCCACTTCAAGTAAAATTTCGATTCTGAATGTGATATTTCACTTGTGCATACTGAAAGTATCTACCACTCTAGAACGTGCCACAAATATACTATTTTATTTTAAGTGAAATCACACATTAATCTAATAAAATTTTCTTGCGCACACCGGGATTTGAATCCGCAACCTCCAGATCGTAGTCAAGGATCGTAACCACTCAACTACGCGGAGTTATTAATTTCTTTCTACCGTAAATTGTGAGTATTTTGCGATCAACTCGTGAAATTAACTCGAAAATACTTCCAAATAAAATTTCGCGGGAAGGAAGATTTTTTATGCCGGAAAACTTTTAAACATAGTTTTAAAGCACACAAGCTTTTAGCGCAGCCGTTCTTCAGGGCAGATATAATAGTTGTTGTGTACGCAAAATTACAGTTTTTATTTTGTAAGTTCGTACTCAAAGCTACTTATTTTCATATCACTGATCGTAAGGGCCTCCGCTCATGGAGAAACTGAAAAGAAATCACTCAACGCAATTGCAATCAACCTTCTCGATATTTTTCTGATCTGACATGTCAAAACTTGACATTTCGTTAACCGCTACCATGGCAACCTGTCAACCGAATGCAACTGAAACTCCACTGCCGCGGCGACCAGCAGTGATGGTTTTTCAGTTACATTGTTTACAGGTTGATTGCAATTGCATTGAGTGATTTCTCTTCAGTTTCTCCATGAACGGAGGCCATAATAGTTCAGAATTCTTAAATTTTAATATGTATGAATTATGTAAGTTTTTTCGGTTGTCCGTTTCATAAAAGTTTTGTTATAAATGTTTGCTTTCAAAAAGACGTGATTTCAAATGTGTGGTTAGACGCAAAATATCTTACCATTTCCATTAAATTTTATATTAACGAAATAATATACTTATCAAGGCCGGATTTACTGTACCAATGTTGAAACGGTTAATTATCTAATAAATGACGCGGTTAAATCCATGTCATAATTTGATAGGCGGGTAGGTACTCCCGCCACGGGAACCATTTATTGGATAACCAACACCTCTGCCATTGGTCACCCCAAGTGGTTCGCTATGCTTGGTGACTTAGTAGGGATGCTCGGGTTCATGGGTGAGGTTTCCCCGAGTCTTGGCGGCGGGTGCTACTGTCCACCAACAGCGTGGCAGGCCGGATCGGGAGAGACATATTTCTTAAAGACCAAATAAATTATACAAAATAAAATTCTAGTTATAGCCTTAGGCTATAATAACGTATTCCAACGGAGTACCATGAATATATATGCACCTACTGTGCTGTATAATTAATTAAAGAAACAGATTTTAACCGACCACTCTCAACGGTGAAAATGGCAAAATGAAGGCCACACAGTTTCACTGCTGTATTTATACACAATATTTTGGGACAAAAACCCCACCATTTTCTATGTAAAACCTCTCGCATCCGCCGTCGGGTTCAACAAACAAAATAAATACCATACATTTTTTAAAATAAATCAGTTCATCTTTACACAACAAAACTTGTTTCATTACTTGCTCTACCTTCGAAAGTCTTCGAAGTTCTTCAACCAGCTGCCTCCGCCGCTTCTGCCTGAGGTCAAACCTTCTCAAGAAAAAGCCGGCCCTACTCCAGGACACCGCCAGGCGCCAGGACCAGGCAGAAGTATGGGCACATCCAGTGTCCTTTACTCACCAGGCACTGGGTGCACGGAGGCCTGCCGTTATTATTTACACTCATCATCGACTCAGCGTGCACCGAGACCCGGTCCCTTTATTTTACAGGCTTGTAAAGACGAGACGTCTGTTACACCTACCTATCATCATTTAACACTTTAAAAAACAATACCTACCTTAACATTTTAAAAAACAATGCATACCATCATTTAACTCTAAAAAAACAATACTGCCATAATTTACGCTTTAAAAAATATATCTATCATTGTCGCGGCCGATGCCACGACACGAGAATGTGGACAGTAAATCATTTTTATGACGATTAGACCATGTATTGTGTTCTAAAGTAAGATCGAAGGAGAATAGGTTTTGAAAGGAAGTCTCCTACCTTTGACGGCTTCTTAAGGCTGTTCCGGATCGTTTCTGGTTTCACAATATATTTGCACAACACAAGTTTCAAGCCACGACACTTTTGAGTTAATAAAAAATGGAATTTTCTATTATTTGCGATATTTTCAAAGAGCGAGTTGTGACCCATGTCACTATCAAAATGCAACTGTTACAAGTAGGTAATGCAAACTTGGGTGGCAATATTGTTCAACATGTAGGTAAGACTGACGGCCTCCGTGGTCCCGAGGCAAGGCTCTCGACTCACAATCCGAAGGTCGCGGGTTCGAACCCGGCGTGCGCAAATAAATTTTATTTGATTAATTTGTGTTATTTCACAATTTATTCATTTAAAATAATATATAGTATATTTGCGGCACGTTCCAGAGTGGAAGATACTATGAGTATCGCCCTGGTGTAAGACCACAATTCAGAATTGAAACGTTGCTTGAAATGGCTTTAGCCGTGTTTAGTGACCAGATCTGAATAGCCAGGTACTTCCCAACCTTCCTCTTCCCTATCTCCTTCCCCTCCCCACTACCTTCAGCCTCACAACATACCCCGATTGGGGATGCCATAGTCTCACTGGCTCCAGACGGGAGCAGTTGGGACTCTTGTGCGGTATTAACTGTAAAAAAAAAAAAAAAAAAAAAAGAACATCTTCTTCTTTTCCTGGTGGAGACTTTGAGGAAAGGAGGAAGAGAATGGATTACATGATGGAAGGACTAGGGGAATATGGATTAAGTTTTTTTTTAAAACTGTTTCAGAACCAAACAATCATAATCTAACACTTAAAATCAATACCTTCCGTAATTTATCAATAAAAAACAAAGCCTATATATTGTCATTGTCTATATATATTGTCATTATAGAAGTCAATAATAGTATCAGAAGGTACGTGCACACAACAGTAGTGTAAATTTGCATTACCTCCTAGTCTATCAGTAGAGTGACAAATAATAGGATGATTAAATTAATCGACTTTGGTTTCAATGAAATATTGATTTTTGAGAGAATGGAATATGAAATGCACGAATTATGGTAGTTAAAAATAATCCGAATGATCGAATTCTGATTTTCAACTGTTATTGAGGTCGAAAGCAATGACGTTATATAAATAGACATGCCATAGTCTAACAAACTCAAGATATAATGTGGCAATTAAGCAACATTCTTTTGTTTTCAGTGATTTTCAATAATTTTTTTAACTCAAAAGTTATTCATTTACGATAAAGATAGAAAAATAAATAATATGTGCATAAGGACGAAACGAAAGGTAGAACGCGGGCGGCATTTTCGTATTCAAAATTCAAAAGATCCGTCCAATACTGCCTTAAAGCCGACTAAAGTAGGAGGTCTGGGCACCAGTCGAATTTTGAGGTGTCAAGTTTCAAACTATAATGAACAACGATAGTTTGCCGATGGTGTTGATTGTTATTGTATTTCTTTTTACTGCTGATTTGTATGTTGTTTAATCCCAATCATATAAGTAAAGAGTCATTAGACTATTATTAACATTAAATTTTACTTGGCGACGGCACTGACTTTGTAATTTGGCTGTTGCGCGTCCAGACCCTTTAATTTAGTAGGCCTTGAATTTTTCTTTTTTTTTTTAAACACGAAATTAATTGTAATATCCATAATAATCGATAATAATAAGTAATTTGCGTGTACTTGCACATGAACGTTATTCCTTCGCTCTTACTACTATTTGCCGTGTAATTGAAACATTTTCTTATCACACAGGAGGGCATTTTGGCGCTTTTTAAAATGCAATTTACTTACTGGTAAGTGCTGGTAAGACACGACCTTACTTTACGCGTAGCAGTTTAGTACCAAAGTACTAGAAATCGAGACTAGTGCAATTGCCTTACTTTTGGCTTCCCACTTTGAGATTTCTACACCGCGTCTACAGTTTATAACGAAAGTGTTCAATCTACGTCATTTTTTACTAGCAGATTCGCCCGAGATTCGCAAAGAAAATATGGAACAACTTTAACAATTTTATTTTATTTATTTTTCAGCCAAATTAAAATTTCAAAGCTCGTATGGAGATGACGTTATGACTTGACAATATTATACAATTATATTGTCCTGCAAACACCATACGGAAAAAGTACAAACTTGATTATGACGGAATTTACCATTCGAAAGCTTTTTTCCATATTGTACGTAGGTACTGATGGATTTTCTCTTTATAATTAAAATAATCAAAATAAAATCCACACAAATTATTCTAAAATATTATTTATTATGTTAATTTCGGTTATGTCTCTGTTTGTAGGTACCTCCGGTTCAATGAACTCTAAAACTTTTGCTTCGAATTTAGGGTCATTTAAAAATTGGAAGCATTTGTTTCGAGAATTCAATAAAGTACTGTAATAAATTATATCAAACAGAACATTATTTTTTCGACTTTCAAATTGGAACTGATTTGTCGATAATTCAGACTACCCCATTTAGGCGAGACATGAAGCGAAAAATTGGTTCCACTTTTTTACCTAACTCGAATTTGATTTTCAACGAAATAACGCCGAACGACCGGATACTGCAGATTCTGATCCCCGCGCACTGATATTCGCATGATAATAGTTGAACACTTTTCGATGAGATATTAATACGCAATAGCTCCCCCGTGACTATCCCATGATTTTTCAAACATGATTAAAGTAAGCACTTTATCTATACTAATATTATAAATGCGAAACTGCGTGTGATTGTTTGTTACGCGTTCACGCATAAACCAATAAACCGATTTTTTTAAATTCTTTCACCAATAGAAAGCTACATTATATGCGAGGACTATAGATTGTATATAATGGTCTGGCGTTATGAAATTATAAATATTAATATATTATATTTATTATACGTTTTCTGTCGCTAACAAAAGCGAGCTTTTGCTAACGTCAGAAAAGAAATCGTTGCCGTGAAAACGATGTTGATGTATTTGCGGGAAATCGTAATTAATATTTATCTATTTATATAAATCAAAATGAATCTCCGAAATGTTTGTACGTGCGTAGTAATTTCCCCCTAACACCATGCGAGCGAAGCCGCGGGTAAAAGCTAGTTCTTAAAATAAATTCTTCATTTATCAAGCGATAACTGGGCCAACACGGTGGTTTGAGCCCTAACAGGCACTGCTGAAAACATGGATTTTAAGTCAATTACTGAAAATTTAAAGTACCCCTTGACATACCGACGCACGGAGGCTTTCATTAGCCGGAGCCGCCATTGCTCGCAGAGTCCATTTCCTGGCCGCGGCACAAAGGCTCTACGGCTCTACAGCGCTACATCTCTACAGCGCTACGAGGCTCCACTGTTTCCTGTCTCCGTTACTCCGTACACCGTAGTCACCGAGTAACGGTTGTGAAGGTAGACAGGTACGTGTTACCAACAATCTCAAGTAATGGAGGGCGGCGGCCCCTATGTGTTACATTCAATGGTTACGGAAGCGGCGTGAATTTTCGACCCTTTTAAAAAAGCGCCCAGAAGGAAAAGTAATGGTTCAATTGACGTAACGATTTTGGCATTTATTCAAAACGAGATCGTTACGAGATTTTTTTATGTTTCACTTTAGCCTTGATCAGCTCGTTAAGCTTTTCTCTTTTAATCGTCGCCTCAGTTGTATAAAGTTCTATCTGACATTTTTTTTTTTAAAATGGCCTTTGAATACAAAATCATTTATTTTGGTCATTTCTAATTTTATAACCAAAATATTCAGATTTATCGTTTGTCTTGTATTTCCGTCGATACTTGTATGACGGCGTTCTAATATCGAGTTTTTAAAGCTTCCAATTATTTTTAAAAGTTCTAACATCATTTCGAACTTTTTGCACCTATTATTTTGTTTGAATCTGGTAGTATTATAGTTCATCACTTTCGTTGGATTGGGTTCTAAGTTCGCCTTATCGTGTACTGAGATATCAAAGTTTGCAAAGCTGAATTCTCATAATCTATTTAACAATTTCTGATTTTGAGGTTCAATCTTGTTTAAAGTTTTTTAATTTCATATATTTTGAAGGAAAATATGTAATTAGAACTTAACCCTCTCTTGGAATGGCATTGGAGAAATGTAGTTAGAACCTTATGCAATGAATTGTTATGCCGTAGTTGGTTGCGTATGGTTCTATCTGCACGTTTAGAAGTACGTTCTTAAATGGTAAGTATACGTCCTATTTAAATATCTTACTTTAAAGTAAACCAGAAGTCGATAAATAGATTATGAGAAATCGTCTTTGCAAACTTTAACACCTCATATCTCGGAACAAGATATAGTTAGAACCCTGTCCAACCAAAGTGACGTAATTTATCTATAGATTTCATCTCATTTCAATAACCAGATCGGATTCTCTCTATTTGAGTTTGGGAGGGGTTGGACTTTAACATAAACGAGTTTTTTAGGCGTTAAATTTATTCGTCTATTTTGCAAATCACGTTACTAACAACGGTTCCGCGGGGGAGAAAGAAACTCTTGTAGAGTCATAACAATTAGTGTTGATGACTTACTTCGTTCATCTTTCATTTTATTGTAATTAATCAAGATCAGAAACTTTCTGAAAATCATATTTTAATTTCCGTATCACGTTCATTCTAACACAAAAGAACTTGGATAACTTAAAGTCAATGTTATTATTTTAGCTCATCTATTCAGAAAACCATTTGCTTAAAATTTAAAGTAAATTTTTTATGTGAAGATATCCCATTTCCAGAGCCAATGGGATTACGGCATCCCCAATTATTTAGGAATGCTGTGGGTTAATGAGAAGAGGAAAAGGATTAAAAATGTAGTATATTGAAAGAGTGAGATAGAAGATTCAAGAATGAGAGCACGAAACAGTGAGTGTTGTCATTTGTCATATGCACGGTTTTTACCATGTTTTCAAGATTTTTTGGGTCATTTATACTTCCGTGGTTTTTTGAAAAGAATATGTCGAAGAGGACATTGTTTTTTACCGGTCACCAAAAACATGGACTTTTGAGTGAGATACGATTTTTAGCATCCCGAATTTAGGAATGTAGTTCTTAAACATCAGTACAGGTTCACAATTTCCCTTTATCTAATTATTGTCTTTGTCAATAAATAATATGAATACATCAATAAAATTAACGCCATCAACTAATTTTAATTACATTTCTGAGGTACTACTGTAAATGTGTTTTTGTGATTATTTAGTTTAAAATGGAATTATTTTATTTTGTCCTTCAAAACAGGGTAATATATGGTTTTTTACCCCTGGAACATGTTTTTTTAATTATTTTTGAGACGTGCGCGAACTGCATGCACAAGTTTTAATAAACGGCCATTGTTAATTTGAGGTTACGAATGGCATGTCGGGTGTTCGATTATAAAGTTAACGGTGACCGGACAACTCGGAATGAAACCAACTCAGAACCATCTCAGATAAGTCATTTAGAGTGATAAAAATATATATTTGAAAAATTGGTTAAATGGGTTACGTTAGGTTTGGGTTGTCGGCTTATTTAAAATAAAAAAAAAATTATGGCTTTTAATGACTTTTCAAGGAGTCGTTGAGTTGACTTTATTCTCAGTTGGCATGAAACCAAAGTTAACGACATTGTGTACAGTGTTTAGTCACAAATTAATACATGTTATAAATCGGAGCTGGACTTTTAATTACTTCCGCTGATATATCGAGGGTATCACAGATAGGAAAGAAGAAGAGAAAAAATAATATTCTGGCGAGGTGACCTTTTTATATTTAGGACTGCATACTTTATATAGTTAAAACTATTTCACCCAACACTTTTCAAATGTATATACGATCTCTTATCAGGGCCTCTTGTCTGTCAAACTGAACTACCATCTAAGTCAAGGGTGGCCAACCCGCGGCCCGCTTGGTGTCTACTTGTGGCCCGCGGAGCATAAGCACAATTTTTTTTTTAGTGTACATAAAACCACCAAAAGAACATTCAAACATGCGTAGTTCGTATCTTATCTCATAGATAGAAGAATCTCAGTACACTGATTCAACTATCGTGACAATTTCTTCTTAAAGCAAAATAATTTTTTTATTGTCTTTCATTTACTCACAAATAATTGCCCAAGTTGCCTTTAAAATCATGAAACACTAAAATCTTTAATGGTCTTTAATAATTTAAAGCAAAAATAAATAAAGTTGCTCTCATCCGTACTAGATATTTGATATACCAGTTGATTACAAAAATAATTTTTCAGTTTGGTTGGGTATTTTGATCTCAAATCCAAATTTAAAATTTGTACAAAACGGGCCGAAAAGGGCCGCGCAAACGTTCCACTTAAGGAATGTTTGGAGATTGTGGTTTTCTGTGTCCAGAAAAGAAAACAGATTTCTTAAAAATAAGCCTGTCTCGACAAACTATTACTAGGCGTATCGACGACATTGGAAAACATATTGAAGATAATTTGAAAAATCGAGCATCTGAGTTCATATTTTATGCTCTGGTATTGGATGAAAGCACAGACCTAACAGATATCGCCCAAGTGGTGATTTTTATTAGAGGACATCAACAAAATAGAAGAATTAAGAATTTTATTATTATTTTTTGTATTGCCTAACTCTGATCTAATAAATATGTTTGATTCTCATTTTTGTTATATCTTCTTAAAAAAAGAATATATTTCCTGCTTGCTTTCAAAGAAATTTTGTTGTACGGCCCGGTAGGAAATCTCGTTTCTAAAATCTGGCCCGGCTGCTGAAAAGGTTGGCCACCCATGATCTAAGTCAATCATTCCATCGAGTCGGCAAGAGTAAGGAAAGGGTAATGAATCGACAAGAGAAAATACGACGTACGCAGAAAAGTTGAGCGTGATTTTTCTCGTGATTGTTCTCGACGTACAACGACTATCTTTAGTCACTTATTTCACGGAATATACTCTTTGCTTCGCTTATCGAATCTGCATGCGATGCAGTTAGAAAAACCTACGACGTTGTGTGTTGTTGTTCACTAACTTTGGCGGGTAAAACGAAACTAATAATAATAATAAAACCTTACTTTGCTTTCCGATTATATACGAGTAATAAATGCAGACATTTACACAGCTCGCCGTCTGGTATCTCGGCTGTACCAGGTACCAGAATGCATAAGTATCGAGAGGGTTGCGGAAAATCGTAACGAAAGTTATTTTATGAGTGAATGCAGACTCCAGCCCTACAGGTTGGTCGGTGTGAGCCATGGTGTGAGCCGAGGCTGGTGGTTAGCCAACGCCACCACAAATGCCTGTTTCTGTTTCCCTAATACCTACGCGAGACAACTTTACCGTTGCATAGCTGTCAGCCTGGCAGTTCCACGTTTCACCTCCGTTTAGCATTAAAGTTGTTGCAAATTATCAACACACAACAGCAGTTTGCACCTCGACTTCTCCAAACAAAATAATGCCTGGCTTTCTATGAGTCGGTAGGTAGGTAGGTAGGTACTTAGTGTGCAAGTTTTGTGTTCACAGGTAAAGAAATTGAATGACTCAACTTTATTTATTTTCGTTTGTCGCACAAAATATAATATAATTTGTAATAACTTAAATAAAAACTAATGTATTAGAACATTAGTCAATTCACTTGCATATTATATTATGTAGGTTCGTGATGTTATTGTATATCTTGTCAGGTCTATGGTCAAATGATAAAATCTGAGAGAATTCGACTTCATGCAGTAAAACTAAAAAACTCACACCTATTTTACTTGGAAAAGTTGCCTGTGATATCTGCGCTTTAATCATTGTTTTTTTTTTATTCGTGCTGCCTTATATTATTGTCGTCTTATTGGTGTAAAATCTTTTTTTCTGATGACATTACTGATTGTTTTAAAGAAGTTTTTATAATAAATATTGTTATCAGTGCATGTTACGTGGCGGCCATGGTTCTTAACGGATTTTTTGTTCTGCTTTCCGCCAATGGCAGAGTAAAGATTTAACCAGTAAGTTTGATCTGCATGATGCGGCCAGTTATCAACTGACTCTTGCCCTGTCATAATGTCGGGGTTATTAAATTTCGATGAATCCGGAGAATCCGGAGTGTAAAGTAAATACCGCTCTGTTACACGTAACACTCTGACATGTGTTCATTTCCACCGAGGGTTATAAAATACATATTCGCCGAGTCCGCCATGAAATAGTCATGGTTATTTAATTCGTAACGTCCGCCGTGAACAACTCAGTAGACTATAAAGTTATAATTAACTATTGCCGTTGTATGAGTCAACCACGGCCATGCAGTTCAAGAATCCGTCTCATATAACTTCACAAGTTACTGTGGTTAAACCCTAACTATTTGAGCGCAAACCAAATGCGAGCCTCAAAAATAAACATCGCAAGATAAGTAGATCCTGCCGTAAGTACCATTGTGAGATACTCTGCTTTATAGTGTGGAGGTAGTATTCAATTCGTTAGGAACCATGAGTAGTCATTAACGCACTGATAAGACACTGCGCTTCAATTCTGACTCGTCGAAGTGGCGTCACCTCACATTGCATTTTAAAATGTGATCGAGTTATATGGGCTGTTATATGTTTAACATTTTATAAAAAGATAAAGACAGGGAAAAATTTTCCTGTTAAGGTTTACTTCTGAATTTGTTTTGGTTATAACTTTTTTAATGATACGTTTGGTAACATCAAGTGTAAGTAAGTGATAATTTTGGTTCTGTTTAGTGTGTCTTCTCTATTTCTGCCGAAAAACAGTATCATCCGCCAAGTTTATGACATGGCGTCTTGTCAAAATAAATAAAGTGTTATAGTAATTAATAACTAGCTTTTCCCCGCGGCTTCGCTCGCATGGTATTACGGGAAATTACTGTAGCGGTTGAACTTATCAATTATCCCCACTTCTCCTCACCCCCACCCCCTCCCGCATTCCATACATTCATTCCCTTTCATTCAGTTTTCAAACATTTCGCCTGCCACCTAAATTTCATAAAGCTATAGCTCAAAAAAAAAAAATTATCCAATTTTGTTAATTCGTTCGGAATTTATGCGCTTACAAACATTTCGGATGTTTATTTTTAATTAAATATTTGGAAGTTTGTTAATATAATTAAAAAATTACACTATTTATTATTCAGTCTTTATAATCGTTACGAATTATATTTTTAATGTAGGAACTCTTATCTGACATTTATTGCAAAACAGAAGCTTGTCCAAAAAAAAAAGGAATTCTTATATTTGAATTTTCTGCAGTAGTAGCTGACCAGTAGACTGAGTATCTACCAGCATAGAGCCCAAAAATATATCAACATTGTTTCCATAGAAAAGATTTTTTTCTGACGTTAGCAAAAACTCGCTTTTGTTAGCGACAGAAAACGTATAACAAATATAATATATTAATATTTATAATTTCATAACGCCAGAGCTTACCATCATATACAACCTGTGGTCTGCGCATATAATTTAGCTTTATATTGGTGAAAGAATTATTAAAGTCTTAATATTGTGTTATGCGTGAAAAGGTCATAAACGAACTGGAGCAGTTTCGCATTTATAATATTAGTATGGATAAACAGGTCCAAATCTCATAATGGAAATAACGTTGCAAGTTGAAAATAGTTGTTTTGGTCTAGAAAATTGATACGGAAATGGCAATGATATTCACGACGCCATGGGCCGTCTTTTGAGAGTTTTTGTTGTTTCAGGAAAAGAGGATTAAAGGAATTTTGCAATACACCTTGCAAAGGAAAGCGCGTCGACGATTTCTCCCACCAAATTCATTTTCCTGGACATTGGGGCCTAAGGAATACCAAAATCAAAGGCAGAATTCACATGAAACAGACTGAACGTTGACATTGTGTCAAAGAAACAAATGGAACTCATTTAGCCTTCAATTCTGCGGGTTTGACAAATTTAGACTCCGAGTTTTTGTCAAGTGACCGATAGCAGTGCTTTGCGACAACAATTGAAACCTTTTCTAGTGAACGTCATTAGCCAGAAAAGGACATTGGACTGCACTTTCCCTCCAATCTGAATAGGGTTCATAGGGCTGAAAGGGTCCCTCCAAAACAACCAACTCTCCAAAAAAGCGCTCAGGTAGTAAGTAGCAATAGAGTAGCTAGGGGGGGCGGCCGGACGGCCCGCACCAGGTGCCACCCGATGGGGAGTGACACCCGACCGTAAAAAAAACTTACGAAGGTAGAATATTACCACAAAAATATTTTACACAAGAACAGTTTGTTAGTTATAATTGTAGCTCAGTCGGTCGAGGATTTCTAAAAATTATGTTGTTTTATTTTCGTACCTAACTCTGACTATTGCTCGGTTGGGGATTCCCTTGAAATATTCATTGCTTGTCTCATTTTTTTCGTACATTGTGATTCATGTGAACTCGTGAAGTGACTTGTTACCTATTGATTGAAATGAATTAGTGAAAAACTTGTTATTCCATTAGCGTTCCCGAGATAACACTCTTGACTCACAATCCGAAGGTCTGCGGGTTCGCACCCGGCGTGCGCAAATAAATTTTATTTGATTAATTTGGGGTACTTCACAATTAATTAATTTTAAATAATAAATATAGTATATTTGCGGCACGTTCCAGAGTGGAAGATACTCTCAGTATCGCCCTGGTGTAAGACCACCATTCAGAATTGAAAAGTTGCTTGAAAAGGCTTTAGCCATGTTTGGTGACCAGATCTGAGTAACCAGGTACTTCTCCACCTTCCTCTTGCCATCTCATTCCCGTCCCCACTACCTTCAGCCTCACAACATACTCCAATTGGGGATCCCATAGTCTCACTGGCTCCAGACGGGAGCAGTTGGGGACTCTTGTGCAGTGTTCATATCCTACCTTCATATCATAATACCTAAATTATTTTCTTCAATATTAAAGCTGCGCTATCCGAATTTCGACCGATTTCTTACATCTCCCTTAAACATTTGAAGTATTTAAGCTCTTAAAAAAATATATGTTATTTTTGAAGATAATATTATCTAGATACGTTCCACGCCGAAACGCAAATTATATGAAATTCCCTCGATAGAAAAAAATCGCAAAGTAAGCTCCGAAAATTATTTTAAACAAGCCTATTTCTATTATTTTACAAGTTATATTTGTGAAAAAATTCACAACGTTTCTTTAAATGATACTTAAGATACGTTTCACAAGATTTTTGCTCTATTTTAAACGAGTCATGTTTTATTAGGCTTTTTCGCAATTTTCGCTTCACTTTTGTCGTTTGAAATATTAGCGCGCTCTCTCCAACATTTGTAATTACGTATCTCTCCATCTTCTTTTCGAGAGCGGTTACGGTGCCTTAAGTAGGATATTATCCAAAATCTAGTTTGAAGATTACTAATTCTTCGGGTGACACTACGTTCATTCTTGGGGTGATATCACGTTGTCCGCACCGGGTGCCACGGTGACCGGACAACTCGGAACGAAACCAACTCAGAACCATCTCAGATAAGTCATTTGGAGTGATAAAAAATTGGTTAAATAGGTTACGTTAGGTTAGAGTTATCGGCTTATTTAAAATTATTTTTTTCATAGCTTTTAATGACTTTTCAATGAGGTGTTGAGTTGACTTTATTATCAGTTGGCATGGAACCGGGTGCCACCCATGCCAGCCAAGCCACTGATTAGTAGGTACCTATTAGGTACTTACTCATACGGTTTGTAGGTGTATCTACTTATTGTGCTGGTAAACGGTGGTGGCTGGTGGATGCCTTTTTTTTATGTGAATACCCCACAAGAGTCCTGACTGCTCCCATCTGGAGCTAATGAGACTGTGGCATCCCCAACTGGGGCATGTTATGAGGCTGATGGTAAGAGGGAAGAGGAAGGAGATGGGGAATAGGAAGGAAGGGAAGTACCTGGCTAATCAGATATAGTCATCAAAGGCGGTTAAAGTCATTTCAACCAATGTTTCAATTCTGAATTGTGGTCTTACACTAGGGCGATACTGAGAGATACGATCTTCGCTCTGGGATGTGCCGCAAACATACCTTATATTTTTTTAATGATTAAATTGTGAAAACACAAATCAATCCTCCGGATCACTAATCGGGAGCCTTACCCTCAACATGGAGGCCGCCTACTTACAAAGTAGAATAGCGGACCTAAATAATAATCTATCATAAACATTACTTATCTATTCTTTCTTAAGAATAAGTACTTAATAAATAAATCCTAAATATTCGTTGATCGTCGTGGGGATTTTACAAACATTTTTTTCTCAATTTGACATTTTCTGGAAAAGCGTCCACTGATATTGTAATAAAATGTAATCAAAATAGAATTCAGGAAATTTGCTTTGTCTTCACAATAAATTAATTAAGCTGCTGATTCTTGAATTTATTTGCGAATTGTGACATCTTTACAAATACATAATCGATTACGAGGTTTAATTATTTTACTACGTGAAGAGCTTTGTAGAATTTTCAGCACTTTGTTATGCGTTTTCAAAAGCGAGCACATAATTATTTGCTTACCGTTTTTCAATTTACAGAATAGAAAGCGCGGCCGTGTTCAATCAAATTTTTATCAGCGAGATGCAAAAAAAATCCCAGTCGTACATGTATATTGTAATCTTCAACTACGGGGATTAAAAAAATGCATATGTTATGAGACCAAAAACTAGGGGAAATATTGACCAGTCGAACTATAGCCCAGATGTGACTTCGTGGAATTATTTCCTATCTCAGTTTTTTTTTCTTTTTAAAAAACCAGAGTTTTTAAACCGATAAAAAGGCGGTGACAGCTTAATTAGCTAAACAATATTTATAAAACAAATAGATAAAGCTTAACTTTTTTGCAGGGAAGGTGCTTTGAACTGTCAAGGTGCTTTGAACTGTCAAGGTTACTTGAGGCATATTCATTAATTTAAGTACATATTATATTTTACAGGCATATTTTACCAATTAGTACAAAGACTAAGGGGCCGGTATCTCTGTAATCATATCAGTAGCTCAGAGAGATACTAGCACCCCCAAACGCACACTTCTGAGCGACCGAGTCCCGCGCCGCTTCAGGCCGCCGCGCAGAAAAGTAAAGACTGATAGCAAGATAACGGTTTACAGTGTAGTTCACTGTGAGACTTTTCTACGCGGTCGTTCTGTAGTATGCGTGTGGGAGGTGCTATTTGCGTTCGTGTTACTCTGTGCTAGAATCCCTGACAAGATAAACCAAGCCGTTACTAAAAAATACTGCTACATAGGACTTAACTCTAAATACATTTTTGAAGGTCTTTCGTATTACAAAAATAATGGCAGTGAACGAATGAACAGGAATATGTTTTCACGCGCAAGTACTTCATTACCTTCTGTCTTTATTTTTGGGAGCTAGCAACTTTTTGTTTAGCTGTCAAAATCGATCAAATTCCATAGATAAGATTCTAAATCTGTGGTGGCACTAGCTGTCACAACTTGAAGTTTGTTTTTGTTTCTTGGGCACGTGGATAAGGAAATAAAATGCGTTTGCTTGCAGACGAGACTGATGACGTCCCAATGTTGGACACAGCGTATATTTCTACCGCTTGTAACCGTTCGCCTTTATCGGCCGACTGGAGTCTAGACAATGAAATATGTTTCGCCGCCTCAAACTCGGTGGCGGTGTTTAAAACAAACGTGAGTATAAACGAAGCGCTTAATAAAAATAACACGTTATTTCGGATGGTTTGCTCCATTTCGGATATAATTTTCATTAATCTGTTATTACGCAAAATTATTTCACTGTTGTATTCGCAATTTTAGATGACCTGTCTGCTTACAATATTATAATTACATAAAGGTAACCTACAAAATTAATTGCCCAAAAGTTATTTATGATACTCTATTGTCAAGAGATGAATCTTTATACCGAAAAACTGAATGTTGACAATTCAGCAGTTACCAAAGATAAAAGTTCCAACTCAGGTTATTTTCGAAGCCTCTTATGCTATTTGTTGAACTATAATTTCACTTCAATCTTAATATGCGCAGATTATTGAAATAATCCTTTGTTTCAAAGTTATTAGTCCAAAAATCTAGAAAAATGTGCGCAATAGGTTCTTAGTTTGGGATATTTTTCACGAGTATGATTTCCGTGGCGCCGCCTATGAACAACAAAACAAATTGTCTGAATACAGCACATTCAAATGGGCATAAAAAAATCATAATCTCTGGCGGCCCTGTAGCAAAAACCTGGCGGCCGACTACTAGCGTGTAGGTGGCCGATTACTAGATTTTTAATGGCCGACCACTGGCAAAAACACCATTTCTTAGGCTAGCTTTACACTCGTAATTAAAAATTACGGATTACGTAAGATTTTGACAGGTTACTCCCAGGAGCGTTTACATATGCATCTGACTTGTGGTAATTAATGATCACGGAAGTGTTTCGGAAGTTCGACCTGTGTAACTGCTCATGCGACCGTTTACATCTGTAAATTTATTTGCTGTAAGATGGCTTCCTTTCAACAACGACCTGCTACTGTCAAATTTACGCGATTTTGTCAATAAAGTCGAAAAGGACCAAATAAAGTGCTGAAATAGAATTTGGCTTTAATTAAACAATTCTCCGCGCACTTTTTTGCCGTCAAAGGCGAAAATTAATGGATTTCTTTCATTTTATTCGAATGACAGCTACCTGACAGCTGCCGACAGCAACCGACTTCGTATTCAAATACGTAATTTTAAAAACAGAAATATTGAGTTTATAAAGGTTTGGACCGATAATTGAATAGAAGGATGCTCATTTTCAGAAAACTCAAATAAGTGGAAATAAATACTAGTTTTATAGGAAAATAATCCAATAAAAACAAATGTCTTTTGATTTTTGACATTTCGCAACGGCGCATTTTGGTACTATTTCTTACAAAAAGTCCCTCAGCTTATCAAACTGATTTTATAAGCTGTGAGAAGGCTGTAATTTCGCGCGGACGCGATTAGACCTGTCAAAAAACTTCCGGAAGAAGAAGTTCTGTAACATGCTTTAAATTACGTTAAGTGACTTTTGGTGTCGTTTACATTGGTAATTTGGCCATAATTCGCTTACACGAGCGAATTACGGGAACAAACTTACGAATGTAAAGCCAGCCTTATAAAAATATTATTGTAATTATTAAGTTCATGTTATTAAAAAAAAAAATTTAAAATAATAAACATAAATTGACTGTTCTTTAACAAATCTGTGTTTTTGTAAACTCCTTTCCAATATAAATTCACAATGATTTTGTTCAAAAAAGGCAATTCAAACACAAAGTCAAACACGATTTTTTTCAAAAAAGGCCGGCTACTAGCACATTCACCCTACGTACTTTTTATAAAATTAATCAATTTGAATCTGAAACTTTAAGTATCGATATCTCAAAAACTAAGCGAGATATCGAAAAATTTGATTCATTTTCGTCTTATTTTGGGCTGTTCTACTTGAATACATCTTCAAATCACGGCATCATGGAAATCATACTCTCCTGGGGTTATTTAAATAATTAAAGCATATTTAGATTGAAACGGAACCTTCCGGGGTAAACTTTTAGAAGCGCTGAACACATTCAATATGAATACGTCAAACAAAACAAAAAAACATGGCCAAATTATAAAAATGCATTAAATTTTGAAACTCTGAAATAATGGTAGCTTAATGCAGTATTTTCCATCTTCCCCAATGTAAATGGTTGCCTTTTACAGTATTGAAATCAAAGTGTGAATTGAAATAAATGTCCAGCTATCCTAAAAGATTACCCCTTCCGGCAAACATCACATTAACAACACACCAGACGTGTCGTCTGATAGCATCAAAACATGGGAAATTTTCAACTTTGATCAAAAATATTAGAATTTTAATGCATCTTTTACCATCTCCCCCGGCGTAAATAGTTGTTTCTTGAAGTAGTTAAGTTGAAACAATGTGTTATTTAAATAATTTGTAAAGATTGAAGCGGAAAACAAGAATTTTACCCAAAATATTTTTTGTTTGTTTTTTATCAGTACGATGGCGCTGCTCCAAATATAACCGAGACCCTTACCAAACACACGAGCAAGGTGACCAGTGTTCGATGGATCAGAAACGATATCACAACTTCTAACGACATTCTCTCTGGCTCACTGGACGGCACCGCCATCCTCTGGAGCAACAAACCTCACGGCTATTTCATTCCTGTTGAAACTTTTCACGTTTGTAATAATGGAGTGGCAGTGGTCGACGGGAGAGTATTACCACATCAAAATGGTGGATTATATTACTGTGTCGTTGCGGCTTCTATCGGCTCTTTAGTTAAGATTTGGACAAGGCATCTACCAGGTAAGATATCAAATAACCCATATACAAGGTATCTAGGAGTAAAGTGCACTAACTTTGGGAGAAGATTCTACATAATAGTACAAGTAAAAATACAAAAAAAACTTAATTAAATTCCAACATTTTAATTTAGTTTTCAGGTAAAAAAGTTGAATTGTTTGTATAGAAAAAAAAAATATACTTTTGAAATCATTATTTATCTTTTTTTCTTTGTTATTCATTGTGTACAATCACCTCCTGAAGTTAGTGCACTTTATCCCCAAACACCTGAACACTGAAAAATAATAGGAAAACAATTTTGTATCAATGACTAGCTGACGTGTGCCCAGCGTTGCTTGGGGTTATTAATGGTTTGGACTAAAGTATCGAGTCTTTCTCGAGCATTCCTGGCTTCTACCATTTAAACCACTCTCTAAACCAGGGTTTCTCAACCAGTGGTCCGCAAGAGCTAGAATATGTCCGCCCCAATCCCATATCCCATTCTGCCCTCTCCGTTGCGGTAAATGTAATCGTGACAACATTCAGTTTATCACTGTTGTACCTTGTGGTCCCTGTCAGAAAAAAGTTGGGAACCACTGCTCTAAACACTCCCGGCACTAATAAAAACAATCTTTGAAATTTTAAGCAAAATCGGTCAAGTAGTTTTTGAGTCTGTAGGGCACACACATGCAAACATTGCCTTTTATTTATGTAAAAGTTAAGTACATAATGTTCAAAATATGGTCCTTACAAATTTGTATCTTCCCCAACACTATAAGTAACTGACTAGCCATAACGGTATTTCTCCAAAGGATTAAACAGAGGGGATAGACCATCACACAACACTCTCTGTCTCGGCATACACTCCTTGCTTCATTACTCTTCTGTTTTTCTGACTCTTGTCATTATTTGTTTTATTTATGTATTCCAGACACCTTTAACCTTCTCCAGACACTTGATCTTGGCGGTAGGCTTTGCCTAACCTTGAGTCTCAATTCCCTGCCCGTGATCAGCGGCCCGATGCTGGCCATAGCCAAGGATGACAACAAGATACACTTATATCTCGAAAAGGAGAGTCGCTTCGACAAAGTGGACATTTTAGTAGGTCACGAAGATTGGGTCCGTGGACTAGATTTCGTAAAGAGTGGTTAGTATGAATAATTATTCATTTCTATTAACCTATTTGTGACGAGCGTCATTTATACATGCCAACCGATCGCGTGCCTAAAAGACGAGTGTCATCTACACACGATGCGTATATGCTAGAATTTGAAATTGGGTATTGCAAATTCTTTAACGACATCATTGTAAAAAGGTTAAAGTTGTTTTGACTTTGTAAGCAAATCAATAAGTAATACATCTGTGATTTATCAGGTTTCATGCCAATGGCCGGAAGTTCTAATCCTCTGAAAGCTAGTATTTTAATTTAAAGCGGTGCCATACACAGCTATAAAAGATGTGGCTTGACATATTTCAGCATACCGCTTGCAATATATTCCAATTGAGGGGATTTATATTCCTGTACATTTAGCTGCTTTATCTGCTTGACATTTTTTCTTCTTTTTTACGTTAACTCCACACAGGAAGCCCTGAGGAATATAAATCCCCTCAGGTACATTTAGGTTCCTCCAGGCGAGCGATACGCCGAAATAAGCCAAGCCACATCTTTTATAGCTGTGTTTGACACAGGTCTCACAATATCAAAATAGCAATTTTTGGTTTTTTGCAAAATCTCGAAAATTAGAATTAAACATTCACATTACGAGGCTTGACATTTTTTCTTCTTTTTTACGTTAACTCCACACAGGAAGCCCTGAGGAATATAAATCCCCTCAGGTCCTATGTAATCTTTGGGGATGCTGTATGGAGGGTCTTTTTAGGGAGAAAAAAGAGTGAAGATGGATTTGAAGAGACCCGCTTTGTAAGAGAGAGGGAACACAAATGCAAACATTCTACAGCCAAGCTGTAGAACTCAAACGACCCATTCTCATATGAAAAATGTCAACCTTGTACGTTGGCAGTGTGTTTGGTGTGTTTTCCGACTATGTACCGGAGCTGTAAGAATCAGTTATATCTTCTATTGAAATATAAGTAGAATAAGCATTCCCACCTGACGTCTGTCCTGTGTCCTGCCTGGCTTACCTGAAATTACTTTTTTTTTTAATTAATATTCTTGTTTACAGAAAACAAACTCATGCTGGCTTCATGCTCCCAAGACAGTCACATAAGACTTTGGTCAATTGAGTCCCATATAGAAAATAATGCATCCGGTGATCATGCGGTCGAGCTAAGAATAGAAAGGAAAGTGTTTACCTCTGAAAATCAGTTGAAATGGGCTGTCTCTCTGAATGCAGTCTTATCTGGCCATGAAGGCTGGGTGTATGGAGTGCACTGGAACCGCAGTAAGCAACATTAGATAACACCCTCACATATTAAAAATGATTCCATGCCAACTGAGAATAAACTCAACTCAACACCTCCTTGGAAAATCATTAAAAGCTATGAAAAAAATTATTTTAAATTGGCCGATAACCCTAACCTAACGTAACCTATTTAACCATTTTTTTATATAATTTTTTTTTTCATTCCAAATGACTTACCTGAGATAGTTCTGAGTTGGTTTCATTCCGAGTTGTCCGGTCACCATTAAAAATATCTGCCCACGTTTTTTCCCCTAATTTTTATGTTCGGTTTATTAACACCTGGCAGGGCTGCGATAACTTTTGAATTTTGATATAATGGCATACAGAGCTCCGGGGAAAAAGGCCCATTTCCCTATCATCATGAGTTTATATTATTTGGTTGTTGAAAATCGACATAATTTGTAGTTTGTTAAATTATAAATTGTTGAACCATTGGGTGGGGGATCCCTAGAAGATTCATTTTATAAATGAGACTTTTATGCCAGACTTTGTCGAATGCTTTGCAGGCGTCTAGGGAGAGTATTACCGTGTTGGCGATTATTGAAACCGTTAGTAATTTCTTCAACCACCCACAAGAGTTAGTGGAGTAGAGTGGCCTGATCGAAAACTGTGCTGAAAGTCTGAGATGAGTTTAAGTTCGTCGACTATTTTTTTGAGCCTGGCAAGGATTAATTTTTCTAGTATTTTACCTGCGCAGGGAAGGAGATTTTACCAGGTTTTGGGATGAGAATGGCATCACCAATTTTATAGTGTTGTTGGAAAATGCGAAGTCTAAAGGCTATAGATAGCTTTGGAAGGGAGGCATTTCAAAATTTTATTTGAAATTGAATCGGGACCGGGGAATTTGTTTTGTTATGAGTGATGTTGCGTCCGAAACTGCTTACAAATTACAGCTTCAGATGCAGTTGGAAATGAACTGTAAATACTAATAATGAAATATGTGTAGGGAAAACTAGTATGAATGATAACCAATCACTTACCGCTGAACCTCTGCGAAGGAGCACACAACACAATCACAAATGTAGTTTATATAGTTCCACCGCAGTACCTCGAGGTAATTATCGACACAACAACACAAATAAGTATAAAACAACATTGTTTACTTTCGGTTTGGTCAAAAACCTTCTATTTAGTTCAAAAACCAGATTATGAACATGAACAACACTGACTACTTGCTTCCTATAAAACGATATTGTTTACTTTCGATATGGTCAAAATCCTTCTATTTAGTTCAAAAACGAGATTATGAACACGAACAACACTGACAACTTGCTTCCATATATAAAACGATATTGTTTACTTTCGATTTGGTCAAAATCCTTCTATTTAGTTCAATAACGAGATTATGCACATGAACAACACGGACAACTTGCTTCTAAAATAGTTTCAATTCTTCTTCTGTTTTTCAGAAAACAAATGCACTAAAATTTGGTATTTTTCTCATGTCATTGTTCCATTTTCAAAAAGCTTTTCCAGCAAGGTGGTGTGGTTAGGGAAGGTAGGTACTGGGTAAATGACATCCCATTAAGACCTATGCATATTCTCATTTCTAAACCAAACAAGTGATTTCCTGCGGAGCTGTAAATGGGGTTTGATTGTCAGGGGGAATTTCGGTCATGATGGATGATACTTTGGATTCTACGATAGAAACGAATTGGGGGGTCATCGTAGGTCGTTGTCGGGAAAAATTGTTCTTCAAGACTGTCAGCAAAAATGTCGGCTTTATCTGTAGGCAATAACTGGCAGGGCATCAATAAAAACCATCTTATATACCTCCAATACGTTTCATAAAACTGTCTTTGTAAAATGGACCTAGTGGCGCCATCTACCCACGAGCTACAATAATCCAAGCAGTAAACCAATATGGCAGCAGATTTTATAAAAGACTGGCTGTGTTTTTCTAACATAATACAATATTTTGGTGTCAACAACAAGTTATTTTCTTTCAAAAATTTAATGTTAATTTTATTTTATTTTTTCTGTTTTGTTATTTCACTGGCCTTCAGAAATGTTTTTTTTTTTTTTTCACTAGACAAATTTATTATTCATTTTAGTCGCCATGATCATAAGTTTAACATTTTTATTTATTTTTACTTTTTCTTAACTTTCCTTGGTTTGGGTCATTATGACCCGAAACTGAAATTTAACTGATCATAAAAGTCGTAATTATTAATATAATTTATAATGACTTAATGACAGTTTGAAATGGCTTTAGCCGTGTTTAGTGACCAGATCTGAATAGCCAGGTACTTCCCCACCTTCCTCTTCCCTATCTCCTTCCCCTCCCCACTACCTTCAGCCTCACAACATACCCCGATTGGGGATGCCATAGTGTCACTGGCTCCAGACGGGAGCAGTTGGGACTCTTGTGCGGTATTAACTGTAAAAAAAAAAAAAAAAGTTATTAACACTTCCGTACCGGACCAGGGTAACGCACTTACACTAACAAGAGTTTTACGCTGTATCTAAGTTGTTTTTTAAACCACATACTCAATAATTTGGGTAATCCTAGAAAAACTATTTGGTTATCGATCTGCATTAAAAAAATTAATATCGCATAACTACTTTTCTTAATATTAATTCATTTATATCAAATTCCGGTCGAGAATCTGTCGAGCCCGCCCCCCTACCCCTCCGTTCGGGCGTTACCCCGTATCCATCCGCTGTAAGTATCGGGACAATTCTAAGCGATAGTAAGTAATTTCTGAGTTGTTAGTGGAAAGGACAAGATCCCGTTTGTTTACACTGCGCATCTAGTTTGCTCTTTTTACAATGCTATAATGTTCGCTTGCCGGTCAAAAATCATTCGGTCTGGATCGTTTCCGCTACGCGCCAATCGCCAGTCAATATTCGGAAACAAAGCGTTATGGTGGCTATCGGCCCGCCTTCTCTGTTTTCTATGGAGAAATACGCGTTATGGTCTAAATTCGTTAGAATATTAATTATGACTTTATTTATGAAACGATTTAGATAATGACTACTGAAATAAGATGAATATGCTTCTTTCTAATTATTACCAAAACAAATTTCCAAAAATTGTGTCATTAACACCCTTTAATAAGCAAAACAAATTGGGGTCCCCGAGTGACCCCCCTTCGGATGAAGTGTGATTTTTTTCTTTCCGGGACGAAAAGGTTAATTATCCATTCACTTATTATCAAGTGTTGTAAAATTATGGATAAGTCTCTTATGTTAAAAAAATTAAGTTTTTTCTATCTTAGGTTTCTCGGGTTAATAATACCCGAGTATGAAAAGGGTCCATTCAATTGAAAGATGGTTCTTGTCTCATACATTCTGAAAAAAAAAAAAAGTTATTTTGTCGAGCACAAACCACAACAAAATCGAATTCCATGATTCAGAGCAGAAGAAACCTAAAATGATTATGGACTATAGTGCAACGAAGGGTGCTGTTGATTTTCTAGACAAAATGGTATCGGCCTAGAGTTGCAAACGAATGACAAGAAGGTGGCCTATAGCCACATTCCATAATATGATTGATATTTCATGTTTCAATGCTCACGTATTATACTATGACACTAATACAGACTAGAAACATTTATATGTATTTAATAAATATGTACTACAAATAATTAGATTTTGTATTCAATTTAAAACCATTACTTGATATTTTTGAAATCGGGTCAGCATGACCCGACGGTCTTAAGTACATAGTATTTGAGGAAATGAGGAAGGTTAAAGTTTCAGTTACTTTACCGCAGGCACCTTACCGGATAATGTAATTTATTGTAGATGTGAGCACTGGAAAACTGAAGCTTCTCTCGTCTTCAATCGATAAGACGCTGATAGTATGGGAGCCACAGATCACCGACGAGGGCACTGAGGGCATTTGGATGGAGAAGGTGCGGGTGGGGGAGGTGGGAGGAAATGGCTTGGGTTTCTACGGAGGGAAGATCTCCCCCGATGGAGAAAGCATCATGGGTCATGGTTACGCCGGATCCTTTCACATCTGGAATAGAAACGAGGTGCTTATTTTCTCTATATTTTATTAAGACTTATCTTCATTTCTTAGGATCAGTGATGGCTCGTGACCTTTTAGTGCTGTAGTGCTAAGATTGAAAAACAATTTTTTGTTTGTTTTGTAGCCAAAAAAAATTATGTTTAATACAATTTTTTATATGTATTATTAACCTTTGTCACAGGACATTGACAATTGGGAGCCTGCTGTTGTTTGTGGAGGCCACTACAATGAAGTAGTTGACATTGGTTGGGAGCCAGAAGGCAATTTTCTGATCAGCATAAGCACCGACCAGACCACCAGAATCCACGCTCCATGGATCAGAGAAAACTCCACAAAGAAAACATGGCACGAACTGGCACGCCCCCAAATTCACGGATTCGACATGTCTTGCCTTGCCATTGTATCCAAATACAGTTTTGCATCTGGCGCTGAAGAAAAAGTTATAAGAACCTTTCAAGCTCCAAGCAATTTTGTAACCAATTTTCATAATATATGCAAGACAAATGATGCTGATTCGCCTGCTGGTAATATTCCTTACAATTATTTTCATTCTCTCTTCGTAGGATATTTGGGGAAACTTTTCTTCATCAATGCTACTGTAGACATCCCTATCTTGTGTGGCATTGGTCCATTTCAAACCTAGTCTCTCTTTTTCTTCCACTGTTCCTGTACTGTTTTCTTTTTTTCCCAACTTTGTCTGAAAAAAATGGCTCCGTGGTTTAGGGGCTACGAATCCCAAGATCGCGGGTTGAAATCCCGTCACGCACGGGTAAATTTTATTTGATTAATTTGTGTTATTTCACAATTTATTCATTTAAAATAATAGATAGTATATTGTGGGGCTTTCTAAAGTGGCAGACACTTTCAGTATCCTGGTGAAAGACTACCATTCAAAATTGAAACTTTGCTTGAAACGGCTTTAGCCGTGTTTGGTGACCAGAAGAGCGATTCTATATCTTTTGTGAGATTGAGATAGATATCGGACGAGATCTCCTGTCAGATCAGCCATAGAAAATCACACAAATCTGACAGGAGATCTCGCCCGATATCTATCTCAATCTCACAAAAGATATAGAATCGCTCTTCTGATCTGAAAAACCAAGTACTTACCCATTGAGCGCCCTTACGCCCTTTCGCCCTTGAGGTGATTTTTCACAAAAACGGCGCTATATAAATCATCCAAATATTATTATTATTATTATCGCCTTCCACTACCTTCAGCCTCACAACCTACCCCCTTGGGGATGCCATAGTTTTACTGGCTCCAGACGATTGGGTGCAATTGGTACTCTTATGCGATACTCACATAAAAAAATGACGAAAAAGCTTTTCCACTATTTTCCAATAGAAATTTATTTATTTATTCTTCAATTTGGCTTGTATCTTGACAAGCAGAGAGTTCTTTAGTCTGTAGAACTATCAAATAACTTTATGTGCTTGCTGTTTTACTATTTCCCTCCACATTGTTTAATTTATTATTCCAGATGTTCTGGAAGGGATTTGTGAAGGAGCATCAGTGCCATCTCTAGGCCTGTCGAACAAGGCAGTTTTTGCAAGTGACCAGCCCCCCACAAGTACTGAAGACAGGCATGTCAAGGATGTGTACCCAGATAACTATTTTGTTCCCGTTGAACTCGAAGGTAATTAAATTTGCAAAATTTAAATTAATAAATTCAGCATCAGAGAAGAAAATAATACTAATAAATCTAAACGAAACATGAAACAGAACTAGACACAGAAAAATAAAAAGGTAACAGTCGCAGCTGGGACTCGGACCCAGGATCTCTTGTTTTACTGGGACACAGCGCCTTAACCTTCTCGGCCATTGGGATCTACATTTTTTGCCGATCTCATATTTCAAATTCAAAATTAAAAATATTACTCAGCTAATATTCCCCATATTTTTACATTACTTTAATTTCAAGCGACCTCCCAGGTAAGTATGGTCCTGTATACATTTTAGGCAGCATCGCATTCATTGGTCGAGACATTGTCCATATATTTTCGTATCAGTGATCGATGAACCGGTGGATGCAATTTTTAGCCATAAGTTGTTTTTAATTGTTTGTCAAGTTTGTAGTTTTTCTAGATTTTAGAAATATATTGTAAGTTTGTACAGCGCCCTTGAGGTGATTTTTCACAAAAACGGTGCTATCTAAATCATCCAAATATTATTATTATTCTTCGGTGGTTGTTTTAAACTGACTTGTGGTCACATTTGGCTCTATATTTCTATCCAGGACCAGCCCGGCTTGAACATTTATTGTAGAAAAACTCCCCATTCTTTGTGGGATTTGTTAGTTAGGTATTTTTCCTGATTGCTATGTTTTGCAGCCAGACGTCCAAAAATTATATGCAATAGTTCTCCCCAGTCAGATCAGTTCTCTGAAACTATCATCTCCTATTATTTTTATTGCCTTTATAAGAAAACTAGCTGGTACCCGGCATGCGTTGCTGTGCCATTTAATAAATAAATTGTTTCTCCATCCGTGTCCTTTCCCATTTCTCTTGTTCCCCTTCCGCCTCCCCTTCCTCTCCCGTGTCTTCTTCCCTTCTCGCGTTCACTCCACCTCCTCCACCTTCCATCTCCCCACTCCACTCCCCCCTTCCGAGTTCGCCTCCCCTCTCCTGAGTTCCCCTCCCCTCTCCCGAGTTCCCCTCCCCTCTCCCAGGTTCCTCCCCCCCCTCCCTGGTTCCCCTCCCCCTACCCGAATTCCCCTCCCTCCTCTCGCATTCCATACATTCAGTCCCGATACATTCAGTTTTCAAACAGCTCGCATGCCACCTATTGCAAATTTCATAATGCCAGAGCTCACCAGTAGTTTTAAACAAAATAACAAACCCAAAAAAAAATAATTATCCAATTTGGTGCATTCGTTCGGAAGTTATGCGCGTACATACATTTCGGTGATTCATTTTTAGAGATAGATATTAACTAAGACGCCTAATATAAAATTTCCAGCAAATATATCAACATTATTTCCACGGCAACAATTTTTTTTGCTTAGCACTAACTCGCTTTTGTTAGGGACAGAAAACGTATAATAAATATAATATATTAATATTTATAATTTCATAACACCAGAGCTTAACATTATATATAGCCTTTATTACTTGCATATGATGTAGCTTTCTATTGGTGAAAGAATTTTTAAAATTGTTTTACTAGTTTATGCGTAAAAGCATAACAAACAAACACACGCAGTTTCGCATTTATAATATTAGTATAAATGTACAATTTTACATAATGGAACCAAATTATATTTTTGGGATAAACATTTTTTCAAAGTGCGAAATATACAGGTAGATGTCAGTTTTCAGTTTTTTATTTTAGCATGTGTTAATTTTTTGCCGCTGATATTCGACGTTATCGGAAATGTCAATTTAATTATTTTCGAATTGAAATTTTGCCCTGTCAGCATTGGCAAATAGCAATTCACATTTCGTTTGGTAGGTTTGCAGAGGGGATAGTGTAAATGGTGAGACATTTCCTTAGTCGCGGTCATTTTGTCGTCTGCAGGCTCCAGTTGAAGAGTTAGGCAGTTATTTAGACATGATTTGGAATCTGTTATTGATGTTGCACGTAACATTCATTGGTTTCAGGGTCTGTACCCTCAAATTGCCCAAATAGGTGCCGGCAGCGAGGTATTGTATAGTCACGTAAATTCAAATTTGATTTTCCAAATGTTGTCATACAATTTCCGGACACGTCCGATATAGCAACCATGCCACCATCAAGCTTCAAAGATCTTTTTTGCAATGCGTAATAAAATGCATCTGCTCAGCAGAAGCGTTTTCAATGGCGTATGTTGTCACGTTTTCCACAATGAAATTAGTTGCATAACACTAGTGTTGCCAAAAAATTGCACAGGGAGTGAAACTAATTTGGTTTCTTAAAATTAAAGCATGCATGATGGAACTATATATTTTCATTTGAAACTAATGTCATGAAACAAATTTGGCACAACTAGTTTTGTAATGAAAATTCGGCTTACCATTTTTACTTTTTCACCACAAATAATTGTATTTCAGTACCTCCGACAGAAGAAACACTCATGCAGAACACTCTTTGGCCAGAGATGCACAAGTTATATGGACACGGATATGAAGTGTTTGCCCTTGCAGCCAGCAGCGATGGAAAACTACTGGCTTCTGCCTGCAAAGCTACAACCCCACAACATGCTGCTATTATAATATGGTATTACTAACAATTTATTAATTCTACATAAATTCAGTGCCCAAATGACAATTTACGTCTCCCATACTAGAAGTTCATCTGTGTTTAGGGACCGTATCTTCAATAAGGCTGTAAATATATTATGATATAAAGTTTTTGCGTGATATGCTATAGATTATTTTTTACATAGTGCTTTCTTATTGCTTTATGAACCTCTTGTTCGCCAGCAAATCCTTAGGAATACTATTAAAAAATCATTTCTCGGAATATAACTAGCTATTCTGGGGAAACTACTTATTGTAGATTATATAATACCTGCTTAAATATATAAACACATTATATGGTAATGCAGTACAATTTACAAAAACATAATTTTGCATAAAATAAGTAAGTAACTACGAAAATAGAATCATTTAGCATACAGCGAAAATTTTGCGTCAGCCATCAAGAAGTTATTTGCATTTATTTTGTATACTTTTAGAGGTGAGTATTTGTTATTTTCATCCTTAGTACATCATTCCATTTGTCATTAGAGGAGGGTGTATATATAGCATTTTATTAAAAAAAAATTATTCTTTAATAATTATTCAATTTTTTCAGGGATACAACAACTTGGGTACAGACTCAAAGCCTCTCTTCCCACCAGCTGACCATCACGCAGCTCAGTTTCTCTCCGGACAATCAGTCCCTCCTGTCTGTCTCAAGGGATAGGCGCTGGTCTGTCTTCGAAAAGAACACTGAAGATATATTCACACTCGTTGGGACAACAGACAAGAAAAACGGTTTCCACAGCCGCATCATTTGGTGCTGCTCCTGGACACATGATTCGCTGTTTTTCTTCACTGGTTCCAGGGAAGGATTGGTAAATGATTTTTAAAATTTTATCAGCGGCTTTGCGCATTTTTTCTTTCGATTTCGGTACGGTTCTTTCAATTTTGACAACACCTTTTATAATTTTGAGCTGAGCATCATATCCTTTCTAAAATAGTTGGCACAATAATTTATTGATAACTTAAATAATCCAAAACAGTTACTTCTTGGTAACTTTTCTTCTATTACCATATTACATGTACCTATTACCACAGGGTAAATAAGATACAGAGCTGCCCATAAGGGCGAGGGGTACAAACCAACTTGTACGGAGCGGGGAGAGTGGGTCACCACTGTATATGATTTTTTTTTTTATGAAAGGTAGAGAAAAATAAAGACATAAAAATAGAGACATAAAATCACCTTTTTTGTATTAATTCGAAATTATTTTTTACTTCTGAATTGACATTGAAATTTCATGTTATAGAGAAAAGCCCTCCCTTGTTAAATCTTAAAAAGGAGTTTGATAAGCCATTTGAAATGCACTGTTTTTTCAATAAAGCATGTAACAGGGAATTTATTGACTTATATAATAAAAAAATATATGATTTGAATCCAAATACTCTCAAGGCATTGTATTCAAATAGCAGCAAAATCGTTCTTTCTGTCAAGTTTCATCATAATTTTACGACACTATCATCACCTTAACAAGACCTACTCCTGATTTCCTGTGTTCAAATTAGCACATTAGCGACCTAAATCCGTTTATCGCTGGAATCTGCAAAGCTCTTTTACAGACTTGAACTCTTTATGCACCACGCTTCCATATAATGGAAACGTTAATGATGAGACTAGGTTTTGTACATCATCCTCTCAAAATAACTTTTTCTTTCAGATTGTAATGTGGGGTAAATCCGATACTCTCAGCAAATCATCAACAGGTCCTTACTCCAGTGTTTGTCCTCCATTGAGTTTGCAAAACGAATCAGTGACAGCCTTGGCCATAGCTCCAAATGTCCTGATAGAGACCTACATCATGGCAGCTGGCTTCGAATCAGGAAGAATTTCACTGTTCAGAATACAAAAGACACAGCCCGGAAGAGAATGGCATTTAATTTTCACTATGGATAACGGGTAAAATTCCTTACATTTTGCTTAGTTATGTAATGCGTAGAAACTTCACTATTCCCATTAGGACAAACTAAAATTCAGTGTTAAAAATTGCTCAAAAAAAATTTGTTACTTTTCATGACTATAGGGCAGAATTATATCGATGCCTTGAAGATTAGGTAAACTTTGAACTAGGGGGATCCTTAATATCTCAGGTACGCCTCATACGTTATACATATGTCTAGTAATGTTACATTGTTGTGTAAACAAGCTTATGGGTCCGAGTGGTTAAAGCGAGATGGGGTTTAGAGGGCTTGGTTAGATTTAGTTTTAGAGTACAATGTTAACGTGATAATGTCAAAACTTATAGATTTCACGTACAGTTTCATCTGAGAAGCTTTTAACAAAATCTTGTTTTTTTGAAAATCAGAAAAGATGACTCTTTGACTTTATTGATTCTCAATCCAAAAGTAATATTCCTAAATGTGTCTCCATGATTCATGTGATAATAATTATTAATTACAATTCATTTTTGGGGTTTTGTGCAGTGTTACACTTTGTCTTCCTTTAGCCTGCTTATTGTATTGTTGTTATTGATTATATTACTTTGTTTTTCCAGCACTGCGCACCACCTGACGGTGAAGAGACTTGCATTCAGGCCAAATATGAACCAAATGGAGCAAGCCAGCTCTGATATGATGCAGCTAGCGAGCTGCTCCAGTGATCACTCTGTCAAGATATTTAACATCAAACTGTCATATTGCATCGCACATTCTGAGATTCTCGAGCACAAAACTGATGTACCCAAATTAAATATTTAAATACTATTTTAAGATCTTTTATTTACCGGTGTTATTTATCGAATGATGTTATTATGATTGTATTTATTGTGTTATAAAATCAATATGCTTGAAAAATAACTACCATTGCCCCCTGTAGGTTAAAAACTCTAAGGCATTAGGTTCGGAGCTTGACTAAACCCTGCTGTCATTTCTGTTAATTACTTGCTCTATGATTAGTCGGTAATGAAGAGTGCTATTATGATCTCTTTTTGTAAATACACTGTCAGCAGGTTTATTATGGTATTAGTTTTTAAATCTGTTGTTTTATAATAACATAGGATTAATAATCTAGGATTCCATAAACCTTCCTTCTTTCTAAACCGCAAGCGGGACAAGCACATCCTTCTAACTACAGGGAGCCGAGCCAGTGTTTATCTGGATAGAATTTAAAAAGTGGAAGTCACCATGTAAATGCTCTATGTGAATATAAATCAAAACACCCGGAGTTGTTTCTACTGAAGTGACCTGAAAACAACATATTGACTAATTCATAAACTGCTTTTCCGATAATATTTCATACTGGGCGAAGAATGTGAAAAATAAATGTGTGCATTCTATTTTTAACCCCCGATGCAAAAAGAGGGGTGTTGTAAGTTTGACGTGTCTGTGTGTCTATCTGTGGCATCGTAGCTTCTAAACAAATGGACCGATCATGATGCGTTTTTTAATTTGTTTGAAAGCTGACGTGATCGAGATGGTTCTTAGCTACAATTCATAAAAATCTGTTTAAGGTCATCAGCTCTGTGTTGGGGATTACTTAATTGCTTTATAAAGAAATTGTAGTTACCGAGTGCACCCATGCCTGAAATCATTAAAATACCTGCAGAGGGGCACTCTTTCGCAAGACTGGGTTGGTGGGTGCAAATTGCGCATCGAACATCGCACAAGAGTAGGAAACCGGCGCCTCGTCACTTTTTTTTTTTTTGTGAATACCCCACAAGAGTCCCAACTGCTCCCATCTGCCAGTGAGACCATGGCTTCCCCAATCGGAGGTATGTTGTGAGGGGATTGGAGAGGGGAAGGAGCTAGAGAAGTACCTGGCTATTCAGACACCTAACGGCTAAAGCAACGTTTCAATTCTGGATGGTGGTCTAGCACCAGGGCAATACTGAAAGTATCTTTCACTCTGTAACGTGTCGTAAATATGCTACATATTATTTTAAGTTAATAAATTGTGAAATAACACAAATTAATCAAATAAAATATGTTTTGCACATGCCGGGATTTTAACCCGCTTGGTTTAGACCAGTGATTCCCAAAGTGGTCCGGGTGGACCCTCAGGGGTTAGGCGTGATAAAAAAATGGGGGTCCACGAAAATTTATCTGGTTTCGATAGTAAAGAACAAAAATGTTGGCTTGGCTGTCAGATAGTACACTAGTATTTCGGTGAAAAATGGTCATACTAAGACCCATCCGGTGCCCATATCCCATCCCGCCTCCCCCGTCTCATATCACATTACGCCCCCACCTCCCCCTCCCCCGTTGTGACACCACAACTCCAGCGCTATATTCAATATTCAGTACAACGTGTGTCGAGCTGCAGCAGGGGGTCCACCAAAACCAATAAAATTTTGAAAGTGGTCTACGAGAAAAAAAAGTTTGGAAACCTCTGATTTAGACTAATCCAGGAACGAGTCCAGTGACATTAATACAGTATCCATCTAAACCAGGCATTACACATTTCATATTCTCGATTCACTGCACAAGGTACGTATTCTGGTCAGTGGTCTGGTCAATTGTCTGGTCAGTGGTTGAGTGGGCATCGCGTTTGGGTTCCACCCGGGCGTCCCGTGTTCGATTCCTCGGCTGGCTAAGTCCTCCATCACAACACAAGCAACATTTTCGGCTTTCTGTGGTGGTAGTAGGAGATTTTCAAACATTTTCGGGTTATTCGTAACCCGGAAATGTTTGTCTTTCTTTAGAAAGAAAAAAAAAAAAAATTCCATATCTAAAATTATTCGCTGACTTCTGTCTGCCACGTCAGTGTAATAATCTGTCTATTTTGGTGTCCAAAAGAAATACATTTTTAATTAACACATAAAACCTGATAAGCTTGTTTTTTTTATGTTTTTGTTTTTTATGTTGTATTTAAATGAAAAAACAGTAATTATTTAATAACTTTATATTTGGTACCATGTCAACACATGACGGAACTGCGCAATGTCAACCAACACAAATCAATGTACACTCAGTTTACCTAAATAACATCAAATGTATGTATGTATACCACTTTGTAAATTTATCGTATTTACAAAAATATATTCTATATTATTTACCCAAAAATAGAGCACCGATCATTACGACACAAACTGAAATTCTTGAAAACATAATCACAAGTAAGAAAACTATTGACTTCATAATAACGTCTTTTGATCCATTGTGCTGTAATACATTATAATATAAATAAATTTTTGTAGGGAATCTTTTTCTATAATATGGATAACTTAAATTAATATCAAAAACTCATCAGAGATCACAAGTAAAATACATGTTTTTTTACACCTACGTCAACAGAGGACCTACAAATTCCTATTTGCATTTTGCAAAACAAATCTCCAACTTTAATACAAGTAGGTAACTCTAGGATGACTGCTTCTTTTGATCAGTTGAACCTACTACAACATAAAAATGAAAAAATCGCAAGCACAATATCACGTATAACTTTTTTATAATTTCGTCAGTAAGCACGCACTAGACGACCATCACCATCACTGTAACTTTCACAATTGCATGCAATGTTCTTTTGTTGAAAACACCGATTGATCGTTGCAGTCGTTGAAAACACCAATTGATCGTTGCAGTCAAGTGTTGGTTTAATAAATTTGGAATGTTGCTTCGGTTAAAACATGAAACAACCCGGCCTAACACTTGCTATGCTTTGGTCATGGTCGCCCTGTGCCGGTTTTTTTATAAAATCAACTTGTATAAGTTAACAATGAAAGAAATAAAAATATCTTTTTTTAAATTATTATTATTATATCATGTATGACAAACTATTGCTTCCAACAGAAAATGAGGGAATTATTAACCCACTCTTTAGTTCTAAAAATAAATATAGTTTAGAAGATTTCAATGCATTTGAAAAAGATTAAAATATATTATGACGAAAATAAAACATAATTATTATATCACGAAAATATCTTAAATTCAATGACTTAAATGAATAATATAAATGTGTAGGTGGTACCATACAGCATTTAAAAATTGTGTTTCACATAAATGTGTTACATTTTGTAAAAAGTTAAATAAATTAATAATACAGAATAAAATAAAAGTGGTAGATTTTTTAAATATTGATTATGTTAAAAATTTCAAAAAAATTAATAGCAATCAAATATGACAGAGTCTTATTTGTGTAATTTACATTTCTGGAATCAGTGACTCAAGATATGAGCAGGTTGTATTACTGATCAATTGATTGATGGTGCATATATTATTATAGATCTGGGTCTTAGGGCGTGGTAGTTCATCTGAGGGAGTCTATCAGCAATTATATTACATGTTTAAAGAATATTATAATTAATTAAGTTTATAATGAATGACTGGATCAATTTCATGATAAATATTTATATATTGAAAACAGAATAACAAAAAAAGTTTCTATAAATTTGGAATGAAATAAATTATTAAAAGGGAGTCACTAAAGGCCTTCTTCCACAAGGATATGCAAGTATCCGTTACTCACGTTGTGTACTCATATCACAAACAACATTTCGCGCAACAGTTTGCACATGTTGCTACTGAAATCACAAGACCCGCATCGCTACCAATCATTAGTGAATTCTCGAAACGACAAAACTAAACCTCACTCGCAACGAAACAGTTGCTGTAGCTGCCATTTTTATATTGTCATTCTTTTTTAACTGTTCAATTTCTAGCATTGTTGTAAAATGTCCAAAAAAGTGATTCCATGTTTAGTCTCGATGACGTGAGAAGGAAAAACCTCGCGTGGCTGGTCGCGGGAGATTGCAGTCGCCGACAAATTTACAAAATTTCGATAACATGTGCCTGTGTATGAACCTCCAAACAGATATGGCGGTAGTCACCAAGATACTTGAATCGTTGAGTATTGTTTACTTGCGTTTCGGAAGAAGGGTCTAAGACAATATTGAAACAACACAACATACGAGATTGACATAAATATTACAACAGAGTTGTAGAACTAATCTTAGAAAAGTAAGTACCTGTACTTACAACAATATTAATATGAATACATGCGTGGCAAAGATAAGGTTAAATTAGACATATTATTATGCAACCCCGAGACTGCGATCACATGCAATATGCAGTTTTTACATGTTTTGCTCATCTTGCAGCAAAATACCAAAGTCAAAAAGTCATGTCATAGAAGCCTGTCATTTCTTTCATTTTTATTATGAAACAAAACCCAACTTCAACACTGTCAATCAAAAATGAGAAACAAGAACAAGCACATCAATATAAGTATAACAGGCTGTTGGGAAGAGAGGGACGTCAAAACTAGTTGTAGTGTAGATTGAATGAAGGTTAGAATCAGTCAATACAGAATTGAGGTGTCCCAATATGGCTTTTTGATGAAGCCGACGAACAATGCATAAACGATAATATAATGAAGAACTGCAGCGCATTTCAGAGAGAACATGGATTAACTTTTACTATACAGCACGGGAAACTCGATAGTAACAATGAACCACTGGTGTCCAATCTCTAGTAGGATAGACATGAGAAGAAAAATGACTACGGTCGAGGAAAATTTTCAAAATATTAATCATTTTCTAAAGGATTAAGCAGCCTTTGCAAATATAATACGATAATACAATACATCCGCAGTAAGATAACAAACGGCAGCTGGAATGTGTCTTTGATAATGGACCAAGAGCTTAAAAGTATTTTATCTTAGACAAAACCACATTTGAACAATTACAATTTTAATTAAAATTACTTGTTTCTAAACATACAAAATGTTTTACATTATATAAAACTTTGAAAACTTAGCAACACTACTTTATCCGATAGGTGGGACAGTATCTGTCCTCGTTTAAATGTTAAACATATTTCACTATCTATAACGTTTTAAATTTTCTATGATATCGTTAAATTAAAATTTCTTCACAAATCTTGGAATCGGGAGCTTCAAAAAGGGATTTACATCCGTCGCCAAATGGTCTTATCACAATAATTATTCTACTACCCGGTGATTGATCATCACGCAGTGATTTTCTTCCTCAGTTGGATGATGGATCCGTAGAGTTTGATGGCCGGACCGAGTTTCATCCCGAGGATGTTTACCAGGTCTTCTTGCGACAACATTAGCAACGATTCTCCATCGATTCTACCTTTACAGAATCCAATCAAGATATCTCTTGATTTGGCGACTTTCTCCACAAAGTCCTGGACGTCCATTTGGCTCCAGTTGCGGGGATCGGCTCGGAGCGCCTGGCTCTGGAGGATCTCCTCCAGGGGGATGCAGTGCTTGCTCCAGGCGGGCGGGGCGGCCCAGTTGGGGTTAGGAAGGTATCCCGGCTCGAATACCGAGCGCTCAACCTTCTCTTGACTGACTGGGGAAGATGCTCGTCTTCGTTTCTTGGATTGACTGCTGTTTGTTGTTTCCCCATCTGATTCCTAAAACCAAAATAAAATAACCAATGAAATTTGACGATAACAAAAAAAAATATTCTGGTTCTGACAAATTGTCTAGTTGATTAGTCAGACATCTCCAAATACTAAGAAAGCAATATTCAAATGCTTACCATAAATCAAATGTTATTTACACGTGTCTGTGTTTTACATATTAAATACCCTATAAAATAACACCAGGTCGTCGCCTCAGTTCTCATTTGTCCAATAGACCATTTTAGTTTGTATTCAATCTCCACTTTAAAATTAAAAATAAAGTATTAAAAATGATAGTTAATCAATTGACTAAGAATTATTTAAACTAATGTTACTTTTACGGAAATAGCTTTATCTTAAACACCTATCATAATATTTCATTGAAATAATGAAAGAAAACCTTCTCCTGTAAAATTTTCTAATGGTATGTTGGACAAATACGAATTAAGGCGACGAGGTGGCATACGGGTACATTAGTATGACATTTGAAGTATCCTACCAGTAACCCAGACAATATCAACATTTTGTTCAATAAGGAACTCCAGTCCAATTTTTTTATTTTTTTAAATGAATAATGACCTTCTAACTTAAATAACTGCATATTTATTTTTATTTTTATAGTTAGTTTTAATAGTTAAAATAAATGTCAATTTAATTTTTCAAGATCCCCCGAAAACCACCGAATCTAGTGTGACGTCATCATGACCAACCGAAGTATGAATTTTGTAGGGAACTGGAATCAGCTGTTTGACTCTCGCCATTTTGAATTTCAGCATTGGAGCGTTTTACTGGGCATTAGGATCGTTTTTTGAACAGTTAGTTTTTGAATATTTTAAATAATATAGATAAACTAATAGAGATACTTTATTTTTGATACTGAATTATTTAGGCCTAAATAATGTTTCAATAAAAACAAAAACTATTATATGTCCAAATCTCAATAAACCAATAACACGGAATGTCGAACGGCTTGCGTCTTACATTTCTATTGATTTCTATTCAACTTTAACCCAGGTGACGCGGCGCGGTGATGTAACGCCGCCAAAATCCAGCAATACTAACTTGACAGGGTGTTTTAATGACACGTTTTAAAATGGACTTTTTAATATTTTTTTAAAAACTCTATGTTAAATATTATGTAATAAAACTTATATATTCAGAATCAGCGTATATTGGTCTATATGAACATATTTTTTTAAAGCCATAATATTTTTGACTAGAGTTCTTATTCACTACAAGTTTTTGTGCATTATAATTGATTTGGTAGTGTTTATGAGTAATCTGAGTATTGTACCAGATAGAGGGTACACTTTTACATATAACTAACTGCATACTCAACTCAAATTTAGATTTATCGGAGATATCCGTCTGGACGAGGTGATGACAACTGGACGACCGATATATTATGGTTTCACACATTCATTTTCTTTTAGCAAAAAGCAATAAACAAGGAGTGATTTCAGCTCTCAAATAAAACCAAAATGAATACATGAGGCCAGCACGCGCCTTAACCGGTACCTTGCCGATTACGCGCCGGCGCGCGCCCTACAGCCGAATAAAATTTAAAAAAAAAAACCTTTTTGAAATGTGATTTTAAACCTTATGTATAAAGAAAATGTATGAAGGACAAGGTCAGAATCGCTTGGGGCATTCTTGTTCTTGACGTAACAGATGTAAGAAACACACCTAGCCACCGAATAATTATTTGGGAATATTTCTGTGACTTTCCAAATGTCATTTCTCCCGCGATTTCAGCTGTCAAACTGTGAGCGCCGCGGGTCATGAAAAGATCGATAAACCTATCAATTTGTCAAATAAACGCAAGTAATGTTGTTTGTAGGCGTGGTTTATTGTTCAAGGAACGTGTTTCGGTAAATATTATATACGATAGCATAAAATAAACCCACAAAATATTACGTAAAAGTCAAAACATAGCGAAATTTATCCGTTTCCTCCAGAGGCATTTAAAATGTTAACTGTACCGACTGCAGACTGAACCATCTAAACTTTACTAGATGTAATTTTTTATTTAAGTTTACAAAATTAATATTTCTCATCTGATCTTATTCAATTATCACAATATCAACAAATATCAACAAATATCAATCCAAATTCCACTTCGTAATACTAGAAGTCAGGATTTATTTCAGTGCAGAAATTCTGGGACTAACTACCATATGTATTCCTCTTTGCCCAGAATACTAATGGAGGGAAACAATTATACCAAGTCAGTGGACATCTTCAATTTATCTTTGAATAAATTTAAAATATTGTTATTGAGGCAGTTCAGTTATGTACAATAAAATGTTTTTTCTATGCTATATATGTAAAAGCCCCGAAAAAGGGCGTTTATTTATAAATAAATAAATAAATAAATAAATAAATAAATAAATAAATAAATAAATAAAAATTAATTTAAGCAGAAAAAAATGTTTCACTGAAAATATACTTTTTATTACAATTAATTTTAATCAAGATTGCACAGGAAAACAAAAAAAAATATGTGAGCATTATCAATAGTTATTAATTAATTATGTATAGTCTTTATCCATAAGTTATCAAAACATGTAATCAAATACTAGGTGTCTATCTATCTTTTATCAAACAGAATTCAATATCAATTAAGTAGGATACAATAATTATAAAACATAAACATACCACAATTTCTGTTTTGATTTCTTCTTCCTTCTTGAATTTCGGGGGGCGCCCTTTGGGTGTCCTAAAATTAAAGAATATTGTATGAGCACACATAATACTGACTCATAATCATGCACATTGTATAGTTTATCAGTCCAACACCAGGATAAACAATAATAATATTGTAGAGGTAAGATTGCGCATTAAAAACAACCTCATTAAGTGACACACAGTGTGTTACTGAAATACTCAACTACAAACTAAACTGACGGGACTTGTACAGTTTATATTATTATCTAACCCCTCAGGCTAATGCATTCGCTTTTGGGAACAGCTCACATAGGTTTCATAGAAATTGTTGTATCTCCCTTGCTGTCATGGTGAGAAATATGATCTAAACTGTGTTAGAAAGAGAAAACACCAAGCTTTATATTCAAATCTAGAAGTAAACTGTAAAAATATTAAAATGTGCACCTCTACGAAACAAAGTTTCCAACCGCAATTTGAGAAAAATTAATGAAACTTTGTGAATTTTTAATTAATTATTTTTTTATGAAACAACAAAAAAGTGAGGTGACGGTAACGTTTATAATACATTTGTCTAATAAAGTATGTTTGTGTTTTTCGTTTTTTTCATCAATGGTAATTTTACTTTGAGAAAATGTGAGGTGACCCATTTTTTAATTTTTTTATGTTTGCATTCAAAATTTCAATATTTCAAAAATAGTATGTTTATTTCTAATAATAACATTAGAATGTGTACTTCATCTTCTTTTAAAAACAGTTTTTAGTTTTCAGATTTAGAAATAATATTCTATTTATTTGAATTTTATTGCAAAGTGGAAATTTTCCCACCTTCTGACAGAAGTGCTCGAGGCCTGAGGGGTTAATGTGGTCATAGTTCTAATGGAATATCATTTATATAAAATTCCAGGAAGGGAAAGAACATGACTAATGTGGAAGGATAACTACTGATATGATGAGATATAACAAAGCTAGCTTTCACACTGAAAACATTTCACAGCATTTTACATAAATTTCTTTTAGTCAGGGACAACACAACGGACAGGGAAGTCAAATTTTGAATAGTAATACAACAATACTCTTACTACTTACTCTACCACCCCAAAAACTGGCGTCAAATTAGTGAAAGTAGCGATATAGATAACACAGGTATTTTGTAAAAACAAATGAACATCGTTTTCGATCTTTTGTAAAATTTACATTTTTTGGTTTAAAGTTAAGATGTCATTTTTTTTTTACATTAGTTCCATACAGAAGACAATGAGGAAAAAAATCCCCCGGGGCCTACGTCATCTTTCGAGATGTTGTGTAGAGTCTTCTTAGGGAAAGGAAAGAGATAAGGTTCTGGGAAGGAAAAAGGTGTGAGGGGTAGTTAGGAGTCTGGTGGTCAATTTGTCCAGGAGTGACGTCGGATGTATGAATCCATCCCTCCCACTGCGGTGCGAGGCAATGGACTGACAGAGTCCGGCTGGTGAGACCCAGGTTAGATCTCCCTTAACGAATCGACTGTATAAATAATAATAATGGTTAATTAATTAATTACCTGTCTTTTTCTTTGGCTGCGTCAGAACTACTTCCTCCCTGATAGTCTGGTCTCATCGGAGGCCGCCCTCGGGCAACAGAAGGGTTGCTATTGCTAACCTGGATGGACCTGAAAACATTATTATTATGTTAATAAATTACAGTAGAACCTTGATTTATATTTTTTTTACATTCACTCCACACTCTGAGATAAATAGATAAATAATTACCCTGAGATAAATAATTACCCTGAGATAAATAATTACCCTCGGGACCTAAATCATCTTTAGGGATGTATGGCCTTTTTGAGGAGAGAAAGGAGTGAACCTGGGTCTTGAAGAAACCCATGTTGTAGGAGAGAGGAAACACAGAGGACGGCAAATCATTCCACAGCTGTACATATATTCATATGCATACATATGTCGGACACGCATTTGGCATGTTTCCCGACTATGCACTGGTGCCGAAGGGATCAATGACGCTAATTCCTCGGAGAATCTTCCATTGTAAAACTGGTAGAACAAGACAGCATTCCTACCTAACACCTGTGTTCCTAAAGATTGCATTACGCTTGTTAAATGGGGGAATCTATCAAACGGACCACCCGTTTCTGCACAGATTAAAGGTTTTTTTTTCAGGTATTTTGGAGCTCCAGACCAGAAGTTGCTGCCAAATTCAACGGTGGGGGGCAGTTGAGATTTGTGTAGTGTCAGCGATTGTCCACTATCAAAGTATCTGCGGGCCATGTAGGTATAGTGCGCCCAGCTTCTGAGAGGATAACTTGACTCTGGTTTCGATGGAGAACCCTTGCCTGAGCTGATCACTTAGAGTTACACCAAAATTAGAGGATAGTACCATCTACTTATCTCAAATAAATTATAGATTTGAATTTCAAACATCACTTAACAGGAAAGCAATATGTTTTAAAAATTATTAATGATAATATAGCAACGTTTTCATAATATGCAGGGAGACTTGTAAAAATTTTTTTTTTTTTAAATTTATCAATGGTCACTACAGAACAGTGAGAAAAACTAACTACATATTTTAAATGTTTTGTAAACAACGTAAAAAAGCACCTACCCCTTGAACAATAGAAATAGTCACGACAATCAAAATAACTTATATTTTTAAATATTTATGTTGAGGGATCAGTAGGATTTATCGGTTCAGTTAGGAGTTCTATTGAGCCGAACCCTCTGATATGAAAATATCTGGAGTCGGTGAAGTATTTTCCCATATGGTCTCTGGTAGGTTGACGTGTTGTTCTTGTATAGTTTTGAATTTATTATACTTATACAATGCAATTACATCGCGTGGATTGACTAGATGATCATTTGTGGAAAAGTGTGTGGAAGGGTTAAATTTTTCCTGTGGGGAAGATTTAACCCACACATAAAGTCTAGAGAACAATTAAAATATTAATTATTAATTATTATTATTTGCATACACATTAAGTTAATTAGACATATTCAATAAACATATAAATAGTCTGAATCCAGAGGGGGCTGGTCTGAAACCTGCACAGCCCAAATAATAATAATAAATATTGATCTGTTACTTCACATTCTAAAATAAAATAATTTGAGGCAAGTTCCAAAGTGTTAGATACTCTCAATATCGCCCTGGGGAGAGACCACCATTCACAATTGAAACGTTGCTTGAAATGACTTTAGCCATATTTAGTGACCAGATTTGAATAGCCGGATATCTTCCCCATCTCCTTTCCTTCGTACTCTCTTCAGTGTCACAGCATACCCAAATTGGATATGTCAAAGTCCCACTGGCTTCGGGCAGTTGGATCGAAAACAATTTTTTTAAATTTCACAAATTAATTTTCTGGGCTTTGTACTTTACGCCCCATAACACTTGTCCCTGTCACCTGCTTGTTCAACATTAGACATATTTGACATTTAGTAAATGTCAAAAATAATGAATACATAATATGATATTATCATACTTTATTTGTCATGGATTATTGACATTTCTCGTAAAACTGTGAAAAAATAATGCGTCTAAAGAGTTAAGATAATGAGGGCTGTCAATGCTCACCTCGGGCGGGGCTCGCTGTGGAGCGGAGGGGGCAGGATGCCGGCCAGCCTGTCCCGTAGCGGGGGGCTGCTGGGGGGCAGCCGATACGGACACTCGGCCGCCGTGCTGTGGGTGGTGCGCTTGGCCCCCAACGAGTTGCCCAGCCCGTGGCAGCCGCCCGTGCCACATTGCCCGGGGACTTTCATTTCTTCGGGAGCTGGACATATCAAATTAATTATTAATAATGTGCCTTTCTTGTCACACTCAAATGTAAAAATGTTGTACTTGTAACATTACGAATTTACTTCGAATACCTATCCGAAAGTGACCCGGTCTCCAAACAGGACTTTGACTTGTATTCTACCATACGAAAGAAGAAGATGTCTTGTATTTACAGCAACTTCATTATTCAAAACATTTTTAGACTGGTAGGTAATAATAGAAGTTGGTCAAGGACTTTTGCCTAGTAATTATTCATCTTCCCGAATTTTATGAGCATTTACATAAAAATATTTTGACTAAATAACTGAATAATGGCCATCTTAACGATTTCAGTTAAGGTGGCCATTATTTTTTTCCAAAATAATCACTACTGTAATATGAGCCGACTTTGGCATTGGGGGTGTCTTTGATCATCATGGATATCAGCGTAATTCTCGCTACCACTCAGAAATTACTTGTATCTTTTTAATGATTTTTTTTTCAGGCAATGTGGATACAATGACGCTCTAAAATAAATGTCAAATTAATTGGATTCTAGTTATATTCACACTTATTTATGATTTAAATGTGAAGTTTTTAATGTAAATACATTTTATAAAAGCCTTAATGATTTTAAGGTTTTGTGCCATTTATTTTGTCAAGTATATCAGTGTCTATCGATAAATATACATATATTTTAAAAAAAAACTAGGTTAAATAGGTTACGTAAGGTTAGGTTATGGGCTATTTAAAAAAATTACTCTCACTCTTTATAACTTTTCAAAAGGGGTGTTGAAAAGCCACATTCTTTCGGTGTCATGGAACCGCAATAAACATGACACAAAATTTTCCAATGCAAATGATTTTATAAAAACATTATTTATTATAGAAAATTGTCCAAAGTCAAATTATTATTATAGAAAATTGTCCAAAATCACCCCATTTTACAGTACTTTACGATTTCTTCGTGAAACTATCGTGCATTATGAAATGCCATTTGAATATATGTTTAATTTTATTTTGAAATTTAAGAAAGCCGGATCTCCAAAAATGAACACCAGAAGACAACTAGTAAAGAGAATATTATTCTGATCAACAAACGCAATATTCACACTTGCCGGTAGCGGGTGTCACCAATATTGGACACACGAATTAGGAAGAGTAAATGCATAGACATCCAAATTGATAGGCCAGCCCATCGGGGAAAAAGGAATAAACCAAGTTATACGGAGCGGGAGGGAGCATGACCGTCTCCCTTTCTATGTGATTTGGAAATAAATTAATCTGACATTATACAGGCAACTCACATTGTAATATCATTTAAAAAATTTAAAATTAACTAATTTTAAAAAACTGAAAAATTAACTAATTTTAAAAAACTGAAAATGTAAATAATTTTAAAAATATGTAACCGATTTTAAGAAATGGCCAAGATCAGCCCCCTTAATGGGTGAAAGCCAAATAAATAATATTAATAAATATATATATATCATATTCAAAGTCTTCAAAAATAAAAACTGCACATAAATTATTCGCCCTTTCTACAATGGCGCTCAAATTGCTAGGCGTAGGCATATTAAACCTAACCATAACCCGAATCGGTTAAACAAAAATTTAGGCTTGTTTCCAAAATCGAATATTTTGTTTTATTTAGTTACACTTTTACAAATGTGTTATAATTTACTTGCCTCACTCACTTTTGCATCGTTACACAATACGGTTCGGTTAAAATGAACATTCAGAGCCTGTAGAGTAAAGTTGCACAATAGACTGCCCTGTAAACCATTGCCTTACTTTATTGAATGTGCGCTCTTCAGCTGTCAACGTATGACTCATGAACCCTCCTGGTGCCAAAAATATGGTCATGTGCTTTGCTTACAAATGATACCCAAGATTTTTTGTTAGGCAAGTCTATCAAATTGGATGTCTAAATTTGACTAAGATTTAGATTGGGTAAATGTATATTCTGTGAGGTAACAACATACTCAGTGGCGGCTCTAGCGGATGTGAAGTCCTCAGACACCAGCCCATGGGGTGGATGTCGGGGGAGTCATCGTCCACCCAGAAGGACAGGTCGTCCGGCCAGCCGTCAAAGGATATTCTCACTTGGTGGAAGCGGGTGTCACTGATCGTAGCCACGCGGATAAGGAAAGGGACCTGTGATGTCGTGAAAAGAATTACAAATTAAAAATAATACTAAAATAAAATATAGCAGATTTGACGCAGAAGTCACACAATAAACAGATGAAATTAAGAATCATTCAACTGCTCCCAACCGTCTGGAGCCAGTGAGACGATGGCATCCCCAATCGGGGCATGTTGTGAGGCTGAAGTTATGGGAAAGGGGAGGAATTGAGGAAGAGGGAGTACCTGTCTATTCAAATCTGATCATTCACAGCTAAAGCCATTTCAAGCAATGTTTCAATTCTGAATGGTGGTCTTACACCAGAGCGATACTGAGAGTATCTTCCACTCTGGAATGTGCTGCAAATATACTAAATATTATTTTTAATTAATGAATTGTGAAATAACACAAATTAATCAAATAAAATTTACTTGCGCACGCCGGGGTTTGTATCCGCCACCTCCAAATAGTCCCACTGGCTTTAGACAGTTAGGAGCAGTCAGGATTCTTGTATGGTAGGTATAAAAATTGGTCAACATAATAGAGAGAGGGAGTGGGAGAGTTTTGTGTCATTTATACACACATATTCTTTAAATGTCTACCTTTATCATACATGAATAATTTTTGAATTAAGAATTTACTGAAAACACAAGACTTACCACATTCCAGACACTTACTTATCACATTCCATCTTAAGTTTGTGAGAAAATGGCGAGTCTATATATTATATTTATTTATTTATTTGATGCAATATTTTACATTTCAAAGTATAATCCAATAATATAATAATAATTATACATTATATAACGTCATTGAGTATAACTACATATATAACAAAATAGTTCTCTGTGATATATTTATAGCTCTGAATCAGTGATACTAGCGCTATCTATGTTTAGCGCCCCTAACCAATATGTAATATATGAAACATGTAATTGATGATAGTAGCAAGTTCCTTACCCTTTTGTCAACAGCTTCCAGCTTCATGCCGGCCTTAAAGTTGTGCGGGGGCCGCGGGCGGAAGGCCCGGGCCGTCACGGGCACGGAGCTCGTCTCCTTCAGGTACTCCTCCCACGTGAAGTTCTCGGGATCTTTGTAGGCTGGACAAAATGCACAATTATATTACATTTCACAAGACTTAGGGTTGAATTAGTGCTAAAGAAATTAATATTAATCAAAAATACTAATGTTGTCAGTAAAATTGTTTACATTCAATGATTTTAATTTTCCTTTAAATTCTTTTTTTTAATTTTATTAACTTTTAATTTTCCAAATTTGTAACTGATCAGAAGCATATTTTTTTTTACGCTCCACACAGAAGGCCCTGAGGAAAATAATTTCCCTCAGGGCCTCCTGTGTAGAGCTAATGTAAAAAAAAATTATACTTCTGTTCAGTTACAAATTTGGAAAATCTTAGAGGATCTTTGTCATCTTAGAGGATGCTGTGTGGAAGGGTATTTTAAGGAAAGGAAGGAGAGAAGGTTCTGGGAAGGAAAAGGTTTGAGGGGTGGGTAGGAATCTGGGGGTCAGTGTGTCCAGGAGTGACAGATGTATGAATCCATCCCTCCAACTGTGCAAGGGATGGGTCGAGGGATTCTGGCTGGAGAGATCAATCACACTCTCTCAGTCTAGCCCACCAGGTGGGCAGATTCATTGGACACCAAGACATGGACAAACCTCACCCTATGAACCCGGACACCCCTGCTAAGTCACCAAACGTAGCAGTGAGTGAGTGAGTATGGCGAGAGGTGTTGGTTATCCAATAAATGGTTCCCGGGGCAGCGGTACCAACACCCACCTCCCAAAATTAAAATAAATCATTTCAGACAAGTTAGTGATAAATTTACTCACTTAAATAGATACCAAAATGATTACATATATTTTAATAATAGTTCTTTCTATATTTCAAATGTGTGTATCTTTTGATTAAACTTTTTGACAGATATCATTATTTTTTACAAGTTTCTGACGTCTCTGATTTCTCAACAAAAAAATATAAATACCAGCTTTTGAAAGGCAATGGCAATGACCTTGAGGCAAACATTTTATTAATTCTTTTGGCTTCACAAATCCTACCATTATAATATCCCGTGATTTTTGATGGATATGTGCTAGTATTAATACTAAAAATCATGAATTATCATTTCCATTGATTCTTCTATACAATTTAATCCCTAGAAAACAGTAAATATTTTGAAATTTGATTAATATAAAAGAAAAGTCTTCATCCAGAAGTGGACGTGGCGTTGACGATGATTAAACCGCAGAGTGAGGTCAGTCTGGCCCATTTTATGGTTTGGTCAATAATTTACATGTCATCTATTACAATCCGTCAAATAAATGGTTTTATGATTCCTTATTGAATTTAATTTTTTTCTGTACATTATTTACCACAAGAAATCTTGCAATGAAATGAAAAAATAATATAAAAAGAAAAAATAAAATAGGATAAATTTCACTTTGAAAAATGAACTGCCACGGTCCAAGATTTTGACCATAATAATAAAGTGTCGCTTAGCAATATATATTAACGTAATGTGTGCTCACTGTTTGGCGGGGTGAGACTGTAGCCATGCTCATCACACCAGCCCACGGGGTGGATATATGGGGAGGTGGGGTCCACCCAGTAATCGTAAATATCGTCCCAACTGTCAAAGTGAATCAACACTCGGTTCTCCATAACATCGGCTACGGTGGCCACACAAGTCAGAGAGTTCTTCCTGTCTTCGGCTTCTAGCTTTAAGCCAATACGGAATCCACTGGGACAAATTTTCTGAACCTGGGAAAAACAAAATTTGAATCAGATAAACTGCTATCAGTTTTGAGGTTGTTATTGCTTATGTACATCCAAAACCAATAAAAATATCAAATAAGTGAAAAATTCCTTCTATTCATCTGTATATTCTAGATTGGGTCATTTAGAATGGGTTGTTATAAAGAATTCGAACAATTCATCAAATTACAAAGTTAAAATTCAAGTTCTGTGAAAGTTCTATTCAAGTTCTGTTACTATTATACACTATAATGTACCTATACTACGACAGCGCAAAGACAATTCATCTAACGAGCTCCTAAAATATTCAATCTTCTCCGTGATAATCTGAAAATCGAATCCCAACTTCTTGCTTTCAAAACACATAAACGCTATGGATCAAACATCTGCTGATCATTTCAATCACAATACCCATACATTTTACACTCTAATCACCTAATCTCCCCTCATACATTCTCCACATTCCCTACCCAGTTTTCCTAATTTAATTAGTTAATTGCGATATAAAATACTTATAACTTCATCTGAATTGTTTAATCTGTACTATGACTATCAAGCATATTATATAATTCCAATCTGTAAACTTCACCCGCCATAACACAAAGACATCCCTAGCATGGCGGATGAAATAATACTAAAAAATGTATCAATTTTATTTTGTTTAGAAATATTGGAATAATAAATTATTAAATTAAATAATATTCATCATTAAAACCACAATAACTGGGGTTCTACATTTGTATAAATTTTCTTTGACACAATTCTAAACATTAATTTTTATCCTTATAAAGAATGTGGGGGGGGGTTTGGAAAAAATTACCATCTGATAAGCCAACCTTACTACTGTAATAAAATGAATCAATAATAATCAATAAATAAATTTTATCACCATTGAGTCAATAAATTAATTAATTCAACCGCAATTTGTTTGCATGTACAATGTACATACACGCAAACAAATTTTAAAATATTAAATTTTAAAAATACTTACAGATGTTGAAACGTGTGCAAATAAGTTCTTGGGGGCTGCAATGGCTCTAACTTGCTTCAGGTAAAGAGGCCAAGAAAAGCAGCTGGGAGTGAATCCCATGGGAGGCCTGAGAACTCGGCCATTCTTCTCGCACCATCCCGGAGGGAAGATATCGCAAGAGTCAGCGTTCACCCAGAAGTCATAGTCCTCGTGATAGCCATCAAAGTGCAGCTTCAGCCTGTAACCCTGGACCTCTGTAATGGTGACCACAGCAAACAGCGAAGGATGGACGGGGTCTATCGCCTCTACCTTCATTCCAATCTTAAAGTAGTTCTTATTAGTTAAACTTTCCTTTTCTCGGAATAAGTTGGGAGGTGCCGCTTTACCCTTGTAATATTCTAGATATTTTAGCCACGAGAATCCAACCTTGTCACACTTCCACACCGGAGTCTTATTAGCCTCCGAAATGCTAGACTTTACAGCGTGTATGGGGGTGGTGGTGATTGTCACATCGGACGAAATAGATTCTAGTAATTTTGATTCCTCGGTGGCAGCATTATTCTCACTGAGGCTGTTTGAACATTCTTTAGGTTTGAGTTTTTGAATCAGAGTTTTCTTCTGCCTTCGCTTCTTTCTGAAATCAAATGTTTCCCGTTCCTTTTTGTTATTGTGATTTTTCCTAAAGTTCCGTTGGCAAGTGTGGCTGCAGAAGTTGGGAGTGATAAACTCGGCGGCCATTCCGTGACAGCCGCAGCCGTCGCAACAATATAGGTCCTCAGGGGATGAAGGCTTCTTGTCCCGGTTTATCCTCTGTTTCAAGGGAGCATGGTATTTGGTCAACGATATTGCACTATCTTTGGCGTCAATTATATCAATAAGGCCAAACTCATTGGTATGAAACTGTAAGCAGCTTCCATTGAGTAATGCAATATCGTTCTTCCATTGCAGTCCCAGAGAGTCCTCTTCTGTAAGAAAGTCCGTTTTAGAAGAGTCTTTGTTTAGATGTGGAAATTGAAAAACAGCTTTGTCACTTATTTTATCCGAAGTATTATTTTGAGTAATATTATAAGTGTCTGCCGAGAGACGGCTCTTTCGCCGATCTTTATTTATTTGAGGATTGCGTACCAGATTCGAAAACCCATTGTTCTTAATGGGGGGCTCCGGTTTGGGTTTTTCAACGACTTTGATTTCTACTTCGTGATCAAACTTTTCCTCGCAAAATAAAGAGGGCAGCTTGCTCTCTTCAACTCTTTCCAGTATCGGTTTGTTTAATATAGTCAAATTTTGATTGAATAGTTTTATTTTCGCCTTCTCAATTTTATTCTCAATATCATCGTTGCACTTCTTGTCTTCAGAGCACAAAGAAATTCTCCGCTTCTCATTCAAGATTATCTTTTTGTCAATACTATCAGAATTTGATCTCCTCAAAATGGTGGGGCCTGGAGAGGACAAGTTACATTCCACTTCCTGCAGGACTGCTTCAACGCTGGTCAGGTTGTTTCCCAGTAAAGTATTCCCTTTCTCTGTAATGGAGATAGTATAGTTCTCTGGCAAACAATCATTGTCCTCGGTAATAGACACCGTGTACATGTCATCATTCAAAGAGGTGTTGGACTCAGGGATAGACAGAGCGTATTCCTTCTCTCCTATCAGCTCGGCCCTCGACCCGGGAATGGAAGTGGGAAAAGTGTTATCGTTGGTTGGAAGAGAAGCGCTGAAAGAACTATCTGTGACAGAGCTCGGCGTGTGTATGGCAGCATTAGTCAAAGTGACACTGCTTGGCATAGCAATGTTTTTGCTGATAGGTAGGAGGGGCGGTATCTCACTGGTTGGACTAGTAAAAGCAGAGGGATCCTGCATCACGGTGACATTACCCTGAGGATCCTGCAACTGACCATTTGCAATCTGAAAGTTAATTACGGGACCTTTTGCCGCTATTGCGGTTGGGTAATTATACTTTGTATTCTGAGAAATTTTCGGAACATTCTTCGGTGTCAAAAAGAATTTTTGATTTGCAGTAGAAGGAGGCGCATTTGAGCTCACCAAGATGGACTGGTTTTCTTGAACTTTAGCCACGGGGGAAGGTTTATTATAGGTCGCTAGGGTATGTTTTGCACCCGAGATGGCAATGCTGACTGGACTTTGAGGAATTGGCTTCGATTTCTGAATAACAATGGATTGACTGGAAATATTCGGAGCCAATATTGAACTCTTGGATATTGCTTTTGATGTTGTGCTGAATTTAGGTGTGACGTTGACTGATGATATAATTTGTATTGCATTACCAGATGTTACCTAAAATATAAGCATATAATAATAGATTATTAATAATGAAAGAATAAAACATATGAAAAGAATAACACGTAACACACACTATCAATATAAACACACACAAACACACAACACATAATATATAACAATTTTTATTTAATTTAATTTTTTAAATTTTACTTTAAATTTTTATTTTTATTTTTAGTTTAAATTTATCATAATTTTACGTTTTTATTAAATTGTTTAAATCAAAATTGTATATGTATAAACTCTTGTGTTATAAAATGGGGGCCTCAGCGCGGGTAAGCCACCCAGTGAGGCCAACATTACTGGATTATACTTTGAAATGTAGGTAAATTTTGATTGAAAATAAAAAATAAAATTATTGTCAAATCAAATGAAGCTAGCTAAAAATTGACTAACTCGCCATAATCCAAAAAATAAGTTGAGTTTGTCAATAGTTAAAGTCATTAGATATAAGTTCTTGGTTATTTCGAAGTTTAAGGTAGATTAAGTTTGGTTTAAAATTATTTGTTTGTTTGGGTCATTGGACTAATTATAAGGCGTCACAATCACTTATTGTTTTGATTTTATAAAAACAACTATGGATTATAAAAACATGCATGAAAAGCAAAAAGATAATACCTTTCAAAAAATTTCCACCATGTTAATCACCTCACAATGCACAAGTTACAATTCTAATTAATGTGTTCATCGAACTTGTTGGAAAATAATTAATAATAATATAACTTTACCAATGACCACAATGCTACTGTAAGCATGGAATGATGCAATGGCAACTAGTTCAACAAAATCATTGAACAATACATGTTAAGTCAGCAAATAATTTCAACTATCTGAAGGCAAACAAACCACTGATACATAAACACTGCATTGAGTTATAATTAACTATAGCGTAAAATAAATATCACTCACCGGACGCCGCACAATTATTTGCTGAGGGTTCAGAGAACTGCTGGTGTTTGTGATCTCCGCACTCGTGACAGGCTTTAGTCCGGAAGGTGTCTGGATGTAGACCACGTGCGGCATGGGTCGTGTTGGTCCCCTGACCTGGATGTTGTTGGCGGAAGTAGGAACTTGCACATGTGACAATGGTCCAATCGAAGAATTCTGCATTTGCAGTTGCAATGCAGATGTGACAGGTCCATTCACCCCTTGCAGTTTTATTTGCACGGGATTATGTTCTTGAATTATATTTTGATATTCCACAACCTTGTCTGTATTCTGTACCCCTTGCGCCAGCATTCGGTTGGAGTTCTGTGGACCACCCATGTTGAACTGAAGCACAGATCCGTGTAATCCTGGTTGAGAGCTCGGACCGGAAAGCAATGGCATAGATGGCGCTAACTGAATGTTTCCGGAAGGTTGGCCGAGGTGCAATGGCACGCTGATGGTTCCTCCAGAAGGAAGCTGCACAGGAACATTACTAGGAGTTGAAATTATCTGTAATGGTTGACTTCCAGATAGCTGAATTGGTAAGTGGGTGCTTGACACGGGGACATTGAGCGATGCAACAGATCCCACATTAGGATTGACAGGAAAATTCAACTGCAGTGGATATCCAGGATGAATGTTTTTTCCTTCCTTCATAATATGTTGAGAATTCATATTACATAGTTTTTTTTTAACTGCAAAATACAAACAAGATCACAATTAATTTTCGCATTAAATAATTAATAATATGGAAAAACGGAAATACCAAATGCAATGACATTTGTCAAATGTAAAGCAATATTTTAAGACATGAAAGTGATTTAAATCTATTATAATTATTAACATGTACTTTGTGTGATGTTGCAATACGTAAAGAAATACAAAAAATATGAAGGAAAGATTACCGTCGAAATGGAGAACTCGCATTCAAAATATTCCACTAATTAAAACTATTTCCCAAATTACTTGTTTTTGATCCGATTAAATAAAGTTGTCGACATTTTCGTAGCAATGCACGAGTATTTGACAGATAATATCTGCGCTGTTATTCAGAAATACAGAAAAGTGAGATATATTATAATACATCATCCATCAAAACTCGGGCAAATTCGCGATTCTACGGATACTTTCGTAAACATTTATTTCGTACAAACTGAAAATTTATTATTAATACTTCGATTTAATCGAATCTAAATACACCAAACTGTTTATTCGCAAGCTCTTCTTCGACTTGGTTACTTCCGTAATCTAAATAATTCAAATATTGTTTTAAGTTTATAACAATCGCGATCGCGTGTATCGCATCTTTCCTACTGAATTCACTTTTAACACGACGGACCCTGAATAAGTTGGAGAAAATATTGCGAATGCTGTATAAACTCGGTGCGCGATCTTTCCAGTAAAAGCATGAAACAATTTAGAATATAAATCAACAGCTCTTCATTGAACTATTCAATTCTTATTACATATTAAATAAAATACAAAGTGAGAGATGACAATATTTACCTGCAATCAGCCTTTTCCAGAGTACAGATGTGACAACATAGCAGTATTGTGAAATGGGTGGATTTTAGAATAGTGTTCGTATCGGCCAATAGCAGCCTTCCCTTTTCGTGACGCATTTCGCGCCATTGGCAAAAATGTAAACGGACACTACAAGGAGGAAAGGATACTCTTGTATTAATTTCATTTATTCTTTTACGCCATCGTGAATCAAATACTGGCTTATTTTAATTCTACCTAATCAATCTTATTCCCCGTCAACTAATAATGACGATCAATACCCATCCATAGTGTATTTTCCATTTGTAACTTAGCCACATGCTTGATTAAATTTATACATCGTTGCCAAGTGTATTTGCATCGGCAATATTTCGATTATTTTTAAATGGAGGGAAATTTTCCTTGCATAAAATGTCGGAAAATGTTAGAAACGGTTGAAAATGGTCAATAAACATTACAAATGAAGCTTTCAAGATCCGCACGTAAGGTTTTCAATTTGACAACGGTATTGACATAGCGCATGACAACGTTTTTTGTGCGTAATTTTAGAAGCACATACCTTGATAATAATAATATACTTTTGCAACTGCATTAGTGTTATGCCAGTTATTTGCTTCGTTTTAGGTTTATCTGATATGATTCAACAAAATAGTGACAAAGAATCTCCATAATTAGGATTTAAATTCGAAGTTTTTAATTGTTTCTTTGAATAGAAATATTAATTGGAGCAATATTGCCGTGAGCATTCTATAGGTTTACTACATTGCATCAGAAATAAAGGTGATGGGTTGCTTAAGCGCAACTCTTACACATTTTTTATCTTTCGCTTTGAAGATAATTATAATATTACTCATTCAATCTAAAAAACGCGAAAAGGGAAATCAAAATTATGCATTTTCTGACATTGAAGTTTTCGTTTCACGATGACCGATGTAATGGTTCATCCACACTTCAGCACTTAAATAAAAATAGTAAGAACTTTTTGAGAGCGGGGCGTCTTTGAACATCTTTTTTACTAAACACATCTTGTAATATTCTAACATAATCTATTGATGTTTTGTAGTTCATTTATGGACCACATGCAATAATGCTGATATTTTACATAATACACTATGATTACACTCATAAATATACCAATCCCATTACACTCGAATACAACGTCAACGACGATCCAATTTTAATTTAAAAAAACAGTAGCTTCGAGGATCACTAATCACTACTATTTTTATTTCCTGAAGATGTAGGATCAAACCAATTACATCAATGCTTTAGTTTTTCGAAGCAAGGAGATTTAGGGATTGTCTAGGATCAAAACAATCACTTCAACGCTTTAATAATTTATCGAAGATAGCAATATCTATCTTGAATAATTTTGAAAGGTGTTAAAGCTATTTTCGTAAAAGTAAAGGTCTCCTTAATTTAAATATTTCTTAGTTAAGTGATTTACTATACTTTTTTATACTCTATTTTTTATTTAAAAGTGGAGATTGAACAAAAACTAAAATGGTCTATTGAACATACAAGAACTAGGGCAGCGTACTGACTCCAGGGGCGGAAGGGGCCTTGAGCTCAAAAGATTCGTAGTTAACAACTAATATCATTCTGAAAAACTAATACTCAACACATACGCAAAAGACTAACTGAAGCTGGTTGTCAGATTATTATTTGAGAAGTAAAATTATCAACAAGTAGTTCCTACATCGATTTAATGCGCATTTCAGTTTAAAGGCATCAATTTGGAAGGCGGGAATGGACACCGCCGCCCCGGGAATCTTTATTGGATAACCAACACCTCTGTCAGGTCATCCCAAGTGGTTCGCTACGTTTGGTGATTTAGCAGGGGTGCCGGGTTCATGGGGTGAGGTTTGTCTAGGCGGATGGCCAGGACACACTGAACCCCAGATTCCTACCCATCCCTTAAACCCTTTTCCTTCCCAGAACTCTCCTCCCTTTCCTTAAAAAATACGCTTAAAATATTCACGATTTCCGTTCTGTTTTGAAGATTTTGCGACGAGTTTCTTTGTTTTTGTTTTTTTTTTTTTAAATCAGCCACCCAAAATTATAAACTTTTTTCTTTGGGGTAACTGGGTACTCACCTAAATGACTTTTACGTGTTCTATTTCAGGTTATAAAAACAACAGCATTTTGTGAATTTTTCGACTGCGGCGCTTTATCTTGGGATCTTCGTTTCATAATAAGCGCCATTTCTTTTTCCAGCTGTTTTGATTGTTACCAGTGGTGTAGCGAGCATTGGTGGTAAACGGGGCGGATAACGTGGTGTCACCCCAAGAAAGCACATGGTGTCACACCCCCCCCCCCCCCTCCCTCCCCCATTAGTTAACTTTGAGAAATTCAAAATGCAAATTTCGACTTCATAAGATTGATAATTTTTTCAGTCAGTTATCGATCAATTCTGCTTTATTTGTTTTCTTTATTCTGCTTTATTTGTTTTGCGTTTATGAGTTATCGCTTATTACAAAAAAAATAACTATCCAATCCACTTACCTTCTTTTAATGAAAGATGTCTTTCAACACTTTTAAAAACACTAACAGAATAACAACTTTTTCAACAGCCAAAAGGTAATAATTTCCTTCACGAGTTCACATCAATCACAATGTACGAAAGAAATGAGAATGACACAGTTGACAAGCGAGGAATATTTCAGGGGAATCTCCGATTAAGCAAAAATTAGAGCTAGGAACGAAAATAAAACAACAGAATTTCTGCTGAATCCCCGACCGACCGAGCAATAGAGCTACGAAAATATAAATAACAGACCGTGTTTCATGTGTTAAGTATTTTTGTGACAATATTCTACCTTCGTAATATTTTTCCACAGTCGGATGTCACCCCCGATGTCACCGCCCCCCATAGCTATGCCACTGCTTGATACTCATTTTGCCTTTCCTTCTTCTTCTTCTTCGTATGCCCTATCAGGTCCCCCCGACGTTGGCGATCACTCTGGAAAATGTCTCTCTATCTTGTGCTGCCCGGAATAGCTCCTCCGCACTTCTAATGCCGGTCCACTCTCGTAAATTTCGCAGCCAAGACATTTGTCTCCTCCCAGGCCCTCTATTTTTCCTTTCAATATTAATTGGAGTTAAATTTGCCTACAATTTGCCTTTCCACCATCGATATATATATGAGTATATCTGATTTTGATAGTACTATTATCTTTGTATTGATAGTAATATTACAATTTGTAAGGCGGATATGGGTACCGCCGAACCAGGAACCATTTATTGGATAACCAACACCCCACCCTAGATCACCCCAAGTGGTTCGCTTCGTTTGGTGACTTAGCAGGGGTGCCCGGGTTCATGGGGTGAAGTTTGCTAGGTCTTGGCGGCAAATGCGTTTGTCCACCTACTGCATGGCAGGCCAGATTGAGAGAGATTGGTTGAGGGAGACCTAATCCAGACCTCTCCAGCTGGTCTCTCTCGACCCATCACCTTGCACCGCAGTTGGAGGGATGGATTTATATGTCCGTCACTCCTAGGCACATTGACTCCCAGATTACTACACCTAGACCTAGACCCACCCTTTGCTTTGCGACAGGCATTACAATTGTTTTTGTAGATATAAAGTTTTTGAATATTTTAAATAATATAGATAAACTAATAGATACTCTATTTTTGATAGGTACTGAATTATTTAGGCCTAAATAATGTTTCAATTAAAACAATAATTAATATATGTCTAAATCTCTATAAACCAATAACACGGAATGTTCAATGGCTTGTCATATTTTCAATACAATATGACCAGATAATTATGGACGTGGTGACGTCAGCACTAACAATCCAATATTACCAACTTGACAGGGTGTTTTAATGACACATTTTAAAAGGTGACCGGCCAACTCGGAGTGAAACCAACTCAGAAAAGTCATTTAGTGATAAAAAAATTGGTTAAATAGGTTAGGTTAGGTTAGGGTTACCGGCTAATTTAAAATTATTTTTTTCATAGATTTTAACCTTTTCGTCCCGGAACGAAAAAAATCACACATGACCCGAAGGGGGGTCACTCGGGGACCCCAATTTGTTTTGCATATTAAAGGGTATTAATGAAATATTTTTTTGTAATTTGTTATGATAATAATTAGAGGGAAGTATAATCATCGTATTTCAGTAGTCATTTTCAAAATCGTTCCATAAATAAAGTCATAATTAATATTCTAATGAATTTAGACCATAATGTGTATTTTTCCATAGAAAACAGAGAAGGCGGGCCGATAGCCAACGTAACACCTTTTTTCCGAATCTCGACTGGCGATTGGCGTTCACCGGAAACGACTCAGACCGAATGATCTTTGACCGGCAAGCGAACATTATAGCATTGTAAAAAGAGCAAACGAGATGCGCAGTGTAAACGAACGCGAATTAGTCCTTTCCACTAACAACTTAGAAATTACTTGCTATCGCTTAGAATTATCCCGATACATTCAGCAGATAGGAACGGGGTACGCCCGAACAGAGGGGAAGGGGGGCGGGTGGCACAGATTATTCGCCGGAATTTGTTATAAACTATTTAATTTTAAGAAAAGTAGTAATGCGATAGTAATTTTTTTAATGCAAATCGATAACCAAATAATTTTTCTAAGATTACTCAAATTATTGAGTACGTGGTTTAAAAAACAACATAGATACAGCGTAAAACTCTCGTTAGTGTAGGTGCGTTCCCCCGGTCCGGTAAGGAAGTGTTAATGACTTTTCAAGGAGGTGTTGAGTTGACATTATTCCCAGTTGGCATGAAACCATTTTAAAATGGACCTTTTAATAATTTTTTTAAAACTCTACGTTTAATATTATTTAATAAAACTTATATATCCAGAATCAGCGTTTATTGGTCTATCTATATGAACATATTTTTTTAAAGCCATAATATTTTTCACTGGAGTTCCTTATTGCAGTGCAAGGCTATGGGTGGAGAATCTGGCTGGAAGGTCAAAAGGCCTCCCTCGATCCGGCCCGCTACGCAGTAGGTAAGCAGATGCACCCGCCGCCAAGACCCGAACAAACCTCACTCCACGGACACCTCCGCTAAGCCGCAAAAATCTTGGCAAATCACTTTGGGGGACTGTGGCGAGAGGAGTTGGTTATCTAACAAATGGTTCCTAGTTGTGGTACCCATATCCACCTCCCAAATCGATACCTTATATTGATAGTGATGTTTATTGTTATTTCGCAGTAAGATTAATGACTAACTATGATCTGTATTTATTAATTAATTCATTTATTGTCTTCCCCGCAATTTGAAAACTGATAATCTCTATTCAATCTAAACAAAATTTATCCAGACAGATTTCCGATAAAAAAGTTACATTTTAAAAAAAGCAAATATTTTCAGTGATACCTGAATATTTTAGATGAACCCTGCACATACATACTTCATTTTTCATTGAATCACTTCAGATTAAAACAACCATAGCTTGTGAAAAGTTCTCGTTTATTTAAAATGATAATATTATAATTAAATGCACAAATAAAGAGCCGACTCACAATAGAACATGTAGCGTAAACTTATTATTGCATGAATAAAGATATACATATTATTATATACAAACAATTTCAAAAATATAACGTATATTTTTTAAAACTCTCTGTTCATATTTACAAAGATCTTTAGCGGTATGGGTAATGGAAGGTGATTGACTTTTGACTTGAGGAGAGAAGAGAGAAGATTGCGCTGAGTATCGCAGGGGTTAGGGGGAGGGGGGGATTTGCGCATCATCTTCTTGACTTTGTTGGCGGCTTGGGTAGGGGGCGATGACTCTTCATCAGGCTCTGAGGAATCACCTTCTTCTCCATCTGCGTCGGCCTCATCGTATGTGTAGCGACGCTTCCTCTGGCGACGCATACGCCTAGATTTAGTCCCAGCATCTGTTTCAAATTAAAAACATAATATAAGAGAAAAAGAGTAGAATACGGCAATGAAGCCTTACTAAAAAAAAAATCATTTCCCAACCATTAAATAATGTTTAAATTACACATTGTACAAAGACCGTGCAATTATGGATTCGATATAAAGAAAACCTCACTCTTTTTTTTTTTTTTTGGGGTGTTATGCCGTGTTTCGCTACCTCCTTCTTTAGCCAACGTTTCGGACAGCGTTACAGTGTCCATCATCAGGGCAGATGACCATCTGGTCATCCAGTTGGTCATCTGCCCTGATGACCATCACCTGAGGGCAGATGACCATCTGGTGACCAGTTGGTCATCTGCCCTGATGATGGACACTGTAACGCTGTCCGAAACGTTGGCTAAAGAAGGAGGTAGCGAAACACGGCATAACACCCCAAAAACAATAACAAAAATACTTTTTGGCCGTGAAAACCTAAAAACATACAAAACCTCACTCTCTCTATTGTTCAAATTGGGCATGGTCAACTGTATGCGTATCGCGCAGTTGTTATTATTTTGAGCGCGCGTCGGCTACGCGCCCAATATAATATAACCAATCCTGCTTTGCGCAGGCGGTATTTTTCGTCAGTTTTAGTCAAGAAATTATACAGTATTGCACATTGTAAATTGAATATTACGGTTCTAATTTTCGTGAAAGTAATGTTTTTTTATAACATTAATGTCTAATACGTGTGTTAGAAAACATAAAGAAATGAAAGTCAAGATATGCAAGAAATGCGATAAAATATCAATTTTTGGGAATTAAAAGGAAACTTCAAAATTTTTTTATTGTATGAACGAGGAAAAGTGAAGTGAGTTTTCTTGGAAATTCCTAATAAAGGGACTGTTGACTGAATTTTGTATTTTTTTTATTTTTTATTTATCTACATTTTGATTAAAAATGTTTGTGGAAAACTTTTTTCAACGTTTTTCGTGTTTGAAGCTTAAAATATCAGTCAGTGGCTGAGTGGGCATCGCGTTTGGGGCCCACCCGGGAGTGGCGTGTTCGATTCCTCGGCTGGCTAAGTCCTCCATCATGACTCGAGCAACATTTTCAGCTTACTGTGGCGGTAGTAGGAGATTTTCAAACATTGTTGGGTTATTCGTAACCCGGGAATGTTTGTCTTTCTTTCAATAAAAAAATATATAGTGCAGTGAGGAGTAGAATCATTTAGAGATACTTGCTTGCATACTGGTATATTGTATCACTGGATCACTGCGGAGTAAGAAGGGGCTGCATAAAACTATTTTTAACCAATTTGATTCACTATCGGTGCGCACCAATAATTCAAATATGCACTCTAAAATAATTTGCCCACATATAAATTCAAATTCAACAATACTGTCATTACATATACTAAATTTATTCTTTGTTCAATGGTTGGAAATTTAAAAGATATGATTACAAGTACATATGTATAATGTATATGCATTTTATCACACTTCCAACACTTTGTCCGGAAAATCCACAATTTATTTGTTATCTTATCTTTTATCAAAAATGTTTTCTTTCTTTTAAAAAAAATCATTTATATTCAGTAAAAACTTCATGGTTTGCAACATTTTAATTAATTAAAATAGGGCTTGAAGCAACTGAAAATGGTAAAAGTTAATGTTCAACTAAGTTGTATTCTAATTCTTGCCTATACGTTGAAATAAAACAAAAATTTCATACCCTGTTGCTTGTCCAATGACCCTCTTTGTTCATTATCACCCATATACTCTTCGCTCGAGTTATAGTCCATTTGTTCAGAGCCCGTTGTGGCGTCTGGTGAGGAGCTGCTGTTCACCACCGGAGATTGACCTTCCTCCACATCATCAACAATGCCACTATCTAGTTTCTCTCGTTTCTTGATGGCATCTCCCTTGGGCTTGATCTTATCGCTGCTCTGTGATGGCTTTGTGTCTTCCTCCGTTTGCCTCACTGACTTACTGCTGCCAGCCAAACATGATTCCTTTTCATCTTTCACAAAAGTGTCACCATTAAGTTTTGATGCACTACTACTTTTTAAAGGAACTGATTCTTTAACAGAACTTGATTCTATTTGCTCTTCGTCTGTTTCTTCTTGATTGCTGGGAACATCATTGTCATCTTCGTTAGAATTCGATTGATTGCGGTTGTTGGGAGCTGGTTCATCTGGCGGGTTGTCCATTTCATCATAATCTTCATAAGGTTCTGCGTCACTGCCATTGTCGGCAGCTGAATCGTAGTCCGCTGCCACTACATCATTCTCCATGCTGAGCACCAAGTTTAGCAAAGCATTCATTTCACGTGATCCAGATTCTCTGTCAAGGTTGTGCAGCAAACTGAAGTCATCTGCAAATAAAATTGGCAAATTACATTCAAGTCCGAGATTATACAGGGTGGGGCAGAGAGGAGTTACTAGTTTAAAAAAATCACTGAAGGCCCCCTAGACCGAGCAAAGCGGCAAGGCGGGTGCCATTAGGTCTGAGAAATGACGCCGTTTTTTTTTATTATGTTTTGAAAATAATATCGTCTGGCGAGCAACACACATATTGAGCCTTTCGGCCACTCTTCCCAGCACATCTTGCGGAATTCCAGCGATGACCTCCTCAATCGCCTCCTTCAGAGCTTAAGGGTTCGATGTCAAAGTTTTTTTTGCCTCAGCTTTGACATATCCCCACAGAAAAAAGAAACTCGGGGTCAAATTGGGGGAGTGAGGGGCCATGGAGTATCCTCCCCGCAAAGAGATCAGGTGACCTGGAAAGAGCTCTTGCAAGATTTCGCATCAACGATGGACAGCATGGGCCATGACTTCATCTTGTCGAAACCAGAAAGCTTCTGTGTCGTGTTCCTCGCTATGCTTTTTCATTTTGGGACGCTTAAAGTTCTCCAACATCTCACAATAGCGAGGCGAAGTCGTTGACGGGAAATCTTGTAAGAGCTCTTAGTAGCTCCTGGTAAACAGAAGACAATCGCAAATTTTTTTATTTAGATATTTGAGCAAAACTCATCAAGGTAATTTTTACGCAGTTCTGCATACTCTCATACTCATTTCATGTGATTAATAATTTATTTTAGAAAAATTAGAAGAGTATGACAGTAGTCCCTTACCTGTATCACTTTCCTCATCTTCAATAGGGATTGATATCCTTCGAACACGGTAAGCCTCATACTTTGGTTTGGCCCTGACCTTTTTAGACTTCAGGGGAGTATTACGGAACTGAGGATTTTCTTCGTAGACAACATTGCGCAGTACATTACGTATTGAGGTTCTGCACAACACCTGCAGTGATGCTGGAGTCACGTCCACTGGAGAAACACAGTTTTATTAATATCGGTTAAAGATTATGTGTACAATAAAGTAATCCCCTTTTGTTATTGTTCAGTTTATCTTAACGCAAATACACTACACATTATACAAAACATTATTTCCTTTCAAATCTTCCGGTAACCAGACAACTCAAAAAAGTGGAGCTTCATCGCTCATTTGAAAAATTATTAAAAGCGATGAGAAAAAAATAGGTTAAATGAGGTTGACCACTAAAAAAAATTTCTTAATTAACTTTCAAAGGGGTGTTGAAATGCCACTTTGTTGAGTTGTCATGGAACCAAATCGTCCACCCCTTCCATTGTCTTCCTCTTTGCCGGGAACTCAAACATATGCAACCGCACCTAATAGCACGGGACCATAAAAGCAATATACGGGTGCTGCTCTGCTATATAGCCTTAGAATAAAGAATAACATAAGAAGTGCCTTGTAAGCGTGTTTCGTGATGCAAATATTTGCCCAATCGAGGCTTAAATTTCCAATACAAAACTGTGTTCACGGGATGGACATCTACGACATAAGACAGAGCGCTGGGATATTAGTCTCAATGGAAAATTTGTTTCCAATTAAATTTGTATGGAAGACACTTTTGTTTACTTCTTTATTCTATGTACATTACCGACGGTTCATTCTGTCTTCGGAACCTCTTCCGATCACACTGTATGAATCTTTGTGCATTTTTCTTGGTGATTAAATTTTTTTCATACAATATCCTCTCTAAACAATAACATAATACAGAAATTCAAAATAAATACATATTTTGAAATTGCTTTATCAGGACTGCATAATATCAACACTTTCATGACACGAAGTGGCATTTCAACACCTCTTTGAAAAATTATAAAAGTGATGGAAAAAAATAGCTCATAGCCTAACCTAACAACCTTTTTTTTCATCACTTTTCAAAAGAATGATGAAGCGCCACTTTGTTAAATTGTCCGGTCACCGATAAAGTCACTGATAAAGCACTGCAGTGAAAGAGAAACCAGTCCAAAATATGAAAAATGACAATATTTCATTGCATTTATAAATCTGCATCTTAACTTTTTCCAAAAATTTTTAAGTATATTAAGAAATCTTTAAATAAAGCCAAAAATGTTATAAAAATTTGTGTTTTATACTTACACATTGGGACATGCTGAAGAGTCTGTTCGGGGGTTGGTGTAACAAGCGTGGCAAAGGAAACACACTGAATATTTTTAGTTGCCCATTCTCTTTCAGATATTCTCTTGATCTGAAGAAGTTTATCATCAAGTGGCATTACCAGAATGCCTCCCACCTTCAAACAAGAACAATTATATTAGTTTTTAATCAAAAAGCCATTATGTAAATCTATTTTGTTTTGCTTTTAAATTTGTTTTGCTAATCTGTCATGACTTGATGGAGAAATAAAAATTTTAATGCTCATTGTATTTCTTCATTCTTATAGAGAATGTCTTTATTTCAACATGGTAACAATCATCAATATTTGAAAGTTTGATGCATCTGTTTGGTAAGTGTTAAAGTATAACAGATACAGATTTGATTGTACAGTAATTGTTAGATCAATTTGCATTCATACAGTGCATGGTGATGCACCACCGAAATCAAAATTTTTATAGCAATGTTTGGTTGCAACATTATGCCGCAAATAGCAGTCAAAATTTCATCTGAAAAATTGAAGGCTACGAAGGTTGAAATATAATGATAATGCATATTACTGAATCAAGAGTAAAATGTAATGTTTACTAAGGTTGTTTTGAAAAGGTTTGAGTATGCTAAAACACATTCACAATACGGCCATTGCCTGGGAACATTAAAGAATTCCATTATTATGTGAATGACTTTGTTTCCAGGAGACGATTCAAGCAAAAATGTGAAAAAAAATGGCAATAATTCCTGGCAGCAACTACATTAACACGGTCTGACTTTAGGCATAGGCTGCATTCATCATATTGTCGTGCTATATACACTCGCCATGGGCGGGGCCAGCAGAATGCTCCAGACCCTACTTTAATAGCAATGGCTTGTTCAAGCAAACATACTGTCCGATCAAAACTTCTCAGTGATCGGTCAAAGGTCTGTAGACACTGCTTATCTACAAGATTATTAACCCGCCGCGATTTAAATTTTGCATGCAGTAATGTTGAAAAAACAGTATGATTTAGAATATATAATCAATGTGATGGTTCAAAACTTTCACATAGAAAATGACCGTAAGCTACTTGAGGTTATTTGGCGATATGATGCTTCAAGGGCGTGGCATTTACCCTCATACCAAGAAGTTTTGAATGGACTGTAGTGACAAGATAGTTAGAGGTGGCATTATATTTGTGGATAGACAACATTACCTTTATCAAATTTTTAAGATAGTTTTCAAAAATTTTGGGGCAGGCGGCGCCGCAATAGACTCTGTCATATTGTTGTACTGAAGGTGATAAACAGAGACAATTTCCTGAAAATACAACAACAAATGAATTGTCTGTGCTTATTAAACAAGACTCGGGAGCAATGTTGACAATCCAATTATTGCAGTTACAGCCCTCTTGGTAGCCACCTCTGACCATATCTTATTTCTCTTCAATTTACTTGGACTAATAAACCTCACATATTATGTTTTAGGCATAATTTAGTCAAGAAATAAATATATTCTATTTAAAGTCACTTCAATCAAAAATAGAAAATCTAGTCCTTGCCATTGAAATATACCATGATGTGAATAATTTCCTCTTCGATATCCAAAATCACAACATCAACAATTTTACCAGAAGTAGAGAGAATTTAGGGTGACATTCAGATAAAAGTTTTAGCAACATAAATACATCAAAAGTGGAAAGAAATACAGAATATTATTATTAAATTGCAACATGCTTTCCTTAAGATCCTAGAAGAAAATGGGACAGGGCAAACAAATAGGAAATTATTTGAATAGTGTCATTTCTTAGACTTTCTCATTCATTATTAGTAGCAACAATTCATCCGACTATCTTCAGGAAAGTTTAGAAACAACGGCAAAAGTCATCTGTGGGAATATTCTCATTGTTCATCAATAATGACTTGCCGTGATTTGGAACAATTATAACATTCAGTAAATACCATTACATTACAAGTGCACATTCAGTATAATTAGTTAGCCACCTGAACAAACTATATACTACAAATAATTAAAGATAAAAGTCAAATCAATGACAAAAGTAAATTAATGCTTATCTTAAGTAATTGAATGTTCAAACCTAATCCAGCATGTATGTCATAATAATAGATAAGAAACATTATTGGTAAATAATCACATATAGTAAGCAGACATCCACGGGTGTTGAGAATCATGCATTTTGAAGATATTAACAGTAACAGTGTAAAATGTCATAATCGGTAATCCAAACCATCCAATTCGAAGATAAGTTTGATATTTATGACAACTGTATTTCAAATTTTAAATATTAATCAGTTTCAAATATTGGAAGATTTTAAATATTTAAAAGATATGGAGAAGATTGAGATTTACTTGTTCATAAAGGATAACTTTTGGATAAAATAAATTTTAGATAGTTAGTGGGTAACTTGGTGAAATTAATCAAATGGGTTTTGAATTCAAAATAAACCTTTCTTTGAGATAGTTAACAAGCTGACTCCAAAACTAGATGACCTCAGTAGCTAAATCGTCTTCGTACCTGACGAGTCGGGTTATTGGTGCGATTTCCATCACATGGCCAAAAATATTGACAGGGATATATCATCTTATAATATGCTTGTTATGTATATCGATTGTTAAGTTTCAAAAATAGCTTCACATATTTCATATAAATATTCCAATCAAAAATTTGGGGGACAGAAAAATACGAAACAGAATTTACAGTTAGTATGCATTTCAGAAGCTGCAAGTTGGACATTTGCCAAGAAATGCAACTACTATAGGTTGCAACAGCCAAACTTGCACAAAGAGCTTGGAATATTACACATCTGCAGTGTAGAACATTTTAACTGCTGTACTTTTATGGGGATTCTATTTATTTTATTGATTCTAATGAAAGAAAGAAAGAACTTAAACATACTAAGATTTTATTAAAAAAAAAAAAATTATTTTATTTCAAGGATTACTGTATGATATCCTCTAGTCATTTTGTAAGGCTCATGAAAGGCACCAATATAATACTATTTTAGTTTTATTAATTTGGGAGGAGGGAATGGGCACCTCCGCCGCGGGAACCATTTATTGGATAAACAACCCCTCTGCCATAGGTCACCCCAAGTCGTTCACTACGTTTGGTGACTTAGCAGGGGTGCCCGGATTCATGGGGTGAAGTTTGTCTAGATCTACTTACCATGCAGTAGGTCCCCACCTACTGCATGGTGAGCAGGATCGAGATGGACTGGTTAAGGGAGGCCTTTTGACCTCTCCAGCCAGACTCTCTCGACCCATCGCCTTGCACCGCAGTTGGAGGGATAGATTTATACGTCCGCCACTCCTGGACTCACTGACCCCAGATCCCTACCCACCCCTCATACCCTTTTCCTTCCCAAAACTTCTTCTCCTTCCTTTCCAAAAAGATCCTCCACACAGCATCCCCTAAGATGACATAGGCCCTGAGGGAAATTATTTTTCTCAGGGCCTCCAGTGTGGAGCTAATAAAAAAAAAAATCTTCATAAACAAAAGAACAATATAAAAAAAATAAGTAATATAATAATAGGTAATTAGAATCATAGACAACTCTTCACGGTAAGTCAACGATATTGTTGCACAGAAAAAAATGTCAAACTTTTAGATTAAGTTAAGTGCTTAAATTATAAACCGTGAAGACCATAAGATCATTGAAGAGAGAAGACCCAAAAAATGTGATGAAAAATAATGGTTTTACGGGTAACTCGTGCAACTGATATTACGTGCTGTAATATATTATTATTTAAATACCAATTAAGGTTCATAGCAGTGCTGTAATTTGGGGGGGAAATAGTCAAAAGTACCCATAAAAAAATTAGAAAGGGTGGTAACTCGGGTGGTGTCTAGTTTTGTTAGTCAGCTCTTCCGTTAAACCTTCAAAATCAGGGGGGGTAGTTTTGATTACCGAAGGAGCAGTCAATACACTGAAAGCATGCAAAGAAAACTACTTACCCATGACAAACTTTGGATGACAGAAATCAAATTCGTCTATGGCTGAAGAGTTTTGGATAAAATCTTCCAGTCTGTCTATGGCGTAATTGATGACGGTAGAATTTAATTCCACTCCGTGGTTTATTCCGTTTGTGCCAAGAATAAGGCCCGCCATTGTGCTTAGGTAGCCAGTACCCGATCCTAGGTTAAGGAAACTTTGACCTGACCTTAGTTTCAACCACTCCATGACATCGCTGAAAAAAGAAATTTTCATACATGTTATAGTTATTATGCCCAAAAAGAAATATGTACGAGGGGACGTTTTTTTAGTTCGCGGAATGGAGGGTAAGGAGTGGAAATAAAAATCCAAATTTATTTTTCCTTTTCAATATATTCACCTGCTAACTTAGTACATTTTTCGGATCTTTCAATTAACTTATGTATACCCTCAAAAAAAAAGAGATTTGTGTTTGTCTAAAAAATACGCCGAAATTGCATCCTTCACTTTTTCACGACTTGAAAACTTTTTTCCACACTTCTTTTTTCAAGTTTGGAAATAGGTAATAATCACCGGAAGCCAGGTCAGGACTGTAGGGTGGGTGTGCCAAAATTATAAGCCCACCTTCTGCAGGGCAGCCATCGCAACACGGCTCTTGTGAACAGCCGCATTGTTGTGCGGAAGGAGGACACCTTTGGTCAATTTTCCCCTTGATGGCTTCCTTTAATTGCTCCGGTTATGGAGACACCTTTTTCTTTGTAATCGATCAATAGGATTCCTTCAGAGTCCCAAAAGACTGTCGCCATGATTTTCCCAGCCGATTGTGACACCTTAAACTTCTTGGGTGGTGGTGTGCCTTTCTTGTGCTTACTGCATAGAGTCCTGTTTAGACTCAGGTTCATAATGATGAGCCCAAGTTTCATCACCAGTAACAATTTGAGCCAACACTCCATCTTTGTCTTCCCTACAGAGGTTCAAAAATGCACGAGAACACTCCACGCGCTATTAATTTGAGGCGGCGTGAGCATTCTCGGCATCTGTCTTGCGCTGACTTTAGTCATGCCAAGATGGTTGTGAAGAATTTTGAAAATGGTTGTAACTGATACTCCAACCATTTCTGCGAGCTGTTTCTTCTTTAGTCGGGCATCTTCTAATATTAATTTTTCGATTTTTTTAATAATTTCCGGAGTGGGCACCTCGATCGGCCTTCCTGCCCGTGGGTCTGCCACTTGTAAACCATAGTTTTACTTGGACAAGTCACCCGCAAACAGATGACATCTCTTCCAGTATGATCTGAACTGATTTTCCTTGCTTGGTAAGGATCTTTAAAACGGCGCGGAACTCGATTTTCTCCATATTTCACAATTTCTTCCCGACTGACTTGTTTGGTTGGCGATAGCTCAAAGACTAAGGACCTAATTACGATAAAACCCGGTGTTTATACTAATAATGAGTTGCTCAATTAGTACACAATTCAGCGACACCCCCACTAACCACCTACCTACCCATTCCGCGAACTTAAAAATGCACCCTCGTATGTATTTGAGTCACTCCAAATTATTTTGTTGGTGCCCCAAGTTCGTCAACGCTAAAATGTGTTCAGCATTTATAAATGTTTAATATTATTTAAACAGCACATTTCTTGGAACCTATGTACTGTTGATACTTTCTGTAATATTTATAGAAACTATTACTTTGTAGTTATTAGATTAGGGGGTATATTTTTTTCTAATCAAAGTTGGAAACAGATATAAAGTTACAGGTTTGACGTTCAACAGGATTCAATATTGTAAAGAAAATAAATTTGACCTACATAGCAAACAAAGGACAATAACAAGGGTGTCCTTCAGCAATATCATAACAACATCATGCATCAACCCGTATTTTTCTATTTATAGTTTGCATAGTATAGTTTACCTGTAGATGCATGGAGCAGATAGGTGGAACGATCCACATTTCCATGCTATATCTTTGTAAGCACTGTGTCTTGATGCAGGCAGAAAGTAATCGGCCCTGTCGACTGCACGGAAGACCCTTTCGACAAAATCTGTTTTTATGTAATTACTCTCCACCAAATTGTCCACCAGGTCATTATTATCACGACCAGCACTCACTGCGCCACCCATTTTATATTATTGTTTATAAAACCCAGCTGATTTATGTTTGTGACGTCACACTAGATTAAAGACGAAATAACAATTGAGAACAGATTTCGTAGATTATATAGCCAAAACAGCGACGTTATGAGGGCCCTAGACCACAACACAACATTGTTGTTCGGATTATATTACGCTAATCGTTAAAATAGAACGCCATTAGCAGATCAGCCCAAAATAACAAGTACAGAGACACAGAGAGACACGAATCAACACGAACACGACCTTGTGGCTTTCGTTTTCTATGGGTAACCAATAGACAACACAGTGAACACAGTAACAATACCATAGAGTACAGAGTAATACATTTATTTATTTATTTATTTATTAAAAGAAGTTTATACAATGAACAAAAAATTGTGTTAATTCATCCGCCATGCTAGGGATGTCCCTGTGTTATGGCGGATGAAGTTTACAGATTGTGTAGGTACAGTGTACAGCTATTAACTTATGCAATTCATTTAAGTAGTTTAAGTAACAAATTAAGTTAGTAATTTAATTAACACATTAAATTAATTTATGTTACAAGTTGTATCAATTATATTACAATTCAATTAAAATAGCAAATTTTTACTCATCATCGTTACTGAATGTAAGGATCCATTTTGATAATTTTTTTTTAAAGATATGGGGTTGGGTTTCGGATTTTAGGTTCTCGGGGAGAAGGTTAAACATTTTAGGAGCTAGGTACATGAAATGTCTTTGAGCTGATGTGGTGCGTAGTGTAGGAACATTGTAGTGTCGTTTGGTTATTGTTCTGGTGGTGTAACTGTGATGTAAAAGAGTTTTTTTCTTGTATTTGAACATGAAATGTGTTAGTGTAAATTTTAGATGAAGTTGCCGTATGTTTAAGACATTATATTCTGTGAAGAGTCTATTGGAGGAATATCTTGTTGGTCGCTTGTTGATAGCACGTAAAATCGTTTTTTGGGCTTTTTGCAGAGGATCAATAAAATTAAGAGCACAGCCGCCCCAAATTATGATGCCATATGCTAACTGGGATTGGCAGAGAGCATAGTAAACCGTTTTTAGTGTTATAGGAGTAAGTATATTTCTTAGAGTTCGAAAAACATAAGAGAGCTTGCGAATTCGGGGAGTAAGGCCCTCCGTTCATGGAGATACTTACAAACTACGTGATTGTGACACAACCACAAGTACCCTGCAGATGTACTACTTTTTAAAGCTGGTTTCCGTACACGGCACTACCCGAATTATACTGAACTTGATCATTTTTCACTTGCAGCCGTGGAGTTAACACGATGTCGAACGATGTCAAATGACTTTTTTTCCAACATTAATCTATGCCTTCTTCACTAAATCCTTTCTTGCGTATTCTGGTAATGTAAAGTTATGTAAACACGCATTTTTATTCACTTCCAGAACAAATCTAACATTACTTTCATGTTCAGACGCCATTTCTGTCAAACGTCAAACGAAAGTAGCAGACACGAATGCTACAACGCGTAGCGCGCTAACGACGGCGCTGGTAGCGCGCTACCGACTTCAACCTGACATCCGTCGCGCAGCGCCGTGTACGAACACCAGCAAAATTGTATGGCGGGTACCCACGAGCGGTGTGCGTGCTACGCGCATCAGGCTCGAATAGTTTGTAAGTAGCTCCATGTACGGAGGCGCTTAGACTGGCTAAGTGCTGATCCCAACGAAGATGGTGATCAATTAGGACCCCCAGGTATTTTATATGAGATACTTTTTCCAAATTTGGGCAAGTACAGGAAGAGTAGGGACATGAGCTTTGGTTTTCAAGATGAGAATCTATGGGCCCGTATATCAGTTGTCCCAAAGCTCGGCTTTGACGCAAAGTGAGGCTTAAGCCGGGCTTTGCACGTAATCCGTATATCAGTCGTAAACCTAGAGTTGGCCAATTTTAAACGTTTAGTCTATGATATTAATCGAGGATTTCTATGTCGAACCAATCTATTTTTGTCAATATCTATTGACTCTATGGTAAGCTTCAAACCACTTCAAACTTCAAACGTCAATGGCGTCAACGTCAAGTGTCAATGCTTTTTCCAAGGCTTATTTTGTGGTAAGTTTTATGCACAATTGTGTATTTAAAAGCTCTATTCATTGTTGTTCACTATAGTTTTCATGTATTTACTTCGATTTAGATTAATTATTAAAATTGACTGGTTGAATAACGAGTATGAAATTATTTGTTTACCTTGCTTTACGTGAATAATTTCAGAAATCAAAAATACTAGAACACCGAACTTCGCGGAAGACAGGGGATAAAATTGCTGGTGGAGCTGGTCTCATCAAAGAGCTGGATAATAAAGCGGCCAATGCGGTCAATTGGAATTGAATGAGCTGACTTGAGAATTCAATTTCAATACAATTTCGGCAGATGCATTGGAAAAAAAGTGGGACAACATTAAAATGAACATGAGGCGAAAATTTGCCACAAATATAAAGTATCGTATCAGACAGGAGGGCCTGCTGTCAATGCAAGGTACACCCAGATCGATGGGAGTATAATGGGACTGTTGCCCACCCAGTCGACCGGAGTAGAATCAACAGTCCTCAAAGGTAACTATTATTAAGTATGCATATCAAGTAACCAAGGAATTTAATTTTAATTTTTTTAGAATTCACAACTCTGACAGCTGTCGAAGGGACATTTCATTGATTGTAAAGTTTGAATTTTGGCTATCCAAAACTCCCTTGAGCAGCCTCTCTGAAAAAAGCCCCTCAAATTCAATTGTAATATGAAATACTAACTTAATATGTTTGTCATATCAATTGACTAGGTATATGAGGATGAACGAAGAAAGGGTGCAAGGAAAATATATGGCATGAATGTGAATGGTAGAAGAAGCCGAGGTTGACATCAGGCTTGATCAAGTACTCTAATACTTAAGTTGGACCACGTCAATGGTCAGAATCACAGTACGGTATGATGTATGCACGTTTGACGATTCATTCTCTGATATGACAGTTAGTTAGTTACTTACTTAACTGATTTGAACTCACAAACATTTATGTTTCCATTTCTGCTATTCACGGCATATTTCTGCATTCAAAACATCTCAAAAGATTTGTCTATTTTAAATCATTTGGTAACTAATATTACTATCTTTGTTTTAGCATTCTAAAATTGATCAGAATTGCAGCCAAATTACACTTAAACGATGAGAGCACTTATCAATCCAGCACAAGCTACCGGGGTTTGTAATATACTGTTAATTTTTTTAATGTGAATATCGCACAAGAGTCCCAACCTCTCCCTGCTAACTGAAACCAGTGAGATGGCATCTTCTGTGGGGTATGTTGTGAGAGGTAAATGAGATAGATATGTGAAGGAGTTAGGGCAGAGGAAGGTACGGAAGTACCTGACTTATCAGAAATGATAACCAAAGAAAGCTAAAGCATTTGAAGCAGGGGCAGTTCTAGATTTTTCGTAGCTGGAGTGGTAAGATTGAAAAATACCAATTGATAATGTTGTAACAAAAAAAATTTTTTTTTTTTTCAAAATTTTAATCTTTTATATGAAAAGCAGCCACAAAATATCATACAAAAAAATTGAAATAAAAAAAAAAAAATTCAACTAGGTACTACTGTTATAAATATTTTTCAATCTTAGCACACTTGCTCACACACCACCTTGCCAGGACACATTGAACCCAAGATTCCTTTCCAGAACTCTCCTCCCCTTCCTTTCCTTAAAAAAAAACCCTCCACACAGCATCCCCAAAGATGACATAGGCCCTAAGGGAAATTATTTTCCTCAGGGCCTCCTGTGTGGAGCCCTTGTAAAAAAAGAAAACTTGCTCACTGAAAGGTCACAGACTGCCACTGATTTCAAATAGCATTTGGATTCTGAGTGGATGTATCACCAAGGTGATAGGTTTTTTTAATTTAGAAATTTTTTTATAATTGTGTTTAATTTTATTATTTTTCAATAATACATTTTTAGTACTCATAAAACAAAATAACCTGCGTTATTTATAATATAATACAGAAAGGGTAGCATGGGTGTGTAGAGCGAATTAACGAAGAAAGGATTGTTAGGAGAATATACGTTGCAAATGTAAATGTTAGAAGAAGTCGGCAAGAGTCGAGTCAGACCATGTCAAGAATCGGAATAATTTATTTATATTTATTTAGGTACATAAAACAGGCATGTTGCCCAGAAATTTATATACATGGATGATTTAAATACAGTATAATATAAGAGTATATGTGAATATGGATGAAGCAAGGAATTTATGCTAAGCCTGAGTTGTGTGACGGTCTGTCCTCTCTGCCCGCTGAAATTTCGGTTAGTTAATTCCTACATCACTTTTCAAATTGATCCGTTGACATCAAAGAAGATTCTTAGGTTCTTAACACAAAATGGCAGGATGAAATGTTTATTTTGCAAACATCTTTGTAATAATATAAATTTTTTTAACAATTATGTCGCGAAATACATGGGTTGAAGCAACTGTTGGTATTTTTATGTACAACTTTTTATAATATTATATTCTTCTGTTCCAGCGAAAAGAAAATCTACCACCGCAACCACCAGTGGAGCTCTTTGGCAGAATTTAAAATAAAAAATTAAACTTCAAATCTCCAAAATCTCCTCAAGGTGGAGGGCTTCAAGGCTAAACGCCAGGAAGACGAGAAAGAACATCTGCATTGCAGGGCCGAAAACCTCAAAACCAAATGCAGGAAGAACACGAGGAGCACCTCCTCAGGATGGAACTGCTGATGAAGAGAAAAAACTTAAGAACTAATACTACCTCCATAAGAAGTAATATTTGTACTTTAGTACAGTCGAGGGCACCCACCACTTTCCCGAACCGTTTTAAGGACCAGATTGGTCCCTCTATCGGTTCTCACATCAAGACTCTACATTTATTTTTTAAACGAAGCTACTTTGAAATGATTCTAAAAGCCCCCGACTGTCCCTACACGGCACAACATACAATTATACATACGAAAAAAAATTTTAAGTGTTCTCATCCGAGGCAGTTTGTTCTCGTTCTTGAAGCTAGCGGAGAGACAGCATTTAAAGAGAAATATAAATTAGAAAGAAAAAGCAATTGAAACATGTTCCCACGGCAGCCACAACACAAGAGCAGCATCTAGAGCTTCTGGCAAGCCACAGGCAGTCCTGAGGATAGACAGTGAGCAGTGGAAGGAAAGTTGGCCCTTCAAACCCTTCACACCGTCCCTGGCAGCACAGTGGCCAGACGTGACCCCTATGATGATGGTGGGATAGTGGAGAAGAGACTTCTGAAGAACCCAGGGGACTAAGTAACTCACTCCAGCCGACAGGACCACAAGAGAACTGGAGATCAGGGTCGAAAGGAACCCACCTCTCACTGCTACCGCTACATCAGGGGTGGCGCAGTGACAGTGCAGGAAACTAAGCGCTTGCAGATAGTATAAATTAAGGGCACCACCTGTGCCAGGCAGGGACAAGGGGGCTATTCCACCCCCTTATGGGGAGGGAGTAACAGTACAGACGAAGAACTTTACTTACTTGTACTTTAGTACACAAAAATAACAACATTAATAATTCAAATTAAAATACTTACCTTTTTTATTGTTTTTCAAGGTACATTCCCGTTAAACTGCAATTAGCAGTTTGCCAACAGGATGTTAATTTTCAATTACAATTTAAACAGACATACATAATACTTACTATAACTATACAGATTGTCACAATTAACAAGCATGACAATATAAACCAACTTTATTTAGTAACCATTAGATAAAGTTGACTATTTCTTTGTTGTCGGTAATAGCTTTCACCTGAAATATATCCAGATTTTGATCCATCATTATCTTAATGTCTTCATTTCAGGGTAGTCTGTAAAGAATTCTTTTGTGTAATTTGTTTGTATTCCTTTGAATATTACACCTTAATAAAGACATTTAAAAAATAAACACCCGGTTATACTTCTTCAGACAATTTTTTATTTTGATACATTATTAATTTACATTTTACAGTATGATAGAATATTGAAGAGGCCTGGGATAAATTTACAACTATGTTAATGCAAAAGATAAATAATTACACTAATATAAAACATGTAACCCCTGCCAACTTGAAACAAAATCGGTGAATCTGAGATCAGCATCACAAATAGCTTGCACGTTGACAGAAAAGAAACCTTTTCGGTTCCGATAAATCTCGGGTTGCGTCCACCTAAAACAATGGTACACTAATGATTAGTCTGCGCATTCATGAGTTGAATAAGGTAAGCAAGCAAAGGGGCGACATTTTGTTTTTAAATTTATTTATTAACAATTTTTTTGGTACAATTGGTAAAATTTTGTAATACAAACTTTTTATATAAACAGTTTTAAAAAAGTGGAGAAATAATACAAATACATTAACCAAAAAAATCCCACATAGGCATTGCCAGTTCGTGGGTATACTTGAGTGTTTTTAAGACAGAAATTTACTAATAAACATACACTATCTTTGTAGAAGATTTAAAAAAAAAATTAAATTAAATACATAAAAAATAGATGTGTTTACTGAAATACATATTCAAAAGACATGTTCATAAAGATAAATAAAAATTTGTTTAGTTACAGCAGGTCAGATGTTACAGCAAGTAAATGTTTGTGTCAATGGTATTTGTCCAAGACTTTACATTTTTATACTTGCTGTAGGTGGATATATGTTTGCAATCAATTTCTGTAGCCTTATAGAAAGCATTATATATTTTTGGTGTAATGTTTGTTGATATTGGGACAAGCAATTGGATAACTTACCGGAGGACTGCATGTGCCTTCAAGTGTACCAGTCACTGCATGTGCAATCAAGAGTACCAGTCACTTGGGGAAGCATGCTATTGCACGCCTTCTTGCTATTGCAACCTTCTTTGTTTTTTCTTCCAAACTTTCAGGATCATTTTTGAAAATAAAGAAAGCAGTTCTGTCAATGTGCAATTGATTGTAAAACTATCCAAATGTGCTTGCTTGCGGGGTTTTGTGAACCCTGATAAAGTCCTCCACAGCAATCAGCATGGAGCCAGATGCTAGGTATCTGATTGTTAAAAGTATCTGGCGTTTTGGAGTGAGTGCTTTATTCCTGAAATGAAAACACACTATTTAGATAGGTATTTGCGTTGTTAGCTACTTTTTTATACCTTTTAAAAAGCATTTTCACTTACCAGTTCATTTTAGATTTGATGTCATCCCTTATCAAATCTAGCAAGCAAATTACGACCCTTGTGGAGAGACGAAACCTGTTATGAAATTCAATTTAATCCACGCCAGGAAGTCGTCAGCCCTGCTTCTATATATTCGCACTTTACGTGGTCTGTTTAAATGTTCTACGAAATTATCGATATCTAAATCCTCAACGCTCGAAGAAAGCTCAAACTCCATGCTGTTGGTTATTTTATTCCTAAAATGTAATTTACGTACGTAGCAAATGCATATCGAAATCGAACCATTGTCAAATGTCAAATCTGACAGATGTGTTATTGCCAATAGCGCCACATCGCGTCCAGAAATGGAACTATTCTGCGGCTTAAGCGGCCGATTTGGTCGGTTTAAGTTGAGCGAGGAATGTGCTCCTTAGCAGAAACTGATATACGGGCCCATAATAAAATGTAAATTTCAAAATGATAAAATGAATTTATATGGAAATATTAATTATTTTGTTTCCTTAGCAATTGTTATAATTTGATTTCATTTTTTTAACAAGCTTATTTACTTAGTTTTGTAACAGTTACACTTCTTCTAGACGACTCAATTTGGTTGGTTCAACCGTTGGGTGTGGTCGCGTGGTCGGGCATCAATCTTTGAGTCATCTTTGAGTGTTGCATTTGGACGACGCGAATTTTGTCAGTTGGTACTCTAAGGAACGCACGCAGCATGCTTTGCTTTATACCTTGTAAAAAATAAATTACGATCGCTCTAGTAGCATCGATAATCATTAACAAGAAAAGAAAGGGACGAACTACGGGAAAAAAGGCTTATGGAACGGAAAAACTTGATTTTTTGCTACTAAAAATAATTAAATAAGTAATCGTAGTTTCCCACGCAAGTTAAATCCTTTTTTAAGGAATTCTAAGGTCTAAAACTCCGTCAAAACTCTTCTTCATTGCTCATGGCTCGGAGAGTTTATTAAGAAATCACTCAATTTGGAAGGCGGGTATGGATACCACTGACTACCAAAGGTTCGTCACTCCAAGTGGTTTGATACGTTTGGCAACTTATTAAGGGTGCTCGGATTTGTGGGGTGAGAATTGTCTAGGTCTTTGCGGCGGACGCATCTTCCCACCTACTGTGTGGCGGGCCGGTTTTGGGGAGACTGATTGAGATTGAGACTTTTTACCTCTCAAGCAGGCCTCAAAACTCCCACACTGCATCCCCAAATATGGCCCTGAGGGAAATTCTATTCCTCAGGACCTCCTTTTTATTCGTACACTCACGAATGACGATGCACGACAGCTCCCTAGGCAGACGTATCCGATCGGCATGGATTATTCAATTTGGTTAGGTGGTTGCATGGTGGTTGGATGCTCTGGCGATACAAACATTCAATTTGATAGAGACGCCCACTTGTCGTATACAACACATCTCCACACGGTTCAACTAAACCAGATTGATAAAACCTCTCATCCAAATTGAGACGTTCGCAGATATTAGTCCATCCGCTCATAGAGTAACTCGACTGTCATCCAGAGGAAGACCAAAGAACTCCTGGATGACTCAATGCTCCAAAATATTGCAGAGAAACAGCCTGGATGAAAGCGATACCCAGAATCCTGAGACTGAGAACGAGAAGAGCCAACCCCAACAGCCTACCAAGGCAATGAGTTGGGACAGTGCAAGGAAAAAAAAGAAGAAGAGCTCAGGGGTCTTGAAAAAAAAACGGTTGGCAATTCAACAGGAAAGCAGCTTGCGAATTTTATTAGGGGTCCGCACACAGGCAACTTCTCAAAGGCCAATTATCAAGGGCGACGCAACCAGTCACTCGCAACTCGCCGCTAGTCGCGGCGGCTGGCGCGTTTCAGTTGATAGAGTTGATAAATATTCATGGTTGCGCCTCACAACACGTCCTGGTAAGTTTTCGAGTAATTTGCGATACGTCATAGCAGAAAAATATCGATTTTGTTCAGGAGGTTGATAAATTATTATTCTATATTAAGGTTTATAATTGATAAATTATATTTTTGTAAAACAAGCTGATATAATTACTGAAATCGTAATGTTTAGTTGCGCTAAGGACCTTATCTCTCATTCATAAAAGTATTTTTCTAATTTTATCTTATATTAAATCTTTTTTTTTTCTCAGAAATCACACATTTGTAAGTAGATGCTTAAATTCCTACTCTCTTAAATGAAAACATTTTCATGTAACATTAAAAAAAAATCAAATGAGGAATTACGCAGTTTATCCAAAAAAAACGTCACTATATCAATGACGATTCTTTTTTCAAACTTTTTCATGCATTTAATTACCATTATTGAAAAAAATGTGAATAAGGAAGTCCAAATAAACAGGACGATTCACATTTGAAAAAATAATCTTTCTTGAAGTACAGCAAATTTATTTTGTGGCACCATATTTAATTCAAAATTTAAATATTTCTTTGTTTTAATCAAGGCAATGCTCTTGAAACATGTCGGTTTTATAGGCATTGAAAGTGGTTAAAACAAAGAAATACTTTAATCTTCCTCTTTAATATAAAAATCAATATTTTTTGTTCGTATTTTATGTGCTGCCATACCGTTCACTCGATTGCGATGAAACTTTGGTGATATGTTGTGCGAACGCCCGCGAAGGTTATAGGCTTTATATCAGTGTTTTTCAATCTTTTTGAATACGCGACCCCTTTACAGGTTGAAAAATTCTGGCGACCCCCTTTGGCCATAGATACAGACAATAAGTTGCGCAAGGATACCGATGACTACGGACGTGATATTTTTGATTTTTCGCTTGCTCCGCGCGATTGAAAAATGGATAAGTTTCTCAAAAGATCGCAGCCTTCAACATCTGGTACGAGTGCCAGTGGCGGAGGTGAATCGAAACCGGAAAAAAAATAGATGTTGTGGCGACAATTACTTAAAATACGAGTTTACAGTCGTAAATAATAAGCCTCAATGTGTAATTTGCGGCGATGTTCTATCACGTGAGATTATAAAACCGTAAAAAATTACGCAGTTTTTCACAACCAAGCATCAAAAAGAAGCTGATAAGCCGTTGGATTTCTTTGAACGAAAGTTGAAAGCTATTAGCCAGCAGCAAAATACTATGATTCAGGTAATAAAATAGTGTTGTCCTAGTCTCCATAGTTTTGTTCCGCGCACTTATTTTTAATGGTCAATCATTTGTAAATTTTTATATGGTTTTATTTGTTTTTAGATATCCACTGTCAACGATCCAGCATTATTAGCTAGATTTAAAGTCGCATATTGAAGCCGCATACAATAGCCGAAAATCTTATTTTGCCAGCAGCTCTAGATATGGTTATAATTATGGTCATCAAGCAAGAGGCAAACAAGTTAAAAGCATGCCACTTTCTGATAATACTATTTCACGCAGAATAAACGATATGGCCAATAATATTCGAGAGCAAGTAGTCGAAAAATTAAAGAAGAGCCCACATTTTGCTTTGCAGTTTGACCTGCAGTTACTGCAGGTGTTTCCAATTGTGCTCAGTTTGTATTATTTGTGCGCTTTGAAGCAGATGACAGCATCATGGAAGAAATTTTATTTTGCAAATCACTTCCTGCAAAAACTACAGGCCAGGTTTGTACGATATGTTTTTAGAAAGCACTTGCGACTACGACATTGATTGGAAAAAAATGTATCGCTATTTGTAGCGATGGCGCTAAAACTATGGCTGGACTGGAAAAATTGACGGACTTGTTGCGAAATTAAATTCAATAATGCCAAACGTATCATGGACACACTATTTTCGACAAGCTCTAGCAGCTAAGGTTTTACTTTCTGATTTAAATGACGTGACGTGGAGGTAATAAAAGTTGTGAATTCTATCAAAGGTAAAGCTTGGCTAACCCGGCTGTTCAGAATCGTTTGTGAAGACATGGGTTCGCTTCATCCCAATCTCCTTTATCAAACAGAGGTCAGGTGGCTATCCAAAGGAAATTGACAAGAGTTCTAGAACTCAAAGCTGAATTGTGGATGTTGTGTTTGGCTACTGAAATTAGCCAAGGAAATGAAATGAAGGACTAATTGTACCTAAGCATTTAAACAAATATGGACAAAGAACGCTGGACTATATGATACCTAAAAGGGATCGAAATGAAAATCTAGTCTCCTTCAACGGAAGCAATCTTCCGAACAGACCTTTCATTGATATGCTTGGTGTAACTATAAGTGACCAGCTCAGGTTTGGGGGCTCCATCGAAGCCAGAGTAAAGTTAGCTTCTCAAAAACTGGGCGTACTGTACAGGGCCCGCAGATACTTTAATAGTACACAACTGCTTACCCTGTACAAATCGCAAGTGCGCCCCACGGTTGAATTTGGCAGCCACCTCTGGTCTGGAGCTCCAAAATACTTGAAAAATACCCTCGACTCTGTGCAGAAACGGGCGGTCCGTTTGATAGATTCTCCCATCTTAACGAACGGGTTGCAATCTTTAGAGCACAGGCGTCGGGTGGGAATGCTATCCATGTTCTACCGGTATTTCAATGGAAGATGCTCTGAGGAACTAGTGTCATTGATCCCTTTGGCACCGGTGCATAGTCGGGAGACACGCCAAACGCGCGCCCAACATATGTACACGGTTGACATTTGTCACATAGAACGGGTCGTTTTTTCGACTCGTTCTTGAGTTCAACAGCTCGGCTATGGAACGATTTGCCGGCATCTGTGTTTCCTCCCTCCTACAACATGGGTCTCTTCAAGACCAATGTTCATTCCTTCCTCTCCTCAAAAAGACCCTCCACACAGCATCCCAGATGACATAGGCCCTGAGGGGAATTATTTTCCTCAAGGCCTCCTGTGTGGAGTTAATGTAAAAAAAAAAAAAATTAAAAAATGTACAAATGGTAAAACAAATATTTTGTTGAGAAATTGGCTTGCCGAAAGAAATAATTTGTATTACTCTAACACAAAAATTCTAATTGCATTTAATTATGTAAAATAAGTTTATATATATCTCCAAAGTAAAAGTACCCATCGACAAACTGCTAAAAAGTTGTTTATTGGGACTTTTCTTTTTTCTGTATAATATTTTATGTCATATTGTATTACTTTGTATTTATAATAAATAAATTAAACCTTGAAAAAAAAATCATTTCTGGCAGATCTTTTTAGCCACCTTAATGATTTAAACAAGAACCTAGGTAGAGAAGAAAATATTTTAACAGCTAAAGATAAGGCCTAAGGATTGAGGCCTTGAAGGGGTAACCATCTGTTACCTATACCAGGGCTGGAAAGAGGGTGGGTCCTCCAAAGCTAAAGATAAAGTCAAAGCATTTCATGCGAAAAGTCAAAGCATTTCATTTGTGGTCAACCTCTCTGCAAAACAATATATTTTAGTATTTTGCATGTGTTCAGAAGACTAGTGTTATTTTGCATGTGTTGAAGTGTTATTTTGTTATCACTAAAGTGTTATTTTGCATGTGTTGAAGATAATGCAACAGATAAATCACTTATGATAAGGGCTCACATTCCTTAAGAGCTTGCATAATTTGCAAGAGAAACTATCAACATACTTTCCAGACTTGCACTCTGAAACTGACAATGGGCGTAGATGGATTTTAAACCCTTTCTTGGATAAATCAATAGAACTGGCTGATCTCAACACAAATATGAAAGAAAATATTATGGATTTAGCTGCTGAAGGCATGATTAAAATGGCATTTCATTCTCTAGTGTTGACGTGTTTTAGACGAAAAGAAAAGAAGAGTATCCAGAGATGGCAAGGGAGGCTCTAAAAATATTAGTGCCATTTGCCACTTCATACTTATGTAAACTGACATTCTCTTCACTGGTGGACATTAAAACTAGAAAGAGAAACAGACTTAACTTAGAAAATGACTTGATTATTGATATATAATAGCACCAAGATTTGAAATATTTATGAAAAATAAACAAGCCCATCCTTCTCACTGAAATAGTGTTTTGATTGTAGTTAGAACCTCGCCTTTTTCCTTTTGCCGGCGACCCCCCGAGTAAGGCTTCGCGACCCCTCTGGGGGTCGCGACCCACAGATTAAAAAACACTGCTTTATATAATGGTAAGCTCTGGCGTCATGAAATTTTTATAAATGAAAATGTTTGTATTTTTGTGGTAGGGAGGAAAGGCAGGAAGAGGAGGGAAACGGTAGAGATGGAGTTCGCGGGAGTGGTGACGAGGGATGGGGAAGGTGGGGAAGGTGGAAGGGGAACGCGGGAGAGAAGGGGACTAGGGAGGTGAACGGGGACAATTTATTTCTTTCGATGACATTGCAACGCATGTCGGGTACCAGGTAGTTTTGAATAAAATAATCTTTATTGAACCATTGCCAAATTAGCCACCTAGTAGAGTTGGCCATCTCGTGAAACTAAAGCTTACTTGAATAATAAAGTAGTTGCAGTAGATTTTCAAAAGCAAAACGCGCAAACAAATTTACAAGCTGATGAAATGTAAAACAGTCGAGTTAAAACAGAACTTGACAAGATTTCACAACACTCAGTCAATAAAAAAATGACACCTAATCAGTGAATGCATAAGACCGGCAGCAGCTGCAGTGATATTACCTAGTTAAAATAATCAGTTGGTTCCAGCCCGGCACCCGGCAGATCAGTCTGCCAGCGCGTTTATTTTTTTGGTATTCGTTAGGTAGGCACCTTATATCACTTTGGTACGGCCATCCTTACGCGCTTCAAATGTTATTAAGATGAGTGCGATGAGAGCACAAAATTTTTCTGTGGTCACGTACGTCACATAATTACAAGGATACGTGTTGGTAGTATTTCTGTTTATTGTCCTGTGTAATAAAACAAGGTAAACATCGATTAAGAAAGTGCGCTGACTCGTTTGCTGAATATTTTATTGAAGTAGTTTAATATCCGCCCACGAAAAGTATACAGCCTTTGCCTGTCACGCAAAGATTTTAGGGGCTCGTTGATCACATGATTACCTTGTTTTTCAGCAAATTTTCGATACTGACCTAAATTTTCGTTATCCCTAGGTAAATAAATATATTCAATGGCTACTACAAGTAAGACTCGCCCTAAAAAGGAGCCTCCTGGTGGAAACAATGAGGAAGAGAAGAGCGACGACAGAATGTTGGAGTGCAACATCTGCTTAGACACGGCTAGAGATGCTGTTGTTAGTATGTGTGGACACTTGTTTTGGTAAGTGATCCATTTAATTCAATATCAGATAGGCTAACACCCAATCAAAATACCATAGCAATTTGACAGGTCAAGTTAAACACAATTATATTCTCAAGGTGCATCTTAAGTAAATATACAGTGTATGTAATATATATGTACAAATAACTGGTATTCGCCGTAAACAGATAAGTTAGTTCAGTTGCACACTCCTTATTCAGAAATAAATGGCGATGAGAACTAATTGGTTTTATTATTAGTAGAAAAAGGGTTGTTCATGAAGAAAAAAATAGAATACAAACTAATATACTAAACTACTTTTTAACGGATGTCATCAGTAAATTCTAATTCCTAAACATAATATTCTTAATATGCTATTTATTTTATTGTATTTTATCATAAGCTACTTGCATCTATCGACAAGCTTCTTAGTAATTTGGCGGGTACAAATTCCCATTTGTATGAAAGTAGCATTATACAATAAAAAACAAATAATTCCAAATATTGCACAAGATTAATGACTGCACAACACACTGCTGTGTTGTGTTCTACTAAAAAAATGTTATAAAGTTATACAATAAAAAATCACTGATGATTTCTATTTTCCAATATAACATTTAAAAAAGGCTAAATACGTTACCAATTGCAAGAAAATACAGGCGATTTCAAGGTTTGAACTACTTATCAAAAATGTAAAACATTTTCAGCTATGAGAAAATAATTAAGAATTCTGACAGTAAATAAAAACTGAAACTACAAATATTTAATAAATAAAAAAATATCATCGCCTGTGTAATCTGCCGTCCTTTTAAAACCCACCTACTCAATATTCACACTTATAAAGAGCTAGTGAAATCAGAAGGGTGATTCTGTGTCTTTTGCGACAGCGTAATGAGTGTTAAATCGTTCATATACGACACACTTTGTCAGTTTTTTTAAATGCGCTATTCTTAATTCTTAGGTCTTGCATATTCTTGCGGTAAAAACTGTGGCTTGTGTTAAGACACCAACTCTTAAAAGTAGTTGCCCTAATGCCAGAGATGACCCCACGTTTTGCGGCGTAATCCCCAATTAATGGGAAAATTTGTGAATCGAATGTCATCACGTACAAACATCAAAATAATATAATTAACGAATAGTCATTTATGAGCGCCTATTTTAGACTTTTGTTTGTAAGTGGTTATAATAACAAATAATTAATAATATTTGTAATATTAGTACTAATGAATTATATTAGTAATTCATGTTTTTAAGTAGGCAATTAATTCAATTAGTACATGACAGGCATAGACAAGCCACTGAAAACCATAGAAAATCACAGATATTTGACAGCCGATAACGCACAACGGACGCCTTCCGATAACTGATGGATTTTGCCTTTTTGTCTTAATTGTGTCGTAACGCCGACTTAACGCTAAAGATAACACAACCTTAGCTCCATTAGTTATACTTGTAAGAATTTTGGTAGCTATAGTAGCCCCAAAGAGGTTGTACTTATGTCATCGATGAAAAATCTTCCTTCTCACACTTCTCGTACGAAAACCAAAAAGACAATATACTAGAAAGACGATTTCATGTACAACCTCTCTCTGTGACTACTATATTGTTTGCCAATCATTCTTCTTGTTGCGCTCCTTCTGGGGGTTGGATACCATTGTGCCTTTTTTACTATACACAGTATCTGGAAACTAATAGTACAAGCGGGAAACTGGTCTATCTGTAATTTAAATCTCATTTGGAGTTTTTTCGTGGTGTAACTTTTTGGATTTGGTATTTATTTTGGTAAAATTTGGATATTGGTGGCCACGGCTATTACGAATAATTTTTAGAAAAAAACTTTAGATTTGCCTTAATCACTATAAAAGGAAACTTATTGCATCACGGCTGGCGGAAAATAATGCATTTTAATTTTCAATATCGTTAAATAAAATTTCACTTCGCCAATCGATCTACGACAGCCCGCCCGCGGCCGGTTGCCACCCGCCATTTTGTCATTGTTGGTATCCCTGACCTCACAACTAAATACGATTGTAGGCAACTTCGCGTGATACATGATGGGCGCGTAATTATGAAAAATGTGTATAATAATAATTGTAATAAATATTGTGTAGCTGGCTTGTGTATGTTATCTTTACTTTAAAAAACAGCCTACGTTTTTGAATGGTTTGTTTGGCTACGCAGGGTTTGTGTAGCGGGCTTGTGTATGTTATCTTTACTTTAAAAAACAGCCTACGTTTTTGAATGGTTTGTTTGGCTACGCAGGGTTTGTGTAGCGGGCTTGTGTATGTTATCTTTACTTTAAAAAACAGCCTACGTTTTTGAATGGTTTGTTTGGCTACGCAAAGTTTGTGTAGCGGGCTTGTGTATGTTATCTTTACTTTAAAAAACAGCCTACGTTTTTAAATGGTTTATTTGGCTACGCAGGGTTTGTGTAGCGGGCTTGTGTATATTATCTTTATTTTAAAAAACATCCCAGGATTTGAATGGTTTGTCTCCATTCCAGTACCTACGCGCTTCCAGTACCTACGCGCCTTATTATTTATCCCGCGAAGTCGACTACAATCGTTTGTGTGAAGTCAAGGATACCAACAACACAACAGTTGACAGAATGGCGAGCGGCAGCGGGCGGGCTGTCGTAGATCGATTCGCGAAGTGAAATTTTATTTAACGATATTGAAAATTAAAATGCTTTATTTTCCGCCAGCCGTGATGCAATAAGTTTCCTTTTATAGTGATTAAGGCAGATCTAAAGTTTTTTTCTAAAAATTATTCGTAATAGCCGTGGCCACCAATATCCAAAAATTACCTTTATTTTTTCACATAAATCAAAGTTGGAATATTTTGGAACAAATTTGAAAAAAAAAAAACGGGATTCTTGCCAGTCTTAAGGCCGGTTATTTCACAGAATTTGAACAATTCATCAAATTTTAAGGTTAATTTTCAAGTTCTGTAAAGGTTCTGTTCAAGTTCTGTTATTATATCATTATTGTCAAGCTAACCGAAATGATAACAGAACTTTCACAGAACTTGAAAATTAACTTTGAAATTTGATGAGTTGTTCAAATTCTGAAACAGTGTCTCCCTTAGTCCCGGTTGTTTTGTAGAAGTAACATTGTCATCAAATGGCCATTCAGCACCATTTTGTTTTTTTGCAATTCAAAGCTCTCCATAAAACGCCGATTCTAGTTGTGTTTCAGCTTTCTATCGAATTGTAATAAGCTGACAAGCTTAACAATATGATAGTTGTCCGCTTGTGCTAATAACAATTTGTTCAAAAGTTGAAACTGACTTAGAATTGACATTTAACAGGAACCTTTCAATTGGCAAAAAACAAAATGGTGTTGAATGGCCGTTTGATGACTTTGTCACACCTTTAATGTTTTTTAAAATGCATCCAAGGGTCGACTCATCTAAAAAAGTTTTGATTCTTTATATGATGTAGATTCATTAGTTTTCCGCTTCTACTACAAGTTTCCGGAAGCCATGTATATATATTCACTCTTTTCAATGTGTGCTGCAACTATGTCATTCCCTCACACCAGCGCTTTATTTGCCATTTTATTGAATGAAGTTATTTGAATAATCAGAACTTCAGAAGTCACCGTATATTAATTAGAATCTATGCTTTTGTTTATCGAATGTTCTGCCTGGACCTGGACTTTGGTGAATATTAAACGAATTTGATTGTTTCCAGCTGGCCATGTTTACACCAGTGGCTGGAGACTAGACCGAACAGGCAGGTGTGCCCCGTGTGCAAGGCGGCCATCAGCAAAGAGAAGGTCATCCCCCTGTACGGGCGCGGAAGTTCCAAGCAGGAAGATCCCAGAAATAAGGTATGCTGCTTTATGTACACATGTATAGGTAGTGATGGCTCAATTCTCGGGAATTTGTGTTCGGGGAATATTCCTGAAGAGAGGAAAATTGCGGGAATACGAAATCTCCTTTAGGTTGTCTTCCACAATGAAATTTCAACGTTATTTACAATTGTATCATATTAATTAGAACATGCTGAAGACAGAACTTTAACTTTAATCCCTGAGGCCTCCACCATATTTTGTCAGATAGTCAAAATATTTCTGCTGTGCAATAAAATCCAAATAAACGGAATATTTGTGAATGTATCAGAAAACCAAAAACTGTTTTCAAAAGGTGATGAAATACGCTTTAAAATTTTATTAGGGGCCATCCATAAATTACATCACACGAATTTCATGATTTTTTGACCCCCCCCCGTCCTTGTCACACATTGTCACATTTGTGAGACCCCTTCCCCCCTAGTGTGACGTCACATATTTTGCAATTTTACATTTTTTTGTTTACATTTAAGTTTTGCATTTTAATAATTTTGATTTTTACATGTGACGTCACAGAGCTGATGACCCCCCATACCCCTTGTCACACAATGTCACACTTCTCTACACCCCCCCCTCCCCCCACGTAATTTATGGATGGCCCCTTATTAGAAATAACCAAAGATATTGAAATATAAGAGAAATGCTATCCGCAGTTTTTACTGGGTGGGACTGTGTTTCCTGGCGTCGCCCATATTGTTAACCAACTGCACACCTTAAAAAAATCAACTAAGGATGGGTTGTTTCAAAAAAATTGATGGATTCATCAAATATTTGAAGTTGATTTTCACGTTCTGTGTAGGTTCTATTCAAGTTCTGTTATTATATCTTTATAGGACAGCTGCTTCACAAAACTGAAATAATCACAGAACTTAAATAGAACTTACACAGAACGTGAAAATTAACATCAAATATTTGATGAATCCATCAAATTTTTTGAAACAACCCGTCCTAAATGAACGAATTCTTTCCGTATTCAAACTACGCCCATTAGGTAGTAGTCCAACGACGATAGGGCGGCCATCGTAGCATAAAGCCTGTATTTCAATATCTAAATAGGAAATAACCAAAAATATAAAAATTTTGATTGCAAAGTTTTAAAAATGGCCCACATTTGTAACTAAAATTACTGATGATGAAAAAAAAAATTAAAACCCAAACATATTTTATTAGACAAATTATAAACATTATTGTCACCTTATTTTTTTGTCATTTCTTGTAAAAATAATTCTTAAAAAATCCCAAAGTTTCTTTTTTATTTCAAATTGCGATCGGAAACTTTGGTTTTGTAGAGGTACACATTTTAATTATTTTGTGTTTAACTTTCAGATTTGAACATAAAGTGTGTTTTTTTCTCTTTCCAATCCCCTTTAGATCATACTTCTCAATCTGATAGTAAGGGAGACACAACGATTTCTATGAGACCTATGTGAGCTGGGACAAATATGGTCTCCTGTGATAAAACGGGTTAAACACGATACATGCATTTTCATAAAAAATACAATCTCATTCAGAATAACTTCCTTAACCGCCCTACACATACGAACATACGTGATATGTTCACAATATTATCGCCCGAATGCAACAAACCGTATCACGTATGTTCAGGAAAAAAATAACTAAACCTGAAACCCCCAAAATGTGCGTGATACGTTTGTGTGCATCAAGTTTGTTCCTGCGCTATAGCTAAGCTAAGGGACATGGGACGGGTACTTTTGTCTCTCCCGTACAAGTAACCCCGCTAGTCAGCAGTACTCTCTAAGTGGCGCGGTTTGTACAACCGTTTAAAAAACCCGATTTTTTTTTACCTACTTTTTGAAAAATAACCCAGAGATAGGCCGGTTAATAATAAAATAAATTCTCGACTTTGGGGAATTCACATAGATCAGGGAATATTCCTCGGTGCACATCACTATTTACAGGATCCTTATTCTCAACCAACCCTTATTTTGAACTTAGAATTTTATCGCATATATTTCCCACTGAGAAGAGAGACAGATACGCAAAATATCTGATGAACACCTTTCTTGATTGCTAAAAAAGCTGTCACAAGCCTAATTCTCAGTTATTTGGTTCCCAAAACATTATTAACTCCTCTCAATGTGTTACTGGTTTTAAATAATATTGAAACTCCGAACCACTTTACGACTGACCACACTAATTACACGTGCATATTCTCAAAATCATAAAATAATTTAATTAGAATATTAGAATAAAAATATCAGCAAATTAGAATAAAAAATATCAATGGCAAAAACTCGTTAGTACGGGTTTAACCTTTTCCCAATGTCACCAATGCATATGTTTGTACAGAATAACACGCATATCACTATTTTATTAATTTAACAGTCACTATTTTATTAATTTAAGTGCGTTGTGTTGCATTTGTGTTTGTGTTGTGGTAAATAGGTTAGTATTAGGCCAAGCACCATTTCGTGTGACTTCCAGAATCGACCTGCTAACAATAACACTCCTTATGTACATGGCGATAAGGTTTAAATTCCTGCATACCAGCCACATGTTTTGATTTATGCAAGAAATAAATATTGCCAGAAAGCATGCTTTATTTTATTTTGCAAAGTTCAGGCAAAAATCTTTAAATGTTTTACAGTCATTTTCTAAAGAACTTAATTTTCCACACTATACAATAAAACTGGATAATAATTAATCTTTCGTACAATAATTTTAATAAAAAATTTAAAATTAATTAATTTAAATAAACAGCTCAAACAATGCGGTGGTTGAGTATATTAGGCTGGCAATGTTAATTATATAATTATTACAATAATCATGGTTATAGTATTTACAATTTTGACTTACTTTTGAGCAGTGATTCCTGACATTATTTGGAGTTAAAAATGTTAATGAAATTTTGGACTCCAATGACTTTCTCAACCACTCAGGCTAATTTGTTTGCTTTCCGGATTACTCATATAGGTGTCATAGAAATCGTTGTGTCTCCCTTCCTGGTAAATGGCGTTAGAAAGAGAAAACATCACGCTTCATATCAAAAAGATAACCACAAAATTTTTAAAATGTACACTTTTATGAAACCAAAGTTTTTGACTGCAATTTGAAAAAAAATTATTCAGTACGTCCTTAACACCCTTATTAAGTACGTCCTTTAACACCCTGTATAGGTAGGTAGTCCTACAAAGATGTCACATGACAGCTTGTCTGCAGGTTCAATCAATTCGACTTATCTTAATATTAACTTAATAACACTAGAATTTGTTTCTATCTGTATAATAATAATTTATTGAAGTAGGTACCTACATATTTGCATAAATATTTAGATAGGTACGCTTAGATATTTAAAGATACTTGGATTATTCACTTGTGATTACTATTAGGAAACCAATAAGGAAATCAAGCAAGTTGTTATTATATATTATAATAAAAACAAATATAAAACTTTTTTCCACTTTAAGTTTAATGACCGTAACCGGTTTCAGCTCGCTAGAGCCATCTTCAGACTGGTACAAAATATTCTTAATCTACGGTTTATATACATAACATTTGAGGGAGGGGAAGCGGGGTGGTCTTAAGGGTTTTAATCAATTATACTAATTACATTTGTTACTAAGTAGTTTTAGACTGTTGAATTTCTAAATATTTTGGTTATTCCAGTGAGTTAATTACCTTGGGTTTGTAGCTCACTTCAATATTGTTTAGGAAAAACCTTACAAGTGGTATGAATTATTAAAGACCTAATTTTATTGTCAAATCGTTATTACATTTATGATGCATGGTATTTTTTAATAGCTTTTTGAAGGGATACATGTTTATTTATTCATTACAAATTTATGGTCTATTTTTTTATTTTTTTAGTATTATATTATTTTTTTATATTTAAAAAAAAAAAAAAAAAAAAAAAAAAAAATAGACCATAAATTTGTAATGAATAAACAATTAGAGTCATTTGCTAAGTCTCCACTTTTGTATCCATTGTAATTTTCATAATAATTTCGAAATTAAAATATGTATTTAGCTAATAAAATGACCATTCCTACTCCAATGTAAACATGTATCCCTTCAAAAAGCTATTAAAAAATCCCATGCATCATAAATGTAATAACGATTTGACAATAAAATTAGGTCTTTAATAATTCATACCACTTGTAAGGTTTTTCCTAAACAATATTGAAGTGAGCTACAAATCCAAGGTAATTAACTCACTGGAATAACCAAAATATTTAGAAATTCAACAGTCTAAAACTACTTAGTAACAAATGTAATTAGTATAATTGATTAAAACCCTTAAGACCACCCCGCTTCCCCTCCCTCAAATGTTATGTATATAAACCGTAGATTAAGAATATTTTGTACCAGTCTGAAGATGGCTCTAGCGAGCTGAAACCGGTTACGGTCATTAAACTTAAAGTGGAAAAAAGTTTTATATTTGTTTTTATTATAATATATTATAATGGAATTCCACCATGAATTATCAGTTTCAAAAATAGAAATATTAAAAAGTTGTTATTATTTTTTAAATTGTGCAATTCAGATTATTATTTTTTTTTTAATGCATGATGATTCAGTACACATAAAAAAATTGATGGTCTTGCAAAGCTGCAGGTTCTACTTTAACATGTTTCTTGATTAATTAATAATAAAATGAAAATAGTGAATAATTTTAAAGATACAATGGATTTTTCTTTTATTATCAACTGATTTACAATTTTTGCACTAGCTATCATTTTCCTCAAATGAAAAGTTCTTTTTGAATTTATTCAACCACTGGTGCAAAGTACACTAGCGTTCAGTCTCCATACTTATTAGGGTTCCATGCCAACTCAGAATCAACACCTCTTTGAAAAGTCTTTAAGAGCTAAGAAAAAAATAATTTTAAAATAACCTATGACCCTAACCTAACATAACGTATTTAACCGATTTTTTTCATCACTTTTAATGACTTTTCACAGGAGGTTCTGAGTTGTCCGGTCACCACTTATTAGATGTTAGTGGGATTTTCAGATCTTTATTTTCCATGAATCGTGTGCTATGGCTGCGCTCCACTGATTTTTTATACATACTTTCTTCCCGGTTGTCCATAATAGTAAGGAATTTTATATGTAATACTTGCATTTCCCCATGATCGAATTCCGTAGCTAAGGATAGATTCTAGCAGAGAAAAACAGTTTAGTTTAACGTTGTTACAGTTCGATCAATGCTGGATTATGTCATGTAACGCTGTTTGAAAAGCTGGCTGAAGAGGGTATCGCAGCATGGCGTAATACCCCAAAACCAAATTACAATAATACTTTTGGGGTGAAAATCTCAAATCATTTCCAAGTTACATCAACTTTATATGTTCGCTGTGTTGGAATATTCTAAGAGCGCATGCTTACCTTGTAATTGTTTATTACTTATTTGAATTTAGTCCTGAAGACTTTCACATTCAGATAAATTGTATTTTAATAACCTTCAGTATTTTAATTACGAAGAAATAAAACGATATTCGGCATGCCAAAATACCTTTTATATAACCGACTTCAACAGTTTTGGCTTCAAACTCTGCATTGCAAAATAATTGTTTTTATTTTTATTAAAGACTAAACGAAACATGCTGTATGTAAGTTGTGCATCTGTTACTGTTATGAAGTCAAGTTGTTAGACAAGTTATGTAGTGAGGTCCTTTGGAAATGAGATTGAAAGTAGAATGAAGAAGAAGAGTTATAAATAATAATTGTTATATTTTTCAGGTGCCTCCCCGCCCGGCCGGCCAAAGAACTGAACCTGAAAACACGGGGACATTTCCTGGATTTGGTTTTGGTGATGGTTTTCATATGTCTTTTGGTATCGGAGCTTTTCCCTTTGGCCTAATCACCTCCACCTTCAACTTCGGAGACCCTCGCCCCAATGCTGGTAAACAATACACACTTATTATTATTATTTTGACGTGATAACGTCTTACAAATCGATGAACGCCGGCTGCACTCACGAAAAAGCATGACTCATTGTCACGTTCCGCCTGAGCCGAGCGTGCAAGCGAGAGCGCGGAACAAGCGTTCGGCTTGTGACGCATCTATCTCTCTTCCACTCCATCATTATTATATGACGTTATTATAAAATTATCGTCCGTAAACCGACTTTATAGACAACCAAATTTTTTTTGGTAGAAAACAGTCACTTTATGGTTTGACATATTTAATGAAATAAAAAATTTACTTTATTTATAACCAAATCAAATAAATTGTGATTATAAACAAAGTAATTATTTTATTTTGCTTATTATTAATTCATTCACGTTTTTGTTCCAACTTCCACACTGCTTAAATTGCTTTTAATGATTTACATTTTCAGACAAATTTAACCTTGAATTGTTAATGAAATATTGTGGAATTTATAAGAAGGTACATATAATATGTTATTATTGAAGCAGTTTAACTGCTTGAAGTTCGGCATATCTACTGCGGATATTATTTAACATTTGTACCCGTCAAGAGTGGCGTACCCCCTGCGGATACGTTAGCAGATCAATCATACTTGACAATCTTAACTACTGAAATATATTTTATATATATTTTATTCATTCGGCAAGGAAACAATATAACATCCCTCACATCATCGCGCATCTCTAAAAATACAAATTTCTTTTAAAACTACGCAATGTTTTGACCAATCGCCGCTCCTTTTATACAAAGTTTGGTAACAAAATAATCGGTACTTATCTATGATTAGCAGTAAATGTTTATACAAAAGTATTATTTAGTAAGGAGAATAAAATTATTATAATTTTTGAATGCTCTATTATTTTTGAAGAAAGTTGAACACAATATTATATATTTCTTGCAAAAGAACAACGCGTATCCTCATTATTTTTCAGTCTTTTTGCGAGCATTACTCCGTGTATGTTATTTAAAATAACTTATTAATGTTATTTAAAATAACTTATTAATATAATTTCGATTTTAATTTTTTTCTTTAAGAACAAAAAATGGTTTTTAAAATGTGGTTTACTGCGTTCTATACGTTCAGTATCATTGCACTTTAAAAGAATATTTGACAGGTAAATTGGTGTTGCCAGCCTACAAATTTTGTAGTTCCATTTTTAATATTTTCTACTCTTGTTTGACAGACTATACATAAATGTATTATCTGGTAAGACAGAACAATTTACAAAAACCTCACTTTGTCAAACAACAGTGAGTAATTGCGAAATGACTGTCAGCTAGCACACATCTATTACCATTTTACGACTGGCAGGTGTCTGTCTTTTGATGTAGCTTGACAACGTACCGGTTAATTGAATAATTCAACTGAAAATATTAAATTTTTTAATTTTTATTTGCTTATTATTAATATAATGCTAATATTCTGCATATACATATATTTGCACAATACTCTGCGACTGTTGCAGGGTTTTTCTGCCTCGGTAGATTAAATAAAGACGCAGCAATCTTTAATTACGTTGTAAAATGTTATTAATAATCTCGTTTTAAAACAAAAAACTTATTGTTGTGTGATGTTTTCATCAGATTGCAAGATGAATTCATCAGATTGCAAGATGAATTCATCAGATTGCAAAAAAAAATATTTGAATTTCCATTGTAAACACTGTCAACAATACTTAACCCTTTCAGTAATCACAAAAATTAAAAAAAAAAGACATTTTTTTATGAATGAATTTTATTTACTGAACATATATATGTATCCTTCGTAAAAGCCATTTTGGGCCCAAAATGCACGTCAAAGTGCAAATCATGGTGCATAGTGCGGGTGAAGAAATAAAATAAATTCATGATGCATACTCAAAGTCTGAATCGTCAAATAATAAAGTCATCTAAATCGTTGAATACTCGTCATAAAAGAGAATAAAGTTATAAAAAGATTAAATGTATAAAAGATTATCCATAAAATCAATCGAAATTGAATCACATAATTCAAATGAAAAACAGAGAAACTCACTACTCAAAACACTGAGCAGTAATAACATGGCATGATGTCGCCTGATTTGCGAAGATTGGGTAATAGGGGGGAGTGGTAGTGATACCCCTTTGAATCATCGCAGCTGTCTTTTGTCTCGTTTCCATATACCGTAAATCGTATTTATTTTCATCCGAGTTTATTCGTGAGTGTGGCTCCCACCTGGGTGTGAGAATTTTCGCATGTAATAGCCGCCCAAGTATACTCGGGCGTGGTCCTCAAGCAGTTAATATAGTAGTCAGAGAGAGAGGTCATATGTAACAACATTGTTCTAAGTATAGTATCTTCGGTCTTTTCTGTTTTCATACAAGATATGTGAGAAGAGGATGATCGTCGATGATGATCTCTCTGGGACTACTTTACAGATACGAGTATTATCAATGTTTTCTCTATGTCGTTAGGATTTTCATACAAGACATGTGAGAAGAGGATGATCGTCGATGATGATCTCTCTGGGACTACTTTACAGATACGAGTATTATCAATGTTTTCTCTATGTTGTTAGGATTTTCATACAAGACATGTGAGAAGACGATGATCGTCGATGATGATCTCTCTGGGACTACTTTACAGATACGAGTATTATCAATGTTTTCTCTACGTTATTAGGATTTTTGTTGTTATTTTAAAATACAATAAGTTTATTCTCCTTTTAGCACCCCGTGGTACTGCACAATATGAAGACGAACAGTTCTTATCAAAAATCTTCCTGTGGGTGGCTGTCTTGTTTCTCATCTGGCTGATGTTTGCGTAGTGAGTGGCTCGATACGTATCGCATCTCCTCGTCTTTACAAATCATTACGAGTCCCGAGGGGTGGTTCCAATAAGGGTTGTAAGTAACCAGGTTTTAATATTATTGAAAAGGAGAATAATTATTAATAAAGTCATAATGAATATTATTATTATTATTGTACTTGTCAAATTAAATGAAGTGACTACTTGTGTTTGAAAGAGTTTATTACACAACATTGTTCCACAGTTTGTTTGTTGCTTTTACAAATATTGTAAAGATTCCCAGTGTTTTATTTTACTTTTAAAAATATTCTTTGTGTATACATAACATCACATTAAATTCATGTATGCTTCTTGTCTGTAATTTCATTCTTCTGGTAGGATTATGACATATCGCCGATGTTAGTGAGTAAGTTTTTTTATCCAATAAAATAAAGTTTTTGTACGGGTCAAGGTTTGTGGACTTTTACGTTATTTCCTCAATGGGTCTAATACCAAAACAAATTGCCTCCATTTCTTATTTCCATCTGCACAGTGGAGTTGTTTTTTTTTTTTCAGAGCATGTTTTTCAAATCTTTCATATTCTTCTTTTTATTTTTGTTTTCATGTTTTTCATATCTTGATAATGCTTTTAAAGCTATGATTCAACTATGACAGACGTCTTCCATAAAATTATTATCATTAAACATTAAAGTGGTTTGAAGTTAATAAAAATGCAAGTTACAATGACAAACATATACATACATACATCAATTTTCACAAAATGTCACTTCACAATGCTGATTATAATCAATAATCACCAATGAAACTTATAATATTGTCAGATTTTAATTCTTACAAGTAAACAAGTCTGACTCTTAAATTTTAAACCATAATTTAATATCTTAGGACCGTCTGTTTCAACGATTGCTAGGTTGTAAGAGTAAAAGAATAAGCTACACAATATAAATATCACAAAAATGCATTTTTCAATCCATTTACCCGCCTGTTTATGTCACTTTTAACTTAAGGTAAGGTACGAAAGGGCTCTTCAACATTAATTAATATTATAGAAGATGATGATAGTGACGATGAATTCAACATCCAATGTGTCTTGCAGCGAAAACCAAAAACATTTCGACCCCATGTTAATAATGGTGACCGGACAACTCGGAATGAAACCAACTCAGAACCATCTCAGATAAGTCATTTAGAGTGATAAAAAAATATATATTAAAAATGGATTAAATAGGTTACGTTAGGTTAGGGCTATCGGCTAATTTAAATTATATTTTTTCATAGCTTTTAAATGACTTTTCAAGGAGGTGTTGAGTTGACTTTATTCTCAGTTGGCATGGAACCGTTAATAATATGGTTATTTGGGACGATCCTGAATTTTTGACGTGGTATTGCTTGTTGAAAGATCTCGTAAAATTTGTGACTATCAAATAAAGGTGATATTACAACTAATGGAAAGCAAATTATATTTTTTCCGTGTAATATTGTGTATATTGTAATAGGTCGTCATTTATTTTTAAATATTCAAACAAATGTTTTTATAGAAACGAAGCTGTCAGATCCTACAAAGATGTGAAATAAAATACAGCTGGATATTTTGACAGTTTTGGTTTTCAAATTTAATTTATGGTGTAGCCGCACCAAAAAATAATGCACTGTGTTATTTCAACACTAACAAAATTAGACTTGAAACAGCGCGCGGTCCTGTTTAACATCCTTGTTATATTAATTTAAATGATGGTTAAAATTTAGTTCACGATTTAGCTTTCTTTTGAAACAGACAAACAGCCCTTAAAATGTTGGTTAATGTTTTCAAACAATTTGTTGTAGTTTTAGGAATAATTTATGAAAAACATGATTCATTAACTACATATTGATAACATGAATATTCTGTTCAATATTAGATACAGCGGATAGACATTCATGCTGAAAGAAAATATCATATAAATGCAAATTGTCACAAGTACACGCAAATAAGATTTCTTTAATACATAGTGATTTATTTTTCTTATAATGTGGAAGTATGTTGTTTCTGAGTGGCATTTTAATGAACAGATTGTTTTTATAAAGAGTTGGTTGACCCCTCCATCTGTGCACATGGAACGAAATACATACGCCTGTTAAACCTGTTAGTGTAAGTGAATTATTTGAATAACATTTTAAATAATGTATGCCGCTGGTGGTAACTCAAATTTTATTTTTTCTTATCTCGGTTTGAAACGCGTAAATTGTAGTTAATTACATTTTAATAAATCTTCAAATAAATTTGTTGAAAGGATCCGTACATAGATATAGATACATATTATACAGAATTTGTTATACTTAATCTAATCTATTCTATACATATTATGTACATGTACATTGTTATAAGGAAGGGTGTCCCGATTTGTTTGTATTTTAAACAATTCTACAGTTTTATTCGGAGATTGATGAAATTTTGCACACTTTTTTTTTTTTTTTTTTGTGTATTACAGACTTGACCTTCAAAACAGGAAAAAATTCACTGTATGTGAAATTTCGAAAGACCGTGCACACCCCCTTTTCCCACTCCTGAAAGCAGAATAATTTTGATACTTCTTGATGAAATTTTGCACACTTGACATGACCTTTCGATCTCTCTAGCAGGACTCTCTTGCATCGCCTTGCACCGCGGTGGGAGGGATAGTTTCATACGTCCATCACTCCCGGACACGCTGACCCTCAGATTCCTTCCCACTTCTCATACCCTTTTCCTTCCCAGAATTTCCTCTCCTTCCTTTCCTAAAATTACCCTCCTCAAAGATGACATAGGCAATGAAGGGAATTATTTTCCTCGGGGTCTCCTGTGTGGAGCTAATGCAAAAAAGGGGAAAATCACTGTATACATCTCATATCAAGTGTAAAACTCGGGCAACACTGAGGGTGTATTCAGTTGGTATTATAACAAAAAAGAAAAATAAATTAAACTTGAAATTGTTCACAAAACGTCATCCCATATTTTAAATAATATTTTCAACATGGAAGGTGTTTAAAAATCAACAGCTGTTTTTATAAAATAAATTAATGAAAATGAACAATGTTTTTGTTTTTGATAATCTTTATGTTAATACATTGAGCAACAAACAAACTGCCATATAAGTGATAAAAATTATGAATTTATGATATTTCTCTTTTATTACATTTTCATGGTGTTATCTTTTATATTAAATATTTCTAAAGAGTACTAAACTCATAATTTATTGTATGTTTTAAAATGTGTAGGTTAACAGCTGCTTGTTCGTTTTTAAGATTAATAGTTGAAATAATTGAAAAATGTTTCATCATATAAAGTTATATTCTTTGATTGTTGAATAGCGAAAAATACTTTTCATATTGTAAATGCTTTTTTAGAATTATACAAAAGTTGATTAAGCCTTTTTGAGTTCAATATAAGCAAATAACCTGAATTACACCAGCAATAATAAAACTGATTTGATTAGACCTTTTTCCGCTGTTATCATTAATCAAACTGAAAATAAGCAAATTAAAATCAGTATGTATCACTAACTCGAATGAGCATTATTTTAGCTCAGCAGTCACTTGAGATAAAGCCATCTATTGTCACAGATTAAACTCAGCTAATTGCCCAAGGGATATCCATAATTGTAGTTTTTATATCAGCCGCGTGACATCCAAGTAAAAAAATCATAATTTATGCATTCCAGAATTTTAAACAAATCATAAACTTACAAGAGAGACTTACAAGCTGCATAACCATGTTATTGTAGGGCATTCGTCACCGCCAAGGAACTACATAAGAATAATGTCAAATTGGCTTTTTTTCCAATCTCAATCCAACGCTTTCGCAGCTAAATCCTTTCTTATGTATTCCGGTAAATTATAGAAAAACATTAATATTTTCCCACATCCAAAACAAATTTAACATTCATGTCATGTTCGGACATCATCTCTATCAAACTAGTAGTAGACGGGAATGCAACTCGCAGATCGCGCTGCCAGCACTGTCAGTAGCGTGCAACTGACGTCAAACATATCGTCGTACTAATGGCGTAACAGTTAATTTTTGTTCATTAAAAGCTTTATTTTGACGTCAGTGAAAGCTTAATTTAAAAAATGTGGTCAATGAAGTTCAAAAACCTTTTGCTAAGGGTAAATTTTTACTATAATTAGCGTTTGCTCAGTTTTGATTGATGAAAGCGGCTGTTGTTGTCATTAATATCTTTTTTTTCCTAATGTGCCTATGTTTTCACATAATGGCTTGTGTTTTAAAAAATATTATTTATACATAGTTAGTCTGCAAAGAACTGGGATGAATTTCAGTAATAAGTAAATTTTTTTCAGTAAGAACTAAATACATTGTTCATTGAATTGAATAATACTGATTCCAAATTTAATTGAGTTCTTTTTACTGCATAAATTAAAAACATTGCAATAAATAAACTGGTGATAATTCTTTACAAATTACAACAAGCAGTGTTTCCACTATTTTTATTTACTATAAAATAAAACAGATGACTGTTATTTCTTTTATATTTTAGCTATTTTTTATGTGTGCGTAAAAAAATAAATAATAGAGTGTTTATTGCATAGATAATGGCCAACTGTTTGTATCTGACATCTTTATTAATTCAGGTACAATTTATAAGTCTCTTATTAAATTAAATAAAATTAACATTCACATTTGCTGGGGCTTTGCATTACATTCAGCAAAAATTATTTAATTTAGATCTCAGTTAAACTAGTCTTAAAATCTTTTTCTGCTGGAAATTACCAAATATTATTTCATTTTGAATACAAAATGTTATGTTATATTGAAACATAACACTCTTGTCATATTTTTTACATATTTTTGGCGCACATATTTTTTTAAGTATTCTCTAACTGCGTAAATTTAGTTATTGAAAAATGATCACAAAAAAATATCTTTTTGTTGGCAGGATTTAATGAATGGAAAAAATATCTTTCTGTTGGCAGGACTTACTGACTGGAAAAAAATATCTTTCTGTTGGCGGGACTTACTGACTGGAAACAAATTTGCTAAATAAAAGATTAGAAGCAATGCTTCATGTGATTTTTTTACTGCAAACAGTAAAAAAAAAACTTGTTTTTTGGGTCATATTTCCGATTTATATGCCGCGTCTAATATAGTTAATAATGATTATTTCATTATTATTGCATCTTTGTGTTAAAATTTGATTAAAACAAAGACATGACTTGCTTTTCAACAGTGTGTTGGATATGAACAGTTTCTCCATTGTAAAACTATTTATAAATTTAATGATGCAATGTAAATAATTTTCCAAATGAGGTGTTTTGTATATTAGAAATAGAGTGATGGGATATTGGACTGAATGTTCTTCGCTATTATCTTTAAAGTATATTACCATTTTTTTATTGATTTCAGTTGTATGTAAATTACATAAAAAATATATATTCTACAAATCATATAAATTCTTGATGAAGTTTCATTCTCCTTTAGTTGTTTATTGTGTCTGTTATTTGTGAAATATGTGTAATTATCATTGTTTGCTTTTGGCAGATATATAAAGCTATTCATGTAAGGTTTATCTAGCATCACAGCACCCAGACCAACATCAATTTATGTTATGCAAATATTCAGCAACAACAATTTTATGGGAAGAAGGGTCTTAACTTGAATGATCATTTTCCTAGAATGTAAGCATTTTTGAAAAGGTAGAAAGTCGATACCCACTCTCTGCATCCATCAAGAATGCGTTCTAACCAGTTCTATCAAGATCAGATAAAAGATTTATTATTTTTTTAAACTTTAAATAGATTTGCATCAGGTGGTGATGCTCTATCAGTAATCTAGCCATTAGACACTGCTAATGCTACCAAGGCCGTTGGATACTCATTTTTCTTGATGGAAGCCCTTTTAGCTTTTACCATGCCTCCCATTACGACTTCTAGATAGAAGATTCCGGAATAATGAAAATATTATTTTTACAGCTACAAATAGGTATATTTTTCCACATAAATCTACATCAATGGCCCCCAGCGGACATAAGGGTGGGTATACATTGAGACATCGGTCGCACAGCATATTCAACGCAACTACGCTGCGCTGAACATGCTGCGCAGGGACGCACAGAGGTGCCTTGTTAATGCAGTGGGTCCTCGACCCGAATAGGATAAGGGGAAGAAGATGACGATGATGATAAAAAATTTTAATGCAAACTTTAAAAGTTTTAAAAATGGCTCACCTTTCTTTTTTTTTTAAATTAAAACAAAAAAAATAAAAACACATACGTATTTTATTTGACAAATAAATTATAAACGTTATTATCACATATTTGTCATTTTATGTAAAAAAATTCACAAAGTTTCGTAATTTTTTTTCAAACTGCAGTTGTTGGAAACTTTGGTTACATAAAGGTCTACATTTTAATTATTTTGTCGTTAACTTTTAGATTTGAATATAAAGCGTTTTCTCTTTTCAATACCTTTTAGATCGTACTAAACTTCTACGGACCATTTATATCATACCTCTCACTATGATAGTAAGGAAGAGATTTCTATGAAACCTGGGACAAATATGGTCTCCTGTGATTAAACTGAGTTTAACGACTCTAATCCCCCAATTCAAAAATCGTTCAATTAATTAGTAGCCAAAAAGATTTATTTATTTTATTTCTGTTTCGTTTAGATTTTCTGTCTTTCCTCGTACAGGGCTAGCAGATCTTCAATAGTGACCAGCTGCCAACCCTGTACAAATCTCAAGCCCAGCCAACAATTGAATTTGGGAGCCATCTCTGGGTTGGAGCCCCAAAATACTTGATTCTGTGCAAAGGAAAAAACAATGTGATTTACAATCCGTTTTTAACAGACCGATTGCCATCTTTAATGCGCAGACGCAATTCAGGCATGCTGAGTTTGTTCTACAGGTATTTCAATGGAGCCTGCTTTAAGGAGCTAGCAGCAGCATGGACGGACACGAGCAGGACACCCGTTCACAGTTGATGTAGGCTTCAGGGAAAAGAATCGTTTCTTCAACTTGTTTTTCTGTAAGTCGACTCGCATGTGGAACGAGCTACCGGCATCCGTTTTCCCTCCTTCATGTATTCTGGACCTCTTCAAGACCCGCGTTGATAAATCCCTTCCTATAGTCCCTACCTTCACCTGCCTCACAATGTTGCCCAACCGGGTGGTCACATAGTTTCCATACATTTACACTGTACAGACAGGGGTGCTCTTGTGAGGCGTCACATAAAAAAAAGATTTATTAGCATTACCTTCTTCAATGTTAAAAAAATTAGTTTCGATTGTCGATTTTCATCTTTGTTGTTGACAGGAAGGAAGATGTAAAAACAAATTGGCCGGAGTTACGAGAGCTCAGATTCGCAAAAGCAAATGCAGCGCCTTGGCCGGTGGATTGCCACAAATTATTAAATATTTTTAATTTACGTAGAAATTATGGGATTAGCATGTTGTAATCAATAAATTAATATTTTTTACAGCTTAAAAAAAAACATAGAAGCCTCATTAACGACCTCTTTACCTCCAAAAAACTTTCCCTCTAATTTTTTAATTGTGTGTGCAGCTCTTGCAACTGTATCAAGAGTTTTCGCAGGGATAGGCAGAAATGACCGCCAAACAATTCGGTCTTGGCACACATTCCTTGCCTCGTTCGCATTCATCAATCGTCTCATACATGCTCTCTATTATTCTGACTCTTAACACAGCCCGACTTCTTCTACCATTCACATTTGCGTCTGTGCAAGACATTAAAGAAAGAGAGGGGCGAGTGTGTAAAAATGCACATTCGTACACAGAAAAAATTAAGAAACAAAGTAAATAAATTACACTTTTTGAATACATAGGTTATAAAAAAAATATTTTCTTACTCTGATGATGGACACTGTAACACTGTCCGAAACGTTGCCTAAAGAAGGAGGTAGTGCAACACGGCATAACACCCCAAAAACAAATAACGAAAAAAAAACTTCCTTCATCCATTCCACTTCCCATTTACAATGTACTTTCTTTATCTGACTGCCTAGTGAGTTTGTCAAAAAAATACGAGTGCTTTAGACCACACAACTGAAGTAAAACTTCTTTATGCTTCACACTTTTCGTAACGCTCTCATCACGCATTCACCAGCTTACTCCCCAAGTCGTGCGTAAAGAAGTTTTACTTTAAAAAAAATCCTTGGATGCGCTAGAATTGTTTTCTATGCAAATTTTTAATGGCTTACAATTAAATTCTCATTATTCATATTAATTACGGAGCACTTAAATAAAATTTGTCACTTATTTTGTATGTGACAAAAATAAACGCTATCTAACAAGATAAGAGAGGTACGTGAAACAACACTTTTGTTACTAACAGCTATTTAATGATACATTTTTATTACAGTATTTTAAATATATAGGTATACATACGTACAGTTGTAAATGTGTATATCAAAAGGCTTGTAAATGTTTGATCTTTATAATAATAAGTAAAATTGTAAACACTCAGGGTTTTTTCAATTTAAGTTGGGGTAATTTATAAGATTCAATAAATGTAAAAAAATATTGTATCAGTTGTATGCACTATTTCATGATTAATAACAATAATAAGTTTGCATTTGTGCACTGACGTGGCCTTGTTAAAAACGCAAGATAAGATTGTTAGTTAGTTTGATTTTTTTAAATTTTACTATGTGCACTCTCACAGGAAACACAAGGTTTTCGACATCTGTGAGGATGGAAAACTCACACAGTATAAAAGTAGATAATCTTAAAATTCAGATTTTACACGAGGGGCCGAATCGTCATCATCTTGGATATCTTCTTGAGGAAGCTTATTAAAACCATGGGTTTCAAGAAGTTCATTACATTCGAGGCGTGTGAGGGTTGAGAGGGGTAGTCGCTGAATTTCTTCGCCGGCATCGCTCAGCAGAACAAGTTCTGGTTTGGCGCCATGGATGGCTTTAAATTCCACCTTGTCATACTGAGGTATGTCAGTGAAAATAAATTTCTTCACTTCCGGCAACCTGTTTAGTGAGCAGCCACGGCAACTCTGAAAGAAAGCAATATTGTCAAACTGAGATATAAACACATAAATGTTAAATAATGCAAACCAAAAGTGAAAGTGTATTTTTTACCTCCACTCTCGCCGATGTTATTGTTCTATCGTACCCACTCGTAAAAGCCACAATAACTAATAAGCAACACAGGATATTTAAATTAGTCATGTTTTACTATTATTCTTAGGAATAAGTTATTTTCAAGTTCTTCCAGCTTCGGTGACCGTTGAATTAGTATAAACGCCGGGTTATCAGAAAATGAATATCGATTAATACGGCGCTTGACGCTTGATGCATAGATGAATAATGTAAAATACCCCTATCTATGGCTCGATGTCGAAACGTCAAACGCGAGGCTAGTGATGAGCGTAATCGAGATCGATCGATAATTTCAGAAATCGAACAATCACGACTCGCGACAAGTCGTTATCGATATATCTTTTCTTAAGCTATTTCGATTACCATAATATAAAATTCATCGAAAACATCTAAAATAATGAATTTTTTAAAAGTCCAGAAGAGCTATTCTCTAAGAGATCTCGTTTTCCCGCGAGAAGTGCTGTCAGATTTGTGTGATTTTCTACGGCTGTTATTTGCTTTTTCTATCGGTCGATGTCAAAATTTCAACTGTGAGCTGTCACGTATTTTAGTTTGGGTCGTTTTAAACACGAATTTTTGCAAGTGTGCGTGATTATTTATTCATTTAACAACTGTATAAAATCACACAAATCTGACAGGACATCTCGCGGGAGAACGAGATCTTGAGATAGAGAATAGCTCTTCAGGGGCCCAAAAAATTCCTGAATTCATGGTTTTACTTCAGAAGTGAGTGGGATATCTTTGCCCAGGTTTTTTTTACATTATCTACACACAGGAGGCTTGGAGGAAAAATCCCTCGGGGTTTTTTTTTTTTTTTTTCATGGCTTTTCACCCCAATGGAGTGTTCTGGCCAGTGTCAAGTGAATAATTTTATGAGTGTAATTTTGTGAGTGTAATCGGGGTTCGTGTCATCTTTGGGGATGCTGTGTGTGGGGTTTTTTTAAGGGAAGAAAGGAGAGAAAGTTCTGGGAAGGAAAAATGTAAAAGGGGTTGATAGGAATCTGGGGGTCAATGTGTTCAGGAGTGATAAACGTATGCTTTCATCCCTCCCACCACTGAGCAAAAAAATGGGTCGAGAGAGTCCAGCTGGAAAGTTCAAAAAGTTTTCCTCAACCAGTCTCCCCTGATTCGGCCCGCCAGGCAGTTATTGGGTAAAAGCATCCACCGCCAAGACATAGACAAATCTCATCTCATGAACCTGGGCACCCTGATAAGTCACAAAACGTAGCGAACCAATTGGGGTGAGCTACGGCAGGGATGTTTGGTTATCCAATAAATCCCGGAGCTGCGGTACCCAAACCCACCTCCCAAATTAAACGTAAATTAAGTACTTACTTAGTAAACTGACAGGCACATGGGATTGGTTTATTTATGGGCACATGTTTCTCTATGTTTTACGATAGCCGGTTTGTCTATGGAATTAAACTGCATTTTGGAGGTTTTAGTTGTACTTTTATATGCGTTATTTTGTATAAAATAACGAAAAATGGCACTGTGTTGCGCTAGTAAGTTACCAAAATAACATTTTTATAATACATTTGATCTACTACAACTCCGTTGTACCTTGAACTAATGAGTTGCTTATATATTTTTAGTTTCGAATGAAGTCCCGGAACATCCAGTGGTGTCACCATCATCAGGAGCGATTTTCGAGAAACGTTTGATTGAAAAATACATTATTGAAAATGGAGTTGACCCTATTACTGGAAAGGAATTATCTTCAGAAGATCTTGTGGAAATTAAAGGTTAGTCCTAACCATAAAAATGCTTAAAAGAAATGAAGGTTTAGTAACATTTCGAATGTTTAGAATGGTTTTACAAAGTACAGTAGCTATCTTACAATATTCTAAATAGCAAGTATATTAAATTATCCAGCTCTACCATACTTTCAGGTTAAAGCCCTGTCCTGTACTCCCTCAAGAAAGCAAATAATTCTTGCATTTCTTGTGATGATAGCCGGTTTTCACATTTATCTATGCTCCGACTCGTTTCTGAATTCTGCGTACGAGTCGTTAAAATTAAATAAAACTCAAATAATGTTGTTTCACTTTGGATCATTATGTTAAAGGTAAGTTTTGAGCTGCTTAGAGCAAAGTTTATTTTGACTTTCCAGTTACCCCGATAGTCAAACCAAAGCCTCCCAGTGCCACCAGCATTCCTGCTACCCTGAAGAGCATGCAGGACGAATGGGATGCACTCATGCTACACGCCTTCACACAGCGACAACAACTGCAGACTGCCAGACAGGTCCGTAAATAGTGCTTAAATTGGTCAAATTTTATTTACGACTTACACACAGTACGCATAACTACCAAAAAACAATGTTTCTTTTTAACCTTTGGAATGCCGAATTTCCCCAACCCAATATCTCCGTCATGTGCCGATCTAAAATTTTAACGCGGCTCGCCGTGCGCCAGCTGATTCTATAGTTGTAATAACTTGTTTTTTGCAAAATTATGTTTTTGTGAATTGTACTGTCTTACCACACTAAATATTTATAAAAATAGAAGTTTCCCCAGAATTCCTGCTTATATTCACAGCTTGTACATTTTTGTGCACATATGATAAGGAATTTATCCAACACTTATCAATTTAAAGCCCTATTGGATTCTTATTTGGAGAGAAGAAAAGAAAAGACTAATTTATTTTAAAATTTTACACAACTCAATTTACTGTTAAACTTATTGGCAGATATGAGCACGTCAGCAGCACGCTGTTCGCTCATTAAATAATAATATGTAATATCGTTTGCTTTGCAGCAGTTGTGTCTGAATTCTAACAAATTTTTTTTCTCTTCATTTTGCATTATTACCAAACCTATATTTTGATAAACGCGAAGCTCAACAAGAATATTGAGATTGCTCAATACAATCCATTTTTAAAGAGAATTATTAAACTTTGTGCAGGAGTTAAGTCACGCTTTGTACCAACATGACGCAGCGTGCCGAGTGATAGCTCGCCTGACCAAGGAAGTGACGGCGGCCAGAGAGGCCCTGGCCACGCTGAAGCCCCAGGCCGGTATCACAACTGCCAACCCGCCGCACCCACAACAGGTAACGAACGAATCAATTTCATTGAATGAGATATTTTATTGCTCGATAATTTTTTTAGTTATACCTCTTTAATGGGTATTTCAATCAGTACCGAAATCCCAAAACTTCTTAGGATGGGTTGTTTCAAAAAATTTGATGGATTCATCAAATATTTGAAGTTGATTTTCGCGTTCTGTGTAGGTTCTATTCAAGTTCTGTTATATCGCTATAGGACAGCTGCTTCACAAAACTGAAATAATCACAGAACTTGAATAGAACTTACACAGAACGTGAAAATTAGCATCAAATATTTGATGAATCCATCAAATTTTTTGAAACAACCCGTCCTTAGTAAGCCTTTTGGAATGTAGCTTCACATGCCTCCCTAAAAATCTCCAGTTTAGCTGATTGAAGTTGGCTTTCTCCTGTTTGAAGCCAGCTTCTCATCTGTGGGCCACCTCTGCTCTTTTTTCCCAATCAAGGACGCCATCCAATGATGTTTAAATTTCATCCGTCATCTGGCGTTATCATCAGCGCACACCAATTATTACACAATCGAAATCATTGGATGTTAATAAACATTCCTAAATCAATTTACAAAGTCACTTACAATCTTTATCAAAGAACATTTCATCAATGGAATTTGCAAAATAGTGATGTGTTTTCATGTAGCTCAAAACGAGAACCTAAATAGGGAAATTTTGTTTTATTTTTAAAATTATTTTGCGATAGATTAATCGTCCATTTAACAAAATTTCTTTTTTTAATATTTGGGAAGATGTAAACTATACAAAAAGTTTTAATGTTATTTAAGGAGTAATTAAATATACATACTGTTTTAGAAATTTCATTCGATATCACCGTTCCTCTTGTCATGCTATGCTGTGCTAGAACATCTGTTCCGCCGTATTTATCTTGTACAAGTTGTGGGGACGACTACGGCCCAATTTTTCAGGTACCTACAAGCCATAGCATTCCAAGAGGAATGGGCTATCAGTAGAATTTTATGAATTACATTAAACCCATCTATTGCGAGATTTGCACAATGTTTCGTTGCTAGGTTAAATCTATTTGCTGCCCAAGTAAGTTCATATATTATGGTGAATGAACCTCGGATATGTTGTAATGAATTTTTTTTTTTTTACATTAACTCCACACAGGAGGCCTTGAGGAAAATAATTTCCCTCAGGGCCTATGTCATCTTTGAAGATGCTGTGTGGAGGGTTGTGGGGAGGGGAGGAGGGAATAAGTTATAATGAATGTGTTGAACAAATTGGATAAAAATATGTTTCTTACTTTCTTACACATTTTGAAATAATTGATTAATATTCAGCCAGTCGACAGGCATCGGGAGACATGCCTCTGAGAAAAACACCTAAAAACTTAGTATTTGGATCGTCTTAAACCATATAACTCACTTTTTGCGGTTCTGAGTTATGGCTTCAAATGAGGGCTCTAAATCATAAAATAGCTCTGCCAGAGAGAACCAATCAGAGAAATACTGTCTTGACCAATCGTAGACAGTATTTCTCTGATTGGTTTTCTCTGGCAGAGCTAGGTTATGATTTGGAGCCTTCATTTCAAGCTCTAACTCAGAAATTTCAAAAAGTCAGTTAGTACACTACGGTTTATGACGATCTATGTAAAGCATCCCTGATGTGATTTGATTACTGATCGGCGCCGTATTAACCAATAATGATTACGTATTCAGGCTGTGGAGGCGGGCGGCTGGGCAGCGCAGCCGGTGGCGCAGGCCGGCATGGGCCCGGAGGTGGTGCAGAAGCTGCAGGAGCGTGCCACCGTGCTGACGCAAGAGAGGAAGCGCCGCGGCCGCACTGTGCCCGAGGATCTGGCCACCCCGGACTCGCTGCAGGCCTTCATCACTCTTGCATCACATCCTGTAAGTTACTTTTATTACCTACATTTTATTAATGTGTGGTTTATTATTTTCTCCCAGAAATCATCAGTGAGGACAATAATTGTCCAATTAGAGCTAACCCATCCTGAGCTCAACTGGCAAAAATGTTTTTTATTATAAATCTACAACTTGTGATTGCAAACATAATTTATTTGCAAGTACATTATTGATGTAAACTTTATATATTTATTGATGTTTTACATTTAGTTTCTAGGACTCCGAACATTTAAAAACTAATATGTATAATAATTTTTTTTTTTAATTATTTATTTTCCTTACTTTATTAGTCATTTTGCCCTTGAAGGCATTGTGAAACTTTGACTCATGAAAAAGTCAACGTAATATCTATGTGGCTGACCCACAGTCAGATTAATGACTTTGTAGCAGAACCATAATAATTAGCAGTTGATCTGCTATTAAAAATAACTATTTACTGTAAGCAGTATTTATTCTGATGGCTTTTAAGAACCCTTTAATTAAAACATTCAAGTCTCCAACAATCCAAATCATTCAACTTTTACTGTTATGTTTTCCCAGGGTCTCCACTCCGCCAGTGTCCCCGGTATCCTGGCGCTGGACATCAACCCGTCCGACCACAGCAAGATCCTGACGGGAGGCAACGACAGGAATGCCACGGTTTTCAACAAGGACACGGAGCAGGTGGTAGTCATCCTCAAGGGACATACCAAGAAGGTCACGCGGGTCATCTACCATCCCGACGAGGATACGGTGGTCACAGCTTCTCCAGATTCCACTATCAGAGTGTGGAATGTGCCCACGTTAGTACTATTACCATAACCATTAATAATTTATATTTTGATTGAAAAAAAACTTTAAAAATAATAATTTCGTGTAACCAATTACCTCCAAAATTTGTTTTTGAACCTACGTACCTAGTTAGTTAATTTATCAAAAAAATAATTATGGATGATCTGTGTTGAATTTTGCTTTTAGTTCACATCAAAAGCTTGCAATCTTACAAACCCTTGAGGTTATATTTAACTTTTGGGAATATTTGTGTATTTAATTTTTTGTCTTTTCCAGATCTCAGACAACTGTTCTATTGCGTCATCACGAAGGACCCGTCACAGGATTATCCCTTCATCCGACTGGAGACTATGTCCTCTCTACGTCCACTGACCAGCACTGGGCATTCTCCGACATTCGCACCGGCACCCTCCTCACCAAGGTTTCAGATTCCTCCGGAGTGGGCCTCACCACCGCACAGTTCCATCCTGACGGTCTCATCTTCGGCACTGGAACTGAAGATTCTCTCGTCAAGATCTGGGATCTTAAAGAACAGAGCAACGTGGCTAACTTCTCAGGACATACCGGACCCATCACGACCATCTCATTCTCTGAGAATGGTTATTACTTGGCCACCGCCGCAGATGATGCTTGCGTTAAGTTATGGGATTTGAGAAAGCTGAAGAACTTCAAGACAATCCAGCTGGAAGACGGGTATCAGATTAAGGATCTATGTTTCGATCAGAGCGGATACTACCTGGCCATTGCCGGTACAGATGTTAGAGTATATCTGTGCAAACAGTGGCAGGAGCTGAAGGTGTTTAATGACCACACCGCCATGGCCACTGGAGTCAGGTTTGGCAGGAATGGCCAGTATATAGCATCAACCAGTATGGATCGTACGCTTAAACTTTACGGGAACCAATAAAATGTTTAATTTTTGACCAGTAATTGGAGAGAAAGTTAGCGTGATTTTTATGATAAGTTTCCCAAAAACTTAGTTTAAGATTCACAAAAAATACTAAACGATACAAAAACTAGGTGGTTATCAAAGACATTAAAAATAATCTCACACATCCATTTTAATGCAGAAATGTGGTACAAAATAGTACAATATTGTTTGCATTTCTTGGTGTGTTGAGGGAGCAGAATGTTTTTTACAAATTCAGTATGACAGAATGAATAATAATTGATAATTGCATAGTCTTTAGCAATGTGTTGTGTGGACAGAATGATTATTTCAGAAATAAAATTTTATATTCAAAACCACTGGATCCTCATGTTTTCATTTCATATATAAAACAACCCTACTACTTTCAAAACTACCTTCAGCCTCACAACATACCCCAATCGGGGATGCCATAGTCTCATTGGCTCCAGACGGGAGCAGTTGGGACTCTTGTGCGGTATTCATATAAAAAAAAAAAAAAACCATCTTACCAGAGATAGTTTGATGTAAATAGAAAACTGATGTGTAACTAAATCCGTTGGTATTCTTCCTGTAAGGAACAATGTCCTCACTTCCAAATTTTTATTTATTTCCGATCTTTGTCAGCACCCCAGGAAAATATCAGCATAACAGTTCTTAGAACTATTTTCAGACAAAAGAAATAGGCAATGGTGATTTGGAACTTTTTTGAGAATTCTTCGCCGATTTCGTTCAAAACAAGTGTTTGGAGAATTGAGAAGTTTGAACTTGAATCTAAGTAAAAAAAAATTGCGTTGACAACCGGCACAACCTTTTTAGCGGGTTGCTCTGCCTCTTTATCAAATGGCCCGCGACCTACAATGGGATTTTTTGTTTTTCTGGAGGGAAAGGGATTGACAGCGAAATTCAAGATTTCGCATTTCTGAGGATTTTTTAATTTCGTATTTTTCAAACCGATTCTTCAAATTTAGTTCAATTTAGGACATACAGCGTAAATTTTTTTTTTTTTTGGTTTAAGGCAATTCACCCTGGAGAGAGTGCTTTGTGCCGGTAATATTTAAAATGGATAAGAAATTTCGGTTAATCTAATGGGAAAATAATAAAACAAATTAAATATTGGACTCATTTAGATCACTAAAACAAATTAAATATTGAATTCATTCAGGTTAATAAACTTACATAAAGCTGTATGAACACGAGAATTGTTAAGAGATAAAAGGTATGAAATGTTAAGGGGGGACTGGTGTGTGATTTTAATAAGCCGGCGGTATATGTTCTTGAAAGATGAATGGTTTTTACAGTTAAAGAAAACGTGGTCGAGGGTTTCCTCTTCCACACCGCACTGGCAGAACGGATCATCTAAAACTCTAATTCTAGACAAGTGAGATGCAATTGAACAGTGGCCAATTCTCATTCTCGAGATACATGAAATGAATCGTTTTGAAAGTTTTTTACCGTGAAACCATGGCTTAGCAGGGATATGGTTTTGAATTCCCGCATAGAAAGATCCAGTTCTTATTTTGGAGACTGCCCAATTTTCTTCCCAGGCACGAGTCATATTAGATTTAAGAATCGGAAAGACATCGGATATAGGAATTCTAAAATTTAGTGGGATAGTTCCGGAATCTGAACCAGATTTGGCGAGAAAATCGGCCATCTCATTACCCTCGATACCCAAATGGGCAGGGACCCAGGCCAATATCGTCTCAAACCCAGATTCACTAAGAGAATTGAGAAGATTTTTTATTTTACATATAATATTGTCTTCCGGATAACGTAAAATATTTGACCTAATTTTAGTTAGAGCACTTAGCGAATCAGTACATAGTAAGGTTCGATGAATGTTGAGAACCTGGATTTGATTTAGCGCTTGTTCAATTGCAAAGCATTCGGCTGTAAATATGGAAGCTTCTTTCGGTAATTTATAAGTGAGATTGATGTTGAATTCTGGACTATATATAGATGCTCCACATCTTTTATTTTCAAATTTGGAACCATCCGTGAAAAGGATGGAAAATCCAGGGAATTTCGAAGCCACTATGCTTTTAAAACAATCATCCACATTTTGAAATTTATTTGGGGAAGATAAAATATTCTTCTGAAAGACTGATGTTATTGTGTTTGGCATAAAAGTGATTGCCTTAAATGGAATATTGTATATAGGAAGATTGGGAACTTCTTGAAGATATTGGAGGGAAGATGATAGAGAATTATAGAGATGAAAACTTTTAATTAAGAGAGGAAAACATTGTTTTTCTCTCAATCTTTTGTTAGAATTCAAATTAACACTTAACCTATTAAGACTTTGTTTAATAGGATGATGTGATAACGATAAAGCCTTGAAAATATATTTATTGGCAAGGAATTGCCTTCTGAAATATAATGGAGGCTCCACACATTCCACCTGAAGAGCATTAATTGGAGAAGACTTCATAGCTCCAATAATCATTCTGAGGGCTTTTGATTGAATTCTTTCCATTTTCTTATCTAGATATTTAGGGAGTGGGTCAAAAAGGAATGAGCCATAATCCAAGTGGCTCCGAACTAGGGAATTATACATTAATTTAAGAGTGGTAGGGTGAGATCCCCACCATACTCTGGAAACTGCTCGCATCATATTAAGTCCCTTTTCACACTTTGTAGAAATTATCTGAATGTGTGGAAGCCAGGAAAGTTTATGGTTCAAAAGAAGACCAAGGAATTTGATTTGAGTAGCGGTTTGTAGAGGCACATTATCAAAAGAAATTGAGAATTGGGGAATTTTTCTTTTGCGCGTGAAAGCCACGACCCTTGTTTTAGATGCCGCCAGATTCATCCCATTTATTGACAACCAGCTTTTAATATATTGTAAAGCCAAATTCATTTCCTTAGCTGCAAGAATAATATTTTTATGTAACAAATATATAAGGATATCATCCGCAAAGTAAAGACGCTTGATAGAAAAAGGAATTACTGAGTCTAGGTCGCTTATATAAATATTAAACAACAGAGGACTAATAACAGAACCCTGGGGCAAACCTCTCCATAGTTTGCGCCTTAAGCATTTAGAGGAAGACTCAATAATAATGGACCTATCTGAGAGTAAATTAATAATAAATTGGACTAATTTCGGGGGGATTTGTTTTTTAATTAGCTTTTCTTTCAAAACATTCAGTAAAACATCATCGTAAGCTGATGAAAGGTCAAGGAATGTGGCCAATGTATAAGAATTTAGGGATTGGGAAACTCGGATATCAGTTGTGAACAAACTTAAATTATCCATTGTAGATTTCTTTTTCCGAAAACCATACTGATTTGGTGAGATAATATCTTGACTTTCAACAAACCACTCTAATCTGTTCTTCATCAAACGCTCCGCTACTTTCATCAAACATGATGAAAGAGCAATAGGCCGATAAGACGAAATTTCAGATGGATTTTTTCCAGGTTTTAAAATGGGAATGATTTTTTGAGTTTTCCAATCATCCGGAATTAGTCCTGTTTCAAACATATTATTAATAAGAGATAAGAAATATTCAACCGCCATATCAGAAAATGATTTAATGAAACTATTAAGTATTCCATCGGGACCCGGAGCAGAGTCAGAAAGGGTTCTTATTACTAGTTTCATCTCATCAATGGAGAAAGGAGCATCTAGCCAGTTAGAGTGAGATGGATATGGCTTAATAGAAGGCATTTCTTCACATCCGGCCACTGATGGGGGGGCTATTTTATCCGCAAATCCTATAAGAATTTCTTCTGATATATGCTTGGTACTCGGCGGAGAATACGATGATCCGAATTTTTTTAAGCTAGACCAAACTGAAGATTGGGGAGTTTCCGGAGACAGGTTCTCACAGAACTTCCGCCATCCAGCGCGTTTTTTATTTTTCAAAATTCGTTTGGTTTCTGCCTGGGCTTTTTTAACTGATAAAAAATTTTCTAGTGTCATACACTTACGAAAAGAGGAAATTGCTTTTTTACGAGAGTTGACGGAGCGAGTGCATTCCTCGTCCCACCACGGATTAGAGTGTTTTATTTTAATGTTCGCATTGCGTTTCGGGATGGATTTTTCTGCTGCATTTATAACCATAGAGGGAAACGTCTCACATTGCAATCTGATGTCTCCCGGGGACGATTTTTTTTTAAAATTAATAAGGTTATCTAGTTCAGAAGAGAAAGTGCTCCAATTCGCATCATTTATTCTAAATTTGAGATTATTTTTAACTGGTGGAGGATAAGTGTTAGATTGATGTTGGAATCGGATTATAATTGGAAAATGATCACTAGAGAGGGGATCGTTTAGGATGTCCCAAGAGCATTTAGATGCTAACGAATATGAACAAAGAGATAAATCAACAGCACTTTTCCGTTGATGAGGGGGGGTGAATCTGGTTGGAGATCCGTCATTTAAAAAACATAGGTTATGGGTATCAATAAAATCTAAAAGATTGCGGCCAGAACGATTTGTTATTTTGCTACCCCAAGAAGGGGAATGTGCATTAAAATCTCCTAGGATCATAAAAGGGGAACAAATCTGGGTTAAGATTGGTGCCCATTCATTTTCAATAAAAGTGGTAGAGGGAGGAATATATATTGATAATATTGTGATATCAGATAAGACAGCTGCTATTATCTGGATATCGTCGGAGGGAGTATGTATATTAATTTGTTTAAACGGGATAGAATTATGGATTATCAGAGCCGTGCCGCCTTTACCATCCGGTCTGTCGTGTCTGAGACAATAATAACCCGGAATTCTTAAGTGAAAGGAGGGTTTTAACCACGTTTCAGAAATGGCGGCCACTGAAACGTCGTGTTCGTCGAGTAATTGAATTAGGTCAGATTTGTTAGCGAAGAGGCTTCTACTGTTCCACTGAAGAATTTTGTTCAGTTTCGAAGTCATTGGGGAGGCAAGATAATAAAGATTTAATGTAATCGGCAGCGTTGGACGGTACAGTATTGTTGTTTGTAAGGATAGAAATTAAAAGGGTAATTAAAGTTTGTATAAAAGAATTATTATTCAATATTTCGGGGAGAGCAGGAGGGGATGTATTACTATTAATGGCACACCCATTGGGGGTCCGAGATTTGGCATTCCCATTCGGGCTGGTCAAAATATTATTCAATTGTTTTTTATCAAGGTAAGGAGTATATTTTGGGTTGGGTTTGACTGGCTTGAGAATGGTTTCTCTGTGAGAAGATGACGTTGAATTTAAAAAGGTGGTTGATTGGAAAGGAGCTGAGGACGATGTCATCTCTGCGAAAGATTTTTTCGCAGGAGAGAATAACTTTGAGGCCTGGAAGTACGAAATGTTGTCGGTAGCCATTTTATGTTTTATGTTCCTCTGTCTTGTCAATTCCGGACAGGCTAGACTGACCGCGGTATGTGCACCCGAACAGTTAATGCAAATGGGATTATTGGAAGATTTTGGACATTGATCAAATGGGTGATTTTCTCCGCAAAAGTAACAACGTGGAGGGGAGCGGCATACGGATTTTATATGTCCAAACCGGCAGCAATTGAAGCATTGAACAGTTGGAAATTTATAAACTTCGACGGGAAGCGAGGTATAATAAATAAACACACGAGACGGAAGGGATTGTCCCTCAAATGTAACAACAACAGATTGGGAAGGTTTCCAGATCGTGTTCCCATCAGTTGAATCCTTGTAGTTCAGTCGACGTGCTTTTATTACTTTCGGGGTTCCTTGGGAATTATTCAAAGCATCAACAATTTCAGCCTCTGGGATATCCGTGGGAATTCCTCGAACAAGACCCATTCTCGTAAGGTTAAATGACGGGATGAACGATTTATATTTATGTTTTGAGAGCGAGTCAATTTTTTTTACAAATCCATTTGCGGAAGCGGCAGTATTAAACTCGATAGATAATTTATATCGCCCTTCCGGTTTAATTGAACCATTAACAATACCAAGGTTATTATTTTTTGAGTCAAATAAGAATTTTCCAAAATCTAAAGGATGAATAAGTTTTCCTTGTTCAGTTCTCTGAACAATTACGATAAAAGGACCGGAAGCGGAAGCAGGATAAAGTAAGTCAGTACTTTTTGTATTATCGCTAGCTAAAGTACTTGTCTGGGTGTTACTATTGGGGTTAAGGTCGTTAGAGGTCGAGGTTTGTTGAATCGGCGGTATAGATTTAACTTTCGATGGGATGTGAAGGCTATGCGATGGTCGTCGTTTACGAGATGGAAGCGTAATAGAAGCCTGGCTAGTGTTAGATTCCGAATCAGAAAAATCTAATATCGATCCTGGGTCGGGAGGTCTATCTTCGTCTTCCTCCATTATATAAAAAAAAAACTTAACTTTTAAAAATTAAACTGAAAAAATAATACGCAGTCTATTTCATTGACTGTACAAACAAAAACGGATTAGCCGTAAGTAGGAATGCAAACAAATAAGTATACGATAAACAGAATTAACTAAAATGTAACAATAATCTCTTATCTGTATGAGGCACGGGAACGGGCGAACGGCACTAAGCAATAGGTAAGGTACACACAACCACTGTTGACCGCGGCTCGAATCGGACTCCAGCGTAAATTTACCAAGACACTAAAAATTGTTCTCAGCCAGGGACTTCAGGGTTTTTTTTTAAATTGGCGTGCGGGCCGCACAAATTGTTGTGGGTTGTGTATCACCAGGTTGTGACATAATTTTAGTTGAAAATCAATAACAATCCCGCAAGCTAATGATTTATAACAATTGAGATTTTAGATTGAGATTCTTTATACATCATGTAATTTGGGAGGCGGGTGTGGGTACTGCCGTCACTTATTGAATAACCAACTCCTCTGTCGTAGGTCACATTTGGTGAATTAGCAGAGGTGCCAGGTTCTTCATGGGGTAAGATTTGTCTGGGTTTGGGGGCGGATGTCTGCCCACTAACAGCATAGCAGGCTGGATCGGGAGACTGGTTGAGGGAGACGTTTTGATCTCAAGCAGGACAGTGGGGGAGGGAGGGGGGGGGGGTGGATTCATACGTCTGTCACCCCTTGTTTCTTTTTCCTTCCCAGAACTTCTCTTAAAAAACCCTCCACACAGATCCCCAAAGATGGCATTGGCCATGAGGGGAATTATTTTACTCAGGGCCTCCTGTGTGGAGCTATGTAAAAAAAACTACAACTTTGAAATTATGTAGATTGCAGAATCTGTTGTTATAATTTTATTTTTAAAAACAAACAAGATCCAGGTACTTTTATTCCTCTGCTTTCACAAAAAAACAGACATTTAAAACTGAATTTGATTTTAATAATAATGTCAGGTTAGTGGCCGAGTGTTCCAAAGCGTTAGGTTTCCTTATTGAAGTGAAAACTTCTTTAGCACTGTTGTAATTTGTGAAACTCGATGAAATGAAAAATAGTGACACTAAAAAGAGACAAACACATACATCTACTATAGGATTTAGCAAGCGAGAGAATGAGATAGTATAATCGGTCTCCTCTTTGTGCGGTGCTTCGTAGTCTCCCCACTCTTGTCTACTTTAGTTTTCTGAAAGTTTCACCTCTACTGTTGTGAATTGCCACTCTGTTTTTTTTTTAATTATTATTATTTCCAGCCCACCCTGGATGCATCCACATGTCTGACAAACTTTCATTACATAAAAATCTGAAAATCTCCCATTTCTTTTACACTGTAAGAAAACGAAATTTAATTGAAATAATAATATTTATTTCCTCTCATCCGATGCACACTACATGATGTGAGTTTGATGATATTGTCAGTATAATATTTGAATAGATTGTAAGAGCTGTTGTAGTATTGATAGTTGGATAAAAATAGACACATATTATTTAAGTGCACGCTGAAAATGTTAATACGATAGTTGATGGTGACGATCAACGCTGTCATAGACATCCAAGTATAAAATCGTAAGGAAAGCCACCGACAGGTGCCCGGCACCGCGGTGGGGCTAAATGCGGTATAACCGTGTGATCGCCATCAGGTTATGAGCGTACAGTCGAGCTCTTCTTCCTTGCCCTCGGGTTGGTTCAGGGCCTTCTTTAACACTTTACTAACCACATCATTCAGGGATTCGCACGCACCTACTTCCAACAACTGGAGACAACGCTGGAAAAGGATTGATTTTAAATTAGATTTTGTTTTATTTATAAGCCAAATAATTAATATAACATCGGGTTATAAAATAAGAATTACCTCTTTAACTTCATCACCGTTTCGTAGTCTTAAAACAGTTATTAATGCGATTTCGGAATTAGCCTTAACATATCCATTCTTTTCCTTTGTACCATTTACTAGGGTAGGTAATAATAGTTTGAGTAATTCTGGGGCCATGTTCTCAGGCGGCACGCATCTTCCAACCATTGTGCAAACTCGGGCCAATAACTGTTTTACATCGTTGTTGGCGTGGTTCATTGTCTAAGAAGAAAGAGGTTAATGAAAATATGTCGTAAACAACAAATTTAATAAAAAATATTCATAGGCATAGGTTAAATTTTTATAATGTTGCTGCAAATTCATTGTCGAGAAAGTCATGTTTAGTAATCTTTCAGAAGAACCAAACTTGTGAAGGATTTTGTTATTTATTTCATGCAGTATTTCTTCATCCACCATACAAGAGATTACCCTGTGTTATGGCGGACAAAGTCGACAGATTGATTGGGCAGGTATGGTGAATGAATAAAATATTAATTAGGATATCAAAGATAATATAGAAAGTGAATTAAATTTAGATACATACTATGTCACTGTCAAGACTCTCTTCTCACACATTGGAAAAAACTCTAATGGATTTGCAGACTATAAAAAATGATGTATTATACAAATAAATTTTTTTTTCTTACCCTGACAAATGGTGTAAGTAAAACTGGCGGAATTGGCAATTTGTTGGTTTGCAGATACCTCAATAAGTAACCTATTCCTCTGATTCCATTGCATGAGATAGGTACTTTGTCACTGGTGAGGTAACTCAACAGAGTTTTGCAAATTTTGTCTCGGTACAGGTCTGTGAAGATAGTTTCTGGGTGATCTTTGAGGGCCACGAACACGGCGCACGACCGCCCGTGTTTCAGAGTCCAGTCCGCATTGTCGTCTACTAGAAGTTGTTCCAGAGCCGAATCTCTCGAGCCTTCTGGCAGGCAGTGGAGAAGGGCTCCCAAGCAACCTCCCACGGCACTTCGGGGAGGATCTTCAGAGTGTCCTAACAATCCTGCTGATGTTAAGGTGACCAGGACGCTTAATGCCAAGGATTCAGACATCTTTTCTCCTCCACCGGCGATGATACTCCTCAAAGCTTGCAGCATGGTTTCTTTGACAGCCACATCTTCCGAGTTCTTGATTCCGTTGTGCATTTCCACAAACAGTGGATCAGCTCTTGTGTGAATGACTACAAGCTGACTTAAAGCATATCCGGCCTTAATTCGTACTTGCCTGTTAGGGTCGTTTAAAGCTTTCAAGAAAGTCGTTTGGAGTTGCGGTAAGAATTGTTTTAGCATTACTCCAACCTGCAAAAATGAAATAGAAATTAGGTACAGAAAAGAAAGGTCATTGATATTTGCAGCAAATTTTATCATGAAAAGAAAAACTCACCTTGGCCAGAAGCAATGCTAGTGTTTCTAGAACAGCAGCCTTCACGCTTGCATTAAACCTGTCTCCCAAAATTCTAATCAAAGGACCGGTAATGTGGACTACCGACGGTTGTAGAGCAGGCGCTGATGTTAAACGAATAACTTCTCCCAACATCAAAGCTGCGGCCTCTTTTTCTTCAGGCAATCCATTCAAAATAGACTCTCGGAACAGTGGTAGAATAGGAGTGATACCCTGCAAAGAAAAATATCATGAATATTTTGAAGAATAGATATGAAAAATGTCCTTCAATTAATATTTTTATTAGTAATACCTTGGGCAGACAGAATCCAGGCAAGAGTTCGACTCCTTTGAGATCACTGACAGCGTATCTAACAGCCTGTCTAATATCCGATACATGTTGTATCTGTTGCTCCGCATCCATACTCTTGGTGACGGCTTGCAGGGCTTCCCAGGCCATTTGCAGAACGTCCTGGTCTTCATCACCGAATAAGTGGATGAGTCCACGCAGCAGTTGTGGGATGTAGTGGGTGTAGTCTGCCCGGGTGTGGGAGCAGAAGGCAGCCAGCAGGGTAGCGGCGGCACGGCGCTGAGGAGCTCCGGGGGCACGGGACCCTTCTAGCAGAGCGTCCATCACGGCCCTTACTCCTGCTTCATCATTTACTGACAACACAACTCCCCTGCAATACTCCAATTCCCGCGCTTCTCCGGGAGTACCCTGAGCACTGCAGAGCGCACTCAACAAAGCTGGCAAGATCTTGTGCAAATACTTGGTTAGTGACTCACCAGCCACGGAGGCCAGAATCGAAAGCGCTTTGGTGTTAACTGGAGGAGCCGAAAGTTGGGGCACGAGGTAGGGTAGAACAACACGTGACTTGATGGCCATGACTTGTCGCAGACCATCGAGAGTCGCTTCGGCAACAGCTGGATCGGGATTATTCAGACCGTTCAACATAGCGGGAAGAATGTCATCGAGCGCCCTGACTCCGACGGTTGTGTGTAGACTGTCGAACGTCTTGGCTGCCGCTTGACGCACCTCTGGCAGAGGGTCGCACAAAGCTTTACGTACAGTAGGAACAAGACTGTTAACGAAAGTCAACACCATATCTTTGGAGGTGGAGGCCATGATTTCACTAAGCCCGATGCACACACCTTGTCGCTGGTCAGCTCTGTCCGATTGCAAACCTCTTTCTAGAATAGGAATGATTTCAGGGAGAACTCTCTCACCCAATTTGCGCACGAGATCACCAAGAGTTCTTGCAGCCACTTGCCTCTTGTCGAAACTGGTGGAAGCAAGACATCCCAGCAGTAAACCAAAGAGAGTAGGTAAGATTTCTCTAAGAGTACGAGGGGTGTTTGTGACGACCACTTTCCACACGTGAAGAGCTGCCTGGCGCACCATAAGAGCCACGTCACTACGACCCATGTATAGTCCCGCCAGTACACGGTTTCTCCTTTCTTGACCTAGAGCCACCATAATGGCTGAATGGGACTGTTCTGTACCAAAGTTATCATCTTCTGAAGCAGTTTCGGTGGTCATCTTACCAGACACTCCGGAAATGCGGTATAGTAAGTCACCAAGAAGCTGCACAGAGCTGTATCGAATACGCCAATCGTCATCAAACAGACCTTTCTCTAATTCTGGAAGGAGCAACATGATAGCAGAGTCTGCGTACAAGTTGACAATCCTCTGACCAGCCTTCAGGGCGGTATCTCTGACATATTCGTTCTCATCAGCCAAAGCTTTGAGGATAGGGTTGATGATCTGGCCTATGTATGGAGTGAATTCAGTGGTGAATGCTCCGGGCATGTAGATGAACATCATGATATAGCCATCCTTTACATGAGGTGCAATATCTGTACGTTCCGATGTAGCAATGATATCTGGAAAAGAAACAGGGACAAAAGTGAATACAAATGACCTAAAAAATATATTGTGTAAAATAATTTCTCTTTGATTTTCTGAAAATACCTGGCATAAGTTTGTGTAGTTTTTCAACACCCAATCCAGCAACGACTTCTGACAATCCTTGAGCAGCTCCAGAACGATCCACACTGCTGCTCTCGGAGGTGAGGGTCTGCATGAGCCACGGGAGTAAGTCCTCGAAGCTGGCCTCTCCCATTCCTCGCACCATTGCTCCCAGAGCTCTGGCAGAAACACTTCGGACCTAAGAGCATACAACATTCTTGTTAATAATTAATTGTGATTAGAAAGTAGAAACTATCACAATCAAAAATATTAAATGTCAAATATCTATCAAACGGAAAATAAGAATAACCTCTGGCACAGGATCTAGCAAAGATGACTTCAGTCCGGGAATGATATTGGGCAGGTAAGGCATGAGATCCTTCTGGTCGGTGAGAGAATACATATTTCCTATGATCTGTGCGGCCATCTTCCTAGTTTCAGTAGAGCGGTCCAGGAAGGCCCTCTGTACGACAGGCATGATCAAGGCGAGGGACGGGGCATCGATGAAATGCACAAATTGAGTGTCAAGCAGCGTCTGCAGGCAGGCGGAGGTCTTGTTGGACGGATCTTGTAAAGCTTCCAACAATGGGGGTACGATGGCTGGAATGTGAAGGGTTAGTCATTAGAATGATGCATATAATATGAACATGCATATTATTAGATGATTATTAATTGCTGATTGTGGAGCACAAAAAGCAGTGTACGTGAATGTTTGGGACTATCAATAAATTATATTACAAAATGTACAACTTAAATTAATCAATGAAATATCTATACTGAAACAAGTAAAAAAAAGATATTCTGAACATACCTTGAATTTCCGGATTACGAATAACGGATCCAATGACTTTGAGGGCTTCGGCTCCAGCTTCTTGCACCCTGACGTGAGAATCACTGAGGACTTCGATCAGCTTGGGCACAATACTGGGCAGGCAGGAAGATAGTTGCTTGGGGGCGCAGTAAGCCATTGCACCCAGTAATTCAATGGAGCCTAGTGAGACAAAAATTATGAGTCATTTTAATTTGTTATTAGTGATGCGACGATTCTTACTTTCACACTTGTGATTGTTCATAATGATCATTCACAATCAAAAATCATTCAGTTACTTGTTTACATAGGCAACTACTCAGTATGTACAGTGCACTCTTTTGAGGAAACTGGTAGGAATACTAATGTGACCTCGCCACCTTAGGAGACACATGCAGCTGTTGGGAGTGGAAAACAAAGATGTAGGAAATGTGAAGAGGATGGAGAGATTTCAATTCACCTGCGGTGCCCGCCTTGATGGGATACCTGGGAAGACAGGTTTTGGAACCGGGAGAAGAGGTTAAAGGAATGAGGTAAAATAGGATGCAGAACAACGTGCATATGACTTGAGTGCTCAGGGGAACAATGTAAACCATCTCCTTATCAATAAAATAAAATGCATACAGAGTTATGAAAAAATACAGTTTAAAAATTGAAACAAAACTTCGAACATACATAATCGTTTTAACTTTAAGATAACAGCAAAAAATACAGTACAAGATTATCAAATGAGTTCTTATCAACAACTGCGCTTGAAAATAATATTGTTGAATTTGTTGTTACCTGTCTTAGTCCTCCAGCTGTCATCTTCCAGTGCGGCCAGCAGAGATGGCAGCACCAGCTTTACTCCGTGCGCAGAGAGCTTGCTCATCACCACCTTGGCCGTGTCGTCGGTGGCTGTCCTCACATACTGCGAGGAGTCTCCGAAGCAGAGCAGCAGATGCGGCAACACATGCACAATGTAGGGCTCAAACAGGCGGCCCAGTTTGGTGCAGAGCATCTCAAATGCGAATAGGGCTCCTAAATACAACAATTAAAAATTGAACTGTGAATTTGAAAAAAATTAAATATTTTAATTTTATGTGACTGTAAGGAATCTATATATTTTACTCCTGCAGTTGAAAAATAATAGGGAGAAAAACAAGAATTAGTAAATTTTACAATTCATTCACAGTTAACGCTAGTAATGGTCTATACACCGGGGGTGTTCAAACTTGAACTGCGGCAGCCACGTAAATTTTTTTGCTTTTTTTTTTAAAATGCGATTTTAATTCTTATGTATTAAGAAACTGTATGAAGGACAAGGTCAGAATCGCTCGCGCCAATATCATTCTTGAAATAACTGATGGTTTCATTCTACTCTAGAATATTTTTAAATGAATTTTCTATGACTTGGCGGGTCAATTTTTGCAACTGTCAAAGGTGAAAAATCGAAGTTTTACATTTTCAAATGCGTATAAAGGTCTTTATTTATTTGCAAACTACTTTGAATTGTGTTTTTTCATGTTAGGTATGTATTCAGGATATGTGTAGAAATAATAAAATCAGTTTACATTTGTGCGGATTATATTTTTTGACAGTTAGCTATTCTGGAAAAACCTCTTACGATATTATCACGCAATATATATGAATAATAAGATATATTATTTGGTAAACAGAAAACAATCGCAAAAAAGCAATTCCTTTTGTTTTTATGTGGATAATTTGACCAGAAAGCAACAAGGTAAAATCTGCGCGGTTTTTCGAAATACGCCCGACATTCAACAGGTTAATTAATGACAGTTACGGGACTTGATTAGTGAAATTGGAATTAGCCCTACCTTCGCGGTGCTTATAGTTTTTCTTATCCTGAATAGCGTCAGTCAGCCTGGCCATGATGTCCAGCTGCTTCAGCGCCAGGATACCGAGTCCCTTGACCACTCCGGCTAGCCCGTAGGCCGCCCCCTTCCTCTCTCCGTACTTCTCAGCCTTCAGGAGCTTCTGCATTAGTTTGTTGACTATGACGGTGGATTCCTCGCGCATCACCGGAGATGTGATCAAGTGCGGGAGACAGTTACTGACAGCTTCTTGGACCTGGAAATAAGAAATATAATCATCATTCTCGGCTAACTTACTAATTTTATTTTATTTAACTTTGTTCAGAAAACAGTTCTATGAACAGTATTGCATATTACAGGATTGGTCAAACCAGTGAAGTTTCCACATATATTTTGTTCTGTTCCGAGTGCTTCTCTAAATTACACGTAAAATTTAATATAATGCTTTACTATCGGAACTTTTAGTGGGAAAACTTTGAACAGTTTAACATTGACACTTTAAGTTAAGAAGTTTAAAGATACATAGTTCAACATTGACACACTGAGTTACAAAGTTAGCTCAACATTGACACATTTAGTTATGAAGTTTAAAATTAGTTCAACATGAGTAACGAAATATAAAGTTAGCTCAACATTGACACATTGAGTTAAAAAGTTTAAAGTTAATTCAACATTGACACATTCAGTTACGAAGTTCAACATTGACACTTGAGATAAGTTCAAAGCTAAGAAAAGATTTCATACCGGTTGTGAAGGAGTAGACAAGGCTGCCACCAGGCGCAGCGTGATGGGCAAGATGCGGGGATCCTCGGGGGACAAGTGACGCGCCAGGGAGCCCACCAGAATGACCACGGCTTGGCGGACCACGTCAAAGCTGCCGGTCTTGGGGGCCTTGTCCAGGAAGTCTTCAAACACGGGCAGTTGGTCTCCCACCGTGGCCTGATGTTAATATTTGATTAAATAAGGTAGAGATCAACGGGAATTAAGTACATACATATTGAGATCATTTGAATAAATAAAAAATATATGGAAAGCGGTTAAAATAACTGTTGAAACAATATTTTTACAACAAAACTTTTAATTATTTAGGTACTGACAATTTTTTACTTTAATTATGTACTGGTAGAAACATCAACAACACAATGAAATGTCAAATATGTCGTGAGTTCAATTTATCGGCTGGTTAAGTCCTCCATCACACCAGAAGCAAGATAGAAGCAGAAAGTCCTGAGGAAAACAATTTCCCTCGGGGCCTGTGTCTAAAGGGAAAGGAAGGAGAGGAAGTTCTAATCTGGGGGTCAATGTGTCTAGGAGTGACGGAAGTATGAATCCGTCCCTCCCACCGCAGTTTAAGGCGATGGGTCGAAAGTCTGGCTGGAGAGGTAAAATGTCTTAATCCGGCCCGCCATGCACTTGGGCAAACACATGTACCGTCAAGACCTAGACAAACTTCACCTCATGAAAAAACCGGGCACACCTGTTAAGTCACTAAACGAAACAAACCACTTGGAGTACCAATGGCAGGGGTGTTGGTTATCCAATAAATGGTTCCTGGGGCGGTGGTACCTGTGTCCACCAATCAAATTGATGAAATCTTACTGTCCTTTCAAAATTAAGTCTATTTATTTACTATTTTTGAATCTCAATTCAAACTTATATTTATCCCGGGATTGTTTACCTTTCCATGTAGATCCACTACGGCCATGGCGGCGTTAGCCATCTCGTTGCGCACATTCTCAGCGCGGTCGCCAAGCCCCTTGGATACAAAGAAGTTGACGAGACGGGCCACATGGTCCTTGCCGGCCAGGTGCGGCGCCACGGCCACTAGCGCCAGGGCCACACCTCGCCGCCCTCCCCACTCGTCAATGGGCTGCTCCACTACATGCCCAAACTCATCCAGCTTCGGGGGGATCATCTGGAAAACAAACAAAGGATATATTGATTCATCTGGTCCAACACATTACCCAAAAAAGCAGGAAAAGGATAATCAAAGTTTTACCTTCTCAGGCCTCAACCATATTTTGTCAGAGGGGCAAAATAATATTTCCATTTTTCAATAAATCGAAATAAATGGAATATTTCTGACCATTTTCGAAAACTAAAAACTGTTTTTGTAAGATGGTAAAATATGCTTTCAAATTTTAAAAATCAAAATAAACATTCAATTTTTGAAGTATAAATTTTTTTAGTTTTAAAAATTGCTCACCTTCATTTTTTCTAACTAAAATTACTAATAATAATTAAAAAAAAACACACACATACTTTATTAGGCAAATCTCTACATATTATAAATTAAAGTCCTCCGCCGCGTCTGTTTGTGGTAAACTGAAACTACTGAACGGATTTTCATGCGGTTTTCACCAATAGATAGAATGATTCATGAGGAATTGTGTAAATTGCTTGAAATATATAATTAAAGGAGAATGTCTCTAGGTGGTGGACGAGCGGGCTGGCAAGCGGGCGGTGTGGATTTGATTTGTATGCAAATTAACAGATGGCGGTGCGAATTAAAAGGCTGGGTAATCATCCAGTAGATGGCGTTGTGTTTCGTTAGCCACAGCAACGCGTGGCCGGGTCAGCTAGTATATTATAAATGTTAACGTCAACTCACTTTTTTGTCTTTTCATGTAAAGAAATTAATAAAAATTCCCAATTTTTTTTTCAAATGCGGTCGGAAACATTGGTTTCATAAAAGTGTACATTTTAATTATTTTTGATTAACTTTTAGATTAGAATATAAAGCATGATGTTTTCTCTTTCTTACACCGTTTAGATCATATTTCTAACCTTAACAGTAAGGAAGACAACGATTTCTATGAGACCTATACGAGTTGTTTCGAAAAGATAACACATTTGCCCCAGGGGTTAATAAAAAGGGACTTTATGAAGACATTCAGATAATAGATTTTGAAATGAAGTAAAATTATGAAGCAAAGGTCTCACCAATATTGATGAAAAGAATGGAATTTGACAAAGACCAAAGAAAGTCCCTGGAGAATGCCTTCAAAATACATGATCTACCTACATTACAGAAAATAAGTACAATAATTTTTTTATAAAAAATACATTATACATGGTGTCTGAAATATATCACTTGGATTCAATACTATCAACTGTTAATTTATTGTCTTTTGAAATGCGTTGAAGTGTAGTTCCTTCTCCAAATTTTTTTTTAATCCAACATAAAGTCAATACTTAAAAATTTATCCAAGACACTATCTAGATAGCATTTAGTTCGGGTTTGAATCTTGATATCGTATATAAAGATGGCAGCCAATAAAATATGCGTTAAGAAAATGAAGAGAGTGTTGGTAGTTCTTAGTCGAAGTACGATACAGTTAAATATGACCGAATCGGAGAGGGACACATTAGCTCAGTTGGTAGAGTTGCACCCCGGCAAGGCGAAGTTCCTGGGTCGGAGTCCTAGATCTGACGTATCTATTTTCGATTGAGTTTCGCTAATATTGTCTTCATTTAATAAAAAAATAATTTAAACATATTTAAATGATTTATTTGGATGAACAATTAAAGTTGATGTAATGTTTGTTTGCTACTCACATTCAACTTCTCCTCATACACAATGAGCAGCGTGTCCAGTGTGGAGGACACTAGCGAGGTGTCCATCTCCAGCAGGGCGGCCAGCGCATTGGCGGCGGCCCGCTGCACCGCCTCCACGGGGTGCGTCACGTCCACGGTCACACTGTCCACCAGCAGCACGCTGGCCTCCAGACCGCTGCCCGTCCACAGGATTTCAGCTAGGCGACTGGAATCATTACGATTAACAATTAGCAAGGGTAAGTTGGTGTCTCACACAAATTCAAATGTAACATTGTCATTAACGGCCTCCATGGTCAAGGAGTAAGGCTTTCGACTAACAATCCGAATGTTGTGAGTTCGGTATGAATCCCGGTATGCTCAAGTAAAACTAATTTGATTGATTTTTTATTATTTCACAATTTATTCATTTAAAATAATACAGTTTTGAATTTGAAATAATACAGAGTGGAAGATACTTTCAGTATTGCCCTGGTGTAAGACCACCATTCAGAATTGAAATGTTGTGTGAAAAGGCTTGTCGTGTTGGTGATCAGATTTGAATAATCAGGTACATGCCCACCTCCCTCTTCCTCTCCTTACTACCTTCAGCCTCACAACATACCCCAATCGAGGACGCCATAGTCTCACTGGGAGCTGTTGAAGAACAGGGACTCTTTTGCAGTATTCACATTAAAAAAAAATGGCCGATCAGCATCGTTTTTGTTTTTTTCACATTTGAAAGCTTTGTGTTAAATGCCGATTCTAGGTCCCTTTCAACTTTTGAGTCAATTGTGATCTGCAGAAAAGCACAAGTATCATGTTGTTATTCTTATCAGCTGATCACAATTTGATAGGAAGTTGAAATGGATGTAGAATCATCAATTAATGTTGAAAAAACAAAATTTCTATCCCATTAATGATTTTAATTCTAACCTGTTTTTTAGATAGGGATAAATCTGATGCATAATAGATAGTAGTTAGACAACACTCACCGGTTTTCTTCAGATACATCAAACTTGGCGATCCACAGACGCTTGGTGAGTAAGAGAGCTTGCTGCATATCGTCCTTCAGGGACGGGAAGGTGTTGACCAGGCAAGTCAGGGCACGGAGAGATGCTTCCCTCACCACCTGAAATATTCCAACAAACACATATATAGGTGTTTAATTTGCACTAATTATTTTATACATGTTACATAAAGAATTAGCAACAAGATGTGTGCACATTTTTACACTCTCGGTCTCGGTATGTAGTACCAACAGTATTTATGGCTTGACAATTGTGCATTGATCAGATTGCCAGCCCTGGAATTTTTTGGATCGGAACTGTCGCCAAATCTGCAGACAGAATAAAACCTGGGGATTCAAATGGAAGCAAGATTCATTCCTTGTTTGGCAGTCGAGTGGTGGGCACCCTCTTGACTGACTAATGACAAATCAAATCGCTAATATCATCATCATCCATCCACTCGCCATTGTTGGAAGAGACTGGAGGTCTTTCTTGGAAGATTTTGGAATCGGAAGTGATCGACTTTTTCTGCATTGTTATCCAGATGACCCAATCTCACCATGTAAAGGTTCTTTTTGGAAGCTACCCAATGAGTTTCCTGCAAGCCATGGCTTTCATCTCCAACTACACTGCAAGTTAAAAACGGTATCACACCGTGAACTGATTTACTAAACGAATCCTTTGCCAGAAAGCAATAGATATTTGTCAGAAGTTTTTTGTGTGCTAATATAAATTTTATATTTCAAATACTTTTATTCATTTTGAATATTAAAACCTAATCCTTACTTTCGGACTCAGTTGCTATAAAGAAGAGTTCTCATTGCTCATTTTGGGTTGACACTTTTAAAGGCTTATCAGTATTTCAAAAATATATATTGTTTCCGCCTAACCCCACGGTAACATACATTTAAAAACATATTATTAATTATCAATGAACTTATGATGGGATATGGCATACCTCTGAGGAGTCCTGCAGGCCACTCAGCAGACAGTCGATTTCGGAAGATGTGGCTCTACCGCATCCTTCTTCACCCGATACTGCTGTTGCTACCTCCAACAGGGTGGCCACACTGAGGAATTGTATCTTCCCCTTGTTCCTGCCTAGAAAAGGATAAATATAGTCAATAAAATTGAATCAATTCATAATTATTAGTAATTTCATTTTATAATCAGGCTAATTCAGTTTTTTCATAATAATCGCAAAAAAAATTGATATTTATGCCTGAACTTAACAAAATAAAATATGCACTTTCGCATTGTTATTTTTGACTTCAATCAAATCGGCCGGCACTCAAAGAAATTAGATTTATAAAGTGAACCTTATGCCATCGACATAAGAACTATTTACTAGTCACACCCATTTTGTATCAGTTCTGCCCCGTCTGCCGTGGGGAATAGACGTCCCTAGACCTGCGTCGCTTGGTTCCATGAAATCAATTTTAAATTTCCTTGTTATTACAATAAACAATGCGTAAGAAAGGAGTTAATGTTTTTTACGGGCCTCTACGAAATCAACCTGTAAAAAACAACTCTCAAATACTTTTTTAAACCTTTCCAAAAGCTTTTTCTCAAGTCTTGTCAAGTATTTTTAAATCCTGCCCATAAAGAGGTGTGGATTCCGATTTCGATTTTTTCTTGGACTGTTGTGGATCACCTTAATGAATTTTATGTGAAGCATAAATATTATTTATTTTACGTAAAAAATTATAAAAATAGAAAAAAAAAAAAAAATTAGATAACCTACATAAGACCGGACCGCTTTTTTTTAACGTCAATATTGACAATGATTTACAACATCAACATGAACACAGGATGGTATCTGGAACTATCATAGCTTTGCCCAATTGACCTTAAAAAAAAATTGAATTATATTTTTCAGAGAATAATCTGCTTTTTATGTAATCGAGAACATTTTATTTGCTAGGATAAATTTTAACGTGACCTAAATTTTTATTTTTTTGACGTTAAAAAATTGACTTTTCGCTTGCTGAGGATTGGTTTGTACTCCTGAATTTTTAGGTTTTTTTTAAGCTGTGATTTGAAGTACATGTTAGTTCGTTCAAAATTCAACCAAATATGTTGTTCTTTTACTTGCAGGTAGATTAACCCTTATATTTTAAAAAAATATTTATTACAATTAGTTTGAAATACAGGAAACAAAAATATAATTTTTTGAAACTCAAAAACTTTTATTTTTCAATACGAGTTTTTGTGGACATAGTACAAACCAATCCTCAGCAAGCGTTTTGTTAAAACAAACTCATATTATATTTCACCAACCAACCTGTCAATGTTTTTTGGCATCTTGAAAAATAACTTGCGAGTATTTTTGGAGTTTGTTATTATTACATCTATAAACTGCACACACAGAACATGGGGACAGTGGGACTTTAAAAAAAAAAAAATTATCAATACCGCCGCTGTCAAGTACTAAATAAATTTAGTACTTGACATTTTCAATATGTTATACTAGCGTCTTTTGTTGTTGATACTGCTAATATTTTACTGGAGTTGGACGTATTATTAATATTATAAGGTATTTTATATTAGTGTGTTTAATTTGGGAGGCGGGAATGAGTACCGCCGCCCCAGGAACCTTTATTGGATAACCAACACTTCTGCCTTAGGTCACCCCAAATGGTTCGATATGTTTGGTGACTTAGCAGGGGTGCCCGGGTTCATGGGGTGAGGTTTGTCTAGGTCTTGGAGGCGGATGGCCAGGACACACTGAACCTCAGATTTCTACCTTTCCCAAACCCTTTTCCTTCCCAGAACTATCCTCTCCTCCCTTTCCTTTAAAAAAACCCTCCACACAGCATCCCCGAAGATGACATAGGCCCTGAGAGAAATTATTTTTCTCAGGGCCTCCTGTCTGGAGCTCATACAAAAAAAAAAATTATGTACTTACTGATAACTTCCAGAAGAAGTTGGAACATTTGGCGGATAGGAAGCAGTCCCGGATTATTCAAATCGCTATTGCTGGTCCCGCTGTCCCTCATCTGAGCCTGGTGGGAGATGATCTGCAGACCCTCAGTGACCATCTTCTCATCGCTCCTGGCGTACGAGGAAGTCAGGCTGAGGCGGATCAGGTTGAAGCAATAGCAGAAGGCCGGGGCGCTGAGGGTGTGACTCTGTTTCCTGGAGAGTGCTTCCGAGTCCTTCTGGGAGTCGTGGTACTTTTTGCGAGAGTAGGTCCTCCAGTGAAGGAGTTCCACGGTTCTGGCGGCGGCATCCTTGAGGTTTTCCTCATCCCAGCAGGGGTCTAGGTCGCATTGCGGCTTGTACAGCCTAAGAAGAACAGAAAATATGGTGAAAATAAAATTAAAATTCATATTTATAATTCAATACTCTCTCAAAAACCGGGCAAGTGTCCAATTAGTGAAAAGCAGTGGATTGTAGTGCTTGTATACAAAATATGCTAAAGATTAAAACAGATATTTTGTAAAAAGAAAACAAACACAGCTATCCATCTTAGTAATTACCATTTTTTGGTTTAACCTCTGGTTTGCCGATTGCGCGCCCGGGACGCGCAATAAAAAAAAAAAAATTTGAGATGCGATTTTAAACCTTATGTATAAAGAAAATGTATGAAGGTTAAGGTCAGAATCGCTTGGGGCATTCTTGTTCTTGACATAACGGATATAAGGAACACACCTAGCCTCTCAAATAATCATCTTTGCACATATCTATGACTTTCGAAATGACATTTCTGCCGAGATTTGAGCTGTCAAACTTTGAGCGTCGCATGTCATGAAAAGATCGATAAAACTATCAATTTGTCAAATAAACACAAGTAATATTGTTTGTAAGCATAGTTTATTGTTCAGGGAACGTGTTTCGGTAAATATTATACATATCATAAAATAAATCCGCAAAATATTACGTCAAAGTCAAAACATCGCGAAATTTTTGAGTTTCCTCCTGTGGCATTTAAGAGGTTAAAGTCAAGGTATCAAATTTACGCTTGCGAGAAGACTCCATTTTTTGTCAACACATTCAAACAAAAAACATGGCAGAATGAAACAATTAGGGCAATGTTGCTATAATACACAGATGATTAAATGAAATGTCTTAAAACAACAATAATGAACCCTGGCGATCTAGACTGCGAGTGAGCAAGAGTAACAACCGTTGTTCCCAATCCTACTGATCAAATGTTGAGCCAAAATTTCTCAAATATACAATTACGCTCTTCCCATTGCAACACTCCGATCAAGATAGAGGAACCAAACAACTGGATTAACATCCCGCTTAGTAGAAAGTGTTAACAGAGTAAAAAAACATGAAAAATGACAGTGAACTGTCGAAAGTCGTTCACTACTATTTTATTATTATTTCACGCACTATTTTTCATACTGCCAATTTTAGTATGATGTCAAACTGTGTAGTAGAAATGTCGAATGTAGTTCAGTTCACGCACTATTTTTCATATTGCCAATTTTAGTATCAAATTAATATGGAAAGCGAAGATGAAGATATTTATGATAAAATTTACAATAGATATAGCGGAAAAGGCGGACATAATGAACGACAATATCGAGTTACACAGGTGACGACAGCTAAAAATGGCGAAGATTTCTTTAACCCTTTTCGAATGCCAAAAATGCCGTTTTGAATGCCGGATCCGAGATCTGACAAGGATCCGAGTCGAAAATGTTAATTTCCTGATGTGGAAAAAATACAGGGACTATAGAAAATATATATTTCCACGCAAAGCAAGACTGTGAAGAGTAAAGGAATCTTGTTCACGAGGTAAAGACTCAAGAAGAATGTAACCATTAATATTCCTTACCTCAGAGTGACGTGAGCGATGAGGTCTCCCATGGTCTGCACATCATCGGGCCAGAAGGCGGGGCGCAGACCCAGGATGAGTTGCGCAGCGCGGGGGGCAGCCAGCGGAGAGCGCAGAGCTGCCAGCAGCGCACGCATCAGCACTGCGGCGTGGTATCCTAGCGCAATCGAGTCTCCCGCGCTGGCCGACTTGATCAGACGCTCTACACAGCTGAGACGCTCTTCCAGCTAGGTATAAAAAAAAACCAATTTAATGGATGTTATACAAAAGAATAATTCACAGGGCATAAATCTCAAGCACAGGATAATAAAATCTGAAGAAGCTTATTGTAGTAATTTCTCAGGTTGGGCAAGAGGATTATTCCTCGCTTGATGGACGGAAGATGTGAAGGAAACCAATGTTACAATCGTAATAATGAACCATGTAAGGATAATAAACTCTTCAAGATTAGCCAGTACTGTCCGGACACCGAGAGGGTCAGGCAGATCAGCTCATACAGCACTCCACTTCCAGCACTGGGTGCTTGAGGCCATTACTTCCCCACACTGCATCCCAAGAAGCAGAAAGAAGGTGTTTGGATCCAGCCAACCTACATTTAACAGTTTTGTGTGGACACCTATCAAGTATCTGTGTTTCCTCCCTCCTACAACATGGGTCTCTTCAAGACCTCTAGACTTCAAGACTTCAAGACCTATCTCATATTAGTAGGATTTATAAAAAAATATTTAAAAAAGGTTAAGTTTATAACCGCGCGAATCCTGCGTGTTTGTTACTTTGAAACTCCGTGAGAGATACTTATTCGGGTCAACATAGAATATTTTCGATTTCTGTATGTTGTCTGTGGTATACTTGATAATGAAAGGTGCATTTCAATGGAAAAAGGACATAATTTTAACCATAAACAGCTGATCGGAAATTCTGTGTGAAAAAATATTTACAAAATTTATTTTTTAACTCCCGGACTGCCGATTGCGCGCCCAGGACGCACCATAAAAAAAAAATAATTTTTGAGATGCGATTTTAAACCTTATGTATAAAGAAAATGTATGAAGGACAAGGTCAGAATCGCTTGGGGCATTCTTGTTCTTGACGTAACAGATATAAGGAACACACCTAGCCTCTCAAATAATCTTCTTTGCACATATCTATGACTTTCGAAATGGCATTTCTGCCGCGATTTGAGCTGTCAAACTTTGAGTGTCGCATGTCATGAAAAGATCAATAAAACTATCAATTTGTCAAATAAACGCAAGTAATATTATTTGTAAGCATAGTTTATTGTTCAGGGAACGTGTTTCGGTAAATATTATATACGATAGCATAAAATAAATCCGCAAAATATTACGTCAAAGTCAAAACATCGCGAAATTTTCGAATTTCCTCCCTGGCATTTGAGAGGTTAACATTGTTCTAAAGTAGACTACAAAGTTCCAGATTATGGTCATGATAGATAAAGCATTTCAATAGCTTTGTTTTAAAATAAATGGCTGGCCCTGGAAATGTTTTAAGAATGGTAGGAAAATGTGGTTGAATTTTGGACTGCTATCAATTACAAAAAATAAAAGTGGTCCATTTTTCGACCATAATCGCTCCAGTGAATAAATAAATAATATAATAGTGAGAAAATACCAGAGTAAGTTTCTGCCTGATAAGATTTTCCTTGTTGGTCTGAAGCTTGATTGCCTCCTTTTGTTTGACAGTGAGTTCCTTGGGTGCCTTGTTCTTGCCTTCCTTCTTCTTCCTGTCCTCCAGCTCTCTGCGCAGGATCAGCTCCTCCTGCTGGTCCTTGAAGGAGTAGGCCTTGCTCTCACGCTTCATGTTCATCTCTGCATTATCATCGCCACTGTTCAAACAAGTGAACAAACAAGTGAAACGGTGAATTACATCGCTAGTATACACATATTTATTTTTCTTCATTTATTTGGGACAGCCGTTTTTTGGGACAAAATGTTTATGTCCCAAGTGTCCAATTAAGCAGAATTGACTGTAGTACAAAAACATAAATTCACTATAATATCTCAGCAGACCTTTGTATGAAATCGATTTTGAAAGAATGTTGAACCAGTTTAATGCGTTACAGTAATTGAAAAAATGTATTAACGACAATCTTCACTTACCCTGGAATGACGCTCTTATCGTACAACTCTCCCTCGGGAGTGAGGTATGTAAAGTATTCATCCCTGGTGATTTTGAGGAGTTCGGGATCCTCAAGGGTGTCAGTTATGTAGGTCATTAGGCTGGGAAGGATCACCTCCGGGTTCTGCTGCACCAGGGTTGAGATCACATTGTTGTAACTCTGAAAATGAATTAAATACAATAATAATTCAATTAGTCTTTGATTAGTTTGTGTCGGGTAAACTAAGAAAAAGTAAACAGCTATAACCATTCGAGCGATAGTAATCGACAATATTTTTAGGTTTTATATAAATATATATATTTTAACCCTCAGGTGGCGGAAAGCATCTTAAGGCATTTCAACGCGGGAGTTGACTTTAGTTATTTCTAGGTTTGAGCCCTTTTAAATGAATGCACCGCGTACATGCAAGTTAGAACCAAATTCGACATGTAAAACATCTCCAATCACTGGCAATAGCGAAGAGAGGTCTGGGTTCGTGTCCCGGTTGCGACCAGAGTCTTTTTCTAATTTTCTGTGTCTTGTTTTCTTTCATATTTTCATTTAGATTATTAGTGTTATCTTCTTCTTCAATGATATTATATTACGTTGATGGGAATAACCTTAAAAAGTTATAAAAAGAGAGTTTTTTCTTATAAAAAATTAAATAAATTTTAATTTAAAAAATAACCTACCTGCAGCAGCCTAAATATGGATAGCTATCGCACAGAAGCGTTAGTGGTGCTGCCCAAATTTGGTAGCTATCACTCGAGTGAATAAGAAGATTCATAATGGATTAAGAATTGGTGATCTCAATAAAAGGCATTATACTAACGTTATTGCAGCGGAAACCAGCAATGTAGCTATTCTTGATATTGTTGGAGAACTGGCTGATGAGTTGCTTGGGCTGCAGGTCCAGGTACTTGACCATCTTGAGCCAGAGAGTGCGGTTGACAGTGACGGCCAGCGGGTGGTGGCACGCCTGCACAGCATCCACGGCAAGGAGCTGTCTGTCTTCCAGGGTGTACTCTATTAAAATATATATATATATATTAAATATGATTTCTGAAGTGGGAAAATTACATAGCTTCCGTAAGCACTCTGTGTACCAAATTTTTAACTTTATTCTCTTGATAGTTTACCCAGTCTCTTTGACAAAATTTGCCCAGGTTGACAATGTCCACTGACTCCGCAACAAGCCTTGTTTTTTAAAAAAACATTGTTTTTTAAACGGTTATATAAACCGCGTCACTTGCGTAGAGAGTACCACTGACTAGCGGCTTGTATGGGAGAGATGAAAATACCCGTCCCATGTCCCTTAGCTTCGCGATAGCACAAGAACAAACTTGATGTATACAAACATATCATGCACGTTTTGTGGGTTTCGGGTAGTTATTTTTTTACCTGAACATACGGGATACGGTTTATTGCATTCGGGCGATAATATTGCGGACGTATCACGTACGTTCGTATGTGCAGGGCAGTTAAATGTATAAAAATGTATTATATACCTTTATAAGAGCAGATAGTGGTAATGGCTTCGATGATGGCCTTCCCCAACACATCGGACTGACACCCCTCCACTCCGTTCTCCGTGCCGTTGGACTGCTGCTGCTGCTTGCCGCCCTCCAGGTTGATGGCCACCTGCAGCACAAGGGCCCGGGCGAGCGGAGCGGCCTCATGGCGGCAGAGCAGTGTGCGCCGCATCCCCTCCAGCGCCGCGGAACGCACAGCCTTGGAAGGGGACAGCACGCACGACACGAGGGCGCGCGTCACGATGGAGGTCTTTGGGTCCACGTCGCCTGGGTAGTTGCGCAGAACCTCGATGCAGATGTATACAATGGAAGTAAGGACTGGAAATTATTTTTGTCAAATTAGTCATCAGAAAGTCAAAGGCTAGCTAGTTACCATGAAAAAAATCGTCACGGGAAAGAACTACTGCAAAACCAAATTTTACACAAATTATTACTTAAATTATATTTAAAAAATATATCGTAACCTTTAAAGTCTCATGTGCCGCCGTTGCCGATAGGCACAAGAAAGAAATCTTTAAAAAAAATATGGTAAATAATCCAAGAGCCGCCGCATGCCGCTACATTTTTAATAGGCATAAATTTTGAAAAGTAAACTACTTTTAAGCTTAATTACCACAAGAACTATCGGTTTCAGTCGGGATAGACAGAAAAATATACATTAAAATTCGGTTTTGATTCAAATTTCCCATGAAAAACATCTCTATTGTTGCCATTTTTTGTATGGATTTGACATTTGCGAAGTTTTGTTTCAAAATAAATTACGCATGCATTACTTAATTTACCTAAACTAAGAACCCAATAACCTATATTATGTACGTAAATAGAGTGAAACCCTCTTAAGAAGTTTTCCAAGGGACCAGAAAAAACAAACTTCTTAAGCAGGAAAACCTTATATGCGGGAAAAATTGGGCCAATTTTGGGCCAAGGGACCGAAAAAACCAAACTTCTTAAGCCACAAAACATCTTAAGAGGGTTTCACTGTAGTTGTTTCTTGTAGTAATTGTTGAAATGAAGTGCGATTTCCATAATCTGTGCTTAAAAATGTGGCAGCTTATGGATTATTTAATAAAAATATAAATAGCTATTCTGGGGAAACTACCTATGGTAGATTATATACTATTTTTATAAATATACAAACAAATTGTTATCTGGTTAGACGGAACAATTCACAAAAACATCATTTTGCAAATTTATTACAAAAATCGAATCAAACAAAGGACTGCAAAATTTAGCCTCTGCACAGTCGAGGCACCCACCACTTTCCCGAACCGTTTTAAGGACCAGATTGGTCCCTCTATCGGTTCTCACATCAAGACTCTAAATTTATTTTTTAAACGAAGCTACTTTGAAATGATTCTAAAAGCCCCCGACTGTCCCTACACGGCACAACATACAATTAAACATACCAAAAAATTTTTTTTTAAGTGTTCTCATCCGAGGCAGTTTGTTCTCGTTCTTGAAGCTAGCGGAGAGACAGCATTTAAAGAGAAATATAAATTAGAAAGAAAAAGCAATTGAAACATGTTCCCACGGCAGCCACAGCACAAGAGCAGCATCTAGAGCTTCTGGCAAGCCACAGGCAGTCCTGAGGAGATAGACAGTGAGCAGTGGAAGGAAAGTTGGCCCTTCAAACCCTTCACACCGTCCCTGGCAGCACAGTGGCCAGACGTGACCCCTATGAAGATGGTGGGATAGTGGAGAAGAGACTTCTGAAGAACCCAGGGGACTAAGTATTAGCCTCTGCACACAAAGAATTAAACAAATGGTAGTAGAATTATTGTATTATTAATTAGCGCGTAGATTCACACAATACAATATGAATGAACTACCCAGCCGGTACTGCTGTCCGGTATAATCAGTACAACGGGGGCACAGAAAAGTTTTGTACTTGAAATGCTTGCTTTTTACATTTTCTACACAAGGGGTCCTAAGGAAAGAAAATCCCTCTGGGTCTACCTTTGGGGATGCTGAGTGGAGGGTCTTTTTAGGGAAAGGAAGGAGAGAAAGTTCTGGGAAGGAAAAAGGAATGAGGGATTGGTAGGAATCTGGGTGTCAATGTGTTCAGGAGTGGCCAACGTATGAATTATCCCTCCCACTGCTGTGCAATGCGATGGATTGAGAGCATGCCGGCTGGAGAAAAATACCTCAACTAGTCTCTCCCGATCCGGCCCGAAAGCTTCTACCGCCAAGACTAGACACACCTCACGCCATGAACCTGGGCATCCCTGCTAAGTCACAAACTACTTGGGATGACCTATGGCAAGGGTGATGGTTGGTTATCCAAAAAATGGTCGAGTTTAAAAAGCCACCTAGGGTAAATTTAGGAATGAATGATAAGGGATGGGTTCGTGGTGAGCCTTCTGGCTTATTCTGACATTATTTAGATCAGTATTCCGCAAACTTTTTGTTTTCAAGGTACACCTACCAATTCAGAAATTTTAAAGGTACACCAAAGAAAACACCAATGTTTATTTAATATTTATTTTAGGTAATCAATATAATTGAAAATATGTTTAATGAGAAATGTGAGCCTACTTAACTGAGCACAGGCAATTTGGAGTAATTGTTTGATTGATTTGATTTTTGCTGCTGGGCCCTTCGGGCGGCGGACGACACGACAGTAGCTTTGTAACAAACTTCACGTACGAAGATGGTTTTGCATAAGGCGCGGCGTCAAAGATGTCCTCGAAGCGGATTCTTAAATTTCAACCTACAGATGCTAGCGTATTAATACCATCAGATGCCGCTCTTATCCCTTCATCAATCTTCCTCAGGCGTTCTTTTTTTTTAAATTTAATCGTAGTGAGAGTTAAAAACCCCAATTCGCGTAAGGACAAGGCAAATGCTAAGAGAATTGCATTAGCATGCTTTGAAAGCAGTGTATAGGTACTCATTTTTAATATACATCCAAAAATGCTAGCTCTATTTTGGAAAATTTTGGTTTTAATGTCCGATTTAGTTTCTAGCTCCATGAATTCTTCCTGCTCATTTATCGGTGAGTGTCCAAGGGAAATGCTATCTGGGAATGGATTTTGTACCCAGTCCATAGGATGCAGGTCACACGTAGGAAAATATGAGTTCATTTTTTCTGCTAATAGCTCCAAGTGTTTCAAATCAAAGACTGAACTTTTTTTTCTAAATCGGCAGCAATGACATTTGGGAACACTTCATTACTACCATTGGTAGCGTGGCGGACCCATAACACCAACTTAGCCCGAAAGCTTTCAATCTTGTCCGATGACGTATTAGAATCCTGCCTTGCATTTTTTTGTTGATTTAAATGAGCGAATATATCCGCCATACACTCAAGTTTTGCTACCCATTCTTCTTTTTTAAACAGAGAAGCAAAATCTGAACCCTGGGTCTCTAAAAATTGGGACCGCTGGGAAGACTAAGCGGGCGCAGCGTCGCAATGTAACATTGCGGAGAGGCACACCAACTAACACCAGTGTGCCGCAGCACACACTTTGCGGAACACTGATTTAGATGATTAAGGTAGATATCTTTTGAAAGGGGTCCAAAATATTTTTATAGGCAGTGGCACTTATAAAATCATACGAACTAAATAATTACCATCATCAGTGGAGGTGGCCAGGAACTTATCCTGCAAAAAGACCTGCTTGTCCTTGGAGGTGATGGCGTTCCACACGGCGGTGTGTTTGGACGGTAGTTCTCTGTCGTCATCGAGCTTTAGCAATATGTAAGCGGCACAAGCCCCTTCGCTTACAATGGCATTCTACATCATAAACAAGCAGTTGTCAAAATATTCAAAAGCAAACTAAATCAAAGTGACTCCTGCAAAAATACAACAATTCAGTATCATTCCTTAGCTGAATGGCCTCAATTTTTAGTTGTTAACACTAGATTCTTTAAAAACATATCAACATGTGCAAAACTGATCATTTACAGAAGCAAACTTTAAGTTTTTAGAAACATAAAATAAAGGAACTCCAGCCTTTTTTTCATGACTTAACTATGAAGTAATATAAGAAACAATTTTAAAAAAATACCCCTTTATGGCTAAGACTATTTTTGAGGTTTTGTACGTTCTAACTTTTTCTCGTTCTTATAAAATTATGTACAAAATAAATAAAAACCACTTTTTCGCTTACTTGCCTCGTGCAAATACGACACGCGATTTTAAATTTGTAGGCATGAGAATCAAAATATTTCTAGCGATTATATTCCTCAACATATAATAAAACTTATATATTCAGAATCGGCATTTGTTGATCTGTATGAAAATATTTTTTTTTAGCCATTATATTTTTCACTAGTGTTTCTTATTATTGTGATAAACAATTTGATGAAATCTTACCTGGAGTGGTTGTTGGATAGCTTTTTCAACAGACTTCACAAGTATTGGAATGATGGCTTCCTTGTTCTTTGCAGAAATGGTTGTCTTATTCAGACACTGGCCCAGCCACTGAAGGTAGCTGATCTTCACCAGTTGAGTTGAGGATTTGAGGTTTAGGCCTTTCTGAAAATGATAAGAAATATTTTAAAAATTAGCATGACTGTACTTAAATGTAAAAATGAATTAATCATAGTGAATATATTTTATCTATACATGGAATGTTGACTTAATCTCTGTAGTCGAAATACTTGACCTGGGCATCATTTTTGATCAGAAACTCTGCTTTGCATCTCATGTAACTTCTATAGCTAACAGGGCTATGAAAATGTTAGGTTTTATATTAAGGATTTCCAAGGATTTTAAAAATATTTACACATTAAAAATTCTGTTCACATCTCTTGTTAGAAGCATTCTTGAATATAATTCAACAATTTGGTCACCTGTCTTCAACAATCACATCAATACCATTGAAAGAGTCCAACACAAATTTTTGAGGTGTATTAATTTTAGACTTGGAATTCCCTTAGAATCAATAAATTATGATTTTTTGTTGCACTCATTAAAATAGTTGAAATTAAGTGACAGAAGAAAAATTTTTGATCTGATATTTTTGTATAAAATCGTTAACTATCAGTTGGATAGCCCTGATATATTAAAACTGATTCACTTTCATATACCTACAATAAGATCAAGGTTCCCTAGTTTGTTTTATTGTGACAACTTTATGTCGGTATCAGGCTCCAATTCAGTTGTAAATAGATTACACACCACTGGAAATTTTTATGCCAATGTGGCTGATATTTTTAATATTTCCATACTGAAATATAAGGTTGTACTGATCGAATATTTCAGCCAATTATACGTTAACGAGGTCACTACATAATGATTTTTTGATATTATTGTTTATTTTTAATGCCTGTATAATGTACTATGACTGTAATTAAATATACACAAGCTTGTAAATGGCACTTTGTGCCGTAAATTATAAATAAATAAATAGGTATGTTTTAAGGTTTTCACGGCCAAAAAGTATTTTTGTTATTGTTTTTGGGGTGTTATGCCGTGTTTCGCTATCTCCTTCTTTAGCCAACGTTTCGGACAGCGTTACAGTGTCCATCATCAGGGCTGATGAGTCTCATCTGCCCATCTGCCCTGATGATGGACACTGTAACGCTGTCCGAAACGTTGGCTAAAGAAGGAGATAGCGAAACACGGCATAACACCCCAAAAACAATAACAAAAATAAATAAATAAATAAATAATTGTATGCAAGAATTGAAAGAGATGGGATTGGGTGCGAAATTGAGTGATCTGGAAGTATGTTGCCTGTTGTATGCTGATGATGTGGTGCTGATTTCTAACAGTATGAAAGATCTACAGTCGCTCGTGTCTAGGTTGAACGAAGTATGTATGAGAATGAGTTAATGATGAATGTAAGTAAGTCTAAAGTAATGGTATTTGAAAGAGAGAGTACGAAAACAATGTGCAACATAGTTGTGAATGATGAATACTCGGAGCAGGTGGATGAGTTTGTGTATTTGGGAAGTATGTTTATGAGAGATGAGAAGACTGATAGAGATAAAATGCCGGTAACTCCATTAATGGAGGACTGAACACCGTTGGCGCCAACAAAAAGCTGTCAAAAGAAGCGAAGCTAGCCGTACATAATGGAGTGCTGGTACCTATCCTGATGTATGGCAGTGAGGCATGGAACTGGCAGAGAAAGGATGAAAGTAGACTGAATGCTGTAGAAATGAGATCCCTGAGACGTATGTGTGGTAAAACCATGTATGATTGTGTGAGAAATATGGAGATCCGCAAAGAAAGGGACGCTCAGATGGTTTGGGCATGTAGAGCGAATGAATGAGGAAAGGAGTGAAAGGAGAATATATGAAGCAAATGTGAATGGTAGACGAAGTCGGGGACGCCCGAGGAAGAGTTGGCACGACCAAGTGAATCAGATACTCGAGTCGGGCGATGTCAAGAGTCAGAATAATAGAAGAGCATGTATGAGGCGATGTATGAATGTGAATGAGGCAAGGAGTGTGTGCCAAAATCGAGTTGTTTGGCGGTCCGTCCTCTCTGCCTACCCCTGTGGAGAAACAGCGTGATGGTTAGTTAGTTAGAATATATTTTAAAATCAATAATTTATACCTTGAACGCATCCAAAACATACTCCGGCAGTTCTCCAGTGATTTTGTTGTAACTCCATAAAGTTAGCATTTCCAAGCAATAGCACAAGGTCTTCTCGTGGCTCTCTGTTTCCAAGGCTTTGAAGAAATGTTTGGACACTTCTGCGTACAGCTTCATGTATTTGTCACCAGTCTCAACGGCATTGCAGCTGAAGAGGCCAGCTCCCTAAAAATAAACAAAATAAAAATTATGAAAGGCTGGTTGGCATTGAAACTGGAGCCAGTACTGCAGCTCCTCAAAGTTAGCCTTTCCACAATCGAGGAAATAGGTGGTGTCAATTTTGCAAAATATAATTTCTCCCAGTCTGACACAAACTCATAAAAGTGAAGCTTTCTCATTTACTATTATGGTGAGATATATGATTTAAATAGTGTTAGAAAGAGAGAACACCATGCTTTGTATTTGCATTTAAAATACTTTAATTTAGTTTACCATAGGCGCTCCTGAATTTTTAAAAAATAATTCTGTGAATTTGAAAAGTTTGCAAAGTAATAAATATTTAATGCGATATAAATAATAATAAATATTTATTGCGTAAAAATGAAAAACGTGAAGCAATGGTAACTGTTGTAATATCTTTGTCTAATAAATTTTTTTTTTCTTTAATTCCGAGTAAAGTGGTACCTAATTACAGCTAATAAAAGCAATAAAAACTATCAGTAAGCGACTTTAAAAACTTTAATAAAGTTTGCGTTATCTTATTATTTTAGAAACAAAAAATACACAAATAAAATGAGTGGTAAAAGTTTACAAGGTTTGAGAAATAATTACAAGGATCAGTACCAATGACATGTTTTTATGAAATCTATGTGGTGGGTGATTGTATTTATTTTACCAGACAGTGAATGTTTTGAGGTAAAGACAATGATAAACAATACATAATAAAATTATGTGGTGTATAAGCTTATGTGTGTGTGTGTGTGTGTGTGTGTGTGTGTGTGTGTGTGTGTGTGTATGTGTGTGTGTGTATGTGTGTGTGTGTGTATGTGTGTGTATGTGCGTATGTGTGTATATGTGTGTGTGTGTGTATATGTGTGTGTGTGTGTATGTGTGTGTGTGTGTGTGTGTATGTGTGTGTGTGTATGTGTGTGTGTGTATGTGTGTGTGTGTGTGCATGTCTGAATTGTATTAAGTCGTGGATCGTTATGTGCGCATTATTTGCCACTCGACCGGTCAGTGGTTGAGTAGGCATCGCGTTTGGGTCCCACACGGGCGTCCCGTGTTCGATTCCTCGGCTGGCTAAGTCCTCCATCACAACACAAGCAACATTTTCGGCTTTCTGTGGTAGTAGTAGGAGATTTTCAAACATTGTTGGGTTATTCGTAACCCAGGAATGTTTGTCTTTCTTTTAAAAAAAAAAAATATTTAAGTTGCCAGTAATGTTTTTCTTAAATGATGGCAGAGAGTCAAAAATATGTTGAGAGTTACAACAAGATTAAATGTTTTTGAGAACATAGGCACAATACACCAATTTTTAATACTAAAATCTGAAAGAATCTTTAAAATTTTTCAGATTAAAAAATAAGTTGAAAACAGCGAATCAATTTGAAATTTAATGTCAAGGGGGAATATTTTACGACATTTTATTATTTTGTTGATGCCCGAGGGGTTACAAATGTTTAGACGCAGCATCAAAGCAGATCTTCACATTTGACTCTAAGGAAGTATTCTCACCAACAGGACCCCGGATTTGTGTTCAACCAAGGTGAGTTTTCCATTGGCTCCATTGAATACATCAAATATTTGCTTCACGATGGCAGCGATAGGCTCAGGTTCTGACAACTTTGCAGCCAACACATTGCAAGTTTTAGAAGCCTCTGATCGCACCACTTCTTCCTTTGAGTGCAAATTTCCTAAAGAAAAACAATAAAATAAAACATTAATATTTTAAAAGAAGTTAGTATGTAATTAAAATGGTTCACCAAATAAATAAATATTGAATAAGGGAGAAAAAAGATCTCTCATTAGAACATCATACCATGTTTTTATCAGTAGTGAAAAGGTGTGGCGGTCACTTTTTGTGCCCACAAATTAATACATGCCCGCTCTGCATAAATGATTGCAAAGATCATGGTAGAAGCAGATACCTCAAGCCCATGGCGAGTACATTGTTCGCCAGCTCCGAAAAGGTCCCGACTCAAACGCCTTGCAATGTGGTAGTCGAACATTCGAGTATGTTTGCAACTTAGCGCGGACACACAAATTATCTGCTCACGTCATCGACTGTACTATAAAAAGCGGCATCGGGCGGCACACGGCTTAGTCAGCTCAGTCAGCAAGTCAATCAACTCAAGTCAAATCAGTGCAAGTAATAGTGATACATTGGATAACAGCACACTACAGTGTAGTTACGAGATTTGGGCCCTCAGCGACTGAAAGTCGAGCCCTCGTTCGCTGCAGCACTCAACCTTCGACGACTCCATATCAGCTTCCGAGGCTTCCAAAGGCTGGCAGCCTTCGAGGACCACTCGACTCTCAAGGTTTCCCCCAGGCTTCCGAGGTCCACCGCATCTCACAGCCTCCGAGAACCACTCGCCTGTCAAGGTTTCCAGCATCAGTTGACTTCAGCATCACCGAGTCACCGCCTTTTATCTCCATCACTACGGTGTCGAACAACGACCTGGAGGAACAGGTCATCCATCATTTCCACCAACCATGGTGTTGAGCAACTCGCTAGAGGGTCAGGAAGATCCATGATCTTCACCGCCAGCTGAGCACGACCTCATCATCGTCACTGATCTACATATCAATGTGATACGTCGACGCAATAAACTCTCTGATTCATCTTTAATTGATCCGACTCTCTACCGCTGCTCCCTCAAAGGTATCAGGTTCAAAACGCAGTTAGGTTAAGGATTTGACATTATTATCTGATCAATCTTGTTTTACTTGGTGACCACAAGCGGTTGCTCGACTGATTGTATACTGGCAGAAAACATTTTAGAGCTGACCAAAACCTCAATATTATGTTGACCATTTTAAATGATAGCTCATTAAAAATAAATTTTAAAAAATTCAATTTGGGAGGCGGATTAGGGTCCCGCCATCCCAGGAACCATTTATTGGACATAGGTAACCTCGAATGGTTCGCTACATTTGGTGACTTAGCAGGGGTGCCCAGGTTCGTGGGGTGAGTTATGTCTAGGTTTTGGCAGCGGATGCGTTTGCCCACCTACTGCATGGCAGGCCGGATCAGGAAAGACTAGTTGAGGGAGGCCTTTTGACAGTGGGAGGGATGGATTCATACATCCCTTACTCTTGGACACAATGACCCCCAGATTCCTATCAACCCCTCGTACCTTTTTCCTTCCCAGAACTTCCTCTCCCTAAAACGACCCTCCACACAGCATCTCCAAAGATGACATATGCCCTGAGGGAATTTTTTTTCCCCGGGGCCCCTGTGCGCAGCTAATGAAAAAAAAAATAACCAACAGAAATAACAAACATTTGATTTATCGTACCTATTAGATTTTTAGTAATGTCTACAGCAAATGGATTAAGATCGCATTCCATATTCATAATGACATAGCCGATAGCTTCAATGATGATTTCAGGATTTCGGAGCATGGACTTCTGCAGGGCCGGAAGAATGGTGTTCTTAAAGTCATCGCTGGTCACTTCCACGAGGAAATCACGGCAGCCTTCAATCAGCATTGGATTAGGTCTAGTTTTCACGCTTATTAGGCTCTTTATAAAGTTCTCTATGATTTTATCCTGAAAAGAAGGAAACAATTCAATAAAATAAAAACAAAGTGAAAGATTTTTTCATATAATACTACCGCTTATTATCTCAAAACTGCAACAAGCTTATGAAATTATGGAATCCCTGTTTTTGGGGAATATTATAAGGCGGAATAAAGTGGGGAAAGGAAGGAAAGATGGTTTGGGAAGTTCCTAGCTATTCTTATCTGGTTTCTAAACACACTAAAAACCATTTCAAGCATTATCAGGAAGATACTTAGTATGATCTATTCAATGGAAGGATGTGCAAATATTATATTAAATTGTACAAGTGAAAAACCTGTGTGAAATTAACTCATTTCAACGACCAGATTTTAAACCTACAGTCTTTGGCTCCAGAGTAGGGAGCTTACCACGCTGTGTCAAGTGGGTTTTCAGGGATTGTTTGTGAGTATCATATATTTCGATGGAAATAGATAGATTAAATAAAAGTACGAACACTGTTATGATTTAGGTATTTACCTTGAACTCATTGTTTTGCGGTCTCTTTAGTTCTTCATTGTACCGATACACAGCAGCAGCCATGATGCAAACTTGAGGGCCCTCTGAAGCCACTATTGTTTTCATCCAAATCTTTTCACTGTCGTCGCCGAGCTTTTGCCACATATAGTGGAGCTGTAAATAAGAAAAACTTCAGCTTTAAACTAGTCAAAAACAATGAAACAATAATTATAAAAAAATATTCACCTTATAACATACAAATATTTTATCTGTTCAAGGAACATTATCCCACACCATTAGTGGTGAGTCCGAAAACGACAAACACGTTTGCACAACACGTTTGGAATTTAAAAATGCCCAAACAGTTATTTATAATCCGGACTAACAGTTTGTCCGTTTTGTCGACTCTTCTATCTTATATCACGAAAGCGCGAGAGTGAATGAGACAGAAAACAGAACCGCTCCAAACGAAAAACATTATCTTACCCTCTCGCACTAACATCGTAATAATATGTGAGAGTGAGATAGATTTGTTGCAGGAGAAAAACAGTACCTCATCAATAAAAAATAGTATCTTACCCTCTCGCACTAACGCCTTAACATAATGTGTGAGTGAGAAGAGGCAGTAGAGGTACCTGTTATTTTAGGAAATAACATTAGCTTAACGTTTCACACTGAAGGGGCATACTGGCAAAGAGCGAGAAGGCAACCTGTTATTTTTAAACAGGTTGAAAAATTGAAATCAAATAATGCAAAGGTATTCCGCTGTTTTCTGTTATCTCTTCTGTTCTCAGAACAGTAGAGGCAACTGTTATTTTAAGGAAATAACATTATTGATGAAATAAAAATTTGTTATGTTTCCAAGAGCTCTTAATTACATATCAGGGTAAACATGGTAAATGAATAATGTTCTGATAAATGAATTCGGCCGCTTTGAAAAATATTTTAAAATACCATTCACATAATGTCATTTTAATGGCAATAGTCAGGACCAGGGTTTTATTGCTATGGACATATACAGATTCTGGATACACCCCCAGAAACGCTACTGCTAAACTGTTAACAGTAACAGTGCTAACTGCTATTTCATACAACTGCCTTGAAAATAACCTGTTCTTTTCCAACAGTTTGGGAAAACTGTTGGCGTTTTACAAATAACAGCTCGTTTTCGTTTTTAAAAAAGAACAGAAACGCCCACCTCTACACACCATAAAACAGAAGCTATTTTTATTTTGTTATAGAAATATTTTTTTCAAAATTGGAACACGTCAGTGGTAACATCAACATTATTTTATCTCTGTACCTACCCTAATTCATAATGATACCAAAGATAACAGTAGAGTAAATGAAGACTTTTAAAATAATCAAATATAATTATACTAGTCCCAGAGAGAGATCATACATGACGTCATCGTTCTAACATCTTGTCTTTTTTGTCTGCACAAAGGCGCGTGAGAAAGAAGGGGATGACCGTCGATGACATGCATACAAGCTCTTTCTGGGTCTACTCTACTACTAGGACTACTACTACATTATTTCAAGATTATTGACTTACCGCATAGTATCCCTTGTGGTTTCTTTTGGTTTTGCCGTGGGCATTAACTGCCGTGAGGAGTAGAGCCTGAGAGGCCACCAGGGAGGGAAGGCTCACATGGTCCAAGTTTTTCAGTAGGCCATTTTCAATCAAAACACAGGACCATCTCAGAGCGTACAAACTACTTTGGCCGGTGCTTGATCTATAAAATTATCACATTTTAGATAAATACTGTAAACTATGTAAAAGTAATTATTTCTCGCTTATTAAAAATATTTTTGTTTTTTTCTAAATAATTCCACCACACATAACTAATAACTTTTACACATTTGAACACAACAAAATTTGCAAATTGCACAAATCTTATAAATAATATTTGAATCGATCATGTAAAAAGACACCATTGCAATCAATTGTAGCCATGTTTTTACTTATTTAACCTAAAAAAACTAGCTGACGTTTAGCTTCGAAGAAAGTAGTACAATCTATTCAATTTTACACTCACGATGGAACAAGGTTTTTGTGCTGTTCCGCAATGTCTGCAAGCACAGGAACAAAGTGCTTCAGCATCCATTCTCTGTGCTGTTTGACCAAATTCTCAATCAATTTTAGCACAAAAGATTGTGAAGTTGCATCTCGATATCGTTGGAGAGTCCCTTGGATGGCTCGACACAGACCCCTAATGATTTGTTCATTGATACCTGCAAATGAATAATGTCGTACTGATAAGAAGCTTGTCAGATATTTGACTGGTTTAACTGAAAGTTTGTATAAATGACAACTTACCGGGGTTTGACAACACGTCGCACACAACCTGTATCACTTGCCGCCTTTCTTTTAAACTTGATGTTTGGATTTTTACAGGCAGGTCTTTAAAAGCCTTGGCTAGCTGTAAAAAATAAACTATTTAACAATTGATCACGTCAGTTATTGCAAATATTTCACAAATGCACGTGAGAACTTACCTCAACTTCTGCCATGTTTTCTGACAACCATAGAAAAACTTACAAATCAGGTGAAAGAGGAGAATTATCAAAAAACCACCAAAAACCAAATGAGCTATTTGTACGTAGACAAAGATGGACGCTTTCTTGATATGTGCAGTAAAATAAGAAGAAGAGAAGTGTGACATTGTGTGACAAGGGGTATGGGGGGGTCATCAACTGTGTAAAAATCTAAATTATTAAAACGCAAAAAAATTTTAGATGTAAAATTGCAAAATATGAGACGTCACACTAGGGGGGAGGGGGTCTCATAAATGTGACGATGTGTGACGGCTGGGTGGAGGAGGGGGGGGCGGGGGGGGAAATCATGAAATTTGTGTGACGTAATTTATGGATGGCCCCTAAGCTAGGAGAATCTATCAAACGGACCGCCCGTTTCTGCACAGAGGAGGGTTTTTTTTGGTATTTTGGGGCTCCAGACCAGAGGTGGCTGCCAAATTCAAACGTGGGGCGCACTTGCGATTTGTACAGGGTTAGTAATTGAGTACTATTTAAGTATCTGCAGGCCCTGTAAAGTATGCCCAGTTTCTGAGAGGCTAACTTAACTCTGGCCTCTATGGAGCCCCCGTACCCGAGCTGGTCACTTAGAGTCACAACAAGCATATCAATGGAAGTTCTCTTGTTCGGGAGATTGCTTCCGTTGAAGGAGACTAGATTTCATTTCGACCCTTTTAGACGTAATCAGACATGATTGGGTCTTTGAAACATTAAATTCGACGAGGTTATTCTTACCCCAAGAGAAAACACTTTCGAGGTAACCGTCCATTCTTTGCTTCAAAGCCCTCCGAGCCATTGGTGTTTGTGTGTCCTTTGGGGGCTTGTCAAACAAAAAGCTATCATGGACTGTACTGTCATCCGCGTAACAACGAATCGGTGCACATGACAAGAGGTCATTGATGTGCAACAAAAACAAAGTGGGAGACAGAACCGATCCCTGTGGGACGCCAGCATTTATCGAATGCGAGGAAGAGGTGAAACCATCAGCAACCGCCTGAATCGACCTCTCCCTCAAAAAGTGTACACAAGGATACGGGAAGTCCGTAAGAAGGCAGTTTGTTGACAAGCCCTCGGTGCCAAACCCAGTCAAAGGCCTTGGAAATGTCCAGTGCAACCGTTTGGGTCTCACCAAAATGTTCCAGGCACCGCCCCCAAACATACGTCACATACGCGAGAAGATTACCGCGCGAGCGGTTCCGCCGGAATCCGTATTGACAGTCGTTAATGATTTTGTTCTTCTCTAGATATGTGAGCAGTTTGTCGTTGATCACACGTTCCATCACTTTTGACAGAACAGATGTGACCGCTATGGGGCGGTAGTTGTCCAGGTTGGAGCGGTCACCCTTCTTTATTAGTATCTTATTGTTCCTTCTTGTTTCTTCTAGTCTCTTCTTTTTTTCTTAATCTTATTATTTCTTCTCGCTCCTTTTCAGACTATAAAAGATTTATTCCTATGGTAGGAGAGGGGGTCAGTTGAATTAGAGAGCTGCCGCGAAAATTTCTTTGCGCTGGATTTGTCAACTTGACAGCTGTCATCCGCACGTTAACTTAAATGACCCCCTCTCCTATTTACGGCGGAGAGGTCGCATAACTTTTCGCATATTGCCTCAGCAGCAGTTACGGTGAATAACTTTGAGCTTCGAATACATCTTCTGCTTAGTTAGCACCGAGAGAAAATAGGGAACGGAAAATGAAGCTGGAGAGAATGCCACCAGAATAATGAAAAGTCCTACCTTTTAGAACTGGCCTCCTCTGTTGTTCCTTCTGGGATTGCACATAATTCACGATGTAAAAACTGCTTTGCCCATTATCGACCATGAAAACTTGCCACATATGACAATATATTGCGACTCGTTGCGCGGTAGAAATTGTACTAAAGGTCTAGACGAATTCTTCTCCCGGTGACAAGGTTGGACAGGAGGTAGGTAATATTTTACAGGTATATCAGACAGTATAGGATGTGGGTAATATTAATTAGGATATTATTTATCAATTATGCCCGAACAATTTGTTTGTACACATTGCAGATGTTGATAAACATTTGCAAAAATTACGTGCCAGCTATCCGGCTTCGCTATCCGTACGCGCTAGGCACATTCTCAGCACCACGCTGTCTGGCTTTGCCATATCCGTATGCGCGTTCTCAGCACCACACCAAACATAATATGAGCTAGGCGCGTATTCAGCCCACGTCGTGTTAAATAAATTTCTAGATAATTTTGCCACTGTTTCACAAGTATAAAAAATTCAGGAGGGAGTGTCAGAAAAAGCCTTTTATTCTAAAATATGTATTATTTTGTTATTTACTCAGTAACATTGACAACCAATCTTTCATATTTATACAATAAAAAAATAATTACAAAACAGTTATGTGTTGGAATGTGAATTATGTTGATAAAATCAAATATAAATAGTTTTCTTAACTAATAGAAAATAATGTATGTAGCACCCATATTATAAACAAAATTACCTACAATTTGATGGTTGAGGGTTTACCGCCGAAATGTTTTAGCCTTTTAACCCAAATTTCATTATAAAATAATAAATTTGCTAATAATCATCAACCATATTTGTTTGCATGTTTAATTGTCTGCAGCTAGCAAAATACTATTCAACTAAAATTTATGATGGGATTACAAGTTGTGATGTCAATTTGGCATGTATATACATGATTGTCCCCTTTTCAAATTGATAATGAACAATAAAATTATTTTTTTAATCACTACTCACCCCTCATAAAATGTCTGATTCAGAGATAATGTGAGGAATCCTGAGCAAACACGCCTGAATCAGCAGTGGCCATTAGTTTAAAATTAGGTAGGTACCTGCGTATTACTTACAAATTAATTACATAGTTCTTGACTTGAATGAGCATAATATAATAATATTTGTAAAGGTGCTGGTAATATGGGCAAGATAAATATTGCCTATTGCTGATCAATTGTCTTGACCATCAAAGGTTTTGCAGGGCTGTCTTGACCATCAATAATCTTGTAGGCATTGGCCGTATATATTCTTGTGACCCGTTAAGATTGCCGCAATGTATAAGACAAATTCACAACATATAAAAAAGCAATCTCCTACAATAACTCTACCGAAATAATATACATATGTACTTGAAAAAATAAATTGCAAAGTTATTTATTAATATCAATCACGTTCAAAATTATGATAGTTGTGATAGTTGCGAATAGAGATGCGAAGACAGGGCAATACGTAAACAATTGGCAATACATGACAATCATGTGCAATCTTGACCGACAATACGGAAATACCTTGCCGGCAAGAAATTTTCTTAAAAATTTGCTCATTTACCAGCGCCTTCAGCTTTCCTATGTGCAAAGTAAATTAAAAATAATAAATAACTTTATCTGCCTAAGTGACCAGATACATAAAGATAACTAGATGGCAACATAAAACTATGACAAAAAACATATATTGTGCAATTTGTGTGTTCATTGTGAATTTGATGTGACAAATAGGACAACTCAGAACCACCGCAGAAAAATCAATAAAAGTGATGAAAAAAAAATTGGTTAAATAGGTTACATTTGGTGATGGTTATGGGCTATTTTAAAATGATTTTTTTCATAGCTTTTAATGACTTTTCAAAGAGGTGTTGAGTTTACTTTATTCTCAGTTGGCATGGAACCATTATTTGATGTTACCCCAACAATAAAAAAAATAATGCATGTGATTATTTTGTAGAATTCCATAAATTATTTTTACTATCAATAGTTAAATCTTAGTAGGTTAGTTATATTAATACTAATTGTCTGTTTCAAAGTTTTCCATAAATAACTTGATAGTAGTAGTTTTACCACAATTTGACAATGCCTTCTGGAGGCAAACTTTAACCCTCAGGCTTATTTGTTCACCTTTGGGAACAGCTCACATAGAAATACTCTCATAGAAATCGTTATATCTCACTTATTGTCATGGTGAGAAATATGATCTAAATGGTGACTGGACAACCCAGAATGAAACCAACTCAGAACCACCTCAGAAAAGTCATATATAAAAAAAAATTGTTAAATAGGTTACCTTAGGTTAGGGTTATGGGCTATTTTAAAACTATTTTTTTCATAGCTTTTAATGACTTTTCAAAGAGGTGTTGAGTTGAATTTATTCTCAGTTGGCATGGAACCGATCTAAATGGTTAGAAAATGAAAATACCGCGCTTTATATTAAAATCTAGAAGTTAACTACAGAAAATGTGCACTCTATGAAACTGAAATGAAAAGTTTTTGATAGCAATTTGAAATTTTTTTATGAAATGAGAAAAGAGTGAAGTGACAGTAACGTTTATTATACATTTGTTTAATAAAACATGTTTCATTGTTAGTAACTTTAATTAGAAAAAAATGCCATTTTTAAAACTTTCTTATGTTTGTATTCAAAATTTTAATTAAAAAAAAAATTGATATCTTTATTTCTAATTAACATTTCAATGCATATTTCTTCACTTTTCAAAAACAGTTTTCGAATACAATCAGAAATATTCCATTTATTTGGATTTTATTGCAAAGCGAAAATTTTCTGACCTTCGTGACAGAACATGCCCGAGGGCTGAGGGGTTAAAAAAAATTAAGCTTTCACAGGAAGCAATCACTTTGTGGTGAGATATAATTATTATAATTTGTTTCAACATCACATTATATTATGTTGCGAGCTAAAGTCTTATATTGTCAAGATGATGTAAACAAGAAATTTCTCCTAATTACTAACATTTATATGAAATCGCTTGGATAAAAATATTGCTTGGTACTGGAAGTTTTGATGGCAGTTTTTAAATGCATTTGGCAAAGCCAATCTATTTTACTAGACGTAAATCAATGCAAACGTTATAATCAAGGTACAACATTTAACAGTTTTCGTATACATTTAAATTTTAATATCATGCATGCAAATTTATAGCTAAGATAATTTTAAAAGTTAACCTATAATGTAATCATAACTACGTAAAATATTAAATGGTATATACATACATACTTATTCCTATCAAGTTGTGACTTGGACATAAAAGTTCCTTTCAATTAAAACAACACACATAAAATATGTAAGCAGTTTACCAACAAATAAAACAGCAAAGCAAAAGTATTAAATAAATTTGTTACAAAAGAAAAAATTAAATCATTAATCAGAAGGGTGATTCAGTATTTTCGAGTCAGCCAAAATATGAAATCACAGTGGAAATTATAATGAATTTGGGGATAGAATTATTTTTTATTTAAAAACCACTGCAAAAACAACTGCACAATGTAATTGATGCTATAATAATAAATTTAAATGAATGTTTCTTCAATAATGAATAGACTATTAGTAATAGGTATTATGTACAAAATAAGTTAAATGTTTAAACATCCAACAGTTGACCTCAAAAAGTTTATCATAAGGCTAAAGTAAGAAGTAAGTAAAAAGTAAAATTTACAACTTACTAAGTTTTTGATAAATTACTCATAGGAACATTTACATATGCATTCAACTTATGGTAATTCATGTTCACGGAAGTTTTTCAGAAGTTCAACTTACGTAAGTGCTCATAGCACCGCTACACATGTAATTTTATTTGCGGTAAGAGGGCTTCCTTTCAGCAACGATTAGCTGCTGTCAAATTTACGCGATTTTGCCAATAAATACTAAAGGGTCCAAACAAAGCGTTGGAATAGAAGTTAGTTTGAGATAAACAATTCTCTTCATGCTTTTGTTCAGATAATGGCAGAATTAAATGGAGTTCTTTAATTTTATTTGAATGTCAGCCAGATGACAGCAACCGACTTCGAATTCAAATAATTCATGTTATAAACAGAAAAATTGACATTAGATGTTATAGATCAGTGGTTTTCAATCTTTTTGAGCCTGCATACTCCATGATTCTTACTACAAATTTGTGGCTCCCCATACCCCCTATCTTTCTTTTTTACATGTGTAATGAAAGACGTATTTCATTTATAATACTATCATTATTACATGAATTTAACAATCAAGTCAGAAATTAAATGTTTGATTTATGGAACTAGAAGATTTTTCATAATTAATAATTTCCACTGCACGTACTTGATATAATGTTTCAAAATCTATACGATATCTACGCTGCAAAGGATAAAAGGCTAAAGCGCCATCCACCTGGAAAGGGAGAGTGGCTCAAACACAGTACAGCCGTACGGCACTTAGGCCATTCTTCCTTTCCAGCTGCATTTCCAGGTGCTTTAGCCATTTATCCTTTCCAGCATCGATATGATGCTTTGCATATTTTATATGATGTTATTATACTTTTAGAGTATTTGTGCCTTCAGCCATTCAATTCACAGATTAATTATTTGTCATATGATGGTCTAATAATAGATGTACATACAACAATTCAAATCGACAACAAGTAAATAGCAAAAGTTCCTTTCCTGTTTAAAAAATTGTTTGAAAGTCATTAGATGAAGCCATTACCTATAAATCTATAAAATAAACCTTTAATAGTTGAGAACCAGAGAATACATATTAGGTTCACTTAATATTAACAATAGATTCATGTTTTTTCAGAATAAGCTCAATTAAAAGAATGCATAATTTACAAGAGTCAAATATTGCTTAGAATCTTATAAAAACACAATGTGCAAGCAGATGGAAGAATAATTCGGGACATCCCGGGAAGACACAGCATGATCAAGTGCATTAAATATTAAGTCAGTTCATTTCAACAGCCAGAGAAAGTACAAAAAAAAAGGATAAATGGCTAAAGCGTCATGCAACAGGAAAGGAAGAGTGGCTCAACCGCCATATGTTGCAAGCGCCGTGTATATTTTCTTTCCAGCTGTGTGGCACTTTAGCTATTTATCCTCTCCAGCGTCAATCTGAATGTGAATGCCAAAACAAATATTTCCAAGGCGTTACATCCTCTCTGACTACTGTCTTAATCGGAATGATAAGTTAGTAGTTAATAATATGCAGAGATATTAAGAAAAAAATTCCGAACTAATAAAGTCATTTATTACCTACACCACAAATGCAGTTGTAGAAATAAAACTTTGTTCATTTCAATGACTGGAGAAACAGAACAAATCTAAAAGATTTAAATAATATATTGACTCTTGCTAATTTAGATTCAGGGAATAGGTAATGTTGAACTTTCCTTCGCCAAAGCTCAATAGCTTCTTTACAAGGATTTGTAAGGAAAGTAACTTTGCTTTAGTATTTATTAGAGTACAGCATATCCGTCACTTTGCAGCACTAATGAATTGAGTTTGTCATTATCACAGTCTTGTGCACAGAGTCCATGCCAGCAGGGACAGGCATGTGTCAAGCTCTTCTCACTGGGGGTTGAGTTCTGCTGCCTCGAGGGCCGTCTCCGTGGGGGGCAGGGGGGGCGCAGGCGGAGGGGAGGGTGAGGGTAGCGCCGCCGGTGGGGAGGGCCCCGCCTCTCCATCCCCCCCTGCCCCGCTCTGAGGGGTGCCCGGGGGCTTGGGCAGGTGCGGGGAAAAGCTGAGCGTGGGAGAGTCCTCCTGTGCAGGGCACTCAAAATGGACAAGGTGGAATACCTGCAATAACAATCTAAGGTTAAAAGACAGAAGAATATTAAGTAACAATACAAAAACGATTCTTGTGCATTTTATGCATGGCAGTGAGAAAGTTATCTATGTATTAGGATTTGACAAGATTGTAATCACATATTAAGCGAGACATAGAAGGATACCAAATAAAATAAATTAACATCAATATGTATTATTGTTCAAGTGAGCTCTCAGCGTGACTTCTGTTCAACTTGCAGCATTACCTCATTGGCAGAATTATTGGTTCCAACTATTTTGATGAGGACGACTGGTCGTGGAGGAAATTTGACAACTTGCCAGGATCTGGAAAGGAAACGTGCAGTAAATTAATATAAATTCATTTAGATTAAAAGAGATATCCAGAAAACTCACATGACACAAAACCATATAATTATTTGAAAAATATGCTGTTACGTTGCAAATTGTTACGTTTGCATATTGGAGAATAGACCTCCAATATACAGGCGCGCGCATTACCCCCTCCCGCGAGGGACAAACCGGCCAGACGCACGAGCATCTCGCCGGCGGTCCTCAGTCACCGGCTAGCACGCTTACCAATCCTACGCCTCTCGTGTGAACATGTGTGAGACCAGTTCAGTTTCGCCGAGGGCGCACCTCCGCGTGTGTGCGTGTGGACGCTGCTTGGACCAGGAAAAGTAGCTCGTAAAACGCTGTTAGCCCATAAAAAACGTGAGTCAATACAATGTTTTATCCTATGTGTGCAAATGGTGTTTAAGCCCCCTAAAGAAAGCGTGTAGAGAGCAGAGATTGACGTTCAAACTAACTTTCAGCTAGGATTGTTCATCCCTATGTACTATTGTGACTCCTAGAATTGAATAAACTATTTATGTTATAACATACAGTGTTTTGCTTGTCGAAAGAGGCCCTGGGAGGATGGGAAGAGTGAAGCTTCGAACCACAGGCACTCGCCTTGGGGTTAAGAGGGAACATACTTGCGCCGAAAAACCTGAGCTAGTTTATTTGGGGCAAATCCAGCATCTAATTGTATTGAATATGTGGGAGCTTTCTCCTGGAGGCAATGGCCTCCCTGTATGCCGCTACTCAGCCGCTAACGTTAGCACCAACGCCGACGCTAACAATGCATAACACCAAAGCTTATTGTTTAGATATAAATAAAAATTAAAAAAAAAACAACCTAAGGGACTGGCTGCATACAAATCCCAAATCGGGTAAAAAAAAGGTGCAGGCATGTTTCCGAAATTGAATATTTTAATACACTATTTAATTAAGACATTTTTACAAATGTGTTGTAATTAACCCACTGACTCATTTTTAGCGTCGCCACGCCAGGTGGTTTGAACATTCAGATCCTGCGCAGAAAAGTCCCACAATGGTCTGCGCTGCAAACTTTTGCCATACTTTGGCGAACTTTACTTTTCTGCGCTGGGTCTGGTTATTTCCATGTGCAATCTTCGGCGGTTAATGAATGACTGATATCTTAATTCATTAAAAACATTCTCAAACTATCCTAGTGCCAAAAATATAGTCACATGGTTTGGCTCCAGCCCGTAAAATTATGCCCAGATTTCATGTTAGGGCAATTCTTATCAATTTAAAATCTATGGTCTGGAATTTTTTTAAATTTAATTTTTAAGTATGTATGCATAAATTTAATACAAGTTGTAACTGACGTCAAGAGATGTTTCTCAAAGAACTTACAACATTTCATAACGACATTTCATACTTAACGACATTTCATTAATCTTCCCTTTCTAAACAACAAGCACGGACAAGTGATATCTACAAAAAAGTAAATTGTAATAGTAGAATATTGGTTACCTGCACTGATCATGTGTCTTATCAGCCACCATCTCCCACTCCCAGTCGTTGACGGAGGTCTCGATGTAGTAGGAGTAGGTGCGATCGTCGCAGTCCCACAGCAGCATGCGCATGGAGCCAATGACGTAGGGTTGCGCTAGCTGTACCACGATGGCCCCCGAGCCCAGCTGGTGACACGTGTAACCCACGTCCCAGTCGTAGTGCTGGATATCACCGTTCAGAAGGGCGTTGCGTGATCGACTGAAAATTATAAAAATTGAGAACATAAATAAAATTACATTTTAAAAATCTTATAGATGTCGCTAGCATAACGAAAGTATGAAGATTTGTGTAAAGATTTTACAAATATAGACTACAGGATTCCGACTATCGACGTCAACATAAGTATTGCGACGTTCGTGCACGGGAAACAGCAGCTTTTAACCCAATTGCCGTGACTCACGCATATAACAGGTCAAAATCGATTCATGATAAATATATTAATATTGCTTGATATTTGATATCCATACCAACTTATCAAAGGTATTTTTGAAATCGATTTAGGTTTGAAATTGGAAAATAATGCACAAAAAAATATAATTTTATAATAATTATAATTTCAGGGGGGCCAACTGTCGCGGGATCAATTGTCAGATAACCGTTAAAATCAAAACAAATACTTGTTATAGTCTATGTCATATTACCGCACAAGTTATCTAGATATGCTTTTGCGTATATGTATTCATTTCTCAACCAAATTTTCAAACTGAAAAAAGTCAAACTCACCTTACTCCCTCCAAAACAGTAGCACACAAATCCAACGTTGCAACATTGTAAGTGGGGCAGACCATGCCATTTAGTAATGGGGGAATTTTTTGTGTGTGCAAAGCTTCTAAAGCCACAGCATGGAATACCTAGAAAAAAAAATTGTTTATGGGTTTTGAAGTCAAATCGCCTGTGGCCGTTTGAACGGTTCAGCAATTCAGATTCTTTTTCCAAATGTGAAATCGTCGTGTTTATTTGGACTTTTTTATTCGCATTTTGTCAATATTATGGTACCTACCTACCTACCTACCTGAAGAGAGTTTGAAAAAAGAATTGTCATTGTGATTAACGAAGTTTCTTTGGACATCTTGTAAACTTCTTTATTTGAAATTGTTTTTTTTTACATAAAATATTTATGGTTTAAAATTAAGTAGGTGGATATTTAAGTACCTACTTACAAATCTTATAATTTCAGAGGAAATTTTGGTTTTGATTTATTGAATAAGAGAAAATTAAAAACATACTTTTTTGATGCGTCGTATAATGTTCACAGAACTGCTAGTATAATATATTCATTACCTTATTGACGGTATTATTGGTTCCAACAAGTTTGATGTACTGAACAACTCTTGGTTTGAAGTAAAGGTGTTGCCAGGAGCGGCAGTAGCAGGTTGAGTGGTCTATTACGCACGCCCAGTCCTTTTGATCAACCGAAACCTTTATGTAGTAAGAATATGATCTGCAAAATAAATTAAGCATATAATACAACATAATCAAAAAGACATTGATAAGAGCTGAAGAAAAGAAACTAGTGGTAATGACTGTCCGCTTAGGGAAATTTTGACTTTGAATGAGTCAAAGTTTGGTCCCACCCACCATCTTACAAAGCAATAAATAATTACATAATACCGTAAACTGGGGTTATTTTGAATCACTTTTTAATAATTTTTCACAATTTTTTTGTTTTTAAGGGAATAAGTAGTATTTTTTAAATTTAATGGTCAGATAATATGATGTAGGTACAAACATCATATTTTTTTAGTTTTAAGTGAACTTAGTAGTAGTTCTATAAATTATAGTTTTTTTTTCAAAATAAAGGGGTGACTTCGATGAGGGGGGTAACTTTGCATAAATTACGTATTACTATCTCATTGGATATCGCATTATGGTGCAATATAATGTCATAAAAATATTTTAGGCATCCCTAGTCTCCATTATTATTTATTGTTCCCCCGTAAGTTGCAAAGTAGCCCCAGTTTATGGTATTAGTATATTAATACGTGAAGCAAAAACTTTATACCCATTTTTACGAAAATTGCGCAGACGGGGGAGTATGAAATTTCGCACACTTATAGTTTATATAGAGAAGGAGTGCAGAATGCTAATATTTTTTTAAAATTATGCATAAAAAATACATTAAATCAATAAAAGAAACATTAAATGTTTTTTCTATGCTATATATGTAAAAGCCCCGAAAAAGGGCGTTTATTTATAAATAAATAAATAAATAAATTACAATTATGGTCGAATTTCGACCATTGGGCAACCACTAGTTTAATTAAATACACATCAAATCCTTCCATTGATTATATTCTTGCACCATATCTAAATGTCAATGTTTTAAATTAACAAAAAAATATACTAAAATTTACAGTTATTGGCCACTTGTTCATAGTGTTAGCCCACAATAATGACAGTGATTGTCTATTTTAGTGATTCAATAAAAATTGTAAATAAAACAACCTGAAGATGGTACATACTTATTTAGTTTGTTTTATTATCTCTAATAATAGAAGATAATACAAGAAATATTTGTAAAATTAAAAAACTTTGTCGCACTTGATATCATTTTTCATATGGTCTCCGTGGTGGATGGGTAAGACTCTCTACTAGCAATCCAAAAGTGATGGGTTCAAATCCCGGAGTGTGTAAAAATTTTAATGATAATTTTAACATTAAATTTTAATAATAATTTGATTGAATTGTGTTACTTCACAATTTAATCATTTAAAGTAATAAAAGGTATATTTGCAGCACATTCATATTATTTATGGATCACACTGAGATCAATTGAATAGTAAAAAAAGGACAAACCTCATATCCCTGTCCCATAATAGTACTTTAATGTGGTTAATAATACTCTGAGTGCCGAGTTTGACGACAATCCCAGTGTGTTCATTGCCCTCCAGGATGGCGTGGCGCGTGTAGCCCCTCTCCATATCATATTTGTTGGTGTCGCCGTCTAAAAGGGCGGTCCTCATCTCCCCCAGTATCACAGTTGAGCCATATTTCGTCGTGGCGACATTTTCTTCGGGAACTGATAAAAAACAAACTTAGAATAAAAGAACTGTTATGTACTTACAATAATTTTTTCAGTATATTCAGGAATGTCATGAGATGGGTTGAGTCGTTGGGATTCCTATCCGATAGCAACTTGAAAAACAACTGAAATACCGGCCCTTAGTAATGATTCTCTTGTTAACCCTCCCGCACTGGAGGGGGGTGGAATACTTCCCCCAAATGAGAGTTTTATATGATATCTACGTTGGTTTTTACATCACTGTATTTTAGGTAATCCTAAAAAGAATTTGGTAATCGATCTGCAATTAAAATATTTTTTTAAGAATTACTAAACATAGGAAATTACATTACGAATTCCAACAAAATTACTCTCCACTCCCCGCCTCCGGATCACCATTACTTGAAAAAAATAAAAATCTTCATCGCAAACACAGTCGTAAAAGGTGCATTCTACCAGAAATGGCTACAATAATGTGTATTTGAGTTACGCTCGATTTCATACTATTTCTTTCACCGTTTTGCAATTCTTCATTTATTCAACAATTGATTGCTGGGCGAAGATGGGCGATCGGGTTAAAACAAAAGGTAGCAACTAATATCTGAATATTACAGGAACGGGCAACAGGAATTTTAACGGACACAATCGCTACGCAATATAAGGGGGAGCCTAGTGACCCCCCTTCGGATACGTGATTTTTACTTTCCAGATACGTAAAGGTTAAATACAAAATTTGTCAACTAAAAAAACTAGATTACATGCAGATATTAATTTAAAGGTGAATGTGACTTACTCAGTTGTCCTCTGTGTTTCAGTGTCATATTATTGGTGTGGGTCTTCTCTTGTATGGCGTCCAAAAGCATGTCCGGGGTTACTAGAGAAAACGGTCTCACAACTGTCAAGAGTTCTTTCAAAGACATCAAAGGTAACCTTACACATCTCAAAATGGTTTCCTGCAAAATTTTTATCAAAATTAAAAAATATATGTATAACAAGTAAAACACTACTTAAAAGTTTTGGTTGTTGTATAAAGTCACAAGTTATTAATCTTAGTTGTGGTAGGTCGCTACTTTATTAATTTCAATTTTTTAAAGCCACTATTTATTAATCTTAGTTGTGGTAAGTTGCTAGTTATCAATTTTAGTTGTTATAAGTCACTAGTTATTTATCTTAGTTGTAGTAAGTCACTAGTTATTAATCTTAGTTGTGGTAAGTTACTAGTCATTAGTTATTAATCTTAGTTGCCGTAAGTCAATAGTTATTCATCTTAATTTTTGTAAGTCAGCAGTTATTAGCCCATTGGCCACAAACCCCGGCTCCCTGTCAGGTGTGCAATTGAGATACTTAACCACAAACCCCGGCACGCTGAAGGGCTAGAAAAGGTCCACCAAAAAACGAAAGCCAGATCTTTTAGCTCAATAATTCTGTGGCCAATGGGTTAATCTTACTTTTTGTAGGTCACCAGTTATCAATCTCAGTTGTAAGTCACTCGTTATTAATCTTAGTTGTAGTAAGTCACTAATTATTAATCTTAGTTGTTGTAAGTCACCAGTTATTAATCTTAGTAGATAACCACTCGAGCGATGGAGATTTGCAAGTATTCGGTTTTCGAATTCGGCCATTCGACTTAATCATACCTTCAAATATTAATATGGAAACATAAAAAATGCTTACCCCGCGGTATAAAGCCAACGAATCCACCTAGATTTCATCGTTTTCCCCAAATTTTTTGGCTTTAAAATTTTTTTTTTTAAATCTTTAAATTTATAATTCAATATCTTTATATACAAAAATATCGCTTCACAATGTTTGTTCGAGATAAACTCCGAAACTACCTAACTGATTTTGATGAAATTTGGCTTACTGTATGTAATTCGACTACCATAATACGGGCATGTGCCTAGTGTGGTAGTCGAAAAACTTGTAAAAACTGTATACCTATGATATTTTAATGAATAAAGAATAATTAAAAAAAAATTTGGTCCAACTTAAAAGATAGGATAGTTTTTATCTCGATTATTGACCTTGTTATTTATTATTGCAAATTAAATGTTTGTTACAGGACAATGTTTTGTAATTATCTGTAAATTCCGTAAGTTTCTAACAGACGGCGGTGTGAATTAATTTATCGATTATCTAGGTTGGGTAACCATCCAGTAGATGGCGTTGTATTTCGGTTTCACGTCACAGCAACGCTGGGTCAGCTAGTAATTTATAAAAATTACCCACCTAAATTTGGGTAGCTACCGCTCGAGTGGTTATGTGAGCCACTAGTAAAAAAAATCTTCACTGTAAGTTATTAGATATACAGTGAAGTCAAAATATAGGTTATTATTAGATATACAGTGAAGTCAAAATATAGGTTATTATTAGATATACAGTGAAGTCAAAATATAGGTTATTATTAGATATACATAACCCTAAGTGAAAGAGTTACATATAATATTTGATACTTAAAAAGTTATTAATACTGACAGCTTGAGTTTGTATTTCACTCTCTTTAGAGGTTGGCTTGTTTGCTTTGCACCAATTACAAACGGCTCGGAATACCTCTACTTCAGGGGCAAAGAAAGAATCCCTTTCTAATAATTCTTGCAATGATTCCTAAAAGAAAAACAAACATTTTATGTACTAATTTTGGCAAGTCAATATTCAAATTCAAAAACATGCAAAAGAGATTTTTAGGTACACAGAGCACGTAAGAATTGTATATGTTTAGTAAAAAATAACAGTAATGAAACTCACAATGGAAATGTTGACAAAAGACTCATGTTGTAAAACTTCATAAGCATGGCGATCCATAAAATTGTGACATACTTTTGTTAAGCCATCTAAACCATAAAGCCTGGAAGGAAGACATGCACATATGTCATTTTTATAATTATTAGATACAAATGTGTTTCAATTTTAAAATATAAGGTTGACCCTTGATTCAGTGCAGAAACGGGTGGTTCGTTTGACAGATTCCCAAACTATCTTAACAATAGTGGGAATACTGTTTTTGCTTTAACGCAGTGATTCGCAAAGTGGTCTAGGTGGACCTCTAAGGGTCCACAGGAGACCCGACGAGGGTCCGCAAAGGCACAATAAAGAAATGGGGGTTCACAAGTTGTAAGTGGTTTCGATTGAGACCCATCCCGAGCCATATCCCACCCCCTTTCTTGTATCCTATTACATCCCCCCCCCCTCATAACATAGCGACTAGCGTACGTTGTTATACCGGTTATGCATGAGATCTTAAAACGCCCAACTAGGCAAGGGGGGGAGGGCGTAATGGGTGTACTGTACTAGAATGGGAACATACTCATACCCCCCCCGCCCCATATCCCATTACGCCCCCTCCGCCGTGGCAAATATAGTCTGGAATATCGGTCTATTTTCGTAAAAAAGTCGTATTTCCGGTTTTTACTACTCCGTTGTGACAGACCACACCTCGCCATTCAATTTTCAGTACGATGCGTGTTGAGTTTTGGGAATATGGTAGAAATGAACCAGCAGGGGGTCCACCGTGACCAGTAAAATTTTGAAAGTGGTCTATGAGAAAAAAAGTTTGGGAACCTCTGCTCTAACGGTGTTTCAATGGAAGATGCCCTGAGGAACTAGCGTCATCTGACACCAGTGTGTAGTTGGGAAACCCACCAATTGATTGCGTGCCCAACAATTGCACACGGTTGACATTTGTCACATGAGAGCGAGTTTCTAAGACTCGATCTTGAATTCAACAGCATGAAACGATTTGTGGGCCTCTGTGTTTCCTCCGGCCTACAACATGGATCTCTTGACTCATGTTCACTTGTCTCTCTCCTCAATATAGCATAGCCAAAGATACATAGGGGTTGATGTAAAAGTTAGTCGGCAGTTTACCTCGCTGCATCTAATACTGAGCAAACATTTCGAAGCGCCAAAACCTGGCGAAGATATTCAGATATGGCTGTCTCTAGCTCTTGGAAACCAAATTGATGTGCCAAACCAAGGGTGTCCAGGACATTATCTTCCCGCAGAGAGGAGAGTGCCATATGACCTGGAAAAATACCCAAATTGTAAATATATACTGTTCGCCATTTGTGAATAATAAATGTAAACAACCATGTATTGATGTATTAATTTACCTGAATAAACATATCTTAGAAGTGCCTTGAAGGCCTGTATTGGAGCTCCCTGTATTTCTATTTCAGCCTGTAAATAAAACGAATAGATAAAAAATGAGTCAATGATTGTAATATTGCTACATGAATTTTGTCTAGAGAATAACCGGAATTGGCCTCTAAGGGCAGCAATTTAAAAAAAAACATTGATGGAGCCTGGTTAACCCAAAGGGTGGGAGTCCAGCATTTGCAGTGTTAACCACTCAGGCCTCGACCGTATTTTGTGAGGGTCCAAATATTTCCTTTTTACAATAAAATCCAAATAAATAGAATATTTCTGGATGCATCCGAAAACTAAAAACTATTTTGGAAAGGTGATAAAATAAGCTTTCAAATTTTATTATTCAAAAGAAACATATAATTTAAAAAAATGGTTCACGTTACGTTTTTTCTAACCAAAATTACTGATAATGAAATAAATAACATCACATACATAATTTATTAGGCAAATATATTATAAACGTTTTCATCGATTAACTTTTTTGTCTTTTCATGGAAAAAAAATAAAAAAAATTCTCAAAGTATCTGGTGAGGAGAGGTGAGGAGAGTCTGGTGAAGGAGACCTTTTGATCTCTCCAGCAGGACTCTCTCGGAACATCGCCATGCACTGCAGTGGAAGGGAGGGATAGATTCGTCCGTCATTCATAGACAAACTGACCCCCAGATTCCTATCCACCCCTCATACCTTTTTCCTTCCAAGAACTTCCTCTCCTTCCTTTCCCTAAAAAGACCCTCCCCACAGCATAGATGACATAGGCCCTGAGTGTAATTATTTTCGTTAGGGCCTCCTGTGTGGAGCTAATGTAAAAAAAAGAAGATGGATCTGCCAGTATTGCCAGCGTTTATCGATCTCTTATTAATCCCTGTCAATATCGGTTCGCCTGTCAACAGTGCAACCATGATCAAATCTTCGAAAGTCACATCTATGGATCTGATACTGAAAAGTTATAGAATTAACTGTGCTAGACCCCCTAGTGTATGTAATCTGTTGGCCATAAGTTGTGCATTAAGATAAAGCATTGGGAAAATATATAATTGCACAGCGCCCTTGAGGTTATTTTTCACAAAAAAAGCACTGTACAAATCCAAATATTATTACTAAGATCTTACCTGCGATGCTTCTCTCATACCGCCATAGAGAAGGGCCCTGAAGTACTCGCTCCTGGCGGCCAGGATGACCTTATGGGCGGGGATGTGCTGGTTCTCCACAGTGAGCGTCACATCCGAGTATTCGTGGTTCAGACACAGCTGGGCAAAGTTTTCCGACAAGTGGCCTGGTGGTTTTAAAATCAATCAAACAAGCAATTCTTTCAAAATAAATCATCTTGTTGCAATTAGAGTATTACATAAAATATTTCCACAAAAATTGTCAAACCTACACCTATTACAATTAATTTTTGGGTTATTAAGCCGTGCTGCTCTTCCTCCTTCTTTAGCCAAGGTTAAAAACCCCCAATATTAATAGGGATGACGGGACTAAGCCTAATAGTTTCCGGTACTGGATGGCTACACTAAAACTAAATACCGAAAACCACATTGATTTAATTAATTATTATACTGAAATGCCGGCCATAAGGATTAATGTGTTAACATTTATAAACACACACTTCATCACAATCTGCACATCTACCCTGATGATGAAAACTGTAAGGCTGTCCGAAATGTTGAAACTAAAGAAGGAGAAAGTGCAACACGGCATAATAACTCAAAAATTAATTACGATAAAATGTACTTATGACTATGAAAATCTTTAATCATCATTTTTTTTCGATCTTTGCCCTGCTAAATTAATAGCATATTGTATTGTAAAACTGTTTTTTCCATCTTTGCACTGCTAAATTGATAGCACATTATATTGTAAAAATCGTTAAAATATCAATACTGTGGTCAACCTACGAAATTTACAATACGATGTACCGGACGCCTTCTGCTTAGTGGGTACCATTATCTGTAAGAAACTTAATTGCACATTATTGTAACAATATTGTTCTTTCAATACCCGTATTATTTTGTGTAATTTTTTGTTACTTTGTAGAATTATTAACCTCGACACAGGCTCGTCCTAGTGAGTTTAAAAATTAATTTGTACATAGAAATAACATGTAAAGAAACAAATATCAAACCTATCCCTTGAAATAAATGATTGAAACATGTTTACGAATGCGAGGATGCTAAAATAATGTGTGCACTCGTTTATTGATTGAATTTTTAAATTTCATAAGAGGAGCAACAAAGAGGAGCGTCTGTTGCATTGAACTATTTTAGTACATTACATACCAGTGTGTTCTATGTCCCCGGTTCTGGAAGTGGAGGGTCCACTCGTGTTCATGTATTGATGTTGACTACTCATTGTTTCTTCGTTTTCTGCTTTGTTTTGAAATAATGTATTTGCCTGAAAACAAGACAATTTAATGTAATAAATGTTACTTACGAGAAATGTAAAGCCATTTTAGTAAGGTTCTTCAATATCAACAATCGGAGAGTAACCATGCATAGTGATGTGTAAATTTCTGGGAATTTACTTTTGGGGGATATTTCCGAAACAGGGAACATTGCAGAAAATTTCAATTAGAATAACCATTTTAACCATAACCATAAAAACAAAACAAAAAATCTCAATTTTATAGAATTTATATTAGGTCAGGGATATTCCGTTCACATCACCCAAGCATACATATCAGTGGCGGTCTGTGAATTTTCAGCGAGCTAGAGTGCTAAGATTGAAAAACACAACATTATTCTATTATTTTTTTTTAAATTTAAATTGTTGTATGAAGATTTTCAGGATTCTTTCAGTTTTGGGGATGCGCGCCATCTTCATACAAAAAGTTGAAATTTTGAAAAAAAAAAATTTTTTAGCTGCAACAACATCAATAATGTTGTATTTTTCAATCTTAGCACTTTAGCTCACTGAAAAATCATGGACCGCCACCAATACATACATACATATTACATGTAAATAAATTAAATCCATATCAAAATATTTTTTAAGTGCGGCAAGAATTGAACCCACAATCTCCCAAAAAGTTCAAACTGTCATGCTAAGAAGACAATATGATAAATTATAAGATTTTGAAATATTCAATAACACCTTGAAGGTAGGTTATAGATTTCACCAAAAGGGTCATTAATACTGACTAATGAAGAAAGGTACAAAAGTTTACATAGAGATGAACTCTAGATGGAAGAGTTTAAAATATAATTACAAAGAGAGTCTCCTAAAACTATGTATGGATAGTTCATTTTCTTAATTAAATTACACATGCAAAAAGAAAAATTCTTACTACGGCACGAAATATAGCTGAAGCCATTAAGAAGATTGTGCTGTTGCTAAACCGACTCACAAGAAGCAGAGTTTATTTGAACAAAATCTGGATGACGTAGCTCTGCGTTTCCAAGTAAGAAATAAAAAATCAAGGGGAAAACTGAAAAAAAAGAAGAAGTTGTGTGAGTGTTTGATCTTGGCATGTCAACATTCAGTTTAAGATGGGTGCCAATAATTCACTCACTTTTTTAAAAATTATAACCATGTTCATAAACATTATTTTAGATTTGATGAGAAGTTTGTAAGATTTTTTTTTTATAAAATTGAGACTGATAAATTTGTGTTTTTATTAATGATATTGCACCATTTGTGGAATACTTTTGGCCCCAAAGAGGAACGTCTGCGCTGCCTTTTTCATAAAAAATTTAATTTCGGATTTGAGGCCAAAATACTTGAAGAAACTGAATATTTTTTTTTAAATCAAAAGGTATTGCAAGTATTTGGTACGGATGTGGGGAATTTAATTTATTTGTGTTTTAAATTATAAAATATGTGCGTTTTATTAAAGAATCCGATTTTTCCCGATTTACGTTGAAACAAATTTTGAGTACTTGCATGTATAAAATAAAATATCGACCCAAAAAAAGTTTTTTATAGGTATGATTTTGTCCAAAATTTCATTATATTAGCACTCTTTAAAATGAAGTTTGTTTTAAACCCATATCTTTGAAAATAATATAAATATTTCATTTTTTTTGTATGGTACTCACCACACCTAAACTATGAAAGTATTAGTCAAAATTATGGCCTACTTTATAATAGGATTCCATGAACAGAAGTTTAAGTCAGTGATGGGCCATTTAATGACGTTTTAAAGTGTGTTTTAACATAGTAGGCCGGGAAAGATTATTTTTTTAACAATTACTATTAAAACTCAAAAAAAAAACAATGTTGCCTCTAAAATCATGAAAAATCGTTTAATTTAAATCACAAATAAATAAAATAGTTCACCTAGGTCTTGGCACTTTCCGTAGGAGGTTTAGATGAGTACACATAAAAAAAAATATTTACCAAGATTATTTTTAGTTTATTTTATATGAATTTGTACTTCCTTTCTATATCTTATACAGTATTTTTTGTTTGTTTTATGTGCTTCGTTCTACTTTATGTAAGCTAAGCTAAAATTGTGAAATATCTTCTTTCTCACAAGATGGATGAATATCATATCAGCATTCATCATAAATTATCAAACACCAAACAAATGTTAGTCATTTCTGTTGTACATATTTAAAAGTATTTGTGGTAATTTTATTTACCATTGTCCCTATTATTCACACCCATTGCTTACTGGTAATATTATGCAAAGCAGTTAATATCTTTGTGGTCATTATACAGACCATTCAATCAAAGGTATGAACCAGAAATCTTTTTCACCTCAAAATAATATTAGAAAACCAAATCGTCAAAAAAGGTCAAGGTCATAAAAAATGTCTCTATGAGCTATCCACACCTTTGCATAATACGATTTTTAGTCTAAGTCTATCCAATTATAGCAAATAAATAAAAAAAATTATATAAAGCAAGCGTATTTTTCTTTTGTATTTTATCAAAATGACTAGATTATCATGGTGACTACCGTACCCCTGTCTCCCCCAGACAGGTACAGGTGGCTCGTGTTTGTTTACAAGTATCAAAAATACCTAACTGCAGTGAATGCAAAGTTTGATACCGTCGCTTTATGGTTTGCTGGCATGTATTTAACCTATAACCCCTTAGACCTTGACGATATTTTGTCAGAGGGTCAAAATATTTCCATTTCGCAAGAAAATCCAAATAAATGGAATATTTCTGAATGTATCCGAAAACTAAAAACTGTTTTGAAATAAACAAATAATTTTTGAAATAAAAATTTTTTGCATGCAAACATAAAAAGTTAAAGAAGTTAAATGGGTCACCTAATGTTTTTTCCAACTAAAATTTCTGAAAATGAAAAAAATAAAAACACATATACACTTTACTAGGCAAATGAATTATAAACATTATCGTAAACTCACTTTTTTGTCATTTTAAGTCAAAATAATTAGTAAAAAATCTCCTAAGTTTCAATTTTTTTTTCAAATTGCGGTCTGAAACTAATTAATAAAAAATCTCCAAAGTTTCAATTTTTTTTTTTTTCAAATTGCAGTCTGAAACTTTGGATTCATAAAGGTGTAAATTGTAATTATTTTGCGGTTAACTTTTAGATTAAGAGCTGGTTCACACTCAGCTATCAAATATAAAAGATCATAGCACGCCAAATAACGCTCTCCATACAATCCCTTCAGACCGTTCACACCTAAGCGTTTTTAAGCGCAGATCAATCATAGACAATACACATCTCGGACGTAACCGCTCCAGACGCGATATCCCAGAAGATAACTCTCACCTTCTCCGACTAAAACAGGAGAGGGGGTCATTGTAATTACGGAGCTGCCTAGACCCGCAAATGACAGATGTCAAGTTGACGGATTTCAGTACAAAAAATATGCATTCCGTTGCCGCTCCCTAATTCGACTGACCCCCTCTCCTACCACAGGAAGAAATATTTGATAGCCTCGTGTGAAAGGACAAAAGATAAGCGCTCGCGAATCAACAGATATCTGCTCGCAGATATATAGCTCAGTGTGAACTAAGCATTAAATATAAAGCGTGGTGTTTTCTCTTTCTAACACCGTTAAAATCTAACTATGTTAGTAAGGGTTTAGATTCTAAATATGTTAGTAAGGGAGGCGCAACGATTTCTATGAGACCTATATGATTTGTTACGAAAACCAAACAAATAGACCTGACTGGTTAATAATTTAAAACACAAATAAATAAAATAGCGTCCTTACTGGACCATAACAATAATCATTGAATAATTTGTAGAGCGTCGTTTTTACGAAAAATCACCTCAAAGGCGCATTTTGATAAAAAAAAATATTCAGTTTGGTTGTGTATTTTGGCCTCAAATTCAAAATTAAGTATGAAAAAGGCCACGCAGTCGTTCCACTTATGTTGTACGATTGGTTAAGTTTCATTTAATTTTAAGTTCAATAAAAGAAAGAAAAAATCTAAAAATTCCTAATTTATGAACATAAAAAAAGACTCACAGATGTAACTTTTGCATCTTTGATCATATCAGATTAAAATAAATAGATGGCATTGAAAGCCGGCAATAATAATGACAAATAATTTTGATGAAAAAAAAAGTTGACAATCACTAAAACTAATCTGATTTCATTATTAGAAACACAAGTTAGTGACTAGGCTTTGTATGGTGGGTTCAATTCAAAGATATTGAAATATAAGGAGATGGGCTGTCGGCAGTTTTTAATGGGTGGGAGACTGTGCTTCCTGGTGTCGCCGATATTTTTAACCAATACTATTGCACACATTACAAAAATCAACTAAATTAATAAATTCTTTCCGTATTCAAACTATATCGTTAACCAATACTACTGCACAACTTCGAAAAATCAACTAAATTCCGTATTCAAACTATTCCCATTAGGTAGTAGTTCCGGCGACAGTCGGGCGGACATCATAGCATATCTCCTTATATTTCAATATATTTGGTTCAATTTTAAAGTGGTCCATGTCCTAATTTAGTTTCGAAATTTTGTTTCAATCTTTATAATTATCTTATAAATAACACTTATTTCATTTTGATTCTACATGCATAAGGCTTAGGACAGGCTGTTTGACAGAATTTGAACAATTCATCAAAGTTAATAGTCAAGTTCTGTGAAAGTTCGATTCAAGTTCTGTTATTATCCTAGTACTGTGAAACAACAGGTCCACGATAAAATAATAACAAAACTTTGAAATTTGATGAATTGTTCAAATTCTGTGAAACAACCTCTCCTAAGGCTTGCTGGCTATTCAAATGTTCTAATATTCAGACAAAAGAAATTATACAACAATGTACTAAATGACGAATAATCAAACACCTACTCTGCAATAATCAATGTTCAAGCTAATATTTTTATTTATTCAAAGACACTGATAACGTTTTAACACTGTTGTGTCATTTTACCAGAATTACTGGTTAAAATAAGCAAACAAAAAATAAGACCAGATTGCAATGTTATTTATTCAACCTAATATTAGGCATATTGTACTATTTAAAATAAAAACATGTCAGAAAATTGTAGTCTAGCCCCATTTATTTATTTATTTAGACCCACAGTTATTATTATGATACAAGTGATGAGAGAAAAAAAGATAAAGAAGAATGGTTCTTAATTAATGAATATATGAGTAATAATAATAAAAAGGAAAGTGTGTGGAGAGAAAAAGAGAAATTTTGAAATCAAGAATTGTATGCTCCCAAATTGTAATTGATTTTGTCAGAGGGTCAAAATATTTCCATTTTGCAATAAAATTCAAATAGATGGATCTGTATTCGAAAACAAAAACTGTTTTGGAAAAGTGATGAAATATGCTTTAAAATTTTATAATTAGAAATAAATGTATAATTTTTGAAAGATAAAAATTTAGTTTGCAAATGTTAAAATTTTTTAAAAATGGCTGACCTTACGATTTTTCTGACTAAAATTGCTTATAACGAAAAAAAGAAAAACAAAAAACGCATACATAATTTATTAGGCGAATGTATTCTAAATGTTATCTTTGACTCACTTTCTTATCATTTCATTTTGTCAAATGTAAAAGTGATTTATAAAAAATTCTCAATAGTTCTAATTTTTTTTTTTCAAATTGCGGTCGGAAATTTTGGATTCATAAAGTTGTACATTTTACTTATTTTGCGGTTATTTTTTTAGATTTGAATATAAAGCGTGGTATTTTCTCTTTCTAACACCGTTTAGATCACATTTCTAATCATGATAGTAAGGGAGGCATAATGATTTCTATGAGACCTGTAAGAGTAGTTCCGAAGACCGAACAAATAGACTTGACGTTAACAAGGAGTTATTTGCTGCAGCAGTTTTGTTGGCTTCTGTATTAAGAATATCTATAAGTTTTTTTTTTTACATAACCCCACACAGGAGGCCTACGAGGAAAATATTTTCCCTCAGGGCCTATATCATATTTGGAGATGTTGTGTGCAGGGTATTTTTAAGGAAAAAGATATGAGGGGTGGGTAAGAATTTAGGGGTTAGTGTGTCCAGGAGTGACGGACGTATGACTCCATCCCTCCCCCTGAGGTGCAAGACGACGGGTCACACACAATTTTTCAATATTATCAAACTAAATATGATAAAATGATAAGATGGATACACAATTCGTTAATATTATCAAACCAGATATAACAAATATGTAACAATTAATAATCAGTTGACAAATGAATGTTTGGTAAACTTTCAGAATCACTGGACACCTTTAATACAAATATTTTTTTATAAAAAACCTTTTGACTTATCTTAATTACTTAAGACAACTAGATATAAGCATTTGAGGCGATGGAAAATACTGCATTTAAAATTTTAATTAAGCCTCAATTACATTAAGCTAGTTTACAAGCTACTAGCCGGTAAGTTTAAAAGCGGGTGAATCGGCGAGTGAGATTGTCATGATGACACACAAAACTGTTTACTCGCTCAGTAGCAACAGTAGCAGCTAAAATAATACAACATAACTGTCGACATTTTGTAGAAAACTTGAATTCGCAGCGCTAACCAGTAGCGAGAATTAACGGCTGCCACCCGAACTAATTCTGACAGATGAAATCAGCTGTTGGTGGGCCGCCATAAATAGACAAACACTAGTGAGTAGCGAGTAAAGTTGACCACTTTTCAAATTTTTTCGCAGATTGTCCACAATCTGCTAGTTAGCAAGTAATACGATGACACTGAGCAAGTTTACTACAGATAGTAGCTTGTAAACTCGCTCTGTGTCATCGAGGCTTTATGTAAAATAAAAATTTGCTTTCGTCATATGGGATGACAGCTGGCAACCATTTACAATAATAAAAGTCAATATTCTTTGACATTTTGTATTGAAATTTTGAAAGCAGTGTTTTCCATCGCCCAGAATGCAAATAGTTGTCTTTCATAGTAATAAAGGTGAATCAAATCTAAAAACTATTCATATTAAGCGTATTCAGTCATCGCAAAAGTTTACCAATGTTTTTTTTTTTATTTATTAACAAATTTTTTGGTACAGTTGGTAAAATTTTGTAATACAAACTTTTTTTATTAACAGTTTTAAAAAAGTAGAGAATAACATAAATAGATTAGCAGATTAACCAAAAAAATCCCACATAGGCATCGCCAATTCGTGGGTATACTTGAGTGTTTTTAAGACAGATTACTCATAAACATACAATATCTTGTAGAAGTTTAAAAAAATAAAAAATAAATTAAATTAAATACATAAAAAATAGATTCAGTGTTTACTGAAATACATATTCAAAAGACATGTTCATAAAGATTAATAATAATTTTGTTAAGTTACAGCAGGTCAGGTGTTACAGCAAGTAAATGTTTGTGTCGATGGTATTTATCCAAGACTTTAATACATTTTTATACTTGCTGTAGGTGGATATATTTTTACAATCAATTTCTGTAGCCTTATAGAAAGTATGATATATTTTTGGTGTAATAAAATATGCATGTCTTTGCGCAAGCCTAGTGTTACACCGTGGAACTTCAAATACATTATTTAACCTATTACTAAAACGCTTTTCATTTTTTGTAAAAATAACATTTCGTGTAAATATATATTTTAAACATTGTTTATAGTAAATTTTTCTTATATCTAACAATTCAGCCTCATGGAACAATTGCACGGAGGGGTAGTTTATATCTTTATGCAACATTATTTTTAGTATTAATTTTTGAGTTATTTCTAGTGGCTTAATGTGTGTATTATACACCCCCCCCCCATCCAATTATTCCATAAGATACTGATGATTGCACCAATGCATGATACACCAATTTTATTCTTGTTCTATATTATTATTTTCAAGTTTTACATAACTACTGGAGTTTACACTTATTATGTATTATATTAAGCATTTTAACTAAAATAAAAGCAATAAAACGTTGCTTTATTTACATTCTATGCCCTCATATTATATTATAAGCTTTTCACAAATTTTATTGATTTACACAGCAAAACATTTTCAACACAAGGGACACCGTCGAAACTAGGTTATATACTACAGAAAAATCACAGAGACTGTCACATTTAAATGTTTCATTGTTTGAAACACAATATTATCATTTTAGTTTATACATTACGTCAAATTACAAACATTGATAGCCGAGATTGTTTATACAGATGGAAATGTCAAAACACAGCTGCTTGTGGCGCTGTCAGACAATATCAAGAAAATGACACGTACCGAATATGGAACAACGATCTATGAAATAGTAAATAAACAGTCATTTTCCCACATGAAGGGCATAATCACGGAATTAATGGAGGTTTGTAAAGTGACAGATTATAAGATTTGATAAAACCAATTTTGATTGTCAAGTTTGGCAAAAACAATATGATGGCATTATGCTCAATGACAATGCGACAATGCTAAAACCAAGAGATTTATCTCATAAATTAAACTATGTATTTCTACTAATATAAACAAACCCAAGCAGTATATTTACAATAATTTTGATACTGTAACAATGGCAAAATACGTAGGTACATTCCAATAGAAAACGGTGCAAAAGCATGGTAATATTATTATGAAAATACTCACTGGAACGCTAAAGTCTGCGAAGCATCCTCACATAAAATCAATTTTGGCTGAAGTGCTCACAACGGTAGACATTTAGTAAACGAATTTATCAATTTTAACAAAGTTTCTATTGACCTCCATCCGCTCACCTGCGCACATTGTTTACTCAATTTTTATTTTGACGTTCGCACATTTTTTAGGGCTGTCGGGAACGGTAGGTTGGGTAGGTTAGTAGGTACCGTAAAATTATCAATTTGTAGGTCGGGTAGGTACCTTGGGTACCTGCTTTTTCAACAGTGCGCAGCACGATAGTGTACTGCCATCTATTGAGATAACTCTCAAGTTCTAATTTAATTTTAAGCGGGAAGCATTTAAAAATTGAATTACATAATAAAGCAATAGAGAACTCCAGTACAATTTTTTTAAATTTTTTTTATGAATAATGACCTTCTAACTTAAATAACTGCATATTTATTTTTATAGTTAGTTTTAATAGTTAAAATAAATGTTAAAGTTTTAATTTTTCAAGATCCCCCGAAAACCACCGAATCTAGTGTGACGTCATCATGACCAACCGAAGTATGAATTTAGTAGGCAACTGGAAACAGCTGATCGTCGCCCGCCATTTTGAATTTCAGCATTGGAGCGTTTTACTGGGCATTATGATCGTTTTTTGTACAGTTAGAGTTTTTGAATATTTTAAATAATATAGATAAAGTAATAGAGATACTTTATTTTTGATACTGAATTATTTAGGCTTAAATAATGTTTCAATAAAAACAAAAACTATTATATGTCCAAATCTCTATAAACCAATAACACGGAATATCGCCTTACATTTATTTATTTCTATACAACTTTGACCCAGGTGACGCGGCGCGGTGACGTCACGCCGCCAAAATCCAGCAATACCAACTTGACAGGGTGTTTTAATGAACTGTTTTAAAATGGACTTTTTAAAAAATTTTAAAAACTCTACGTTAAATATTATGTAATAAAACTTATATATTCAGAATCAGCGTATATTGGTCTATATGAACATATTTTTTTAAAGCCATAATATTTTTCACTGGAATTCCTTATTTAGCATGCTGGTGATGCTGGTGATGCTGGTCATTGCTAGTGTGACGCTGGTGCATGGCTGGTGCTGGTAGACTCGCTGGCTTTACCGGCCGGTTTTCTTCCCTGTGCCGACAAAAGCAATTAGTTAATAATTGCTATAAAATCTAAAGATTGATGCTAAAAATATAAAATCCTATTCAAAATGTTAAGGTGGCATCCTTTTTTTATCGATGCATCCTGCGCATAGATGTACCACTCATTTCTTCGTAATTATTAATTATTCAAGAAATTAACTTTTATTAAAAGTTGTGTAAATATTTATAAAATAGGGACACGCTTTATGCACTTTTTATTTCAAAAACAAGGCAAATATAAAAAAAAATCTTTCAGCCTCACAAATGCTGCGTGTAACTATAACGGACCATGCCAACTGAGAATAAAGTCAACCCAACACAACTTGAAAAGTGATTAAAAGTTATGAAAAAAATAATTTTAAATTAGCTGATAACCCTAACCTAACTTTTAAATTAGCTGATAGCCTATTTAACCAATTTTTTTATATACATATATTTTTTTTTATCACTCTAAATGACTTACTTAACTGGTTGAGATGGTTCTGAGTTGGTTTCATTCAGAGTTGTCCGGTCACCAATTATAACATCCCGTGATTCTTCACGGGTTTGCGCTAGTAAATTATGACAATTGTGTGTATAACAAAGGAATTAATATTCCGTAAAGATGAATGTTTAATTATAGAAATTAATATGATCTCTTTTGAAGCTTACATTAATTTATTTGTGTATATTTTCTCATTGGGAGGGTTTGATATTCTCATGCACAAAGCTTTTTTAAAATTTTGTACGGAACAATATTCAACGATAAGTTACAATTTGGAAGGGAGGGAGGGGGTGCCGCCCCAGAAACCTCTGCCATAGGTCACCCCAAACGGTTTGCTACATTTGGCTACTTAGTGGAGGGGCACGGGTTCATCGATTGAGGTTTGTCAAGGTCTTGGCAGCGAATGCGTCTACCTACCCTTTGATCTCTTCAGTTGGGATCTTTTGATCCATTTTGCACCACAGTGTAAGGGATGGATTTATTTACCCATCTGTCATACCTTTTTCCTTACCAGAATTTCATCTCCGTCCCTTTCTTGAAAACCACCTTCATACAGTATCCCCAAAGATGACACAGGTCCTGAGGAGAATCGTTTTCCCCAGGACCTCCTGTGTGGAGCTAATGTAAAAAAGATTAGTTTTACCATCATAAAATCCTTTATTATTATGTGTCTTAAACTTGCTTACATCCACACATAAGTTTGAGTGTCTGTTCGAAACGAAAGCGGGTGCTAGTGCATGTGTTCAAATTTTGCCCAAACTGCAACATTTTGACCGAAACTATAGGAAGTTTGCGAAGTTTATTTTTTCATTAATTATTATCATGGCAAAACTTGGACGTGGTATTCATTCGCATCGACAAAGCAAATAATATGTAATGGAACATTTCAATAAATTATGCCCGATTAAAATTAAAATTTTATTTGAAATTTCTGTTTGGATGAACACGAGGAGAAAATATTATTTAATAGTTCATAAACTTTGGGATACTGAAAAATGTACTGACCACTTAACCACGAGGGCAGATATTTTGTATTACCACAGCTGATATGCATTTGGAATGCGATGGCTTTACTCATTGTTTGAAATTGGTACCCTTAAATTAATTAATGTATTTTTGATGAAGGTTAATACTAACCACCCTGTACCCGAGGATCTTATAATAGTGAAACTATTCTAGGTGGATTGTTGAATCCGTTCGCGAGAATATTTATTGTTTTTCCATTGGTTTTACATACAATTTTCAAAGGTTGTCATCATTTACCCAAATCAAAATTACACATACTCTCAAACATATTTTTATATTGGTCAGTTATTGTAGGTATATACCTGATATTACAACACATCATGTTATATTTACATTATTGTGTAATAAGTTGTGGACATTATTTTGAGAGAGAGAGAGATGGAAGGTAAAATTATTATACCAGTTCAAATATTATATTTAATAACTTTATTTTCATCTTATAAAAACACAGAAAAAACATTTTAAGCCCTTTATATCACACATTTCGAATGATTGTAGACTGATATTGCAAAAGTAGTAATAAATATAATAAAAAATTTATCGACAGTCGGTAGGAATCAAAAATTATTTATATTACAATATTGAAATAAATTTACTTATTATTTACATATTATAAAATATTGTGAGAAGCTAAGTACAATAATAATTGGCAAATCTAATGTGTAATCATTTTCAAGAATTATGTTAAACTACATTATTTAGATCAAATGCAATAAATTTTTCTGGCTGAAAAATTATTTTAGAATAGGTAAAGGCATTTAATTATTTCTAAATTATTTACACTTATCATTAAAATCATAATGTAAATATAATGATTATTTCCTTGAACCATCAGAAATGTGTCCATTAGTTCTGGTTGGACTATCTATCCTAATATTTTTGAATACTGTGGAAGAGGGCCACCGAAAGCCAGTGGACTGACAGGACTCAGCTCGAGAAGGAGTTCTAGAACTCTCGCTGGCTGATTCATGTTTTTCATAATTGGTGTAACCGTTTTTCTTTGCATACTCCTCCACCCCGCTCCGGTTAGACTTTATTTGAAGTTCTGCTTTTGACCTGTCTTTATATCCATTGAACCTCAAGGCCTCTGGATTAACACCATTGTATAAATTTTCTTTAGAATTTATAGAACGTACTTTATTGTTTTGTGTTTTTGGTATAGAAGTTAGAGATTCACTCCTTGAACTCGTATATCCCCCATTTCGGTCCCCATCGTGGCCATTTAGCATGAATAGTTTGTCAGGGTTGTGATGGGACATCTTCCCGTTATGAGATCTTTTCTTAACCTTCTTATCCAAAGCGCTGCTGGCAGAATCAGATATGTTTTGATTATCGCTTAGAGAAAACTTAACAGATAATTGGTTGCCGGAGTGATTTGCGTAAGAACTTTCTGGTTTTATTCTGTAGTCGTCCTGGTTACCATAGAATAAGCCGTTAATATTTCCGTTACTATTACTAATTGAGAATTTGGTTTCGTCTCTGTTGGCCACATCGGTAGCGGAGGTTTGGCGTTGGATAGGATCGTGGAGATAGAATGTTTCAGACTGTTTTCCTGTTTCAACCGATTGCATGCTTTGGGCACGATGAAGGGAAAGTCTTAAAGGTTTCTTGGGAGGGGCAGGTCTGGGACGTTCTGAATGTTGGTAATGCTTTTTATAATGTCCTTGAATGGAATTAGGTTCTGAGGTGTAATCAAGTATTTTCATTCTACTCTTCCTGTACTTGTCTTCTTCTAAAGTTAAGGATGGCTCGGAATCACATTCCGTTGCTTTAACATTTTTAACATGAAGCTTAGACAACCGTCTACTTGATTTATGTGCATTCTGAATAATCTTGCCATCGATACGGTGATCAATATAATCCCTTTCGGGATGGAAATCTATTTTCTCTGAAGGTTCTGAGTTGTCTAATTTGGATAACTTCCTACTAAAAATTGATGATTTTTGGGTAACACTTGAAGATTTGTCCGGTTTCTTGTCAGAATTGTAATTATTGATGTCATCTTCAAATTTAGTTTCCTTTTTTGACGCTTTCCTGTTTCCATTTATTCCTCGGTCGAAATATTCTAAAATAGATTTTTTGTGTTCTCGTTTGTAACACTTCAAAATATCTGAGTTATCGTCGCTTAGTGCTTTCGAAGAATACACGTGATTCTTAGAATTTTTGTAATTTTTATCAAAGTAATGTTTTTGGTTATTTTTAATGATTTCAATAGCTGCAGACGTTTCACTGTTGTAGTCGTAATTAGGATAATCTTTGGATTTATGTACGGAGTGATGTGACAGAGATTGTCTGAGGGAGTATGGTTTGACATCTACTTTTGAACTTTTATCAACATCGCTGTGATGATCGATTGAATTGGAGCTTCTGGAAGGTTGCAAACTATATCGGTTATTATTTATTTTACTACTTTTATGGTTAAAATGCACGTGGTTTGAAGGGTAGTGGGAATTAGATTTAGGGACAACATCATTGAGTTCTACCGAATAGCTACTCTTCGATCCATTAGACTTGGGGGAGTGTCCTTGTCCAATAGCTATTTGAGTGCTAGAGACATTGGACTGGTTGGATCTAGGTCTGATGATGGGCAAGTTGGCACTGGCTTCGGCTGTATCCTTCCCTCCAACTTCCAGGCCGGGTAGGTTGGCCACAAGAGCGGTGACATCGGGTCCTTTCTGGAAGACTTGGACGTCGGCTTTTGATTGGCTCGGTTTAGAAGTTGGTTCGGAAGTGATATTGATGTTGGTGACATTTCTCTGCATGTTGACAGTTGAAGTCAATACATTGTGAGGAGTCACGATTTGAACCTGGAAAAGAATAAAAAAAAATTTAAACCTTTTGTTGTAAAATTTTACAATGAAGCTGGTTAGGTTGGGTTAAGCTCTGCACCGTAGAGAAGATTTTGATAACCGATAAATTGTAATCAAAAGTTTTATATTATAAGGTAGGTAGGTTAAGGTGGTTAAAGTTAGGTTACGTTAGACTAGAAAAAGTTTTGGGTAGGTTCAATATGAAGTTCGACTAATTAACCTTATTAATTTTGCTAATGCAATAATTTCAAAGATAACCATAAATACCCTCAAGATAAGGGAGGCTGGGTTAGGGCGAATATGCGGTTGGTTTACCTCAGCATCAGGGTCCCGGTCTCTGTTCCTCTCGAGCAACTCGGCCACCTGCTCCTCGAGGTAGGTGATGCGGTGCGTGAGGCGAAGGTTGTCACTGCGGAGCCCATCCTTGGTGCGGCGCGCATCCTCCGCCTGCTCCCTTAGCGCGTTCAGCTCGGACCGCAGGGAACCCATCTGGACATGCAACAGAAACAACAATCAAACATTGAAGATATATTTTTACCAAAAAATCTTTCATTACAGAAAAAAGTACATACTACAATTTAAGAAATGTTGTAAAGGTGTAACAGCACAAACCCAAATGTTATAAAGAGCGATTCTTGGACATATTTCTAGTAAAAATGTGGATGTCGTTTTACTGTCCGATGATATTTTGTAACGATTTTTAAATTTTTTTATATAAGCTCCACACAGGAGGCCCTGAAGAAAATAATTTCCCTCAGGGCCTATGTCATCTTTGGAGATGCTGTGTGGAGGGTTTTTTAAGGAAAGGAGGGAGAGGAGAGTTCTGGGAAGGAAAAAAGTTGAGGGGTGACAAACCTCACCCCATGAACCCGGGCACCCCCGCTAAATCAACAAACGTAGCGAACCACTTGGGGTGACCTATGGGTGTTGTTAGTCCAATAAATGGTTGCCGAAGTGGCGGTACCCATTCCCGCCTCCCAAATTGTTACAAAAAAATGAAAACAAAAAATTTCTATCACACGTCGCCACTTATCACACTGCTACATGTCGCAACGGGTCACGTGAAGCCTGCTCTGACTCGTCTGTTACGGTGCTACAGGAATGAGACGGAGTGCGTTTCACGTGACCCACTAGGCTGTTCCTTACTACCCAGTGGCGTTGTGTGATTTTTTGTTGTTTTTAATTGAAAAAAAATCACCGAATATCGAAATTATATCTAGGTTTTGAACTCCAAATATGCTCAGGAATCGCTGGTCAAAACCCTTCGGTTAAGTGCTGGTACACCCTGTATAAAAACGTGTGGAAATTTAATAAAATTGATTTAAGGTGAGTTGGGGTAAATCCGGATTTGGGGAAAGATCGAAAAACTCAATTTTTGCGGCATTGTGGCAACCTGTAATATGCCCCAATACCTCTAGAGGAGCGCTATTTTATTACGCACCGCACCCCCTTCGGTCGGCTCTAAGAAGCTAAAGTGTTAGGTTGAAATTTTGCGGAAAATTGTGAGATAATCGATCTTACCCCATCATAAATATCTAACTTTTGGCAACAAAAGGTAAGATTAAGTGCCGTTTTTAGTAAATCTTACGGCTAATATGCTTAATTGAAATTTTAGAATGAATGCCGGTCTTACCCCAAAAATTTCCGATATTACCCCACATTGAAAAATAATTTACAGGAAGTTTTGATTGGCAGTTTTTGGTTGTTTTACAGTGGATAACTCGATAAATGAAAATTTATTGACATAGTTAAGAGCTAAAAGTAATATAATAAAATTAAAAACTTTGCGGGAACACCATGAATTCTTCATTAAAAAATTCCAAAATGGACAAATGATCAAAAAAATTCATCTCATCAAAAAAACACAGGGTCTTACCCCAACTCACCCTAGATTTTTTTCACTACTACGGCAACACCGATTTTAGGACAAATTATAGAAGATCCAAATGTGAGGTTATGATTGACTCCTGAATATGACAGTTTGACATTAGGCATGAAAAATGGCAAAACAACTCTGAAGTCCCCACTTCATTCAGCCTTACAACATTGTGCCATTATGCCACAGGACAGTTGGGACTGGGGTTGGCTCAGAGTGAGATAATCACACGAAAGAAGATCTCACGCATCTAGTCGCATGCCTTTTATAAAAGTAGCGAAAGAAATAAGAGATGTACCTGCGCCAGGGCGGAGTGCGTGGGTACCCTGCCCCCCGTCAGGTCTGCGCTGTCCAGCGGGCGCGAGCGCAGCACCACGAGCTGCGCCGGGCTCGGGGAAATGCTCAGCAGTCGACCCACGTCCTCCTTGCTCTTCGATAAGACAAGTTTCCCATTCACCTCTAGTAATCTGGGAATACGACAACAAGTATACTGTTAAACAAACATTTAAAAAATCTTTAAATAAAAAATAATATGAGAATCGATTATTTAACAAAACAACCTGAGAACATAAAGATGCTTTAAAAATATATAATTAGAACAATCGTTGATTATTAGAACTATCTTAATTGTTATAAAAATCTTTAATTATTAGAACAATCTTTAATCAACAGAACATTCTTTAATTATTAGAACAATCGTTAATATTATGTAAAACAATTTTTAACTATTAGAACGGTTTTTAATTATTAAAACAATCTTTTATAATAATAACAATATTTAAGTATTAGAACAATCTTTAATATTGTGTAAAACAGTCTTTAATTAGTAGAACAATCTTTAATTATTATCAAAATCTTTAATTATTAGAACAATATTTAATTATTATCATAATCTTTAATTATTATTACAATCTTTAATTATTATAACAATCGTTAATTATAACAATCTTTAATATTGTGTATAACAGTCTTTAATTATTAGTACAATCTTTAATTATTATCACAATCTTTAATTATTAGAACAATCTTTAATTATTATTACAATCATTAATTATTAGAACAATCGTTAATTATCAGAACAATCTTCAATATTGCGTATAACAATCTTTAATTAGAACAATATATTGTTAAAACCATCTTTAATTTGTTCTATTAAAATTAATCAATTTTACCCAGTACATTTTGTTTTTTTTACACAAATTTAACCTTTTGCGGCTTCCGGTGACTTCGGAGGCCAAGTTGAATATGAATAATGAAGTATAACATAAAACTAATAAATAAGTTAAAGCTGCTAAACCCCGTAGGTAGGTACCTACCTCATTCCAGTGCTCATATAATGCGTAATGCTGCGTATACACTTGCGTACCGAGGCGCGAGCCAAACCACGCATCATGAGAAAGTAAAGAACCAACCGCAAACTACAAACAACTGATTGGTTCGTACTTTTGCCAAATTTCGTTGTTGGGCTCGCAAGTGGATACGCAGCATTACGCATTATCTCAGCACTGGAATGAGGTAGGTACCTACGGGGTTGAATTGAAATCGATGTGTCGTGCAACATTATACCCTGATATATCAACATATTTGGAAAAAAAAATCTTGTATTTTGGAAAAACGGTTTTCTTGTGTCATAGGTACTTTCCTCAAATATGAATAATATATAGGTATTGTTTTTCAATAACCTGTTTTCCTTAGAATCCTGTTAGATTTTTGTTAGAAGCATAAAAGGTAAATGTTTTATTTATTTGAATAATTTATTGGCCAGGTTTGCAATTCGCTCCATTAAAGACCATTCCGTTTTACCTTACCTACGTTTTAATATTTTAATTAAATCGTTTGAGTTCCACATCATTTTAAAGACGATTAAAATTTTTTGTTGCATGCTTTTATGCTATAACGTAATCTTGCTTCAGTAATTTTATCGCTTAAATAAAAACTTCAGCTGTGACGTCTTAAACACCGACATTCAAGAAAAATTAACATTTATTAAATGAAAAATATGCTAAAATCATTTAGTTGGAGCATTCCGTGAATAATTCATTCCATCATATTGTAAAAACTATAAAAAGTTTTTCTGGTAGAAAAACAAAATAATTTTTGTTATTGTTTATCTGACGTCAAAATAAAATAACCAGAAGTTCTGTGAACAGTAGACATCACGTCCAAAAGAAATGTTTATAATTCTTCCTTTTTTTACATTAGCTCTACACAGGAGGCACTGAGGAAAAGCATTTTCATCAGGGCCTTTGTCATTTTTGAAGATGCTGTATGGAGAGTCTTTTTAAGGAAAAGGGCAGGAAGTTGTGGGAAGAATAAAGGTATGAGGAGTGACTAGGAATCTGGGGTTTAGTGTGTGCAGGTCATCCGCCGCCAGGTCCTAGATAAACCTTACATCATGACCCCGAGCACCACTGCTAAGTCACCAAACGTAGCGAACCACTTGGGGTGACCTATGGCAGAGGTGTTGCTTATCCAATAAATGGTTCCCGGGGCGGCGGTACCCATTCCCGCACCCCAAATTGATATCCAAATCTAAATCAAAACCAAAATTTGCCCTGAAATCATGAGATTTGTAAGTAGGCACTAAAATATCTATTTACTTTAAACACGACGCTTTGACGATGGATCACATGGAAAAAATAATATTTACTGAACCCGTCGTCAAATTTTCGCCATGCGTCAGCTGATTAATTTTTCGTAATAACTTGTTTTTTCAAAAATGATTTTTAATAAAAATACTATGTGGAGTGTTGACACCCGACCATCGAGGGGACGAGAGGTGGGGAGAGACGATGCGCGGCCGGCCACTCCGTGACAGTCCGCGCAACTATTAACAACTCTCATAATATTAAATGCAATGAATAGGGTTCTGTTTCAATTAAAAAGAAGATTGGCACTCACTTGGATTTATTGATTACAAAGATTACTAATTGACAATTAATAGAGTTGTTAATAGTTGCGCGGACTGTCACGGAGTGGCCGGCCGCGCATCGTCTCTCCCCACCTCTCGTCCCCTCGATGGTCGGGTGTCAACACTCCACATGCCTCCCCTCCTAGAATGATGATCATCCTTCCTTGGTAGCTCTGTATGAATCCTTAGCAGGTGGATGAAATATTGGACTGGGGAGGTAGAGGTAAATAAAGGAGAGACAGATGTTGGTATGGAATGAAGGTTTGGTGTGGTATGGAATAAGGATTAGAAGATATATCGTGCTTAGTATGCCCATCTTTCAGGAAATCTAACTCGTCTCCCCGATCGTGTAGTTCTTTCTGGAGTTTTCTCTTTTATTGGTGTTGAGTGTTTAGTAGTGTGGATTTGTTTATCCTCTAAATCCGTTGGGAGAAAGGCAGGTTTGAGCCTATCAATGCTTATGTACTTTTGATGGCCGCGTATTTCCACCAACATTTTCTTAGAGTCCCTCATCAATACTTTGAAGGGTCCTTCATATGGTGTCTGCAAGGGAGCTTTTACCGAGTCTGTTCGGATGAAAACATGAGTGCATGTCCCCAACAAACCGTGTACGAAAGGTTTGTCATGGTTATGGTTTGTAGCTGGTACAGGTTTAATATCTTTTAACATATCGGTGACCTTTCTAGCAAACGTCTCTGGATCTGTTGATTTTGTTTCAGTAAAAAAATCTCCCGGGAGCTTAAGTGGAGTTCCGTATGTCATTTCCGCGGGTGATGTTTTCGCATCCTGCCGAACGCAAGATCTGAGGCCCAAAAGAATCAATGGAAGTCTCTCTGACCAACTGTTTGTGGAGGTTGCTTTTAGAGCCCCTTTGAGTGTCCTATGCCATCGCTCTACTAAGCCGTTTGCTTGCGGGTGGTACGCAGTTGTTCTTAAGTGTTTTACACCGCACAATTTCATGAGGTCTTCGAAGAGTTTGCTTTCAAATTGTCGTCCTTGATCCGACGTTATTGTATCGGGCACTCCAAACCTAGCTATCCAGTTCTCCATGAGAGCAAGAGCAACTGTCTCTGCCATGATATCTTTAATAGGAATCGCTTCTGGCCATCTAGTGAAACGATCTATAATGGTCAATAGGTAGTTGTTGCCACGTGATGGAGGCAAGGGTCCAACAATATCAATATGGATATTTCTAAACCTCTCCTTGGGCAACGGTAGGGTTCCAATAGGACTGTGGGTATGCCTATTTACCTTGGCCTTTTGGCATGATATGCACGTGGTTACAAACTCTTTTACGTCTCTTTGCATCTTAGGCCAAACAAATCTTTGCTTAAGTGTTTTGTAGGTAGCTCCAATGCCGGGGTGACAAATACTGTGCAAGTTATCAAGTATACGGTGTCTCCAAGCCTTTGGTATAAATGGTCTGGCAGCCCCAGTGGACGTGTCGCACCAAAGAGTTGTAGGACTTCCGGGAATCTGGACACGTTCCAAACGCAGAGAAGTCTCGGTGTTCATGATTGCGATGAGTTCTGGGTCGTTGTTTTGGTCTAATGCCACCTCTTCATAATTGATTGGCGATGGAATTTGTATTTCTTCAATCCTTGATAATGCATCGGCCACCTGATTTTCTTTTCCGGGGGTGTAGACTATTTTTGTTGTAAACTGCGCAATAAAATCTAACTGTCGTCTTTGCCTTGGCGAATCATTGTCTGTTTTTTTTTGGTGAACGCAAAGCATAAAGGTTTATGATCGGTATATATGGTCACTTCTCTACCCTCAACTTGTCCTCGGAAGTACTTAATTGCTTCGTAAATGGCTGTGAGTTCTCTATCATAAGTACTGTAATTTTTTTGTGCGTTGTTAAGTTTTCGCGAAAAAAATCCGAGCGGTTTCCATTTCCTTTGTTTTTCTGTTCGTTGTTGGAGAGCTGCGCCTACTGCGAAATTTGATGCGTCCACCATAATTGCGAGGTCTGATGATATTTCTGGATGTGTGAGAAGTGTAGCATTAGCCAAATCAACTTTGGTCTGGTCGAATGCCCAAATGAGCTCCTCTGTCCATTGGATTGGTTGCTTGTCCGCTTTATTTGTGTTGGCGATTACGGCGTACAACAATCGTTGGGCCTCCACAGCCTTTGGAATGAACTTTCGGTAGTAATTTAGCATTCCCAAGTATCTGCGCAAGTCCTTTGCTGTTTTTGGTCTTGGGAAATCTTTGATGATCTCCACTTTGTCAGAAAGTGGGGTCGTTCCCTCATTTGAAATTTGGTAGCCAAGGAATTTAATACTGGATTGACCAAACATGCTTTTCTCGGCGTTAATGATCAAACCGTGTTCCTCAAGACGTTTGAAGACCATTTCGAGATGTTCCATGTGTTTGTTTTCGTCCTCGGATGCAATCATTATGTCATCGATATATGCAAAACAAAATTCCAAGCCATTCAGTACTTGGTTTATAACGCGTTGAAACGTCTGTGCCGCGTTACAAAGCCCAAACTGTAGCTGTGTGAACTCAAAGAGACCAAATGGTGTTATGATGGCGGTCTTTGGAATGTCGCTTACACTAATGGGAATTTGGTGGTATGCACGAACCAAATCTATAGTGCTAAAAATGTTGGCTTTAGACAGCTTGTGAGCGAAATCGTTCAGTTGAGGAATCGGGTAACGGTCTGGAATCGTCTGAGAATTGAGCCTGCGATAGTCTCCGCAAGGTCTCCAACTGCCGTCCGATTTTTGTACCATATGTAAAGGGCTTGCCCAACAGCTTTTCGATGGTCTACAAATTCCTTGCTGTACCATAAGAGCGAATTCCTTCTTTGCTGCCTCTAGCATTTGTGGTGAACGCATCAAATTTCGCAGTAGGCGCAGCTCTCCAACAACGAACAGAAAAACGACGAGACGAGAGGTGGGGAGAGACGATGCGCGGCCGGCCACTCCGTGACAGTCCGCGCAACTATTAACAACTCTATTAATTGTCAATTAGTAATCTTTGTAATCAATAAATCCAAGTGAGTGCCAATCTTCTTTTTAATTGAAACAGAACCCTATTCATTGCATTTAATATTATGAGAGTTGGAAACAACCCCCATAACTATAATATTATTTCTACCATAAGTAGATATGCTCCACAGAATAGCAACTTACATGCAGAGAATTTTTTTTTATCGTGCCCATCGGTTTTATCGGGCAGATTAAAACGGCTACCATCTTTAACCGGAACCGAAACGTACAAAATAAATTTACAGAAAGACGAAATGCAAAACGCTCGAGTTTTCCGAGGTAAAACAGGACTTCGCTATGCTCAGTCAATCATTTACCCCTTACTAACAAATGGTTTATAAATTTTACACAATAGATAAATAATCATTTATGATACATCAATGAATTTTTATCACTTGTGTGAAATTTACGTAGAAAGACTATGTTTAGAATCCATAGATAATATTTTTATCAATAATTGTGTCAATGTTCAAACATCAAAATGCATGGTTCAAACCAGAAAAATAATCCTCTCATAAATAAAACTCGAAGTGTAACAACGATAACATCTTCGACTTGCGCAAGGTAAAGTTAAAACTAATCTTGTCTACAATAAGATACGAGTGTAGCGTCTTGCATGTTATGAAGTTCAGCGTTCACCCTATTACGTCTGGGTGTAACCTGCAAACTCGTTTCTTATGGCCTTTCTTAGCCAATTGAAATGCTTAAAATACGAATCGTCGCGGCAGTGGTCACAGAGCGTGATTCCGGTCTTACCGCCAGGTAGGTAAGTACTAGGTTCTGGGTACTAGCACTGCACAGGTGGGTTGCTACCTCTGCCTTCCTAGTGACCAATTTTAATTTGCTTTCCACAAGCGATACCATATCCTGCCATTGTATTCTCAAACAGAAAGGCTCCTGAGGATATTACCAGTGTTTGAAAGAGAACAACTGTATCGACAACTTTACTGTTGACTGTTTTTGCGTAATCTTGGCGGAGTTTTGCTTTAATTACCTATTGAATTATTGTAGGTTTACGTAACAGGACATTATCGCCAGGTTAACATAATTATAGTTTCACTTTTTTGTTAGTATCATTCATAGACTTATAAATTTATTTGTCTAAGGTTTCATTGTTTCATTCTGCTTCAGTAGGAAATTATGTAATTTCTACAGAGTAGACTACATAAATAAACTAAAGTATACTAGTTGAAAGTGAGCTATACAAATTTAGGCATGGATTTTTTTCTATATTGTTAGATATTCTTCAAATCGATCTACAGACATTCTAACAAATATTGTTTGGTAAACTTGGGATGACTGGATACACTTAATACAAATATTTCTTATTCGGGGCGATGGAAAACATAGCACACAAATTTTTACTACAAAATGTCAGAGAATACGACGAATCTGACTGTCAGCAAGCTGTCATCCCGTGCGAAAAGAAATTTTCATTTTACGTAATTGAAATATTAAATGCAGTATTTTCCATCGCTCTGAAGGCAAATGGTGACCGGACAACTTCGAATTATGCAACTTCAACACCTCTATTAAAAAAATCTATTAGACTATTTAAAAAAAATCCATAATTTTTAATGACTTTCAAAGGTGTTTTGAAATGCCACTTCATTGTCGTGGCAAATAGTTGTCTTTTATAGTAATTAAGTTGAATCAAAAGGCTTTTTTTTATAAAATTTTTTCGCAACAAGCGTGTCCAGTCTTCCAGAAAGTTTACCTATTATTTTAGTATCCTTCAATAAGCACACATATAAGTTTGAATAAAAATATTTAAAAAAATATTCAATGCCAGTGGCGGTTGGTGGAAGTTGAAGTTCAACGGGAAATTAAAAAAAGGAGAAAAATATTCTCTTAAATCCAAGTAAATCTTTTCCGTAATTGTATATATTTTTTCCCTAGATCCCACCATCAAAAATTTAATCAGAGATTACTAACATATTTTAAAATTTAAAAAAAATCACAATTTAGTTATTTAAGTTTAATTTGTAAAATAGTTAAAAAATGATACACAAGTAACATTTTCAGAACTTATTTTAATAACAACTTAAAACACGAAATCACAGAAAAAATCGTTTGATTTTGCAAAATATTATTCCGTACGAGCTCGGTGGATAAATCTGAATAGTATAATTATTTATTTAATGCTTTAGGGTCTTCGCTCATTGAGAAACCGAAAACTTGTTGGCAACTCAATTCACGGCACAAAAGAAAACTCCTTAACAAAATCGATATTTTTCTGATAAGCAAATTACTCGAAAACTTGACAGGTCGTGAGTCGCTACCATGGCAACCCGTCAACATGGCAACTGAAACGCTACGGCCGCGGCGAGTAGCACTGCTAGTCGCCGCGTCGCCCTTGACAACTGGTCTTTAACAAGTTGCTTGTGTGCGGACCGCCGATGAAATTCACGATCTCCGGACACATTTTATGTCCCTAAAAGCAATACATGAAATACTTGAAAATGTATTTATAATAAGAAGCTTTCGTACATTTAACAGATTTTGCCCAAATATCGAGCAATATATTTGTTATTTATTTTGTTTATCGAGCCTTGCTAAATTCACAGCATTCATAAAAAAATAACATTTGATCGAATGCCGCATGTTTAACTAAAAACTTAATATTTCATTGATTTCTTTATTATTCTTTTTTTTAGTTCATCACATTTCCTCTTTTACTTTTAGCAGTTCGAATTTGAATAAAATCACTTCCTTAAAGATTTTATTGATATCCATTAAAATTCAAATGTATAAACCCTGGAAAAAATTCATTCAACACTTTTTGCAGATTTAAGTAAGAAGGTGCACTTTATCAGAATTGTTTATACATATCAGGTATAGGTATTGTTGTGTATTTATGTATTACGGTCATAAATTTCAATTTGTCGTTTTTTTTATTGGTCAATGACATATATCCTTATCACTGTCATATATGAATTTATAAAGACTGTTTAAAACGCTAATAAATAAAATAAAACAAAATAAAGTTCCTATCTTGTGGATAGCGATAGAGTCGTTTTTTGTTTTTTTTTCAGTTTCTCCTTGGCCTTAGAAAGCTGGATATAACATTTTGTACCGCCTAGATGCCGTAGATGTTAACTAATTTGCCTATATCTAGGCGTTTCGTTCACAATTTGCAGTCCGTTTCTCCGACAGTTACTGAAAAAGTAAATTTATCTTTATCACTGAAAAAGAAGATAATAATAATAAATCTAAACGAAAAAAGAACAAGACTCAGAAAAATAAAAAGCTAACGGTAATAACTGGGACTTAACCCAGGATCTCTCGTCTAACCGGAATAAGCGCACAATTCTACCATTTTTTCTCATATTTTTGGCAGTTTGCTTTTTAATTTAATGGTTATTGGAAAAAGAATATTTATTTTGATACTTATGATAAAATTTATGAAAAAATGTTTGAACTGTAGATAAAAGATGTAAATTATAACTTTAAATATATTTGTAAGCACCTGCTGTCAAGCCAATTGCAATTGGCTTAGCGGGACTTGTTTGTTGATTTATAAAATAAATAAATAAATTTAAAAAAAAAAATGATAGAAAATATTCGATGAACTGTTTGTAACGTAGAAGTGTCTGGGATACACATATCCGATTTTATTATTAATTATTTTATAAATACATAAAAACGATGTACAAATATGAAGTGAAAAAATTAATAAAACATAGGTAAATTAATGTAAATGCCGGGTTGTTGTCCCTTACTGCGTAAGTTTAAGCGATATACTCGTAGTTTTATATAAAATAAATCAATATTGAAAGCATCGATACCAAGTGGATCATTGTCAAAGATAAGAAGGATTGCAACAATACTTCCCGCAGCATCTTACAAGACTTCTCATTATTTGTAACATGATTGATATCCGCGATATTATCTCAATAAATAAACACGAAGGTTGCTCCGCTATTGGTTACGGATATCCACTTACTGAGACGCTGAAAAGCTGTTGGCGGTACCTTTATCATCATATTGATAAGGGGAACTGATTCTGAACCGACTTGGTTCGCAATCAACGGCCGTCAGCATTTGTCATTATCACATTCTCAAAGTGACAGATGCCGAGGTTCAGTGCCAAAATTGACAAGTTAAGAAAGATGGTAGATATTTTCTTATTTATTTATTAATCTTTGGGAAATCAACGGTTGAATTATTTATTATCATTTTTAAAATTTTTATATTATATGCCATACATTGTCGGGACGTCAAAATATTTCCGCTTTACAATAAAATCCGAATAAATGAAATATTTCTGAACGAATCTGAAAACTATGAATTGTTTTTGAAAGGTGATGAAATACGTTTTCAAATTTGATAATTCGAAATAAACATACCTACCTATATTTTTTATAAATTTAAAAATGGCTCACTTATTTTTTTTTGTAACTAAAATTTCTGATAAAGAAAAAAAAATACACACATATTTTATTAGGCATTTATAAACTTTATCATCAATCGCTTTTTGTCGTTTCGTGCAAAAATAATTAATAAAAAATTCTCAAAATTTCATATTTTTTTTAGAATTGCGGTCGAAAACTTTGGTTACATAAAGGTGGACATTTTAATTATTTAGCATTTTATTTTTTTAGATTTGAATATAAAGTGTGGTATTTTTTTTCTTTTTAACACGTTTAGATCATATTTCTTACCATGATAGTAGGGAGACACAACGATTTCTATGAGACCTATATAAGTTGTTCCGAAAACCGAACAAATTAACCTGAGAGGTTGAGAAATTAACAGAATTATATACAACAAAAACAAAACCCATCACATTAGAATGCAATAAAAAGATGATAAAATATAATAATAATGATTATATAGGACAACAACATTGAATAAAACAATTACAATAAAAATTCACCAATGTAGTCACACAATAACATTTTTTTCAGTGTACATAACTATGGTCCCTGTTGTCATTTATTGGTAACCATAAAACAGGTTGTAAATAAAACAGATTCAGAATTATGAACATAAACAATAGAAAAGTTACCCCACTCGACCGACAGTAAGATTTAAAACTATTTCCTCCGATTGCTCGTGATTTTTTGGAGATCATTTTGAATATTTTCCGCCCACATAAAAAACATACCTACAAATTATAATATGGAGACATACAAACTGATAATAGTTCTAAATATCCAATGAATTCACCTATCTTTTGTCGATTATTACATATTCGTAGGATTTATAAAAAAAATTATAAAATCTTAAGCTTTAAAACCGCAATAATCGTAAAAAAATGTGGTCCAATTTTAGACCGCTGTCAATCGCAGAAAAATAAAAGCGGTCCATATTTTGACCTTAGTCGCTCCAGTGGTCATGAAATATCAGAGAAATAAGTTCCTACATATTACTTGAAAAATGTTATTTACTAATTGGTACTACTGCGTCAGTATAAAAGCAATAAAAAAGTAATTAAAAAAATAACCTTACTGAAACTCTACGTTTGATTTCTAGTAATTGTTTTTAAAATATTCTCCAATAAACAAATACTCTTAATTACTCGTTATTATTTCTCGAGTAATTTTTTATAAACCACGATCGAATAAACAATGTATAATTAATTGTTTTTCTCTCACTGCGCGATGCGACGTTACCTTTCTAACCGCCTCGCCGTGACCTTCTCATGCTTTCATTTGTAATCCATAGGCTCGCTTAATTAAAATTAATTGTGAATGAAACACCTCATTAAAGGTAACTTAGTGCTGGAGTGTTTGTCAAAATTCTGACAGCACTATCGGGTATCAGAAGAGCAGAGTACAAACCGAAGAGGCTGGCAAACTGCTTTATGTTTAGCTTACAGATTACAGTAAATCATTGTTAGGTTATATGTATCCACCCTTTCTCTTGTTTGTTCACACGGCTTGCGCAGATAAATGCCAAGTGTTAGTGTAATGATTAATTCTAATAACTAGGATCCGGATTCTTGTCACATAACACAGGGCGTCAAATGTAAAGAAAAAAAATCGTGTAAAATGCTTTAGATAAGTACAAAATTTGTTACATCTTGTTTGAGCTAAATAGAACACAACGACCATCGATGATGAGACAGATTTCCACCATGTTTCTATACGGTTTGGAAACATGGACACTTAGAGCTAGCGAAAGAAAGCGGATAGACGCCTTCGAAATGAGATGCCGGAGATAAACGCTCAGGAGTCCATGGACAGCCAGACGGATGTGTTCATTCTGAAAGAGCTAGGCATCCACAAAAGGCTCTCAAATATCTGCCAGCAACGTATTTTAAGATATTAGGACGCATTGTTCGCCAAACTGAAGACTCCAACATGGAAAAACTCATAGTCACTTGCAAAGTGTTTGACAGAAAAACTCATAGTCACTGGCACAGTGTTTGACAGAAAAACTCATAGTCACTGGTAAAGTGTTTGACAGAAAAAGCAGAGGAAGATCACCAATGCGCTGAAGTGACAAAGTATCACTGGCGTTCGGTATGTAGGTGTCCGCAGCTCTTCACTTAGGCGAGGAGTGGAGAAGCCTTGTCCACCATGGAAATTGGAATAGGGATCTCGAACCTCCCCAATAAGGAACCGACTTAAGGAGAAGAAGCAAGTAAGTATGCCTCACTGTTGAATTTGGCAGCCGCCTCTGGTATGGTGCCTTAAAATACTTGAAAAAACCATTGACTCTGTGCTTAAACGGACGGCCACTAAAAAATCCACTATCGTAATAAATGGAAATCAATTTTTAGAGCACATGCGTCAGATAAGAATACTGCTCTTGTTCTTCAGGTATTTCAACGGAAGATGCTCCGTGAAACTAGCGTTATTGATCCCTTCGGCAACGGTGCATAGTCGAGAAAAGCTGTTGACTTTTGTCACATGAAAACGGGCCGTTTCTACGACTCGTTCTTGAGTTTAACAGCTCGGCTGTGGAATGATTTGCCGGCTTCTATTTTCCCTCCATCCTACAACATGGGTCTCTTCAACTTCTATCCTGTGTTCACCTCTGTTCTGTGTTAACTCCTCCCTCCATAAAAAAATCCTCTAAACAGCATCGCCAAGACATAAACCAAGAGGGAAATAATTTTCCTCAGGGCCACCTGTGTAGAGTTAATGTAAAAAATAAATAAACTTAATAGTTTTTTATCAATTTTAAAACAAACTTAGCCAAAAAGGTTCTGCACTTACTGAAAATGTAATAGTAGATTGGAAAGAACATAGCATTTTTAATCCCCTCTCGGTGGAGAGCATAACTAGGGTGAATTGCCTATTTAAAAAAAATGGTAATAATGAAATTGATAGTTAGGCCTAGTAAGTACTATCTACTATAAAACATGCATGTTGTTATTACATTTGTATTTACACTCACTCAAAACATTTAAATTTTTGTTATCTACTCTTCAATGTTTAGCAATTTTTATTTTTGTATCCAATACTCAACGCACGATTTAATTTTTTTGTAAAGGTGAGGCCCTGTTTTTGTTACTAATAACTCTCTCCGGAAACATGGAAACACAATAAAATTATCGAGTCATTGTTCCAATGACTATTATGGCGAGATTCTCGATATATTTTCACACAAACTTTACAGAACTTTTTATAATGAAGTGTACTAAATCGTAATAAGATTGTTGTGCGACTTTGTGTACTTTTGTTTTCAAGCTTCCAATAGGTTTTCTATAGTTCACGATTTTCGGTATTCTACTCATTGTTTGGCGAAAAGAAAGAGTGAATTTGTCAAGATAATTTGATGTTAATTAGGTGGTTTCCGACAGAGAAAGCTTTGTTTAATTTATTGAACATTTACCTAACTGATGATTCCGGATATGGCGAACGTACTCGTTGTTAGTCTATATTTATTAGTATTTTAAATTTATTTCTTGTACGGATAATAAGTTTGATTATTCATAGAACATGTAATATACATATTTTGGTAGAAAGCAGTCACTTTGAGGTTTGATATATTAACTTAAATAAAACAATAACTTCGTTTGTAACCACCATTTATTTATATAATTTTTATTACTGACCGGTTTTACTTAACAAGATGCTTGTGTTAAGCGAAACCGGTCGGTATAAAAATTTAAATAAATAAATCGTGGTTACAAACAAAGTTATTTTTTTATTTCAGTTCATGTAGAAATCAATTTAGATTGTTTTTAATGATAAGTAATCATCAATATTGTCAATTATTCGTAAAATTTTCATATCATCTGCAAACAAAAAAAAAAATAAACGCAAGTAAATATAATGGTAGCATCATTTATAAATATATGTATTTAATAGAATAGGTCTAAGTTGCGAGCCGTGTGGCATGCCACTTGACTTATTCTTGATTAGATAAATAATTCTTATTTACTTATTTTTTTCGAAGGAAGCAAATAGTTTGGTGTACCACATTATAAATTAAATGAAAAACACACTTTGTGACGCCATTTTTTATTTGAATTAATAGGTGACAGCCAACCAGGTTTCGCTTATATCAAGCTTATTTCAAGCTTATTCATCTTATTTAATAAGCCCCGATGAGGCTTGAGATGAGCGAAACCTGGTTGGCTGTCGTTTACTAATTCAAATAAATAGTGGTTTTACAAAACGTGTTTTTTCATTCAATAAATTATTCTTAAACCACATGTTTCCGTTATTATTTTTATTACACATCGACAATTGAGAAAACTGTTGCCATTAACATTATTTATTACTTTTATTAGTAGAGAGTTCTTAAGAGATAAATCAATAGGTACGTGTTGTGGGCATGTTCGTGTGTCCAAAGGAAAAACAATTTTTCTTAAGGGGGGGGGGGGGGGGGTAAGGTTTTAAAGGCGAAAAAAAGGAATATTTTCATGATTTTTTTTGGAGATATAAATAATGTTGGCTTATTTCTTTTAAATACACCTTATAGTATGACATCTGAAGTAAATTTCAATTTTTTTTAAATTAAAAATATTAATAAATAAGTCCGTGAGAGCGAATCTCCGGAGGCCGTTCGAAAAAAAGGGGTTTCGCGGTGAACATCATAACTCATTAATCAATCATTTAAAACAAAAAATTGAAATGAATTTAAAAGGTGATGTGTTTTTCCAGGTAGTGACGAAGCGTTTTTTTTTTTTGATTTTTTTTTGCAGCATGTTGAAGTCAAAAATGCGATTTTCGCTAAAATTTTCAGTGAATTTGTTAATAAAATGGTAAAAACCTCTCCGTCACTACCTGTTAATTTACGTGTTAAAATAGTGTGCAAAATTTCAAAAAGATCGGTCAAGTAAATTTTGAGTGATGATGTTCACGGACTAAAAAGCATTGTTTGCCAGAAAAGCAATTTAAAGTTTTGTTATACTCGAAATATACTTGAATAGAACAAGAGGGCCGGTCGCTTGAAATGCTGTATCTTCGTTAGTTTTGCTCCGATTTACTTGAAATTTCGGCACAATACTCTCGACATATTGTTCATTTAGAAAACATATAATTTGAAAAATGAGTTTTAAAACCTTACCCCCCCCCTTAACTTCTAGTGAAATTGAAAACTCATTATTTAAAAAAAAACTTAAACATGTAATCAATTTCACTAGCCTGCCTGGGGCTGGGATCTTGGAGTCGAACGGTCTTGTGTAAATTAGCGACACCTGTTTTCTTTCAACTCGGATTAGATAACACTAAACTTCTCAGAGAAGTTAACGTCAGTCAAAAAACTTGAATGATAGAAGACAAAACCTTACAAAATGATGAAACTTGAAAATTTATGAAGGGGCTCGTATTTCCAATAAAGATATAATAAGGATACAAGAAATAAGTAAAATTTTAAGTAACCCCCGACATAAAAAAAGAGCTGATGACCTTGAAACGCCTGAACAGATTTTCATGAATTGTAGCTAAGTACCATCTCGATCACGTCAGCTTTCAAACAAAAAAACCGCATCATAATCGGTCCATTCGTTTAGAAGCTATGATGCCACAGACAGGCACACAGACACACAGACGGCGGTCAAACTTATAACACCCCTCGTTTTGCGTCGGGGGTTAAAAACAGGTCTTGTCCAGTTCCAACGCCACCCTCTTGCCTTAACCTTAACCCATACATATCTTTTTATGTTTATCTATAACGGTCTGCAACTAAAGAGCCGTTTGCATTGGCGAGTATTTTAGTCAAATAGCGAGTATATTAGTAACTAAACGCGTCCGAACACCACAATTTTAGTGGAGTGGATTAGTCAGCTCTTTAGTAGATTCGATCCATTTCGTTCTATTTTTGGGGCGAGTAGGGATCCCCCCCCCCCCCCTCCACGCGTCCTTGCGCACTAACATGCGCGAATCCGCCGTTTTAGCAGAGTTCTTTTGTAAACGCGCGAAAATGTTGTGGCGTTAGAGCGAAGACGGTATTCTAAAATTATTTACTTATGCTGCCATTAATCTCTTTTCGTGTCCATAGTTTATTTATTTTCATTTTACTAATTTATTCTTCCACCTCTTCTAAGCATTACAATATGCTTAATTAGCGTATTTACTTTGTTGTGTAAAAGGGCCTTCATCTTCACAATTTGGGAGGCGGGAATGGGTACCGCCGCCTCGGGAACCTTTATTGGATAACCAACACCTCTGTCATAGGTCACACCAAGTGGTTCGCTACGTTTGGTGATTTAGCAGGGGTGCCCGGGTTCATGGGGTGGGGTTTGTCTTGGTCTTGGAGGTGCATGACCAGGACACACTGAACCCGAGATTCCTACCCACCCCTTAAACCCTTTTCCTTCCCAGAACTCTCCTCCCCTTCCTTTCCTTCCTAGGCCCTGAGGGAAACTATTTTTCTCAAGGCCTCCTGTGTGGAGCTCTTGTAAAAAAAAATCTTGCAACGGGCGGCGGGCAATAATGTACTCTACTTGAAAGTAATGCGAACGATTTTAGGCGTTACTTGTTCAATGCGAATAAGACTAGCCTAGTCTGTACGGGTCTTAAAGACCCGTACAGACTAGGCTAGTATTTTAGTCAAGTAGCGAGTATTTTATCTAAACGTGTCCGAACACCATATATTTAGTAGTTAGTAGTAGCATTTTGGTCAGTCAAGTGGCGAGTACACTCGTTACTCGTCTAACTACTTGCCCAATGCGAACAAGCCATGATGAACAAGGGATTGATGAGAAAGTTAACCGGTTTTTAATATAAATCGCATGGATGAATTCTAGCTGCAGCCAGACTATAACGGAATGAACTTGGCGGGGCATCGGTTAAAAACAAGCTTTTTTCTACTTTTATTGCAGAGTTCCTTATAGCCAGGAGGTCCAGTTTTATGGGGCAGATCCATGATTTGATAGAAGCCAGTATGCGATCATAATATTGTTAAATGCCATAAAGATAAGAATATCGCGTTATCAATATACGATTTTCATAAAATGGATGCTACACGATGCGGATAGTTACATTATAATTTAAAAGGTAAGGTACTTATACTTTGAAGCTGAGGCAATCTTGAATATTAGCTATGGTCTAAGGATGGATCCTGACATTTTATAACTGTTTTATCTACTTCAGCTTTTATGGTCATCCTTGCTTCGCGAGCACTTTGAAGAATTTTGCCATAGGAATCACTGTAAATTTGCAGTAAATTGTAGCCATTTCATAGGCCAAAGAATTTAATTAAAAAAAAACATTCGTTGAGAATGCGTTTTTTGTTTTTTTTTTAATACATAAACGACAATTTTTTGTAATTTAAATTTACACCCATCAAAATTATTTATTTTTTTAATTTTTATCTTTTTTATATTTCATCATATTTTTAAAATAAATGTAGTAATTTTTTTTTTTATTTCTTCAAACACAGCAAACTTATTTTGTGGCACCTTTTTAATTCAAAATTAATAATATACTTAGTTTTTACTACTTTTATTGTTTACAAAACCAACATGTTTCGTTTTTTCCGTTTCTTCATAGCTCAGAAGTATTTTTTCAATGTTTTTAATTTCCTCACAAATAATTGCCCAAGTTGACTCTAAAATCATGAAACATAAAAATCTTTAATGCCCTATATCTTATAATTTATAGTAAAAATAAATAAAGTAGCTCACATCCGTATTAGATATTTGATATTTCTTTTGATTATAAAAATAATTTTTCAGTTTGGTTGGGCATTTTGATCTCAAATCAAAAATTAAGATTTGTATGAAAGGGACCAAAACGAGCCGCGCAAACGTTCCTCTCCAAAAACATCTGATATTTCTGCATCAATGGGGAAATTAAAGACTGGAACAATGCCAATTAACAACTAACGATACAAAAAATAATGTATTAAATCTACTAGCGCAGATCTATGAATCGCGGGAAATTTTGTTAGTAAATCTAGTTAATTTGAGAGTTAGTAAATTTTGTTTAAATTTGGGAGGCGGGTATGGGCACTGCCGCCCCGGGAACCATTTATTGGATGACCAACACCTATACAATAGGTCACCCCAAGTGGTTAGCTATGTTTGGTGACTTAGCAGGGGTGCCCGGGTTCATGGGGTAAGGTTTGTCCGGATCTTGGCTCCAGATGTGTCTGCCCACCAACAGCGTGGCGGGCCGGATCGGGATATCTTTTGACCTCTCCAGGAGGACTCTCTCGGAACGTGGCTTTGTACCGCAGTGGAAAGGATGGATTCATTCGTCCGTCACTCCTTGACACACTGACACCCAGATTCCTACCCACCCCTCATACCATTTTCCTTCCCAGAACTTCCTCTCCTTCCTTCCATAAGCCCTCAATGAGACACTTTAATTTGTGGTTTACATCTCGCCTTGCCATTTAAACCGCTGAGAAGAACGGTATCCTTAGATCCGCTGAAGTCAAGTTGAATTTCTTACATGGCTATAAAATCTATGGATGGATCTATAGATTATACTTATTGGTACAACTGTTCTTTTTGCTGCTACTTGAATGAGCGGAAGTCACGCATTATTACACAAAATCAACCCCTACATGGCATTTACACCATTAAAAAACGTTGCTGGACGACGGCATCCAATATTCTAGTTGATAGTAATTTATTTTGCTGTCCCATCATACACAGGTATATTAACACCTCTCTTCTCAACTTACATCTCTATTACATCTAACTTATTTGTTCTGAATTTTATTATAATCATCAATCATCAATATTCAATCATCAATATATTAATACGTGAAGCCAAAACTTTGTACCCCTTTTTACGAAAATTGCGCGGACGGAGGAGTATGAATTTTCGCACACTTATAGTTTAAATAGAGGAGGAGTGCAGAATGCTAATATTTTTTTATAATTATGCATAAAAATACATTAAATCATTTAAAAAAACCTTACACACTACCATGTATTTGACACACGCACACACATCTTTACTCTATTGCTTATTGTTAAAGTCTATGGTCAATTTGTCTATGGTCTTACTGAATGTCAAATGTCAAACATAACCATAAAAATACCGCTCACTCAATATAACATTAAATCCAATTATGAATAAAAAATACTTAAAAAAACATTACAATTATGGTCGAATTTCGACCATTGGGCGAACACTAGTAATATTAAATGCTTCAGTTTGTCAGTAATGCTATAAATAACGAGTTTCGAACATAGGTACTACATTTTAATAATTAAAAATAATACATAGCATTTTCCCGGTACGTTTCAGAGTAGAAGATATTATCAGTATCTTCTCGTGCAAGACCACCAAACTTGAAATGGCTTAAGCCGTGTTTGGCGACCAGATCATTTATTAAAAGCCGCGTATTTCTCCACCTTTTCATCGCCTCCCCATCTCCTTCCCCCCCACTACCTTCAGCCTCACAATATACCCCAATTGGGGATGCCGTAGTCTCACTGGCGCCAAATGGGAGATGTCCGGATGTTGTGATTTGTATTTTTTTAAATTCTCCATATGCAAGAAGCCCCTTTCAAAAAAAAATCTGGAAAAATAATAATTAATTATTATTATAAAAAATTCGAATTTCGATTGCATATGTTTGTGATTGTAACTCGGGTTCAATGAACTCGGATTACATTTGAATTTAAGTGTCATTTTCAAAATTTGAACTGGGTAGAATTCAGACAAGCAAAAAAGTACCATAATTTAATAGAAAAATATTTTAATTTTCTTATTTGAATTGCTCATTTTTTCTGATTATTCAAGGGTCTTCATTTTTTAGCTATCATGAAATTATCAACCCTACAATTATAAGATCCCGTAGATAACTTTTAGATAACGTAGATAAAAATAAATGTTTAATTTATACTGTGCCGCATTTGGTTCAAATCACTTAAATAGCTTATGTTTATTATGTTTTTAAACTGAAGAATAAAGTTAATTTCTTTTTTGTAAGATAGTAAGTCCCATGAATAATCAAAATATGTGAACTATTTCACTATCACGATCTCGCTGACATTGGGAAAGGTTTATCTTAAATCAAACATTGAAAAACCGGATCCAATAATAATTTCATCACGCGATAACGTGAAAAAGGTGGTGCAAATGTTGTGCATAAGTTCAGACGAGCCACAAACATAACCCAATAGAGATAGACAATGTACTGAAGTAGGAAAATGGTGAATACGGAGACCAACACACTAACCCTGCAGTAACCTAACCTGCATTCTACCGAGTAACCAAACAACCTATCACCCTAACCTTAACTGTCCAATACCTACTGTTTTTTATATTAGTTGGAAAAAATCATCAAAAATGTCGCCGGAGATCAAAATTTCATTCACGTTTTTTACTCCAAATAAAGTCAGGAATCACTGGTTAAAGCAAGTCAAATACGTCTCTTAACACCATGTATAAAGAGGAGGGTCGATGGCGGTTGCCGTCGATTTAATTTTTATACAAATCTACAATTTTATTCCAAGATTGATGAAATTTTTGCATACTGAATCTTCAAAACAAGAGGAAGACGACCTACATTAAATTTCGTAAGACCACCCATTTTCTCACCCCTCAAAGCAGAATTTTGATACATTTTGACGAAATTTTGCACACTTTACCTTCAAATAAGAGAAAAATTACTGTCTGCATCTGGTTTCAAATAACTCTGTGTAAGTCCCGGACAACGCCGGGGACTTCAGTTAGTGGATAGTAAAATTAATCCATTCAATCGTGACAGTTTGAAGTTACACTTAAAAGACACGAGCAGCTGATAGAACTAATGTCTGATAATTATCTTTCAAGTATTTACAAAAGCACAGGTCTTTACAAGTTCTGGAAAGAGACTGACAAAGAGCATCCACTATTGTTATTAAAAAAACTCCGATGAAGTTACTACCATTTGCATCTGTGTGGCACATTCTTTTCCACAAAAATTAAAGACTGAATCGGATTTGATGGAGGCTTTTTTATATATAACCTAGAATCAATGTTTTGACTTAAGATGATGCACCACATCGTGTAAACTTCGGGAACAGGCCGCTAACAATAACACTCCTTATGTAGGATGGCGATAAGGTTGAAATCCCATATTATACCTATCACCTGTATTCTTTTTTTAGAGAAAAAACGTGTTTTAATTTGAGAAGTTAAGGCACAAATTTTTTAAAGTTTTTCTGATCATTATATAAAGATTTTAGTTTTCCACGTTACACAATAAAACCACAACCGAAAAGGGGTTCGTAAGAAGATTTTGAACTTCAAAGAAATTTTTATAGGCCTGATACTTTTTATAGGGCTTATAAAAAGACAAATACAAAAATAGTAAAATAAATGCAAAGGCGAATTTGTGAAGATTTCGCAGTATTAAAACATCTAAAATATTTCCAAGATTTTCAAACCAAAATCAAGTAGTGCACAACGTTCGCACTAATTTTGCACCAAATTCAGCATATTGACTAAAATACTATTAAATTCATTGCTCGTTTATTTAAAACTTACAAAAAAATTATCAAATGCACGCTTATCTGTCCCCTCTCCTATTATTTTATGAAACTTGTGTATAAAATAATGAAAAACAGCTGGAACCAATTGCTTGCAGTTATCTGAACAAACCAATTGCAGTTATCTGCCATAGGTCACCCCAAGTGGTTCGCTACGTTTGGTGATTTAGCAGGGGTACCCGGGTTCATGGGGTGAGATTTGTCTAGGAACCCCAGATTCCTACCCACCCCTTAAACCCTTTTCCTTCTCAGAATTCTCCTCCATTTTTTTTTCTTAAAAAAACCCTCCACACAGCATCCCCAAAGATGACATAGGCCCTGAGGGAGATTATTTTCCTCAGGGCCTTCCGTGTGGAGCTCATGTAAAAAAACCATCACCAACCATTGCAGGTACCCGTAAATTTGGCATTTTTCTTGTGGTGTCGCTGAAAACCATCTTTGATTTTGGAATAACAACTTCTAATCGGGTCGTTATGCTGGAGTACGGAACTAAAGAATCATTAAAATGGTGTACCATCCAAACCATCTGGTACCATGACTTAAGGCAGACCAAGACAACGATTAATGAACAATATGCAGGCAGGCCCGGATAGGCAAGTAGATAACACTTACTAAATTAATAGGGTCCTATGCCAACTCAGAATCAAATCAACTCAACATCTCTTTGAAAGTCATTAAAAGCTTTGAATTTTTTTAAATAGCCCATAACCGAACCTAACTCAACCTACTTAACCAATATTTTTAAATATATTTTTTTCATTACTTTTAACGACTTTTCAAAGGAAGTTCTAAGTTGATTTCATTCTTAGTTGTGCGGTCACCATTAACAGATATCGGAAATAATTCCATGACAATTGATCCGTCGACAATTGGCCCCCCGGCAAACTTATGTATACAATACAGTCGGTTTAGGTAAAATACGGTATACCTAATTAAACAAAGTATAACTAAGTGACCCCAAGGAATGTGGAGAGAGGATGTACCGCCGAATAAAAAGTATAAAACATATTTTCATTCAAATGCATCAAGAAAAAATCTACTTGTCTATTCACTGTGTATACCAGCGCATAAATACAAAAATAGACAATGTTTATAAATAAATTGGTTTATATTAAGGGTATTTTTAAGTCAATTTTACGTTAGTAATTGATAAATAATACACAAAAATTATAATTTTAAAGTAAATATCATTTCGGGGGGCCAATTGTCGACGGATCAACTGTGGGGTCACCATCGGAAATGTAGCTCTTTTAATGCCGTCGTCAAGGAGGCATTAAAAGAGCTGCATTAAGTAGGGAGTAAGTAACTAATAAACGGAGAATTCTTTTGTTAGCAATGTTCACGGGACATGCATGTGGCTAGCTCTAATTAGGCACGTGGGACTCGGATTGTGGGTAACCCAATTGTTTCAAACAACAAACTTATGCACAGCACAATTTTAAACGGCGCGTATCTGGAATATCGGGTCGATACAATTAACTCTTAGCAAAAGGTCCACCAACGGTTATTTCATGAGAAAATTTCAAATACAGGTACTTATGCAAATGGTTTTTTTGTCGGAAAATTCCCTGCTCGCAACATCTATCTTGGCAACTTTCAGGTATCTGATCTATTGTTCTTCGCTTCCGACATTGAGATGGATGTTGCGAGGAAAGTTTGTATAGTATGCTTAATATACTCATGCTCTTTGGCTCAGATCAGAAAGCAGTTATAATAGTTTATTGGGTTAAATTGTGTTCAGTTCTCGGAACAATAATCTATTAAATAAATTTTCTCAACTATAATCTATGTATGCAGAATAGCTGCGCCAAATAGCGGCGTGGATGGTGTGCGTGATTACTGCCGAGTGATCAATTAGTTGCAGCCTTTAGGTGTGTTATTATTTATAAATGTTTTCGTTCGTTCAGTGGGAATTGACGTGAGAAAAACTTCGATAAATTTCAAATAACATTTCATTTAATCAGTGCTTATTCATGGGTAGTGTAATTAATTATCACAATGCTCTCTTATTGCTTGCAATTTATTCTATGATATTAAATCAAATTAGTTCACGTTGTATGAATGTCTACTACGTAGTAGATTCAATATTATTATCTCTCTCTACCGTATATAATGAGCAGCAACGGACGGCCTCCGTGGTTGAGAGGTAAGGCTTTTGAAAAGCAATCCGAAAGTCGCAGGTTCAAATCGCTTTGGGACCTCTTATTTTTAAGTCATTTTTGTCGATATCATAAATCGAATTCGGAATTAACAATATTATCTTCGACTAATTTTTCCCATATATTTTTGGCTGCTATCTATTTAAAATGATCACAAAGTTCTAACTAAAGAATTGCTTTGTAATCTAGATAGTGTCTTGGATAAACGTATCCGATTTTATTTATATGGGACACCTTTGACCTTTTCTAGTAAAAGTAAGACAATTGCGGGAGGAATCACACCCGAAATTAGTATTTTTAATAATTCTGGATGTAATATAACACTGTAATGTCGATCGTTAAAATTGATGAACCTTATACAATTTTCAATACAGCTGTCGTAAGAAACATTGCAAGGCCATAAAAAACTATAATAACCTCCCTTCTGAATAACGCTGTATCATCAACAATCAGAACAAATAAATAAAATTAAACAATTAAAAAAAAACTTACAGTAAAAAGTAAATATTTTATATAAAACATATTATAACTTACAATCTAAATAAGAATCGTGGCTCCCTTATCAGGCACAAGAGCTCCTTTTTCTGATAAGGTATAAACAACCTTTAGTATAATATGTTGTAAAATATATATGTAACTCATATTTTTTATTTTACAATGATTTTTTTTATATGTATATTTTGATTAATTAGTTATATTTTCTACACCATACCCTTTCAACTCAGCATACCGGCACATTAATTTTGAACCCAGAACTGACTTTGTTGCGCTACAAATTTAATGAAATACACAACAACCTAACGATCCTACATTACAAATTGCAGTCGAGATTTCAGATAAGAACCAAGTCCTACGTAATACATTATTATACAACTTGTGCATAACAAAATGCAGGAAGAATTAATTGTTTTTGAGGGAAGTACTGTCTTCGGGCAATGTGGAACACTCCAAACCATAACCAACCGGTTCCTCTTCGAAACAGTATAATAATATTACGATATCTTACACAGTCTCTGAACTTTTTGTTTTACTCGCAGTATATAAATGTCTCGAGACAAGATACTCGTTCACTTCCGAAAGCAGTATTTTTGCAATTTAATTGCAGCAATAAATATTCTCCACCTTTTTCTTTTTGAAGATTCCATCAGCAGGGTGTTCGTTTGAAATTATATGACACAAATTTATTGCGAGATTTCCAATTAACATCCGATGACTTGATTATTATTTTTACTGATATTGTGGTAAATGCGTCTTCTGTATTTTATTCGCTGTAATAACTGGCTAAGCTTTGTAAGTGCCATTACTAAACTCCGAACCAGAAATCTATTAATCCTGCTTTAACTGCGCGTTATAAAACTTTGCATTTCAAAGAGATCATCAACATGTTTTCTCTTGTTTATAAATAAGTACCACATTTTATCGATGCGATAAATAATACGGAATCTATCATTGCAGAAAAGAAGTTTGATAAATCTAAACGAACATCTGTAAAACAACACAAAGAAAAATAAAAGGTAACGGTCGCAACTGGGACTCGAATCCAGGATCTCCTGCCCTGACCAACTCGGCCATTGGGACCTCTTATTTTTAATTCTTTTTTGTCGCTTTCATAATTCAAATTCAGAATTAACAATACTATTTTCGACTAATTTTTCCCATATTTTTGGCAGCTATATTTTTAAAGTGATCACAAAGTTCTAAAGAATTGGTTTGTAACCTAGGTAGTGTCTCGGATAAACATATCCGATTTTGTTTATACGGGATACCTATTGACCTTGTCTAAAGGTAAGACAAGAGATCCTGGGTCGGAATCACAGTTGCGAACGTTACATTTTCATTTAAATTTTTAATTTAGATTTATTAGTATCATATTCTTCTTCAATGATATATTACATTGGTGATACATTACATAACCTTGAAAAATTATTGTAACGAGAGTTATTCCAATTAAAAATTGAATAATGAATCTGTTTATAGTCTACAACTATTTATTCCTACGTCGCGTCGTTAAAAAGTTTGAAAAATATATAATAGTATATAGGTAACTACCCTAAACGTTGGCTTACTTGTCGCTAAAATAACTCTCTGTACAAATGAATAGAAAATAATATTTATAACAAAAACGTATGAGAAAACCAGTGGCGGTCGGTGACTTTTTGTGTAAGGGATGCTGGAGTATATATACTTAATATCAAATATAAAATTCTGTGGACTAGCCCACGAACAAGATGCAATTATCGACAAAAATAGTCTGTCAAATTAGCTCTATACAACCTTTATGCTTCACGTTAAATATTACAGTTCCCTAATTAAATGAATTAAATTCCGAAAGATATTCAATGTATCAATCGGATTCGGCTATTCAAGACTACAAATAACTTTCCAAAGGTGGTCAGGCAAACAAATCTCTAATGGTACTAAGTCCGCTCGCTGCGGATAAGCTATTCTGTGCACTATGCCTGTAAGCATTACAGTCGTTTTCTGTGCCTTGGATGCTCCTACGGAATCCGTATTCGGCCTTACTTCAACCATCGCAGGCTTGGTTAAAAGCGCATGTTTCACACTAGTTTCTGCTTCGTGGATGCGAAATGAACGGAGCATCCACTGTTTTGCTGGTGTTGGTGAGTTTACGCGACGTGCGAGTTTGAGAATGTATACATATTACATATGTATTTCGACCTGTTCCGTGTGTCGTGTTAGTGTTGGTATTTGAGATTGGGACGGTGGCAGTGTCGTTATTGCAGTATTTAGTGAGGTTTACGGCAAGAAAAAAATAATCCAAGGCTTTTTAATTCGGAATGAATACATAATAATTATATTATTATTATACTTATTTTAAACCTAGAAAAGAAGGGAAGCGCAGCATCCACAGTATGTATGGACGGACCGCGCCTGGAGAAAACATGTTATTGCCGCGACAAGGATTTGAACTCACTTCCGCTTTCCAGGCGTCTGCTCCAACCACTAAGATATTACATCAACCGTCAGGCCCGCCGTGTTACTCTAATTCATGTGGAATTGAAAAGTTAATTAATATTGTTTTGTCTGTTAGGTTACTAATATCCACTTTATCTGCCAAGCGAGAAAAAATATAGGTTGTGCAAGCAGACAAGAATATAAATTGGAAACCCACAAAACTTCAGTAGAGGGTTTTTTATCCAGTTACTGAATTATCCTCACGATGAAATCCTCATAATGAAATAAAAGAATCATAAATTCACTCAATTAAGTACAATCATCAGATGGTGATAGTAAAAAGCCAAATTAGCCGCAGTATTAGTTAGTTAGAAACACAAAAGGGTATGGTTGTAAGCCCTGCCTAGTTACAAAAACGAAAGAATGCATAAAATAAAATAAAATCTCAAGTAGTAGTCGTCGCCACGACTTGTTCAAGATATCACACGGCAGAGTAGATGTTCCAGCAGTTTTGGAGTGGAGTATATTGTTCAATGGAAAAATGATCTTCAACAATGAATCAACAAATAAAAGAAGTCCACTAACCTGTCTCCCTTACACATGCCCGTGTGGTCCAGGGCCCAGTCAACCCAGAGTCCCCCCCTTGCGCGGGCCCCTGCCCCGAACTGGGGGGACTTGGGGTCGTATTCCACCTGCACGCAGTGGAGAGTCACCACCATAGAGCCATCGATGCAACTGCAAACAAAAACAACATTAAAAATGGCAATCCTTCGTCAGTCTTTCTTGGATTTACCAAAACATAATGTTTGGATGAAAACTTGTCATACAAATGACCCAATATCACGATGCTTGGTTTATAGTAAGAGGTCAGTGGCTGAGTTGGCATTGCGTTTGAGTCCAACTCAGAGTCGTGTGCTCTTCCTCGGCTGGCTAAGTCCTCCATCACGACACAAGCAACATTTTCCGCTTACTGTGGTGGTAGTAGGAGATTTTCAAATATTGTCAGGTTATTTTTAGAAAAATAATTTCAGGGTTGATTTAATTTATATGTTACATTCATGAAAAAAAAAATTATTACAATATTATTCGTTTCAAATTGGAAAATAAGCACGAAAGAAGATGTTTTCAAAAATTGCGAAATCACTTTGTAGCATAATTTTAAATTAAATAGAAAGTTACCCAAACCAAGACACCCAAACATTCCAAATCAAGGAACTACAAAAATATCCACTTAATCCAAATCAAGGGCAACCAAAATACCCAAATAACCCGAATCAAGAAGCAACCAAGATATCCAAATAACCAGAATCAAAGAGCGACCAAGATACCCAAATATCCTGAATCAAGAAGCAACCAAGATATCAACATAACCTGAATCAAGGGCAACCAAGATACCCAAATAACCCGAATAAAAGAGCATCCAAGACACCCAAATAAAATAAAATAAATTAAAATCATTACGTTTTTTCCATATTTTTATTTTATTTTTATAATAGTTGAAAAAAAAAACCTTTTTCACTTATTCTACCAATGTAATACTAACTTTTTATACTAACTTTATATTTTATATGTTTAAGTCTATTTTATACTTTGGGTACTTGGAAATATAGTATTTTGTTTTAATATTACCGACACTCAGGCAGTGCCTTAGTGGGTTTTCATTTCTTATTCATACTATTTGTTATTATATATTATGTTATTATATGTATACTATGTGCTATCATACATTATATGTACAAAGAAATGAGAATAAATAAAGTTAAAAAAAAAAAAAAATCTGAATCATCCTTAATTCAGGTTAACTGGGAACCGATAAACCCAAATAACCAGAATAAAGGAGCAACCAAATATCCTGAATCAAGGAGCAACTAGGATATCCACATAACCTGAATCAAGGGCAAACCAAGATACTTAAATAACAAAAATTATTATGAATATATTTTCAATATATTTTGTATCGTGATGAAAAAACCTTTGGTTTTGAAACGTTGATTTTGGTTAAAATCAGTGGTGTAAACAAATTTGGTTATTTTCATTCAATAAAAGAAGACGTTAAAAACTTTCTCGACAATACTTTGTTCTGTATAGGTAATAGATACGTATTATATTATAAATGTATAATAATAAAAAATGCAATCTATAGGTACCTATTACTTACTTACAGAAAAACACAACAAATGTAACACTGCTATGAAACTTATTCGCAAATAATGGAGTTTTCGTTGACTGAAAACAAAAAGGGGAAATTTAACATCGCGTAGGCCAGTCCTGTGAGCTTTTAGACAAGTGTGCAGCTTAACAAACAATTGTGCGAACTGACAGATTGTCGAAAGATGATAGAGGCTTTGAAGGAATATTTTCCTGTGTGAAGTTAATTAAAAAAAACAGTAAACAATAACGATATAACAGTAAACATACAATAAACATTACTTACAGACCAAGTTTTATTTCCCGGATGAGTAGGCATTACAAATTGCTAACAAGCTTGATTAGTAAACAGAATGTATAGAATGTTTTGATAAAAAAACTAATATTTCTGACCTAGGCAACCCGGGTGCTTGGAGGCACGTATAATAATATATCTAATACACTGCAGGTCGCACTCGGACTCCGTGCCACGATGCGGGCTCGGATGCACGAGAACGTGATGAACACTATGATGATTTCCTGCACGAGATTCCGCGGGGTTTATTCGTTTAATTGGAAAATTATCTAAACCACGTAACCCGTACATATTATTTATTATTAGCTGAATAAATAATATATAACAACTAGTCTACAGTGTAAGAAGGCACGGGAGATATTATTAATGTTAAGTTAAATGGTCAAGAGTCGGTGGAGTGCATTACGGAAGAGGTCAAACCCCGCCCTGGGATTTAAAATACGGTAAATATATTGTTCTGCAGTCATGATCTCAACCTTGTACTACGAATGCGAACGGCCAGATGCTACGTGTTTTCGGTATTATTTTATGGAATGGAAGCATAGACGCTTACTGAAGAACTGATAAGGCGACTTGAGGCATTCGAGATGTGGATCTACAAAATAATACTCAAAATAAGTTGGATGGACAGAGTTACGAATGAAGACGTTATGGTTCGGATGAATAAAGAAAAATACGTTATTAAAACAATAAAAATCCGAAAAATTTAATATGTAGGGCATGTGATGAGAAATCCAGAGAAGTACGAGATCTTGCATCTCATTATGCAGGGAAAGATTGCCGGGAGACGAGGCCCTGGAGGAAGGAGAACATCATGGCTGAAAAACCTGAGACAGAGGTTTGGCCAGTCTCCTGTAGAGTTGTTCCAGGCTGCAGTAAACAAAGTCCACATAACCAACATGATAGCCAACGTCCGTTGAACGGACAGGGCACGAGAAGAAGAAGAAAGGTCTAGATATTTTATATTTACCTAAAATAAAACTTCTTATCTACCTTGTAAAACGTTTGCCCCCCCCTGCATACTTATGTATAACATGCATTCGGCTTAGGGAAAATATGGTTCACCTACTTATGCAAAATATAATTAAGTGTTCAGAAGGGGTGTGCAGAGAGGATGTACCGCCGAATAACAAAAGTATAAAACACATTTTCATTCAAATGCATCAAGGATAAAACTACTTGTCTAAATACTGTATTCACAATCGTAGGTACAAAAAATGTGTGCAGTTCACACGCGGTAGAAGTGAAATCTTCAGAAAAAAAAGACAAGAGCGGGGAGCACCGCACAAAGAGGAGATCGATTATTCTATCTCATTCTCTCGCAGGATAAGTCCTATAGATGCATGAGTTTGTCTCTTTTTAGTGTCGCTTTTTCATCTCATCGAATTTCAAATAACAACTGTGCTAAAGATGTTTTCACTTAAAACAAGGCACTGTAAATAAATTCGTTTAATATCAATACTTTTTATCAAAGGTGGTTTTTAAATCGAATTTAGGTAAATAATACAAACAAAAAAAAATTAAAATAATATTTATTTGGGGGGCCAACAGTTGGGGGACCAACTGTCGGGTCATCAACAGTCAAAGTTCCTAACCTAAGCTAACTGCGCATTTAAAAGGCTAGGTTTATATATTATATCATAATAATTTGTTGATAACGAATTCAGAAAAATTTATAAAATAATGAATTCATAATTCACAAAAAAACATTCATCGTCATAAGATTCGAATAAAAATTAAATTATAACACTTGAGTTACCTATCTGTAATAAACATGTCTTCTTCCCTTTGTGCACTTTTTAAACACATACTATAACTGTCTTTTTAAAAATTAACTCACTAATTTGCCAAAAACAAAAATATAACATACGAGGCTCTTCATTTCGCGCACGGTCTTGGCGGAGTATAAAAAGAATCTGCATGCGGGATGCGCAGTGCACAATACGTTGCGCGTTGGGGTACTCGCGCAGCCTCGTTTCCTGCGCAGTCCACGTGCGCACCGCACGAACCAAGGCGGCCGCTATTACACGGAGATGATCCGAGATAAGCCGATGTATCGAGCGGATAAGATGTCTGATCGCTGATTAAAAACTGAGAATGTCAGGCTTAAATCCGCTAGATACAAATAATTTATTAACTTTGTGTGGTCGTTTATCTCGATTCAAAAATGGCCCACAACTACGCTCTGGACCTAGAAATCGAGGGTTTTAAAAGAGGCGTTGGCAAATAAGAAAATGTACACAAAGAACTGTCCCGGTGTGGTTTTATTTCTTATACAAATCTATAATTTTAATCCAAAATTGATTACATTTTAAAATAACTCCTATTCCCTTTCCCCATCCTAAAAGCCGAATTTTTATTGTTATTGATGAAATTTTGCACATTTGACGTTCGAATAAAAAAGAAAATTACTCTAAAAATGCGTTTTTATTTATTTCTAGTTGTATATTTATGTATTTTTTTGTATTTATTTATAGTTGTAATCTAAAAGTTACCGAGCTTGTCATATAAAGGGCAGTGCTAAGAGCTGTCCCGAAAGTCCGCTAGATGGCGGTTAGTTTAGTTTGGAATTTGTGAACCAGGGGGGCCAAGGGCCGGGGTGCAGTCTGCATTAGCTCACTCAATTCAGATCTCATTTAGCCAGCTTCCAGTTAGGTCGACTATCGTAGTCACCACTTGTAATACGCGAAGTATTAAATAAATCCCAGATTAACATAAAAGAACTCTATTCTTTACCAAGAAGTAATCTCCTCACAAGTCGATTTGGAGAACTATTTGTGTGAACACACCATTTATATTTATAAAGAAGATTGTACCGGAGTGGGCGGATTTGTTTTTAATAAAAATCTACAGTTTTATTTCGAGATTGATGAAATTTTGCACACTTGACCTTCAAAACAAGAGAAAGGTCACAATTTAAATGAGATTTCAAAAAAAACTATCCCCATCTCTTTTTCTCACCAAACAAAAATTGAAACTTGATTAAATTTTGCGCACTTAACAAAAAGGAAAATTACTGCCAACATCTGGTTTCGAAAAAACTCTACTTAAAGCCCGGGCAACGCCGTGAACTTCAGCTAGTTTTCTATAAATAAAAACACTTACAAATTAAAATAAATTAGATACATATTTGCAACCCTAATTAGAGAGGAAGATTTTTTCAATTTCATTCACTCATTCAGAATCAAGGTTGCTATTAAATTATATATTGTATAAAAAATAACCTATATCATTGATGTCGCTATTTCAAATTCCTGTAATATTCAAAAATCTGTTTCTGAAAAAATAAGAAAATATACAGATTTAGGAAATGCGATTAAAAGAATTTGGCATTTTCAGACTATAAAAATATTACCATTTGTTATTTCGGATACTAGCATTAAGGGCGGCTTGCACCAACTATCGCTAATTTTACCTTAAATTGTATTTAACTAAACGAATTTAAGTCACTAAATACATTTAACTTAAATTCGTTTAACTCCATCTTGCACCACACAGTTGCAGTGGCTATTTAGTTAAACGTTGTTAAGCGTCGGTAAAACAGTTACCGCCGTTTAACGCGTCGGTAAAACAGTTACGTAGTTCCTTAGCATCTCCCACACGTACTTTCTGCGCAGCGGCCTGTAGTGGCGAGGGGCACGTTTGCTCCGAAGTGTGCGTGTGGGGGGTGCTTAAATTTACGAGTGTCAAAAATAAAAATATTTTGAGGTTATGTTGTGGTTGTGTAATTTATTATTGTATTTTGATCTAGAAAATGAGTGCCCAAATAAATAAATCCCGATGTGGAGCTCATAACTTTTCGAAGGAGGAACAATTTTTGTTTTTGAAAGTAATGGAGTGTTTCAGATAGGAACAAAAAGTCACCACAAATAGAAATTGAGCACAAATGAATCATCTAGAATTAGAAGAAAAAATAAAAGAAACAAACATAACTATGAAATGATGCAAAAAGAGATTTTACTGTTAGATTTAAAAATAAAACCATTTTCTGAATATTTTTTATTTTTTAATTATTTCTTTCACAAAGATTGTTTTACTGTAGAGTGTTTCAAATAAATTTGTTCTTGTATTTACTTCTCTCACTATAAACGATCTACCTACATAAAATCTATAATTTCTTCGTCAACGTCAGAATACAAAACCCAAATGTCCATCGTGAATACAAATTAATAAATTAGACATATTTCATATATTAGACAATCGGAAATCGAAGAAATAACCTAAAAATTTTTGACAGAACTTATTCGCTAAACATGTTTAACTCAGTTAAACGGCCCTTTTTGGGTATTTAACTTTGACAGTTCTTAAATGCATTTAACGACTTAAATTTTGTGGTGCAAGACGCCAAGTCAACTTAAATCAAATAATGTGTTTAACTTGATATTTAAACCAAATTTAACTTTTGGTGCAAGCCGCCCTAAACCTAGCTCTCTCCTTCAAAATTTAGGCTTATTAGATTGGTCAAAGCATTTATACATAAAAATGCAAAAATCAGCCATTTTAAATACATGTAGGATTACGAAAGATTTTTAAAGTATTTATATTGAGGGTAGGATTTATCGGTCCAGTTAGGAGTTCTACCGAGCCGAACCCTCTGATGTGAAAATATCTGGAGTCGGTGAATTATTTTCCCATTTGGTCTCTGGTTTGACTTATTATTACTTGGTATATTTATTATACTTATATAATACACTTGCATAGCGTGCATTGACTAGATGATAATTTGTGGAAAAGTGTGTGGAAGGGTTTAGTTTTTCCTGCGGGAAAGATTTAACCCGGACATAAAGTCGAAAAATTAAAAAAAATGAGAACAATATTTTTCAGTGGAAGACACTATCAGTTTCAACTTAGTGAAATACCAACACAACAGAATCTAAACGTTGCTTGAAATTATTTTTGCCATGTTTGGTGACAAGATCTAATCCAACCCACAACTTCTTCTTCTCCTTCTACATTCCTAGTTCTTTCAGCATAACAACATTTCCCAAATGGGAATTCATCTCGCAAGTCACATTATGTATTCTCAAAGATAACGCGTTTGACTTATTCGTGACACTAATAAATAATTCAATGACATCTTCGATTATTTACAGCTTTCAATATAAGGCAGTTGGAAGTGAAACTCGTTCACGGCTGTCATTTATCTAACAATAAAAACACTGAACGAAGAACAGTTCTCTTTCTTTGCTTTAGTTACGGTGAACAAAGTTCAACGAGTCTTCTTTTTACCAGAACGTCAAATACATCAACGGCCATCACGCTCAAACTATCTGATTTCTTTTCTTTGAGATGCGTATCCAATTACATAATCTGTATAACTTCTAGTGTTGTAATAATACTACAACAATGAACACTTAGATAAAAGTTATTGCATTTTATTTTACGTTATATTTTATCCGATTCGGTAATTTTGTGAAACAGAAGTTGAAAGGGAAGGACAAAAGAAATATTACGCTTTGAAAGTACATGTCTAAAACTTTCGATGATTTTGTATAGATTGACTTTTTACAATGCTGATGAAATTACTAATTTTATTTTAAATATCATTCATTTATCGACATAAAAATCAACATTACATCCGGGATGGAATCATCTTAGTTCTAAGTAGAGCGTAAATTTCCGCAGCAGGTACCTATAAAATTTAGGTTTCATTTCGTTTGCCTTGTAAATGAGTACACTTGTACAGTAATGTAAGTACATGTAAAAAATTTATATACATCTATATGTTAATAAATATAGACCGGTCAGTTGGCATCGCGACTGGGTACTACCCAGGCATCGTCAGTTCAATTCCTCAGCTGGCTAAGTCCTCCATCACAACACAAGAAACATTTTCCGATTATTGTGGTGATAGTAGGAGATTTTCAAATTCGTAAACCGGGAATATTTGTCTTTCTTAAAAAAAAATTAAAAATGTATATATTTTAAATTCATTGCGATATTAATATAATATTATCGTATCTATAGAGATATTACTAATTTAGAGAAATTACGTATAACGCAGTATGTGTTGCAATCAAAGATATTGAAATATAAGGAGATGGGCTATCGGCAGTTTTTACTGGGTGGGACTGCGCTTCCTGGTGTCGCCTATATTTTTAACCAATACTATTGCACTATATTAAAAATTAACTAAATTAACGAATTCTTTCCGTATTCAAACTATATTGACTACTGCACAACTTCGAAAAATCAACTAAATTCCGTATTCAAACTATTCCTATTAGGTAATAGTTCCGGAGACAGTCGGACGGACATCATAGCATATCTCTTTATATTTAAATATCTTTCATTGCAATATAACGTCCCAGGGTGCTTGGTGGTTTTTTGAGGTCGAAGTAATCGAAAATTTTGAAATGGACATCTCAGTTATATCCATCACAAGAAAGAGCCGAGACATCGGAGATGACAGTAATTAATTGCTATCAAGACACGCCACCATATACAGACGCCTGAAAAACTACAGGAGGCATCGCACTGCCGTTGAACATATCCATAATACCCATAAACTATTTACCAATAATCATTTCTTGTACCTATCTTTACCGTCTCTAGTGATTCACAAGCGGAAGAAATAAAATCAGTTGAATGAACCAGTAATTTCCAAAGTTGTTTGTACTTTTTTTAAATTTTATTTTTTACGTAATTTATTTGTACCCAATATAAACATAATTGAAAATATAGTCGTAATTAATTTCATGTGTAGTAAATGAAACATTTCATATTTTTGAAAACATGTTTTTTTTTTAAATTTAAGGATGTACTTCCATAAAAAGCTATGCTTGTGGATACGGGAGGAAGGAGTTTCGTTTATTATACTTTATTTGTTTATTGGTACCTTATTTGTATATTGATTGTACTTTCTTTGTACTTTGCTTGTAATGTGTTTGTACTTTGTTTTTACTTTCTTTATATGTTGTTTGTACTTAGTTGGTACATTGTTCGTACTTTGTTTGATATTTTTTGTACTTTTTTATACTCGTTAGTCCTGTGTTTGTACTTTATTTGTACTTTCTAACTGTTACTTCCGCCCCCTCGGTTCTAAAAACTCATCTCCCTTCCAATCGAACATCTGTTGATGTTATTTTGGTTTAATTAAACCAAAAACGTAAACGAAATTTATCATAATTTTTTTTTGGATACTAATGAAAATTTTTTTTCAATGGTAAGGTTCGCGGCCTGAGCCTTAAACACGGTGTGTATAAAAAAATAGAATATTTCTGAAACAAGCTCACCTGTAAATGGTTTGTTGATCCTGCTTAGTTTTGGCGTTATCGTCTTGCTCCAAAAGCAGCTGCAGCGCCCTGCTTTGCTCCAGGAGTGTCAGTAACTCCAGCTCCTCCCGACCGAGCTGGTACTCCAACTCAGCTTGCTGGATTCTCACGTCTATGTTGCTGAGGAGATAAAAAATATCCGTAAGTGATCACTTGTTGAAACACTAAGCCCAGTTGTTTCTCAAAAGATCAAATGTAACATTGTTATGAAATAACCATTTAGCGGCATTTTTTTTGTTATTGCTTTTTTGAAGTCCCCGTTAAACGCCAATAAATTAAAGTGTAATAACCTGACAAGCTTAATAACATAATGGTTGTCTTCTTCTGTTGATCTTAAGTTGTTCAAAAGCTGAAGCGCACTTGCAATCGGCATTAAACTGGTACCTTTAGACTGCATATTAAAAAAAAAACAAATGGCGTTGAATGGCCATTAGATGACAATGTTACATTTGAATTTCAGTGAAACAACCCGTCCTAAGCGAAGTGGTAAATAGATACACTGATGAAAAAAACACCCAAAGTTAAAGAAGACCCTCAGAAAATCAATTTTTTTTTCAATATCACGTTTGTTCGTGTATCCTTATATTCGAGGATAAAACTTTTTGATCGTGTTTTATTACCCGCAAAAAGCTTTCTGAAGAAAGGTAGGTACCTCAGCGGTTCATGACTTTTCAGTGAGGTAGGTACTAAGATTGAAAAATGACATTATTGTTGCTGTAGCTGAAAATATTTTTTTTTTCAAAATTTCAATTTTTTAATGATGATTTTCGGGATTCTTTCAGTTTGGGTATGCTGAATTTTGTAAAAAAAATAATTTTCAGTTATAACAACATCAATAATGTCGTATTTTTCAATCTTAGCTCTACAGTTCATTGAAATCCGGACTTGGTCCTACTCAGATTTTTACAGAAAAAATTCGAAGCAAACATTTTTCTTCCAAAATACATCGAAAACCTGTGAAACATGTGAAAAAATCACAGCACGCCAATTCTATTAAGCATTTTTAACAAACAAGTGGTGAAATGATAAAACTTATCAATAAAATTACGTAATGAATGAAAATATATCCTTTCAAAATCTTCCCAAACTTTCGACAAACTGTTTATAAAATGTCTACAGCTATTATATGAAATGTGTACCTAAGAACATTATGTCTCATTAAATCCGCAATTTGTGGATCTCGCTTATCTCAGTGAAATTGGAAAGTACAGGAAACACAAGACTGGGAGTTTCACCGGAATTAAATTGGATTAGGCACCAAAAACATAATAGTTTTTAACTGTTTAATTGCTTATTGTACAAAATAAATTGCCGGCACAATAATAAATATAAATTCCCCATGGGAACATAAGCCTAATTCAGGTGTTTACGACTTCTTCATTGGTATTGTCTGACTTTGAAATATTTATTATGCTTTCGTATCATGAAGACTGAATTATACTGATTACGACGGTAAAATTCCTCAAAAGGTGGTGATCTGATATAGATATTCCATGAAAATTTTAATTTTGAATGGAAAATAATGATTATTTTTAATGAATTACGGGATAGTAATTCAGCTTGTAATTTTTGGTTGTTTAGCTAATGAATCAGAAATTGTTCGCAGCTACTTTCATGGGAGAGCAACGGTCCGCTCGCTTGATTAAAGTTGAACTTTTGCCTTGTTTTGTAGCAAGTTCTAAACTAGAACGGAAATAAAACCATAAATCATTCGGAAAGATAATAAAATTTCAAAATAGTTTATGGTTCCTACAAATCACTTAATCAAAAATAGATTTATTATAAAGGTTAAGAAGATGGTGGGAATACGTAAAGTTGTGAGTTTTTATTGAATTGTTACTGTGTAAATTAAATCGGATCACAATCAAATAAATGAAACAAAATCGTGATAGGTGTTTTTCACTTTGTATGTGAATTTTCATGAAAGACTGGTCTGAACTATTTTGTGCGCATTTTTTTTTTACATTAGCTCCACACAGGAGGCTCTGAAGAAAAAAATCTCTCAGGGCCTATATCATCTTTGGGGAAGCTGTGTGGGGGGCTTTTTCTAATGTTGATTACGTTTTCAATATGCCGCCATTGAAGCATAAAGCACATTTCAGTAGAGCATATCTTATTGCTTTAATTTACTCTGTACTAATGTATAATTTTTTTATTATGTTTAGTTTACTTGTTACTATGATTGTCGATAACTATCATGTATGTAAATAGCGCTTTTGCTGGAAATTCCAAATAAATAAGTATTATATTCTCAATATCTGAACTAGATTTCTTTAAAAAAACAAGAATAGTAATAATAATAATTGGATAATTTGTAGAGCACAATTATTCTAAAAAATCACCTCAACATATGACAGTGAGTAAGTGAGTAAATGGGGGGCTCAATGACTGGAAAGGCTACTGGAAAGGCTACTCCATGACTGGAAAGGCTACGGCCTGGGGCCCAATGACTGGAAAGGCTACGGTGGAACATTTTCCTGCTGGGGGATATGGGCCTATAAAATACAGTGATACGCCATCTTGCAAGAACATCAGCAACATTTCCAGTAAGTCCTACTCCTTAGCATCCTAGAGTGGTCTTTATGATCCTGCGAGCCCCGGGCAATATGACCACTGACCCATCATGGTCGTAGTAGATAAGGAGAGGGCGAATGGCGAGTTTCCGGCGCCATAAAACCGAATCAACTCAGCTAAGGGAAGGTAACCTCTACAGAAAATCCCTGGAGAAGGCAACGGGAAACCACTCCAGTATCTTTTCCCAGGATATCACTATGGAGTCATTTTCCAGAGTGATCGCCAACGTCGGGGGGACCTGATAGGGCACACGAAGAAGAAGAAGTGAGTAAAGGGTGATCCGAAATATTCATCTATTATGTAACTTGTTTAAATCATACGGTACACTTACGGGTGCCTACCATTAAACCTATTGGTAATATTAGATTAATGACACAAGACAATCGTTTAACAAAGAAAAGCAGATGATACAACCTATCTATAGCTAGATCGCAAGCAAAAAAAGGTGTGCAAATGCACAAAAAGAACGTGATTTTTGAGTAGTTCCCTAGCGTTCGTTGGTGGCTTGCCAAAATTCAATCGCCTTGCGCACCGCGCTTCATTCCGGACGATGCTGGTAAACGGTATTTTGTTTATAGCGATCAGTTTGATAAATGGTACTTACTCAGTAATGTCGAGTTTCTCCAGCGCCCCCTTGAGCCCCTTGATGGCCGCCCTCTTGGCCTCCATGTCCCCGCGCAGCCGCCCGATGCGGGTCTCCGCCCCACGGCGCTCTGCATCAGTCAGGGGCGGCTGCATGGCGCCCCCGCCCCCACCCCCACAGCCGGTGGGAGGGCGGGAACAGAGCTGCTCCTTAAGACTGCAGGGCAAAGGAAGATACATATTTATAATATAACAAAAATAAATATGCATAGACCATACAGGTTTCGTGTCATCACGCATTGATCTTACTTAATAAACAAAATTAAGAAGTACCTACATCATTTGTAATGGTTTTTATCAATAAACTTTTTTTTATTTTTTATATAAAAATAAAGAATACTTAAAAATGTACTTATTTTTTTTTGCCCAACTACATAGGTTGAATATTATAAAAAACAATCATAGAATGTGTTTTAATGGTGAATCTGTTGCTTCATCCAGCACGGCATTTTCTGCACAAATCCAGGGTTTCATTTCTAAATGCAACATAATCTTGAAAGTAAAAGTGTTATCACGATTTTTTTATTTACGTTTTTGTGTGAGAACCGTCATTTTCAAAATCCGCTGTATTGTAAAAATCTTCTTTCCACCCCCGCGAAGGTTTCTGGATTATTACAACCACATGACAATACATCTGAAAAGTTTTTTTAATTAATACAAAAACTCTTGCGAAACTGTCAAAAATGTCACAATTTGAGAATGACATTTTGCAAACCATCGATTGTTTAATCGAAATTCAATTTTCGAATAAGCTCTTTAAATTAAGGGGGCAGACCACTGCGCGTGGGCGGAAAAAGAGCGTATTTTTCGTAATTATTTTCGAGTGAACGAAGAACAGAATTTTTTTTATTAAAACTCATAGTCAGTATACAAACATCACTGTATATAAAATTTTGTACCCGAATCTAAAGTATGGTTTTAACGGGTCACTTGCTTTTTGGTGGTTGACAGCGTTTAAGCCATACGGTTCATCAGAAAAATAAAATTAAAATATATTTAGAAACTAGAAAGGTTTATGGCACCACGTAGGGGAATTTCGATATCTAGAAATAAAAGAAAATGGCCGACCAGCGTATTTTATTTCGGGTTTTTTTGGAAAATTTTCATTGTTGATAAAAATAAAAAAACGTACAAAGGGGCCCTTTATAAAAAAATCCCACAAAAAATCCCACGTGGTGCCATAGATACTGGATTTTTGAACAGTGAAAGATTTGGTGCATGTAAATCGGATGTATAGTTTTTTTTAATGTGCTGTCAACCAGGTTCAAAAAAGTAATTTCGAGAAAAATGCGGTCAAAGTTTTGCTGAAGGATAATTCAACTTACAAACATACAAACAAATCAAACGGTTTCCGGTGAGAGCATTTTTAACAAATGCATCTTTGAGAAAATGAAATTTAAAAAAAAAACACAAAAAAATTGTTGTCACAATGGGCTGGTGCCTTAATGAATTTACTTGAAGTATTCATAGGGTTCGTGGGGTTCATGGGGTGAAAATTTGTCTTTTTCTTGGAGGCGGATGACCAGGACACCGTGAATCTCAAATTCCTACCCACCCCTTAAACCCCCTTCTTTCCCAGAACTCTCCTCCCCCTCCTTTCCTAAAAAACCCTCCACACAGCATCTCCAAAGATGACATAGGTCCTGTTGGAAATTATTTTCCTCAGGGCCTCCTGTATGGAGCTCTTGTAAAAAAAAAGTTAAAATAATTACAGGCACTTTAAATAGGTATCTGTGATAGGTAAAAAATTTGATTGATTGTTCTTATAATGTAAAAAAAAAATGTTTGTAATATATGAAAAATGAAAATTTGAATAAATAAATTGTAATAGGTGGCACGCGGGAAATTGCTAGTACAAGTATAAGTACTATCACTAGTATAAGTAACCCGCTACCCATTAAATAAATACTAAAACAATAACGTTACATCTTGGCAACGTTTGCTTTCAACAAGGATAAGCAGATGGCAGTAATGGCTTTGTTACTTTATTATCTTACGCGCTAAGTTATGGGCAAGATAAGTTGAGAGGTTGCGGCTAGAATACCAGATGGGACACTCTATCATGGAGTCTCTCAGCAGTTTCCATTATGAAGCTTTACCGGCGTTCATTGCGGAGAAGCCGACGAGGAGTGATTTGTTACAATCAAATGCATAAATATGAAATGCCGCCATTAACGACCAATTAATCTTGTATGATTGTACCTATTATGCATTAATGATGAATTCATTAAAAAAATATGAAAAAGCGTTATTTTATTTTAAAATGAGTTTTCGTTACCACTACTGTAATTTCTACTGCGATATTCCTTCATACAAAACTGAGAGTGATTTTTGCGCTATAATGAATTGGAACGTATTTCTTCATTGAAAGCCCTATATTGGATGGAGTAATCTAAAAATTTACTGTATTTCGGTAGATTTTAAAGAATTTCAGTAGATTTCATTTGATTTCGATGAATTTAGATTTCAGTGAATATTGGTATATGGAATGAATTTCAGTCGATTTAAATGAATTTCGGTCGATTTAAGGGGAGTAGGTGGTGTAGAATTAAAAAATATGTATATATTTTTTCAATATTTTGAAAGTATAATCCTTTAAGAATATACTGTAAAATGTTTGTAATGGTATTGACGATATTTAAAGTTCTACAGCCCATTTAGCAGGTCAGCAGGTAAAAGGGCCGGGTGAAACTTCAAACTCATTTATTTCAAAACTACTTTTTTTTGCATGGTGTGAGGCAAAAAAAAAGTACTCGGCCGATTCGTCTCAAATTTAACTATGTTATTCCGTACACCAGCAGTCCGTACCTATCGCAGGAACAAAAAAAAGTTTTTACTTTGAATACTTCTTATATTTTACACACAAAATATAATGAAAAACAGTCTATTTTCTGTATTTAAATTTCAACAACGCGCCATTTTGTCATTTAAAAAATTTTTTATTCTAGTTCCTGCGATAACTACACTCATACTGATCAGAAATTTTTTTGTTGTTTTTGTTTTCGGATAAGTGAAAGAGCCAAAACTGGACCCACCACCAAGGTCCATATTTATGAGGGCAACTTCAATTTATATATTTTTTAATAACAATATTTTTGTATACTATTAAAGTCATTTAATATATCTATGAATAAAGTTTGAATAGCATTGTTCACTGTTTTCATTTTAAAAAAATCCTAAAAACTCGTCGATTTTACGGGGGCTAGACCACCGGATTCCCTTAAATGAATTTCGGCAGTATTCGTGAATTTCAGCAGATCTCGATTGATTTTAATAAATGTCGGTAGATTTTAATGAAATTCGGGAGTTTTACTGAATTTTGGCAGAATTTGCCCGAAATCAGTCTTCTTCTTAATTCTTCCTCATTCTTCCTCCTACTCCAATTTCCATAGTGGACAAGGCTCCTGCTCTCCTTAACCTTTGTTAACGGATGCCAGTCATACCTGGTCACTCCAGCTCAATGGACTTTCCTTTGCTTCTCCTGCCAAACGAAAGCCTATTGCCTCTTCCAAAATGGATATATTTATACATCTGGCAGTCCGAAATCAATAAGTTAGTGAATCTACTGAATTACAGGGGGAACCTCATTCATTGAAAGGTGATAACGTGTACATTGTACATGTCTCCTACCTTTGACACTGCTTATCTAATTAAAAAAAATATATAATGTGTCTTTCTACCCACCTCTGAATCATGTGCTCCTTGTCCTTGAGATGGGCCCTAAGGGGGTCAATGGGGTCCGGATGCGGCGGGGGTAGGTTGGGTAGTGCGGGGGTCTGCGGGGGCAGGGGGGCACAGCGCCCCAGCAGGCTGCTCTTACGCCGCCGAGGCGTCATGGACAGAGACACTTCTATGCTTGCCATCTGTTGAAGAGATCATAAGTTAATAGATATAATGGAGGGTTGTGATAAGAAAATAACGGGATGGGGTTGTTTCAATTCAATTTAATTTTTTTTATTTTTACATTAACTAATTACGAGAGTTCCTGAGAAAAATAATTTCATTCAGGGACCATGGCATATTTGGGGATACTGTGGACGGTCTTTTTAAGAAAAGGAAGAAGTAAATATGGTCTTGTAGATACCCATGTGGCAGAAGGGAAAAAACGCGGAGGCCCGCAAATCGCTCCGCAGCCGAGATGTTGAACTCAAGAACGAGTTGCAGAAACGACCCATTGTCATGTGACAAATGTCAATCGTGCACGAATGTTGGTTGCGCGTTTAGTGGGTTTCCCGACCATGCACCGGTATCGATTATGACAGTGACCTCTTGTTTTGATAATCAAGTGTGCAAAATTACATAAATCTAGGAATAAAACAAAAAATTGTACGAAAAAAGCAATACCACAGAAACCTATTTATTATACAGAGTATAAAGGGGCGTATTTGATTTACTTGCAGTGATTGCTGACAATATTTGGAGTAAAGAAGTGAAAGAATACGGGTGAATTTTTTTTATTTTTTTCTTTTCAACTAAAAACATTAAATAAACACTAAGCATCGGAGAGTTAGGGGCCTGGTAGGCGATTGAGCGGTTACTCGGTTGAGTGACCAGTGATGATGTGGGAAAGTTTTTTTGTTGTTGTTTTATTTTGAACCAAAAAATACGATGATTAAAAAAGTCACCGGAGACCAAAATTTCACTTACATGTTTTACTCCAAATAATGTCAGGAATCATTGGTTAGTAAGTCAAGTAAGTACATTAACATCCTGTATATTATAATATGTAGATATATAGATTTGCATATCGTCTCAGAATGAAAGATACTGTCATTATCCTTAAACCACTAGTTTTAATAGAAAAGAAACTTGAGATCATATTTCGTGACAAGATCTGAATGGTCAAGTAATTTTCTCAACCTCACAACATTCACCAAATCTTTTACAGTAAAAACGAAAATTTAGATTGAGTTGTGTGTAATTTTTAGTGCGAATTGCATTTTGATAGAAAATTTAATAATATTGATGTGTTAAAAAAACACGTTGAATGAATTGTCAGATTTTTTATGAAGTCATGATTCACGATGAATCGACCCGCAGATAAAAAGTGGCCGTGTTTATGAATGAGAGAATAACCATGCATTATCGGAACTCATTATAATGATGAAAATAACAGTTTCAACATATTTACTCGTGTTCCAATTCAGTAGTATCGTTACAAGGTTTATTACCAGCAATAAGTGATTTTTCTTTTAAACCGGAAACCAGTTTATTAATTAACAGATGTTCTTCAATTTTCCAGAACGCAATAGTTCACTTGCGTGTATTTGTATCATTAAAAAGTATTTCAATATATATTTTTGAAACTGACAATTCGTGGTGGAATTCCATTATAATATATTACGAGGGTCAGTCAAAAAGTCCTATTTTTTTCTACTTAAATAAGGTTAAGTGAAAATTTTGAACATGGTGCTATTCCTCAAACCTTCTTCTACAATCTATTGCAATAGTAACTTTTGCGTCAACAGGTGGCAGCACTACAGTTGCTTACAAAATGGCCGACATCGATGTTCGTAATAGACAGCGTTCTGTGATTGATTCTTGGCTGTAGAAGGTGAAACGCCCATTCGCATTCATGAAAGACTGAAAAATGTGTACCATGATGCAACAGTGGACGTCAGTACTGCTAAATGATGGGTTTGTCGCTGTAATGAAGCTGAAAGACAAACACAGCTGACTGACAAAAAGCGGAACAGCGCAGGCCGTTGATTGCAGTGACTGCACGCGTGACATCATTCGTGGTGACCTACAGATGTCGCATTCTCTCCCTCAGTAAAATCAGTGTGATGATGGTTAAACGCACTTTCTAAGAACCTTGATGGTTTGTTGATGATAAGTGGGCACTACTGGATGTTGATGTGGATATAGTTGTTGATTGCACTATTAAAGTACCTACTTAAAAATCGAATGATTTTAGAGGAAATTTTGGTTTCGATTTTTTAAATATTTGTTTAAATTAAGAACATACTTTTTCAGTCGCGAGGTCTACTTTGTTCACAGAAGTAGGTACTAGTAGAAGTGTGTATAATGGAATACTTCAATAGCACCTACTCGTATAATAAAATCTGTTAAAGTTCTTGTATCAAGATGTTACTTAAAAATTATAACAATGAGTTGTTTATGCTCTATTCTGATGGGAAACAGATGGAATCTGTAAAGGCGGTGTAAGTTATAGAGTCGTTCGTTATGGAAAAAGCTAATCCGAACTATCCATCTCGGTATATATAACACCAAACAAAGTTTTTGTTCAATAACTATGGGAAAAAATATACCGGCCTTTACATTATCTGCGATGTCAATAGAAATTACCGAAAATTGTAGTGTTAGGCGCCATAGTTCGTGGGAAAGTGGCGAAATGATGTTAGTAAAGTTGGCCAGTTATAGACATTTCCATATTGGAAAGAATTTTTTGTAAAGAGAGTCCACGATCTAGAGAAGCCCGGAAAACAGTTTGGCACATCGGTCGTAAAACCCCAAATGTCATGTAAATATATATTGTACAGTAAATAAACAAAATATATTCAAGCACCTACGTAGATGACTCGACGGTTGGCCCAGCGAATTTTTTATTTTTTTTATTTACTTTTTTAAAAAAAAAGACGAACGTTCCCCGGTTACGAATAACCCGGGAAGTAATAAGTATTTGAAAATCTCCTGCAACCACCACAGTAAGCGGAAAATGTTGAATCGAACGGAATCGAACACGGGACGCCTGGGTGGGACCCAAACGCGTTGCCAACTCAGCCACCGATCGGTCAGTTAATTACAATTATTATAAAATTATAATTTTTTGTGTATTATTTAACAATTTCAAACCTAAAATCGACTTCAAAAATACTTTTATTCTTCTTTCGTATGGTGGGGGGGGGGTCAGAGAGGGACATCTAGGTCTGCGAGCCAGCCAGTATGGCCTCAGGCGTTGTGGCCCCTGTGGACCTCATCAATCCCCCAGAGGAATGAATAGAGCGGGCATTCGTTGACCACATGTTCGGTGGTCTGCACAGTACCGCATTCACGCATCTCCGGAGATGTGTGAATACTTTTATTAGTAAGTGTTTACTGTAAACTGGCTAAAGTGCGGATTCGCGACTTTGGCATTGGACCGACGATACAATATTTTGACGGCCTCCGTGGTCCTGAGGTAAAACTCTCGACTCACAATCAGAAAGTCGCAGATTCGAACCCGGCGTGCGCAAATAAATTTTATTTGATTAATTTGTAGTATTTCATAATTAGTTATAAAAAATTAGGGATAGTATGTTTGCGGTACCTTCCGGAGTGAAAGAAACTCTCAGTATCGCCCTGGTTTAAGACCACCACTCCGTATATTATGTTTGCGGTACGTTTCGGAGTGAAAGAAACTCTCAGTATCGCCCTGGTGTAAGACCACCATTCCGAATTGAAACATTGCTTGAAATGGCTTTAGCCGTGTTTGGTGATCAGATCTGAATAGCCAGGTACTTCCCCACCTACCTCCCCTCCTCACTATCTTCATTCTCACTTGCTCCAGATGGGAGGAGATGAGGACTCTTGTGCGGTATAACATATAAAAATCTATCAAGGTATATCATATAAAAAGAAAAAAAAACGGAAATGGTGTTTTACCTAGAAATTTAGGTCTTTTTGTTTTAAAAAATTGATCATTTATTTAAAATGATTAACACCAAATTTTTTTTTATTAACTCTGAAAAGTCTTCAGCGACCATGAACTCAACATTCCAAAGCTTTTACCAAACACAATTTTCATTTGTGCAAAAAGCAGTTTCTACAAGCGGTGTTAAGGATCCCAATAAATCCTATAATTTAAATAAAAGTATTCCTTATTTCATAACATTACAGAAGCAACACACAAAGGGGTGATTACCTCGGACACGCGAGGCCCTGAAATCGCAGAGATTGGCGGCAGAGGGCCTGCGGCTGCAGTTAAACCGAACTATCCCTTTACCCATTAAAAAGAAAATTGGATTGTTATAGTTTGTTCAGTAAACGATTCTAAGGAAGAACAGAATTTACAAAAGTCATTAAAGTTAATTATTAACACGCCTAACATACAGTAGTCCCAGAGGTAGGTATGTGACGTCATCGTTCTGGTGTCTTCTGTCTTTTTCGTTTTCACACGAGATGTTTGATAAGGACTATCGTCGATGACATACATACGACCTCTCTTTGGGACTACTGTATTGTAATTGCGAAAAATTAACATTTTAAGGGCTTTGAATGCAGTAAATTTGCTAACTTTAATTGATACTATTAATAAATGTTCAGTTTTGAACTGAATGCAGAAGCCTGAATGGTGTGATAAATGAAATCCCTGAGGCATATGAGTAGTAAAATACGTACACGACCGTGTACAAAATGTGGAGATTGTCTTAGAATACAAGAAGTAAGTGTAATGAGTAAGATTAAGAAAGCGACGCTCAGATGGTTTGGGCATGTTCATAGAGCAAATCAACGAAAAAATTAATGTTAGAAGAATATATCAGAGACGTCCGAGGAAGACATGACACGATCGAGTGCACCAAGTACTTGAGTCGGGCCATGTCAAGAATCAGAACAACAGAAGGGTGGGTATGTACGAGACGATATATGCTATGAATTTGAATGAAGTGAGGAGTTGTGCCAAGACCGAGCTATTTAGCGGTCCGTCCTCACTGCTTAACCCCAGTGATGATGGCGTGAGATTTTAGAGTTGGCGTGATGGTTAGATAGTCACTAAACACAGTTAAAGCCATTTCAAGCGGCGACGTTTCTATTCTGAAGGCCAAGCTTGATGTCAAATCACTATTTTGGATTCTTCTTTACTACGAATAGGTTTATATTATAAATACAAAAAATATACCTACTTTAGATAAACAAAAGTTTTCCCTACCGTTTCCATTGAATAGAAATAAAATAAAATAGGTAATTAGTTTACAAAATATTTTCGCGTTAACTGCTAAAAAAGTTATTTTTTCATCATAAATGCATGAACGCATATATTTAAAAAATACAATCTTATAGCCAAAATTGATAAAATTATTTTAATTTCTTTTATATTTAAAAAATTATGTTTCTTTGTGTGTCCCATACGTATTCCTTTACCATTAATCCGATCGCGATAAAACTTTGGTGAGTTGTTGTGCGAGGTTTCTATGTACAATAGTGAGCTCTAGCGTAACGAAATTATTTCCTACACCATTCATCTGATTGTGTTGAAAATTTTGTGATTTGTTGTGCGCACGCTTGCAAAAGTTTCTATATATAGTGGTGAGCTCTGGCGTTATGAATTTTGTATAAAAAATAATACAGGTGGCACAATAAAAATACAATAGGTATTTGAAAAATGTGTGTATTTCATATAGTATAGCGGCAGGAAGGGAAGTAGAGAGGGTTCACGGGAGGGGAAGTGGAACGCGGGTACAAACAAATACTTTTTTCTTTAAGTAGCATGTCGGGTAATTATTCACAAAATATATAAAAATCACTTTTGCACTTCAAATCGTGACCAGTAAACTCCATTTGCCAAGCGATTTTTATGACTATTACCTATATTTATCGCGTTATAAGGCACACTAAGAATACATACATTTTGGCTTGTGATTTCCTCCGAGTCTTTTACCAGGGCGATATTTAGAATCGGTATCAACCACTGAGTGGGCTTGTGGATGACTGTTACATTATTTTCCACGTATTAATTAACAAGTGACGGCCTAACGGTTTACATCATAATATATTTTTAGTTTTAATTAACGGACATAAATTATTCTAATTACACCAACTTTCAGACAGACGGTGAATATTTAAATTTATCTGAACATCTAATAATATTGTTAATTGTGTGGGCCTACATAAAATTTAAGCTTAAGTGTTTTGTTGTACCATTAGAGATTATTTAATGATGAAATCCTCAATAGCTATTAAAAAATCAGAAAAAATGCAACCTACAGGTTTTCTTTATATAAAACCACTCTGGCCACGAAGCACTACTATATATGTCACTAAATGATACATTCTCTTAAAATTCGTTCTTTCTCATTTTCTAATATATTCAGACATGTATACATACAAAAATGCTTGCCTGCACGTGCACATGTATGTATGTATCTTTGTATGTTGTTTATGTATTGCTATAATAAGCATAGGAAATGTTTGAATCTTTCAAAATATCTTCTATCCACCCTCGCGAATGTTTCTGGATTATTACAACCACACGACAATACATCTGAAAAGTTTTTTAATCATTACTAAAACTCTTACAAAACTGTCAAATATGTCACAATTTCAGATTGACATTTTGCTAAATTTTGATTGTTCAATCAAAATTCAATCGAAAAAACTCTTTAAATTAATGAATTTTTTTGAAGTAAGTGTACACATCTATTTTATTAAGCAAATTCGAATACTTTTAATCTAATCAAGGATTATAGATATTTTAAATAGGTACCTGGGTTGGGTTCGATTGACTTTTTGATTTGATTGACTTTTCTTATAATATACGAAAATAAATGTTTGTAATATATGAAAAATGAAAATTTGTGTACAAAAATTACAATAGGTGGCACGCGAGCTATTTGAAACTGAATGTACCGGGACTGAATAAATGGAACGCGGGAGAAGGATGAGGAATGCGGGTGGGGGTTTGCGGGATGGGAGAGCGTGGAAGGGGAACGGGACAAATGGGAAAGGACACGCAGGGAAAGACAATTTATTTATTAAGTGGCATAGCAACGCATGCCGGGAACACGCTAGTAAAATATAAACATTTAAAAAAGCGAAAACACCAAGCTTTTTCTTTGAATTTAAAAGCTCTTAAACCGCCAAACAGTTCACCTAGTCAAAGTTTGCAAATTTTTTTACAAACATTACAAGCGCGCACCCAACATATGTAGATACATGTTTAACATTTGTCACATGAGACGGGTCGCTTCTATTGTTCGGGTCTCTGTGTTTCCTCCTTCCTACATGTGAGTGAACATGGGTCTTGAACAGATCAATGTTCACTCCTTCCTCTCCTCAAAAAGACCCTTCACACAGCATCTCCATGAAATAGGCCCTGAGGGAAATTATTTTCCTCAGGGCCTCCCGTGCGGAGTTAATGTAAAAAATAATAAGGCACTAAACCAGTTACAAAGAAATATTAAGAGTGGCCGTGACAAATCGCTAAATGAATTTACATTCGACAAATAGGTTTTTTTTTTGCAGTTGTTAATTGTTATCATCAGACATGTAAATATATATTACCATCTTGCATGTTGGTACATACCTGCGAAATAAAAAATGATTGCACAGATCATTACTTATTAATTTGATGTCACCATGCAGTTAGCATTTTGATTCGCAAAAAACATGATTTTAACTTCAAGGATTCCCCTACTATGAAGGCATATGCAAATCTGTCATCATCCCACATTTGAGCAAGGAACACCTCACAAGGTTTGTACGTTTAGCAATAATTTCACATAATGATTGCATGGATTACTAAAGAGATGCAATCATTGATTTCGAAATTTACCAACGCCTGAAATGATTAATCTTCTAAAGATATTTCACTTTTCAATACTTATTTTTCTGCAACCCATATTTGATTTTAAAGCAAAATAAAACATTTGCATAATTTGCTTTTCGTATAACTTATCTTAAATGCCAATAGAACCAGCTCAAAGAAATTAGTAACTTACGGTCTCACATGGGCTCATAAATACAAACTAAATATTTCACTGTTGACGACTGAAAAACTCTATTTTTGACATAACCTCCTCATAGCAGACTCTGAGAAAAACTCCCTCAGAGCCAATGTCACCTTTGGGGATGCTACATGGAGAGTCTTTTTCTCCTTTATTCCCTTTTTTGCAGATAAACAGGGCAATTTAAAAATAATTATATGAATTACCAACAACATTACAACATAAAAAACAAAGAACTAACAGTAATTATTAATAAAACTAAAAGCAATTATTGTGACCTACTTAAACATTTTAAAAGAAAACTTTACTCCTACGTATCAATGTAAACATATCGGTATGCTTGTAATGCATCTTTAAGATTTGGGGAAAGGAAGGAGAGGATGTTCTGGGAAGGAAAAGAGTATGAGGGTTGGGTAGGATTCTGGGGGGCATCCCTCCCACTACGGTGCAAAGCGATGGTTCAAGAGAGTCCGGCTGGAGAGTATCTTCCTAAACCAGTCCCTCCCGATCCGACTGCCTTGAAATGGGTGGGCAAAAGCATCCGCCGCCAAGACCTAGAAAAACCTCACCTTACCACCCTCTTACCCATACTCACCTGCCAAATTTAAAGCACTGTTTTGATGACTAATTTATATACATTCAATTGCTCATTTTATATGCTTGCTTATAAATATGTACATGAGCGACTTGTCTGTGTATTGCTATATTAAGCATAGGAAATGTTTGAAACTTTCAAAATACCCTCTTACCACCCCCGCGAAAGTTTCTGGATTATTACAACCAGTTGACAATACATCTGAAAAGTTTTTTAATCATTACAAAAACTCTTGCGAAACTGTAAAAAATGTCACATTTTGAGAATGACATTTTGCAAACCATCGATGGTTTAATCAAAATTCAATTTTCGAATAAACTCTTTAAATTAATGAATTTACTTGAAGTACTAAGTAAGAATTATAGGCAATGTAAATAGGTACCTGTTGTAGGTACCAAATTTGATTGATTGTTTTGATAGTATACAAAAACGAATATTTATAATATGGGTGAATATACAAAAGTTGTCCAACTCGCTGTCATCAGTCAATAAAAATGATATTTTATAAGCATTTTGTTATGTGATAATATATTATGAGATTCCTAATTCCGCTTAAATGTCTACCCAATTTAAATTACCTATTCCAAAAGCGAATATGTAAAATAACTCGTTAAATCCACAAAACATCAGTTCCTTGGCACGTCACAATTATAAAAACGCTCAATAAAGTGGTTGTTTAATAAAATATTCCGTTTTAATTGTTAATCTTATTATTTTTAGATTGTCTGTAATAAATTTTTCTCTTGCTCAAAGACAATTCTCATACTTAGGTCCGAAACTATACAACTTAATGCCTGATGCTTGGAAAAACGAAAGCACAGGTGTTCTTCGCAGATTGACCACTACTTGGCATCATCAATTAGGGAGAAAGGAGGGTGAACTTTTACTACACAAAAAATGAAATCAAACACAAACCAAAAACAATAACAAAAATTCCAACAAAAATAAACTGTGTAAAAGATACCTTTATGCTCTAATCGTTAATATTATGTGTGTGTATGTACTTACCTATTACTTTTAAATTAGAATTCTACCAGGCAGCAGATAATCTTATGTTTTAATTGGATATTTTATTTTATTCTATCACTTTTCTTTTTTATTATATATATTTATACAAAATATATATGTAAGCTTATTATTTTGTAATGCAAACGCCATTTATAAGTAAACTTATTTGATTATTATTTTGATAACTATGCAAGCAAACAACAGTAATAATCGGTATGTTTTTAGGTTTTCACGGCCAAAAAGTATTTTTGTTATTGTTTTTGGGGTGTTATGCCGTGTTTCGCTACCTCCTTCTTTAGCCAACGTTTCAGACAGCGTTACAGTGTCCATCATCAGCTCATCTGCACTGTAACGCTGGACACTGTAACGGACACTGTAACGCTGTCTGAAACGTTGGCTAAAGAAGGAGGTAGCGAAACACGGCATAACACCCCAAAAACAATAAAAAATAAATAAAAAAACAGTAATAATCATACATTAATTGTTTATTTTATTTTATTGTTTCTGTTCTCTTTATAGTTCTCATTAGTAGTAATATTTTATGAAATGCAAACATCAGTTCCCTTTATAAATTATGGTCCATATATAATCACACTTATCCTTATTTGACTGTCCTAAAACGGTAATCATCCTAGTTGGACAGTCAAAACATTTCACAAATAATGTACATAAATGTGTAAATATTTTACTAAATAAAAAAATAAAAAAAATAATACATTTCACAGATTTATTCACAGAATCTGTAAAAAATCTATTATAAAAAAATAACAAACTTTATCATCACTTTTACACATCAGTCCCGTTAAAGTTAAAATTTGAAATTAGTTAAAATTTGTAATTCTCGCAAAATATTGCGGAATTCAATGATCAACTCGTTTGTAGTTTTGAATTTTGGTAGCGTAGTTAGATGCAGAGGGTGCCGTATTGACGGCAGCCATTACGAGGTCAGTGCTAGCGTCGCTGTTTACCGCGTGTTTGTGTGCTGATTCAGTCAAATTTTCAGTATTCTGTGAGTCTTTATTTCATCTATTACATAAGTTTTGTTTTAATTTATGCGCAATTACATGGGAGTTGTAAAAATATATCATTTTAATAATTAAAACTAAGATAAAAATATAAATTTCAAGTGTAACCTCAAATTAATGTCCTATTCATCAATAATCTGTCGTCAGTCCGTTGTCTTAAATTGCACCTTGAAATTGCTATTTAAAAAAGTGACTTACATAAGATAGGATATTGATGAGATAAAATATGTATAAATTATGAATTATGAAACCAAAAATGTATAAATTATGGTTAACTATATTAACAAAATATGGCCAAAAGTTGACCAACTTTTATATATTCTCCCACATATGAAAAATGAAAATTGGAATTTTTTTTTTATGAAAACTGAAAGTACTTACTGGGATTGAATATTTGGATCGCCGGAGAGAGGAGAGGAAAGGCGAGGAAGGTTGAGGGGGGACGCATGTCGGGAAGTGGACATTGGAAGGGGGGGGGGGGCGGCGGAAGGGGAATGGGACGAATGGGAAAGGACACGCAGAGAGAAACAATTTCTTTACTAAGTGGCATTGCAACGCATGCCGGCAAATGGCTAGTTATGTTATTAAAAAATATTCCATTTTTAAAGCGTATTCGAATATGAATCAATTAAGGGCAAAAAGTCTAGAACTTGCTTGGATCCAATAATTTGGCCGAGTACTGCATACTATTATCGTTTAAAAAATGCACACTTACATGCGTGTGGCTAAATGTATTCACTTAATAAATTTTGACCAATTTAATTTTGCATTCTCCGGTAAACGGTCGAAGAAAAACGGTTTACTGCAGACGAATTCACCCCTGTTAAATACTTCCCTTTTGCAGATAATTAGGGTAATTTAAAAATAATTATATGAATTACCAACTATATTACAACACATAAAACAATAAAAATAACAGTAAAAGCAATTATTGTAACCTTACTTAGAAATTTAAAAAAAAACCCAACTCTTAAGTAACAATGTGAACATGTCGGTATGCGTGTAATGTATCATTAAGATTTGCAAGTACATTCCTACGTGATAATGAACAATAATGAAAAAGCTCACGTGGGAACAAAATCGTTAAGAGTCATTAGAAATAACAATCGTAATTGGGTTTATTAATGTTAAAGATATCATCACATTTCATAAATATTATACTTATTCCAAGAATCATATTCACTGAATGAAATGGGGCGATTAATATGTAATGTTATTAAGGGGAACGACTGCGCGGCCCTTCTTATTCAAAATTTAAATTTGGATTTTGGACCAAAAAACTTGACTCAACTGAATAATTGTTTCAAAAGGTGTAGCAAATATCTAGCACGAATATTTGCGTTCTTTATTTTTTTTTAAATCATAAAGTAAAGCCCGTCAAAGAATTAAATTTTTCATGATTTTTTTTTTATAAGTACCTTTCATACTTTTTATAATTACTTTTCATATTTGTATAGTAGATTCGGAAAATGAAAGGTACTTACTACTACTATACAAATATGATTAAATTTAAAAAAAACACCATAAGAAAGCTATTTTTTTGATCCAAAATTTGTTTGCGAATATGAACTCAAAATTTTTAATTTACATATGACTAATTTGTGTTCCAATGTAAATCAGTCGTTTGTTATTTAAATTTAATAATTTATTTTTTATCATCATATTAACACAGTAGAATAGGCAAGATATATTTTATAAATAGTTTTTCAAATGTTTTTTAAATAGTTGTCATATTTTTTAAATAGTTGTCAAGATATATTTTTTAAATAGTTTTCATAGTTGTCATAAATAGTTCCAACGTAAATCAGTCGTTTGTAATTTAAATTTAATCATTTTTTATCATTTTATTAACACAGTAGATTAGGCAAGATATATTTTATAAATAATTGTCTAATAAATGTTAAACCTAACCCAACCAATATTGTTCGAAAATAGTAAAATGGGACAAAAATAATACAGACAACAATAATTTATTGTTTTTACAGGATGTCTACATTATTTGTGTCCCATTTCTTTGCTAGGTTAGGTTAGGGTATGTTTTAGTGGATACTTTGTTGTGAGATGTTTTTACAGGTTAGTTTAGGTTAGGTTGGAGGATGTTTCGTCCGTAGGCTATTTTGTCGTAGGATATTTTGACGGGGACATTCGCTACACCTTTTGATTTAGAAATTATTCAGATCGGTTCGGTATTTTGGCCTAAAATCCAAATTTAGGTTTTGTATGAAAAAGGCGGCGCAGCCGTTCTTCTTAATTAAATTAACCGTAGAATTATATTAGTGGCTAGAATAATATGTGGACCTATTTTAATGAGTGCATTAAGTTATGTAATTACTGTGTGTGCTAAAAGAGTTTTAAATTTGAATGTAATCCACGAATCTTCATAACAGTTTGTTTGAACTGTTAAATTTTATATGAAGGCATATTCACACTGCGTAATTATTGTGAGAATATTATTTTTATTCCAAATAACCTTCAAAACGAATCTGCAAAAAATCTAAAATTAAATAATCCAATCTATGCGAGTACTAAATTCCATTGAGTTAACAAGAGTTGAACTCAAATTCTATTATATTTATTGTTATCAATATAATAACTAACTCACATTGACTTAAATTTCTATTTAAATCTTGGTGCCCTATCAATAATAATATATTAATGATTAAATTAAAATCGATGGTCTCTTCATGTTCACAATAAAAACAAAATTTAATACTTATGTATACAAAGATTACCTTAGTACTTACCTTTTTATCCTCTCTCTTTTGTATTAATATTATCTTGTACTTTTTGTACCATAATTTGTACTATTTTTTACTTTTTTACTATCACACTATACACTTGTTGAACTCATCTGTATAACTTTTCAAGATATTACAACTCATGTATTTTTTATTTATTTTCTTCTATGTGTAGGTACTATTTATTGCTGCGTTAATTTTGCTGAATTCTTGAAAAACTTGCTTTCGAACAATTTATTCATGATCAAGTTAATAATAAAATCAACATAGTAAATACCTACACGTTCCTCAATAACTACTTTTAAGTATCTTAAGCACTCTTCTGTTTTACCATTATTACACTATGTAAACTTTTTAACTCCTTTGTACAATTTTAATGATAACGAAACTACATACCTATGTACATATTAAACCTGTTTGTATCCTTAAAGTACAGTTTATAATGTTATATACTTCAATCTTACAATTATACTCCTGAATAACATGTGTAACTTGAATAATGTGATTCTGTAAAAGTCTTCAAGGCGTGTATGAATAAATAAAATAAAAAATAAATAAAATAAACCTTTAACGTTCAAATTGCATCGTTTTAAAGGTTTTTTAAATTTATTTTTTATTTTGATACAATATTTTAAATTTTATAGTACACTTAATAATGTTGGCCTGTATATTTTACATTTTATAGTATAATTTAATAATGTTGGGCTCACTGGGTGACTTAACCGTGCTGAGGCCCCCATTTTATAATACAAAAATTTAATAAGATGAAGTAGGTATATAATACATTCTGAAAAAATATATAAAGTTGGTTATGAAAATAAATAAAATTAAGATGAACTTAAAATTAATTAAAAAAAATATAATAAAAGAACATTGGCATATATTTTGATTGCATATTTACGCACCCCATATTATATTATAATGAATAAGGAAAACTTTTTTCAACAATTACATACATTTATACACACACACGGTGTTCGGAAACTAGAAGTACAGGAAGGAAATTGGTGAATCTACGAAGCATTTATAGTCGAATTTATGGTATATATTTATGTCTTTGCGTGTAAACTGTATCTAAATTTTTCTAATAAACCAAGGTAAACATGGTCGTGTGTATTTTCTACATTTTAACGCAGTACCACGTTCATTGGTCAAATGCATTGTACACATAGTTTTTTAATAGTGATCGATGAACCGGTGGATGCAACATGTTAGCCATAAGACAAACTTAAATAGTTTGTAATAGTTTGTCTAGTCTGTGGTAGGAATCTGGGGTTCAGTGTGTCCTGGTCGTCCGCCTCCAAGACTTAGACAAACCTCACCCCATGAACCCGGGCACCCCTACTAAATCACCAAACGTAGCGAACCACTTGATAAAGCATAAGATAGAGCATTGTAGAAATGGTTCCATGACAACTCAGAATAATGCAATTTCAACACCCCTTGAACAATCATTAAATGTTAGGAAAAAATTGAAAATAGCCCATAACCTAACCTAACGTAATCTATTTAACCAATTTTTTTATATATATATATTCCATCACTTTCAACCTCTCATCTGTCGCGGGCCCGCCGGCGGGCTTTGCTTCTTTTAAAATACAATTTTAACCCTTATGTAAAAATAAACTGTATAAGGACAAGGTCAGAATCGCTTGCGCCAATATCAATCTAGGACCTAGCTACTATTTGATCATTGTAATTACGTACTCTGAATTATTTTAAAAGAATTTTCTATGAAATTTTCGCGCGGTTTTTCAAAATACCATCCAACATTCAAAGGAGGCGTTGAAGTTGCATGCTTCTGAGTTTCCCGGTCACCGTGGAAATATATCATACATTTGTACAGCGCCCTTTAGGTAATTTTTCACAAAAACGGCGCTTTACAAATCATCCAAACATTATTATTATTACTTTTTTATTCAGTTTTCAGTTCGAGTAAATCGGTCCGAGGGTGGAATTTTTTAATGATTTTTTTTAAATCGCTCACTAGGGGTTAACACCAGCTGTTTAATGGATTTTAAATGTGTCGATTTTAAATAATCGGTTCCAAAACTGCTTTCAATCATTTTGTTACCGAACAAAATGAAGAAAAATAAGTTTAAATTATTAAATATTTTTGAGAGTGGGTAAAGCAATTTGGAAAATGTTTATTTTCCCAAAGAACTGGGCTTCAAAATTTACGACACAAATAGGTTAAAGGTTTTCATTTCAAAGCTAATAAAACATTTATTGTTTTACAAGACCTCGATTTGAAGTTATGCATTATATTGTTTCAGTTGATGTGTTAATAATTTGTTAACAATAGAGGGACTGTAATGTCTACGCAGGTCTTGGAGGATTTATTGTTTCCATACGGACAAAGGTTTTTAAGGTCAAGGTTCTTTGTTTAGCAACACGTTTGTTATACGAAATAAACCACAATGTTAGGTATTCATAACATTGTAATAATGTACTTGTGACTTAACAAGATTATTGTAAAGGTGTCGATTTAGAGTCAGGCTCACCTTAAACATTCCTTCGCCTACTGGTCAGGGGTGAACACTACCATAAATAAAGCTGCATACTTAAAAGGCCGTAAATAATAATACTAATTACGTAATTCAGGTGAGGTGAAAATGTCAGGCTAAACCAATGGAACATTTCTGATTTAAAATCATAATATTAAACTATTTTATGAATTGAGAAGGCACCGAAGAAAAAAAATCCCTCAAGATCTATGTCATCTTTGGAGTTGCTGTGTGGAGGGTATTTGAGGGAAAGGAAGGAGAGGAAGTTCTGGGAAGGAAAAGGGGGTGGGTAGGAATCGGAAGATCAAATGTGTCCAGGAGCGACGGATGTATGAATCCATCCCTCCCATTGAGGTGTAGGGCGATGAGTCGAAAATCTCTCCCGATCTGGCCTGCCACGCAGTAAGTAGGCAAATGCATCTAACGCCAAGAATTGGACAAATCTCACCCCATGAACCCAGGCACCTCTACTTAGTCACCAAATGCAGCGAACTTCTCGGGGTGACCCATGGCAGGGGTGTTGGTTATCATTTTAATCAGAGTAGGCTAAAAATATAAAAATTGTTTTTTGGAAAATATTGCGTAGTATCGAATGTATGAGTATCCAAATGTTGATATTGTGGCCGGCCGAAAAGCGTGTGACATCACGATACATGCGTGTTATGAATTATGAAGTATGGTGACGTCACGATATACCATTGCGTACGTTTTAAGTTAATTTTGAAAGCTCACAACTTCGTCGGAGAAATCCAAAAACTAAATTTACCATCGTTATTAAATCTTTAAATATAATCATTTTGTATCAAAATAAAAAAGGAGACAACCTCATTTAAAGCAGATATATGTAAAGTACCCATGTGCTTCATTTTAACCCCGTTTTCTAACGGTGAAATATTAATTCAATAAAAAAAATCGAGAAATAATCGAACAACTCATGATCAGGTATGAAAATCTCTTTCCAGAATCGAGACGTAGCCCCCACTAACATTATAACCAAAATCAATCAAATCGATTATTTGTAATCTTAACTTTTCCGTTAAGATTACAAATAATAGACTTTTACTTTTCACTCTTCAACGTCCTTCAAAACATTATATCGATTTTTTTTTAAATTATGAATTACGCACAAGAATCCCAACCGTTCCCGGCTGGAGACTGTGTATTATGGTATGTTGTGAGGCTGAAGGTAGTGGGGAGGGGAAGGAAATGCAGAAGAGGAAGATAAGGTAGTACCGGGCTATTCAGATCTAGTCACCAAACACGCCTAAAGCCATTTCAAGAAAAGTTACAATTCTGAATGATGGTCTTACACCAGGGCGATAGTATAGAAGTTTCTTCCATAATGGAACGTACCGCAAATATACTATAAATATTATTTTTACTTAACTAACTGCGAAAAAACACACATTAATGAAATCATTTTTTTTGCCAACGCCGGGTTTTGAACCCGCGAACTTCGCATTGCTAGTCGAGAGTCTTACCCCTCGACCACAGAGGGCTTCGAGTCACTTTATCAGATTTAAAAGCTACACGTTCGAGAACAATGTATTCCTCATCAGTATGAGTTGTATGTGAAAATAAAATATAGATTACCACTGAGAGAGGGGTCAGAATGTGGGAGGAGGGGCGAACCCAAATTGGCAGAAGAATTGATGAAGGAGTGAAAGTGGTAGGAGAGGGAGAAGTTAATTAGGGAATTACGTGGTCATTGAATAAGTAAAAAAAACTATCTTTAGAAGAACTATCATAATATAATGTATTGCGCCATTGAGGTGATCCACCACTGACACCAGTGCCGCACTATATCTTGTGTACCGATAGTATCTGGTAGGTGCCACAGTATTATTCTCTGGTACTCTAATAATAGATAGTAGCGCCCCGTCAGAGAGAACGCCCCCGGGCACCCCACGCACAGCGCGCGCCCCTGGATTTCTTGTTCAGCTATTACAACATACATACAGCCTGTATCATACTTGAACTCATGTATAATCACGGTTGTTGCGAACAAACGCACGATACTGGATGACTGGATGAGTTTTTGCATGCCCAACAAGTTCATATATTTTTTTTATTTTTTCAGGTTCTCCATAAAACAGTTATTCACCAACATATTATGGAGAAGATTACAAAATTTAAAAAAAGTGTGTATGAGGGCAGTTTTACTGTGTTGAGACGTATGTCAAAATATAGTTACTGAACTCTCTGTAGGTGACATTGAAAATGTCGATTCTCAATGCAGAATGCTCTGATTAATGGCGCATTCTGATAGGTAGAAGTTCTCGCTTTCGGAGAATAAAAAAGTGCGTGAGATCTCCCATGAGTATATGCGTTAGGAACGTTATATCATTTTATGTTTTTAAATGTAATCTTTTAAATTTTGATTGGAATAATTCTCGTTATAATAACTTTTGGAGGTAATGTAACATATAACTGCGAAGACAAAACTAATAAATATAAACGAAAATATGAAAAACAACAAGACACGGAAAAATAAAAAGGTAACGGTCGTAACTGGGAATCGAACCCAAGATATCATGTCTTACCGGGACAAAGGCCTTAAGGGGGGGGGGGGGGGGGGGGGGGGGGGGGGGGGGGGGGTTTAAAAGCCATTTTTAACACTATTTTTTTCTAAATGTACAACATGTCGAGAGTATTGTGTCAAAATTTCAAGTAAATCGGAGCAAAACTAACGAACATACAGCGTTTCAAGCGACCGGTCCTCTTGCTCAATTCAAGTATATTTCAAGTATAAAAAAACTTTAAATCGATTTTTTCGCAATTTTTTTTTAAAAGTTCGTGAACATTATAACTCAAAATCTACTTGACCGATCCTTTTGAAATTTTGTACACTATTTGTTTACATAAATCAACAGGTAGTGACGAAGAGTTTTTTTTTTTACTATTTTTTTTTCCATTTTATAATAACGTATTTACCGAAAATTTTAGCAAAAATCACATTTTTGCAACATGCTGCAAAAAAATAATAAAAAACGCTTCGTCACTACCTAGAAAAACATATCATCTTTTCAAAACATTTTGATTTTTTTGTTTAAAATTATTCATTAACGAGTTATGATGTTCACTGCATTTTCGGGGTTCCTCGGGAGATTCGCTCTCACGGACTTATTTATTGATATTTTTTATAAAAATAAAAATTTTAAAGGTACTTCAGATGTCATACTATAACGTGTATATAAAATAAATAAACCAACATTATTCATATCTCCAAAAAAAATCACGAAAACGTGCTTTTTGTAGTCTTTAAAACCCTACCCCCTCCCTTAACCAAGATAATATGAGATCGACAAAAATGACTTGAAAATTAGAGGTCCCAATGGAGTGATTTTCTCAACATAAATAGGTCTTGTAAATTTTCATGCGATGCGATGCGCGAGGGAGGCGCGAGTCGAGAGTCTGGCGTACTATACGCGATTTACGCGCGTATTGCTTGTGGACGCAATGTCCACAAGCGCACAGTACCTCGCCAACGCGCATAACGATTCGCGGCGAATTCGCCCCTTCTGAACCAGGCCTAAGGTTTTGGAGTTAAAAATTATATATATTTTTTTTACGTTAGCTCCATACAGGAAGTACTGATGAAAATAATTTTCCTCAGGGCCTATGTCATCTATGAGGATGCTATATGGAGGGTTTTTTTTAAAAGAAATTCAGGAGAGAATGATCAGGGAAGGAAAAAAGGTATGAAAGGTGGGTAGGAATCTTAGGATTAGTGTATCCAGGAGTGACGGACGTATGAATCTATCCCTCCCTCAATCACTCTCTACAAATTCGGCCCGCCACACACATTATGTGGGCAGACGCGTTCGCCGCCAGGACCTAGACATTCCTTACCTCCATGAATCCGGGAATCTCTGCTATGTCACAAATATAGCGAACCACTTGGGGTGACCTACGGCAAAGGCGTTGGTTACCCAATAAATGGTTCCGAGATGGTGTTAGGCGTACCCGCCTCCCAAATTGAAAAATAACTGATGATGGAATGAAAAATACGCTGTTTTTAACTGATGAGTATTTGCCTACTATTCGTACCTACCTCAGTGGCCAAGGTGAAATTCCTTTACCAATGTTACATATAAATTTCCATTTATCCTCACTAACAACTCAATCATAATATGTTTACAGCACAAGCCACTCAGTTCTGATTAATCATCGCGAAAACCAGTAAGACTACATACTACAAATAACTACGTAATCAGCGTAGTCACATATTTATGTAGTGTATAGTCTTGTGAACTTCTTAGAAGAAGGAGGAAGCGCAACACGGCATAATAACCAAAAAATAAATCACGATAATTCTTTTCGTGTACCCTAACATAAATAGGATTACGATTTTTTTTTTCATATATGGAAGAAAAACGTTTTATTTCAGTACAGATACGTGGGTTCAACACGATGATGCGAAATTAAAATCTTTATTGTTTTTTTGTCGATTTTTGTCGATTTCTTAATTTTTGTTAGGAATTGAGTTCATTTGATGAATTGCACGTGTGGATCAAAAAATTGTGCGCATGTAGGTAACAATTTGGGAGGCGGGAATGGGTACCGCCGCCCCGGGAACCTTTATTGGATAACCAACCAAATGGTTCGCTTCGTTTGGTGATTTAGCAGGGGTGCCCGGATTCATGGGGTGAGGTTTGTCTAGGTCTTGGAGGACCAGGACACACTGAACCCCAGATTCCTACCCACCACTAAACCCTTTTCCTTCCCAGAATTCTCCCCTCCTTCCTTTCCTTGAAAAAACCCTCCACACAGCATCCCCAAAGATGATACAGGCCCTGAGGGAAATTATTTTCCTCAGGGCCTCCTGTGTGGGGCTCATGTAAAAAAAAAAACTGATCTATTAAGTTAATATATGTATTTATTTGTTTATGCTCTTTTTAGGGGTTTTACTAGGAATAATCAAAATAATAAAGTATCAGACATAACTGCCTCAGTAACAAATCTTTGAATTTGTTTAGTGATAAATTGAAGATGACCACTGACTCTGCAAAATTATTTCCCTCCTTAAGTATTGTGGGCAGTGAGGAAAACATACCATGTAGTTAGTCCCAACATTTTTTCTTATGGTATTACTTAGTGGAATCCAAAAGCTTATCAATGAAAGCAAATATGGCCTCAAGTGCATCATTTAGAATTTTAAATAGAAATACAGAGGAAATAATATTGTCCAATAATTTAAGCATATTCATATCATTTAAAAGAGTGTCGGTGTTGTATCCAAAACTGCTTACTAATTAAAGCTTCAGATGCGCTTGTAATGGACTGTAAATATTAATAACGAAACGAAATGGTGTCTGCTGGAACTGGGTGATAATATGTGCAGGAAAAACAAGGTATACAAGGAAAATGGATAACCAATCATTTACCAATGTACCTCTGCAAAGGAGCACACAACATAACCACAATACAGTTACAGTGTTTCACCACGATACTTCGAGGTAATTATCGCCACAACAAAACGAATGCGTTCAAATCGATATTATATTATGGTATATCGATACTCACAGTAACGACACGACAAAATACAATATTCTACAGCAGCACTCATAAGTGTAACTACATTGCCCACTCTCCGATACAACGACTTTACACCATGGGAAACCAGTACTTGGGCGATGTTGACATATTCAATATCAACTTGGCGAGTTTTGTGGATCATCTAAAACGTTTTCAACACTATTACTAAACACATCTTGTAAACCTATAAAACAGCTGTATTTTTTTGTCTTTGTTTCTGTGTTTGTATGACTTTTATCACATGTATTAATTTTTATTATTTTCAATAATTTTCAATAATTTTTATTATTTTCAAAGCATCTGTCAAATAAAAATTTACTACGAGTCATATAAAAGCCCTCTGGGCGTTAAATAAAAACAAATAAAACAATAAATATCTATATAAGTACTTCCGAGATGGTCATATTCCTTATTTTTACTTAAAAAACGAGATTTTGTACACATAAAATACCAACAAATTGCTTCCAAGTATTTTCAAATCTTCTTCCGTTTTCAAAACAAAAGCAGTCGAATTTGCAATACTTTTTTGCCATTGTTCCAAATTTCAAATAATTTTCCAGCAAGATGACGGCTAGGGAGAGGTAGGAACCGGATAAATGACATCCCGGTAGGAATTAAGCATATTCTCATTTCAAAACCAAATGGTTGGTGTAAATAACATGGTTGTTGATAATCGCTCAGATAATCAGCTCATTACGACGATCTTGAAGATTATCATCATCTGCGGTTACGACGCCGACGCATAGTAATCGTCCCATCACTACTTAATATTATTATAGCGTTCGCCATCCATCAACGTATGCAAGTATGTTCGTATCTTGTAACTAAAAATACGTTTCAGTAGGTAGGAATACATTTCTCGTTTTTTTAAACGATTCTTGGCAGTTGAATCTCGCCTCGAGATCCCCCCCGCGGGGCTAATTGCCGGTGGAGATGATTTCATTTCGGTTCGAGATTACAGCGCGAGCTTTTTGAACTGCTCGATGATTGTCAGTGTAATAAAAAGAAACAATATTAAACTGCCAAAGGTGCAAAGAAGTTAAATTCATTTATTATTTTTTTGGAATAACACAATGAGTAAAAACTCAAATTGTAATATTTAATCATTGAAGACAATATTAGCGATTCTCGAACGAAAGTGTGCAAAACGGTCGCATCTAGGAATTGAACCCAGGACCTTAGACTCTCTAGGGCACTGCTCTAACCACTGAGCTATATAGACTCTATCCCCTTCAATCATATTAACCTGTAACATGATTCTTCCTGAACTAAGTGCAATCTAGATTAAGTTAATCCAAAAAATAAATTCATCTCATCGGCCTCAGTATTGCGTAGGAAAAAAAGAGAATGGTATTTGTAGCACCATTTTCTTTATCAATGTGATGTTAATTTTCCAACCCCTCCCCCTTTCTCCCTTGTCCTCACGGGTTTGACCCCACCCCCCTTAACCCCACGCCTTAAAGTCGAACCCCTCCCATGTGAATGATATAGCTACGACCTTGGCTCTGATGATGAACACTGTGATGCTGTTCGCAACATTGGCTATAGAAGGAGGAAACGCAACACGGCGTAAATCCTAAAAAAGAATTCTTTTCACGATAATGCCTTTGGCTGTAAAAATCTCGAATCATGCTAACTATTCATTTTGCAAGAATTATTTTTAATTTTTACCATGAGTTATTATTTCCCATAGGAATTTGAATCAAGTAACCTGTTTCTTGCTCGAAGTCTGAATTCTTTATAAACCTAACCTAAATCTGATCTCTATAAACAACAATACAAAAACGACCATTTTGATATACGTGACACGGATTTAGTATAGCCATTCTAACGAAAGTCCTCAATGAATTAATCACCCCCCTTACTAATCAATTAATCGACAGTCATCAATCTGTAATAAAGTTGACACTCATGGCAATAAAATACCTGGCGTTTCCATTGAACTTTGTAAACAGGTTATCTGCACACATCACGTTGTATGGGCTACGCGGTGAACTGTAAACACAACGCGGCACGTAATGTCGGTATTGACGTTATGGTGTTAATAAGATCTTGGCGGTAATGAAATACTTCTCCCATTAAAATATTGACTTCTTCTTATGACGTTGTCCGTTTCGATGTCGTTCACTATCAATCATTTATGTGGACAAAACCTGTGCTTTAAAAAGGACAGAGAAACAGGTTACGGATTTTCTCAGGTTACTTGGGAAAAAGCGACCCTTAGGAAAATTATTTCCCTCAGGGCCTATGTCATCTTTGAGGATGCTGTGTGGAGGGTTTTTTAAGGAAAGGAAGGAGAAGAGAGTTCTGGGAAGGAAAGGGGTTTAAGGGGTGGAGAGGAATCTGAGGTTCGGTGTGTCCTAGTCATCCACCTCCAAGACCTAGAAAAACGTCACCCCATGAACCCGGGCACCCCTGCTAAATCACCAAACGTAGCGAACCACTTGGGGTGACCTATGGCAGAGGTGTTGCTTATCTACCCATTCCCGCCTCTCAAATTGGCTGGTTTATTTGTGTTGACGGCAACCCGAGCGGTTATTGGCATTAAATTTGAAACAAACACGTTTTTTACCCGCCTCACTAGACGATGTCTATTCTGAGATGGGTAGCAATAATCGTTAGTATTCAGAAAAATAATATTCATAAAAAATATATAAAATTTTCAACACAATTATGGTATGAAGGATAAAGAACTTAGCCAGCCTTTTTACTTAGGCTTTGTCCCCTCGACCACTAAATGGCATATTTTATCATGTAAACACAATCTTATGTTGGTTATTATTGTATTTTACAGCCGTGGTGAACCTTGGGTTCAAGAGAAATCTGGTCGGCTCTTCGAAAACCTTTTTAACTTTTATTCAATTCAGGTAGGTAGATGCAGTGTATTTAAATTAATGATATTTTTATCTAGTAACTATTGTACACGGTGTCCGAAAACTCGTGCCAAAAGTGGAAAACTGGCAAATCATCACATTATGTAACCATCACAAAGAGAATCCAATTTTTGACGTGTAATGTATTGTAAATCGATGAACGCCGGCTGCTTGCACGAAAAAGCATGACTCATTGTCACGTTCGGCCTGAGCCGAGCTTGCGAATAGGCGATAGAGAGGCACGATCGGCCTAAGGTTCGGCTTGTAACGCATCTATCTCTCTTCCACTCCATCGTCATTAGATGACGTTATCACGTAAAATTATCGTCCGTAAACCGACTTTACAGACAACCAAATTTTTTTTTCGATTTGAGCATTTTGATTTTTTTCCATTTTTTTTCATTAACTAAAGGCTAAACATTTTTTAACATCATAGCGACCATTTTCTTTCAAATTTAACCTAAAATAATTAAATGATTCATTATTGGTATCGGATTTACTCGAAACGAAAGCTTAAATAAAAAAGGCATGCAACAAAATCGACTCCAAATGTGATAAATATTCTCCAGTTTCACTATTGTATCACTAGTTTGTGGACGCCATGTATATAATAAATACACTGATTATTGAATAGTCATATCTTTGCTAAAATTATGTATCTTCTACTTTTGCTGCTTTTTGTGAATACGGGCGAAATTGCATCCCGTTTAGCATCACATTTAGATCGTTTAAAAATTATTTTGGTATTTAATTGTCTACTTTATTTATTTATTTGTGATGCATCCAAAACTGCTCACAGATTACGACATCAGAAACACAATAATAACGAAACGAGGAAATAGTGTTTGCTGGAATTGAATGATAATATGTGCAGGAAAAACAAGGTAAGCAAGGAAAATGGAAAACCAATCAATTATCACTGAATCTCTGCGAAGGAGCACGCGACACAACCACAATATAGTAATATAGTTCCATAGCGATGATAATTATCGTCACAACAAAACGAGATGTTCGAAATATTCGAATTCTTTCTTTTTATTTAAAAAACGAGACAAACACCAACAATTTGCTTGCAAAGTAGTTCCAAATTGAAATTTTTTTTCCAGCAAGGTGATGGATAGGGAAAGGTAAGAACTGGATAAACGACATCCCGGTAGGAACTAAGCATATTCTCATTTCAAAACCAAATTATCTGTCAAATAAGAGAAGAAAATATAAAAAATTGAACTACAAAATTTGTAGGCTGCAACACCAATTTTCCTATCAAATATTCTTTCAAAGTGCAATGACACTGAAAAAACAAAACACTGTATACACATTTAAAAAAACATTTTTTTGCTTTAAAAAAAAACAAATTAAAATCGAAGAAGAAGCACTATTGTATAAGTTCCTACCTAGTGACATAAATTTGATCGTTTTACAAAGTGATTGACTTTCATTTCATTTAACATAAATTTGAATTTAACAGTAGGTAGAAAGGAAGAATCATCAATGGTGACTTTTATATCTGAATGAGTTAAATATATTCAGATCTAAAATTAGAGACATGATCTAAAGCCCGGGCAACGCTAGGCAATATTAAATAAATGTGAGCAATTTCGAAAGTGTGCTTTATATTTTATTACGATATCGTTATTTTTCATTATGTTAACACAAAATTGTATAATAATAATATACCTACATGCAATTCTAATTTTTAGATCAGTGGGTATCATATTGCAATGAAAAAATATTTTTTTCACCTTTATGCCTTTTTAATTTTTAATAAAAATGTAGACTACACAGCTTTAGATTACCACCATGATTATATGTTTAGTATTGCCATTTTAACAACTATATGTTTTCTACTTTTATTTGACAAACTGCACTGTGTCAATTTTATTTATTTCAAAGTCTTTTTTAATACAATTTTGTTAAATATTAACAAAAATAATAAATGATAATGGAAATATTATTACTTGAAAGTTCTTTAGCCGAGGAATATATTACTAATCCCTGCATTGATATTTAAAAGTAATTCAAAAGAGATTCGGGAAGATAAGTTGGGAAGATGATTAATTATTCTCTCTCCGCTTGGACCAACGCAATTTAAAATATGTCTGTACTAAGATACTTAGATAAGGTGTTTTTACATCGCCATCATACTACTTCCTATTAACGATTATGCTCGAACTTGACCGCATGAACCAAGACAACTTAACATATTTCTAATATTACATAACATATTATTTTACTCGTGGGCAAGGCATCCATTTTTTTGGCGATCGTTTGCAAAAGCTGTTAGCATTCTGTATTGTATTTTTATAACGATAATACTTTGTTCGAAAATTCTCTAGATAGCAATCGAGACATAAAAGAAGCGTAGGCAGTATAGTAAGTATAATTCTCCATTTGATGAGAGGAGATACACATTATTGCGTACTCTATTCGATGATTTTGATGAGATACGTTGACTGTCATTGTGTTAGGCAGTCTTAAGCAATTAAAACACTAAGCAGTAATCTTTTAACTGTAAAAATACTGTTGTTTAAATTCTGCAATTTCTCCATTGTGATCTCACTTATTTTTAATTACAGGCTATATAAACACATCACCTTTGTAAATACTCATATATCCCTTCCCACAAGCGACAGAATGGCCATTCTCTATATTAGTTACTGATTCTGCTATTTTCTGTAGATAAAGGATGTGTGATGAAAATTTCAAGAACTGACGTCTGTAATATAAAGACAAATCAATAATTTTATTACTCGATATAGTTTTTAGTATCACGTTAACGAAATTTATTATTAGCGAAATGTGATCATCGTATCATTAAATAATATTATTATGCCAAAATGACAAAAATACTATTGTCTTATTAAAGTTATAAATACACTGGCGCAGACCCGTGAAAATTACGGGATATTATAACTGTTTGTTACCCGTGAAAATTACGGGATATTATAACTATTTACAGACCCGTGAAAATTACGGGATATTATAACTATTTGTATGATTGATATATAATTATTGCACGTTAATTAAAAAGCGCAGAACCTTGAAAATTCACGAAATCTGACTTTACGTAGGGCCAGTTGTTTCATAGAAATTCAAATGTGACATTGTCATCAAATAGCCTTTCAATGCCATTTTATCTTTTTGACTTTTGAAAGGCATCTCATTTTTTCACAGAAAGTTTGTCTCATTTTTGACATTTAAATTCTAGTTGCGTTTTAGCTTTCTATCAAATTGTAATAACCTAAAAAGCTCACAATACCATGGTTGTCCTTTTCTGCTGTTCACAACTTGTTAAAAAATTGAAACGGACTTAAATTCGGCATTTAATGGGGACCTTTCAATGTAACCTTTTGTAATAACCTAAAAAGCTCACAATACCATGGTTGTCCTTTTCTGCTGTTCACAACTTGTTAAAAAATTGAAACGGACTTAGAATCGGCATTTAATGGGGACCTTTCAACCATTTGATGACAATGTTACATATTACTTTCTTTGAAACCAGTCCCTACAAATTCAAACATAAGAAATAAACATTTCTAATACAGACTTAAAATGATTTTCTGGTAAAAAAATATTACAGGTAGGTAGGTTATCGCTTGTCTGAATTCTTGATACCAACATTTTATTATATAATAGTCGCTACAACTGATCAAAGGCGACATATTAATCATACTTTTGTCAAGACCCGAAAGGTCAACCCTTTGTAATAATTGATACGCGCAAAAGCTTAAGTTTATGTGTGATGTATAGTTCACACCCACATCTTCATAGATATTTATTCCGGGGGTTAAGGAACGGCATCAGCTTTGCACTCAGTATATAACTGGATAGATTATCCAATGCACTGAAGGCTCTACCGCTGTCGTTAAATTTAACGACCAAAATACCATTTCATCCGCCGATAGGGGGAGGGCCCAGTAAATCTACAGCCTCCATTAGAATAATTCGTTGAATATTTAACATTATCATTAAAATGGAACCAGTTAAACGACGGAAATGTTGCGTAACAATTTGTTTTTATTATCAATTAAACAGAGGCTATCATTGAAGTTAAAATTAAACAGAAATTTCGTGATAAATGTATTAAGAATACGCAATGCTAAAAATAGCACGTTTTTCGTGGATCCCTAGAGTTTTTTTTGTTGCATTTTCAACCCCTATCTCACTTTATATCATGATCTCAGAAATACGACAAATTACCGGGCTTAAAAAAAATTGTAAAATCAAAAGAAACTAACACAATCTTTTCAAATGTGGGTCGGTACTCAGCGCCATGAAAAAATCTAACGGCGATAAAAACTTTTTCTTTTTAAATTTAGCAATTTTCTTAGACAGACTTTAGACTTCTATTGAGAAATTAAAAAAAAGCAATCTCTTCAAGATCCATGTTTACTCCTTCCTCAAAAAGACCCTCCACACAGAATCTCCACAGAAGACATGTATGCTTTGAGGGAAAATCATTTTCCTTTGGGCATCCTGTGGGGTTAATGTATAAAAATAAATTTATTTACCATTTTATATGCATTGCGTTAGATAGGAAGCCGGGCTATTAATGGCTAAAAATGAAAATCAGGTCGCTAAGGCCGAGTGGTTAGAGATGTTGTCCGTTGTTGTTGTAAGACAGAGATCCTGGGTTCGATTCCCAATTGCGACGGTTGACTTTTTATTTTCCATGACTTAAATTTTATTTAGATTAACTTGTATTTTTTATTCTTCAACGATTAAATATTATCTTGATGGGTACAACCTTCAAAAGTGCTTTTACAAATATCTTTATTATAATATAATGCTACAATTATGCAGCTCGTAACCTACTTGTATAAATATAATTTTAATCAAAACTGTAACCAAGCATTAAGATTTTTCCGAATTTTTCAGACAGAACAAAATTGCCAACATAATAACTCTGGAATAAAATTTAACTTTAATTTAATGAAATTACAAGCATTATAACGTCCAGACAAAGGGTAATAAAATATACTTAAGAACTTTCTTTCGATCAAATGAATTAGTGATGGGAAGATACTTGCCTTAGCCTCGAGAGTCTCCAGTTGGGCCATTCTCGGGATGCCCGGGGCCGCGCACTGCAACAAATAATTAACCACATCAATTTAAATTACAATTAAACATTTCAGGCTCCACCGAGAGTAAGTGGTTAATTGGCAGCCATTTATACAATTATTAATTGAGACGTAGACATTTAATTGTTCGGGGCTTGATAAAAAGGAACACGAAGAGAGACGAATCGTTACAATTATCTATAGTATTTGTTAATTCAGCACTAAAGTGGGTACAAAGTAAAATGTGAATAAAATTTATGTAAAAATATTTGTATTGGAATTAGTAACAACACTTTATAAATATTTATATAATCATTCCGTAAGCTGGTAATTTTATTCTAAAAAGCCCTGGACATTTCACATGTATGTACAATGTATATTGCATGTACAATGTATATTGTACATATACTTGTAAAATGTACTCACTGGGATCTAGAATCTAAAATATAGTACCGAAATAGTTACAGTTCAGAATAATTTAATGAGACGTATTCGAATGTTTCGACACAAAAACGATGACTTAAAATCATAGAGAGTAAAATCAAAGGTTTAAAACCTTTCGAAGCGTAGCGATTGTAAAATTCGTTAAAAATAATTTGATTTAATAAACAGTGAAACAATGGCTTCATGATTTTAAGGTTCATAATTTGAAACAATTAATCATACTAATTTCGGTTTTTGGTGCATGGGTGCATGCGTGATATGGTCGATTAATTCTTATGTAATGCGTAAAATTATTCAAGTTCAATTAACTTTTAATTTAAGACAGATCTAAATCTGAATAACTAACGATTTTTAAAGAATACTAACGGTGTTCCTTTATGGTCATTTTTCAGAAAAAAAAATTATAATTGACATTACACATTTTTTAAAAATTTCCGATATGCAATAAACTCGAGGCAAATATTTTATAAATACTTTTAGCCTCACAAATCCCACAATTATAATGCCCTGAGATTCTTCACGGGTTTGCACTAGCATCGAAAATAATATTTTAAAACAATAGGTCACAACACATACTTTTTATTTTCCGTTACTTCTAAAATTATCGAAAAATTGTTGAAAAACATTTTTCAACAATTCACTGAGGTATTAATTATTGAATTTGCTTATGACTTAAGGTGGCGCTTCCCCGCTCAAAAAGAAGAGGAAAGAAGAATGTAATTACGAATGTTGGACAGAGCGCGCTAATATTTTAACTGATAAAATTGATGCGAAAATTGTGAAAATGCTTAATAAAACATGATCGTTTAAAATAGAACAAAAATCTCGGGGAAAGCATCTTAAGTATCATCTAAAGAAATATTGTGAATTTTTTCACAAATATAACTTGTAAAATAATAGAAATAGACTTGTTTTTAATAATTTTCGGAGCATACTTTGCGATTTTTTTCTATCGGTGGAATTTGATATAATTTGCGTTTCGGCGTGGAACCTATCTAGATATTATCTTAAAAAATAACATATATTTTTTTAAGAGCTTCAAAACTTCAAATGTTTAAAGGAAATACGTAAGAAATCGGTAGAAATTCGGGTAGCGGCGGCTTAACTTAAAAGATCTACGTTTCATCTTCAGTTAAATCTACTTTAAATTCCAATGTTGAATTAATTCCTAGGTACCTACTTACTAAATTTATCTGTGGATTGTAGCGATTAATTCTAAACATTTTAACAATATTTCGGAATCGAAAGTTTCGAGCATGCCCATCACTAGTAGGTGCCCATTTCAAAAGTTACGCGTTTATAAGTTAGATTTCTGAACACACGTAATATTTTGTTGTACGAGGTGACACGCGCCTATTTCTCGATACAAAAAACACGATATCTTAAGGCCTTAGAACTTAGAAAGAGCGGTGCGTGAGACAGCTAAAATGGCGCTCGATGCACGCACGAAATGTATTATATATTATAATTCACGTACGTTAGCATTGACAACGTAAATTACCCGGAGGCTTTCGTTTTCAGTCACGGATCTGCTCAAGCAACTAAAATAATTTAAGTGATAAACTATTTATAGCAAAACAGAAACATGTTCATAAAATTAATAATTACGTTCTTGGTGATGTATTTTTCAGTACCTATGTGGAAAGGGAATTTTATTGCTTGGTTGTAAAAAGCTCACTTGCGTATCAAACAGATAATAAAAGCGAGTCAATTTAACCATTCAATTACAAGAGCTTTGCGATTCGCTAGTCTTGCTTGTTTTGACCCATTTTTCATGTGAATACCGCACAAGAGTCCCAAATGTTCCCGTCTGGAGCCAATGAAATAATGCAATCCCTGATTTGGGGTATGTTATAGGGCTGAAAGTAGAGGGGAGTGGAAAGAGGCGGGAAGAGGGAGGTGGGAAAGTACCTGGCTATTGAGATCTGGTCACCAAAGATAACTAAAGCCATTTCAAGCAAAGTTTCAATACTCAATGGTGGTCTTACACCAGGGCGGTAGTAAGAATATATTTCACTCTGAAAATACCCGCAAACATACTATGTTATTTATATGATTAAATTGTGAAATACATAAAATAAAATTGTGAAATTTCACAAATCAATCAAATAAAATTTACTTGTGCACACCGCAATTCGAACATGCGACCTTCGGATTGTTAGTCCAGAGCTTTACTCCTAGACCACGGAGGGCATTTGAGTTATTGTCTAGTAGGTAATTTTCATTATGTGTGAAATCAAATTTGATCTAATCATTGTTAACTGATTAAGAAAAAAATAAAATAAAAACATTGGTCATAAAATCATATATTTTGCGACGTAAACTTTTAACGTTATTGTGCGATTCGATTCTACGCTGCGTACAACACTGTTTTCAAATATATTTCATAGATAACAATAAGCATTCAGTTAACAGAAAAATTGAACACTTTTCTCCTTGCTGCATTTTTCTAAAGGCCTGTTCTCTAAAAAAAAATATCTTTACAATCATGCCTTGCTTATGAAATCACTTTTTGGCAGCACGTAAATCTGTGGTCAACAATTTTCAAGGCACACGAAGAATACACAAATAAAATAAAAGTAATTTCGACCAGCCTTGAGAATTCACTAACATTTAAGCATTTAAATAGAATCAGATATTGGTAGTGACAGATAAACAAAAATAACCCATATATCTCACATGTTTTATAATATAAAATATGTGTCTAAATGTATATTTATGTGTATGTGTGTATGTACATGTATGCATGTATGCATGTATATATGTGTGTAGAGTGTGCACAGGTATGCATATACATGTGTGTACATGTACATGTAAGTGTATGTATGTATTTTCTAATATTTGATCCTCCTTGTTTTATGCACGTACATGTAATATAATTTATTATTTTGTAAACATATGTTGAGATGAATGGTGTGCTCACCCTTAATTGGAATTTTCACTGTAATCAGCTCAATTTGTAAGCTTAATGTAATAATTATATGTGATGTATTCTGTTGGCGAGCCAACAAACCAAATAAATAAACACAATTAATAAGTTTTATTACTTAAATAAATCAACTATACAGGGTGTTACGGAACTTTCTTTACTTACTTTGACTAGTGTGTGATTCCTGACATTATTTGGAGTAAAAATTGGAAACGAAATTTAGTTCTCCGGTGACTTTTTTAATTTCTTTTTTATTTTTCAAAATCAAACAAAGAACACCTATCATCACATATCATCATAGGTCATTCAGCCGAGTAACCGCCCAACTCCTCACCCCACCCCTAAAACCTAGTGATTTTTAAATGTTTTTAGTCTACAAAAAATAACATCAAAAAGGTCACTGGAGACAAAAATTTCATTAACATTTTTTACTTCAAATAATATCAGCTTAGCATCCTGCATAAGTTTCAATATACATGGCACCAGTTATTTTATCGTCCGATATGATTTGAGATTTTCATGGGCTTCATCGTGATTAATTTTTGGGTTCTTATGCCGTGTAGTGCTTTCTCCTTCTTTAGCCAACGTTTTGACAGTGTCAATCATCAGGGCCGAAACGCTGCTGTCCGAAATTGCAACGGTTTTTTAACGCTGTCCGAAACATTGGCTGAAGAGGTTCCATGCCAACTGAGATTAAAGTCAACTCAACATATCCTTGAAAAGCCATTAAAATCTATGAAAAAAATAATTTTAAATTAGCCGATAATCCTAACCTAACATAACCTATTTAACCAATTTTTTATAAATAAATTTTTATTATTCTTAATGACTTATCTGAGATGGTTCTGAGTTGGTTTCATTCCGAGTTGTCCGGTCACCGGTTGAAGAACGGGAAGCGCAACAGGGTATAATAACCCAAAAATTAATCGCTAAAATATTTTTGTCTGTTCCTTTACACACTGTCACAAGTAATTTACAAAAAATAAATCCATCTGGTTGCATTCTCACAAAGAGCCTGCTAATAATGCACACACTTTTTATAAATAGCATAATTAATTTCTCGTTGAGATGTGAAAATTCGCTTTGTTTAGATTTAAAAGTGGTGAAAAGAATCCGGAAGATCATTAAATTCAATGCACAAATCATGAACAAAATGATCACGAATACCTTTTCGACACACGCCAATGTTACTTTGTTCTATTAGCAGAAATGTGTTATGCATAATATTCAAATAAAACAACAGGTACATTTAATAAGGTCTTAGAAATTTATCGTACGTCTCGAAGGCCATAGAGACATTGCATTGTTTCATGAAAGGTAAAGCAAGCTGTGAATTTTTATAATGACATTTATATCGCTAGCCGATACACAAATTACAGGACTGCAGACAATCTGCATTGCTAAGTTGCAAATCTCGTGAATGCATTAGACTTGTGAACAATAGAAGTGTATTCAGAAAACGACCAAAATGTTGCCATAGACAAAAGGAGTAGGCACTGCTTATCATAACAGAATTGAAACAGATTATATTATATAGGTAAGGTACCTCGTTTTCCGAGAAAAATAGTTTTTTTTCATCAGATGAAGGAACCGACAATATGTGAGGTGCAAGTGTCAAATCTTTTAATAAGCTTAGAAAAAAATTAAGTATTAGGTCTATAAAAAAACACTTTCAAGCAAACTGTCCTACTTACAAACCCCCTTTTGGATAGGTTTTATTGTTTAATGTGGCAAATTCAGTTTCTTTTATAATAATCGCAAAAAATATGATATTTACACCCGAACTTCACAAAATAAAATGGAATATGCATTTTCTCGTTGTTATTTTTGACATGAGTCAATACGGCCCGCACTCTACGAATTTGGATTTTTAAAGTGAACCTTATGCCATCGGCACAAGAACCATGCACTTGGCATACCCATCAGTTACCCCCCGCCTGCGAAGGGGAATAGACGTCCTAGATTCTGCGTCGATTGGTTCCCTGAAAAAAAATTTAAATTTCATTGTTATTACAATAAACAATGCGTAAAAATGAGTTAATTTTTTTTACATGCCTTTACGAACCTGTAAAAAAAATTCTGAAATGCCTTTTCCAACCTTTCCAAAAGCTTTTTCTCAAGTATTTTTAAATTCCTACCAAAAAGAGGTGTGAATTCCGATTTCCAATTTTCCTGGACCACCTTAAGAACGAATGGTTGTAGGAGGGAGGAAATAAAGAAGTCGGCAAATCGCCCCACAACCGTGCTGTTGAACTTAAGAACAAATGGTTGAAAAGACCAGTTCTCATGTGACAAATGTCAACCGTGTACAAATGTTGAGCGCGTGTTTGGCGTATTTTCCGACTATGCACCGGTGCCTGAATCACGAGAAAAAAAGCGCGAAACGCCGCTTGCGGTTTAGCTCCTTAATTCGTGGTTCAGTTCGGATTTTTTTCTTCTGTTTATACGCAGCATAATGCTTAATGGCCCCAGTTCTTCGGAGCATCATCCATTGGAATATCGATGACCGGACAAGGACGGCAAACTTACGCCTATGCTCTAAATATTGCAATCCGTTTATTAAGGTAGGGGAATCCTTCAAACGAATCCCGTTTCTAAATAGTGTCCAGGGTTTTTTTCTCTCAAGTATTTTGGGGCTCCAGATCTCGCTGCCAAATTCAAGAGTTGAATTAGGTACCTTGTGCGATTATCTCTGCAAGTTCACTCTCTTCTTTAAACGCAGTTGCACAGCAAATATCTATGGTTATCATTGATTAAATAACTTTTAAGTTTAACATAATCGGCAAAGTATTGTTGGTCGGAATTGGACCCGCATCATCAGCACCATAAGTCCGTATACCGCCGTGGAATTTGTATGTTTTATGCACACAGAGGAAACACCGGGCTGATGAGTTCTAAACGAATTAAAAAACAAGTATTGCTTCACATTCTGAAACAAAACTAAAGGCGTGGGAACCTCAGTAATGGGTTACTCCAAGCAACTGTTCCACAGACGACAAACCGTTACACCAGGCGCACCCTCTTTGTGATATCCAAGGGCGGTTCGTGGCCTATTTCATTGGGAGTCTAATCGGAAATTCGGTCATCGATAATTAATCCGACGTTGGTCTTTTCCATAAATTTATTTTTACCCAAAATCTAAAAGATTTTCATCACACCACTGCTCCACTAACTTAGCAACAAGATTACAATTTGGGGGTTCACGGCGTCTACGGCCAATGTATATAAAAGTCGAAAATCTCAATAAAAGCAAAATTGACTTTTAAAAAAATCTTAATACCTAGTAACATCTTCGGCTATTAACTTATTAAAAACAACTTAAAATATGATAATCACAGAAAAACCTTAGATTCTTTCAAAATAATACTGTTTGTTAAGCCTCAATGACATTGAGCGAGTTTACAAGCTACTATGTGGGAAATTCACTATCAGTTAGTAAAATCGCTCAGTGTCATCGTATTACTTGCTATCTAGCAGATTGTGGACAATCTACGAAAAAATTTGAAAGGTGGTCAACTTTATTCGCTACTCGCTCAAGATGGCGGCCTTCCAACAGCTGATTTCGTAACTGTCAAATTTAGTTCGCGCGGGAGCCATAATTCTCGCTACTGGCTAGCGTGTGGGGCTAGCTGCTAGCTCAAGTTTTTTACAAAATATCGACCGAATTGGTTCGCGCGAGAGTCGTTATTTTAGCTGCTACTGTCGCTACTGAGCGAGTAGACAGTTTTGTATGTCATCGTGACAATTTCACTCGCCGATCCACCCGCTTTTGAACTTACTGGCAAGTAGCTTGTAAACTCGCTCAATGTAATCGAGGCTTTAGCAACAACCAGTATTATTAGGTTGGGAGAGTTAACAAATTTCATAGATTCCTAAGGTTTGCACGCACGTACGGTTTACCGCTGAGGCGACACGAGCATGTTTTGTATTAGGTCAATGGTATGAACTATTTCTTAGAACAGAAAGTCCCATAGTCGCTGGTTTTGAAACGCACGTATGGGATTCATTTCGGACTTGCTTTCGGGTAGTATAAATACAACGGTGGACGAAAAAATACTCAATGTGTAAATAAAATTATGTACAAAATTTGGGTTGAAATTTAAAAAAAAATGTTGTGTTATATCGTTTTAAACTCCAGAAGGCAATAAGTTCATTAAGAATACTTAAAAAAAAATTCTGAGCACAAATTTCAACAGTCGAGATCAGGCACCAAAAATAACATGTTTTCTGGTGGCAATTTCCTCACATTATGTTGATTTTATCATGATTCAGTTTTGGGTTACTATTCCGTGTTGATCTTCACCAGGGTTACAGGTATAGGTTGCGGTGTAGTGTATTTTTAAGTACGCAGCAGTGATACCGTGTTGCGCGCATTAATTTGACGGCCGGCGTCCAGTCCAGTCCAGTCCAGCGGTAAGGCTCTTGACTCGCATTCCGAAGGTCGCGGGATCGAATCCCGGCGTGGCAAATAAATTTTATTTGATTAAATTGTGTTATTTCACAATTTATTAATTAAAAATAATATATAGTATATTTACGGCACGTTCCAGAGTGAAAGATAATCTCAGTATCGCCCTGGTGTAAGACCACCGTTCAGAATTGCTTGAAATGGCTTTAGCCGTTTTTGGTGTACCAGGTCTGAATAGCCAGGTACTTCCCACCTCCTCTCCCCCATCTCCTTCCCCTCCCCACTCACCACTACCTTCAGTCTCACAACATACCCCAATTGGGGATGCCATAGTCTCCCTGGCTCTAGACGGGAGCAGCTGGGGCTCTTCTCGTGCGGTATTCATAAAAAAATTTGAAAATTTTAGGGCTGGTATTTCAGTAAAATAATTAATAAAATTAGTGTGGTTTTCGGCGTTTAGTTTTGAATAAATGGTGAATTTAGGTGTTAAAATATTTGGGTATCATAAAAACACTTTTTGACAGTGCGATACTATTTTCCATGACCATTTTTCCTTCTTTACATTCCGTAATTATTGTAACTTGTTTGAAACGGTGACCTATAAAATTGGTCAGTTGGAGACCTTTAAATAGGACGCTATACTTTATTTACTTAATATTTTTATTACTTGAGATGATTGACCGTCTTTTTGTTTCACTTTCCTCATCACGACTGTGTATTTTATAAACTGACCTTATTTTGCAATCATAAAACTAGATTGTGTGAGAAGCTGCCATCTAGTCGCAAGGTTATTTTATTATGAATACTTAATAGTTAATAAACCGTCAGTTCCTCTATTCTCTATTACGCAACAATAAACATAAACACTCCATCATAATATTTTCTGGTCAGATAATATTATAGCACTAACCAATTTAATATGTTTGGCCCGGGGCGAACCTGTTAACCGGGCCACACCCACTTGCAACCAATGTGAACACAGATTAGTATTGGTCAATGGAAATGATAAATTATATTTTATATACCAATCTATATGTATACGGGTTCAACATAGATGATCACTGCGCCACAGGCGAATTTTCTACGTCTCGTTTATCTACAAAAGTATGCACCTAGCAAGGAAATGGAGTTCGTTACTGAATCAGCAAGCAAGGAGAATTAATGAATTATACCATCAACCATTTGGGATGAGGGTATGGGTATCGCCTCTCCGGGATCCATTTATTGGATAACCAACACCTCAAGTGGCATCTCAAGTGGTTCGCTATGTTTGGTGACTTAGCAGGGATTCCCGGGTTCATGGTTTGAGGCTTGTCAAGGTCTTTCTTAGTGGTGGATGCATTTGCCCACCAACTGCATCCCTCATACAATATTTCTTTTCAGAACATCCTCTCATTACTTTTCTTTAAAATACCCTTTCATACAGCATCCCCAACGATGACACAGATCCTGAGGAAAAAAACCCTAAAGGAGTACTATTTGCTTTATTTTAATTTAATTTTTTCTTGAATTAATTCTTACTATTTGATTTATTTTAATTTCATTTTCTCTTGAATTAATTCTCATAATATTTCAATCACAGCATATTTATAAATTTTCACAATAACTCCACAAAGGAGGCCCTTTGAAAATAAATTTCCTGTGTCATCCTTGGAGATTCTGTATGAAGGCTCTTTTTAGGAAAATGAATGAGAGGATGTTCTGGAGAGAAAAAAGGTATAAGGGATAGGTAGGAATCTGAGGGTCAGGGTGTCCACGATGATGGACGTATGACTCTCCTTCCCGGCCTGCCACGCAATTGGTGGCCAGATGCATCTACAACCAAGACCTGGACAAGCCTCACACCTTGAACCCGGGTACCTCATCAAACGTAGCGAACCACTTGGGGTGTCCTATGGCAACGAAAATACCCAACTTTATTTCAATTTTTTTTTTCTACAAGATTGGGGTCACTCTTACAGTTGCTACGCCCATGCCACTAGCCCTTCTAGTTTGCCAATGTCCTGTGGGAGTCGCCACGAAATGAATTACTGCTGTCTGCAATTTCATTGTTGATAGAGGGAGTAATTTATTTAATAACGTATCATTTATTATTCGTAGTATCTTGCAATTTAGCTGACATTGCCGGGCTCTGAGTATCATGTTCAGTCGTGTTTTAAAAAACCAGAAAGACAACACGAGGTTAGCTAGGATCTTGGACAGTGGCGGTTTTCTCTGAAGTGCATCTGTGCAGTGAACTCTCATAAAAAGAAAAAATATATATACTTTAAATAGGAAAATAAATATAATTTCTTGGAAAAAAATTTCTTCCAAAACGTTTTCACTTTTTGAGAGCATTATTTATTTTATTAAAAAGACACGTTACTTAATTTACATCAGTTTATTTGTATGTACAAAATCATCTGTCGGGTAGGGAGAGTCATCCGTCATCATCAATCATCAATCTGTAGACTCTCAGATCGAAGAATTATATCCGACTTAATATTTATGTTCAAAATTGTAAATGGTAGAATAGACAGTCCTGATCTAACTAATCTCATTGATTTTCATACACCCACGAGAGTCACTCGTTCTAAAATCCTGTTTAAATGCTACAATAACCGGACTGAGTATACGAAACACTCGCTTATACCTAGATTACATGAAGTTTACTAATAGATATGCAGATGTGGCAGATCTATTTAACTGCCTGGAAGGCAGGTACAAGAGGGCTAATCTTTCTAATCTTTTCAATCATTATTAATTTTATTTGTAGTATAGATTTTTACATGTTATCGCATCTATGGTTTCATTTCTCTTTCAAATTTATTATTATAATCATTATCTATTATAATCTTTATTTGCTGTTTCTAATATGTTTCCTATGATTTTGTAACATGTGTGCTTATGGTATATTTATACCGTTGATATTAAATAAATAAATATATGTTTCTTAACCAATGTTCACATCACCTGGAATAACTGTACAAACTGTACACCAAATTTAATAATTAAACACAGATCACCTGTGGAAAGGAAGGGGTACAAGAAAGGGGGGCAATGTCATTAGAAGGGAAAGACCGGTAAGTTGTAAAATGTTTAAGAGGGTTTATATTTTTTTGCTTATATTTTTATTATTTGCTATCTGCTGCGATATTAACACTTTTTCTTGTTTCTAAAATTTCAAAATTAAATCTGCATTGCCTTATAACCCATATAAAGTACTTTTAGTCCAAGTTTATGTACCAACTTTGGTGTACATTTACTCCCGATGATGTGAACATTGTTCCCGAAACATGTAGATTGTGTATAAAGTGATGTAAACTAAATTATTTGTCTTTTTAATAAAATAAATAAATATACTTATATGTAACTTATATGCCTTACTTTGCCTTATATATGTAACTTTACCACACTTTAAACATCACTATTTAAAGTCTGTGCTAAATAACCAACCCGTCGCGTCCGTTGGGATGTCAACGTGTTATTGCGGACGGAAAACGCTTATTCTTTTTAGTACCTACCTAAAAATTATTAAGTCACCGAATACATTATGGTTAGCATAATTTCTTCGATGCTAAATTTAATTAAATCGTACAGGAAATAATGCATGGAATATTTCTAAATGCCTACACACTTAAATCCTCCTCCTCTATATTTTTCTACAATGAATTTTATTTATTTATTATTAACGCCAAAAAGTGGCAAGAACATTCAAGATTATGGCAACATTAGTAAAAACAACCATGGCGTTCAAAAGCGATTATCATCTCTTCGGAGAAACATTTTTATCGCGTTGTAAAACACTGAAAGAAACCTCATCAGACTCTCCAGTTAATATTTATTACTTCGGATCCTATATTTGGAGGACTTTAATTGGCTAATTACACGGACAGAAGCCGCCATTAGTTTCGCCTAATGTAGGTATTATAATGATGTTCATGAGAGCTGTCAACTCAGCGTTTTTAAATTTTGTAATTAACAACGATTTAATGACAGTTGAACCCCTGACATTTCGCCCCCCGACATACATAATACAGTCGGTTTAAGAAAAATATGGTAAATCCACTTACACAAAACTCAACTAAGTGCCCCTGAAGGGGTGTACAGAGAGCATATACAGCCGAATAGCAAACATACAAAACATATTTCATTTAAATGCATCAAGGATAAAACTACTATTTATACTGTGTATACCAGAATATGTACAAAAAATCGACACTGTAAATAAATTCGTTTGATATCAACACCAGCTTCCGGCCGGACCGGTCAGTGGTTGAGTGGGCATCGCGTTTGGGTCCCACACGGGCGTCCCGTGTTCGATTCGTCGGCTGGCTAAGTCCTCCATCACAACACAAGCAACATTTTCGGCTTTCTGTGGCGGCAGTAGGAGATTTTCAAACATTGTTGGGTTATTCGTAGCCCGGGAATGTTTGTCTTTCTTTAAAAACAAATAATTAAAGGTAAGTATTTTTGAAGTTGATTTTAGGTTTGAAATTGGTAAATAATGTACAAAAATATATAATTTTATATTTTAATTAATTAAGTAGGTGTAATTTTACAATTTAATTATAATTTCAGGCGGGCAATTGTCGAGGAAATGGAAAGAAGGTATTTTGAAAGTTTCAAACATTTCTTTTGCTTAACATATCAATACGTCATGAACCACTTATATACATACCTACATAAAAGCAATCATATTTTGATTTTATGTATATATACAGATATAAGGTTTTTTTTTACTTAACAGTGATAGAATTACATCTTTTTTGTTGCAACGCTTGTGTTAAAAAGGCAGAGGAATACAGTATTTTAATCTAAAATTTAGAAAATAGAGATACTAAGAGAACAAAAATGGTATCCATACTAATATTATAAATGCGAAACTGCTCGAGTTTGTTTATGACCTTTTCACGCATAACACAATATAAAGACTTTAAAAATTCATTCACCAATAGAAAGCTAAATTATATGCGCAGACTATATTTTGTATATGATGGTAAGCTCTGGCGTAATGAAATTATAAATATTAATATATTATATTTGTTATACGTTTTCTGTCGCTAACTAAAGCAAATTTTTGCTAACGTCAGAAAAAAATCGTTTCCATGGAAACGATTGCTACTGCTTCAGAAAATTCAAATATTAGAATATGTTTTATTTTTTTGGACAAGCTTCTGTTTTGGAATAAATGTCAGTTCCTACATTAAAAATATAATTCGTAACGATTATAAAGACTGAATAAATGAACTGAATAAATAGTGTAATTTTTTATTATATTCACAAACTTTCAAATATTTAATTAAAAATAAACATCCGAAATGTTTGTAAGCGCATAAATTCCGAACGAATGAACAAAATTGGATAAGTAATTCTTTTTTTCTTTGAGCTATAGCATTATGAAATTTAGGTGGTAGGCGCGATGTTTGAAAACTGAATGTAAGGGAATGAATATATGGAATGCGGGAGGGGATGGGGGTGGGGTGGGGGGGGGAGATAATTGATAAGTGCAAGCGCTACAGTAATTTCCCGTAATACCATGCGAGCGAAGCCGCGGGGAAAAGCTAGTAACTTATAATTGATACGAAAGAGGATAGAAAAAAAGAAGAGAAAAAAGAAATTTCAAATTACTTTCAAAGTTTAATAATTGAGATATATTATTGACATAATTTTTTATTAATTTTTTCTTCAATATTGCAATTCACTTGAGATTGGCACTAGATTTATTTTCTTTTACTTTTTTTCTTACTCTCGAAATAAATGTTTTTTATAATAGCCATTAGATTTTTCAGCGGGCGAAATGGGACATTTCAGAAGAACTGAAACAATTTAATAACTTTTTTAATTATCTCTATAAAAATATACATTCTTTTAAAGTTGACGTGAAATTTTTATTGACCCACCTCGGTTTAAATGAGATTTGATGAGATTTTACTGGACCCCTCCCACCCCGTTTTGAGCTCACGAAATTAATGTATGCCCCCTTACAGCACGGGAAAGTTAGTAGGCCTAGAGCACTTGCTCTATTCCTGTCCGAAAAAAGTTTTAGGTGTTCGTGTTGATACAACCTATGTGAACTTGGAAAAGGATTGTTTTTTTATAAATAATGTGCAGTGAAAGGACTTTAAATTCTTGAAATAATCTAGATCGTCTTAAACTATAGTGAACTAACTCACTTTTTGCAGTTTCTTAGTTAGAGCTTGAAATTAGGGCTCCAAATCAAAATCTAGCTCTGCCAGAGAGAGCCAATAAGAAAAATACTGTCTTGACCAATCGTGGATAGTTTTTCTCTGATTGGTTCTTCATTCTGACAGAGCTATATTATGATTCAGAACCCTCAATTCAAGCTCTAACTCAAAAATTGCAAAGTGAGTTAGTCTCACTATGTTTTAAGACAATCCGATTCTGATTAATCTGATTGTGGATTAATCATATATGGCTTATTTAAATTGATTTTTATTTATTCATACAAGAGAGAAGTTTTGAATGCACTAACTACCCCAGCCGACAATTTCTGCAATACAGACTGAATTAGTGAAAAATAAATGGTTCTTCAAATTTTAAATGTTTTGGATTCTAATAAAAATAAACATTAATTTTCTTAAACTTTTTGCGGTTGCATTTCGAAACTAATGACTAATGATTGTGAGTATGTTTGGTTTTAACTATGAAATTATGTTTTGGGAGCTAATGGAGCTCATAATGCTATTATATAGCGGTAAACGGAAACGAAGTGCAATTATTTGCTGTGATGGCTAATTTATTGACTGCCTTAAAAGCAAGTCAATCATTCTGACTGACTGTTAAATCACGAGTCAGATCAGGTAATTGGCCGTAATTGCAGTAATTCGGTGTGTCTAAACACCGCTTTCAGTTTCCAGCGTTCACTGGTTTTACCGCTGACCCGACAGTTGATCCCCCGACAATTGGCCCCCCGAAATCATAATAATTATTAAATAATATTTTATTTTTATTATTTACCAAATTCAAATCTAAAATCGACTTAAAAATTAGTTACCTTTAATAGTAAGTTGATAAGGAAATCAAACGAATGTATTGACAGTTGATTTTTTGTACTAGAAGCTAAATAGATACAGTTTATAAACAAGGATTTTTCCATTTTTTTCATTAGTTCCGCACAGGAGGTACTGAGAATAAAAATCCCCCAGGGCCTATGTTATCTTTGGGGATGCTGGGTAGCGGGTATTTTTAGGAAAAGAAAGGAGAGGAATTTCTGTGAACGAAGAAGGTATAAGGATAAGAATCTGGGAGTCAATGTGTATGGGAGTGACGGACCATTGCAGTGCAAGGCGATGGGGTGAGAGTCCGGCTGAAGAGGTTTAGATGAGTCCCTCAACCTATCTCTCCCGATCCAGCCCGCCACGCAGTAGTTGGGCAAACGCATTGGCCGCAAAACAATTTCACCCCATGATGCATTTGAAAGAAAATATGTTTTATACTTTTGTCGACACTTAATTATATTTTGTGAAAGTAGGTATACCGCATTTCCCTAAACCGACTGCATATTGTATATTAAAATGCCGAGGGACCAACTGTCGGGCAATCAAATGTCATGAAACCCTTACTGCAGTGTTTTTATCCGCTGATGGTAGGAAGATAAATAAATTATTTTCACATAACTCCTCCGGGTTCATAATTCTTCGCCCACGCAAAGAGATCCATGAAAAGCATTAAAACCATCAAACCATCCATAAAATCGTGAACATTCCAGTTCGTTTTACCACTTAATAAATTGTTAATAGGCGAATATAATAAATGACTTTTAATTATTACAAGTTTTTGCCGTGAAAAATAAACAAAAAAATCCATTCAGTTTGATTTGCCTCACCGATTGATTAAAATTGATTGATTCATCGCATTAAGCATTAAATATTTCATTGCACAAATTCCAGTGCGAGATTTTTTCTTAAATCCAAATGATTTGTAATAGATTCCAAATGATTTATGTTGACAAAATGTTTCTCAAAGTTTTAAAATTACATCTCATCCTGCAAACCCCGGGTTTTGAGAATTTTTATTATTTTAACCTGAGACAGGAGGGAGTCGTTGGGGGGGGGGGGGGGAGGCGACAGCAACAGTTTGGTAAAATAACTATTATTCAACACAATTTAAAAAACTAGATCAATTTTAATCAGACAAGGTGATAAAGTGCCACGTACCTGTACGCCTGTTATCAAATAATTTGAATTTTCTCAAGGTCATTGTCGCTACCAAGTCGTGCTCGCAAGAATGATACGCGTTGTTAGTTATTCCTTTGTGCTTGCGGTAAACAACACGAAACTAGTCTAGAGGCTATACAAATATATGGAGTAAGTCAACTTCTTATATTTATCCATAATGTTTACATGATTTGGACGGGTTCAATTTTGAAAAGATAATTGCAAAGAAATACCATCTTATTATTATGCAGTAGGTGAGCTTTGACTTGACATGAAAATGGCTTGTTTCGTTCTGGCAACAGCCAGGGGGGTTTTAAGAAAGGCCTTGACGAAGGATAGACACGTAGACAGAGCCTCTAACAATGGGTGGTAACCAAATATTTGTAATTTGATATTTTTATATTATGAAATCTTGACCTTCTACTTGTCCTTTATATTTTTTCTTTGGGCGTATAAAAAAGTATACAAAATACTATGGTCTATGACTATTGTATAATTTTTTAATACAAGAAATATAATAATATACTGAATGAATAAGATTTTCCAAACTTTTAACATCTCCTAATGTTTTTAATATTGCAAATATTTTTTTTTTACATGAGCTCCACACAGGAGGCCCTAATTAGAGGCCTAGGAGGAAAATAATTTCCCTCAGGGCCTATGTTATCCTTGGGGATGCTGTGTGGAGGGATTTAAAAAAAAAGGGGGAAAGGAGAGTTCTGGGAAGGAAAAGGGTTTAAGGGTGGGTAGGAATCTGGGGTTCAGTGTGTCCTGGTCATCCGCCTCCAAGACTTAGGCAAACCTCACTCCATGAACCCGGGCACCCCTGCTAAATCACCAAACGTAGCGAACCACTTGGGGTGACCTATGGCAGAGGTGTTGGTTATCCACTAAAGGTTCCCGGGGCGGCGGTACCCATTTCCGCCTCCCAAATTACACTATTCATTTGCATCATCACGACCACCATACTAGGCTTATGCTCGTATCATGGTAGTCTTAACGTTTAACTCTGTCTAACACTTTTTACACGGGTAAACTTGAAGAAGGCAATTAATATACAGGGTGTTAAGACCTGTGCCACACACAGCTATAAAAGATGTGGCTTGGCATTTTTTGGCATATCGCTCGCCGTACATTCCCAATTAGAATATATGGCGAGCGATATGCTGAAATACGCCAAGCCACATATTTTATAACTGTGTGGCACCGCTTTAAAGGACATTCTTGACTTACTTTAATCAGTGATTCCTGACATTATTTGGAGTAAAAAATGTAAATGAAATTTTGGTCTTTGGTGACAAGTTTTTTTTATGTAGGTATAGCCCATACCAAGGGTCGGCAGTTTGTCAGGTGAGGAGAGCCAATTTGTCAAAGAGACAGGATAACAAATATATCAGAGAGCCATATTATAACGGCGGGAGGGGGAGTTGTAATCGCACTGTGGTAAAAATGTGATGGAACGATAATTACGATTTGCTTTGTGTTATCTACATTCTTACTGTAATGTCACACTTCTGCCCGTTTAAATGTTTCTATAAACGGACTCGCGCATAGATTCCTTGTAAAATTAAAATCAGTTTTTTGTTCGGAATGCAAAAAAATAATCGTTCGGTGGCTCCATCTCAAAAGGCTGGTCGAGGTGAAATTGCAATTGATTTCTGAAGAGCCGAAGAGCCGCAGACGCCTATGCAAAGAGCCGCATGCGGCTCGCTAGCCGCAAATTCCGACCCCTGACCTATACCTTCTGATTTTTTGACGGGGTGAGGGGTTTACTCGGCTTAGTGACCAGAGGCGATAAGTGGAAGAAAAAAATGTTTAATTTTGGAAGAAAAAAATTTCGAAATAAAAAGACAAAGTCACTGGAGACCAAAATTTCTTACTGAAGTACAACAAGTAAAGGTGCTAGTGAAATACGAAAATATTAATGGGTAATGTTAAAATTGAAGTAATTTTAAGACTTATACAATTTATAAATTGGTAACATTTGGATAAAGTGTATACTATATTTTGAATATATGGATTATTCCCTTTTTTCCTCTATTTTTTAGGGGAGGCTGTGCCTTCGCTGCCTCATTCCACGAACCGCCACTGACCTAAAGGTTAACAATCTCCGAGAACTCACCTAAAAACTCTTTGCTTACGAGTATATTCATGTTAAAATTCACGATGAACGTTTTTTGAGTAGAAGTAAACAATGCTAAAGCATTTTGTAATTATTGTTATAACCGGCGGCCGACATCACTCGGCGCATGTTCTCACGGCGGCCGGCAAACACTCTTATTCAAATAATAAAATAATAATTACACATCTGAGTTATGCGGAGTTCATTTCTTGGGCCCGTCATGCTTCGATTCCCCAAATCTAACGCCAATTCAATATAATACCTACAGTCTTATGTGCTCGTAATTCAACACCATACAATGTAAGTATCTAAAGCTTGGGTTGTTGAATGGGTTGTTCCTCAAACACTCACATAAAGCAACTCGTTAAAATAAAAAAAGTGATAATAAAAATAATCCTGAAAGTAGCCATAAGAATTCCACCAAGAAATTTTTAAAAAGTTTAATGTTTTCAGAATTAAAAAAACTACTAGCTTTTGCCTGCAGCTTCGCTCGCATGGTATTGGTGGAAACACTACTGATTAATTCACTCACTCACTCTATGCGAACCCTATCTTCCCCCTACCTTTCCTCCCTACCGCTAAAATATATGAAATACACACCTTTTCATTTATACAAATTTCATAACGCCAGAGCTCACCATAATATACTTATATGGTATGTTACTTGCTGATAATGTAGCTATCTATTGGTGAAAGAATTTTTAAAATCGGTTAAGTGGTTAAGGCGTGAAAGCGTAACAAACAAACACACTCACTTTCGCATTTATAATATTAGTTTAGATTCTCCTAAAAATGCTTTATTCAAATTTAAAGGAAAAAATGAGTACCTTACTGACCAACACACCTACACTACAAGGACGAAAACCTTAAATCTACTGACATCCCAAAGTTAAATAGGTAATACATCTTACGACCAGAAAAAACACTATTTTCATGCTACAAGATTATGTAAGGCATTACTCTAATGAAATTAAAAACACCATGGAGATAAAAAGAAATTAAAAACCACATCAAAATATGACTAAGAAAACACGAAAAATTCATTAAAATCATGAAGCAACACCAACACAACCAATGTAGAGTCAAAAAACATGAGGATTTAAAATTTTTATTTATTCTTTATTTTGTGGAAATCAAATAAGAAGATGAGGGAATTAAGATGCAAACTCGTACGACAACGCCCGCCTCGGAAAAGGACAAAAAAAGCTACTTCACTTTTATTTTTTTAAAGACATAATTAAAAAAACATAAAAGAGTTAGTACTAATAATTTATTGTAAAGCAATAAATTAATTGGATAACCGCTTTCCCTAACAGAGTTTCTTTTTTTATAAATGACACAATTGTTTGAAAATAATCAATATTAATAATGACTGTTTTGCACATTCCCTTATAGATTTGAAGGAGGAATAAACGGAAAGATACAGCCCATTTCAAGCGAATATCACATGTATATTCGTGATTTACAATTTCAAAAACATATCACATTATTTTCCCGTCGTGCAAGAAGAGCTTGAGATGATTTGCAGTTTGAAATTAAGTACCACACTAAAAGTAATAATGAAGAGTCGTATTGTACAGCATCTTCTATTGCACATACAGTACGTAACTAGGTACAACGTAAGAACGACGTACGAGTATACGTGTGCAGTATACAAAACATTATACAATGCTGTGCCACAGGCACAACACTGCGAAGGGTCTGGGCCGAGAAGGTCCGACGAAAGGTTACGCAAGCGAGAGCGGGCGGGTCCGTGGATGTATTATAGAGGGCAGACCACAGAGGTCAGACTCGGTCTCGGCTGAGTAACCATTCGCAGACTTCAGAGGAGCATTGGAGGAGAAGACGGGAAACAATGCAGTGATTTTTTGTAGGCTACTGAATGTATGTTGATGAGTGCGTGCATTTTTTATCCAGCTGTGAAAAACTCGCATCTAAATACCGCTTTTGGTTTTTTATTGGCTTGTGTTTATTTTAATATTATCAAGGTGTAATTCTGGCACCGAAGTAGTTAAAGAGCCTGAATGCGACTTTTCGATACAATAGATCTTTGAAATGACTATGAAGAGCTGATGAAAATCAATTTCTTTAGGATATGTAGATAATTTTTATAAAAATAAGAGACCAGTAGTGATCTAAAACCGCAACACATCGCTGCAAACCCGACTACGCTTGTGGGACCCGCTTACTTATTCAGAGCCAAGCCAAACCAACAGAAAAATAACATAAAATTAACCACGTGTGTCGATTTATATATTATGATAGAGGGAGCACTCAATTAAAAGAAAAACGATTATTTTTTTTTAAAATAAAGACAAACATTTCTGGGTTAAAGGGGACCCTACTGCTTTCCCAACGGCGTTATAAGGAAATATATGGTTTCCTCCTTCACCGCACACGTCAAGACTCTACTTTTTTATTGAACGAAGCTACATTTATTTGATCGACTCTAAACCCTCCAATGTCCATGTCCCTCCATTTACATTAACATAATACAAAAAAAAGAAATAAAAGTGGCAGCCCGTGAAATAATTCTTTTGAAATCCATAGAGTAAAATATATAAGGATAAAGATGTTAATAAAATAAAAAGAAAAATAAGAACTGCACCCGGTTGAGAAATAAGAGAAAGAATGAAAAAAAGAACAAAAAAAAGAGAATTTCTGAAGGATTGTTTTGAAGGATGATCTGTGTAATTCTTAAATAAGATAACTCGACACTGATGGTGCCCGCAGTCGATCGTATATCATCGGCTATTTCCGTAACCGTTCGGGTGTTAGACACAAACGGCGACAGCAACGGCCACTCTACTAATGTTTAACTGACATCTGTTGAGACGCCCCAAAACTACATATAACTACCTATACTAACGACGACTGTTGAAGGAAATTGAAAAGACATACATAATCCTTTCCACAACAGGTAGAGATGACGTAATTTATGTATATTTATTAAGCACATTTTTTATCACGCACACATGTCCAGAACTCAGTAACTAGAGGGTGTTTATATTGCTTACCTCCGACCCTGAACTCCATCGGCCAAAGATAATAGGTGGCCGGTCACAGGCAATACTGCCCACGCACCTGCACGGGATATTAGGTATTATTTACCTTAAACAGCGTGTTATTTCCAATACAGATCCATTATTTATTTTGTAATGCGGACGTGATTGAACGCTACCAAACAAAACACTTGAGTTAGGATTAGCCCGACAATTTATTAACACGGAGATGACCAAAAACAAAACAAGAAAAAAATATAAAATCGTGATAAAAATAAATTAAAAAAATATATTTTTTATTATTTTCTAAGCCTTTTTATAAATTAGCACCACACTGTGGGCCCTGAGGAAAATAATTCCCATCAGGGCCTATGTCATCTTTGAAGATGCTGGAGGGTCTTTTTAGGAAAGTGAGGAGAGGAAGTAATGGAAAAGAAAAATGTATGAGGGGTGGGTAGGAAATCGGGGGTCAGTGTGTCTAGGAGTGACGGACGTATGAATCCATCCCTCCCACTGCGACGCATGGCGATGTGTCGAGAGAGTCAGGCTGGAGAGGTCTATATTAGGTCTCCCTCAACCGATCTCTCCCGGTCCGGCCTGTCACGCATCTGCCGCCAAGATCCGGAAGCAAACAAACCTCACCCCGTGAACCCGAGCATCCCTGTCACCAAACGTAGCGAACCATTTGGGTGACCTGTGGCAGAGGTGTTGGTTGTCCAATAAACGGTTCCCGGGGCGGCGGTACCCATACCCACCTCCTTTTACTAGATTTGAAAAATGATTGAATTGAAGAATCGAACAGTAAGGCATCTTGACTTATGCTTTACAGTTAAAAGAAAATCAAAGCTCAGTAGTTCATGAAAATGACGTTTTGGTCTGAAAATAAGTCTTGACTTAGAAAATTTAGACAGAAAACACAACATTACACCAGAGATAAACCTAAGAGAGTTTTTGCTGCTCAAGATAAACCATTTTTTTTCTATCTTAGCTTTATTAGATTAGAATTTTATACCTCTAGATAAAAGTGAAAACAGTGCGTGATTGTTATGTTTTTGAGGAAAATAATTTTCCTCGGGACCTAAACCATCTTTGGGGATGCTGTATGAAAGGTCTTTGTGAGGAAAGGAAGGATATGAAATTGGTGGAAGGAAAAAGGTAGGAGGGGTGGGTAGGAATCTAGGTGTCGGTGTGTTCAAGAGTGACGGAAGTACAAATCCACCCGTCCCGCTGCGGTGCAAGACGGTGAGTTGAGAGAGACCAGCCGGATAGGTCTAAGGGTCTCCCCAAACCAGCCTCTTCCGATACGGCCGACAACGCAGCTGGTGGGCAGGCGCGTTCGCCGCCAAGATCTGAACACACCTCACTAGATAACCGGGCACCCCTGCAAAGTCACCAAACGTATCGAACCACTTGGGGTGACCATTTATAAACACTGGGTTTTTACAGATGTCCTCCCTCACATGAGAACAATCCAGAAAAAAAATGAGTTAAAGCCTCGATTACATTGAGCGAGTTTACAAGCTACTAACCGGCGAATTCACTATCGATAGTAAACTTGTTCAGTGTAATATTTGCTAGTTAGCCAGTATGTATGATTACACTGAGCGAGTTTACAAGCTACAAGCCGGCGAATTCACTATCTGCTAGTAAACTCGAATGTAATCGAGGCTTAATACACAAATAGTTATAAACACCGACATCCTAAATTTAAATTTTTGAATTACAATTTAAACAATAATTTTTTTTTTTTAAATTTAAAGTTCCTAATCAAATTTAATTATGTTAAGGTCACCCCTGAGCAGGATCTATCCTATTTTTATTTATATGACAATTGAGTGATTTATTAATATTTTCAGTGAAAACCAATATACATAGAAAATCAATTATGTGAGGCACTTACCGTTAAAACGTTAAGTATTAAATGTATCAAAGTAATAAGTTTTATCTATAATGTCAAACCGCAAAGTGACTCCACTAAAGTAAATACTCGTACATTATAATCCAAGCAACAAAGTAATTTATTGTGTAGGTGGTCCGCGAAGGAATCGGTTAATTGGCAGGCGTACGAATTCGAGTAAACAAGATTCAATTTGACAAGACGAAAGATTAGTCTGGTCAATCTAATTCGATATAAGATTACAAATTTAGGCATCACATTACAAGTCGATATACGCCTCCTGTGGGTAGAGACAGCTAAAGTGTATCTAATCAATTATATCAATAAATAATCAATTAACTGACCACTAATAATTTTATTTTAATTGAATTAAATTAATTTTATTTTTTAAGTTGTTAATGTTATTATGGACAGCCCTGAATTATTAAGCTTATTTACCTTCCTTGTACCAAGAAGAACTACTCGATCTAAAATTATTTTTAATTGCAACAACGAATCAGGACCGAGTCATTTAGATATTCGTTTGTACCTAGATTGCAAGCAATTGGCAATACTTTCTCGGAAGTAGTAAATATGTTCAATTGTACGTAATATAGTTAAGAAGGCTATAACAACATACCTCAATAATAATTATGAATGTTTGCATTTTTAAATATTTTATTTCTATATAATTTAAATAACATATTTAACTTCATTTTTTGTGAATTTTGCACAAGAGTCCCAACTGTTCCCGTCTGGAGCCAGTGAGACTATGGCAACCCCAATAGGGGTAGGATGTGAGGCTTTGGTAGAGGGGAGGGGAAAGAGATTGGGAAGAGAAAGGTGGGAAGTACCTGGCTATTCATATCTGGTCACCAAACCGGCTAAAGCCATTTCAAGCAACATTTTAATTCTGAATGGTGGACTTACACCAGGGCGATACTGAGAGTATCTTCCACTCTGGAACGTGACGAAAATATACTGTATATTATTTTTAATTAAGGAATTGTGAAATACCACAAATTAATTAAAATAAAATTTATTTGCGCTCGCAGGGTTCGAACCCACGATCTTTGGATTGTGAGTCGAGAGTCTTACCCCTTGATTACTGTTCCACAAAAATATTACGTGTATATCATATGTGCGTAAAAGCCGGTATGGGCGTATAATAGTATTAAAAAACAAATAATAATTTGTGTTGAGAGGTATATAATGAAAAACATTGTATTTTTTGAAAAAGATGACCTGATCCTGATTTTCTAATATCATCCAAGTATGCAGGTACTGGTGGGTGCCGTAGCCAACAGGCCATGAAGTTAGTATAGAACAGTTAAATTACAAGGAAATCGCTCAAACAAGTAGCTACCCGAAGGAAGTACTTAGTGAGGGGTAATCTCCGATTAAGTAGGTACTCCGAGCGAGACTGACAAGCAGAAGTAATTAGGTGCTTGCCTATCCGCCTAACAAGGCATCAAACCAGCCAGGACTCATTTCCTCACACCTTTACGAATTTTGCACCTCGGTTTAAATTAATTGGAATAAGCAATTTAGTTCTATATCAACGTCATATCACGTCACGTAATACGTTGGTGCCAACTTCAAAGCTCGTGAAGGCAAACGTGAGAAGGTTATCTCTCGTTTGCAAATCAGAACTATGTAGATCAGGACTTCCCAACCAGGGGGGCGTAGAGAAATGTCAGGGGGGGCGTTATAGGTTCGTTCGCATTTCCGACAAAAAAATCTATTTAACGCGTAGGTAAATGAACTGTTCCGAATTGTCATTCAATCGCTGCCATACAAGTTTCGACAAGTCACAACACGACGTGTGATGCGCACCCCCGCCCCACCTTCCCGCTTGAATCCATCTTTCACTCATAAACAATTGCGTGCCGTACTCGCTCCTGTCAATAGTTGGTTCAAAAAAAATATGTTTCATTTCAAGTCTGAAGGGAGATATTTAAGTGTGAAAATGTTCATCTCCTAAATAAAAGGTAAGTTTTTTAGCATATTAAACTTTCCCTGCCATTTATTTTTTTATTTTTCAACATACTTGCTTGTAAACTTTAGTTATAAGTTTATACCTAAATTATGATGGTTTAGTTAGCGAAGTAGGTACTTTATTAATCATTAAAAGTGTACCTACTCTTTTAAAGATCCATAATAAATAAATATATTGTATCTGTATTTATTTATTTATTTATTTATAAATAAACGCCCTTTTTCGGGGCTTTTACATATATAGCATAGAAAAAACATTTTATTGTACATAACTATTGTTCATATTTGAAATTCAAATAAATAATTAAGTTAATTAAAAAAATGTGTTTCTAATTTTTGTTGAAACTTAATTAAGGGAGGCATAAAAATATTATTTTTTGGTTCGGGGAGGCACGGCGAAAAAAAGGTTGGGAAACCCTGATGTAGATTATGGTCTATTTATTTCCTTTGCGTATTTATCATTAGATTCTAATAAAAAGTATTATATTATAGGTAGGTTCATCGCTTGTACGAATTCTTGATACCAACATTTTGGTATTAAGTGCTGAGATCTTTATTGTTTTCCGTAGATGTTATCGATTTTTCATGACGGATGTCCGCAGTTTTTATGACGGATTGAAGAAAATACTTTTTTAAGACTTCAGGGTCAGGTCGCCTCCTGAAGAAGAAATTAATGATATTTTGTGAAATTTTCAGTGTACTTTCAAGGCACCAATTGGTAATAAATAGGAGGGGGAATTTGGAGGCAAAACGAAAATTCCAGAGCCGCTAATTTAAAGGCAAAACAATTAAATTATCGTTATTTGACCGGTTTAATTTGTTCTATGGGGCCAACAGACTTAGCCATAAAAGATAAAATATCATTTGATTTTGACGTTTATCAGCATATCGCTCGCCATACATTTCCAATGTTTTTGCCTCCGCCGCCCGCTTATTAGTAATAAAGAAAACGCGAATTTTGGAAAAAAAATTCGCTCCGCAATGGCATGTCACCTGTATAATTATATCTCAACTAAGGTGAAGTATGTATTATAAAAGTAGAGCAAAAAGTTACCACACTTCAAAAAATTTTTTTTACGGGTTCTAATTTGGGATGCGTGTATGGGTACCCCCGCCCAGAAAACCATTTATTGGATAACCAACACCCTTGCCATAGATCCCCCCAAGTGGTTCGCTACGTTTGGTGACTTAGCAGGAGTGCCCGGGTTCATGGGGTGAGATTTGTCTAGGTTTTTGCGGCGAATGCGTCTGCCTATCAACTGCATGGCAGGCCGGAGAGAGATTGGTTGATGGAGACCTAATCTAGACCTCTCCAGCCGGACTTTATACGGTGGGAGGGATGAATTCATAATACGTCATTCATACGTTCGTCACTCCTAGACACTCTTTTTCCTTCCCATAATTTCCTCTCCTACCTTTCCCTAAAAAGGCCTTCCACACAGCATCCCCAAAGAGCACATTGGCTCTGAGGTAATTTTTTTCTGTGTGGAGCAAAAAAAGAGGAGTAAAAAAAAAATATTTCCTGCATCGCAAATTTGAATAGATAAAACTCAATACAACTCTTACCGTATCATGAAAAGAGTTCGCTGCTTTAGTAAAATAGATATATTGCATATAAGGCCTCCCCGCAAGTCATAGACGCCGGTGACACACACTTGACAAGTCAGTGACAACACAGCCTTTGTTATTGTAATTATAAGAATGACTGACAATGAGATATTGTGTTCTTGATACCATTGCGAGTACTGCGAGTCACAACTCACGCGAAAAGTTTTGAAAATACAGTAAAATTTTCCGAGAAGCCTACTTTTCTTCGTTCGAACTAGTTTTTCCAGCGGAAAACAAGAAAATAACAAAATTTCAAAAATTGTAAGCGCCGTTTTGTTAGCCTCATCTGCCCGGATTTCGTGGAACTAAGGCATTTCCAATTCGGTAAATTAAAGATATTATTTGTGGAAGAAAATGAGAAGGGTAAAAACTAACTAACTAACTAACCATCACAAAACAAACAGGTTCCACTCTAAACATACTTCAAGAATTCTATTCCCATTGTCATTCATTCTTTTGTCCCCGATGGTAAAAGGAACGTTTAAAATTACTTTGCTAATCACGTCTGGTCACCGAACACGGCTAAAGCCATTTTAAGCGACGTTTTGATTCTGATCGGCAGTGTTCACCAGGCGATAATGAGAGTATCATCTATTGATTCAAATTTATCAAAATTCATAAGGTTCTCGACTATGATTCCGGAGGTCGCGGGTTAAAAACTTTATTTAATTAATTTATGTCGTTTTACAATAAGCCAGTTTAAATAATGAATAGTAATATTCTCAGCTTTCAGTGTCGCCCTGGTGAAAGACCACCATTTAGAATTGAAAAGTTGCTTGAAATAGCTTAAGCCGTGTTTGGATATCCGTGTAGCAAGGTTATTCACAACATTCCTCTTGATAATCTCCTTCCCCTCCCCACCTTGAGCTTCACAATTTATCCAATTCGGGATGCCATAGTCTCACTGTCTTCAGACTGTTGGGAGAAGTTGGAACACTTGTGCGGGATTTCATATAAGAAAGAGAGGTATTTATATAAATAAGTTAAACTTATTCCAATCTTTCAAAGTATTTTTTCATGATCATCTGTGCCTATTTACCTTCCTTTACAACTATCGGCCGCAAAAGCAATAACCAGCATAAATTAATGATAAACATTTACAGGGTAGTGTATAAATTACAAGAAATTCTACAAAGAAAACCCAAAAATCATTAAAAATAAGGATTTCTTCATCATTAATTCTGAAATTTAAATATGAAATCGACAAAAATGACAGAAGAAGAATGGCTATTCCAACAATTAAGGCCTTCGCTCACGGAGAAACTTAAATGAAACCAGTTGTCAACTGAAAAGCAACTGCCACACAAGCAAAAGTGCTGGTGCGTAGACAACATTACTGGTTTCATTTCAATTTCTCCGTGAGCGAAGGCCTTAATTCCAAGAAAAGTTTAAGAATTTCTTACCGTGGGCATGTCGGTGATATTTCCATCCATAATAATTAAAACTATGTTAGCCTCGAGAGCTTTTATTATGAATTATTACAGATAAATAAAATAACGTGGTAATGAAACATCACGGCTAACACAAACCCATCAGAGTTAAATAATGCCTACACAATTAATAACAAACCAGACTGTCATTAATTATAACTAGAAAATATAAAAGGATTATCAGTAATAACGGCCTGGCTTCCTACTAAATATTACATAATGTTATTCCTTGCGGGCATCGACCCAAAATTACAAGATTCAATTAGAGGGTTATAGATATTATATAATTTTATATGGAAAACAGCTGGGCGGAACGGGATACAAAATTAAATTGAAGGGAGCAAGGTGGGAGCAATGGTCTCAAAGCTGGGGTGACCATTCGTCACCTCAATTGGACAAGGTTAAAAAAAAATTACTAGCAAAACCATTTATTTTTGTCATTTCTACAACCACAATAATTTTTAAAGCCATCTATGTTGTATTTACGTTGATACTTGTGTGACGAAGTTCTATGTTTTAAACACTATGTTTTTAAAGCCACCATTTATTTTACAATGTTTTAACATCACCAACCTTTTGCAATCGCCATCTTGTTTTAATCTGACAGTTGATCGTTTTTATACGACGTTGTATAGTTCGTCACTTTTGTTGGATAGAGTTGCAACTTCGCCTTACCATGTTCTGAAATGTCAAAGTTTGGAAAAACCAAAATCATTATCTATTTAACACTTTCTGATTTTGAGGGTCAATCTTGTGTAATATTTCATTATAACGTGTAATGGTATTAGGGTAACGTAGTTAAAACATTTTGCAATGAATTATTATGCCCTAGCTTGTTGCGCATAGTTCTATCTAGGTATGTTCTAAAATAGTAAGTAAGCGTCCTATTTTCATTTAAAATGTGTTAAACTAACATTCTTTACCAAATTCAACCTCAAAATGAGAAATCCGTGAATAGAGTATCAGAAATCGTCTTGCAAACTTTGACACCTCACATCTCAGAATAATGTAGGTACAGAAAAATGTAGGTACAGTGAAGTTAGAACCCCGTCCAACCAAAGTGAAGCATTGTGTGCATTAAATGTATCCACGGTTAAAAAACCGAAAGAGACAACATGGGATGGACTAAAGCCTGTCAACATAGAAAAAATAAGAAAACTAGAAATGCCTAATTTACAGATTTTAATGGAAACCAATGTGGCCACTGATTTAGATTGACCTTTTGGTTCTAGCCAATTTAGAATTTAGAATTCTAGACACAGAACTTGAACATTTTATCAAATTTCAAAGTTCTGTTAAACAGCTGACTCAAATGTAATAATATCAACACTAAAACAGAACTTCTCAGAATACTTTAATATTAATTTAGAAATTTCAACGTTTTTTTCTTCAAGTTCTATAAAACAATCATGTATCTTGTATCGCCATCCCATGTGAATGTCATAATGATGGTGAAATGTAGTTCTGCACATGAAATCTTCAGACTTTTGGATCACAAAGTAGACCCAAGAGGCATTTCTTGTATTTTTCTTTACTCTTCTAGGCCTGATATTGCCATCCTATCGTTACGCCAAAGAGATAAAGAAACGAATATGTAAGGAAGCGATGCTTGAATTAAATGTGTGTATAAAACCGTATGACGATCTTTGCCATCGTAGCTTCCGAGCTTGCAATCTATAAGTTTATATATCGTAGTACAAATTATACCAGGTAACATTCTATCCACAAGAATAATTATTTATCTACCATCTATAAGAAGTTTGATAATTGACAATGCCCCTTCTGTGTGAAGCTAATGTAAGAAAATCACAAAACGAGCAATTTTCACATTTCCAACAAATAAAACAGTCAAAATGGTAAAATATCTTAATATCTCTACGACAGATATAGTAATATATTTGGACATTTTCATTAGTTGTGTCCACAATTATTGCTTGATACTTATTCGTTCTAATCTAGTCCACGCACTGCCTACTTCTGGGAATCTGGACTAAGCACAACGTTACTGAAGAAAAAAAAATTGCCACTGACATTCCCGATAAAGCTGATGGTCACCTTACTTATTGGAACCCTGCGCGGCCACCCATACCATAAAACTAAATGAAACAAAGATAAAAAAGTTGAAAACAAAAACAAAAAAAAAAAACAAAACCTAAAGATAACCGCGGTCCCACACACACGCGGCCAAAAGAAATTACTTGAATTAAGGTCCTTGCCCAGACAGCAAGAAAATCACCCGGGTGGAACTGATCGTCGTTTCACCACGTAAAAAGGGACATATAATTAATTGAATGAAGGATTTTTAGAGAAAGAATGGAACTTATTTTTTTACTCAGGTTACTGCTGGTTTTAATATATTTCATGCTGGGATGAATAAAATGAAACGAAAGTAACCGGTGCACCGCTGTCAGAATGTTAAGGTCAGTTCGTAGGGGATATTGAATAACATGGACTCTGACATTGGACTCTTGAATGTGGAAATAAATGTCTTCCATTTCCAAAGAATAATGTAGATTTGCATATACAAAGCCGCTTGTTTTACGATCTCTTTTGTGGAGACAAACATTGATAATATCCCTTTGTGAAATTTATTTCAAACCCGAAATTGGAGGGATTAAAAAACGAATTTTGTGCCAATATCAGTTTTAATTTAATTATCTTAACATTATGTCATCTTATAAATTATGTGCTCTACTAATATTAATTAATTAGTAGTTCTGTGAACGCGTCCAAAAAATATATTTCCAATTTTCTCCCAATAACCAAAAAATCAACCAAACTTTCCTCTGAAATCAAACTTGAAACCAAATTTGTAAGTAGGTACTTAAATACGTACCTACGTAATTAAAAACCATGAATAATTTATCTGCCACTTTTTAAAATTTCGAATAAGGAAATGTACAATTTATCAATATGTCGATGACAATTATTTTTTCGTAACTTTCTTCAGGCAGGTAAGTACTAGAATATTGATTATTATTATTGGACAGCTAGGATCCACGCTCATTTGAACTCTGGCGGGATAAAAAGGTAGTATTCAACACGGCTAACATTTTGATCCGGAAACGGAATATACAAACAAATTTACAGTCATATGAAATGCCAACCGACCAAGTTAAAATAGGACTTCGCCAAACTCAATTAAAATTACGAACGCATTTTTTTTTTGGACGAATAAAGTGTTACGTTATGTTTGTGAAATAAAAATAAGTTTTTGAAACGAATATCTATTTGAGATCCCTTTTTGACTGAATTGAAATTGAAATTAATAATATTGATATGGTTTTTAATATACTCGTACTTAGTGGGTAAATGTTAAATGTTAAATGTAAAGTTACCGCTAAGTAAAATGTTCCATTTTATTTAGCGGTAACGATGTACAAATGTCACAAGTTTATGAAGCCGTTTAATCACAGGAGACCAAATTTGTCCCAGCTCACACAAGTCTCATATAAATTTTTGTATCTCCCTTACTGCCATGGTGAGAAATATGATGTGAAAGGTGTTAGGAGGAGAAAACTCCACGCTTTATATTCAAGTTTATAATTTAACCATAGAAAAAGCAATTTGAGAAAAAAATATAAAGTTTCGAGATTTTTTTTTTTATGAAACGACAAAAACGCGAGGCGATAATAAAGTTTATAAATACATTGGCTTACAAAATATTTGTGTTTTTATTTTTTTTTTCGTTATCAGTAATTTTAGGTAGAAAAAACCTAAGGTGAGCCATTTTTAAAACTTTTTAATGTTTGCGTTAAAAAATTTTATATTTCAAAAAATATATTCTTACTAGCTTTTCCCCGCGGCTTCGCTCGCATGGTATTACGGGAAATTACTGTAGCGGTTGAACTTATCTATTATCCCCCCTCCTCCCCACCCCCACCCCCTCCAGCATTCCATACATTCATTCCCTTACATTCAGTTTTCAAACATCTCGCCTACCACCTAAATTTCATTAAGCTATAGCTCAAAGAAAAAAAATAGTTATCCAATTTTGTTCATTCGTTCGGAATTTATGCGCTTACAAACATTTCGGATGTTTATTTTTAATTAAATATTTGGAAGTTTGTTAATATAATAAAAAATTACACTATTTATTATTCAGTCTTTCCTAATCGTTACGAATTATATTTTTAATGTAGGAACTCTATCTGACATTTGTTCCAAAACAGAAGCTTGTCCAAAAAAAAACAAAACATTCTAATATTTGAATTTCCTAGGGCAGTAGCTGACCAGGGGGCTGAGGACCTACCAGCTTAGAGCCCACAAATATATCAACATGGTTTCCATGGAAACGATTTTTTTCTGACGTTAGCAAAAACTCGCTTTTGTTAGCGACAGAAAACGTATAACAAATAAAATATATTAATATTTATAATTTCATAACGCCAGAGCTTACCATCATAATCAACATATAGTCAGCGCATATAATTTAGCTTTCTATTGGTGAATGAATTTTTAAAGTCTTTTTATTGGTTAATGCCTGAAAAGGTCATAAACAAACTCGAGCAGTTTCGCATTTATAATATTAGTATGGATTTCTAATAAAAATATTTGTAAATTTATTTGACCAACTTTCAAAAACAGTTTTTAGTTTTCGAATATAATCAGAAATTTTCCATTTATTCCCGAGTCGTCAAGCAACTTTTCGTGCTAAAAGATGCTTGAACGATGTATTTGTTGCTATTGCTAAGCTTTTCCTTGGGACCAGCCGACGCCGGCGACCCGATTGAGAACATAATCGTATTATTTATATATTGAATAGAAGTGCAACACATTTTACTGCCCGAGATGCACTCAAAGAAAGTGGGCAGATGAGTGCTACTTCGTATGTACGAGTATATTTATGAATGAGATTAATATTAAATGCAATCCCACACATGACTTCTCGTTTATATGTAGCCCGTTTATCTACAATTGTGCTAAATGATTATCGAATTAACTCTTGAAAACTGTAAACTAAATAATTTTGTATTTATTTTGTCCAAATGCGCAAAATGATACAAATGTATCAGTAAAAACTGACGATTAAATATTTCCTGCTGATTTTCACGAAAATTAATGCCAATTTTTAAATCAAAAATAGATTTAGAGAAATTCTACTGCCACTTCAAAATGTACAACTAATTTATTCGGTGTTTATAATTTATTGGGGCCTTTCAGAATATTTTGAAGATATATTTTTTTTAATTTTTAACTCTCTTAATTGGTTGAGAATGAATTATTGTAACAGGAGAATTATACTCGAGCTTATTTTAACAAATGTTTTTTTTTACACGAGCTCCACACAGGAGGCCCTGAGGAAAATAATTTCCCTCAGGGCCTGTGTCATCTTTGGGGATGCTGTGTGGAGGGTTTTTTTTTCCAAGGAAAGGAAGGAGAGGAGAGTTGAATGAAAGGGGTTTAGGGGTGGGTAGGAATCTGGGGTTCAGTGTGTCTTGGTCATCCGCCTCCAAGACCCAGACAAACCTCACCCCATGAACCCGGGCACCCCTGCTAATTGTATTATGTACCTATATTAAAATAATTAAAATACGCGTCTTCTTCGTAATCACTTTATTATGTCTTTTTAGATTTTGTTTATTTTTTTATTTTTATTATGTTAGCTCCACACAGGAGGCCATGAGGAAAATAATTCCCTTCAGGGCCTACGTCGTCTTTGGCGATGCTGTATCGAGGGTATTTTTAGAAAAGGGAGGATAGGAAGCTCTAGGAAGGAAAAAGGTATGATGGGATGGGTAAGAATGTCATGTGGATGTTAGTGTGTCCAGGAGTGACGGACGTGTGAATCCATCCCCCCCACTGCGGTGCAAGGCGGTGGGTCGAGATAATCGTGCTGGAGAGGTCCAAAGGTCTCCCTCCCGATCCTGCCTGCCACGCAGTTGATGGGCAGATGTATCTACTCCCGTGTTTCAGACAAACCTCATCCCATGGACCCGGGCAGCCCTGCTAAGTCACCAAAAGTAGCGAACCACTTGGGGTGACCTATGACAGAGGTGTTGGTTACCCATTACATGGTTCCGGGGGCGGCAGTACCTGCACTCTCGTATATATGCCTCGCAAATTGATGGGTGGTTGTTTATGGGTGAATAATAAAGCTTTTTGTTTTGAAGAGTTTTACTTTCCACGTACATTTGTTACTTAAATTTTATTTTTTCTGCTACCGGTTTCGACACACCCATGTCATTCAGTTTTAAGTTTGCTAGTTTTTGCTCGTAGAAAAATTTAAATTTAATTAAGAAATGCACATGGAAAAATTTTAATTTAAGTAAGAAATGAACAACTCTTCTAATCAAAATGTCTAGAAATTGTCAAATAGTTAATGTCCAAGAAATACAAAAAATAATAAAGCTTTTTAACCTATAATAAAAAGTACCAAAGCAACATCAATTTTAAAACGTTTCAATTCTCCGTAGTAGGCGTTCATAGACCGATTCAGAAAGTTTATTTCACTCTGGAAATAATTGGAACAGACTGTTAATGTTTAATTAATGAAATGGACATATCGTTAATTAGCATCTTATCCAAGAACCGACGTATACGGGTCTGAACGCTTGTTGCTGATCATAATATAATATAGTTTAAGAGGAAACATCACCAGCTTAATCGGGGGTTTGCTCGAGGATCACATTTGAATTAATTCCGATGAATTCGTAATTATAATATCTTTTTTTTTAAACAGATGCACACGCTATTTAAGATGAATAAAATTAGTACCATACTATTTAAATATTTTAACATCACATTTTATTTTCATCGGGTTGAACATTTTGTAAAGCGTTCTTCAACTAAGACATTAGCGAAAAGCACCATTTTTAATTTTTCTAGGTGATGACTGAGATATTCAGTACGAAAGATCTGAAATTTTGGTAATATTGTTCATTGAAATGAATTTTTAAAAATAACCTTTGGAGTGATCATTTTCTAGCTCTGCTAGGGTAAATTCGACCGTAGATGCCAGATGTTTTTTCCAAGAAGTCTTCACTTCTTTACTTTCGAGTATCATATCGTCTTGAAGGGTATAAGTAGGTATAGAGGAAGAAAGAGGTTTATCAAAACCCTCTTTTAACGCGCATTCGCATTGTATTCGCGCGTTCACGGTCATGGTTACGCGCGTTAAAATATTTAGACTTTGATTCAAATATCTGCCAAAATGTCCGTTATACGGAAATTAAATCATAATGTGTGATCATAAGGGTGATTCTGCATCTTTCGCATTAAGTCAGCATTACGAGACAAATAAGACAAAAAGGAAAAATACTTTCAAATTTCTGTGATTTTCTATTGCCTTCAATGGCTTGTCTATGCCTGTCGTGTGTTGAATGGATTCATTACCTATTATTTTTAAATTCTTATGGGTTAATAACCGATAATTATAAATTCTTGTGGATTAATTACCTATTATATTATATAATTTACTATTAATTAGTTTCTTAAATGAACTCGACGATCCGAGACGAACTAAACATTGAACCACTGCTACTCTTCATAGAAAAATCGCGATTTGATCAACTGAGGTGGCTTGGGCATATACTAAGAATGCCTGATGACCGAATTCCAAGGAAGATACTAAGTGCGATTCCAGAGGGTAGACGTCCAGTGGGCCGCCCCAGACACAGCTGGTCGATGCAACTCCAGAAACTGTGTGAGGAGAGGATGGGACTGCCACGGACGGAGGCCGAACAGTCAGCACAAGACAGGGACGTATGGAGGAGCCTTATCGATGCAATGGGTCCCCGACCCGAATAGAATAAGGGGATGAAGATGATGATGATGATGACTATTAATTAGTTATTAAAACTACGTGCATATAAGCCTTTTAGGCGTTCATAAAATACTATCCGTTTGTACGCGATAATATAATACGCGATGACATTCGATTCGCAAATTTCCCGCGACTGACGTAAATGCGCTGTCATCTCTGGCGTTAGGGAAATACTTTTAAGGGTTGATGTCTTAACACAAGCACAGTATTTAGCTTGTGAGCGCGACACGGAATACCGCATTTAAGAAAACGCACAAGAAAACTGTCATTTTTAGTCGATTTAACATTCAATACGCTGTCGCAAAAGGTACAGGATACGCAATATTATTAAATTAACGCAAAAAACATTTTCACTTAACCTCAAAATAAAATGTGCTACAACGAGTCTTCAACCTACTTCAGCAAATTGAGTGCCTTAACAAACAACTATCAACAATCCGCCAGTCATGCTAAAGTACTTTTTATACCCAGACTGGATTACTCATTACCACAGTGTAATATTATGCACATGGCGATAATGACGGTAATGTACATTATTTTTACTTTTAAAGTAGAGCATGTACGGTAAACTGGTGAAATAATTAGATTAACACTTGTGGAAGGTGTGAGTAGATAACAGTGCTGTTATAAGTTACTTTTTATACATAATAATTATTATCACAAGTCGATTCAAGCCGAGACGAAGGTGGGACAGACGGGTCGAGTCATGAAGCTATCATTCATTCGTTTGCGCAGCTGTTCTGGCATGATGTAAAACCATTATAACTTACTGAATGCAAGCAAAATGATGATGAACGTCCACAGTGAAGTACCATCGGGAATGGAACAGTTGTTGTAGGCCTTTATTGTTAATTTAGAGCGGCAGCTTGCGAATAACCCAGATGAAATAAAGATGGCCCAAATAATCAATTTTAGATTAAAGATCAAAGCTCAAACTGCATAAATAAAGGAAATAAGAAATAAGTGAGAATATTGTTAAAAATCTTCATTCCATTCAATTTAGATTTTTAAATAAATGTTATCCTAAATAAAATAATTCTAAGGAAAATAATTTCCCCCAGGGCCTGTCATCTTTGAAGATGCTGTGTGGAGGGTCTTTTTGAGGAGAGGAAGGAGTGAAGATGGGGGACAGAGAAACACACTTGAAACATAGAGGCCGGCATATTTTTCCTCAGCCGAGCTGTTGAACTCAAGAACGAGTCGTAGAAACGACCCGTTCTCGTATGACTAATGTCAACAGTGTACAAATTTTGGGCGCGTGTTTGGCGTGTTTCCCGACTATGCACCGATGCCGGGGGTTCAATGACGCTAGTTCCTCGGAGCATCTTCCATTGTAATATCGGTAGAACAAGGACAGCATTCCCACCTGACGCCTGTGCTCTAAATATTGCAATACGTTTGTTGTGGAGAATCTATCAAACGGACCGCCCGTTTCTGCCCAGGGTCGAGGGTTCTTGTTAGGTATTTTGGGGATCCAGAGCAGAGGTGGCTGCCAAATTCAACCGTGGGGCGCACTTGCGATTTGTACAGGGTTAGCAATTGTGTACTATTAAAGTATCTATGGGCCCTGTACAGTACGCCCAGTTTCTGAGAGGCTAACTTAACTCTGGCTTCTTTGGAGCCCCCTACCTGAGCTGGTCACTTAGAGTTACACCAAGCATACCAATGGAGGGCCTGTTCGGAAGCTTGCTAGTAGTACCTAGGTTAAAATCGTTAATATCGTGTCACTACATTAGGGGACGAATATAGAGACATATCCCGATCGTGTAAAGGTTAATTAACCCCGTGACATGAGTCTTTTGCCATTACGGTCGATTCAACAAAAAAATATTATATTTCACCAAACTTCATTTTGGATAAGATTTGCAGTTTTTTTTTAAACATTTTATTTTTATTTTGGTAATTCAGTTTTAGAGTCTTAGGATAGGTGAGAGGTAAGTTCCTGCAGTCTAATATTCACTAAGTATTTTATATTTTTAGAGTGAATAGCCTTTTCCAAAAAAATCTGCTCGATCTTCAGCTAAAAATTACTCTTTTATTTATTTATTTATTTACGGACAAATAGTCCATTAATAACATAACAATAACACGAATAAAAAAAAGAAATGACAATGAAAGGAAATTACATATAAATGAAGAGCATTGACAAATTATAATATAAAGAACATATAGAAGAATACAAGTCAAAGCTTTAAGATGGATTTAAAGGACTTTAAAAATTACACATTTCGTATCGACTGCCGAAATTCATTTAGGCTAACACCAAAAAATTCAATGCTTTGACTTGCGTTAACAAGTCTCGACATTCTGGATAAAGGAGAGTGATATCCATAATTAGTAGAATGTTGATTGAGGAACAGCAATTCATTATTTCGGAGTCTATGGGAAGGGATATTAAACTGAATTACACTGGATACTCTTATTAAAGGTAAACCAAAAGTAACATTGTTTTTTTTATGCTTAACTAAGACGTAAATTCGTTCGACATATTAAAAGAATTAATGCCAAGGAACAAACGGAAGACCTCCCGTGTAGCAAAACTCTTTGTCCATGATATTCACAGCATAGCAATACGGTTGTAGTTTTACTTAGAGTACATCCAATGTTTACTCGCTGCACACAAGCCTGTTTTATAAACTAGATTATAAAATTGAATATAATTTCTGCATAATGACGACCGTTGTGGGAACTCGTCTTCCAGGAATAAGGTCAGGCGATAACTGGCAGTTCGCATTGGCGGAAGAATAATATATATTATGAAGGTTGGCAGTTGTCACAGAAGCAGCAGGCTAATGATGATGTCGATTACTAGCTCTAACGGCCATTCAACTCTCGGAGAGTCAAAGCATCATCTGTTGGATTTCAATAATTTCTTCACGGTCAGTTTGTGGCTCACCATGTCACGAGTGCGAGCCTAGTTTAGCTGTTTTAATGTGGGTAATCGGAAGCCTCCAGTAACTCCAGCGTTTGTTTTCATGTTGTCAAGCCGATTCTGGTATAATCATTTTATACTTACGTATATATTATAAACTAACGAGTATCAACAACTTAAGTCGAGTATTAAAAAGGTCAATGAAATAACCTTAAAAACAGCATTAAAAACGCACCTAATTAAATTAAACAACTTTAGCCCGCCTTTTTACTCCCCGTAGTGGGAAGGACTAAGAAAAAAACATTTTTATAAATATCTGCAAGATATTTTTTTAATATTTACATGTATAATGAATGATATGGTGGTTAATAAAAAAAACGTGAGTCCCGATTGCCCAGAGTCAGTGCGACTATAGCTTCAACAATTTGATGTGATGTTGAGGGAGCAGGGGATGAAAGGGGATGGGGTAGAGGAAATATGTGAAGTACCTACCTGGCTGTTCAAATCTTAAGCATAAGGTTTTTTTTAAACTAAAATTTCAAAGTATCTATAAATCCCAAGATTTGTTGAATATTGATGAAATAACGAAATGCTAAGCTATTTTTAGATATTTTAAATTATTTGTAATAATACTATTTTAAATATTGAAGCAAATAACAAAATGCTAAGTTTATAATTTGATAGCTTTCGTGTTTAAGTGATGACGATCCTTGGCTATGAATCCGAAGGTTGCGGGTTCATATTCGCGAGCGCTAACAAAGTTATTAGATTAATGTGTGTTATTTTACAACTTCATTTGTTAAAAATAATATTTAGTTATTTGTAGTACCACAGAGGTAGATACTTTCAGTATCGCCCTGGCGAAAGACCGCAATTCAGAATCAAAACATAGTTTGAAATGGCATAAGCCATCGTTGTACTTCCCCATTTCCTTCTCCTCCCTACTACCTTCAGCCTCACAACTTACCCCAGTTGGGGATGCCATAGTCTCACTGGCTCCAGACATGTAGTTGGGACTCTTGTGCGGTACTCACAGAAAAAATAATAAGAAATCATGCCTGAAATCACTTTTTTTTATATTGCAAACGGTTAGAATTTTAATGCCGTAATCTCTATTAATAATCTGTATAAAACACAAGAAACAATATTCAACCAATTGTGTCCCCTAGATTTAGCCAAATATTTATAAAGCATATCATTTCACTGTTTTTTCTCGTTATTTGTTGTATGAGAAATGTGTTGACAATATAATATATCGTCTTACATTTTGACAACTGTTTGCTCGCCAAGAACGATCTTTTGAGCCTTTGAGTTTTCGGGAATATTAACACTAACACACCTGCTTTATTCTCTCGAAAACCCCAACAAAGCAGTCAACGAACCAAAACGAAGTGCATTTAAAAAAACACCTTACACGGCTACCTTACCCTACCTTCGGAAGCATTAGCGTGTAGGAATGCATTATAGCGGTAAGTGGGTTATGAACACCGAAATTGTTTTAAACAAAGGATTTAAAGCAGCAGCATGATCTAGAAAAACTAGCTATAAATAATAATAAGTTTAAAAATCCTTTGTATTAAGATACTGCGTTTATTTCATCTGTGGATCTGTTTCAAGAACCGCTCCTCTGCCAGGACAAAAGCTAAACTAACAAGAAATTTTGAAGGAAAGCCACCGAATAAGCACAAGATTTGGAACTGTTAAATTGCTCTAAATACAATTTTTTTTTTTTTTTACATGAGTTCCACACTGGAGGCCCTGAGGAAAATAATTTTCCTCAGGGCCTATGTCATCTTTGGGGATGTTGTGTGGAGTTTTTTTTTAAGGAAAGAAACGAAAGAAGAGTTCTGGGAAGGAAAAGGGTATAAGGGGTGGGTAGGAATCTGGGTTTCAGTGTGTCCTGGTTGTCCACCTCCAGGACCTAGACAAACCTCACCCCATGAACCCGGGAACCCCTGCTAAATCACCAAACGTGGTGAACCACTTGAGGTGACCTATGGCAGAGGTGTCGGTTATCCAATAAAGGTTCCCGGGGCGACGGTTCCCGCCTCCCAAATGTAATACCAAGTCTTGGATCACCAGCCAACACCAAAACATCAATAATTGTTGAAAATTTGTTTATACGTTTGTATGATTCTATGGTACGATGTTGATCGGTTTTTTTTTTATTTTGAAAGTAATTAAAATTAATTACAATAAAAATTATTCTGTAAACTGCGATTGTGTTGTAAACTGCGATTATGTTGTATACATGATTTACTTGTTTTATTTTTGATGATGTAAACTGCAATTGTGCCGTAAAACTACTGCTCTCAACACAGGATTTCCTAGTGAGACAGACACGAGTAGATGTTCTGAAAGAATCCAGTTCAAGCTCTGCGGGATTGTAAGCATTCCGGATTTCAACCGATTTATAACACGTTTTTAGATTTTCACGGCCAAAAGTATTTTCGTTATTTGTTTTTGGGGTGTTATGCCGTGTTGCGCTACCTCTTTTTTTAGCCAACGTTTCGGACAGCGTTACAGTGTCCATCATCGGGGCAGATGTGTGACACGTTGGCTAAAGAAGGAGGTAGCGCAACACGGCATAACACCCCAAAAACAAATAGCTCAAGGTAAAGTGATCATGGAACTGGTTAGTACACATCCTCTTCCCAGTGTACGGAGTACAGGGTTGAAAGTGATACCAGGGTGTCGGTAAAACCGGGTTGATGCTGGTCGGTGTCCAATGTATCCATATATACTCATCCGCGATGTCTCTACCAAATTCCCTCGTTCTTGCGGTGTTGTCGGTGTGTCGTGATAACATCAGGAAACTGTATGCTGCGTGTCCAAATCACGTCGGGGTCACCAGTTGAGGGATAAGGCTCAAGGTAAAGTGAACAAGAAAGTGGTCACTACACTTTAATGGATTATATTTTATAATTTAAAACTCAAATGAATAATAATGCACATATCCGTACTAGATATTTGCTATGACATGTTGAAATGAAATGATGATATTTCTCATTTTTATTTCTTGTTATTTTTTGTTGTGATACACAAAATAATTATATGTTATTTTTAATTTTAAAACTACTATTATGTAATGAAATTATTTTTCTTACTTTTGTACTCTATTATATGTTTATTTATAAAAGGCAGTATAGCCGTTTATGTATTTAAAATAAAATAAAAAATAAAATAATGCTTTTTGATCTAAAAAAATATTTTGAAGTTTGGTCAAGTATTTTGGCATCACATCCAAATATAAGTTTGGTACGAAAAACACCGCGCAACCGTCCCTGTTAATGAGTGTGTGCATGACATGTGGTATGGACGTAGGTATTTATGAAACTTTGAAGTGAAAATTGCGTGCTAATCATTGTTATTATAAAACCTTGATTTCACTCTTTGTTAATTTCAAATTCTCCTCTGACTCACCATTACTATATATCATCATTATAGCACGAGTCTTGGCTAATTCCAAAACCAGTTTAGAGTTCAGATACAACCATTATTATTGGTAGGTGCTTTTTCGCGATGTTTTGATTTCAAATGCGTCTGCGAAGCGAACCGAACATGACTGGAAATATTACAAAATTGGTGGAATGTTAATTGTGATATTGGGCATGGTTTATTGACAGCTTGTTATGTTAATATGAATGGATGAATACTTACAATAGAAGAGGAGCGTTGACCTTCCTGGTCTTGGCTGTGCGTATCTTCGGACTCATCAAAGTCAGATTGGGCAGATTTTTTTAAAGCGCTGGAACAAAGAAAATGTACTATTAACATGTTGGCTTAGCAAAATGCATGACGGCGTATTATGATCGTGTAGGGCAAGATTGAAGGATAAACAAGAAAATATTACTAGGGCAAATGGCTGAAGATGGATGGGTTTGATCATTCAGAGGATCAGTTGAACGATTCGAGTTATAAACTTTTTTGGTTTAAGGCAATTCACCCTGGAGAGAGTGCTTTGTGCCGGTAATATTTAAAATGGATAAGAAATTTCGGTTAATCTAATGGGAAAATAATAAAACAAATTAAATATTGGACTCATTTAGATCACTAAAACAAATTAAATATTGAATTCATTCAGGTTAATAAACTTACATAAAGCTGTATGAACACGAGAATTGTTAAGAGATAAAAGGTATGAAATGTTAAGGGGGGACTGGTGTGTGATTTTAATAAGCCGGCGGTATATGTTCTTGAAAGATGAATGGTTTTTACAGTTAAAGAAAACGTGGTCGAGGGTTTCCTCTTCCACACCGCACTGGCAGAACGGATCATCTAAAACTCTAATTCTAGACAAGTGAGATGCAATTGAACAGTGGCCAATTCTCATTCTCGAGATACATGAAATGAATCGTTTTGAAAGTTTTTTACCGTGAAACCATGGCTTAGCAGGGATATGGTTTTGAATTCCCGCATAGAAAGATCCAGTTCTTATTTTGGAGACTGCCCAATTTTCTTCCCAGGCACGAGTCATATTAGATTTAAGAATCGGAAAGACATCGGATATAGGAATTCTAAAATTTAGTGGGATAGTTCCGGAATCTGAACCAGATTTGGCGAGAAAATCGGCCATCTCATTACCCTCGATACCCAAATGGGCAGGGACCCAGGCCAATATCGTCTCAAACCCAGATTCACTAAGAGAATTGAGAAGATTTTTTATTTTACATATAATATTGTCTTCCGGATAACGTAAAATATTTGACCTAATTTTAGTTAGAGCACTTAGCGAATCAGTACATAGTAAGGTTCGATGAATGTTGAGAACCTGGATTTGATTTAGCGCTTGTTCAATTGCAAAGCATTCGGCTGTAAATATGGAAGCTTCTTTCGGTAATTTATAAGTGAGATTGATGTTGAATTCTGGACTATATATAGATGCTCCACATCTTTTATTTTCAAATTTGGAACCATCCGTGAAAAGGATGGAAAATCCAGGGAATTTCGAAGCCACTATGCTTTTAAAACAATCATCCACATTTTGAAATTTATTTGGGGAAGATAAAATATTCTTCCGAAAGACTGATGTTATTGTGTTCGGCATAAAAGTGATTGCCTTAAATGGAATATTGTATATAGGAAGATTGGGAACTTCTTGAAGATATTGGAGGGAAGATGATAGAGAATTGGAGAATTTTCAATAAAAGTGGTAGAGGGAGGAATATATATTGATAATATTGTGATATCAGATAAGACAGCTGCTATTATCTGGATATCGTCGGAGGGAGTATGTATATTAATTTGTTTAAACGGGATAGAATTATGGATTATCAGAGCCGTGCCGCCTTTACCATCCGGTCTGTCGTGTCTGAGACAATAATAACCCGGAATTCTTAAGTGAAAGGAGGGTTTTAACCACGTTTCAGAAATGGCGGCCACTGAAACGTCGTGTTCGTCGAGTAATTGAATTAGGTCAGATTTGTTAGCGAAGAGGCTTCTACTGTTCCACTGAAGAATTTTGTTCAGTTTCGAAGTCATTGGGGAGGCAAGATAATAAAGATTTAATGTAATCGGCAGCGTTGGACGGTACAGTATTGTTGTTTGTAAGGATAGAAATTAAAAGGGTAATTAAAGTTTGTATAAAAGAATTATTATTCAATATTTCGGGGAGAGCAGGAGGGGATGTATTACTATTAATGGCACACCCATTGGGGGTCCGAGATTTGGCATTCCCATTCGGGCTGGTCAAAATATTATTCAATTGTTTTTTATCAAGGTAAGGAGTATATTTTGGGTTGGGTTTGACTGGCTTGAGAATGGTTTCTCTGTGAGAAGATGACGTTGAATTTAAAAAGGTGGTTGATTGGAAAGGAGCTGAGGACGATGTCATCTCTGCGAAAGATTTTTTCGCAGGAGAGAATAACTTTGAGGCCTGGAAGTACGAAATGTTGTCGGTAGCCATTTTATGTTTTATGTTCCTCTGTCTTGTCAATTCCGGACAGGCTAGACTGACCGCGGTATGTGCACCCGAACAGTTAATGCAAATGGGATTATTGGAAGATTTTGGACATTGATCAAATGGGTGATTTTCTCCGCAAAAGTAACAACGTGGAGGGGAGCGGCATACGGATTTTGTATGTCCAAACCGGCAGCAATTGAAGCATTGAACAGTTGGAAATTTATAAACTTCGACGGGAAGCGAGGTATAATAAATAAACACACGAGACGGAAGGGATTGTCCCTCAAATGTAACAACAACAGATTGGGAAGGTTTCCAGATCTTGTTTCCATCAGTAGAATCCTTGTAGTTCAGTCGACGTGCTTTTATTACTTTCGGGGTTCCTTGGGAATTATTCAAAGTATCAACAATTTCAGCCTCTGGGATATCCGTGGGAATTCCTCGAACAAGACCCATTCTCGTAAGGTTAAATGACGGGATGAACGATTTATATTTATGTTTTGAGAGCGAGTCAATTTTTTTTACAAATCCATTTGCGGAAGCGGCAGTATTAAACTCGATAGATAATTTATATCGTCCTTCCGGTTTAATTGAACCATTAACAATACCAAGGTTACTATTTTTTGAGTCAAATAAGAATTTTCCAAAATCTAAAGGATGAATAAGTTTTCCTTGTTCAGTTCTCTGAACAATTACGATAAAAGGACCGGAAGCGGAAGCAGGATAAAGTAAGTCAGTACTTTTTGTATTATCGCTAGCTAAAATACTTGTCTGGGTGTTACTATTGGGGTTAAGGTCGTTAGAGGTCGAGGTTTGTTGAATCGGCGGTATAGATTTAACTTTCGATGGGATGTGAAGGCTATGCGATGGTCGTCGTTTACGAGATGGAAGCGTAATAGAAGCCTGGCTAGTGTTAGATTCCGAATCAGAAAAATCTAATATCGATCCTGGGTCGGGAGGTCTATCTTCGTCTTCCTCCATTATATAAAAAAAAAACTTAACTTTTAAAAATTAAACTGAAAAAATAATACGCAGTCTATTTCATTGACTGTACAAACAAAAACGGATTAGCCGTAAGTAGGAATGCAAACAAATAAGTATACGATAAACAGAATTAAATAAAATGTAACAATAATCTCTTATCTGTATGAGGCACGGGAACGGGCGAACGGCACTAAGCAATAGGTAAGGTACACACAACCACTGTTGACCGCGGCTCGAATCGGACTCTCGAGTTATAAACTTACTAATAAATGGATACGCGTAATTTATTTATTTAATCATTTTCGGGAAATCGACAGTTTACATTTTATCACTATCAGCGTGTAGTAGGCAAAATAAAACGAATTATGGGTTCCCTCCTTGTTACTTTATCTCTAATAAGACAAGATGTAAAAATAAAAATAATGAAATTTGTAATAATGAAGACAGTATGTAAATAAAACGAATAAATTTCATAATAATAATAATTGGTTAATTTGTAGAGCACCATTTTAGTGAAAAATCGCTTCAAGGGTGTTGAACAATTTATTATGAGTTCTAAGGCTATTAGGCTAGTTTTAATTTTATTATTTACAAACAGGTGCAGAAAGCATACTTATCTGGCAGGTAACTTCCGATAAACACACTTTTAATTCAAAAGTTTATGCTTGGAAAAGATACGACCCTCGTACGCAGAGGACACTTTTTTAAAACCCTGACCATTGCATGATTTTACATTTCATGACCTTCATTATTGTTGATACTACATTTATGAGAAGATTACTGGCAAAAGTAAAGTTGATATTTATTTTGAAAGACTGGAGAATTTAGGAGTCTTTAGGACTGGAGAATTTTTATGAAATGAGCTTATAAAGCTTTCAAGTTCTTATTCGAGTACGAAAAGGTCAATGATTCACGGTGATTAAATTTTGGGTTATTGAAGGATATCTGTAAGACTGCGGTGAAGCGTGTGTACGTATGTAGAAGTAACAACGTATTGAAAGCATTAATCCTCTTTTGTGATTTTTTTGGTTTAGTTGTCAAAGATTGATTAAAAAAATTGTTACGCCAATAATTATTCTTCCCAGGGGTAGGCAAACGATGAATTCCCACATATCTCTATCCTTGCGCACAATCTTTGCTTCAACAGCATTCGTGCATCTTCTGATAGTCGTACAAACTTCAAAGGTATCAAATACCAGAGTCAGATCACAAATGTCGTGATCTGACTCTGGTATTTGTTTCACTTCATGTCTTCCTAGGTATCTAGCACGATCGATGGATAAAACCATATACCAATATGATATTGACTACGTAAATCCGTCATCTATTGTCAGTTGACAATATTAAATCTGTGAGCACGGTCGTGGTGTGTCTCTAGTTACTTCTTACAAAATAATTTATTGGTATTTTATTACAGATTGGTAGATACTTCTAACGGACCACCATTCGGAATAGAAATATTGAATTAAGTGTGTAGCGTATGTGAATATGTACGTATCAATGTCTCTTAACAGATGTCGTTAGTATAGGTTTATGCATATGTGATTTTAACAGGTCATTTGCCGGGTGTGCGCCGGCACACACGCCAAAATTTTCAATTTTTATTTTATTTTTAAATGCGATATTAGTATAAAGAAAACGTATAAAGGATAAGGTCAGAATCGCTTGGGGCATTCTTGTTCTTGGCGTATGAGGTATCTTAAATACACCTAGCCACTCGAAATATTTTTTATTAAATTTATCTATGACATCGACCCTTCATTTTTCCCGGGATTTGAGCTGTCAAACTACGAGCGTCGTAGGTCGTGAAAAAGATCGATAAACCTATAAATTTATCAAATAAACGCAGGTAATGTTGTTTTTATGTATTGTTCAAGGAATGTGTTTCGACATCTAAAATATACGATAGCACAAAATAAACCCATAAAATATTACGTTAAAGTCAAAACTTTGCGAAATTTACTAATTGTCGTTTCCTCCTTGGCATTCGGGAGGACTTAAGGTGTCTCAACAGAGGTCAGTAGTTGTACTATATGAAAGAGACAACTATCACCCGTTCGGATATGTAACGATGATAGCCGATCATTTCCGATTTACAGGTAGGCACCTTTAGTGATAATGCTCCAGATTATCAGTTAGAGCGTTAATGCGTCAGTCAGAACGGACATTAAGTCCAGTTACATATTCATTGTAAATAAGACGATAACAAACAAAACTCGTAATCTAAACGAACCGAAGTATTATTGAAACTCCCGGAAACAATAGCAACAACACCACAAAGTGGCTTAAGCTATGTCCAGTATCCTAGAAGGGATAGATGGGTACTTCCCGTTCATCCTTCTCCTTCCCTACAATATTTTCTTATTAATTGTTCATCTGTATAGATGATTTACATATTTATTCTTATTTTTTATTTCTATTATCCTTAAAATATTATTATTTGTTACTTTTATTTTTATTTGCTATTTTATTTTATTTTTATTTATACAAGATTCACCTAGTTTAACTCCTTTCCTGTATGTGATCATGTACTTAATACTAGTATGAATATTTTCCTTAATATGTATGCTATATGTTTGTACTTTCATCTACATATATATGGATGATTATTAATATTATATACTTAATATGAATCTCGACTAACCATAATGCGGGCATTTACCTAGCTTGGTAGTCGAAATACCATGTAAAACAATCCTGTAAAAAACAAAATGAATAAAGAAAATTTAAAAATATATATATATTGTGAAGATTTAAACAATGATGAACGGAGGGATATTTTAATTTGCACCCATAATTTATAATAAAGACATTCCATTATGAAGCAATTGTTCATTCTGTCCTCAGCTATTCTGGTATGGTGATTGTAACTCCTACGAGATATATTATCTTTTCATACCTTTTGCATTCCCCTTATCTTTTGTGTTTACGGACCGAATCAGATTGCGGAAAAAAAATAAGGTAATAACACAAAAAAATCTGAAAAAATAGGGGCGCAGGGTTAGGCATATCCTGTCAAGGGACTTTAAAGAGATAATATTTCAAGGGTGAGCATTTCACAGGTGTAACTCAAGGTTCGTAGGGTGTACCTGCACAAATATATTGTATTAATTTCCTCAAAGTTAGAGGTGTCGTTGTCAACCTATCAAGTTACACTCAATTTACGACGCAGCATAATATAAAATTTTAAAGGAAAATATTTAAGTAAGACGTGTACTTTAGCATTTTAGAACATCATAAACAGGTAGATAGAACCGTTTGAAACCAGCTAGGGCATAATAATTCATTGCATAAGGTTCTAACTACATTTCTTTAATGTCATTCCAAGATAGGGCAACTCCTAATTAAATAAAATCTTTCCTTTAAACTAAGTTAAACTAAAATACTTTACATAATATTGAACCTCAAAATCAGAAATTGTTAAATAGATTACGAGAATTGGTCTTTGCAAACTTTGACACCTCAGATCACGGTAAGATTATAATTTTCATAAGCCAGAACCCTATCCAAGTAAAGTGACGAACTGTACTACTGCGCGTAAAAGGTTCTAAGTGATATTAGTACCTTGTAAAATAAATGGTGGCTTTATAACCTTGATACTAGAACTTCGTCGTACGAGTATATACGGAAATACAACACGGATGGCTCTGCAAATTATTTTGGTATAGAAATGAGCAAAAGAAATGGTTTTGCATTTAAAGGTCAAATTTGAAAAATATGTCAGATAGAACCTTGAACCTCCAACTGAGTTAACGAAGTGTTAATAATTATTGAATTAATGAAATTGTCATTAAGATGTGCATAGATATTAACACTTCAATTAAAAAGGTTCACAGCATGCGTAAATCAAGGTTTAGTTATTAGTAGGTGGAGATGCTACAAGTGAAACAACAAAAATAATAATAAGCAAAATAGAATATAGGTAAAATAGTAACTAAATAATACGGAGAAAGAGAAGAAAGCAAGAAAGAAAATACATAATAATAAAGCAATACAAATAACTACACTTTATTTTATATATGTTCTATGATACACCCCTGCAATAGATCCGCCATTATTGTTCCATGAACTCTGTGATCGATCGGCCAGAGATTACACGAACTCAGACGCTCTGGACCGCCATTATCCGCAGCATCCCCCCTTCCTCCTGCCGCCCTGGTCCCTCATTCCTGGTCCTGGTACCAATACCCAGTCCCTGGTACCTCAGGGTGGAATGACACTCACGAGATACGAGGTTGACCTCTTCAACACTGCTTGGTTCAATTTTCCATTCGGTTTATTTACTTTAGAAAAGTAGCGTGACAAAGAACCATTTATAAACACTCTGATTCGATTCAAACGAATGTAAAAAATGTAAAACGATTGGAAAAGTGTAATTAATTGTCAATTGGAATACAAAACCAGTATATTTAACAGCTCACGTGAAACGCTCCGTGAAAATCTAAAGACGTTCGTTATTTTAATCGTGAATCTTTTGTAAAATACATAAATAAATTTTAACAAATTTAATTAGAATGCATTAGCGACGCGTCTTATCGTTATCTGAGATATTTCATTTTTAACATTACAGGGTGTTACACCATTTACCTCCTGGGCATATTTGAAGTAAAAAAAAGTGGATGTCATTTTGCTGTCCAATGATATTTTTTCTATTAAAAATAACAACAAAAAGTCAAATCACACGTCGCCATTGATCACACTCCTTCATGTCGCAACGGTGTTAGCGTGCTGCCGGAAGGAGTCAAAATTAATCATTTGCGACGTGTGATAGACATCTACATTTTTACTCCAAATGTGCTCAGGAATCCTTCGGGTACGTGCTTTTAAACCCTATATTTTAGGACAGCTGCAAAGTTATCTATGCACCGAATAAAATAAATTCAGGCATTCATTCAAAAATACGAATTTCGGTTGTGTGCAGCTCTGGTTCTATGAACTCGGATTTGCTTTGAATTTAGGCGTCATTTTCAAAATTTGAACTATTTATGTGAAGAATTATTTATTTTTAGAATTATTTATTACATTAGAATTATTTAGACAAGCGATAAGTGTGGGAGTAATACATTTTTAACATAAAATTATGAAATGTGTTTTTATTTTGAATCAATTACTTCAGTAGGTACCTACTATTATAGAATTTATTGTGTGTGAATATGGTACTTTCTACCAGAAAACTATTACAATTATTTAAATATTTGATTAACACATTTCTTTTTTTTAATTTCTTAGGGCGGGTTGTTTCACGAAATTTGAACAATTTATCAAAGTTAATGTTCAAGTTCTGTTAAAGTTCTATTCACATGCTGTTATTATGCAAATACTGTGAAATGAAATTAAATAATAACAGAACTTTCACAGTAGTTGAATTTTAACTTTGAAATTTTTAATTTTAACTTTGAAAAAATAAATTGTTCAAATTCTGTGATATCATTTTGTCTATAGCCCGTTCTTAAGTAATTTCGGATTTTGTGATTTTTCAATGGTCTGAGTTTTTACATTTTCAAGAAACGATTATTTAACTAACTAGATTTACTAACATAATATCACGTGATTTTTATCGGCTTTGCGCTAGTCTAAAATAAAAATCTACACCCGCAATGGTCGCACGACGTTGATGATTGCAATCTACGATGAGAATCAAACCCCGAACTCCCGATTCAAAGAATTAAAGACCACTGCGCTACGGAAATCGTTTTCAAATGTTGGATTCTCCTTACTCTATACGAGTAGAGAGAATCCAACAAGATGACTATGTTCTAGAAGCAATTAAAATGTTTGTAAAATTAAGATTATGTGCCAAGAGAAACGTAATTAACATTTAATCGTAAAATATATCACATACGTACAATAATGTACATATCTTCGTTGCAAAAGCGAGTCATTGTAATCATAAATAATTTCTAAGTTGTAATTTATATATTTTATCTGAATGTTAACATGATCAAGGAAATTCATTTGCAATAGTTTATTTAAATGCTTTACATTCCTTTCTTGAAATAGTACCTACCAGGATCTTCCGATGTGGAGTAATATTATCGAAGAACCAGTTAGCGCTTACAAACCGGGCGCAGTTACCTGAACTGATCGATAACGAAATGTTGATTAAATAATTTATTTTCGATTTCAACATGACAGTAGTTTTTCTCAAGGCATTCTTAAGGTACTATCGTGTAATGAGTACCTAAGTATCTTTAGTCATTCTAGGCGTAATAACAATTGCAGGATTTATGCATCATGATTTTACTGTCAGTGATTACCGTTCTTAGTAAATTATACAGGATTTTGTCATTGTTTTTTGTAGCTTAAAATTAAAAACAACAAAACTTTTGCAACGGATGCTTTCCGTGTTTGTTTGTTCCGTGAAGAGCTGTACAAGAAAACAATATCTACAGGTAGATAAGTATTTTGTTCATTAGTTGAAAGGCGTCAAGTAATTAAATTTGAAATATTCTGGAATTAACGTAAGTACAACGATGAAGTACTTCATAATTCAATTCACGAGATAGTTTAATATGAATTTATTACCGTAGGAACTTTACGGAAATACCTAGCGTGATTGAAATTAATTTGCTGGTAACATTGAATAACCGGTGCTTAATCATTCTGACAGGACTATTAAGATGATCCGCAGACTAAATCAAAGGAGCATGAGCATATGAGACACTTTAGACAGAAATTTTCCATGAAATAAATTTTATTTCTTCAAAATAGGCATATTTACTTTGTGGCGTCATCATTAATTTAATGACAAACAAATACCTTTGTGTAAGACCACTATTTTATTAACAATATCAACATGTTTCGAAAACTATGTTTTCTTCGTCAGGATAATAAGTCAATAAAAAATAACAAAAGACAAACAAGTATAGACTAATTAGAACATAGACAAAATATTAGATAGGAGAGGTGATTAATTACCTAAAATATATCATAAAAAACAATTATATAAAATAAAATATAAAAATTATTTTAGAATGGGTAAAAATTACATTAACATAATAAAAAATCTTTTAAAAAGAAAACAAGAAGTCTAAATAACAAAATAAATTATTATAAATATAAGTATTAATACGAAAATAAATTTAAAAGGTGGCTATTTTTAAAAAACGTTTGGTTATTTATAATATTTAATTTACTATTAACACTTTTTCTAATTTCTAAAATTTCTAAATTATCTAATTGTATACCCGTTGTGTTAGTGTGTAAAATTTTTAAACCTTTATTAATATCAAAAGAATGACCTGTTTCCAAAATATGGTTTGCAAATTCTGAATAATTATTATTATTAAAAACATCTTAGATGTTCCTTAACTCTAATGTTAAAATTTCTAGAAGTCTTCCCAATATAAAAAAAGTTACAATCATTACAAATTAATTTATAAACCCCAGATTTGTTCAAAAACACACCTTTGTCCTTGTTATTTAATATATAATTTTTTAATTTGTTATTGGCGTAAAAAGCTGGTTGGATATTATCTGGCATGTTTTTAATTATCAAATTTGAAGTGTTATTATTTAAAAATATTTAATTTATTATGTTAATGTAATTTTTACCCATTCTAAAATAATTTTTATATTTTATTTTATATAATTGTTTTTTATGATATATTTTAGGTAATTAATCACCTCTCCTATCTAATATTTTGTCTATGTTCTAATTAGTCTATACTTGTTTGTCTTTTGTTATTTTTTATTGACTTATTATCCTGACGAAGAAAACATAGTTTTCGAAACATGTTGATATTGTTAATAAAATAGTGGTGTTACACAAAGGTATTTGTTTGTCATTAAAATAAATTTTATCTTAAATTTTCACAATTTCTACAATAGAAAGTCACAAAGCTATGGAGAAAACTGATTGACCTTTATAAAATATAAAGATGAATGATTTGATGTGTACAATGAATGTTGTATGAATTATTTGATGTGTACAAGTTCACACGCTACAAATAAGTAAATAAATCAAATCTTTTGAAATACACACTTTAAGTATACATTTAAACATTGATAAAATCATCACTCTTGGCTTTACAACCCCCGGTGGGTCTTGGCCTCCTCAAGAGTCTTCCACCACTCATCTTGGTTTTGTGCCAGCTCCCCCCAGTTTAGAAGCTCCAAGGTAGAAATGTCTTTGAGGACGTTGTCGCTCCATCTTAATCTTGACCTTCCCAGGGTCCTTCGCCCTATCGGTCTTGACTTTGGTGCATGATGCTCGGTCATTCTCTCCATATGACCCAGCCACCGAAGTCTTTCCAGTTTTATAAATTTTGATAAACGTTGATAAAATAGGAGACAATAAACAAAGATTAGGTGATTGTAAAATGTTACTTTTTACTCTTTAAATTGCAACATATTTGAGCATTTTGAAAACAATTCCATAGTGTATACCTAATAGCGTAATTTTGTTGTACATTTTTTTATTAAAGATTAAATTTTAAGGTACCTACAATCGAAAACCATCAGGACAGATGTGTAATGGTTTAGCAAATAAATGAATACGCTTAAATAAATAAATGATTACACTTGTAATGCTGTCCGAAACGTTGGCTAAAGAGGGAGGTAGCGCGACACAACATAATAACCCAAAAATAAATATATCAAGTATAATATATTCTGAAGAGCGATTCTGTATCTTTTGTGGATACGGAACCGATTCAAATATGTGTGATTGTCTATGGCTTGCAATTGCTTGTTCTACGGTCTGATATGTCAGAGGATTGGTTTATTTATGATGTCAGCTATCGTATTTCAACTAGTAACACGAAACGCTGGAAGTACCTGTACATGATTATTTATTCATTTAATGTACGTTTAAAAGTTGTATACCACGGATTTGGCATTTGCGAAGTTTCAATCTAAATACTCATAGGTAGGTTGATAGCTGATACGTAACACGTAAAAAAGATTAAATCCTTATAATTATGCGTGAACAATGTTAAAGAATAAACAAAATACTTCTGGTGTCCATAACGTCTGAGTTATGTGTTTGACTCCCGACCACTCTGCAATTAAAGTGCCACTCTCACTAGAATTCTTCTCAATACACTCAATGAAATAATCAAACCAATAAAATAACCTGTCAATATCAAACACTTTAACACACTCCTATCGCCTTAAAATATAATTCGAAATATTTGTCGCAGTAGATAAACCGGTCTGCCAGCGAAACAACAATTTGATACGAATAAAAAAATGGTTAAAACGAATTAAATCTTTGGTGGTGAGATTCAAGATTAAAGTACACAAATATTAAATTGATGTGTGATTCAACACGACACGCTTGTCATTATTATGAGTTAAGTTATGCCAAAAAAACAGGAAAACTATAATACAAATTTGCATTTAAATGTCTATAAAATATACACGTTTGTGACTGATAAAACTAATTTTACGACATTAGAAGATAAATAAGAGTTCTCTGATCTCATATCAACGCATCTAGTATTAATTTATGGTGATATTTATATTTTCGATAGAAAATATTTATTCAAGACCACAAATGATTATGAGGTTTTATTAAACAATATAATTTCGGATGCGATGTGCGTAATATTCTTAAATAATAAAAGACACAATATTGTAATTCTTTTTATTACATTGTTATGTAAAGAATTTATGCCGACGTTCTAACGACAAGATGGTGGTGTAATCTGCAGTCGTAAGAAAAACATATATACTGTGTTTTTACTTATGACGGCAGTAATGGTCAGCATAGTTTCCTTCCAAGCAGTCGGTCGGACTTCAATTCTCGGCTGTGTCAATTTACATATACCAATCATGGAAATTTGAAATGCTGTAAAAGTCAGAATGTTAGTAAATGAAAAGAAAGTCAGATACGTTTTTAGATTTTCACGGTCAAAAGTACTTTCTTTATTTGTTTTTGGGGTGTTATGCCGTGTTGCGCTACCTTCTTCTTTAGCCAACGTTTCGGACAGCGTTACCGTGTCCATCATCAGGGCACAATTACACATCTGCCCTGATGATGGACACTGTAACGCTGTCCAAAACGTTGGCTAAAGAAGGAGGTAGCGCAACACGGCATAACACCCCAAAAATAAATAAAGAAAAGAAAGTCTTTTATTTTTTCAAAAAATCGTTTCTCCTGTTTTAGTATACCTCTAATTTTATTTATTATAAAATAACATTGAATAGTCTTTCAGAATACTTATAAATTATTTGTAATTTTCAAAAAAAAAATCATATTGCAAAATCAATGTACGTTGTAAAGGGCACACTTATTTTTCTAGAAATATTTCGACGATGCAGATCGCAAGAGAAAAAGGGGAAAAATGACATATTTAACTCATTTTTGGATTTATTGTCCTTCACAGAATTTCAATTTCCGCCGTAGATAAACATATTTTTTATTTTTACCATAATTTTTTAAAATAAATTTTATAATTTTTCCCATGATTTTTTACGGTTCGCTCTAGTATTTCATAAAGTTTTTTTTATTTTTATATATATATATATATACTAGCGCAGACCCGAGAAAGATCACAGGATATTATAATAACAATTTCGAAAAATTCATTAAATGACGAAGACATTCAAAATAATTTTCTGTTCAAATATCATATTAAATAGGTAGGTAAATTAGGTAGGTAGGTACCTAATTTATCACTTGTCTGAATCCTTCTATCGTAAGCACGCATACGCAAATTTTAGGTTGCAACATAAATTTGTCTAAAAATTTCAAATACAAAATTTTAGTCACGTAATCAGAAAATAATTTAAATCTATATCGTTTTGAAAGACAAACCAAGTACATATTAATTTGTTTATTCACTGGCCACAGGGGATAACGAAGAGCACAAAAATAAATTTATTTAAATATCTACAGTATCGACGCCTGTTAAATTATTTTTTTATAAAGGAATATCGCACAAGAGTCCCAACTGCTCCCGTCTGGATCCAGTGAGACTATGGCATCCCCAATTGGGGGATGTTGTGTTGGCGAGGAGAAGGAGACGTGGAAGAGGAAGGTGGGGTGGCTATTCAGATCAGGTCACCAAACATGGCTAAACCCATTTCAAGCAACGTTTCAATTCTGGTGGTCTAACACCAGGGCGATTCTGAGTGCCGCAAATATACTATATATTATTTTAAATGAATTTATTATGAAATAACACAAATTAATCAAATAAAATTTATTTGCCACGCCGGGATTCGATTCCGCGAACTTCGGATTGCGAGTCAAGAGCCTTACCGCTCGACCACGCCGGCCGTCAAACCTTCAAACCAAGCAGACAATTCAACGATTGTAGGCAGACCCTTGTATATATTATATAAATTACATTCAAGTGTCTTTTGAAAGAGAATAAGGTAAAAGTCTCCAGCACGACGCGCGACGCACGACGCGATGCGGTCGCGAGACTGGCAGCTTGACCTTTAGCTGCGCCTTGACCGCGACAAAGGTTTCCTGCGAGCAAACTTACACTATATTAGTATGTACATACATTTAGACAGCCTGCTTGGCAACAATGAGGGTTCAACTTTACATTTTTATGCATTTGACTTTCACAGATACCCACAAGAAAGACACTAAAAGAAATTATCTTTCCTAAGGCGATTTTTGTATCATCGATTTGATGACTGATTCCTTTAAACTTTAAACCAAAAACTAATTCACTATTATTGACAAAAATAATAATAGTGAATTTTTTAGTTGTTATTTGTCGTATTAAATTATTTGTAAAAAAAATATATTCAAAACCTTAAAAGAGGCCGGTTAAAGTATTAGCTAGCTAACGCGAAGCTTTCGCTCCGCAGGTTTTTACTGCTAGGCCCTGGGGGCAGCTTTTAGTTCGGCTTCGCCCAGTTAGGCGAATTCAACCACGCAGACGCAGACGTATTAATACTTAAATATAAAATTAAACCATGCTTTGCTTTTTTATTGTCAAGTTTCATTTGTAGAATTCTATTTTAATTAAAGATTTTTCTTTATTAACTTAATCAATAATATTATTTCTTCAAAATAGGCATATTTACTTTGGGGTGTCATCATTAATTTAATGAAAAACAAATACCTTTGTATAACACCACTATTTTATTAACAATATCAACATGTTTCGAAACCTATGTTTTAAAACTATGTTTTACAAAGGTGTGTTTTTGAACAAATCTGGGGTTTATAAATTAATTTGTAATGATTGTAACTTTTTTTATATTGGGAAGACTTCTAGAAATTTTAACATTAGAGTTAAGGAACATCTAAGATGTTTAAATAATAATAATTATTCAGAATTTGCAAACCACATTTTGGAAACAGGTCATTCTTTTGATATTAATAAAGGTTTAAAAATTTTACACACTAACACAACGGGTATACAATTAGATAATTTAGAAATTTTAGAAATTAGAAAAAGTGTTAATAGTAAATTAAATATTATAAATAACCAAACGTTTTTTAAAAATAGCCATCTTTTAAATTTATTTTCGTATTAATACTTATATTTATAATAATTTATTTTGTTATTTAGACTTCTTGTTTTCCTTTTAAAAGATTTTTTATTATGTTAATGTAATTTTTACCCATTCTAAAATAATTTTTATATTTTATTTTATATAATTATTTTTTATGATATATTTTAGGTAATTAATCACCTCTCCTTTCTAATATTTTGTCTATGTTCTAATTAGTCTATACTTGTTTGTCTTTTGTTATTTATTATTGACTTATTATCCTGACGAAGAAAACATAGTTTTCGAAACATGTTGATATTGTTAATAAAATAGTGGTGTTATACAAAGGTATTTGTTTTTAATTAAAATAATATTATTATTCAAATCGTAAAAATACTGTTTTTTTAGACAGTATGTGAATGGTTTATTTATTTAAGAAGTTCTGCTGTACGGTGAGTAAAGAACAAAGATATTGAAATATAAGGAGATATGCTATGATGTCCGCCAGACTGTCGGCGGAACTACTACCTAATGGGAATAGTTTGAATACGGAATTTAGTTAATTTTTCGAATTTTGCGTGACGTGATGTAGTATTGATTAACAATACGGTTTGAATACGGAAAGAATTCGTTTATTTAAGTTGATTTTTGAAGGTGTGCAGCAGTATATCGGCGATACCAGGAAGCTCAGTCCCACCCAATAAAAACTGCCGACAGCACATCTCCTTATATTTCAATATCTTTGGTAATGACCATTGTGCATGACTTCTGTTTCGTCTTCTGAAGAAATTATCTTGAGTCGTTCCATGTCAAGAGTCAGAATAATAGAAGAGTATTATGTATGAGACGATGAATGAATGTGAACGAGGCTAGGAGTGTATGCCGAGACCGAGTTTTATGACGGTCCGTCCTCTCTGCCTACCCCTGCGGAACGGCGTAATAGCTAGTAAGTTAGTTAGCCTCCTGTGTGGAGCTAAAGTATAAGAATTTAGAATCGTAGAATCGTAAAACCTAGAATCTAGATTCTAAGGTCTCCAGTTCTAAAGTTTAAATGGTGTTGTGGATGGAGAAATGAGGAAATAAGATAGTGCCGACAAGGAAATGTGTGAAGGCGAGAACCAAGAGAACCGTCGAGAGAACTTCCTCTACCTACTCGATAAGATGGAAGATAAAGAACGAGAAATTAAGGAAGAAGACTGAAGACACACAACACAAGGCAGGAGTACAAAACAAACGATACACATTTTTCTCTGACATACTCGTATATGTAAAAAAAAAACAATAAACAGTTTAACTCCACTCTCTCTCTCTGGTCGCTTTTATACAACAAAAACAATTATAATGCAATTGAAAGAATACAGCATAATTTTTTTAAGCACATGCATCATAAGTTTATCCTCTTTGCCTAAAATACTAATGGGGGGAAACAATTTTACCAAGTCAGTGGACATCTTTAATCTTTAAACAAATTAAAAATATTGTTATTGAGGAAGTTCAGTTATGTACAATAAATACGTCTTTTTCTAACTAAGCTATATAAGTAAAAGCCCCGAAAAAGGGCGTTTATTAATATATAAATAAATAAGTTACATATTCCAATTGATAAATCAAAATTATAGAAATTTATGGCAATTACTTAAACTACCAGAATTTATTGTCACAGCGAAGTTATTGTTTGCGATATTTTATCTTCATTAAATTTGACTTTGTGGGTACTTATCGTTTAATTATCGCGTACTCAATAAATACAACACGAGACTCCATACTCCATTTGATGTAGTTGCTTCTCGTACTAATTTTATATCCAATCTCACTGAGATTGCATTTGGTAACTTGATTTATAAATTTAATTTTAATAAATTGCTTCCTTTTAAAAAATAAATTGACACGATCTGAAATAATCAGTAACTGAATCATTTTATCAATAAGTTTTTGTTATGATAATAAGATTATTATTATATATTATGTACTTATATTCTTCATAATTTCTATATATATATATATAATATTTAAAAGCCCAATGGGCATATAAGGGCGGGTTGTTTCACAAAAATTGAAATGTAACGTAATCATCAAATGGCCAATTAGCGCCATTTTGTTTTTTTTTTTACACATTTGAATGGTCCTTTTTTAACGCCGATTCTAGGTGCGTTTCACCTCTGTATACAACATGATAGTTGTCATCTTCTGCTAACCACAATTTGTTCAAAAGCTGAAATGGACTTAGAATCGGCATTTAACGAGAATCTTTCAACAGTAAAAGAAAAAACAAAACGGCGCTGAATGGCCATTTAATGACAATATTATATTTGAATTTCTGTGAATATTAGATACAAAAATAAAAAAGCACTCTCTTCATGGCCTTTGACGAAAGGTTCCCTTTAAAATAAAATAATAAATAAAAATAAAGATGTACGGAAGTGGAAGTAGCGAAGGTTGTTGAGAAATGTATCTTTCTGCCCACACAATCAGTGAGTAACGACAAGGCTTCATATTTAATTGACCATATTGTGTTTAGAAAGAGAACGCCTTACGTTCAAAGAATTTTATATTTTTCTCTGAAACTGTTACTTACATTTTAAGTGTTAAGCTCACCTTTAAAAATGTGTGAAGATTCATATCATTGTGCTAAAAATGCGTAATTTTATATGTTCATTTATAATTATTGATTTGAAAAACAGCACCTTTCGAACCGATTCCAAAACGCCAATGCCTGGTAAGATGGCTGTCACCGACGTTGCCCTGTGTGACGTCAACGCCGCCGAATTCACGAATAAAAAAGAACATGACGTTTTGGCGACAAATCGTAAACGTCACATTTTAAATCGTTACAGAAAATTTATTCGTCATCGTAAAGATAAAATAAAAATATAATTTTTTTTCGAGAATAAAAAACAGTGAAAGCAACGTATTATAAAAATTAATTATGAATTAATAATCACAAATTATTCATTGAAAGCATTTTACTAATTTTACTAATAATAAGCATTGTTTAAATATTGAGTATATATGTCCTTATTAATGTGTAAGTTTTGGTTTTTACCTAAAATATATCATTTAAAAGAATAGGTGGCTTATGATAACTGTTTTTTAAATAAAAATAAAAATTAATTTAATTTGTTTTTTTCAAATATTGCCACGGCTGAGAATCGAACCAAGATCATCTGCTTGGAAGGCAACTACGCTGAATGTGGAATATGAGATTGACAAAATGAAAATAAAAATAAGTGGTCCGAATGGCTGAGTTGGTTAAGGCGTTTTTCCCGGTAAGACGAGATCCTGGGTCCCAGTCCCAGTCCCAGTTGCGACCGTTATCTTTTTATTTTTCTGCGTCTTGCTCTTTTTCGTATTTTCGTTTAGATTTATTAGTATTATCATCTCAATAAAATTTTATTTTCAGCGAACAAATGAACAAGCTTTACCTAAATGTGTGTTCACTTCACATTCTCTTCTAAATTAATATAAATCATCATTTTCTCCATAAATTGAAAATCGTATAAATTATCAATAATGTATGTAAAGTTCTTTATCGAGGAGTCGATCGGAAGATAATAAAACAATAATTTAGTTGTTAAAGTACTTACCCATACCTACATTTAAATGTAAGTACTTACACGTACGTGAAACCTGCCCACACGACTCAGTCGTAGGAACACGTAATAATAGTGTGTAAGTATTATGTAGTTCGCTAACCCTGGCTTTGCATTGAGTTATAAATCAAGTGGAACAATGTTGTCAATATGGCAGCGCCACATAATCCCCGGGAACACAATGCGCAATGGTCGGTACAAATAATAAGGTAAGAAAGTAAAGAATATTATTCTGTGAAGCAATATGTACATTTCGATGATTGGCGCAGAAAGTGACAAACACCCGGACACTCTCGACTCAAATGTGAATTTATTAACATGTCATTTTTTTTTTATTGTTAAGGTTCATTATTTCAGCTGTTAAACCATTTTGTAAGGTTGATCAGATTCAATAACTTTTTTTTAAAACCCACGGTAGTGCCTTTTACCCGAAGGATTTTAACCAGCGGTTACTGAGCATGTTTAGAGAACAAAAGTAGATGTCATTTTGCTGTCCGATGATATTTTTTCCTATTAAAAACAAAAAATCTTTTAATCACACATCGCAACTAATCACGTGATACGGGGTGACACGTGACCACGTGACCCCCTTACCGCACTACTCAGTTTGCGACGTGTGATGGAAAGTATATACATATATATATATATATATATATATATATATATTTTTTTTTTTTTTTTTTTTTTTTAATTGAAAAAAAAATATCATCGGGCAGCCAAATGACAAAAATCTACAGTGAGCACTATTATTATTATTTGGAGGAGGAATGCGGTGGCAAAACTAAAATTCCAGAGCCGCTAATTATTAAAGGCAAAACAATTATATCGCTATTTGACCTGTCTAATTTGTTTTCTGGGGCCAACAAACTTGGCTACAAAAGATAGAAGATCATTTGGTTTAGGCCTTTTTCAGCACATCGCTCACCATACATTTCCAATGTTTTTGCCTCCGTATTCCGCCTCCTAACTATTACGATCCACGATAACGGTACCGTGACGTCACAAAAAAGCATAAAACGTACGTTTTTTTTATCATAATAAGGCTGCAGATCTTTCTTACACATTAAATAAACGTGAGACAAAAGATGAGACACACAATTTACGTGTGTCTGTTTCCACCAAAATAAAGTGTCTTCCAATGGACTTTTTGTCTTTTTGTTGACTTTTTTGAAATGTTATTGACAAGTTGACTTTTTTAAATTTGACAGTTGATAGCGGCCATATTTTTGAAGCGACATCTGTCAAATCGGCTGTCATTTATTCAGTCTGTTTTGCCAAATCACCACGGTGATAGCGCCCAACAACACGTGCGAATGATGAAATTGTTTAAAATTTAATCAATTGTTTAAAATTGTTGAATGATAAAATCTCACGTGGAGGTGATGTGAACTGGCCACCGAGATCGTGCGGTTTGACCCCGTTAGACTTTTCTTTTGGGTCGCAGGTCTATTCGAATAAGCCACAAACCACAGCGGTCCTCAAAGCCAACTAACCTAAGCTGTTGGTCAAATCCAGCCTGATTTATGCGGTCATGGAAAATTGGACATTTCGGATGCGAGCCATCCAGAGAAGCCGCGGCGGACATTTGAACGATGTTATATTCCATACACAATGGCGTCGATAGGTCTTTCAAACGAATGAAAAATTTTGATAATATCTCACGCACACTTTGTTTTATTTAAATTTAAAGATAGGAAGCGCTTAATGAAAGACCCTTTACTACCTTTTTTTCCTTTGGAGGAAACAGATATTATAAAAAAGCGTCAATCCCAAACGTATTCATTGGCTTGCTTTCAATGCCTAAGATGCACAGGGGAAAACTCTCTGTCACATAATATGTAATTTATACAGATATGGATTTAGTTACCTTTTCCTTCCAAAACGATGGCGAGGACTGGAATCACTTAGTACCGCAGACGTACTCATCACTAACTGTATGTCCCATCACACCGGATGGCAATCTCTGTGCACCATTTCACTCGTAATTCTTAATGACAATGATCACTGCTGTCGCTAAACAACCACCATCATTGTCGTTTTCCACATTCCCATTGTGCTTGTATTAAACACCACTCGATGTCATTATATTTTTTTGATCGCGAACAACCTGGGAACAACAACAAAAACGCATTTTAAAACACATACATTTTTATGATCGCTTTTACTCTAATCGTATTTTTTTATAAACGGATTATGGTTGCAAATTAATAGATTATAATATCTAAAAAAAAATAACAATTGAGTATAATTAGTATTCTCAGGGTTAAGTTTAAATAACAAGAACGGTGGGGATTATGTTTTTAATCTTAAAAAAAACTATTTTATTCGTTGCAAGAGGGTTACTTAGCACAGTATGCACTTTATATTGTAGTTGTTTGGTGAGTAACGCAAACACCCGGTCCCGGAAAGTTGGGACTCTTGTTAGGCATTCATATTTAAAAAAAAAACTTATTGTTGATTAATTTAAGACACAATGTTTGTTTGAAACAACAGGAATAAGCATAGAGTAAGACGTTATAGTAAGTAAAATACTGATATTTCACTCAATTTAAATGTGAAGGTTTACAGTTTACAAATTACCCAACCAAAACTGTAGAATGGTGCGTATACACTTGCGAGCCGAATGGCCAGGCGGACCACGAGGAAAGGATGCGAACCGCCCGTAAACAACGCGACCGCTAATAGCCGTTCGCGGTTGGTTCGTTGCTTTCCCACGATTTTGCTTACGGTTCGGCTCGCAAGTGTATGCGAGCCATTAGTCGCCTTTAGGTGCAAAAAATAATCACGCTCTAAAAAAGGGTAAGAAATTATTCAAACTATATCAGAGGCTCGCTTACAAAAAAGGAGTCTGTTTTGAGCGTTGAATTATTATCAGTGTTTAATTTCGACAAATCAATATTATCCTATTTGTTTGTATTATAAAGCTTCTTAAATTTGAGGCTTTGACTTGTGAATAGAAGAGTTATTAGATGTTATAACATATCGAGTATTTCACAAATTTAATCGTCAATCTGTGGTTAATTATTCATCAGAATAACTGATAGGTTAGGTTAGGTTAGGTTAATTATTCATCAGAATAACTGATAGGTTACACTATCAATGTTGAAGTTATCAAAGAAGCTTTTGCGTCTGTAATCAATCTTGAGAAAGAGCGAATCTTCACATTCTGACACCCGATGATTTACTTATACCGTGAGATTCTTTCATATCTCTTTAGTCTTCACAGTATCTATCTCTTTTATATAACATCCAATCGCTTCCAGTATCTAACAGTCTGACATGTAGGTATGTACATCTAACATTCAGTCTCAACTTCAGCCAATCAACTCTGGGAAAAACGCCGATAAAAACACAAGATACGGAACATACAATGTATAATGCGGAGTGCGTAGGTTCTTACCTGAAAACCTGATGTGTTAAGTAAAGTGAGAATGTTAGACAATGGAAGAAAACTACAAAAAAAACTGTTGGATTGGCAATCTATTGATAAGCTTTTTATCATGATAGCTGTGTGTTGAAAGGGTAGACGCACTTTAATGCAATGTGGTGTTCGCAATAAAGCGTCACGAAAGAGAACAATTATTAATGATCAAACTAGCAGTTAAAAACCCGCTCCGCAGGTTTTTGTTGCTAGGTCCTGCTGGCGGGTTTTATTTCGGCTTCGCCCAGTTTGGGTGTTGGTAATTTTATAAATCCGATAGTAACTGGTTCCAAAAATAGCCGATCCTGTGACAGCTAGTCACCGGGACAAAGTAACCGCGATGAGGCAATGACGTCATATATAATAAGTAGCCGCGTGTTACTATAATTCACAATTGCCAGTTACAATAATAATATTCATATTATCGTCAATCTCTCCGTATCTGGAGAGATACACAAAATTACAAATCCTCAGTACCTACAAACGCCTGCCAAGGGATGCTAATCACGTAAACTGTTAACGTAAGTGGCGAATTACTTTAATTCAGTTCTGTTACAAAAGTATATTTGTATACAAACTCTACGTACGAAAACGGTTTTGCGTAAGGCACGGCATCAGAGTTGCATTCTTAGCCGGATTCTTAAAATTTCAGCATTAAACCGAACAGTTTCCTATGCTGTTTAATGATAAGCAAAATGTTTCAATTCACTGTTAAATGCTTTTCGAAATGTCATATTCTCATTCCATTTGTGTTAAGTGATTTTCTTTTATTGTAACAGTGTACAAAAATTTTCCTTACTGAGGTGAAAATAACTCGAGGAAGATAACTATATTAAAAAAAGGGTTACATGACCAGATTACACAGGCGAGAATTTCACCTACCAATATTGCCAGAAACATACACAGCCGGAATTACGCAAGGACGTGATTACACACCTAGTTTATTTACTCCTACTGGAATTACGCAAAGATGAACGATTTAGTTTTATTCTTTCAAATTTATTAATTCAATCAAGAGATTCCGACGTAACAATCTTCACGCCACATTTCCAAAGGCACCAACTAACAGTGGTATATCAGTTACGTACGAAAAAAGTAACAGAACTGGAATTAGTTACAATATGTTTTATAATATGAATCATTAATTTTTATGACATCAAATTACCAACTCGAAATGCGAACCTAACCGTTAGTGTAATAGTCCATTGTATAGAAAAAAAACTAACACGATCCGACCGAGTTGAGGTCAAAATAAAGTACTGGTAGTGGCCCCATCCTAGACCGGAGCAAATTGGCCAATTTGACATTATTAGAGGTTCAGTACCTCGTACGGGTGATGGTCTTAATGGAGGAATTGATAAAAACGTAATGAGAAATTTTGCAAAATACACCATGTTTAATAATAACCTAACCTAAAATAATTGATCATTGAAGAAGAAATTATTAGTAAATCTACGCGAAACAAGAAACAGAAAAGAAAAAAAAACTCTATTTTATTTGTAAATATGATCTGCTGTATGGGTAATTATTATTACGAGTGACGGATTTTTCGCCTTCGTGGTGAAGCCATTTACAGACGATCTAAATATGATGGTGTTTCTAACGAAAAATATCTTTTGGCAAATTGCTTTTACTTTTGTTACCAATAAATACCCTTATAGATTTACAAATAACAATCTTACTAGAAATCTGTAATGGTTTAACGAATGGGTTGATTCCAGGGTTCACGATAATGAGTTCAGATAACTTGAACTCAGTTGAAGTTTAACTTGCTATGGACGTAGTGGCCTTTTTACGTTCTTGAACAAAGACACCAAGAAATAAAACCAAAAGTACAATTTTACACATGAGCGATTCTCCCACCATTACAAGACTTGTTTCCGTTGCGTTGGCTTTACAATTTCCCCATACATCGCGAGTCTTCAAGATGTAACAACTTGATTGGAGAATACAGATTATATATTATTTATGTTCAGTTCTTACTACAGAAGAGCGCACGTATGACTATTACACTAATGAACTTCTTCCACAAATAAGATTTGATTAATTAGAAGAATATGTTTGATTACTTACTCTTCACCGACACAACTTCTCTAGACAACGTTTTGTTTTCATTGGCAGATATGGGTATCGCCACCCCGGGAACTATTGGATAACCACCACTTCTGCTTTATGCCACCCCAAGTGGTTACTAAGCAGGGGGATCCGGATTCATGGGTGGGGTTTGTCTAGGCTTTGGCGGCGGATGCATCTGCTTACCTACTGAGAGACTGGTTGAGGGAGACCTTTTGCGTCTCCACCCGAACTCTATCGACCCAACTATTGCATCACAGAGGGAGGAATGGATTGATTGGTCACTCCTGAGGAATGAATTGATTGATCACTCCTGGACATCGACCCCAGATACCTACCTAACACCCGTACCTTTTCGTTTCCAGAACTTCCTCTCCTTCATTTAATTTTAAAAAACCTCCACACAGCATCCCCTAAGATGACACAGGCTCTGAGGTAAATTATTTTCCTCGGGGTTTCTTATGTAGATATAACGTAAAATAAATAAATAAAATAAACTACTCGTGATAAATAAAATTTGTGGCCTCTATTGGATATGTATTTTTATTCTAGAAGTAAAGTTAGAAGCCTTCCATCTTAAAAATACTCTTAAACGACAGTTTTTAACTACGTAAGTGTAGGAATTACCCGTAATTTGATTTTAAAAACTGGTAATTTTCATTTAGTTGACACACCGAAACGCACGCGCGTCGGACCGCGCTTCTGATCGAGAGAGCGGTTTATAAATAAGCCGCCATTCTGTCTCGAGTGTCGGTCGTAATAATAACATCGTACTTCTTACACGAAAACCTCCGTGTTTCCTACATTTTCTGATAACATTGCTTTTGTAAATTTGAGTGTTAATCTGTTTGAATATTAAGAAATTTAATCTGTTTGAATATTAAATCTCTTTATTTAAATGGATTTTAATACAGCTTCCGCACCCTTTAGCAATCAGCAGATCGACACGTTAACTTAACTCCTGCTTTATAAGTAAATTCGTTAGTAAATCAAAGCATGATTCTAACCCACGTTAATCCTGGTCAAGTTGAGTTCTGGTGCCTACACGTAGTACTTACCTACGAGTAACATGTTCAAGTAAAACACATTTCACATTCTCGTGGTCATGTTCAATGTCCTAACGAGCCCAACTCTCATTACTCTCGTTAGTAAAGAGGATCCAGGGTCACCTGACCAGGCCAGAGTGGTAATCTGACGGCTTACGAATGATATAAAGCTGCACGTAATGGCCAACGCGTTTGTTCGCAGGGGTTGCGAGTGCAATTCGCGCCGAAACACGTTTTTTTCTTCTTCATATTATCACAGAGAGTACCAGTACGGTCTGGATGACTTCTTAAATTTATGATTCTTATGCTTGGCCGCACCTGCGTGTATCGTCATGAAGCTTCGTGACGATACACGCAGGTGCGGCCCCAGCATTACAAAAATGGTCTTACGATAAGTCGCAAAGAATATTGGAAAAATTATCCTTGGGTGTTAATTAATATACTTAGGAAATAATTTTTTTTTTTACATTAGCTCCACACAGGAGGCCCCGAGGAAAAGTAATTCCCCTCATCTTTGGGGATGCTGTGTGGAGGGTTTTTTTTTAGGAAGGGAAGGAGAGGAAGTTCTGGGAAGGAAACATTTATGAGGAGGGGGTAGGAATCTGGAGGTCAGTGAGTCCACGGGTGCCGGACGTTAGAATCCATTCCTCCCGCTGCGGTGCAAAGCAGTGATCTGAAAGAGATCAAACCCTTAACCAGTCTGTCCCAATTTGGCCTGCCACGCAATGGATGGGCAGACGCATCCACCGCTAAGATCTAGACTAACTCATCCCGGCTAACACACCAAACGTAGCGAACCACTTGGGGTGACCTGTGACAGAGGTGTCGTTTATCCAGTAAATGATTCCCGGGGCGAGTGTACCCACGCCTGCCTCCCAAATTCGTGCATTCGGAGGTTACTCGGCTGAGTGACCAGTGAAGTCTTGTGAAAGATTGTTTTTTGTTTGTATTGGAAAAAAAATGACCACAGTAACAAAATGTGGCTGGAGATCAAAAGGCCATTAGCATTTTTTCTCCAAATAATCTCACGAAATACTGGATAAAGTTTGTCAGGTACGTTCCTTGACACCCTTAATATAGTTTTATTTTAATTGAATATAAGTTAATAAATTTTTGTTTTTCCACTAAGGGCGAATAAATATTAAGATACGAAACCAATTATTATTGAATAAAGTAACAAATCATGTTTGGAATCATGGCCGTCAGAAGATAAATAGACCATTCATTAATATTTCAATATATATTAAAACCCATCCAAAGTAATAAATGTGGGACTACATGCAGAGTTTTCTCATTGAATAAAAATAAAACTCTGTACTATGTACATTGTCGAATGAAGGTTAAAGCATTTTATAATAACATTATACGCCAGTAATATATCACACTGTTATCTGTTTCAGATATTATTTATGTTATGTGTTTTATGCGCCTTGTTCTTTGATCAATAAACAAAAAGAGTTATTGTACGATCGTTTAATCCGATCTCTTTTTCACTTAAAATTCATTCACATTCACACGAATGGGTAGTATAGAATTTCGAAAGTGACAACCTCAATTTAATCAGATCATACTATAGAATACGTAAGATTGGCCTTGCGCCTCAAATAAATATCATAACATGATAAGTTAGCTTTTTATTCAAGCCTTGCATGCTTGTCGAAGATGAGGTTCTTCCCAAGCTTCTCCAACCTAATATAAAGTTACAATATAAATAGTTTTTTCCGGGCCATGTGCATGGGCTCTGCAATGCGTTTTAAACCTCATTGCGTTTTAGCATACAAAAAAGGAAATAATAAATCAAAATATTTCACAATACTATTATAACATGAAGTAAAAAGCAATGAATTTGTTAAAAATAGGCGATTAATTGATTGTAAAAAAAATTGCTTATTTTCCAGCATTCGACCATGAAGTGTTTTTTTTTTCTGTGACCAGCGGATCTCGCGTTCAAAAATATGTTTATAATAAATTTCTCTTATTTAATCAAAAAATCAAAATCAAAATTTCCTCTGAAATCATTAGATTTTTAATTAGACGTATTAAGAGAAACGTATGCGCGGCTCATTTCGGCCAGTTTCATACAAATCTTAAATTTGGATTTGAGATGAAAATACCGAAACAAACTGAAAAAATAATTTGTAATCAAAAGTTTTATCAAATATCTAGTACGGATGTCAGCTACTTTATTTATTTTTGCTATTTCATTGTATTTGTAAAATAAACAAAGTAAAATTATTTTTTTTTATGTTTTTCAGTTGATATAACTTTTGATTACAAAAATAATTTTTCAGTTTGGTTGGGTATTTTCATCTCAAATCCAAATTTAAGATTTGTATGAAACGGGCCGAAAAGGGCCGCGCAAACGTTCCACTTAAATACCGTGGAATGAAACAACAATGTGCACAAACAATACAACAATAAGCAACTTCATCGCCCTTTGAAAAGTCAATAAAAGTGATGAAAAAAAAACTTTGGTTAACTAGGGGACATTAGTTAGGTTATGGACTTGTGGCGTTCATACAATTATTTTTCCGCCACTCAAAGAACACACGAGAAAGATCTGCAAGTCGCCAAATACTTGCCATTCGCCAGGTACCGTCTAGCTACTCACCTACTTATGCACGTATCGGCGGCAATGTACTCGCTAGGCCAGCTGCCTGATAAATAATAATTTCGCCACCTTCGCGAAAGGTCGAGACTCGAGCGTGCATCCACGAACACAGTGACAGTTAATTCTAGCACCTTCCAGCGCACATATTGCCAGCGAACGGAAAGTTACTTGGCCGGTCGCTCCTATATAAGGCGACGCACTTAACTTCAGAGTAGTCAGTCTCCATCCAACGGTCGCTTTTACAATCGCCTCTATACAGCGAACCAGTGTAACATCAGTGCCCGGTGCATCCGCACTCTCCTCCAGGGCAGCTTCCTTCGAGGCTCTCACCATACCCCAGCTCTTCAGGTCCACCGCACCTAGCAGCTGCAACCATCGCCTTGCTCCTGTATCTACAAGATACGAAGCATCTTCTGTACGGGAAACAGCGCCTCATCTCAATGGCTACCAAGGCCCATCGCGCCTCGCTGCCACTGCACTCACTCCGCCTCACAAGGACTACCTGCCGATGGCTCCACTCACCGAGTCACCGCCGTTCATCTCCGCAACTCACCGCGTCGAGCAACGGCCTGGACGACCAGGTCATCTCCGCCGCCATGGCGTTGAGCAACACTCTGGTGACCTGCAGGCCCGTGGCCTGCTCCACCGCAGCTTCCTGTCCTTGACCATCTCCGTGCACCCGCAACACCTCACTCTACGGCACTTCGACATACTTTCTTTTACATCGAACCGACCTCAGCTACGTAGCTCATGCTTCAATAACCCCTTAAGTACCTACCTAGGTACGTAATTATAAACCATATGTAACATTTTTAAAAATTTCAAATAATTGGTCCAAAGAAGCTTCACTATCTCAACGACATTTTTTTTTCAAACGTTCTTCAGGCAGGTAGGTTATGTACCATAATATTGAAAAAAAGGCGAAAGTCCAAATACACACGACAATTACACATGAAAAAAAGAATTTTACGAAGCCATTAAAACCACCACCATCTGAAAACGGAAACAGAACGTAAAAAGACAATTACAGATAGAAGACAAGCAAAAGGGTGGAGTTAAGGAGCAATGTAGATTAGTAAAAGAAAACATTATAGTATTTATTTTCATTAGACTAGTCACTTTAAAAGGATCGTTGGGCTCAATCACTGATTCTTTAAAACGGAGGGCTCACCTATATAATTGTTTGTCTATGGATGGGATACATCTAAAGCAATCCAATGTTGCAATGCATTCGTATTGCATAAGGTCAGAAAAACTTTCTACAATGGTCTGAACCACCTAATAATCAAATGAGATGAAGACGTAGTCATAATCCTATTTCCCTCCGCGATTACGATCTTACAATGAATGGCTTGTTGAGCAAAGAAAACGAGGTCTTTCTCAACCGAAATACAAGCGACGTCCCTTCTAATAACATAACATCTACAACTCGCCTAATGAGTCTTGTTTACATTATCAGACTGAAGTTTTGATTGATGAATGCTAAAATCTAAATGTAATATTTTGACTTCATATTTCAGTGTGATTGTGTGGTGCGATTGAGTGCAAAATACAATCCGCCCAGTACGTGGATGATTTAAAAACGAAGAAATTATATCTAAACCTAGTTTTAAAAACATGGAAAATGTATATAATTTTTTTTTTTAACATGAGCTCCACACAGGAGGCCATGAGGAAAATAATTTCCCTCAGGGCCTGTGTCATCTTTGGGGATGCTGTGTGGAGGGTTTTTCTAAAGGAAAGGAAGGGGAGGAGAGTTCTGGGAAGGAAGGGTTTAAGGGGTGGGTAGGAATATGGGGTTCAGTGTGTCCTGGTCATCCGCCTCCAAGACAAACCTCACCCCATGAACCCGGGCACCCCTGCTAAATCACCAAACGTAGCGAACCACTTGGGGTGATCTATGGCAGAGGTGTTGGTTATCCAATAAAGGTTCCCGGGGCGGCGGTACCCATTCTCGTCTCCCAGCTTGATTATTATGTCGTGTTTTATTACTCGCGCCCAACATTTATACACAGTTGAAATTTGTCACATAAGAACGAGGGTCGATTCTGCGGCTCGTTCTTAAGTTCAACAGTTTGGTGTGAACCGTCTCTCCAAGATTCGGATTCGTTCCCCCCTTTCCACAAAAATTTCCTCTACCCAGCATCTCCACAGATGGTCCTGAGGGAAATTATATTAGGGCCTCATGTGTGGAGTTAATGTAAAAAAAATTGAAGTCCTCGGCGACGACCGGGCTTTATATTGATTTTTTTGAAATCGGATGTAGACAGCAATTATTTTCCTCAAGTCAAAAGTGTGCAAAATTTCATAAAGAACTGTCAAAATTCTGCGTCAAGGGATGGAAAAGAGGGATGTGGGTTGTTTTTAGAAATCTCTTGTAGATACTGACCTTCCCCCCGTTTCGAAACTCGAGTGTGCAAAATTTTATCAATCTTGGAATAAAACTGTATAGATAAATAAACTGTATAGGTAAATAGATTTGCTTAAAAAGACCACAAAACCCACAATGCCACACCACTCGTCTTTATAGATAGGTAGTATTAATGTATTTTATATATTTGACGGCCTCCGTGGTCGAGGGATGAGGCTCCGGCTCCGGACTAGCAATCCGAAGGTCGCGGGTTTTAATCAAGTAAATTTTATTTGATTGAAATTTGTTTATTCACAATTTAATCTTTTAAAATAATAAAAGGCTTGTGAGCACGTTCCAGAGTCGATCTCAGTATCGCCCTGGTGTCAGACCACCATTCAGAACTGAAACGTTGCTTGAAAAAAGGCTTAAGCCGGGTTTGGTGCACTTTCCCTCCTTCCTCTGGCCCATCTCCTTTCTCTCCCCACCATCTCCAGCCTCACAATATACCCCAAAGTTTTTAGAATATTTTTTAAGATGCCATAATTTCACTGGTCTCCTGGAGCAGTTGGGACTCTTGTGCGGTATTCACATTAAAAAAATATATCCTAATGTAGTATAATACTCCAATATTGGACCGACTGGCGATATATTAGTTGCCGTATACGTCAAATTCGTTTATGGACAAATCATTGAAGGGGGGATTGTCACCTTGCCTCCCAGATTGGCTTGTCTACTTATTTGAATGTCTATGCTTTTACCTAATATATACATACAATAATGGTATGTATGGCTGCTATAGATTGTCTGATTGCCTCGTCTGTATTACCTACATACTAAATACACTATAAAAAAGATTATGACATAAATTACCTAGCTTCAAACGACTCCATTTATATACGTACATATATTATAACAGCTTGATATCAAAATTACACGGTTGGTAGCCGGCGACGGATTATGCGAAAATCGTCTTTATAGGTACCTACCCATCTACCATTCTATTCCAAACGATGTCATTTCTTTTGCGAACGAATTAGGCCGCACGATGTTGATGGTTGTACCTACGTAGCTGAGTTTTTGTTACCAGCTTAATATCAATGTCTTATCTCTTATTTAATTCGTACAACACCTAATAAGATTGTCTCTATAATACATTTCACGACCATTATTTTCGACTTGCGATTTCATTCAGAAAGTTGACATTAGACAAGGCATGGGACGGAACTAAATTGTCAAACACCTTGGACAAAACTACAGATCAAATTTAATGAAAGCATTTTTTATTTTCCTTTGCAGTTGCCGTCAATAAATCATACAAAAATGCAAGCAGAATTCACTTATCCGTATACTACAATTGTGTTGAGAAGTATAGTATTATAAGATGTAGTCATAATAGTGTGTTTTTATTGATTTTTTGAATTTTTTATAATTAGTTTCCAATCTTAGATTAACTGGTAATTGGTTAAACCATTTCACTCCAGTATATTTATAGAATTGTTGTTGTTGAATTGAAAGCACTGACGAAACCTTCGACAATCTTAACATCATATCAATTATATTCTAATAGTACATTCCTTTGCATTTATACGCACAAAACCAAGAATTAACAAGTAACACGTATATTATAAACACTAGATATCAGGGTCAAAAACATATCCAACAAGTAATTACAAACACAACATTTGGACAAAAAAGCTTCTTATACTAATCCGTCAGGCTAATTTGTTTGCTTTTCGGAACAACTCATGTAGGTCTCGTAGAAATCGTTGTGTCTCTTACTTTCATAGTAAGAAATATGATATAAACGGTGTTAGGAAGAAAACACACAACGCTTTATCTCTACATATAGAATTATATTTCGTACAGCGTAACGCTGTACGAAATATAATTATAAAGCTTTGGCTAAAGAAGGAGGTAGCGCAACGCGGCATAACACCCCAAAAACAAATAACAAAAATACTTTTGGCCACGCAAAACTTAAAACGTACCTTTGGTGAGTTGTTTGCGCACGCCCGCGAAGCACGGGTGGAAGCGGAAGAAGGGAGGGGAAAAGACGGGAAGGTGGAGGGGAAGGGGTCGTGGGAGGGGAAGGGAAGGCGGAGAGGGAACTGGGGTGAACGGGAATTGTCACAGATGGAGAAACAATTTATTTATGTGTATTGCAACGCATGCCGGAAACTCGCTAGCATGTATATAAAATATGTATTAATATTATTGTTTCATGGGTGGGGCTGGCTGTAAAACGTTGCACTACTTAAATTTAACACACGATCTGCGTTTGGTTCATAAAAAGTGAAATAAAAGTTTAATAATATTGTATCGAGGTGTCCACTATAATTCATTTTTACCACACCTCTCTATTGACATTAACTTTAACAATGGAACTCAAATACTTAACGAACAATACAAACAACCAATAAAAAATAACATCTAAATAAAACTTAGATACGTAATTCTTATTGAAGGTTATGGTATTTTTTTACCAGAAGTAAAATAAAAATAGCGTTGCTGAATTCGGAAAATCCGGCAATTATTTATGTTTTCATGAACTGTGTTTACAGAGCGTGAAATGTTATACAATTTAAACATTCGTAACTAGTACTGCACTTAGCTCGGCTTAACGAACTCCGCATGATCATATTCGCGTTCGTAATTAAATTTATTGGTCTAAATAACGCTACACACAAAAGTGTATTCAGTTAAAATGTGCCCTCAATTTATCGTACGGATGCGATGCGAACCTGAATAAAGCGAGTATTTTTGCAAGTCAGAGATGGTAGCAGATGGTAGTTGGGTTATTTTCTTTTATACGCTAAGGGCCTTACAAACATAGAGATGTATCATAATATATAAATGCTTACAAATAAGCGTGGTTTAAATTTTACAAAACTAATGAACCATTTACCCTACATTACCTTACCTCTAGACCACGACAGCTAAGGATCTTGACTCGCAATCCGAAGGTCGCGGGATCGAATCCCGGCGTGGGCAAATAAATTTAATTTGATTAATTTGTGTAATTTCACAATGTATTCATTTAAAATAATATATAGTATACTTGCGACACGTTCCAGAGTGGAAGATACTCTCAGTATCACCCTGGTGTAAGACCACCATTCAGAATTGAAACGTTGCTTGAAATGGCTTTGGCCGTGTTTGGTGACCAGATCTGAATAGCCAGGTTCTTCCCACCTTCCTCTTCCCCATCTCCTTCCCCTCCCCACTACCTTCAGTCTCACAACACACCCCAATTGGAGTTGCCATAGACTCACAGTGTCCAGACTGATTCTTGTGCGGTATTCATGTAAAAAAAAACATAAATTGTTGTTCATCAGTTTTGAAAAATTTAAACACGTTTATACAGTTTTTTTAGAGAGTGACTTTTCTCTTGTTTTGAAGGTCAAGTGTGCAAACTTTTATCAATCTTGAAATAAAACTGTAGATTGTATAAAATTTTAAATCTGTGCCGCCCGCCCGTTGTCCGCCACATGGCCGCCTGCCACAGACACTCATCTTTGTATAATTTATAAAAATGTATTCTTTCAATTTATGCAATTTTTTTTTGGCTTTTTTATCGTTACTTAATTTGATTTTAGTACCTCTACACACTATTTGACTATTTTATATTCTAGACTGCGACATATGCAAATTTTTAGGTAAATACCACAAAATGATTGTTTAAACACCTCGTTTAATCTAAAAATTTTAACGTAATTTAGCATACTATCGGTATCGCACTGGTGTAAGTCCACCATTCAAAATTGAAACGTTGTTTTAAATGGCATTAGCAGTGTTTGGTGACCAGATCTGAATAGCCACTCCCCCACCGTATTCTCCTCCCCACTACCTTCAGTATCACATGGGGAGCCATTCAGTATTTACACAAAAGAAAACAATTGGTTTCCAATTGATATTTATATTTCTAGTTATATTTTTTTTGCTTTGTAAAGAACCTAAACATTATTTGTAATGAAACACTGCCTGGGGTATCAATTTCAGGAGAAGAATTTAATATAATCATTTTAACAATACAATTGGTTCAAATTCGAAAAAATCTCGACCAAAAAAACAACGCATTGGGTATACGAAAAATTCCTTACACTATTTTCATTATTCCCAAGGTGGCATCCATCAATTGGCAGGTAGGTGTTGCAAACATTCCTGTTTCGAACCTTTTTTATAAGTCACTGACCCGATTTATTCCCCCTTCTCGAACCGACCGAAGTCTTGTACTGAACCCCAATCAAAGGTGCGATAACTCGATAACAAAAGATCTCGAGCGGTATTTTTTATACTTCCATTTTAATAAAATCATAAAATTAAAACTTATTTATATGGGCGTCAAACAAATCGAATGGCATTTTGGGAGGTCTTTTATTTCGAAAACACTGTTCCATGCTTAAAAATTTGTTCGGTAAGTAAGTACCTACTCAAATAAAATAATATTTCAATGAACGCGTTTCGAATTACTTTTCTCCTTTCAAATGCTTTCATAAATAGAACAGCCGTCCTAGAGCACAGACCCTAGGCTTCGGTATTGCCAGCGTCAAATAAATTATAAAAAAAATAATTTCCAGTTAGCGCCGACAATAGAAGAGTAAATGGGGCCCTACTTGCTTACAATGCAACGATCATCCCCTCAACGAGATCGGAAAAATAATGAAGGAGTGCATGTGGACCGACAAAGCGAGAGTATGCGGTAGGGCTTTTTCAAAGTTTATCAAACAGAAGAGTAACTTGATTAGTGCACAATACCGGTCGGGTGCGCGCTTTACAATATTAAATGCAGCACTCAGAGCTTGTTTGGATGGGGTGCGTCCCCCTTGTAATAAGGCATGATTACAATAAAACTGGAACGAATTCCATAGATTTTACAGTAAGCGTGATTTTGTTCCTGCGCGACCGTTAAAATCTCGTCACTGACAGTATGAACAATAATTATTTAATGAATTAATTTATTATGCATGGATCCTAACGGATTTGAGTGCTTTAATATAAAACCTAATTGTCTTGAGTGAAGATTTGAGGTATGATGGTAATTTTTTTAAACTTTTAGATGCTTGTAATAGTAAATTGTGTGAAAACTGTAATTTGGGAGGCGGAAATGGGTACCGCCGCCCCGGGAACCTTTATTGGATAACCAACACCTCTGCCATAGGCCACCCCAAGTGGTTCGCAAAGTTTGGTAATTTAGCAGGGGTACCCGGGATCATGGAATGAGATTTTTCTAGGTCTTGGAGGCGGACGACCAGGACACACTGAACCCCAGATTCCTACCCACCCCTTAAACCCTTTTCCTTCCCAGAACTCTCCTCTCCTTCCTTTCCTTAAAAAAACCCTCCACACAGCATCCCCAAAGAAGTCATAGACCCTGAGGGAAATTATTTTCCTCAAGGCCCCCTGTGTGTAGTTCATGTAAAAAAAAAAAAAAAACACTATATAATTCACTTCGCAAAAAAAAACATCCAGCATAATAAAAGTATAATAAGTTATAATAATATATAAGTTGTCCTCTTTTAAGCACAAGCATCTGTTTTATTCTGTGAAATAGAGTGTAGGAAACATTATGTTTAAAAAATGTTATTATATTTTATAAAATTTATGGAGAAATAAAAATATTATCGAAAAAATAAAAGGTTTATTCTTTTTAAAAATAGTATAATTCATTATTTGATGTAAAAAACGGTTAATATTTATGGTTTATAATTAAATAGGTAGGAAGTTAAGTACCCTTTTGCAAATCTTGTGATTTTAAAGAAAATTTTAGTTATATAAGAAAAAATTAGCAACATAAATTTTCAGTATTTTTAGTAGGTACCTACCCACTGCCGGGAGTTCAAGTATATTTTGTTCAACAAAAGAATCAAATTAAATTGAACCTCGACTTGCTCGTTGCCCGTTGCATGTATTATATTTTTCAAAAAGAGGTTCAGCGGCTTTAAAGATATTGTAATTTTAATGCCGTCTTCCCGAATGTCGTGTTTAATTTATTTAAAATAACATCATCTTTTCAATCCTTAAATTTTACCTGTACTCGTATATTGTACGTTAATGTTTTTGGTGCACGCCATCCCGATATTTTTGGAACCCTTTCACATAAGATTTCCCTGTGAGGATGTTTAAAATAAAATAAATAATGTTAAGACTTTTAATTTACGCTCTGCGTGTTTCAATTATTTATGATTAATATAAATATATATTTTTTTTTTACAGTTAATACCACACAAGAGTCCCAACTGCTCCCGTCTGGAGCCAGTGAGACTATGGCATCCCCAATCGGGGTATGTTGTGAGGCTGAAGGTAGTGGGGAGGGGAAGGAGATAGGGAAGAGGAAGGTGGGGAAGTACCTGGCTATTCAGATCTGGTCACTAAACACGGCTAAAGCCATTTCAAGCAACGTTTCAATTCAGAATGGTGGTCTTACACCAGGGCGATACTGATAGTATCTACCACGCTGGAACGTGCCGCAAATATACTATACATTATTCTAAATGAATAAATTGTGAAATAACACAAATTAATCAAATAAAATTTATTTGCGCATGCCGGGTTCGAACCCGCGACCTTCGGATTGTGAGTCGAGAGTTTTGCCTCTTACCGTATCGTACCGGTTATTGAACATCTTTCCCAGATATATCACCTAGTTTCTAAACATTTAGCGTAATGAGTTAAGTAGGTGCCTATTAAGGAAACCCATATTTTATGTCCTAAATGAGGAACCTCTAAATCGCACTATTACAAGGATATTGATCTTAAACATATTATCACATCAACAACCTTTGACAAATTACCTTATATACGTACGGAGGGACCCAAAAGTAACGGGACTTTTTTTACAACTTTTTTTATTATTCAATATTTATAAACCAAAATTTGGTCGCCATTAAATTGTTTACCATTAGAATGTACGCACTTGCCCAACCTTTTTTTCCACTCTTCAAAACAATTTTGAAACCCACTGATTGGAATGTTCTTTATGGCCTCCAGCGATTCACTTCTTCAACAGTATGAAAACATTTCCCTTTCAAGTCCCTTTTCATCGTAGGGAGCAGAAATAAGTCACAAGGAGACAGGTCGGGTGAATACGGCGGGTTAAGAATTTGGTTCATTCCATGCTTGCTTAAATAGTGCTTCACAGACAACGCGGTGTAAGCAGGTGCGTTGTCCTGGTTGAAGAACCAGTCCCCTGTGTGCCAAGGATTCGACCTTTTTCGATATTTTTTCCTGATGTTCTTTCGCAACCTTTTTAGTACCTCCATGTAGAACTGTTGGTTAACTAGCCTGGAGGCTGCAGGAGCAGACACTGTGTGCACAACATCTCTGAAAAAAATCAATGAGCATCGTCTTAATGTTCGATTTCTCCTGACTTTTTTTCTGAAGAGGAGGGAGAGCACTCTTCTATTAGCTTGACTGTTGCTTGGTTTCGGAATCGTATCCATAATACCATGACTCATCGCTCATCACCAATAACCTTGGAGAAAAATCTGGGTTCTCTTCCAGCTGATTTTTCAATTCGTGGCAGGCTTGAAGGTGAAGGCGTTCTTTGATCCTCAGAGAAGAGACTTTAGAAGAGTTTTCTAGGAAGAAGAAATCTTGATTTACTTAAAATTAAACTTTGGAAGAACGCATGAACCCACAGCGAAGCGGCTTCGCATACGGACAGAGAAAGAGTTCCCGTACAACAGCCAACCACACAAAATCCGTTCCTTCTCCACTTCTCCCCTCTACCGCCCGAGTCCCGTTACTTTTGGGTTCCCCGACGTACATATTTTTAATTTCTTTTAATTCCTGGGTTCCTTAGAAACAAGATGAATTGAACATTTTATTTCTCATTTATGTGTATATATTTTTTTTAAAGAAAGACAAACATTCATGGGTTACAAATGACCCAACAAGGTTTGAAAATCTCCTACTACCACCACAGAAAGCCGAAAATGTTGCTTGTGTTGTGATGGAGGACTTAGCCTGCCGAGGAATCGAGTGGGACCAAAACGCGATGTCCACTAAACCACTGACCGGTCATTTCACTGATTTATGCACTCACGTTAACATGCAATATGTCACATGTATAGAACTGGCATTATTTGAGATTTTCACGGTAAAAAAGATTATCGTGGTTTATTTTTGGGGTACCCGTTATATTATTCACTATCTCCTTTTTAACCAACATTTCGGACAGCATTGTAGTATTCGCCATCGGGGCAGATGCGTAATCGAAAAGTGTGCTTATTTATGTGGATGACCGTTTTGCCAGCTTCAATCCTCTACGAGCTGGCATTAAGGTATAATTAGAAATGATTTTAAAAAGCTAAGGAAAGAGGTAGTGCAACATGGCATAATATCCCAAAAATAAGTCACGATAATATTTTTTTTTCTTACATGAACTCCACACAGGAGGCCCTGAGAAAAATAATTTTCCTCAGGACCTACGTCATCTTTGGGGATGCTGTGTTGAGGTTTTTTAAGGAAAGGAAGGGAAGGAGAGTTCTGGGAAGGAAAAGGGTTTAAGGGATGGGTAGGAATCTGGGGTTCAGTGTGTCCTGGTCATCCGCCTCCAAGACCTAGACAAACCCCACCCCATGAACCCGGGCACCCCTGCTAAATCACCAAACGTAGCGAACCACTTGGAATGACCTACGGCAGAACTGAATATGTATAGAACTGACCGGTCGGTGCCCGAGTTGGCGTCGCGTTTGGTTTCCACTCAGACATTGTGTGTCCAATTCCTCGTGTGTTAAATTCCACCATGTGCTAAGTTCTCCATCTCAACATAAGCAAATTTTTCGCTTTCTATGGTGTGGTGGCAAAAAATTTTGGTTTTATCAGACAAAAAAAAATAAAACTATGGTTTTCATCATTAGTTTACTCAAAACTGTGGTTTAATGGAATCATCGTTTCCATAACTGGAATTTGAACTTTAGAATTTATGAAACAATTATTTGGCCTTTCGTTGAGCGTGGTCTAAGATTTTTTGCACAGCGTATTTGTTATCGAATTTAAATTTCCGGAAAAACATGCTTCATTAATCTAGAACGGAATAAATTATGGTAACTATCAATGTTAACAACGGTTAAGGAATAATTAAATACCTAATTGGTAATATCCTGTTGTACATGCTCAATAATTTAACTAAACAAAGTTCTTTCAATCTCGTATCAAGTGCATATGTTATATGTTTGCTGGGAGATTCAACAGGTGCAGTCCTCCGGTGAAGAAGGAACAATTCCAGACATATTGCATGAACTATCGACATGAACACACTTTGAGTAAAATATAACTATACGTAAATGGCGCTGTTCGGCCTCCCTTGGCGGTGCAGCGCCTCGTAAACGTTCGCTGAGGGTAGTGTGCAAGGGTTCACTGTTTTGATGCATCACAGAGTAGACGAGACGAGTCAGCCCTAACGGAGAACGAAAAAACACTCTTGTCCAGGCCGTCGCCCAGGGCGCGCCCCTACACCATACATGGAGACTTTACCTAAAGCCACCATAGTGCAAGTTCTAAATATGTTTTACCATTTTATTTCATCTGCCGACAAGCTACTTGCAGTAGCTTTGCAGGTATAATGTAAACATGAAAAAAAAAAATTTTGTACGATGTAATTTTAAGCATGTATTCTTTTTTATGGCAGATAGAGTATTGTTCTCACCGCTCACCGCTCTGTTCAGCTGAAATAATCCAAATTTATTTTTGGTTTTATTAATATTATATTGTGTACGCCGTAGTTATTATATACCGTAGAATGGGTTGAATAGAAACAGTTTGGCATATTTTCGACTTTATAGCTCAAAAACTGTAAGCTCAAAGTACATTGAAATGCCTTAGAAATATGTTTCTTTAGTTCCTCTTTTTGTTTCTACTCACTTATAACATGAAATATGAATTCTATTTGAGAAATTAAGATAAAACTGTGATGTTTCTATTCACCTTCGCAGAGGGGTCAATAGAAACATTTGTTTTATTATTTGATTTCAATGGAAACATCAAAGCGACATGGATTCAAAGGTATTTTTTAAAATAATTTTACTTACTATGCACATAGTGCTTATCTAAGCTATTATCACTGTCCATGAAGTACCTTTTACATCAAATTCAAGTGAATTTTTTTCCTAATCTAGTATGAACTATAATATTTAATTGTGGGACACATTTTACAATTTTTTTTATTGTAATTGCAACTCTTGGTGAGAAGCGGATGGTTTACTGCTGATTAGCCTTTCTTGGGAGGACGACGGCGATTAAGGTAGTGTTTTGTGATGATGCGTAGATCAAACTGATCCACTGGATAGCCCCATTAGGCATATGCGTGTCTATATATAGTACAAAATAATTGATGTTGTGTTTTTTAGCACTCTCTGTATGAAAAATTATTCTTCTTCATTATATGACTTCTAAAGCTTGTTCTATCTCTTCTTTTTTATGAGAAAGGTTGCTTCTGGATCGAGGATTAAGCTTGTTGTTACGTAGCATCTTCTAGTGTAATGGGTTATTGAAACAAAAATATATATTACGTTAAATAATGGAATTGCTAAAACAAACCACAAAATCTTTTCCCATGTTTCTAGTCACCACTTACGTCGCTTCCAATCACCACTTATCGCGTTCTAATCACCCCATTTTGATTGAAATTCACCGGTTAAATGGTAAAATTCAAATTTTAAGGTTAATAAAAGATAATGCAGCTTACTTATCACTTGTAAACAGTTTTCTATTAATAAAACTAAAAATAATTTTCTATTAATATAATAAATTTTCTATTAAATAATTGTTTGGGAAATACAAGAAGCACAGGCTGAATTAATAGGAATTTACTAAGTTTTGCGGACCAACGGGACGAAAAATTGTCTTGACAAAAATGCTTGAAATTTGGCACTTCTGTCTTGCCGAAAGCAGTTTCAGGTTAACAGGAAACATAAATATTATTTTTCCAAACTGCGGTGAAAATTTAAAACATAATAATAACGATTGAAAAAATTGGAGGCAAGTGAAGTTATATCTCTAATTTGTTTCTATTCACCCCCAAGTTTCTTTTTAATTATATGAATACCGCACAAGAGTCGCAACTGCTCCCGTCTGGAGCCAGTGAGACTATGGCATCCCCAATCGGGGTATGTTGTGAGGCTGAAGGTAATGGGTAGGGGAAGGAGGTAAGAGGAAGGCGGGGAAGTACCTGGCTATTCAGGTCTGGTCACCAAACACGGCCAAAGCCATTTCAAGCAACGTTTCAAGTCTGAATGGTGGTCTTACACCAGGCCGATACTGATAGTATCTTCCACTCTGGAACGTACCGCAAATAACTACATATTATTTTTAATGAATAAATTGTGAAATAACACAAATTAATGAAATAAAATTTATTTTCCACGCCGGGATTCGATCCCGCGACCTTCGGATTGCGAGTCAAGAGCCTTACCGCTGGACTATGCCGGCCGTCATCTAATCACCCCATTCTACGGTAGTCGTAATTCACACTATAGGTGTTTGAATTTATACATTTTAACAAATAACATGCAACGTGGTTAGGCAGACACCACTGAAAATAATTACATTCATCATAATTTCAAACAAAATATATCAACGGGCGGTCAAGCGTGATGCGTATTACTCACAATACCTATACGCCGCGTCGTATAACAATGTACGTGGTTAAAGATACATTATATCTATGTTATTTCAAATGAATTCTGATTCTAAATTCAATTTAATACAAATTATTTATGATTCATGTTATATGGCAACAATTAAAAAATATTTTATGTAAATAAGATAAAAATTTAGAGTTCGGTTTCCGTATTTCTATTTCTAGGAAGTCGGCGTGATTCAAAGCTAATACAAGTATGAAACTTTGTTTACCGATGTATTCACCCAAACGTAACAACATTTTTTCTTATTATATTTTGCCATTTTGTGCTGCCAGTCTATAAAAAGGCATTTGAGAATCTTCCGGTTGGGCCAATTATAATTTCTATGTTTTTTCCGCCGTGATGTGGGCGTAAATTTATAGACAAAAAGTGTTCCTAGTTCCTACCGGTACCAGTAGATATTATTGTATGTTTGCATTCATTTTTTAAAATTCTATCTTTCGTAGGTTCGACGAAAGCTAAATGACGTTTGAAACTCGTATTCATATTCGATCGTGTCTATGAAACAGCGAAATGTAAATTTCACCCCATGAAGCATCCATAGATCTGACATTTATAAGAATCAAGTACTATAACTGACCTTCTATTTATAAATTCGCACAAAAGGCTTGTCTACGAATTCCTACGCAGGAATACAGAATGTCGATTCCATAGATATTTGCATATTTTCAAAAATGGTAAATTTCAACCTTCACTTCGCGCCATGAACAATTCAAAAGAAGAACGATGAAAAAACGGCAATGAAATTTTATGTTGTAATTATAATCGTTTATGAATGTATGCAGGTACCTACCTACCTTTAGTCCCACGCTATAAGTCATAAAACAAATGATTATACACCTTAATTACCAGGTGTTATTGCTTCAATCTGTGCTTCTTTCGGATGTTGTACGCATATTATGAGCATTGATGTTCAAATACTAAGCAGAAATATTAAAATTAAACTATGCAATTTCGCTTGCCGAGGACAATGCTTTTTAATGTGTTTGAGAGATTTATGGCAAACGAATTAAATACGTTTGAGGTTAGCAGAAGTTCAGGTTTATACTAACAGGATTTTTTACCAGTGCACCAGGAAGTGCAATCCTCGCGAGACCCTTTATATCTCGAAGGTGTTAAGTGTATTTTTTCTCAGAATTTAATCTTTCAATGTTTAAGTCAATGTTCGATTCAGTTGTTCTGCAGTTTGGTTTATACATATTATTACATTCCAACAAAGGTGAATGGAAACAACTAACAACACAATATACGGAGCGTCTCACAAAGATTTCGCCTCCGGCATTAAAAACGTAGGTAGGTACTCAAGAAGATACCAACTTGAATCCCCAAGATTAGTATAGATATATTTTTTTCGTATTCTTAAAAAATTTACCTATTTGACGATACCGAAGCCGCGGTAAGTAAAACAAAATGATAAATTTGTAAAAGTATTTAAAGCAATATTTTTTTTTGTTGATTTAATCATTTAAGAGGAATGTAAACGCTAGAAATATTTCGATTCCCATGCCATAAAAAATTTACAATCATGCGTCGTATTTTCACGAGGCAAGTAAGCGAAAAAGTGGTTTTTATTTATTTTGTGCATAATTTTATAAGAATGAAAAAAGTTAGAACATACAAAACCTCAAAAATAGTCTTAGCCATTAAAAATTGTTTCTTATGTTACTTCATTGTTAAGTCATGAAAAAACATTTTTTTAGTGGTTTACGCTTATATTTTTTGTTATGTAAATAATAATTTATAATTAAAATAACTATCTCACATTAATTTACTTACCATATATTCTATGTTACCTGCTTGTGTCAACTATTATATTTGTTGTTATCTATATTATGTTTCTTATATCTTTTGTTATCTTTATTTTGTTTCTTATATTTTATGTTATTTTCAATATTTTATCAAAAACATATACTGCTCTATATGTAAAAGCCCTATCGGCGTTTAAATAAATAAATAAAAATAATAATTTTATTGTAATTCCGATACATAGAAAAGCTATTAAAAGCTTCAATTTATCCGTAGCACATTTTTTGATGTTCATACTGTAAACCGATTTGTCGTAAAGATGAATCTAAATAGTATCTTAATAGGATTTCACGTATAGTTTCATCTTAAGTATTAAGAATGTTGTTCTTATTTGCTCACGTACTTTAATTCATATTTTTAAAATAATAAATGGTCTGCGGCTTTTTGTGATTAATTTATTTGATGTTTATTGGAAATGGTTTAAAATATAGGCGAAACAATAAATTGTTTATTAAGGTATCTACACAGTATTAAATAAATAAAGATTTAACGTTTTGGTTTGACAAAAATATGTATTCATGTTTCATGTGATTCCAGAAGCCCAACAAACTTCACATTTTAAAGCTTTACGGCTGTGAGAGCTTTTACCTAAGCGTGATAGTGTGAAGCCTAATTACGCATTCAATACTTCATAGTACAATAACTTAACTATTTTTCTAAATGAAAAGTAAATGCATTACATTGTTATTAATTTTGTGTGGGAAAACATACCTTCCAAACATTGAACTGTTTTGTAAACCATCCAAGACTTGGAGTAGGTCCTATATAATCCAATTAAAAACACTTCACTTCAATAAATCACAACGTAATAAAATATTCGCAAAAAAATATAACTACACAGACAGGCACTTAAAAAACGTAAACAAAAAACAAGAACTTTTCAAGTCAGCAAAAAACCACAACATGACAACACTGAAGTCCACGGCTACGCACGGTCGTTTAAATTTGGAATATAATATAACATGTTCGATTTTCGGGTTCGCTGGAGATGTACTGCGAGGTATATATATTATACCGCGGGCGGTACGTGCTCCCAGTAAAGCAAGGCCGCGCCACACGTGTTGGTGTGCGGACGCGCTGAGGTCGACTGAAACCGAAGTAGGCACCACTAAAAGCAGAGGTTGAATTTAGGAACTCGCGGTCGGAAGCATCGTCATTTCAAAAAATATAATGGTTATTAATGTTTAAGATGAAGACATACTAAATAATGCAAAATCATATGTTTTTGTTTTGAAAATTTGATCGCTTAGAAGTATTATAGATGCTTCGATTAAATACAGCGTATAAAACAAATCTTGGCCCTTAAAAATAACGGTAATTTTTTTTAATAAGCCTAGAAAATTATTTTAATAAGTCTAGAAAAAAATGAAGTATTAGGTCTATAAAAAAATACTTGCAAACTCTCATACTTATAAACCCTTTTTCGGGTATGGTTCTGTTGTATAATGTGGCAAATTCAGTTTCTTTTATGATAATCGTAAAAATAAATTATATTTACGTCAGAACTTCACAAAATAAAATAAAATATGCATTTTCACATTGTTATTTCACAATACGGCCGGCAGTCGACGAATTTGGATTTTCAAAGTGAACTCTATGTCGTCCACCGAAGAACTAGTGACTAACCCCGCCCATTTTCTGTTAGTCCTCCCTCGGCCGGAGCGAGGAATAGACGTGTAGGCTCTGCGTCGCTCGGTTCCGTGAAATCAATTTTAAATTTCCGTTTTATTACAATAAACAATGCGTAAAAACGGAGTTAATATTTTTTTCAGGCCTTTACGAAATCAACCGGTAATAAAAAATTCTCAAATACCTTTTCCAACCTTTCCAAAAGATTTTTCTCAAGTAATTTTAAACTCCTCCCATAAAGGGGCGTGAATTCCGATTTCAATTTTTTGCTGAACTATTGGATCGCCTTAAATAACTAAACGAATTTTTTGCACAAATATTAATAATTATTGTTGTTTCAGTTGTATTTGAGTGCAGAAGGTGGTTTCAATGCCAATAAAACACTAAAACATATTTTAAGACAAACCATTCTAAATAGAATTGAATGAATAATCGATATTACGTGATGCCACAATTTATTGCAATACGTATTATTATATTATGCAAAAATATTCCACTTTATTCAAATATACACCATTATCATAGTTTATCGATATTCGTTACATAATGATAACATATGTTATGGTACAATGTTACAGTATCTATATAATATAATGATTAAGTAAATATTCGAATTGTGAAAAGAATATAAAATTACGAATTGTTTAAAAAATGACATTTGGAATTGCGTTGGGATAACACTGTTTATGCAAAAATAAGACAATGTCTTCCTCATTTTGGTATTTCCTTATTTTGTGGCATCACTTTAATTAAAAATTAATAAACACTTACTTTTAACCACTTTTATTATTTAAATAAACCGACGTGTTTCATAAGCATTGCCTACTTCATCAGGGTTTACCTCAAGCTAAATTTTAAAAAGACGGCAGGCGTATTTCAGGGGTAAGGCTCTTGATTTGATTTCCGAAGGTCGCGGGATCGAATCCCGGTGTGGAAAATAAATTTTATTTGATTAATTTGTGTTATTTCACAATTTATTCATTTAAAATAATGTATAGTATATTTGCGATACGTTCCAGAGTGGAAGATACTCTCAGTATCGCCCTGGTGTAGGACCACCATTTAGTATTGAAACGTTGCTTGAAATGGCTTTGGCCGTGTTTGGTGACCAGATCTGAATAGCCAGGTTCTTCCCACCTTCCTCTTCCCCATCTCCTTCCCCTCCTCACCACCTTCAGCCTCACAACATACCCCAATTGGGGATGCCATAGTCTCACTGGCTCCAGACGGGAGCAGTTGGGACTCTTGTGTGGTATTCATATAAAAAAAGTAAACCCTGATGAAATAAGCTTGTTTTAAATATGTTGGTTGTTTAAACAATAAAAGAGTTTTCGTTAAAAGTGTTTATTAATTTTTAATAAGTTCTCCTTCTAGTCGGATTGTTTAGGATCGTGACTTCTACTCTGATTTCCATAGTGGACAAGACTCCTCCACTTCTCGCGGTTCTGCGCTGTATGGATAGCTACGGACTCTGATGTACCAGACGCCAGTGATTCTTGGTCACTCCAGCGCATTGGTGACTTTCATTTGCTTCAACTGCCTTCCACTTTGCCAGTGACTATGAGACTCCAAGTACGTCCTCAGTTTGGCGAGCAACATGTCCAAAGATACGTCGTAGGTAAATGTATTGCAAACTAATATAAATCTTTGCAGATATTTAATATGTTACTCTATTACCTACATTACGTTTACATGTTGTAATACAAATTTAAATAGGTGCGGCAAAACAGACAGTGCAGTTTTGAAAGGCCGATACATCCCATGTGGTGGGGGTAGGAACCTGGAAATAGTCACATTGTGTCGAGAGGGTTTTGCCGTTTTCAGTCATTGCCACGGTTTGGTCCGGACAACACCAGGGCTTTGCCGTCCGCATGTTTCTTGAAAATGGACAAAAATGGTGTAGTGACGAGGCCTACGTCCATCCTGTGGAGCGATGAATAAACAAAATTTTAATAATAATAACACATATTTAGAAAATAACCCTTAGCAACTTCACGAGAGACCTCTTCACTCCCTTCACATTTGACGGCCTCCGTGGTCCCGAGGCAATCCCAGTCCCGCAAATAATTTTTTTTTTTTTTTTTATTAACAATTTTTTTGGTACAATTGGTAAAATTTTGTAATACAAACTTTTTATATAAACAGTTTTAAAAAGTAGAGAATAACATAAATAGATTAGCAGATTATCCAAAAAAATCCCACATAGGCATCGCCAGTTCGTGGGTATACTTGAGTGATTTTAAGACAGATAATTACTCATAAACATACAATTTATTGTAGAAGTTTAATAAAATAAAATTAAATACATAAAAAATAGATTCAGTGTTTACTGAAATACATATTCAAAAGACATGTTCATAAAGATTAATAAAAATTTGGTTGTTACAGCAGGTCAGATGTTACAGCAAGTAAATGTTTGTGTCGACAGTATTTATCCAAGACTTTAATACATTTTTATACTTGCTGTAGGTGGATATATTTTTACAATCAATTTCTGTAGCCTTATAGAAAGCATTATATATTTTTGGTGTAATAAAATATGCATGTCTTTGCGCAAGCCTAGTGTTACACAGTGGAACTTCAAATACATTATTTAACCTATTACTAAAACGCTTTTCATTTTTTGTAAAAATAACATTTTGTGTAAATATATATTTTAAACATTGTTTACAGTAAATTTTTCTTATATCTAACAATTTAGCCTCATGGAACAATTGCACGGAGGGATAGTTTATATCTTTATGCAACATTATTTTTAGTATTAATTTTTGAGTTATTTCTAGTGGCTTAATGTGTGTATTATACACACCCCCCCATCCAATTATTCCATAAGATACTGATGATTGCACCAATGCATGATACACCAATTTTATTCTTTTAATGTCAACTATGTATTTTAAACGTTTAAAAATATAAGTTAAATACCTAAGTTTATTAACAAGCTTTTGAATGTGATCTGTCCATTTGAGTTGGCTGTCTATTATAATTCCTAAGTATTTAATTGTATTTTCCGATAGTTTTACGATACTGGATTACAATTCGTTAAATAAGCAGGCGATAAAGTATTTAATTTTTTTAAAAGAAAGACAAACATTCCCGGGTTACGAATAACCCAACAATGTTTGAAAATCTCCTACTACAGAAAGCCGAAAATGTTGCTTGTGTTGTGATGGAGGACTTAGCCAGCCGAGGAATCGAACACGGGACGCCCGAGTGGGACCCAAACGCGATGTCCACTCAGCCACTGACTGGTCAAAAGTATTCGGATTGGTCGGAAAGTCATTCGGATTGGTTCATTTGAAACGATTGTTGTAGGCTAAAATGAAATTTTTAATTTAACGCGTCATAACACGGCAAGAAAAAAATCGCTTTACCAAGAGTTTGCTCCTAGCACCCATAAGGTGATTTTTCACTACAACAAATGATCAAATTATTATTATTATCTACAATCTTTTCATCGTCCTTATACTTTATTTTAGTGATGGAATCATTTGGTAAGATAATATTGTTTACAGTATTTATGTTGAGATCTTACCTCATTACCGTTATTATAAAATGACATCAACAATATTCATCAATTCCGTTTTCAGACTTCGGATAAGAAATGTAAGCAGGCGCCAATAATTTATTTCTTCACATTTAATAACACAAATTACAACCCACAGTTCTGTCCCTCGTATAATTATTTTGCAATATTGGTGCACCTCCGAAAAAATCGCAAGTAAATAAGTAGTACCTAGTGTTCCTCATGCGATTACTTGTGTTCCTCATACGGATAGACATGGAGACCCGTTATTTCCTCCCAGGTAAGCCCCGCGGCCGTCGATTGCACGACCCTGGAATAAGTTCGGCCGTTAGCCAACCCGGCGTTTTGTCGGTAAAAAATAATAAGGGCGTTTAATATCAACCCAAGCTTCCTTTCGATTTAGGAGGCCAGGAACACATTGTTGTGTTGGGTAGGTACTGGCCATTGAAATGCAATACAATAGTAGGCCCCCCACCCTTTGATCGAATGAATTAGATCGGATGATCGAATTATATCACTATTACTTTGTTTTGTTTTTATTGTCTTTTGACAATAAAATAAATAAGTTATGAATACTTTACGCAATTTGTGCTTCTTTTCAGAGTGGAAAATATTGTTAGTTACACTTTTCAGAATTCAAACGTATATATAACCTTAGTTAATTGACAAACCTAATTTAAATAACAAACTAGCAAAAAATTGTTAAAACGTTGCTTGAAATGGCTTTAGTGGCAGATTTGAATACCCAGGTGCTTCCCTCCTTCCTCTTCCTCATCTCCTTCCCTTCCCCACTAATTTCAGCCTAACAGCATACCCAATTGGAAAAGCCATAGTCTCACTGGCTCCAGACGGTTGAGAGAAGTTGGGCGTCTTGTGTCAGTAAATACCAATAACCAATCTTATATACCTATAAAAGTCGGTACCAACAAAAATTATATTGATTTATAGTTCTTAGTCAAAAATTTCTACGTATAAAAGAGAGTTAGTACAATTTTACCCTTTATTTGTTAAGATTTCTTCACGAAAACTACCCTATCAAAAGTTTCGTTATTGTTATTGGTACGCCAACTTCCCTTAAATACACGCCAATTCCCTGTTGGCACAGTTTCATAAATTGAGCCAACTGATCAGAATTCAGGAGTTAAATTCAATTTATTGAACTAAAAACATAACAAAGTTTTTCATTTTGTTGCGGTTTTAAATACACTTTCAAAGGAAAATTACATACAAATAAACAGTGGTATATCAACTACACTAATAGTAATAGAAATGACCTTTTAAATGCAATTTCACTAAAGCTAAATATGTCGATGTCCGAATTGATTCTGTTCAACAGGGAGATTGCTATCTCCACCAGCATGACCATTAGTAAGTAAGTCCTACAGGCTGGGAGATAGAACAGTCTATGCTGTCGGTGATGGAGATAACCATTGGCAACATAGAAATAAATGCTCTCCATGATAGCCGAGTTTTCAAACCATCCACGAATCGGTCTAAAGAAATGTGTAGCAATAGGTACACCCCTTCTGACCCGTAGATTTCATTCCGATGATACCCAAAATAAAGTCGATAGGATAGAGCCACGGGTAGTAGTCATACTCCATCATGTAAAGAAATCTCCTGTTGTTGAATGTCGAACCAGTTGCTTACAATACAGAATCTAAAACGAAAGATGGTTTTTTAATCGACTAAGAGGAATATAAACGCTAGAAATATTTCGATTCTCATGCCATACAAAATTTAAAATCTAAAATTTAAAATTTAAAATGAAAGTAAGCGAAAAAGTGATTTGTATTTATTTTGTGCATAATTTTATAAGAATGAAAAAAAGTTAGAATATACAAAACCTCAAAAATAGTCTTAGCCATAAAGGGGTATTTTTTTTTAATTTTCTTATATTTATAGTTAAGTCATGAAAAAACATTTTTTTGTGGTTTACACTTATATTTTTTGTTATGTAAATAATAATTTTATTATAATTCTAATACACAGAAAAGCTAGCAAAAGCTTGAATTTATCCGTAGCATATTTTTTGATGTTCATATTGTAAACCGATTTGTCGTAAAGATGAATCTAAATAGTATCTAAATAGGATTTCACGTATAGCCTCATCTTAAATCTTGATTCACTAATGTAAACGAGTCCGAAACGAGCTTCTTAAGGTAGGTTCGAAAACATTTTACAATATGTTGTATCCTTTTCAGAATAAGCAAATAAATAATAGAAACTATAAGCAAATACCGGAAAGATCGCCGTAGCTTAATGGCCTATGCATTTGAGTCATCACGTTACGAGTTCGATTCCCCCTGAAGCTTAAAAATACTAACATGTTTTCCTTTCAAGTTTATAGGTGCTGCAATCAATAATAATTACAAACTAAAACGCGTAAATGTTTTCTGTAGTTAACTTTTATGTTAACTTGCGCCAACTATAATTACTATTAAAGTTGGCGCTATAACGGCCAATCTTGTTCTTTTATATCCATGGAACTAGCAGTTGCTTTATTTACGAGGGGAGTCTGACCGGACAGGGATAGGACGCATTTTATTGCTATCCCGAGATCAGGGGTGACTAAACTTGTTGAACTCGGCTCGAAGTCGATCGAGTGAATCGACTGATTAATGAACGACTTATGCCCGATTTTTTGCTCGATTTTTTTGGCAATGCAACGATTATCGAGGTGAAAATAAATACAGTAGCGAATACGGTTATTACCTATAATAGGAAGTCGGATTCCAATCGATTTTTTTTTCGCTTGAAAAATGTTTTAAATAAAGTCGTTAAACTCATTGGTATTTGTAGTTTATTATTGTTAAGTCTACTTTATGTTTATTCACGTTGTTTAGATAGCATTTATGTTTATTCACGCTGTGTTCCGGAGGGAGATTTAATGTTGCATGATTTAGCATACGACACGCATAGGCCTTTTTTGTCTCTCATTTTCTCCGAAACAATTTCGCATCTTCTATTATTTATCGATTATTTTTTTTTTTTAAATTTAAGAGAGTTTTTAAATTTTAACAAAAAAAGTTCGTTGAGTAGGTGATTAAAAACTAATATACATATTTATTATTTACCTCCACACCGGAGGCCCTGAGGAAAATAAATCCCCTCAAAGCCTATGTCATCTTTGGGGATGCTGTGTTGGAGGTCTATTGATAAAAGAAATTTCTGAGAAAGAAAAAGGCATGAGGGGTGGGTAGGACGGTCTTATGAATCCATAAGGCGATGATCCGGCCTGCCACGCAGCAGGTGGGCAGAGGCATCCATAGTCAAGACCCGAACAAACCTCACCCCGTGAACCCGGGAACTCCTGCTAAGTGATCAAATGTAGCAAACCACTCGGTGACCTTTGGCATAGATTGGAGGTTATCCACCACTTACCCGCTCTGGTATAAGTAACAGATATTACTCCTTCAAGGCTCTCACAAGAACTCCATTTTTTTTTTAAAGAACGACGCTACATTTGGTTTAGAACGAATCTAGACCTCCAATGTCCCTGCATACGTTGTTAGTAAGCAGTATGCAAGTACTTACATAATAAACATTGGCAAAAATGTTGGTTATCCGAGAAACGGTTCCCGGGGCGGCGGCACCCATGCCCGCCTCTCAATTTATCTTTGAATATCTGTATATCATAATGAACCATGATTATGATCCATTTATGAGCCAAAATGTTAAAGTTTTTCGAAAACATTCAGAAAAAATATTATACATATAAATAACAATATTTCTACGGAGACAGAACAAAACTATATAAAATTTCCGTAATGTTTTTTTGTTCGATACATATGACATTGAATAAAAATAATAAAAAAGAATTTTTTTTTTGGGACAGTTAGTAACCAATTTCAGAGAAATGCGTGTGTGCGTGAGTGTCACCAAAAGTTGGTAGAATGCATTGCCATCGCAATGAGTATCTGCCGAGATTCAGCTCAACTCACCAACCGCAAATATCGTCAATCCGTCTTCTCAGAAACTCATCTTTAAAAATTTTACATTTACATACACCCATCAATTTTATTGAACTATAACACCATCTCAAATGGTTTGTTAAATTGTCAGACAGAAGGATAATCACTTAAGTACTAGGTATTTCTATTTGACTTTCTAAATGAAGCATTTGATAGTCCATATTTGCTTCAATTTATATGTAAAGCTTTCGGATTCCACTACACGTAGAACTAGAAGTCGAGATTTTTTTACACAATTTGGGAGGCGGGTACGCGTACCGCCACCCCGGGTATCATTTATTGGATAACCAACACTGTCATACGTCAGCCCGAGTGGTTCGCTACGTTTGGTGACTTAAAAGGGGTGAGACCCTTCTCCTTGATTTATACGTCCGTCGCTCCTGGCACACTGACCCCCTGATTCCTACCCACCCCTCAAACATTTTTGAAGTGAAACTTCTTTAGCCCCGTTATGATTTGAAATTGGATGAAACGGAAATGACGCATTGAATTGAAATTAGGACGAAACGGAAATGACGCATTGCAGTGCCTACAAATCAAACTCCGCTCATTGGCCGCTTTGATTATGATCTCACTTTTCAAGGCTCCTATTGGTTCTTCAATTATTTATCACTAAATAAGTACAAAAGATTATTGCAGAGGCAGTTCAGTTATCCTTTATACCTACTGTATATATTTTACTATATATTCCTGTGTAAAAGGGCGTTAATGAATAAATAAATGTGTAATAATTAAGTCAGAAAGGAATATATTATGAAGACTGTATGTAGAAATAACCACTTGTACGAGATTAACGTATAAATATAGCACTTAGAATTTGAACCTGAAGTACATCTAGGTATTATGAACATAACACTGAAGCATGGAGTATTTCGTAATTTAGTCTTGATCCAGTTTAGACAGGTACTCGAGGAGTCAGCTGTTGACAAAGCCAGCCTCGCATTCGCGCCTCCCGGAGGTTTGTCGCGTTACAAGACACTTGTATTACCAGTCCTGGCTGATGAACACACGAGCCCCCGTTATCAAACTGCATTTTTCGTTATTACAGGTTTTGAAGAACAATTTAAAACTTTCTGTTCAACTATCATCAGGCAATTTGTGGTTGAGATGTCTAACCTGGTAATTTTTATTTATAGTTCGTTCAATAGATTTTTTTGGTTCGAAAGGGACTTCTAAGGCATTAAGTAGTTTTTAATCTATTTTCAGAACTATTATCAATAGAAAAAATCAGCGAGCGGGGGATCGGCAGCGCGGCCTTTTTCATACAAACTTAAATTTGGATTTGAGGTCAAAATACTTGTTCTTGACTGAAACGATTTTTTTTAATGAAAAAGGCGTGGCAAATATCAAGTACGGATATATTGAGAAATGTTTGAGGAAGACCTAGACCAGTGTTCCGCAAAGTGTGTGCCGCGGCACAGTGGTGTACCGTGGTCGTTAGATGGTGTGCCTCACCGCAATGCTACATTGTAACAAAATAACATTGCGACGCTGCACCAGCTTAGGCGATCCGACTATCGGATCGCTAGTAAAATAGGTCAGGCGGACATATTCGCCCAATTAAATGAACGCAACCAAAAATGCAAGGCAAGAATTCTAATACTTTATCGTTATCGGATAAGATTAAAAGCTAAGTTGGTGTTATGGATCAGCCAAGCCCAATGGTATTTAGTAACCAAATAAAAAATAGTAAAAAAGAGTGCAGGCTTTGGTAGCGAAACACTCGAAGCACAGGCTAGTGAAACACAACAGAAAAAATGAACTCGTATTTTCCAGAAATCCATTCTTAGATAGCATTTCCCTTGTACGCTTATCAAACGAGCAGGAAGAATTCTGAAGACAAAAACTGATCAGATATTAAAAGAAAAAATTCCGAAATAAAGCTAGCACATTTTTGGCTACGCAGAAAAATGAGTATCCACTGATTTCAAAGCGTGGTATGGACCTATTTATGCGAATTGGGGTTTTCAACTTCCACTACGACATAAAAAAAAGAGAACCCCTATGGACGATCGTCGAACTGTTGAGAGAAGCATTATCAACGATTGCTCCAAATTTTGATCGCCAGTTAAGCAGGCTCACTTTTCTCACTAAACACGTTTTCATATTATATTGATTTTAATAATAAATATTTTTTTTTGGTGTACCTCTAAAATTTTTTGTTTTGGTAGGTGTACCTTTATCACAAAAAGTTTGCGGAACACTGACCTAGACCTCTCCAGCCGGTCTCTCGACCCATCAACTTTCACCGCAGTTGGAGGGATGAATTCATATGTCACTCGTAGACACACTGACCTCCAGATTCCTACCCACCTCTTATACCCTTTTCCTTCCCAGAACTTCTTTTCCCCCCCTTTCCCTAAAAAGACAGCATACTCAAAGATGTCATGGGCCCTGAGAGAAATTATTCTCCTCAGGGCCTCCTGTTTGGAGCTAATGCAAAAAATTACATTAGCATTAATTATTTGAGTTTTAAATAAAAAATAAGCCATAATAGAAATTCAAATTCTCATGATTTTTCGTGAGTTAATGGTAATTATTTAAAAAATCATATTGCCCAACATATGTAAATATATGCGAATATATTATAAATAGGCTACTATGTACATACAATGATACATAAAAAAATAAAAAAAAAAACATTAAAAAAAAACATTAAAAAAAAAACGTTTTTTATATCGAAATCTTTAACCCTCCAATACTCCTCCATATAGGTTGTATATAATGGTAAGCTCTGGCGTTATGAAATTATAAATATTAATATATTATATTTATCATACGTTTTCTGACGCTAACAAAGGCGAGTTATTGCTAACGTCAGAAAACAAATCGTTGCCGTGGAAATGATGTTGATATATTTATGTAAATAAAAATGTGTAATAAGTATGTAAATATAATATCTATCTATGTAAATAAAAATGAATCTCCGAAATTTTTGTACGCGCATAACTTCCGAACGACTGCACCACATTTTTGGTGCAGTCGTTTGTGCAGCCGTGCAAATTTGGGTGGCTTGCGAGCCGTTTTAATACTGAATGTACCGGGAATGACTGTATAGTATGTGGGAGGGGAGTGACGGGGGGGGGGGGGGAACGGGACGAATGGGAAAGGACACGCAGGGAGAAACAATTTCTTTATGGTATAGCAACTCATGCCGGGTACCAGCTAGTATATAATATATAGACAAGAAATTTCATTCTTGATGTATTTGAATGAAGATATATTTCACATTTTTGTTATTCGGCGGTACGTCCTCTCTGGAGATACTTGGTTATATTTTGTGTCGGTAGGTATACTGTATTTTCCCTAAGCCGACTGCATATAAGTGTGCCGGGGGCTAACTGTCGAGGATCAACTGTCATGGAATTATCTACGAATATACGACTCATCTGCTGAAGAGAACATTATTCTCGAAACATGTGGTTTTAGTATCTAATAATGTGGTGTAAACAAAGTAATTTGAATTCAATTCAAAACAATGACCTTGAGTTGAATATTTTTATCCAAACAACTATCGTAGTGTCGTAGAAATAACGTGCGCTAGGTACCAACTTAAAGTTACCAAATACACTGTCAGTTTTCTAACGCCGTTGTTTAATTTGAAAAAAAAAAAATCTTTTCGAAGAAAGAAAGACAATGTTTGAAAATCTCCTACTATCATCACAGAAAGCCGAAAATGTTGCTTGTGTTGTGATGGAGGACTTAGCCAGCCGAGGAATCGAACACGGGACGCCCGGGTGGGACCCAAACGCGATGCCCACTCAACCACTGACCAGTCGAACATGTTCTTCATTTACTTTTTTAATATTTGTATCCAAGAGATCCATTGAAATGGAAAACGAAGGTTCTAGGCGAGAACGCTTGGAAGAGAATGATGAACAAAATTTATGGTTTCAAAAATATTCCGAACACATAGTGCTTACTGACCTACATTTTCTGCAATTTGGGAGGGGGTATGGGTACCGCCGCCCCGGGAACTATTTATTGGATTACCAATACCTCTACCATAGGTCACTCCAAGTGGTTCGCTACGTTTGGTAATTTAGAAGATGGGCCCGGGCTCATGTGGTGAGTTTTGTACGAATCTTGGTGGCGGATGCATCTGCCTACCAACTGTATGACAGGCTGAATCTGGAGAGACTGGTTGAAGGAGATCTTTAGATCTCTCCAGCTGGACTCTCTCGGAACATTGCCTTGAAGGGATGGATTCATACGTCCGTCACTCTTGGACAAATTGACTACCAAATTCCTACCCATCCCAGAACTTCCTCTCCTTCCTTTCTAAAAAACACTCTCCACACACAAATACCCGAAGGCAACGCCTTGAACATAACCATGCATCACATAAAAGCATTTTGTCATTTTCCTTTGCCGTTGCCGTCAACAAATCATCAAAAATGCACGCGAAATTCATAGCACAACAGTAATATCTATATGTCCACAATCGGTAATGAACAAACGGCCGGCCTGAGCCAATGGCGCCCAAAACACGCGTACTGAACCACGAAAGAAAATGGGAATTTATGGGAAAGGAATTAAGCAACTGCAAACGGCGTGAAATGCCACTTGCGGTTACTTCGTTCCTTTTCCATAATTGGTGGTCCAATTTGCGTCTGGTTGCATGCATAAGCAGCCTAAGATATACTCAGGATTTGGAGGAATATGGATGGCACAAAACAAAGTTACTCACCTTAAGCTTCAGCAGGAGAATGGAGGCGCCACTTTTCACTACGCACCGATTCTGAGCGTTGAGTATATTCAGTTTTACAGCCAGTTTTCAATTAAACGTAATTTAACGAAAATATCTAAAAAAAACTTGTAGTTAAACCCAAAGTAGTTAAATTATACTGAAGATATTCAAATAATAGAAATCATCCACTTACGGTTGTCACTTGAAGTCTCTCACTGCACTGAATTTATGACATTGTTTTATGCCGAAGGTTTTGGGTAGGAAAAAGGGAGGGTTAATCCCTTACAGTACTAAAATCCTCAAGGGCACTGTGTTAGGTGTTAGATATTATCAGTGTCTTGGCTCCTTGGATCCTTGGCGCCTCCGCAAGTCGGTGCCAATTGCGCCTGCCTAGGGCCGACCCTGAAAAAATAAATTTAGGTGTTACATATTTTTTACGTTGTAAAATCACTTTGTGGCTTTTATCAATATTTTAAATAAAAAACAAAATTAAGTGCAACATTTCCACAGAATAGAGTTACGTAAAACAATGACAGGCCATATGTGTCAAATAATGTCCACCATCTTTAACTATACGAAAATCGTAACCAAAATGGAATACGTCCGTTTTTCATTTTGAATCCATATGAAAAGACGGCCTACATGGAAATCGGACGAAAAATTCATTTGTAAACCTGAAAAGCCCCGGACAGAGCATTTTGTACGATTGACATTGAAGCCAAATCTAGGGTGAGGGCAAATTGCCTGGAAGCCATATTTTACGACAAGCTTTTGAAATGATTTGTATGCAAAGTGGTATAAAATAAACTAAATATTTTAATTTGTAGTAGAACAACTCTCTTTTTATAACATTTGAAGGTTATTCCTATCAATGTAATATATCATTGAAGAAGAAGACAACACTAATAATCTAAACGAAAATATGAAAGAGAACAAGACTCGAACCCAGAACCTCTTGTCTTACCGGGACAAACGTCTTACCAAATTCGGCCACTGCCACCTCTTATTTGAACATAATATTTGTCAATCTCGTATTTCAAATTTTAGAATTAACAATATTATCTTCGACTAATTTTTCATTGGAAAGAAGAGAAGTGTTCTAAGAATTGGTTTGTAACCTATTATCTGGGTTACTAGGTTATCGAGTAAATATATCCGATTTTTATTTACATGGAATGCCTGTTGCCCTTTTTGAATTTAGAAAAATGCTCAGGATTCCATGGACAGCCAAACGCACAAATTTTTCCATTCTGGAAGAGCTAGGGACCCACAGTAGGCTCTAAACTTTAGACTATCTATTTTCGACACGTTCGAACAGCGAGGAGTGGAGGGGTATTGTCTTGTCCACCATGAGTCTGGGTGAAACATCTTCTCCGTCGGCTTCGAATGTGCATGTCTGCCGCCGCATCGTACCCGCCGCACCGTATAAACATCTGTGTACGTGAAATTTCACACAAAGCTAACGTTTCGAATTCAAGAATTCATCAAAGGATGGCGCTACTTCCGTTAGCAGGTCGCATGAGAACGTGTAAGTTTCTTACGATTTTGTAAATTTGAGTACCTATTACCCTCCAAAATGTCTTGCTTAGAGGATTCACCAAATATCCTTGGTTCGTCCGAAGCATTATTAATTCAGGTACGAAAATCCCTCCACTTAAAAAACACGTAGTAGACCTAGCCAAAACATTTTTCTCCAAACTCGCTTCAAATCCGAGCCCAAGCATCTCATGTCTCGGCCAATTAAGTCCAACCCCCTCCACCGCCTACCCATATCCATCCTTCACCCACCTTGATGCGAGGGCTAAAATAAAAATTTACATTTGTGTACTTATATAAAAAAAAATATTTATTATGGTATACATATTGTCATATATTTATATACATACATACACGGGTGTGTGTAAATTTGTTTGTATGTGTATATGTATCTATACAATATGTTTACCACTCACAGATATCAAACAAACAGTAAAAAAAATATATATATAAAAAAATATATTATTAACGCCCTTCATCTTGCCCAAGGTAGCCCGAACATCGGGTAAAAAATAATAATCCATCAGGTGACATTACTATGGCTTGCAAGACAATGGGGTTAATTTCTCCCTGTAACTTGCCAAAAACCAATATATATTATTTGAGTACCTCTACCGATATGGAAAGATTGGCGGTAATACTTAGTTGTTAATAATAGTATCACGCGGCTATATATTACATACGACGTCATTGTCTGTCCCGGCGACTAGCTATCACTGGATCACAGTGAATCTGGGCTATTTTTGGAACCAGTTCCTATCGAATTTATAAAATGGTCACCAACACTAACTGGGCGTAGCCGAATGAAACACCGCCCGCAGCGCGTGTAAAACGCCAATTAGAAGTTTGTATATGAATTGCAGTTATACAAACAATAATTTAGTTTCCTTGACGTCAGACGACACGATACATCAACATCTTAATTGAAAAACTTGATTTTCTGCTTTTCTGCAGCGGGTACCTAATAATTGACCTTGCAATGTGGAAAAACGCAGCCATAATAATATTACAGTCGACTTTGAACTCGATGCATTAACAGATTAGCAGCGTCATAAGTCAATAGATTTGGTGTCACCCAGTCCGGTCACATTGTTACTTACTATTTTGGGCCTCTTCCATGGACCGTATTTTAGATAACATCATATAAAAAATATATTATACTTAGAATATATTATACTTAGTTAATATAATACTAAGAACACAACTTCTCGACAGTTGGCCCAATATGCTGACGGTTTGGGGAAAATACCGTATACCTACGTACACAAAATATAACCAAGTGTCCCCGAAGGAGTGTGTACAGGGGAAGTAGCGCTTTTGAGATGATTTTTCATGAAAATGGCGTTTTATAAATAAGCCAAATATTATTATATTATAAAGTACCGCCGAATAACAAAAGTATAAAACATTTTTTCATTCAAGGGCATCAAGGATAAAACTACTTTCCTTTTTAAACTGTACATAGTAAAAGTAATATGTTCAAAGAATACCATGGTTTAATTCATAAAATATACAGAATGGCTTTTATATAAATATGAATAAAAAATAATTTATAATTTTAAAAAAATTTGTCAGAGTGCAGTTCACACGCGGTAGAAGGGAAACTTTACCAAAACAATCTCAACCAATAGGAGCCTTGAAAAGTGGGATCAAAATTAAAGCGGCCAATGAGCGCAGTTTAACGCTTCGTAGGTACTGTAATGCGTCATTTCCGTTTCATATCTCAACCAATAGGAGCCTTGAAAAGTGAGATCATAATCAAAACGACCAATGAGCGCAGTTTGACGTTTCATAGGTACCTACTGTAATGCATCATTTCCGTTTCATATCTAAACCAATAGGTGCCTTGTAAAGTGAGATCATAATCAAAACGACCAATGAGCGCAGTTTGACGTTTCATAGGTACCTACTGTAATGCATCATTTCCGTTTCATATCTAAACCAATAGGTGCCTTGTAAAGTGAGATCATAATCAAAACGACCAATGAGCGCAGTTTGACGTTTCATAGGTACCTACTGTAATGCATCATTTCCGTTTCATATCTAAACCAATAGGTGCCTTGTAAAGTGAGATCATAATCAAAACGACCAATGAGCGCAGTTTGACGTTTCATAGGTACCTACTGTAATGCATCATTTCCGTTTCATATCTAAACCAATAGGTGCCTTGTAAAGTGAGATCATAATCAAAACGACCAATGAGCGCAGTTTGACGTTTCATAGGTACCTACTGTAATGCATCATTTCCGTTTCATATCTAAACCAATAGGTGCCTTGTAAAGTGAGATCATAATCAAAACGACCAATGAGCGCAGTTTGACGTTTCATAGGTACCTACTGTAATGCATCATTTCCGTTTCATATCTAAACCAATAGGTGCCTTGTAAAGTGAGATCATAATCAAAACGACCAATGAGCGCAGTTTGACGTTTCGTGGGTACTGTAATGAGTCATTTTCGTTTCATCCGAGTTTAAAATCACCACGGTGCTAAAGAAGTTTCACTTCGAAAATAGTAGATATTAAAGAAAATAACATTTTGAAGAAAATTTAGAATCCAGAAATGAAATTTCTATGGCACTAGGAAAATATTTCAACTCCGCTAGACAAATTTACTACGAAATATATTTTGAAAACTTGGAAAACCGTGGCATAAATTACGTTTATTGCGAAGCACGGCGATCTCTGATGTCATGAAATTTGAACAGTTGTCGTTCATTTAAGTATTTTCAGTTAACTTTAATTATTTTGCAAAATATGAAAAATCCAATTTTCCAAGTTTTCCAATCCAGAAATTCCAAATTTTGAAAAATCCAATACGCTGTAAAAAATAAAACACGACGTCATTAACGCTGTTCAACAACATTTTAATTGCCGATTAGGATAAAATAGTGTTGAAACTCGTATGAAGCCGATAGTAACAATTAATGATTTGTAAAATGAATCAAAACGGAGTATGATCTGTTGGAATTTCCATAGGACATTCTAGAAAACAATAATGTTATTATTATTGACTTAATCGATTGTTATGTAAGCCGTGACGGTGACTTAGATAAAAATTAATTAAGAATTCATAGAAAAAATGGATAACTACCTACGTCACAAAATTCATATTTTAACCTTGAACTTTAGAACCGTACACCAACACCTGACGAAATGCCCCTAATAGGTGTAGAACATATTTTTGTCTCGGCTGACCAGTGACCAGTCACTTCTCACTTCCGCAAAATGGATCGCGATTTTTTTCAACGACCTTCACGCCTCCTACATAACTTTGGTTTACTGGCAGGGCTTGGGTAGAATAATAGACAGTGAAAATTTGAATAATACTTTAGAAAGAGAATCATAATGGGGTATTTCCACAATTTTTTTTTATTATTGAAAAAAATTAAGCAAAAAATTACGATGATAACGGAATTTTTGTTTTATTTTTATGACGACGACTTAACTTTCTATAACGTTTTAAAATACGCCTTTTTAAAATGCCACCAAAACGATGGTTTTGCTACCAGTCACTCTGTGACGTCACAGGCGCCTCTCATCATGCGATCGCCGCCTGTAGTGAGTCCGTAAGTTGTACTTGGTGTTATTTATTGACTTCCAGTTTGCTCGAATTATATCTTTATATTTATCCTATATTTTCCCATTTGCAAAACATGTATAGTTTGGTAGACATGTTTACAAATACTACAAGAAAAACCCAAAATAAGATGTTTAAACGACCATTTCTAAGGCGACAAAAAATATCGACTGTGTACAATTATTGGGAGTGCGTTTAATGTGTTTGACACCACCGCCGAAGGGTTCAATAACGCTAGGTCCTCGGAGCATCTTCTATTGAAATACCGGTAGAACAAGGACACCATTCCTATCTGAAACCTGCGCGCTAAACATTGCAATCCGTTTGTTAGAGAGGGAAATCTATCGAACGGACCACCCGTTTATGCTTTCTGAATTTTCAAATATTTTGGGACTCTAGACCAAAGGTGGCTGCCAAATTCAACAGGTGGACTTGCGATTTGTACAGGGTCAGCAGTTGTGTACTATCTGCAGTATATATTGGCCCTATAGTACAGTAAGAAGAAGGAGGCTTCGATGGAGCCCCCGTGCCTTTTTTTCAGATTTAAATTTTAAGCTACAATAAAAAACCTTTCGTTATTGACTATTTAAATTCATAATTTAAACGTGGAAACACCTTTGTATACAGTCGTAAGATGGATATCTACACAATAATGACTGCCTCCGTGGTCGAAGGGTAAGGCTCTCGACTAGCAATCTCGGAGTTAATATGTATATGTATGTATATATAAATTGTATATATAAATTTTATAATAAACGTTTAAAAAATATTTTTTTTTATTTATTTTAAATCAAGACAAGAAAAGGGCCGGAATTAATTCTATTTTGGCAAAATATTGAAACCAGTATATAACGTATATAATATGAGAGTTTGTGTAAAAAAAATGTTTTCATTACCATATCGTCTTAGAATCCCGAAATTTAGGGCTTAGAAAATTATTGTTATTCATTGTAGCGTAAAACTGTAGAAACATAACACAATCATAAACAATCATCTTAAATATGAAATAAAACCGTCCATAACCCCGAACAAGTCTAGGATGTTTAGATTTTTGATAGTAACACGGTGATAAACCTCGGAACGGCGACTCTTGCGACGTCATGAATCGTACAAGCAGTTATGGGCCGTTTACGTTTCGTTCCGTTTACGCGTATTTTGAAATCAATAATTATGAATGAAAATATCAAAATTAAACATTTTTAATGCGATAATCAAGTTCAAAAAAATAATCTTTAAATCTTCCACATGTTTTTAGCGGTATACCTGGTTTGTGGAAATACCCCATTGTGTCAAAATTCGTACAATTCTAAAGAATTCATATAAAAATGATCGGTTAAGAAGTTGTATTAGCGTGATACACAAAATAACAGTAGTTGTTGTTGAAATAAATGCTCCATGTAGCCAAACTGCCCAACGTTCCGTCTCTCTTGCATTCGCCTGAAATCGTAGATCTCCATCCCGTTTGAATTTCGAAAACACAGTTTTGTATGGAAATACAGGCCCAAATTGGCAAATGTTTGAATCACGAAACACTCCCACAAAGCACTTTTTGTTTTATTCTTTACTAGCTTTTCCCCGCGGCTCCGCTCGCATGGTATTAAGGGAAATTACTGTAGCGCTTGGACTTATCAATTATCCCCCCCTCCCCCCTCCTCCCCTCCCTCCATCTGCTCCCGCATTCCATACATTCATTCCCGGTACATTCAGTTTTCAAACAGCTCGCGTTCCACCTAAATTTCATAATACTAGAGCTCAAAGAAAAAAATAATTATCCAATTTGGTGCAGTCGTTCGGAATTTATGCGCTTACAAACGTTTCGGAGATTTATTTTTATTTAAATATGTGGAAGTTTGTAAATATAATAAAAATAACACTATTTATTATAGTCTTTATAATCGTTACGAATTATATTTTTAATGTAGGAACTCTCATCTGACATTTATTCCGAAACATAAGCTCGTCAAAAAAAAAAAACAAAACACATTCTAATATTTGAATTTTCTGGAGCAGCAGCCGACCAGTAGGTAGGGGGCTGAGTACCTACCAGCCTAGAGCCCAAAAATATATCAACATCGTTTCCATGGCAACGATTTTTTTTCTGACGGTAGCAAAAACTCGCTTTTGTTAGCGACAGAAAACGTATAACAAATATAGTATATTAATATTTATAATTTCATAACGCCAGAGCTTACCATCATATACAGCCTTTAGTCTTCGCATATAATTTAGCTTTCCATTGGTGAAAGAATTTTTAAAGTCTTTTTATTGGTTAATGTGTGAAAGCGTAGCAAACAAACTCGAGCAGTTTCGCATTTATAATATTAAGTATGGATTTCAAACGCGTGGCTAGAACATTCACGTGTGCAAGGAGGGTTTGACCCAAAGGGGGGGGGGGTTAGATCCTGTAGGAACAAGGGAGTAAGGGGTGGGTCAGGGTTTGAAAAATTTATTAGAAAGTTCTCTGGGACCTCTACATACAACAACTTATTAATTATATCGCTTTGATAAATGAAATAGTGCACATAATTTGTTGTATTTTCCAGGGAAGGACCTAATCTACGACTCCTATTCTCCTTTTCCTTAGTCAATACTGAGGCTGATGGGGGGGGGGGGTTTAAACCCCCTAAACCTCCCCCCCCCCCCTTAAATATGCCCTTGCTGTCTTCAAGAGCTCTAACTACCTGGTTAGCAGTTATCTAAGTGCATTTGCGCACTAGTGCGTGAAATACTTAACATACTTTTTCATACATAAGTGACTTTAGGTGACTTTATCCGGATAGCCGCTAGCCTAGCTATTAGCTATGCAATGTTGGCGTGCATTTCTGCCATTTATGGATATGATTGTTTGAAAAGATGGATTTTAATAATGTAATAACATGTGACGGTTTATTCCAGGCTTTAGGTCCTGATATTCCGAAAGCACGCTCACCGAACTTAGTAGGTGCATGCCCATCCACTTTAAGTTATCCAGTTCCTTCAACCTTCCAATGCTCCTTGGAGTTCTCGTGAATGTAGGTACTTGACTCTATAAAAAACAAATATTAAACATAGTTTTATGAGACCGACTTTGATCCATTTATAACTATTATGGAAACCAGAAACACACAATACATGTATTTCATTTTTATATTGTGTTGCCAAAGGCTTAGAAACGTGATGCCTAGTGGGTTAATGTTAGTTAACATTGAAACTAATTTAGTTTCTTGTGCATGCTATTTTATTGAGTTGAAGTTGACATAAATAACATCACCCCGAAGCGATCTCATTCGGGGCCAATGGATAGTAGGACACCCGTAATGTTCTTAGTTACATAATCATAGGTAAAGATCATAAAAAATATTATATAAATTGGTACGGGTTTAAAGGACTTTGTACATTATATATTATAATATTTAAAGAGATAAAGTGGCTTATTGGGTAGGCATCTTTCTTAAACAGTGCTTATAAAATAAAATTTGACTAGTAGGAACCTAAATTAGGGGAGTTCAGGTAAAACGTGTCAAAATCAAATGTAGAACGGCTTTAATAAATTTATTTTAACTTCGAAGATGTCAAATACATCGTACGTAGAAATGGGCAGGATGGCAGGTAGGTAATTATTTAATGTTGAAAATGAATGCCCTCAAAGGGCGTAGTTAAAGCATTCACTTGGGAGGGGGGTGTTTAACCGAAACGGGGGAGGGGGGGTGGTTCTATCTAGTGGGCAAGGGGGAGAAGGACGGGGATTGGAAAATTTATTAGAAAGTTTTTGGGACCCCTGCTTCCCGCAACTTTTTATTTACATCACATTGGTAAAACAGATGGTGCAAATAATATTGTTATATTTTCCAGGAATATTATCTACGAGTACTATTCACTTTGTTCTTATACTATACTGAGTCCGATAGAGGGGTTGGAATCCCCTAAACACTCCTTATATACGTCCTTTCCTACATCCTTGCATTCCTACGTATTAAAAATGAATAGAAACCAAATACACTATGTTATTTAACTAATTAATATAATAATACAACAAAGATCAAAACTACCGAATAGAAAATATATTTCAATTTCATTTGGGTAACTTTTAGTTTTCCCTAGATTCTTCACACATTCAAGCTTGTATAATTAATATATCTTGTTTCCTAGCTGATTCCTATTAATCCGCGATTTTCTTAATAGATTTTTTACCCAAAATAACCCTAACCCCATAGGAATCTAACTTGATACCAACAAGTAGGTACTGTAGAAAACTATTTCTTCCTGTTATCCTAGAATCCTAGACGAGAGAGCAATGAGTTAATTAACTAGTTACATTGTACCTGTCCACTCACATAGTAGAGACTGTTATAATATAACTGTTAATAATATTATTCTTTATTCTATACGTTGCCGAAATGTACGTAGGTACCGCACCTATTCATCACGCATTTAATACAAGTTTTAGAGAAATAGAGATGTTACAAAAAACAACCGCAAAATTACAATGAGAGTTCATGACACATTAATTTTAAAATTTTCTGAAAGGGAAATTAATTGTATCATTGACCCTAATAAAGTAACAAACAAGGAAAACGTCACAGACTTTTTAATATTGTGATAATGAAACCTTTGAAACCAATAATTATTAACCTGATTTCATCGAAAGCGCATTATTAGTTATTATTCCGAAGAATTTTCTTGGAAAATAAATTCCAACTTACTACCATCTCAATTCATTCCGAGAAGAGAAGGCAGGTATCAAGTACATTAATTCTTGCGAACGTGATCCGGCTCACGTAACCGCGTATTTCACGCATAATTATTATTTCAGTGTGCAGCGTGAATTTAACGTGTACAGTAGTGTTTTTTCGCTCTTCGATTAATTTTTGCGTAATTTTTTTATATCTCGTAAACCTATGAACTTTTGATGCATAGTTTTCAATTTCAAACTTCGCTCTCTACGATAAATGCGGTGACAGCCCTGAGCGAAAAAGTGTTTATCAACAAGTTTGGAGGTATAAACACAGATGGCGGTAGTATCTATTTGTGTTGGAACTGGTGTGATTGGCTCAGCGAGCTGCATGAAGTTGTCGAACAGCGAGTGAGGTGCATCGCGAACGCTTTGTGACATTAGTGACACTTTTTCACAGTTTTTGACAGTTGTCCGCGTATTCCGTGCCTTCCGCCGTGGGGTGCGTTTGGTTTTGTGATTTTAAACCATCGTTCAGCAAATTATTTATAATTCATTGGGATCATTATGTTCCTCGTGCTGTGATATTATTGTGCAATACGTATAATATAGTGGTTTAGTGCCCTGATTGATTATGAATCCCTTATCAAACACCAGTTTGTGAAGTTCAATATGCGTGTGTTTAACTTTCGTTTTTTGAGTTTTAAATATTGACTTAGACGCCTAATGACATGTGCAGTACGAGTAATTAACGCAAATTGAAGGTGACAATGGCTATAGCCACATGGATGTCTCATATTCCCTTTCTGGTGGCCCTTTTCACATCTGGTAAGTTTGGAATTATTTTATTCTTCGTATTGATATTACGATATTGTGCCACTTTGCGTGTTTGCTGTCTACGCCAGCGAACGTTTGACCGTTTGAAGAGAATAAATTACGCCTCTTTGCGAAGAAATCATTTATCGAGAGTTTGCCAAGATACGCTGCGCTTTGGTCAGATATTTTTAACTTTTTATTTTCTAGGTGAAGTTTTCCAACTTTGATAACTGCAAGACCATAATTATAAATAATGATATACTGACGTTATGATTTCATACCAACTTTCTCCGTCTTCGTAATTATTATTACATACCTAGTATGGATTACGTGTGTACTAAAAATGTTAAATTTATTATCCCTCATTATTTATTTAATGACACAATCCGTAGGTACATTAATAATTAGGCATGTTCCGTTTTTAATTTAAATTTACGCTCACCTGACTAATATAAATACTAGTATTTCTATTAGCAGTAGAACAGTGAGAAAAAAGGGTGATGTCAAAGGGCGGTGAGAAAAGTCAAAAGTAATGAAAAAAATGGTTAAATTGTTTACATTAGTTCAGGTTATGGCCTATTTTAGTTTTTTTTTTCTTAACTTTTAATGACTTCAAAGGGGGTGTTTAAGTTGCACGATTCCGAGTTGTCATTCATTGAACTGCAAAAAAGTATGATACTAAGGGGGTGTTGAAGTTGCACGATTAAGAGTTGTCATTCATTGAACCGCAAAAAAGTATGATACTAAGGGGGTGTTGAAGTTGCACGATTCCGAGTTGTCATTCATTGAACTGCAAAAAAGTATGATACTAAGGGGGTGTTGAAGTTGCACGATTAAGAGTTGTCATTCATTGAACCGCAAAAAAGTATGATACTAAGGGGGTGTTGAAGTTGCACGATTCCGAGTTGTCATTCATTGAACCGCAAAAAAGTATGATACTAAGGGGGTGTTGAAGTTGCACGATTAAGAGTTGTCATTCATTGAACCGCAAAAAAAAGTATGTTCCTAAGGGGGTGTTGAAGTTGCACGATTCTGAGTTGTCATTCATTGAACCGCAAAAAAAGTATGTTGCTATTTTTCTCTCATTTAATAAATCAAAACCGAAATGTTATCTGAAATCTTACAATTTGTAGGTAGATATTTACACCTACCCACTTAATTATAAACCATAAATATTTTACATTTTTTTTTTTAAATTTCAAATAAGGAATTTTACTATTTGGTAAAGAACTGTCATCATATTACTGATAATTCTTTTTTCAAACTTTCTTCAGGCTGGTAGGTACCATAAAATTGAGTATTCTAATTTGGCAACTTTACTAGGAAACATAATCAAACTGGAACGTAACAAACAAATTTGCAGACAGATGGAATTTCAAATAGTTGAGTCAAAACAGGACTTCGCTACACTCAGTTAACAAATTATATCATAAGGGGAACGGCTGTGCAGCCGTTTCTATACAATACTTAAATTTGGATTGGAGGCAAAACTTAATCAAATTAAAACTAAAGATTTAACACACATTTTTAACATAAATTGTTAACACAAATTTTTGTTTATACAATATTAAAATTTCTACCCAATGATGTTTAATGTTTAATTTATTTTTCATTATGCTTAGGGCCAAACTATTTTTTTTAATAATTATAATTGACTCGCAAAAAATGCCAAAGTTGCCTTTAAAATCATCTAAAATTCAATTCTTTGATGACTAATATATCATAATTTATAACAGAAGTAAATAAAATAGCATATATCCATACTAGATATTTGCTATAGCTCTCGATTAAAAAAATAATTATTCAGTTTGGTTGAGTATTTTGGCCTCAAATCCAAATTTAAGGAGGGGTAGCCGCTCCTCTTAACAGATGTATTTGATATTTGAACTCTGACAACTTTTTTCCATTTCTGACAACAAAAAATTGTCAGAAATGTTTATTGACTTTCTAAGAAAAACGCATACATTATAAAGGGACCAAATTATTTACATTACGAAACAGACACACTCTCTCATCTTGAAAGTACGCATCTTGTATCTCTGAAAGAAGTGAAAATATTATTTTTAAGTGTTTCAGTATTGCTCAAAAAATATATGCAGACAACTACTCCATACAACGATGGTTGCGTAAGCATAAAGTCTTACTTTTATGGTTTAATAGCTAAATAACTGAGTGAGGTATGTGTGACTTGCCCTCTACCATGTCTGGCAGTATTCAATTCCAATGCTACGTTTCAATAATAATTTATATTTGTGTTCAGCATGTATTTTATTATTTACGATTGAATTTGCAAGCAACCGTGTATGTATTTTTATTTGTTAAAAAAAATTATATACATATTGGCATGCATTTATGTACACGCTTTATCTGCAATAACAAATGAGTGTGTTTATCGGTTTTTATAGTCATTATAATTATTTGCATTATTTGCAAATACATTATTTTATACAAATTGTTTTTTTGCTGACTAACCAACCAACCTTCACCATTGAAATGTTACTGTTGTGGATTCTGAGCGAGATAACAGAAATATCTGTATTCTGGCAAGCCAATAATTTTGGAAACGTATTTTATCGTTATTGAGGACATTATCTGACACACAAGTGTTGTGAGCATGCAAAATTCCGGTTAGAACTCCGACAGACGAAATATTTAAAAACTTTCATTTTCGATAAACAAAAATTAATAAAAAAAATGTTTTATTTAAACTTAAAAAAAACATATCTGAATACTCCACTGCCCAACATAAATACTCAACCAGGGCAATAAGCCAAAATATACTGGTTGAGAAATATTGAATTTCATCCTACGAAACTATACAATGCTCTACCAAATCAAACAATCGAAAAAATAACCGGAATAAATATATTAAATCCCTCAGGCTTAAATGTATTAATCGTTGAATATATTTAATTCCTCATTCTTAAATATATTCATTGCTGAATATATTTAAGCCGATTGGGAACAGCTCACACAGGTTTCATAGAAATCGTAGCGAACTTACTTACCTTACTCATAGTGAAAAATATGATCTGAACGTTAGAAAACATTAAATGTTAGAAAGACAAAATACCACACTTTATAATCGAATTTAGAAAAATTAAAATGGGCACCTCTTTAAATTCAAAATTTCCGAACGCAATTTGAGAAAACTTTATGAAACTTTGTGAATTTTTTATCAATTATTTTTTTTTTATGAAATTGCAAAAAAGTTTAATCAAATACATTTATAATACATTTGTCTAATAAAATAAGTGTGTGCTTTTTTTAATTCATTACCAGTAATTTTAGTTAGAAAAAATGTTATGCAAGCAATTTTTAAAACTTTTTTAGGTGTTTAAAATTTTAATATTTCAAAGAATTTATGCTTATTTCTAATAATAAAATTTGAAAGGGTATTTAATCACCTTTCTAAAACAGTTTTAATTTTTTGGATACATTCAGAAATACTGGACAGAATATCTTCGAGACCTGAGGGGAAAACTAAAGTAAAAAGCATGGCTGAGAAACATTAGAAGCCAACAAGAAACTAGATACAAAATATAAAAATTACAGGCTGCCTCAGAACAGGAAACGCTAGTGAGGAGGATTTTGAAAACTGTAACATTATTCCTTTATAAGTACTTCAACGTGCACAAACTTTGCCATAGAAAATAATAATTTTAAAAGAATACAATAATTACATACTAACTTTAAAATGAGATAATCTAAAATTATCAGAAATAATATTATGATAAAACCGGACTACAAAATAAAGTGGGCTCTTTGTTTCTACCATATCCCTATTACTAAGAATACATTGATGGCGTCAACCCGGTGAAAAATTTGGGATGTACAAAGAAACCCTAAGTTGATTCAACAATGTGGTAAAATGACCATACAATTAAGTCATCATTTCATTAAAAATGTGCAGATTGCAATGTGCAAATGTGCAATGTGCTAACTCTTTAAACCAGTGAATGCAGTGTCTGTATTATCAATTTAAGAAATGACTAAGTATTCATTGTACTGTCTCTCCCGTGGGAAGAAAATTGGGCAAGTCTGGTGATGGTAATTGCAACAACATAAAATATCGTGTCTCATATTTATATTAACCCTTCTTTACAGTTCTAGAGGTGCGATTAGTTGAGCAGTGGGTTATTGCTCGGAGTTAGGACAAAAAAATATTAACTGTGACGGCCTTCATGGTCAAGGGGTAAGGCTCTCGACTAGCAATTGGGGGGTAGTATTTTCAAATCCCGGCACGCGCAAGTAAATTTAATTTGATTTATTTGTGTTATTTCATAATTTATTCATTTAAAATGGTAAATAGTATATTTGTGTCACGTTCCAGAGTGGAAGATATTCTCAGTATCGCCCTGGTGTAAGACCACCATTCAGAATTTAGCCGTGTTTGGTGAACAGATCTGATTAGTCAGGTACTTCCCCACCTTTATATTCTCCATCTCCTTCCGTTTCCCTCTACCTTCAGCCTCACAACATACCTCAATTGGGGGTGCCATAGTCTCAATGGCTCCAGATGGTTGGGAGCAGTTGGGACTCTTGTGTGGTATTCACAACAACAACAATGATAACCATAATAAATAGTGGGTGGCTGGCGGAGGCAAAAACATTGGGAATGTGTGGCGAGTGATATGCTGAAATAGGCCAAAACCAAATAATCTTTTATAGCTAAGTCTGTTGGCCCTGTAAAGTAGACCAGTCAAATAACGATAGTTTAATTGTTTTGCCTTTAATAATTAGTGGCTCTCGAATTTTCGTTTTGCCTTCGCATTCCGCCTCCTAATAATAAATAACTGTGTGAGTTTTTTAATATAAATTAACTATGATTAAGTTATTCAGTTTTTTTGTTATAAATTATTTGACTTATTTTTACAACTGAAGTACTTACTTGCTGTTTGGGTGTTTCGAAATATCCAAGAGTTAAGTTTGTTTCAAATTTTTAAAATTATCAATTTGAATATATACATTTAGTGAACTAGACAGGTAATTTGTTACTCTGAAGTTATTCCGAAGTTTACCTGCTTTATACCAGAATAGGTCTTTATTTTACTTTTTTATGTATTTATTTTGACCTATTTATATGAGACGCACAAACTGTCATACTGTGCAAATAAATAGAAAAGATATATGGCTGTTTGTATGTTTGACATCAAAACATGTTGCTATGAGATAGGAAAGTAAATCATTCAAATATTTCTCATCGCTTGATAAGCATTAGTTTGTAATTAATTACATATTATTTTAATAATTGCAAAGCTGCATATTAATCTTAATTCAGAGTGATGAAATCTACAAACTTAATCCTAAAAGATTCCAACTCTATGATGAAATTGCTGTGCAATTCTGTACTAAAAGATTTCTGCGTGTAGCATTGAATCGGAGATGAAAATTATACTTGCAAATTGATAACCTAGTATGACTTTGTAGGTTGCCTCATTTTTTAAATTCTTTCGCGTATTCATAATGCACACTATAATAATCTGATGGTATGCTCTCGCATTGATAATTAGTTAAAATCCATTGTTTCTATGAAACGTGAAGTGTGATACTCATTAATGTTTGTTTCTATTTAGCAAAATATAAATAATTCTAAGCAAACACGTGCCCAACATGCGCACAAATTATATATATTCTTCTGCATCAGCAGTACATCAGATGCTGGTGTATTGCTGATGCAGATGATTTTACTATATTGTTTACAATAATACTGCTTGCATTGCTATAAGTACCATTAGGACCATTAAATGTATCTTTTTCGTCTTGTCGATTTTTCATTATTGAGGATTATTGTGTCCCTATTCCAATTTCCATGGTGGACAAGACTCCTCCACTCCTCGCAGTTCTATGCTGTATGGAGAGCTGCAGACACCGACGTACCGGATGCCAGTGATACCTGGTCACACCAGCGCATAGGTGACCGTCCTCTGCTTCTTCTGCCTTCCACTTTGCCAGTGACTATTAGTTTCTCCAAATTGGAGTCCTGAGTTTGGCGAGCAACCTGTCTAAAGTGTATATTAAAATACATCATAGGCAAATGATTGAGAAGCCTATTGTGGATGCGTTGTTTTTCCAGAATGGATGCATTTGTGCGTTCATGGAATCCTGAGCATTTTTCTAATGTATATGTCGCACCCGGGGGATAACAATGGCACAACTCAAAAAACCTCTTTTTTCAGGAGAGCAGTTTGAATATTTCGTTTGAGTGTATTAAATCGGTTTATTAATCAATGAAAAAACATTATTTTACAATAGTTGAAAAGCATTATATTAATATTCATTAGATTTAATATTGTACCACTATTTTCGCTTGAATTCAAGTAAAACATTTTAATATAAAAACCACATATTGGCTTTTAAGGTCACAATAACATTTTTAAGAATTGTGCTGTTTTTATCGAAGATAGAATAGATATCCAGGAACATTTCTGCATACTTAACTCAAAAATGCATTTTTTTGACTTGTGCCACTGTTATCCCTCGGGTGCGATGTATACATAGAAGAGTGTCTATGGCGGTATGACTTTGTTTTTTATACAAATCTACAGTTTTATTAAAAAATTATGAAATTTTGCTTACTTGACCTTCAAAACAAGAGAAAGGTCACCATTTACGTGAGATTTCAAAAACCATCCCTGTCCCTTTTTCCCACCTGTTAAAGTAGAATTTTGATACTTCGTGATGAATTATTGCACACTTGATGTTTAAAATAACAGGAAAATTACTGCCTACGTCTTATTTCGAAAAACTCTGCATAAAAACCGTGCAACGCCGGGGTCTTCAGCTATGAATTTTATTATGTGATAAAGTTCACAAATGAAACATTATTTCATTTTAGTATTAAAAAAAGTTATGTTCCAGTAAGCGAATAGCGTTACAATTTTACTTATCTCACATAGAGACATGTGCAGTACAGTCAGCACATTCTGCCTAACAACATTGGCACTAAAATATGCGATAAAACAACTCTCCAAAAGGTTCAAACAATGCATTTGTCAGACCTTTATATTGACTGGGAGTGGCACTTTAAGTATCTTACAACGATAGGGATATCTTATTGAAAATTTAGGTCCCCAACAATATGTACTTGACAAAGTGGGACGTGGATGTATGTCCCACTTTTTAATACAGCAGACATTATTGAATGATGTGACTTTAGTAATATATAGTTACACTTCTCTTACCTTGGATTCATTCATTCGGATTGCAAAACATAAAAAAATTAACGCTAAATGAAAATCATAAGTAACCAGTAAACTAATAACCTTGTAAAATAAAACAACTGTAAGTTAGATGATTCGTAAAATACTTTTTCAATATATTAATTCGTCCTGTAACAAGTCACATTACTATTTCGTCAAGTTACACCTTGAAATGGTCGGCATGTTGTGATGCCATGTTTGCAGAATCTTGCATAGTGTTACGTTACAAGAATAAGGAATCGAGTCTTAAGTACCGTCATGTTTCGACAGTCAGCGAATCGAGCCCTAAAATACTGTTGCACCGCGGGACGGTAATGCGCAGGCGCATCACCCCCCCCGCGACCCACGGATCAGGAGACGCGCCGCACACGGCCATTCAAACCAGTCTTCAGCAAGCGAGCTTCCCGGGCCCACGTCCCGCGCGAACATGTGCGACACAAGTTCAGTTTCGCCGGTTGTGCACTTCCGGTGTCCGCGCATGGACGCTGCTGAGACCGGGAGAACAAGCGCGTAAAGCCGCTGTTGGCCCATAAACCAAACGTGAGTCAATTACCATGTTACCCTTTGTGTGCAATTAAATGTTTTGAAGCCCTAACCACGCGTGTAGAGAGCAGAGACTGACGTTCAAACTAACTTTCAGCTAGGATCGTTCCTCTTATGTATTATTGTGTCTCCTAGAATTGAATAAACTATTTATGTGATAACCTACCGTGTTTTGCTTGTCGAGAGAGGCCCTGGGGGGATGGAGAAGCGTGAAGTTCCGAACCACAAGCACTAGCCTTGAGGTTAAGAGAAACCCTGCTTGCACCGAACCTGAGCTAGTTTTTATTTGGGGCAGATACAGCAACTAATTTGTATTAAATATGTGGGAGCTTTCTCCAACCCTGCCGATAGCATCAGCACGCACGCTGACGCTAACGCCAGTGTGTTAGCGTCAGCGTGCGTGCTGATGCTATCGGCAGGGTTGGAGAAAGCTCCCACATATTTAATACAAATTAGTTGCTGTATCTGCCCCAAATAAAAACTAGCTCAGGTTCGGTGCAAGCAGGGTTTCTCTTAACCTCAAGGCTAGTGCTTGTGGTTCGGAACTTCACGCTTCTCCATCCCCCCAGGGCCTCTCTCGACAAGCAAAACACGGTAGGTTATCACATAAATAGTTTATTCAATTCTAGGAGACACAATAATACATAAGAGGAACGATCCTAGCTGAAAGTTAGTTTGAACGTCAGTCTCTGCTCTCTACACGCGTGGTTAGGGCTTCAAAACATTTAATTGCACACAAAGGGTAACATGGTAATTGACTCACGTTTGGTTTATGGGCCAACAGCGGCTTTACGCGCTTGTTCTCCCGGTCTCAGCAGCGTCCATGCGCGGACACCGGAAGTGCACAACCGGCGAAACTGAACTTGTGTCGCACATGTTCGCGCGGGACGTGGGCCCGGGAAGCTCGCTTGCTGAAGACTGGTTTGAATGGCCGTGTGCGGCGCGTCTCCTGATCCGTGGGTCGCGGGGGGGGGTGATGCGCCTGCGCATTACCGTCCCGCGGTGCAACAGTATTTTAGGGCTCGATTCGCTGACTGTCGAAACATGACGGTACTTAAGACTCGATTCCTTATTCTTGTAACGTAACACTTCCCCCCTCGCCGCAATAAAAGCGACGTGGCAATGGAGCTGTAGGGCTAATAAATCCTCTTACCCTTTCAGCACTTGTGCCAAAAACATTTAAGAGAAACGAGGAGAGAGAGAGAGAGAAATTCCTAGCTGGAGAATAGTTATGAACAGAACACAAAAGAGATGATACATGGTGTAACAAGGAATTGTCAATAAATGTATATAAAGGCAGTGGCATACATAAATACAGTTGCAAAGAACAAGGATCTGTTGAAGAAAGGTACAAGGGTTATGCAGTGATAGAAAAAAAAAACTCTAAAATTGTATCATTGGTCTGTGAGCTAATGTTTGCGAACGTGGTTTGCGTAGGATGTCTGGGGTGGTTGAACGTTTCACTGAAGTTACAAGGTTACTTTGTCACAGTAACCTGGCCCATTTGAGATTACACTCAAGGGACACTAGGGCCTTTAAGAAAATACGAGGAAGAGAACACATGATGAGGCTTCTAGGTGGTGTGGAGAGTTCTACCTGTCACAGAGGTCGAAAGGGTAACTGCTTCCGGATCCTGTGGGTGAGCCAGTACGAAACCATTGAAGTATTGGAGAGTGGAATCGTAATTGGTGGTTGGTACACTGGTTTTTGTATGTAGTGGGATTGTTTTGTGAACAATCGTTGGTATTGTTATTTGCGCAAGGGCACAGGAGCATCAGCACAATGGCAGTAGGGCATTTGCATTATGCAGCAGGAACATTTGCATAATGGCAGCAGAAACATTTGCACAAGGGCAACAGGAACATTTGTATTATGCAGCAGGAATATTTGCATAATGGCAGCAGAGCATTTGCATTATGCAGCAGGAACATTTGCATAATGGCAGCAGGAACATTTGCACAAGGGCAACAGGAACATTTGCACAAGGGCAACAGGAACATTTGTATTATGCAGCAGGACTATTTGCATAATGGCAGCAGAGCATTTGCACAATGGCAACAGGAACAGGAACCAACCTAGAGCTGGCGTGCTCGGGTTTGTTTTGAGTGTCGGTTCTTTGTGGTGATACAATTCGCAACTACACGCACGACTCACACTAGGTTATGTTAGATGCGGTCGGGTGCTTTTGGTACGCAGGGATTGAAGGCAAGGGACCTCCGTGACGGTAGCGAGGGCAGCATGAAGAGGCGCAGATGTAGATAGGGTGCAGAGCTGCTGGTTTTTTTTTTTTTTTTAATCCGGCAAAAATTATTATTAGAACAAAATTCTTGAAGTTTACCTGCCTAGTAGACCAATGATGAAAAAAGTTTGGAGAGAAACAAGTGTGCATGTTGAGAAAAAGTTGGATTTGTTTGGCGTGTAGAGAGAGAGACGGAGAGAGAGCTAACTAAATGTGGCTAATTCCTAATACATGTTACAAAGGTACGTATTCAAGGACAGGTTCTGTGTAACCCCTTTTGGTTTTTTTTCTTTACCAAATACATTTCCAAGAATACGTGGTTGAGGGATTGTACGTATAACAAAATTCCCCATTCGAAAGAAGTTGGTCTTCCATGACCTATGCTCACGTCTATACGGTAGCATTTTTTCTACTTTCGAAAAACAAAACATTGCGTACAAGATTAGTTATAACAAAGTGGGAAAGGAGTAGGAAGTTGAAAGGATCCGCGTATGAAGATTGTCCCATTTGACAAACGAAACGCCAAGTGCGTAACGCATATATCCCCATTCACGGATAATTTCGAGGAAGGGGGAGGGTGATAATTGGGAACATTTGAACGAAGAAAACTGCTGGGGACTCGGCTATTTCCGAAATTCGACCTCTGGGTGGAGGTGAAACAAGGTCTACAGCAGTCATCCTGGCACATTACAATAGTATTTGGTAGTGTTGGACAAAAGAATACACTGACATAAAAGTCTAATCCTCTACGTGTATTGGGCAGAAGATTAGGGGTCGTTTTATTCTCCTACTTGTTTGCGAGAAATGACAGACCCTTGCTCAAATCTCACAAACCTGGGGATTTTCTTTGTTCGTCTCCCAGACAACGAGTTAGGTATTTTTGTGTCCATCAACTTAACTCCCACGACACGATGCCCCATAATCATGAGTGAAGCGTATGATTAGTCCTTTTGAGATAGTAGATAGTTCCTGGGTTCTTGTGACAGGAAGTCCACGGGCATATTAATGATTACAAAAAGGGGGTGTGGACTACATTGAGTAGTTCACACATAAAGGTTTGATATTATTTCGTTCGCACGATTCATGGTGAGTATTATAACGTCTTCACGTATAGCGTACAAGATTGCGAGATCAAAAGATTTGCAAGTAAGTTTTATAACGTCTTCACGGATAACAATGAACGAATTACAACTGGGTTGCCCAGTATTGAAGGGAGGTGCAAAAGACTAGGTATTTATGACATTTCTGACAAAAACCCACAGAGTAATTATAACGGGCTCCCCGTATCGCATTTAGTAGATATTCTGAGATTCCCATCTATGACGGCAGATTTTATAAGGTTCCCACCTATGATGGCAACAAAGGTTAACGTTCATATAAAGGTACCTATTCAATACAGACGGCGAGACATACTGATGTACTTAGTACAACAATACCGTAGCATAATAAATCCATATTAGCGTACGTTAAAGACTTGCACAAAGGCAAAAACATATTTGAAGATCTGGCCAAGATTTTATACTTCAACAATTAAGGGACAAAAAAATTTGGCGTGCTGATGGAATGTGAATTTCATCTAAGCTTACCGCAAAAGAGATCCTTTGTGGTACAACCCTTTTGGTTACGCACAGAGTATCGTATCGTGATGGTACAACTTTTGTTGTACTTACACGTACGATGGTAGCAACAATACAAGACATGCGCTTATCGTTGTTTGACAAGGAAAATTATTTACATTGGTCCGATTTGAGTGTTTAAGACCTTCTAGGTTTTACTTACTTAAACAGACTGCGATGGACACACCTTGGTGTTATGAAAATTATAATAATGGGATGGGTTGTTCACAGGGTGGTTCACTTGGAGACCTGGCTTCTTGTTGTGACCTCGTACTTTGCACGTGATAAGTCACAACAAGGCAACCCCAAAATTTCAGTTTGAGCAGTTGAGACCCAGGGTGACTCAATGTTGCTGAAATGTTGTAAAAAAATTTATCGTTAATGAAGAGGCACGTTGAAAGTTGTCCCTTTTATAACGATACTTTCCAGACTCCACATCCAGTTCTGGGGAGAGCTAGAGCAATTTGGGTTATTTATTGAGCGCCATTCTATTTTCTTAAAAAACAGAAAAAAAACTTAGAACGGGTAGCAAACATCTGATACCGCCGTGGGTTTACACAGGTTTGCTTACCTAATTTAACTACATATGACATAAGGGTTAGATGCACTTTGGCGAGGACCCGATATTTAATGTACAAAAAAAATTTTTCTAACATTTAGAAAGGGGTGACGAGGTATGACATGATGATGTGAAAATATGATGCTGCTAGTTGTGACGATGCACAAAACCTTGGGCACGTAGTCTCTGACTACTTGCAGTAAGCCACAGGGAATTCCTTTCTCCGAAGTGATCAATTTCAGGTAGAGGTGTGCATGCTTAGAAAAAACGATGTTTCCAAGGTTTGACACCTGGGGCAGCAATTAGAGGCGAATGACTGATGATGACGAGATATTTATACAAACAAAAATAAAATAAAATGAAACGAAACCACAAGGGAGAATTATAATTTCTTCCATGACTTTGGCTACAGTTGACACCACTGTGCCAGAGCTAGAAAGGTTTCGTTTGAGTGTCCTAATGAGTGACAATCGTTTACGAGAGGCCGCTCATTAGTGACGAAACAAAAGGGTTGACTTCCATAGTGATCCATGTCACGGTGTAGACGAATGGTTGCTAGGAGTCAAGGAATAACCGTTGGGGTTATACGGGCGTGGCAATGGAGTTTGTTTCCATGTTACCACTTTTTACAATGTCCTTTATATGGTAGTTACCTATGTGTTTACCAGAGATGTCGGACAATCGGTAAACCAGGTCTGAGATTTTCTTTAGGACTTTCGTCTTTACAAAACGGGGTGCCAATTTGGCAGAGAAGTACAGCGCACCTTGTGACAGAGTGTTGTTTCTCCTCCAGACGATGTCTTCTTCCTTGAATGTGACGTGCCTCCTGCGAAGGTTATACCTGTCGGCGCTCTTTTGGTGGGCCAATAGTAGAGCGTCTGTTACTTCACTATAGATAGCGGAGAGTTCCTCCAAGCGGTGGGCGTAATTTGCTGCGGGGTCTGCTGTGGAGGAAGGGACGGGTGGAAGGCAATTGTCAGGGTGTAGTGAACCGTGAACTACTTGTTCCATGCCGTGTTTGAGAAAAAATGGTGTATAGCCTGTAGCGAGGTTCACCGTGTTGTTCATGGCTGCTTGTATTCTGTCTAATTTTTTGCACCATGTGCGTTGGTCTTTGCCAACCAAAATTGCCAGGGCCGTGTTTATGGTTTGGTTGTATCGTTCAACGGTGTTGTTCTGTGGGGTGTAAAGGGTGTTATAGAATACATCCTTTATACCATATTTAGACAAAAACTCTTTAAATTCCAGAGCTATAAATTGTTTACCATTGTCGCATATTATAGTACGAGGGGTACCGTAGGGTATGAAAATATGTTTTTCCAATAGATTGGTTATTGCTGCTGCAGTTGCCCTTTTCAGAGGAAACAACCAGCAGTATTTGGAAAAGATGTCCACTACGCTGAGTATATGCATGTAACCGGCGTAGCTTCTAGGGAAGGGTCCAATGAGGTCCATAGAAAAGGATTGAAGTGGTCTATCGGCACGCTTGGGGTTGCCCATTAGACCAGACGGTGGTGCCGTACTGTGCTTGTATGCCTTACAGATGTCGCACTTGGAGATGTATAAACGTACTTGTTTGAATAGACCCGGCCAATAATATCTTAAAGATATTTTTTTGAATGTTTTGAAAGTTCCAGGGTGTATGGAGTCTACGGCACTGTGGTTATCAATAATAACTTGTTCTCTATTTTCGAGAGGGACTACCATTTTCCAGGCATAGTCCTCTAAGATTGACAGTGGAGGCTTGCAGTTGCGATATAGTTGTCCGTTCTTAATTATAAAATTCGGGAACTTTTGTGGGTTGTCACTGCATCCTCTAAAGATTTTTTGATACCATACGTCTTTTGTGGGGAGACTAGAATTGGGTAATTCGGCATTTAATGTTGCTATCTCGATCCTAGAAAGGGCATCCGGGACGATATTATCCGCGCCTTTACGGTGGATGACATCGAAGGTATATTGAGATAGGCGGGACGACCAGCGAGCCAATCTCCCAGAGGGGTTGTCTAGCGAGATCAGCCATTTTAGGCTGCTATGGTCTGTGACGACGGTAAACTTACTGCCCTCAATGTATCCGCGGAAATGTTGAATGGATTCCATGACTGCTAACAATTCTCTCTCGGTAATCCCGTAGTTTTTTTCGTGTTTATTTAGGGTACGAGAGAAGTATGCCACGGGGTGTTCGCCGTCCGTAAAATTTTGAGTGAGGACTCCTCCGATTCCGACGTTTGATGCGTCCGAATGGATCGTAAAGGGAAGATTGAAGTCGGGGCAATTCAGTACTGGGGCTGATTGAAGAGCCTCTTTCAGGGAGTTGAATGCTGACTCAGTCTCTGCAGACCAGGAAAAGTTACTGGTACCTTTACGGATTCCCGTGATTTTGTTGAGCGGCGCCGCGAGAGTTGAGAAGTTTTTTATGAATCTTCTGTAGTAACCGGTGAGTCCGAGGAAGGCTTTTACCTCTTTTGCATTTGTAGGTCGGGGAAAATTTGTCATAGCCGCTACTTTTGTGGGGTCTGTTCTTAGGCCTTCTTCGTCTACTATGAAACCCAAGTATCGTAGGCGGTGCCTGCAGAATTCCGATTTCTTCAGGTTGATAGTCAAACCGGCCTGTTTGAGTTGTTGAAAAACCTTTTCTAGAATAAGTATATGTTTTTCAAAGGTATCGCTAATGATGATCAGGTCATCCAGGTAGCAAAATAAATTGTTATCAAACTCTGAGCCAAACAATTTATCCATGAGTCTTTGTAGTTCTGCTGGGCTGTTTTTTAAACCGAAGGGTAGTCTTTTGAAATGGAACATACCCCTGCCAGGCACCACGAAGGCAGTCTTTTCGCAGGAGCTGGGATCCAAAGGTATCTGCCAGAATGCTTTGCTTAAGTCTATGGATGAGATGTATTTAGCGTTTCGAAGTCTGTCCAGGATGGAGTTGACCAAGGGGAGCGGGTAGGCGTCTGATATTGTACATGCGTTGAGGCGTCTGCTGTCGAGGCAGAAACGGGCTGAGCCGTCTTTCTTTGAAACTAATAAGGTGGGGTTGGTCCATGCACTGCGGCTGGGTACCACCACTCCCAGTCTTAACATATCGTCCAATTCTTTTTCCAGCGTTTTCAATTTTTGTGGAGCTAGGTTGTAATACCTTTGTTTGATTGGGGGGCCTGTTGTTTTTATATGGTGATGTACTAGGTTGGTTAAGCCTAAACCGCACCTTTCGAAGGAGATGGATTCATACTTGTTGATCATTTGATTTAATTGTATTGTTTGTAAGGGGTTCAAGTTTTCGTAAGGTATTACCGTACGGATTTCGTTTACTTGGGGAGTGACGGAGGGGTTGTTAAACAGTTGCGGGGCAATTTTGAAAGCCATCCAAAAATCCACTCCCAAGATGAATTTCTGTGTGATTGTAGGTACAACTAGAAACTTGATCCAAACTGTTTTTTGGTCGCAATTGATCGGTAGGGTTAGAGAACCGATGACGAGTTGTGAAGTGTTGTCTGCCGTGGTAACATGTGAAGAATGTTTTCCCATTTTAAAACCACAGTTTGTGAATAAGGTGTGGGCGTTGTCGCCCAGGCAGCTGACAGAGGCGCCGCTGTCTAGGAGACCTGAAAAAACCACGTTGTTTATGGAAAAATGCGCGAAGGGTCTACCGTCTATTGCCTGTTTGCAGCAAACTGTAGAGAGGGGTAAGGCCTGTTTAAAAAATTTGACGTGTTCCAACCACTCCGACCATTCCTTTGGCCTATGGGAGGGATGGTCCGGGGGGTTGGGGTCTAGTTTTTTGTCTTCCTGGCTGTCCAATTGGGAGGGGGTCTGGAGAAATCCATAGGGGGTTTGATGAATCTGAGATCCGGGATGGACGTTTCGGTATTGTCTTGGCGTGGTCTTTTGCCAAACTTCCTCCCTTCATCTCTTCTTGGAGAACGATCGACGGATCGCCTTTTGTTAGAATGGGTGTCTTTGGAGGATAAAAGTTTTGCTTGTTTAAAGCAGGCGGCTTGGGAGTGACCAATCTTGTGGCAAAAAGAGCAGGATTTCTTTTCGTTGTGCTCCGGTTTTATGCCGGACGAAGTGCTTGGGCGAAAGTTTTCTTTGGGGAATCTTTCGTCTCTCTTCCGATCCTGGTATGCCTCTAGTAGCTGGCAGACATCTTTCAGTTGCTCCAGCGTGGCAATTTTCTGAGAAGTAATGATGTTTTCGTATCTGGGGAGAAGACCGTCGATTAAAACCGGGAGAAGTTCCGCTTCAGGGACAGGTTGGGTGAGCTTTATATTGATGGCCTCTGCCCTCTGTGTGAATCTAGCAACAGGCTCTCCGGAGTGCTGCTTGATAGCGAGTAGGGATAGCCTGACTCTATGTTGGGCCTTTTTTTCTCCGAAACTGGATAAAAGTGCCACCTTGAGTTCCCTCCATGAGTTTGTTTTTCTCTTATGTATCCTGTGCCAGGTAAGCATTTCAGGAGCGATGAGGTCTATGAAGTTCCTGTGTAGAATACTTTCGGGGATTCCTCTGACTTGGGCTGTTTCTTCTATTCTGTTGATGAAATCCTCCACATCCGTGAGTCCGTTGTATTTCGTCTTCCAGGTTGTCAAATCATATATTTTCGTCTGTTCCTGGGCTTGTACCACCAAGGGTTTTGCTTCGGAGACTGTGAGGGAGGTAGAGATGATTTCTGAGGTGTCTTCCTGTTGAAACTGCAACTTCCTGATGTACTTTTTGTTGTAGAAAGAAGCATATTGAATAAGGCATTTTTTGGATTTATTCCTGGGAGAAATCTTTCTACTTCTCAGGGCCTGTAGTAGTTCTTCCTTTTTTGACGTAGAAATGTGGGGGATTATACCCAGCGTGACTTGAGGGACTTCCATAGTGTATAGGGTCGTGTCAGGGTGACCTTACGTTGGGAGAAAAACGAGAACTCGACTCTTTATCCGTAATTGGAAAGAAATTTTTGCCAGGGATTGACCACTGGGGACGTATATATATTTTTTTTTTACAAAATGCTTCTGCGAAAAAACGCGTATTTGTAAGTGTTTGGGTTATTTGAAAATTTGGGCAGAGGTTTGCCTCTGGCCACGTGCTTTTTAGGAAAAATCCAAGCGTTTTGGAAAAAAAATTTCGAAAATTAAAAAATCGAAAAAAGGAAAAAATCGGAAAAATTTTCAGAGTCCGAAACTGGAGAAAATTTGAGCAGCGATTTTCCTCTGGCCATGCGTTTTTAAGAAAAAATCCAAGCGTTTTGGAAAAAAAAAAAAAAATTTCGAAAATTAAAAAATCGAAAAAAGGAAAAAATCGAAAAAATTTTCAGAGTCCGAAACTGGAGAAAATTTGAGCAGCGATTTTCCTCTGGCCATGCGTTTTTAAGAAAAACTCCAAGCGTTTTGGAAAAAAAATTTCGAAAATTAAAAAATCGAAAAAAGGAAAAAATCGAAAAAATTTTCAGAGTCCGAAACTGGAGAAAATTTGAGCAGCGATTTTCCTCTGGCCATGCGTTTTTAAGAAAAAATCCAAGCGTTTTGGAAAAAAAATTTCGAAAATTAAAAAAATCGAAAAAAGGAAAAAATCGGAAAAATTTTCAGAGTCCGAAACTGGAGAAAATTTGAGCAGCGATTTTCCTCTGGCCATGCGTTTTTAAGAAAAAATCCAAGCGTTTTGGAAAAAAATTTCGAAAATTAAAAAAATCGAAAAAAGGAAAAGTCGAAAAAATTTTCACAAGTTTTCGTGGAAGTAATTTGTTTGAGAATTCAACAATATCTTGGGGGCATGGTTTCATTACGCGGCTTCCTATAGCCTGATTTTATACAGCACCAATTTTTTGGTATTTACACGCGAATTCCCTTCGTCTTTTCGACAAGATATTACCTTCTTTGTCAATTGACAAGGTATTATAGTGTCAGATGTCAAGGAATCCACGTCAACGCGAATTTAGTATTTTTTGCATTATTCGAATGTGATTCGGCATGACCCGGTTTCAGCAGACGACAGAGTCAAAAATACTTAATTGTCAAATGACAGAAAGAATTTAAATCCACTTGTTCCCTAGGTGTCAGCAAGTGTCCGTTTAAGAGACGTACCAGCGTGCTGCAATATAGTATATTATTAAAAATATTTAGCACTTTCGAGACCAAGCGGATGATTTGTTTATCATGTACATGATTTTAATTGTTGAATAAATTCTTCTTTAATTTGTGTTTATTTCCACTATTCACTTGTATTGAAAATAGCAATTTTAATCGGCCGACACTTTGTAATCACTGTATTATTCGCAGCGACAACTTCCTAGGTTGGGCACCTTGCGTTGGAATACCGGTAATATTTTGTCGAGTGACGAGTCACAAATGATAAAATCGCGCCCCTAATAATTTAAATTGTGATTCGAAATTACGTTCGCGCCGAGATTCCTGTTGGAAGTGCTAGACAATTGGGAATAAACAATACATCATAATAACATTTCAGAGTTTACAATTGTTGCTTGGGAACGAGGCCGTGGTGGAACAGAAAAAAATTTAAATGGCCCCACGTTTAGCGCCAGTGTTAGCGTCAGCGTGCGTGCTGATGCTATCGGCAGGGTTGGAGAAAGCTCCCACATATTTAATACAAATTAGTTGCTGTATCTGCCCCAAATAAAAACTAGCTCAGGTTCGGTGCAAGCAGGGTTTCTCTTAACCTCAAGGCTAGTGCTTGTGGTTCGGAACTTCACGCTTCTCCATCCCCCCAGGGCCTCTCTCGACAAGCAAAACACGGTAGGTTATCACATAAATAGTTTATTCAATTCTAGGAGACACAATAATACATAAGAGGAACGATCCTAGCTGAAAGTTAGTTTGAACGTCAGTCTCTGCTCTCTACACGCGTGGTTAGGGCTTCAAAACATTTAATTGCACACAAAGGGTAACATGGTAATTGACTCACGTTTGGTTTATGGGCCAACAGCGGCTTTACGCGCTTGTTCTCCCGGTCTCAGCAGCGTCCATGCGCGGACACCGGAAGTGCACAACCGGCGAAACTGAACTTGTGTCGCACATGTTCGCGCGGGACGTGGGCCCGGGAAGCTCGCTTGCTGAAGACTGGTTTGAATGGCCGTGTGCGGCGCGTCTCCTGATCCGTGGGTCGCGGGGGGGGTGATGCGCCTGCGCATTACCGTCCCGCGGTGCAACAGTATTTTAGGGCTCGATTCGCTGACTGTCGAAACATGACGGTACTTAAGACTCGATTCCTTATTCTTGTAACGTAACAATATTTACCTTAAAAAATGGTGTATCTATGCTAATATTATAAATGCGAAACTGCGTGTGTTTGTTTGTTACGCTTTCACACATAAACCACTAAACCGATTTTAAAAATATCTTTCACCAATAGAAAGCTTCATTATATGCAAGTTATTTGGGCTGTATATAATAGTAAGCCAGAGTTATGAAATTATAAATATTAAAATACAGGGTGTTAAGGGACGTACTTGACTTACTTTAACCAGTGATTCCTAACATTATTTGAAGTAAAAAATATAAATGAAATTTTGGTCTCCTGTGACTTTTTTTGGTGACTTTTTTTTTTTTTTAATTTTTTTTCTTCAAAATCAAACAAAAAAAATTTTCTTCCACATGTCATCACTAATCACTCCGCCGAGTAGCCGAACCACCCCTTATCCCGCCTCCAACTGTCCAACACCTACCATTTTTTTATGTTTTTGTAGAAAAAAAAAAAAAACATCAAAAATGTCACCGGAGACCAAAATTTCATTTACATTTTTTACTTCAAATAATGTCAGGAATCACTGGTTAAAGTAAGTCAAGTACGTCCCTTAACACCCTGTATTATTTGTTTATTTGCTTATTTACGCCTTTGGAGCATTTACAACAATCATGGAACATATATAATAGAAATAGAAACAATAAAATAACAATTTAACTTTATATTTATTATGCGTTTTCTGTCCCTAACAAAAGCGAGCTATTGCTAACGTCAGAAGAAAAGCAAATAAATCATTGCCGTGGAAACGATGTTGATATATTTGCGGAAAATTTTATTTCAGGTGTCGTAGTTGATATCTATCTCTAAAAATGAATCGCCGAAATGTATGTACGCGCATAATTTCCGAACGACTGCACCAGTCTTTTTATATACCAGATCTCTCATTCCGACACTTGGCTAGAAAAAAATTATATTCTGTCGGTCCATCTCGTTTCCTCATTACAATTCAGGCATCTGCTGTTTGCTCATGAATATTAGCACTTGGGCTCGGACATGTCCAGTATTTGCTAACAATTACTACGGGCCGCCTCTTTCTAATCATGTAAATGTCTACCTGAATCTTTATTAGTATTCGCCGGTTATGTTCACTTGCGTTGCTGTACCGAATTGTTAATATTTGTTTTTTTTTAATGATTTAAAAAACAATGTGGATTTGTTTTATTATTTTTATTTTACATTAGCTCCACACAGGAGGCCTTGAGGAAAAAAAATTGCCAGAGGGCCTATTTCATCTTTGAAGATGCTGTGTGGAGGGTCTTTTTAGGGAAAGTAAGGAGAGGAAGTTCTGGGAAAGAAAAGGTATAAAGGGTGGGTATGAATCCAGGAGTGACGGACGTGTAGATATTATTTTCATGCTTATTGGTCCAATCATTATTTACGTTTATTTTTATATTATTTTACATTAACTCCACGCAGGAGGCTCTGAGGAAAATAATTTCCCTCGGGGCCTGTGTCATCTTTAGGGAGGCTGTGTGGAAGGTCTTTTTAGGGAAAGGAAGGAGAGGAAATTGTGGGGAGGAAAAGGGGATGAGAGGTGGATAGGAATCTATCTATCCATCCCTTCCACTGCGTTTTTTTTTTTTTTTTTTTTTTTTAAATAAAACATACAACGAAGTTGCATTCCCATGAGTTATCAAAACTCATTAAGGGATCGCCAATCGGTACATTTGAAAAGATAAACCCAACCCAACCCAATATGCAGACACAATAAATGAAGCAAAATTTTACAAAACATTTTACAGAAGCAACTTACAGACACAAACATATGAAGAATCACTTTACAAATATTTCACAGAAACATGTCTTATAAGATTTTATGAATAATATTATAACCACTCATTTGATTTATGTACTGTTGGTGTCACAAAGTTAAAATAAAGTATCCTCCATGATGGACTATAGAAATGCATAAAAAACAAATCAGGAAAAATACAATAAAAGGTACATGCTCAAAAATACACAGACCTAATACAAGATGTTTACATAAAAAAATACATGATAAGATTTAAAAAAGATATAAACTGCGCCCATGAACAGAGTTTGTACCTACTTATGCGTTGCATGGCGATGGGTCGAGAGACTCCGGCTGGAGAGGTCAAAAGGTCTCAATCAACCAGTCTCTCCAAATCCGGCCCCCCACACTGTAGGTGAGCAGATGCATCCGCCGCCAAGACTTCGACAATCCTCACTCCGTGATCCCGATGATGCTAAATCACCAAATGTATCGAACCACTTGGGGTGACTACGGCAGAGGTGTTGGTTATCCAATAAATGATTCCCGCGGTGATGGTACCCATATCCGCCTCCCAAATTGTGCTTCACCAAAACTAAACACCGAAAACCATATTAATATTACTAATTACGATACTGAAATACCGGCCCTAAGAGGGTTGGCACAACATGGTGTCACTTCTAGTTACATAAACACACACTTCACTACAATCTGTACATCTGTCCTGATGATGGACAAAATGCTATCCGAAGCGTTCACTAAAGACGGAGAATTGATTAATGTTTGTTTAATTAACTAATATTTTAGAAAATACGGCAATGTTGCCACCTAGGCGAGCTATTACATTAGTAATTGTAGTGTTAACCCTTTGCACTCCAATGTCGAGTGACACTCGACATGGTGTAATACTACTTTTTGTGGACAATTTTAAAATAGGAGGAATTTTTTTTACAAAAATTTTTGAATAACGATCAAAAGACACTACTATTCTAGAATATACATGTATTATTCTAGAATAATATATATGGTTGAGGGATGAATGAATTTTGTTTAGGGTTGCGCCTCATCGCAGTACATAGTAGTTATCGCACCATTCTGTCGTCAATATCTTATCCCCAACTGTGCATTATCGTGTTTATTTTCGTGCAAAGACTCGTTGAATGAATTATTTGTGATTTATATTTTCTATAGCTTGATTGTGTATTAGTGAAATAATCCTCGATCCCATCAAGTCTAAAAAAATAAAGCGAAATGTGTCAAAGAGGTCATTTTGTACTATGCTTTTTCAATTATTTTTTACTAATATTAATTTTACTTATGGAAAAAAAACTAAAACTTAATAAACGCAATTTCGGAATGGAGCAGGTGGAACAAAAACAAAAAAAAGGCTTGGAGTGGAAAGAGTTAAACTAGTCCCAGCGAGAGCTCGTGTGGACATCGTCGACGTTCGTCCTCTTCCTTCTCACGCATCTTGTTTAAAAATGAAAGAGACGGAAGATACTAAATTGATGACGTCATATCGATCTCACGCTGAGACTAACGAGTATAGTAGAATTTGTGTTTATCACTTTCCAGGTAAAACACACCATTTTTAAGGCCTTATTTTTTTATAATAATTCTCTAGGCAAAAGGTGGTAGAAAATCAGTTGCTTCAGCTGTATCCTTGACAGTTATATTATGACGTAAGGTTTCCATATGTGTATGTGTTTTATATTCGCACCATGGATTATGCTGATTTATTTTATCAATTTGTAAATTAATTTAGTCTTCGCTACAAATAGCGCCGGAAAATCGCCCATGTTTATTCAAGCGTCAGTGTCCATGCGGAATTTTGTAACACCTTCTTTGTTCATATAAAACAATTTATGTATGTACATAAAATTACATAACATCTTTGTAAGGTATCCAGAAAGGATGTCTATTAAAAAATTGTATGATGTAGTATCAATGAAATCATTTTTGAGTGCTCCAAACAGAACAAAAAAGTTGTTATGTGGGTGAAATTAGTTTCAATTTATTTTTGCACCGGGGTCGAATCGGCAACCTCAACAGTTTTTCTACCAGAATTATCAGAATTTTTGTTCCCATATGTCTTTTATGATAACTATTTTGTGAAGGTGGGATCCCACCTTAACTCTCATATGATCTACATATTTCATGGAATGAACCATTTGAAAATGGAAAGGAATTTTGCACATTCACACTTGCTTTTTAATCTATGGTTGATTCTATTATAATAGAATGAAAGTTGAGGTTTTTGAGTTGGGCATTGAAAACCTGTTCTCACTGAACTATTTCATAGATTCTGTGAAATAGATGAGGTGGGAATGCACCATTACCGATAAGGCCAAGGTTTGTCTATTTCGGTTGCTGATTTCTCAATAACCATTAACAATTTTCTCTTCTATTCAATCAATTAATTTTAAAAACATCATAAAATTAATATTTCAATTCGTTTTCTAAAGATACATAAGGAAAACAATAACTGCCTCATTGTTAAATGCGCTCCTAATACAACTACAACCTATACAACTGACAAGAAACCGCCATTAATTGCCTATCAGCCAATGACGTTAAATGTAATATATAGACGCGTGGTAGAAATTTAGTAAGTAAGCCAAAGAAAAGGCAATAGTATTTGTCTTCTTTTTTGTAGTTTTAGTACTCTACTGCCACGTTTCGCATAAGGTCGGGTCCTACTATTAAGCAAATTGCATTAAAAAAGTGCCAAAATGCTCTCATGTGTGATGCGGAAATGTTGAAAACACTGCAAACACTAGTAAAAGCCAAGAAATAACATCTCATTTGTAAATACATGCAAATTATTTATTATTATAAAAATTACAATTATTTAGTTTGTTTCCTGGAGATTTATAGCGCCATTAGAGAAAGTGAGATGGCAAACAGTTAAGTATAAAAAGGACAACCCACAACAGAAGGTCATTTCAGAATTTCGTATTCGTCCTAGTGTAAGTGAGTAAGCGTATCTTGGCATCTCAGTCACATCTGTAATATAAAATTTAGTATTCGGCTCTATATGAAAACGCCACCCTTTCCTATATCTATGTCGTCATACACACCCACTCTTTGAATGTCTATCTTTATCATAGACGAATAACTTTTGAATTAAGAATTTACTGAAAACTCGAGAATGTTTCTTACTTGCCAAACTCTATCTTGAGTTTGTGAGTCTATGTATAATGTATAGGTCATTGCTTTGTATATAATATATAAGTATGTCACAGCATAATGTATAAGTCGCAGCGGTGCATATTCCAAAACACACCCAATAGCAAAGCAAGGTGGTAAATGTATTAAAGCAATTTTTTTACTAGCAGCAACAAAGCTCACCATCTAAATTCTCTCCCTTTTGTGCTTTAATACTTGGCATTTTGTCACTGTGTATAAATATTCAATCATATCAGATAAAAAAAACAAATATGGCATTATTTGAGAAGTGAAAACAAAACATCCTTTTAAGGTAATTATTATGAGGACTGTCCCAACAGTATTTTTATTAATCTGTGCTGTTTTGTATTGTTTTCCACTTTGTTAATGTCAAGCTATTTTAACCCAGTGCTTGAATATCTGAATGTCGAATCAATATTATGTAATGTATTTTCTTTGCTATGTTTTGTTTATTTGGTTTGTTTACAGTTTTAAATATCAAAGTTCATTGCTAGTCTATTTTAATTTTTGGTGCATCATAATTATTTTTAATTTTTTACTTTTGGCCAACGTAGTTTTTTTAAATTTATTTTTATTTTTAACTTAATGAGTAAAATCTCAAATTGTAATATTTAATTAATTAAGACAATATTAGCGAACTCAAACAAATCTCAGATTTTCTATTGATTGTCGCTAATATTGTCTTCATTAATTAAATTTTTTTTAAGTATTGGAATGATTTACAATCAATTAAAAACTCTATTTAAATAGACTCACTATTGTCTCACAAACTCCAGATGTAATGTGGCAATTAAGCAACACTCTTTTGTTTTCAGCGATTTTCAATAATTTCTTAATTCAAAAGTTATTCATGTACAACAAAGTACGTTTAAGGAATATTTACATATGGATGAAATAAAAGAAAGAACGCGGGCGGCATTTTTCGTATTCAAAATTCAAAAGTTCCGTTGAAAACTACCTCAAGGCCGACTAAAGTAAGAGGCCTGGGCACAGTCGAATTTTGAGGTGTCCAATTTTCAAGCTAAAGGTGAACAACGATAGTTTGCAAATGACGTTGATTGTTATTGTATTTGTTGTTACTGTGATTTGTATATTGTTTTACCGCAAGCATATAAATAAAGAGTCATTAGACTATTAAAAACAGTAAATTTTCATTGTCTCAGTTCTTATTTGTCCCAAAGACTGTTTTGGTTTTTGTTCAATCTCCACTTTAAAATTTAAAATAAAGTGTAAAAAATGATAGTTAATCTCTTAACTAAGAATTATTTAAACTAATGAGACCCTTACCTTTACGGAAATAGCTTTATCCTAAACACCTATCACAATATTTCATTGAAATAATGAAAGAAAACCCTCTCCTCCTGTAAAATTTTCTAATGGTCTGTTGGACAAAAACGAACTAAGGCGACGATTTGACTGTTGCACATCCAGACATGTACCTTAGTAGGCCTTGAATTCTCTAATGATGCATAAAATCTTTGAGCGGAAAGCAATTGTATTATTTATAATAATCGATAATAATAAGTAATTTGCGTGTATTTACAAATGCAATGTTATTCCTTCGCTTTTACTACTGTTTGCCATGTAATGGAAACATTTTCTCATCACACAGGAGAGCATTTTGACGCTTTATAAATGCAACTTACCTACTGGTAAGACACACCCTTACTTGACGCATGGCAGTTTAGTACTAAAGTACTAGAAATCGAGTACAGTGCAATTGCCTTGCTTTTGGATTCCCACTTTGAGATTTCTACCACGCGTCTAGTATATAACGTCATTGCCCATTAGCACATGCTTCTCATCCATGAAAATCTCCTACTTTCTGCCATCCTTCCGTTTTCCATTCTCACTTGCATGACCGATTTTGGTATTTATCTTCGTAGCACGTATTTTTCTCTTTATAATTTTTGTAACCTATCTCTATCCTTGTTGAATTATTCCTCTCACTTTGCTTATCTGTACCCCATACCCTTGCCGCACATGGTGTCGTCATCTCTTGTAGGTCTACATTAAGCTTCTAATTAGTTAACTCTTTGAGGAGTATTGCGGCACTCGGACGACCCAGATAGAGTATCGCCGCCTACGTGCGGCCGTCCGACTTTATTGAAAATTTTTTATTATTAAAATGTTGAAAACCACTGAATTTGTCCACGATTCACGATGTGAATGGCAAAAAAATAACTCACTGATCAAAGTGTTAAACATAAAATGAATACATATATACATAATACTATAAGTTATTGGCTGAATGTAGCGAAGTCCTGTTCTCAATAATTGACAATTTTGCATTTCATCTGTCTAAAAATCCTGTCAAGGCGGTAGCCGTGTTTGTTCCGCCAGAGCCATGAGCTTTGTGACTGTTGCGAGCTGTCAAGTCAGAGTAATCAACATTACGCGAAGTCTACTGTTCACAGAACTATACCAGTGATAATTTACTATGAAATGTGAAATAGCTTCTTCAACTGGTTGCGTTGAGCACCATTTTTTGTTTGCACATCTTTTTACAGTCAACCTACATACATTAGCGGAGTCACGGAAATTTACACTTAGCACTTAGGTTAGACCTTTTGTTACTACATGGCCATAGGGGCGACCTTGGAGAAAAAATACACTTTGTTAAATGAGCAATCTACTCCTTGCAGAAGGTTGACTGTTAATTACTTGATAATTGATAACAATGCTCCTATTGTCAGATGCTGATATAACCATCATGATGATTTATTTATGAGTGACCATAATTTTGTGGTGATCTGTTTTCTCTGCCTCTTCATTATTTGTTGAAAATTCTTGTTAAAAATCTATTTGGATGCTGTTTTCAAAAACAATCCGACAGCAAGTATAGCAACATGTAACTGCATCTAACAAGTGATTGCAGTTTAGCAACATTTATAAAAGACAAGTTTTTAATAGTTAACCTCTATAATAAAGTGTGCATTTATCGTAATAATTATGAATGCATTATATAATTAACTAATTTAATAATTATTTAGCATATCGCATCGTCTAATATACAAGATACTTATTATTGCACTAGTAAAAGACCTTAGAGAATTAGCTTTAACTAGGGGCCGTCTGCTTCAACGCTTGCTGGAGTAAAAGTAACAGTAAAAGAAATTGCTAAGGTCAAATTTCACCAAAATGCGTTTTTCAATCAACTTAACTACCTGTTTTTTGTTACTTTTAACTTTTGCTTTTACTTTCTGAAAACCGATTGTTATTCTAGAGTTACTCCGCCATTTTACATATTTGACTTGATATGTATGCAAAATAACAGATGGCGTTGGTTATAAAGATTGGGTAATGGCGTTGTGTTTCGTTAGCCACAGCAACGTGTGGCCGGGTCTGCTAGTAAAATATAAAGCACAGTTTAGAAATTCCTCACATTTATAATACTAGCTTTAGTACCTAGCGTTGCCCTGGCTTTAGATCATGTCTCTAATTTTAGACCTGAGTACATTTAACTCATTCAGATCTAAAAGTAGTGTAACTAAACTCACCATTAGTGATTCTTCCTTTCTACCTACTGTTAAATTCAAATTTATGTTAAATTAAATGAAAGCAAATCACTTTTATAACACCATTTCAAATTTATGTCATTACGTAGGTACAACAACAGTGCTTCTTCGATTTAAATTTTTTTTCTTTAAGAACAAAAAATAGTTTTTTAAAATGTGATTTACAATGTTCCATATATTCAGTGTCATTGCGCTTTAAAATAATATTTTAAAGTTAAATTGGTGTTGCCAGCCTACAAATTTTGTAGTTCCATTTTTAATATTTTCTACTCTTAATTGACGTACTATAATTCTTTCTTTGAGAGACTTGACACCGATTATCATAGAATGTCTACAGAGAAACCCATCTTCAAAGAATGCACCAATCAAAGAGGTCATATTATTTTAAGAAAATTTTACATTTTTTACACAATAATAAAATTATATTCTAAAGTTATATCTGTTTTTTTAATATCTACAAGAAATAATATGCATTTATATTAATTATGAGAGATTACTACTCACCGTCGGATTTACAAAACTGTTTGCAGGACTCAACAAATCGGATCATTGTAGGCAAAACCTGTAATATTCCAGTTGGTGATTCAGCATTCTGTCCTGCAAGTAGTTCTGCAAATCGGATTGTGAGTTAACCCTAATAAATCTGCCATATAAGCGAAGAACTTATGTAACTATACCTATAGATTTTGCTAATAACTGGAAATCATTCCAACATTTGAATGTCTTTTCTTTGAAATATGGTATCTTTTCTTGGAAATAATTGGTTTTCTGAATGTGTTAGTAAAAAATACAAAAAAATGACAGGAGTCAAGTCAAGGTTGCAAAAGTGTTTACAACTAATATATTTTTTTAAGTATATAAATAACAGCCATATAGACTTTATGCATTTACATTTTTCTTACTTATTCAAGTTTTTCACCTAGGTATAATTAAATATCTCGTGGTACTTTGTTGTTTGTATTTTTTAAATTTATTTTTTTTCATTTGCATTTTTATGCATAACAACTCAGCCAATCATTTCCAATCAGTAAGGAATTTAATGGCCATTTAGCATGCTTTTGTATGCACTGTGTTTTTAGTTAAAAAAAGAAGCCTGCAGGCGCAGGCCTTGGAGAATAAATTTTCTTTATTATATTTAGTTTAAATATTCATTCATAGGGTTAATGATTAATCAATTAATTGTTGATATTTTGAGAATGGTAGGCTAATAAAAACATTGATATATAATACACAGGACTGAATACTTATAATAAATTATCAAAATAAGCAAAGCTAGCAGTTCATAATAAAGATCTGATACCAATCCTGATTCCTTGGCAGTTGGGCATGGAATAGACAGTGGAGTCTATCTGTTATGCCTCTAAACTAAGGAGTAAATGGTGTTTTTATGGTTTGGGAGATTAGCTCAGAGTTGGGAGTAGAATCTTGATAGTAAAGAATTTTGGACAAGTCAGTTTTGCTTATAAATAAATCAATTAAAATAATTATTTTGCTCTGTTTTTTGTTTCACTTTAAATATGTCAAAGAAATCTATTAGCTGTTGTTCTCAACTTTTCGGTCGATCAATCTGAGTCTCCGATTGATTTGTGATTTGTTAAGTAACGCTCGATTTGCTTGGTGATCGGAGAGTTGCATTGCGAAGAGTGTATTTGTGCATTTGACGAGTGTCAAGCCAAAATTTCGACTCGATAAAGAACAGTAAGAATGAACAGTAAGATTGGGAACAACGTCCAACAACAAAGAATAAGTTGAACAGTAAGATTGGGAACAACGTCCATAAATTCTTGATGCAGTTCTACAAACAAAACAGAAAATGTTTATTATATCCTTTTGCAAACACAAGTAAAGTAAGTACATTATGTATTCTGAATAATTTAGACAGAAGTTTTAACCTCTCAGTCTATATTTATTATAGGTCTCATTGAAATCGTTGTGTCTCCCCTTACTATCATGGTTAAAAATATGATCTACACTGTGTTAGAAAGAAATAAAAAATACCAAGCTTTATATTCAAATCTAAAAGTTAACAGCAAAATAATTAAAATGTACACCTTTACGAATCCAAAGTTTCCGACCGCAATTTGAAAAATAATTATGAAATTTTAGGAATTTTTTATTAATTATTTTACACGAAATGACAAAAAAGGGAGTTGACGATAATGTTTATAATACTTTTAAAATATGTGTTTATATAAAATATGTGTTTTTTTTTTCGCTATCAGTATTTTAGTTAAAAAAACGTAATGTGAGCTATTAAAAAATCTTTTTTATTTGTTTGTATTCAGAAATTTTATATCTAAAAAATTATATATTTATTTCGAATTCCAAAATTTGAAAGCATATTTCAACACCTTTCAAAAACAGTTTTTAGTTTTTTGATGCATTCAGAAATATTCCATTTATTTGTACTTGTTGATTGTATTCATTTTTTGTTCATATTACATTTAATTGTATTTTTTATTATTAAGGTTTATACTGCTAAGATATTTATACTTATACCGTTTGTAATCTAACTAATTTATATAATTGTTTTGTTTTGGAGGAAGGAACTTCGTAAATAATAAAGGCAGCTTCAGGAAACTTTCAAAGGACTCGTGACATTTTATTTTGCTTTATTCCCAATTACATTGTGAATAATTTCGGAGACCCAAACTACCCAAGACAGACCAAGGATTTTACTTTTACTTATTTAAGAAGGCTGGCTGTTGAGAAGAGAAGAGAGAGATAAAACCTAAACCTAGGTCTTTTATAGCGGTCTTGTCTGAAGGGAGTTTGCGTCTCCTGACATCTATTGATAATTTCTTTTGTTAATTAATTAACTTTACACAAACCAACAAATCGAAATGTCTGGAGAGGTGTGAGCCCTAGCTAATTTAAATTATACAATAATTGTTAATTTATTCATTAACATCATACATGTATACCATTTTAAAATCAACATGTTATTGCATAAAATGTTGTCACTATGTACCTGCTGACAAACCACATAAGTAGTTTAGCAGGTTTTAAATATTAATAATTTAAAAAATTTAATTTTATTGGAAATCATCACAATACATCCGAACATCTGAAAAAGTACGCCCGAGGCCTGAGGGTTATATTTTTTTTCAAATTGTTGTTACTTGGAATCCTGTTGTGACTGTTGTTTTGTTGTTTATAAATAATAAGAGCATAATTTAAATAATAATCCTTTATAAATATATGTCAATGTCTCTGCTATTATATAATTTTTCTCGGCCGTTGTTGTGCGTTCTGTTATAGGTAACAATCTACCTTATTTCCCATGGTAATGTAGTAATTGGTTTATCCACAATAAAAATGCATCAAATAGCGTGTCTGCTACGGCTGTGTGTTTACAGTTCTCTCATCTATCTTTATTCAGAATCACTCACTTTATAGTTTCCAGTAATATTCAATGTACTGTTGATTCAAGCTGAACCTGTTTATCGACATTTTGTCAATACAGGATTGACACCAGAAGTTGTATAGTTGCATGTTGCTGTAAATTCTTCCTTTCACAAACATGTCAACCTGAAAGGCCAGATTGCATCTCCTCTGGGGAAGGCAGAAAAGATAGTCTCTCACACTAACTGTAAACTCCTTCATACACCAATCGTACAATTGATTAGGCAGACATCTCCGAAAAATCGAAATTTGAGTTGAGTATGCAATTATATGTAAAAGTATGCCCTTTATCTGGTACAATACTCAGATTACTCACAGACACCACCAAATCAATTATAATCCAAAAAAAAAGCTTGTAGTGAATTAAACAAAGTGATGATGTTTTCTGGGTCACTAGAAGGACATTTCAAAATTTCATACTAATATACCGGACTGTTATGCTTCTCTATGTTACTATAGTGTATTTAATGCGTAAAGCACAGACACTTGTAAATAATATCTGATTTATGGTGAGCATTTGAATATTGCCTTCCTCATCATCTCAAAACTTGGGACAGGTTGTTTCGGAGAATTTTAACATATCATCAAATTTCAAAATTTAATTTTCTAGTTCTGTGAAATTCCTATTCAAGTTCTGCTGTTATGTGGGCCAGCTGCTTCACAAAACTGAAATAATAACAGAACTTGATTTTTGAAAAAGAACTTTCACAGAAGTTGAAAATCAACTTGATGAATTGTTCAAATTCTCCCAAACAACTCGTCCTTAGTATTTAGAGGTGTCTAACTAATCAACTGGACGATCGACGTGGCTATCTGTGATTTTTGAGTAATCAAAATTTAAAAATTATTTATTGATATATTGATATTCGGCTCAATCTTCTCTTATCTTTTTATGATGTGTTACAATTGTAATTATGTTTTTAAAAAAAAATGTGTTTTCTTGACAAAAATGAACTAAATTTTTGAAAAGTCAATCAATTCAATATTTCTTTTGTGAGAGATTTTTTTATAACTATACGTAATTCCTTATCATAACACAATACAATGGCAGAACAAAATAGTGAAATATATATTTTTTTAAGTATTTCTACACCAATGAAGACAACTAGCTCTTGAATTTGGTATAGGAGTAAAAAATAATAATAATAGTGTGCGCAATAATGTATAGATTTTGGTAATGTAAAAAATATAAATATGGTTTGAAATAAAGTTGCTGTTTTTTGTTGATTTATATTTGACTAAGAATTTTACTTTTTTCTTGAATAACTACCAAATCTCTATATCGGTGGCCACATTCGTTTTTATTCAAATCTATATACATGTAAGGCATTTCTAGTGTTCTTATTTATTCTATATTTGCAAGCATTATCCATCCCCCGTTGTCTCTTGTTCAGTTTTTTAACAATTTCTGCATTTAATCCACACAATGGTCAACCTGTTTTGAGACCCTTTCTCCAGCCTTGCTCCCTTCAATTTAATTGTGTATCCTGTTCCACCCAGCTGTTTTCCATAAGAAAATATATAATATCGATAATGCACTAATTGAAACTCGTAATTTTGGATTGATGCCCGCGAGGAATAATATTGTGTAATATTTAGAAGGAAGCCAGACCTTTTTCTTTTTTACATAAACTCCACACAGGAGGCCCCAAGGAAAATAATTCTCCCAGGGCCTACGTCATCTTTGGGGAAGTGTAGGGCCTTTTTAAGAAAAGAAGGAGAGGAAGTTGTGGGAAGGAAAATGGTATGACGGGTGGGTATCAGTATAATATTTATATATACAATATCTGGGGGTCAGTTTGTCCAGAAGTGACGGACGTATGAATCCATCCCTTCCACTGTGGAGCAAGGCGATTTTCCAAACAGTCTCTTGTCCTGCCCGCCATTTAGTAGGTGGGCAGACGCATCCGCCGCCAAGACCCGGACAAACCTCAACCCATGAAACATTCCTGCTAAGACACAAACTTAGCAAACCACTTAGGGTAACCTATGGCAGAAATAAACGGTTCCCGGCAGTACTCATAGCCGCAACTTAAAAACATGTTTACTTTTATAATTTAAAAAAATAAATTTCTCCGTACTACAATCTATTAATAGAAACGTTCTTTGTATATTTTACAGATTAAGCAATCCTTTTCTAATCTTTAGTATGCTAGTACATAATTAGTAATTCAAACTAGAACACTATTCCATACGATGATCAAACTTACGTAGGCACTTCCAACATAAAGATTCTAATCTGATATATCTAGTAGCTTATAATTGTGACGGGAGGTCGCTTGTAGGAATGCTAATAACCCGCTTGTGGGACTTGTACTTATTAAAATAACTGTCACTTTGCCGTGTTTCAACACTATTTTTTTGTTCTTGGAAAATAAAATGAAAAAATTATAATATTGTGACTTCTGGTCTTATTTTTTTTTATTTTCATAGCTCTTGATAGAAATGCCATTGTGAGCTGAAAATAGTTTACTCTAAATAGAGTCCCAGCTGCTTCCAACCAGCAAGTAATACTGCGGCATCCCCAATTGAGGTATGTTGTGAAGCTGAAGGTAGTGTGGAAGTACCTGGCTGTTCACATCTGATGATCAAACACAGCTAAAGCCATTTCAAGCAATGTTTCGATTCTGAATGGTGGTCTTTCACCAGGAAGATATTGAAAGTATCTGCTTCTCTGGAACGTATTGTAAATCGACCGGTCGGTAGCTGAGTGGGCATCGCGTTTGGATCCCACCCGGGCGTTGCGTGTTCGATTCCTCGGCTGGCTAAGTCCTCCATCACGACCCAAGCAACATTTTCGGCTTACTGTGGTGGTAATAGGAGATTTTCAAACATTTTTGGGTTATTCGTAACCCGGGAATGTTTGTCTTTCTTTTAAAAAAATAAATATTTTAAAATATTATTTTCAACTAGTTAATTGTGAAATAAGACAAATTAATTAAATAAAATTAACACCGGTATTTGGATCCGCGATCTCCGGACTTGTAGCAAAGGGCCGTAACCCTTCCACTATGGGGACAGGAGTTGCATAGATAGACCTAGAAATTTCAGACAGAAAATATTTGCAAATTTCATAATGACAGAGCTCACTGGTCAAGAGAACACACCAAATTTCTATTAAATCCTATTAATGTAAGCGAGTAAGTGTATCTTGTCATCTCAGTCACACCCGTGAGAATGTAGTAATTCACCGCAACTTTTATGTACGTAAACGCTGCCCGGTCCTATATCTTTTTTGTTCAAACTCACACATTCTATGAATGTCTATCTTTGTCATGCAAGAACAACGTTTGAATTAAAAATTTACTGGAAACATGAGAGTGTTTGTTACTTGCCACATTTTTGGTTAATTTGTATTGTAAATGTCATTGTCCCTATGTAGTAAAATCATTAAAATGGTTTTCAGGACATTGCCCTTTCAATATCAATTTTTACTTGCCGGATAAAAATGTGGTTTACAGTTAGGCCCAGTTGTTTCACAGTGACAAAGTCATCAAATGGCCATTTTGTATTTTTGAAAATTGAATGGGTCCCATTAAGAAGATGAAACTTATCATGTTGATAAGCTTATCAGCTTATTACAATTTGATTGAAAACTGAAACGCGCCTAGATGGGCGTTTAACGGAGACCTTTCAAATGTCTAAAAACAAAATAGCGCTGAATGGCCATTCGATGACAGTGTTGATTTGAATATCTGCAAAACAACTGGGCCTTAAAGTTTCATTTAAAATAACCTTTCTCTTATATGAGCTATTAAAATGGAAGTCATAACAAGTTTATCTGAAGAAGATTAAAACATTCTAGAAACATTGTTTTCTTTGTTTGTTGTTATTATTTTTCTTTATTTATTATTTGCTTAAAAATACTTATTAAAATTAAAGGTTGATTATATTTGACTTCATAATACAAGGTTCTCTTTACATGTATAGCGCGGCAGATACCAGAGTTGTAGATACTTTCAGTATCGCCATCATCACCATCATTCAGAATCGAAACATTGCTTGAAATGGCTTTAACTATGTTTGGTTACCAGATCTGAATAGCCAAGTACTTCCCCACCAACATTTTTTTTCAACCATTCTAAAGCCGTCAATTTTATTTCCTACCTTTAACTTGGTATCAATACCAATGGTCCCAATTGGGTATTTTCACAAGCTATAAATACCGTTAAAAATATGTGAAATATTTAAATTTTATTTTTCTGATTACGATTGTTGTACTAAAAATTTGTAATTTAAATTTTTTCATTGTGTAACGAAACAACTAATTGTTATGCAGATTTGCAATCGTTTATTGATTAGTTCTTCGATCTCAAATACTTTCACACTCCCGTATCGCTTTATCTCTTACTAATTAGGGCGAGGGATGCTCACCACTCAGGCTTACAGACGTGATCCCTGAAAGGTATGTCACAGCTAGAGATGCCACAAATATTCGACTACTATTCAGCTGCTTTTTTTACTATTCAGTATTTGGCCGAATATTGTGAACCATTCGGCCGAATATCGGCCGAATATATTCGGCACAATATTACTCACAAAAAATTTTATTTTAACAAAAAATCTGCATTTTTATTACCTAAAATCTACCAGTGTTAAGTTATGAATGAATGAAAACATTTTTGAGCATTTGTTGATAGCAAACGATTGCGCTTTTCCTCACAAATTATATGTGCTTCCGAAAAAAGCCGCTCACTCTATACACTGCTACCGGGAGATGATAAATAAATCTTAACAAATTCTGCTAGGCTTGGATACTGTTTTGCATTTGCTGACCACCTAAGGGTAGGGGTCTGCTATCTGATCTAGGCGAGTTCCACCACAAGTTTCAATGTATTTTTTAAGATATACATACTAGTAATACATGATAAGTAACACAATTCGATGTAACAATCAACAAATAATGCGTGTTGTGACATGTCCTACTCACAAATGAAACAAATATGCCCACGGCGGGTTACCTCACGCACTTCAATGATGCAGGTCGAAACCTGTCACCCGTGAAATGTACTAAGTGAATACACCGAATATTCGGTGCTTCGGTCGAGAGCCTAGCTGAATATTTGGTATTTGGCAAAATCACTATTTGTCAGATCTCTAGTCAAGCTTTGATGACCGATATAAGATCATGTGTTAACTCTAGTGAGCAAGTTGCTTTCCAGCGCGTACCACGCTACTTCAAGTCTAGCAGGACTGAACCAAGAGACGCTTCTTAAAACATCTGCTTCGGAGTTCAGCTAACCCAGAATGAAAATACTTGTGGAAACACTTTTGGTAAAACGAACAGGAAACAATTATGTTTCTTTTGGGAGGACTAACACATGTGTAACCGTGAATCCATAAAGTTATTGTTAGAGTTTGTGACATATATCGGCTATTATTGGACTGGTATAAATATATGTAATACTTGCAAATTGATTGTACCCAAAATAATGACTAATTGTGTTCACCGTTAAAATTTTTGTAATATAATAATCATATTTTGTATCTTCACATGTTTAATTGTATAGTCACTAAAAAAAATCTAGAATGCGAAAAATCTCAAAATGCGATGGTTTTCCAAAATTTGACAATATTTTTTTAATTCCAGCTCTGGGAGAGGGTCTGCTGTGCGGTCCCACGCAGGAGGTGAAGCTTCACTCGTCAGGCCGGGCCTCCGCGTTAAGCCTAACGCTGTCCAGCGGGGACGAGGGTGCCCCCTCGTTGCCCTGCTCGCTCAATATCTTCGCGCCCAATGTCTATGCGCTGTCGCTTAGGATTATCGATGCAGAGGTTAGTTGTGTATTTTTTTTTAAATTAGTATTTGTAATCCTATAAAACTATAAAATTTACATTACAGACATTTTACATTTGTAATACAGGAAAGGGAGTAGAAGGGGTGTCTGAATGAAATTACACAGGCGTGAATTAAACATGGACAATATTACACGTGGACAGTACTACACCTACTAGTATTACATATCAAAAAAATCTTCTTTTTTCTAAGTATGCTTATTTAAGAGTGTTTCATTTATAGCTTTAAAATACCGTATAGATCTTCCTTCTCACACGTCTTGTATGAAAACGAGAAAGAAAGAATTTTTCTGTTTTATTAGAATACCTCGCAAGAGTACCAACTGCTCCCGTCTGGGTAATGGCATCCCCAATTGGAGTATGTTGTGAGAATGTAGGTGGCGGGGAGGGGAAGGAGATGTGGAAGAGGAAGGTGGGGAAGTACCTGACTATTCAGTTCTGGTCACTATCACGGCTAAAGCCGTTTCAATAAATGTTTCATTTCTAAATACCATGGTCTAATACCAGGGCGATACTGAGAGTATCTTAGCGCGTACATATCTCAGAATTGAAATAATACCAGAACTTTCACAAAACTTGGAAATCAACTATGAAATTTGATGAATCGTTCAAATTCTGTGAAATAACTGGCTCTAAATGTATGTAATTACACGCGCCGTGAACGTTTCCTGCTGGTTAGATAAATATTGTTAGCGTCAGCGTGCGTGCTGATGCTATCGGCAGGGTTGGAGAAAGCTCCCACATATTTAATACAAATTAGTTGCTGTATCTGCCCCAAATAAAAACTAGCTCAGGATTCGGTGCAAGCAGGATTTCTCGTAACCTCAAGGCTAGTGCTTGTGGTTCGGAACTTCACGCTTCTCCATTCCCCCAGGGCCTCTCTCGTCAAGCAAAACACGGTAGGTTGTCACATAAACAGTTTATTCAATTCTAGGAGACACAATAATACATAAGAGGAACGATCCTAGCTGAAAGTTAGTTTGAACGTCAGTCTCTGCTCTCTATCACGCGTGGTTAGGGCTAAAACATTTAATTGCACACAAAGGGTAACATGGTTATTGACTCACGTTTGGTTTATGGGCCCACAGCGGCTTTACGCGCTTGTTCTCTCGGTAGCAGCAGCGTCCATGCGCGGACCGGAAGTGCACAACCGGCGAAACTGAACTTGTGTCGCACATGTTCGCGCGGAACGTGGGCCCGGGAAGCTCGCTTGCTGAAGACTGGCGAGCTGCCGCTCGAGAGTTGGTCTGGCGACAGCTCGGTTTGTCGCTCGCGGGAGGGGGTAGTGCGCGCGCCTCTATATTGGCGGTCTATTTGTAACGTAACACTTCCCCCCTCGCCGCAATAAAAGCGACGTGGCAATGGAGCTGTAGGACTAATAAATCCTCTTACCTTTTCAGCACTTGTGCCAAAAACATTTAAGAGAAACGAGGAGAGAGAGAGAGAGAGAGAGAGATTCCTAGCTGGAGAATAGTTATGAACAGAACACAAAAGAGATGATACATGGTGTAACAAGGAATTGTCAATAAATGTATATAAAGGCAGTGGCATACATAAATACAGTTGCAAAGAACAAGGATCTGTTGAAGAAAGGTACAAGGGTTATGCAGTGATAGAAAAAAAAAACTCTAAAATTGTATCATTGGTCTGTGAGCTAATGTTTGCGAACGTGGTTTGCGTAGGATGTCTGGGGTGGTTGAACGTTTCACTGAAGTTACAAGGTTACTTTGTCACAGTAACCTGGCCCATTTGAGATTACACTCAAGGGACACTAGGGCCTTTAAGAAAATACGAGGAAGAGAACACATGATGAGGCTTCTAGGTGGTGTGGAGAGTTCTACCTGTCACAGAGGTCGAAAGGGTAACTGCTTCCGGATCCTGTGGGTGAGCCAGTACGAAACCATTGAAGTACTGGAGAGTGGAATCGTAATTGGTGGTTGGTACACTGGTTTTTGTATGTAGTGGGATTGTTTTGTGAACAATCGTTGGTATTGTTATTTGCGCAAGGGCACAGGAGCATCAGCACAATGGCAGTAGGGCATTTGCATTATGCAGCAGGAACATTTGCATAATGGCAGCAGAAACATTTGCACAAGGGCAACAGGAACATTTGTATTATGCAGCAGGAATATTTGCATAATGGCAGCAGAGCATTTGCATTATGCAGCAGGAACATTTGCATAATGGCAGCAGGAACATTTGCACAAGGGCAACAGGAACATTTGTATTATGCAGCAGGAATATTTGCATAATGGCAGCAGAGCATTTGCATTATGCAGCAGGAACATTTGCATAATGGCAGCAGAGCATTTGCACAAGGGCAACAGGAACATTTGTATTATGCAGCAGGAACATTTGCATAATGGCAGCAGGAACATTTGCACAAGGGCAACAGGAACAGGAACCAACCTAGAGCTGGCGTGCTCGGGTTTGTTTTGAGTGTCGGTTCTTTGTGGTGATACAATTCGCAACTACACGCACGACTCACACTAGGTTATGTTAGATGCGGTCGGGTGCTTTTGGTACGCAGGGATTGAAGGCAAGGGACCTCCGTGACGGTAGCGAGGGCAGCATGAAGAGGCGCAGATGTAGATAGGGTGCTGAGCTGCTGGTTTTTTTTTTTTTTTTTTCCGGCAAAAATTATTATTAGAACAAAATTCTTGAAGTTTACCTGCCTAGTAGACCAATGATGAAAAAAAGTTTGGAGAGAAACAAGTGTGCATGTTGAGAAAAAGTTGGATTTGTTTGGCGTGTAGAGAGAGAGACGGAGAGAGAGCTAACTAAATGTGGCTAATTCCTAATACATGTTACAAAGGTACGTATTCAAGGACAGGTTCTGTGTAACCCCTTTTGGTTTTTTTTCTTTACCAAATACATTTCCAAGAATACGTGGTTGAGGGATTGTACGTATAACAAAATTCCCCATTCGAAAGAAGTTGGTCTTCCATGACCTATGCTCACGTCTATACGGTAGCATTTTTTCTACTTTCGAAAAAACAAAACATTGCGTACAAGATTAGTTATAACAAAGTGGGAAAGGAGTAGGAAGTTGAAAGGATCCGCGCATGAAGATTGTCCCATTTGACAAACGAAACGCCAAGTGCGTAACGCATATATCCCCATTCACGGATAATTTCGAGGAAGGGGGAGGGTGATAATTGGGAACATTTGAACGAAGAAAACTGCTGGGGACTCGGCTATTTCCGAAATTCGACCTCTGGGTGGAGGTGAAACAAGGTCTACAGCAGTCATCCTGGCACATTACAATAATGACAACTGGGAAAGGAGTAGGAAGTTGAAAGGATCCGCGTATGAAGATTGTCCCATTTGACAAACGAAACGCCAAGTGCGTAACGCATATATCCCCATTCACGGATAATTTCGAGGAAGGGGAGGGGTGATAATTGGGAACATTTGAACGAAGAAAACTGCTGGGGACTCGGCTATTTCCGAAATTCGACCTCTGGGTGGAGGTGAAACAAGGTCTACAGCAGTCATCCTGGCACATTACAATAATATTTGGTAGTGTTGGACAAAAGAATACACTGACATAAAAGTCTAATCCTCTACGTGTATTGGGCAGAAGATTAGGGGTCGTTTTATTCTCCTACTTGTTTGCGAGAAATGACAGACCCTTGCTCAAATCTCACAAACCTGGGGATTTTCTTTGTTCGTCTCCCAGACAACGAGTTAGGTATTTTTGTGTCCATCAACTTAACTCCCACGACACGATGCCCCATAATCATGAGTGAAGCGTATGATTAGTCCTTTTGAGATAGTAGATAGTTCCTGGGTTCTTGTGACAGGAAGTCCACGGGCATATTAATGATTACAAAAAAAGGGTGTGGACTACATTGAGTAGTTCACACATAAAGGTTTGATATTATTTCGTTCGCACGATTCATGGTGAGTATTATAACGTCTTCACGTATAGCGTACAAGATTGCAAAATCAAAAGATTTGCAAGTAAGTTTTATAACGTCTTCACGGATAACAATGAACGAATTACAACTGGGTTGCCCAGTATTGAAGGGAGGTGCAAAAGACTAGGTATTTATGACATTTCTGACAAAAACCCACAGAGTAATTATAACGGGCTCCCCGTATCGCATTTAGTAGATATTCTGAGATTCCCATCTATGACGGCAGATTTTATAAGGTTCCCACCTATGATGGCAACAAAGGTTAACGTTCATATAAAGGTACCTATTCAATACAGACGGCGAGACATACTGATGTACTTAGTACAACAATACCGTAGCATAATAAATCCATATTAGCGTACGTTAAAGACTTGCACAAAGGCAAAAACATATTTGAAGATCTGGCCAAGATTTTATACTTCAACAATTAAGGGACAAAAAATTCTGGCGTGCTGATGGAATGTGAATTTCATCTAAGCTTACCGCAAAAGAGATCCTTTGTGGTACAACCCTTTTGGTTACGCACAGAGTATCGTATCGTGATGGTACAACTTTTGTTGTACTTACACGTACGATGGTAGCAACAATACAAGACATGCGCTTATCGTTGTTTGACAAGGAAAATTATTTACATTGGTCCGATTTGAGTGTTTAAGACCTTCTAGGTTTTACTTACTTAAACAGACTGCGATGGACACACCTTGGTGTTATGAAAATTATAATAATGGGATGGGTTGTTCACAGGGTGGTTCACTTGGAGACCTGGCTTCTTGTTGTGACCTCGTACTTTGCACGTGATAAGTCACAACAAGGCAACCCCAAAATTTCAGTTTGAGCAGTTGAGACCCAGGGTGACTCAATGTTGCTGAAATGTTGTAAAAAAATTTATCGTTAATGAAGAGGCACGTTGAAAGTTGTCCCTTTTATAACGATACTTTCCAGACTCCACATCCAGTTCTGGGGAGAGCTAGAGCAATTTGGGTTATTTATTGAGCGCCATTCTATTTTCTTAAAAAACAGAAAAAAACTTAGAACGGGTAGCAAACATCTGATACCGCCGTGGGTTTACACAGGTTTGCTTACCTAATTTAACTACATATGACATAAGGGTTAGATGCACTTTGGCGAGGACCCGATATTTAATGTACAAAAAAAAATTTTCTAACATTTAGAAAGGGGTGACGAGGTATGACATGATGATGTGAAAATATGATGCTGCGAGTTGTGACGATGCACAAAACCTTGGGCACGTAGTCTCTGACTACTTGCAGTAAGCCACAGGGAATTCCTTTCTCCGAAGTGATCAATTTCAGGTAGAGGTGTGCATGCTTAGAAAAAACGATGTTTCCAAGGTTTGACACCTGGGGCAGCAATTAGAGGCGAATGACTGATGATGACGAGATATTTATACAAACAAAAATAAAATAAAATAAAATGAAACGAAACCACAAGGGAGAATTATAATTTCTTCCATGACTTTGGCTACAGTTGACACCACTGTGCCAGAGCTAGAAAGGTTTCGTTTGAGTGTCCCAATGAGTGACAATCGTTTACGAGAGGCCGCTCATTAGTGACGAAACAAAAGGGTTGACTTCCATAGTGTATAGGGTCGTGTCAGGGTGACCTTACGTTGGGAGAAAAACGAGAACTCGACTCTTTATCCGTAATTGGAAAGAAATTTTTGCCAGGGATTGACCACTGGGGACGTATATATATTTTTTTTTACAAAATGCTTCTGCGAAAAAACGCGTATTTGTAAGTGTTTGGGTTATTTGAAAATTTGGGCAGAGGTTTGCCTCTGGCCACGTGCTTTTTAGGAAAAATCCAAGCGTTTTGGAAAAAAAAAAAATTTCGAAAATTAAAAAATCGAAAAAAGGAAAAAATCGGAAAAATTTTCAGAGTCCGAAACTGGAGAAAATTTGGGCAGCGATTTTCCTCTGGCCATGCGTTTTTAAGAAAAACTCCAAGCGTTTTGGAAAAAAAAATTTCGAAAATTAAAAAAATCGAAAAAGGAAAAAATCGAAAAAATTTTCACAAGTTTTCGTGGAAGTAATTTGTTTGAGAATTCAACAATATCTTGGGGGCATGGTTTCATTACGCGGCTTCCTATAGCCTGATTTTAAACAGCACCAATTTTTTGGTATTTACACGCGAATTCCCTTCGTCTTTTCGACAAGATATTACCTTCTTTGTCAATTGACAAGGTATTATAGTGTCAGATGTCAAGGAATCCACGTCAACGCGAATTTAGTATTTTTTGCATTATTCGAATGTGATTCGGCATGATCCGGTTTCATCAGACGACAGAGTCAAAAATACTTAATTGTCAAATGACAGAAAGAATTTAAATCCACTTGTTCCCTAGGTGTCAGCAAGTGTCCGTTTAAGAGACGTACCAGCGTGCTGCAATATAGTATATTATTAAAAATATTTAGCACTTTCGAGACCAAGCGGATGATTTGTTTATCATGTACATGATTTTAATTGTTGAATAAATTCTTCTTTAATTTGTGTTTATTTCCACTATTCACTTGTATTGAAAATAGCAATTTTAATCGGCCGACACTTTGTAATCACTGTATTATTCGCAGCGACAACTTCCTAGGTTGGGCACCTTGCGTTGGAATACCGGTAATATTTTGTCGAGTGACGAGTCACAAATGATAAAATCGCGCCCGTAATAATTTAAATTGTGATTCGAAATTACGTTCGCGCCGAGATTCCTGTTGGAAGTGCTAGACAATTGGGAATAAACAATACATCATAATAACATTTCAGAGTTTACAATTGTTGCTTGGGAACGAGGCCGTGGTGGAACAGAAAAAAATTTAAATGGCCCCACGTTTAGCGCCAGTGTTAGCGTCAGCGTGCGTGCTGATGCTATCGGCAGGGTTGGAGAAAGCTCCCACATATTTAATACAAATTAGTTGCTGTATCTGCCCCAAATAAAAACTAGCTCAGGATTCGGTGCAAGCAGGATTTCTCGTAACCTCAAGGCTAGTGCTTGTGGTTCGGAACTTCACGCTTCTCCATTCCCCCAGGGCCTCTCTCGTCAAGCAAAACACGGTAGGTTGTCACATAAACAGTTTATTCAATTCTAGGAGACACAATAATACATAAGAGGAACGATCCTAGCTGAAAGTTAGTTTGAACGTCAGTCTCTGCTCTCTATCACGCGTGGTTAGGGCTAAAACATTTAATTGCACACAAAGGGTAACATGGTTATTGACTCACGTTTGGTTTATGGGCCCACAGCGGCTTTACGCGCTTGTTCTCTCGGTAGCAGCAGCGTCCATGCGCGGACCGGAAGTGCACAACCGGCGAAACTGAACTTGTGTCGCACATGTTCGCGCGGAACGTGGGCCCGGGAAGCTCGCTTGCTGAAGACTGGCGAGCTGCCGCTCGAGAGTTGGTCTGGCGACAGCTCGGTTTGTCGCTCGCGGGAGGGGGTAGTGCGCGCGCCTCTATATTGGCGGTCTATTTGTAACGTAACAATATCATTGTTTGAAAGTTAGGAACTTTGCTGTTGAAATCGACCAGTTGACTCTGGCTGTTTTCTGCTAAATATATTTTGAGAAATAACCACATTGAAAGGGTTTTGAGTGCCGCGGGCACTTTCTGCAGATTTTTTTCATGATCTTTTTGTACGAAAGTGGCTCGGCTGGTTTTAGTAGAACAAAGAATTGACCTTACCCCGTCAGATGACAACAATACATACCTTATTTTTCCAAAATTGTGGACTGGCTGGTTTCTGCTATTATATGATACAATTGAGAATTGAACGTAGTTTCAATTCTCAATTGTATCGCGCATTGCCTGCATACGAAATTAGTCATGCCAGTACCATTTACCCATTTACATACCTAATTTAAAGCGATAGATATCATTAACTTGCTATTATTTGCCGTGAGTTGAGTCGAGGTGATAACTCGCCTAATTGATTACCAAGAATGAAACTATAATTAAACTCCATTAAAACTGCACAACAACACGATGACATGTCCGTCATTAGTGTGTCAATTAACTGCTTCTATTGTCAACATTATCTTGTAATGGAGTAGCTATTCAATTTTCCCGTTAAATTTTAAAAAATATTTTGTGGTTTTGAGTTATTATTGAATAATGCCAAACATTGATATGACAACTACCTGAGCCTTCCTGATAAGTATTGAATAACAAATTGTGCCCATCGATTTTTTGCATTTTAAAATTAAAAATACCACCTTACAATAAAATTGTTAACCCCTCGAGCTAATTTGTTCGCTTTTCGGAACAAATCATAAGTCGCATAGAAATCGTTGTCTCTCTTACTATGAAGGTTAGAAATATGATCTAAATGGTTAGAGTGGGTTAGAAAGAAAACCCCAAGCTTTGCATTTAAATCTAAAAGTTGACCACAAAATAATTAAAATGTACACCTCTACAAAACCAGTTTCCGACCGCAATTAGAAAAAAAATTACGATACTTTTGTAATTTTTTATTAATTATTTTTATATGAAATGATGAAAAAGTGAATTTGACAATAACGTTTATAATAAATTTGCCTAATAAAATATGAGTGTTTTTTTTTTTGTTATCGGTAATTTTAGCTGGAAAAAATGTAAGGTGAGCCATTTTTAAAACTTTTATGTTTGCATTAAAAAAAATTATATTTCGAAAATTATGTTTATTTCGAATTATTAAATTTGAAAGCGTATTTCATTACCTTTAAAAAACAGTTTTTGGTTTTCGGGTGCGTTCAGAAATTTTCAATTTATTTGGATTTTATTGCAAAGCGGAAATATTTTGACCTTCCCCCAAAAAAGGCCCGAGGCCTTAGGGGTTAATAACTCTACGACTGTAATCAATCCCAAATATCATTGCTGCACTAATATTTTCTATTAAGTGGTACTTCCTTAGTTGCTTGGGAGTTCAATGACCCTTACGCATATCAGTTACCTGTAAACAGAACTCATTTAACAAAGATTTTTTGTTCAAAGGACGGCTGCTTTGTATTAGAAATTACCAAACTTTGACGCACATTATGTATATTATTTCTGCCATACACAAGGTGTTACAGGATATACTTGACATACTTTGACCTGTGATTCCTGACATTATTTGGAGCAAAAACTGGAAATGAAATTTTTATCTCCGGTGAAATTTAATTTTTTTTTTTCATACATAATATTTCAATCATAAAAAATCAAAGGTATTGGAGAGTTAGGGTCGGGGTGAAAGTTTGGGCGGTTACTCGGCTGAGTGAGCCGAGTACGTCCTGTAACATTCTTTATAATGTTTTGATGATCGGGTAATTTAATGGATACGATTGGTGCAACAATAATATGTTATATAGGCCTTTATTGTTGCTGTGGGTACATGAAAGACAATCTTGTGTACCTTATATCATTGACATGTGATGCCTGTTAGATATATGTACCTAATTGATTGATTCATTTAAATTTTTGACTTAATGAGCAGCTTTATCTAAGTATGTTAAATTGGTTAATACCCACATGTACTTGGTTATGCAAATGACTAATATGCCTATTTAGGAATGGATGATTGGTATTAATCGGTTTTTCACATTTAATACCAACTTACGTACATGCATATTACGTTGTACTAGCTAACATACATACAATATTATGTTGTTCTAGCTTACACACATACATACTATGTTATTCTATACGTATATATTATTTAGTACTAGCTTACATCCCGGGCGCGTAATACCTCCAATTTGAAAAAAGTTATATTTTACAGGAGAGTGAAAAAACCGATTTTGATGCGGGAAAATGGTGGCAGACATCCAAACGATATTTATTTATATTAATAATGATTATTAATGTACAAAATAAATAAATCTAAATCTCCCTTCATTTTCCTGTTTAAAAATGAGTTTTTTTACTCTTCTGTAAAATTTTTTAAAAATTTACAAAGATCAGTCAAAAAGTAATGCCTCCTATTTTTTTTTCCTTTAACCGCCCTACCTCTGGGTTATTATTAAAAAAGTAGAGAGTACCACTAGAAGAAGATTATATAAACCGCGCCACTTGCGTAGAGAGTACCACTGACTAGCAGCGACTTAACTTGTATGGGTGAGATGAAAATACCCATACACATCCCTTAGCTTCGCGATAATGCAGGAACAAACTTGATGTTTACGAACGTACCACATATGTTTTGTGGGTTTCGGGTACAGTTATTTTTTTACCTGAACATACGGCTTGTTGCATTTGGGCGATAATATAGTGGATGTATCATGTACGTTTGTGTGTGTAGAGCGGTTAATTTTCAAGAAAAATGCAATTCCATGTGTTGAAAACTACACTATACGATTAATTTGTTACTTTTCAATATAATCTCCATCCATTTCCACAGCATCAGTCCATCTTTTAACAAGGGCATGTATCACAGTGTTGTAAAAAGCACGATCCAGAACACCATGACCATAAATTTCCCCGCCGATCACACAGTTTTGAATTTTTTTGTCCTCGGTGAGTTTGTGTGATGCCATTCCATTGACTGCCTCTTTGATTCAGGTTCATAAAATAAACCCATGTTTCGTCTCCTGTCACATTTTTTCCCCGAAACTCCTCTCCTTCCAAACGGCAGCGCTGTGAGGCTATTGTTTCTTTCTGGTCGGTTCTTGGTACCCACAAACTTTTGAATACTTCAGTTGTCGAATAATCGTCATCACACTGCCTTTATTGAAGGAAAGAATGCCACAAAAGTCATCTGTAGTTATCCGTCGGTCACCACGAATAGTGTCATTGACTCACTCAATGTTGCGTGGGGTCACTGCAATCAACGGCCTGCCACTCCGCTTTTGTCAGCCAGCGGTGTTTGTCCTTTAGCTTTGTTATAGCGATGAACTCATTGTCTAACAGTCTGACATCCACTGTTGCATCATCTTACACCGTGTTTTTCAGTCTTTCATGAATGCGATTGGGCGTTTCACCTTCTACATTCAATAATCTATCACAGAACGCTGTCTAATACGAACATCAATGTCGGTCATTTTGCAAGTGACTGAGGAATGAATCGAGAATAACTGATAAGGATGTTACATTAATTTCAAGTATCTTTAGGCTACTTTTCAGCCTTAATGCATTTTACAGATTACAAAAAGAAAATTATTAGTTAGACAAAGAATGGCATTTAAAAACAAGTCTCATTTCTGTAAATCAACAGGAAATATTTATTTAAAGAAGAAAATGCTTTTTTTTTAACGATTATGAAATTTATCACTGACCTACATATTATAATGACATGTACACAATTCGTGGAAATGGAAATCAATATATTCAAATATGTATATATTTCACCGCAAAATATCGGCATACAATTGATACGAGGCCGCCAGTATGTTGCCCATTTTACGGATTTAAATAAACTATTAAAGTTAATTATTTAACTTTTTTTCTTTCTAGAATCCATTTGAAGTCCTCAGGGATGAGCCAGTTTCAAAATGGCGGCTACGAAGAAAGTCCGAAAAGATGTCCAATGCTGTTGGAAAAAATAAAACAGTTGACGATTGCACCCTTCAAGTTGTAAGTATAATATCAAGATTCTTCATCTGCAAAATTTCTTACTTCACCGAAGCGAACTTTAAATCAAACAAAACATTTAAATACGCTGGAACAATTCCAGAAAAAAATCCTCAGAAAAGTCTAAATGTGGACACATGGTACTTATCCAAGGTTCATGCACCAAAAGGACTACTTGAGGCAACCAATAGATTTGGTCTAAAAACCAGGCGTTCTGCAAGTCTTGCCTTAGTTTTAATATAGTGCATATATATAATTCTATTGATAGCCCATTCCTCTTGGAATGCCATGGCTTATACATACCTGAAAACTTCAATCATAGTCGTCATCACGAGTTGTTCATGATCCACCACAAGGCAGAACAGATGTTCTAGCATGACACGAGGAAAGGTGGTATTGAATGAAATTTCCAAAACAGGAGATATATTAAATTACTCTTTAAATAGCCTTAAAACTTTCTTGTACTTATGCATGTCTTACCTAATGTTAAGAATGTCAAAATAAGAATTTTTGTGCTGTAAATGGATGATTAGTCTGTCGCAGAAATTTCTGCATTAATTGCAGAAACTTTGGGAGGTAATTCTACGTGGATAGTTAGTACAAGTAAAAAAAACTTTTTTCCAAATTCGTTTTTTTCACCATACAAAAATATTTTTCTACAAAAGTTTTTATTAGATATATAAAATGAAACATTTTTACCCAAAAACTACATTAATGTTGGAATTTCCACAAAAGTTGTGTATCTTTTATACTTGTGCTACCATGCAGTGGTGGCTTGTGACTTGAGTTTGATAGATTAGCTGGGTTTGAAAAATTCAGTTTTTTGGGTGAGAGTTTTCAGGAAATTTCAATTTGGGAGTGTGCTGCACCGATTTCCTGAAAATCTTCATATGAAAAATTTAATTTTTGAAAAAAAAACACAACACCCAAAAGTCACGAGCCGCCAGTGCTATCATGTATAAGCTCCTAAGTACTTTGCGGACACCTTGTTTATATAATTTGCCACTTCAAAGTTTGCAAGTGCGAAGGAATGGATTTGCAAATTCTTACGGAGTTCTCACATAGGACTATAAATACCGCATGGTACACTGGTTATGGGCTCCTGGCAAAACTTAACCTTTTAAAAAAATGTCACTTTACCACAGGTACTACATTATAACTTACTAAAGGGCCGTGTGTTTCTTTAATATAATAAAATTAAACAAGATTGTCCGCATGGAGACATTAAAAATAATTTGACCTTGAATATCCTTTTAAAGCACAGGCAAAATAAACTTGTCCTTTGAAAGTTTCACGGCTCCAATAAATACCAAAGCTCAATGGCCAGCATATATACAAGGAGTTTGCAAGGTCCCGAACTGGTTTTTGCTTGAAAATATTCTGACATTTCCTTCGGAAATTGGGGATTTTGTTTTTGCTAAAACATTCCGTTGCAGATTAGTCTCCCGTATAAAAATTACCCGTCCACATTAACAAAATGAATGTTTTCAAAACTTCTCCGGTCAGACCTCTGGCCTGTTTTTTCAGAAGGACAAAATTTTTCCGCTTTCCAATAAAATCCAAATAAATGGAATGTTTCTGAACGCACCTGAAAAAATATGCTTTAAAATTTTATAAATCGAAATAAGTATAAAAAATTTTAATGCAAAAATAAAAAGTTTTAAAAATGGCTCACATTACGTTTTTTCTAACTAAAATTACTGATAACCAAAAAATTAAAAGCACACACTTATTTTATTATGAAAATGTATCATAAACGTTTTTTGTCATTTCATGTAAAAATAATTAATAAAAATCAATAAAGTTTCATAATTTTTTTTTCAAATTGCTGTCGGAAGCTTTGGATTCATAAATGTGTACATTTTAATTATTTTGCTGTTAACTTTTAAATTTGAATATAAAGCGTGATGTTTTCTCTTTCTAACACCGCTTAGATCGTATTTCTAATCATGATAGCGAGGGAGACACAACGATTCCTATGTGACCTATATGAGTTGTTCCGAAAACCGAACAAATTAGCCTGAGGTGTTAAACAGGTTTGTAAAAATAAATAATGATTTAATCAAATTTACAATGGGTTATTCAAACAATACACCTTTTTCCACCCGTTTTAAATATTCACGAAAACCTGTTTTTAAATCGATTGTTGCTGCTTGAAGTTAATAAGAACTTTTAAAGAAGCAATATTTTGTGTGATAAACTAATTAACTAACTAACCATCATGCCATCTGAAGGGGTAGGCAGAGAGGACAGACCTCCAAACAACTTGGTCAAGGAGTGTTCCTTGCCTCACTCACACTCACTATTATTCTGACTCTTGACATTCGACTCAATACCTTATTCCTTGATCATGCCGTCCTCGACTTCTTCTGCCATTGCATTTGCGTTATATATTCTCCTTATAATCCTTTCTTCCCTCATTCGTCCTGCATGCCCAAAACATCTGATTATCCCTTTCTTAATCTTACTCATTACGCTTACACCAGCCTTGCTTTCTTTGCGAATCTCCACATTTCTTATACGATCACACAGAGTCTTACCACAGATACGTTTTAGAGATCTCAAATCTTTTGTATGATACTACCTACATTATATCACCTTTAGAAAACGTAATATTCTTTTGCATTATGTACAAGATAAGTCATCAGGTGGAATGCTCTCTTGAGTGGTTTTTAATTTGTTTAATTTCAAAATTGATGTTAATTATGATGTTAAACAAATTCATAATGGCTGAAAATCACGTAACACTTTTAAGAATCTAAAAATAACCCTTTTTTGTCTACTATTTGTTGATTAACTGTGAACCAGCTATGACTAAAACAAAATGAACGCTAATTATCACCTTTAGTATGTGTTCTTAATGACAAGATTATATAAGTACAGGAAGCTATTAATGTAATCTTTCAGAATGTAGTAGAAATTATTGTAGGTCTGTTGCTAATAGGCACCTGTTACTGAAATGAAGAAGCTTAAAAATATATAATTTTGCTTTCGAATCCGTGCATTGGACACACCTTACTTAAAACAATACATCGCAGGAAATCAAGGTAGAATTCATGTCATAATTTAATATAGTAATAATATCATACAGTCAAAACTGAACATTATCCAATTTTGCTCCTTGTCCAAGGCTGTTAAAACTACGAACTGTTACATCGTCACCATTCAAGCAAAAGTCACCAAATCACAACACATATTTTTGAGGTATTGCAAATTTGAAAGCGAAAATTTGTTACATGAACTTTAAGATTCAGTTTTAAAATTTATGTATCAAAAATTTTGAAGTTTTATCTACACAATTAATAATAGAAAAAAATTAAGAACATTAAAGATTATTTCTCTAACATTCAAATTTACATTGTGCTTATGGGTTGGTGTTATTATTATGAATTATAATACATAACTGTGAACTACGCTCTACTGCCATAGTCATAGCTGTGATCTTTGTTCAAATCTTTCACTTTCTATTTGGGAGGCAAGTATGGGTACCGCCGCTCTGAGAAACATTTATTGGATAACCAGTACCTCTGCCTTTGGTCACCACAAGTGGTTCACTACGTTTGATGACATAGCAGGGGTGCTCAGGTTCATAGGGGTAAAGTTTGTCCGGGTCTTGGCGGCAGATTCGTCTGCGCACCAAAGCAGGCCGGATCGGGAGAGACCGGTTGAGGGAGACCTCCAGTAGGACTCTCTGGGAACACTGCCTTACACCGCAGTGGGAGGGATGCATACATACATTTGTCACTCCCGGTCGAACTGACCCCCAGATTCCTACCCACCCCTCATACCTTTTTCTTTCCAAGCACTTCCTCTCCCTCCTTTCTTAAAAAATCCTTCACACAGCATCCCTGGGCCTCCGTTGTGGAGCTTATGTAAAAATAAATAACAACTATTAGTTGCGAACTTTGTCCTGTCCAACTGCCATATTTATAGCTGAGGACTTTATCCATGTCCAATTTACAATGAAACTTTCTTAAGAAGTTTTCCAAGGGACCAGAATAAAAAGCTTCTTAAGCGGGAAACCTTGTGTGTGGAATAAATTGGGTGATTCAGTCTCCAAGGAACCGAAAAACCAAACTTCTTGAGCACGAAAACTTTTTGAGAGTATAATATAACATAATTTCAGCTGTGAAAATTGTTATTACAATAATTCTGAATTTAGTTCAACTTGTCTTTTGTGATTGTAGTTCTACTTGGACTCGAAGCGTGGCAGCAGCTTGGGCGGGGCGGCCGTGACCGTGTCTCCGTGCGCCCCCGGGCTGGTCCTGGGCCCTCTAGAGATGCTGCCCCAGCCCATCCGCGTGCAGTGGTGGCCCCCTAAGCCCCCCAAGCGGACGGACAACCTGAGACTGGTGGTCACCGCTGTAAATGCAGGTAAAACAATCAAAATAAGACACAAGAGCGCCTCTTTTTTGATAAGATACACATGACCGATGATGACCTTAAATATAATATTTTGTAAAAATATGTATGTATAAATGTAACTACGGCCGGCGTAGTCCGGCGGTAAGGCTCTTGACTTGCATTCCGAAGATCGGGGGATCGTATCCCTGCGTGGCAAATAACTTTTATTTGATTAATTTGTTATTTCACAATTTATTCATTTCAAATAATATATAGTTTATTTGCGCACGTTCCAGAGTAGAAGATACTCTCAGTATCGCCCTAGTATAAGACCACCATTCAGAATTAAAACGTTGCTTAAAATGGCTTTAGCCGTGTTTGGTGACCAGATCTGAATAGCCAGGTACTTCCCACCTTCCTCTTCCCCATTTCCTTCCCCTTCCCACTACCTTCAGCCTCACAAAATACCCTAATTGGGGATGCCATAGTCTCACTGGCTCCAGACGGGAGCAGTTGGGACTCTTGTGCGGTATTCATTTAAAAATTAAATTAAATTTAAAAATTAAAAAACTCATATTCTTTTATTACATTAAAAACAACATTAATTTGATTGTTCAATTGACTTTAGTTCTTAAAAACTCTTGTTCACAGATTCTTCAACTGTGTAAATAAGTGGCAGAAAAGCGGGGTTCTAACCTCAACCCCCCGTAATCGGAGGGCTTTTTTGTGTGAAATAAAATTATACTTATAATATAATAATTAAATTATATATTTAGATTCCTCCACAAGAAACTTTTTTTTTAACATGGATACTGTAGAAATATTGCGGAAGAGGAAGATGGGAAAGTACCTAGCTTTTCAGGTCACCAAACACGGCTAAAACAATTTATTTTTATTTTTTATTAATTGATGTTTATTTAAAAAATACTAATATAGTAAATTAGTTTATTCACAGCCTTCGTCACTAGGGACTCCTGTTCCGAGGCGGACTATAGTTAGTTGTGTTGGTGCATCATGATTTCCTCATCTTTATGTTTGTTGACTATGTTTTGCTAATTTCCTCATCTTCATGTTTGTTGATTTCCGAGTCTTCGTGTTCATTGACTGTAGGTTGTGAAAGTATTACTTCATAATTTGAATGATTTCCTCATCTTCATGTATTCTTATCCAAATTTTGATATTGCTTTTATACTTGTAAACTTATAACGGCATTATATAATTTATAGCTTAGAATATATGGTTTTTCTTTAGACCAAAAGATGTATTTAATTTTTGGATGTTCGGTGGATTTGAGGTTTTCATCCTTCCGGTTTACGTAGGTGTATTGGTCAGTGAGGTCATTTCAAGCAACGTTATAAATATGTATAATTCATGAAGGTATGGCCTTGCATGGATATATTATGTATTGTAAGTTTAAATTGTGTACAATTTTATCAACATAATATTATGAATACAAAATTCCACTCAACATACAAGTAAACAATTTTCATTAAACACAAAACAGATGATAATAATGAACTAAGATGTATTATAATGTAACTAACACCTTATTTTGGCAACAAAACATTCTGTGTATGTTTTTTAGTGTAGATAAAGCTTTTTGTTCTATTTTCAATGGAGTTAATATCCGTAAATGTTTATTGCCACAGTAAAAGTTGTGACAAACATGTGCCTTATCACAAAAAAACAGTGATTTATTGGTTTTACAGCAAATCAATTGGTTTCTTTATTGCTCAACTGAAGTTATGACTTTATTTCATGGCAGAGTTATTTTAAAATAAGTATGTATGTTATGAATAATAAAATAAAACCAGGCAGAGGTTGTACTCACGTCATCATGGAACATTCGAAAGGAATGTTCGTCCTAACTTGCTTCTTATAATATTGAAGGGTGACAATGACCATTCTTCTATAATTGATGGGACCTTTACGATATATATTATATTTATATTAATAACTTATAGTATAATTAATAACGTAGTATCAATAAGTATCAGTGATGATTTAAATGTTCTAAAAATTCCAAATTGGGTGGTCTTCTTACCCATTTCAATTGATGGAATTTGAATTCAAGTGTTTATTATTGAACAAGTATGTAAATATTATGTACGTCTACCTCATCCTGCGCAAATTTTATTTGCTTGTTTTTTATAACTGGCAATACCATAATAGTTCTAAAATTCCAACGAAACATATGTTACACTGCATTTATGAACTTATTAGAATAAAAAAAACTAATGATTTCTAATAACCATGCAGTCATTGATTATTTTTAAAACCAGGTTTTTTCCAACATTTATTTGGGTATTTACAAAACATTCTGTTTGCTGTACTGTGTGGTACCCATAAACGTGAATTATTTGCATTTAATTTTGACTGCAAACCGAACATCAATTAGAGTTACAAGAAAAATCTGTTCCCTGAAAATGCATTCATGTGTTTACTTTTATAATATTTATCATAATAATGTGTTTATTATGGATACTAAACTTATCTTATGGTAATTCTGCTTTTACTCAGCCCAGCCTACATTATATATGTAAATAAACCTGTTTTCTCTATTTATAAACGGCGCCTCTAGTTTCTAACAAATTATAGTATCTACTGGTTGATTATATCAAATAATGTGCATCCTACTTGCGTTTTCTCTCTATCTTTGGTGTGCAGTCGGAAACATTATCATATAAAATTCACATAATTTCTATTTTAATCAGTTCCTATCCATAGATAAATTTCAAATGGCTTTACAAAATGTTCTATTTTTTAAAGGGCTGAAAATAAATTTAACACTGTGATCTGTCGAATGGAAAAATGGGGGGAAATGTGTGACTGATAAGGGAAAAATAATTTTGAGATTTTATTCTCTACAATGCCAATAAAAGACCATTACAATCTCACTAAAATAATATAATTTTTTTATTGTAAGCACCTCCTTGTTCACTTCCATAATATTTGCATAACAATCTATTATCTATTTGAAAGTCTACAATGTTGCTAAGCCCCAAAAAAATATTATGTGTTTGTTAAAATTGTTTTTGGTGTATAACACAGATATGTTAAATTTGAAGGTCACACTAATGTATAGCCGTGATATTAACAATAATTATACAGAATAATGTCTGTGGCGGACAGCAGGCGGCGTGGATTTGATTTTGTATGCAAATCTACAGTTTTATTCCAAGGTTGATGAAATTTTGCACACTTGATCTTCAAAACGAAAAGAAGATCACTGTCTTCATGAGATTTCAAAAAACTTTGCGTAAAGCGTGGGCATCACGGGGGACTTAAGCTAGTAATATATAAAGAAGAGTGCCTGTGGTGGGCGGGCGGGCTACCGGTCTGGCTTTGATTGTTATACAAATCTACAGTTTTATTCCATGATTAATGTTGCACAGTTGACCTTCAAAACAAGAAGATCACTGCCAATGTGAGATTTTGAAAAACTACCCCATCCTTTTTGCCCACCTCTCAAAGCAAAATTTCCTTACTTTTTTATGAAATTTTACACAAAATAAGAGAAAAATTACTGTCTACAACTGATTTCAAAAAACTCTGCCAGATATTTTTTATTTAAAAAAACAACATTTTGAGTAAAAAAATATCTGGCCTGTGTATATTTTACAATTATTTTACTAATAATTTATCAGCACTAAATGAGCAGTTAAAGAATAAATTAACAAACAAATGTACTGCTTGTTTGAATGCTAAAAATTCATCAAGAATCATCCCATTGCTATTCTTCTGATGTTTTCAATGTATTTTTATCATGGCATTCTTCTGCAGGTGAAGATTGCCTGGCGAAGGACCAAGTGGTCTGTCTGCGCGTGGGCGAGGATCCTCTGCTCTGCGTGTCCGAGTCGCTGGCCTGCGACGGGGTGCGCCACTGCCCCGAGGGCGGTGCCGACGAGACCCGGGCTCTGTGCGATGTCCGCAGAGCATCCTGGGCCGAGGAGCTGGTCAAGCGAATAGCCTCCAGACACGGGGAGCTGCTGGGCCTGGATGATATGCAGTTTATACCTGAAGGTCGGTAGCTTGCCTCTTTAAATAGGGTTCAGCTCTGATATTAACATTCACCAACAATCCTTTTTAATAGAGGAATAATCATTGAATGACATTACAAACTTATGAACACATTGTAGAGTGCCACTCAAAATGCCAAGCAAAAGATACTTATAATTAAAGATAGTAATTGCCTTACTTTCGATTTAATACATAACGTCAATAATTTGGAAGGCAGATATGGATACCGCCGCCTAGAGAATCATTTATTGGATAATGTTTGTTACTTGTTAATTGAGATTTGTTTGTTACTTGCCACATTTTGTATTATTTTTGTGAGATGAGTTTGTAATATCATTGTATAGGGTCAGATTTTTTGTGTCACTGTGAGTAATAGCCCTACCAAAGATATTGAAATATAAGAGATGTGCTCTCGGCAGTTTTCTCACCGGGTGGGACTGTGTTTCCCGGCGTCGCCGATATTGTTAACCAATACTACTGCACACCTTAAAAAAATCAACTAAATGAACCAATTCTTTCTGTATTCAAACTACGCCCATTAGATGGTAGTCCGCCGACAGTCGGGCGGCCATCATAGCATATCTCTTGTATTTCATTATCTTTGGGCCCAACTGTAACTTATCATCATCGACATCTTTGCTACATCCCCTAAAGCTCAAAAGAGTCTCGATCGTTTTAGGAGCTTCTAATGGTCTTCTACTTTGTTTCCCTTCGGGACTTATATATTTATGTTGGCCTTTATTATTATTATTAAATTTATACACTGCATGCTTGTTATTGAAACTCAGTTATTACATAAAATTGCCATTTAGCACATGGTACCGGTTTAATCAATATGAATACTAATAAATGTTCATTTACGTGTTGAAACACCCAGCAATGTGGAGAGTTAGCCCTGCAGATAAAAATATCTTATGCATTTTATTATCACAGCCTTTGAGGCACAAAATACAGGTTGCTATGTAACTGGTAGCCGTATAATAAATAAGAAAACTATAAGTGCCTTCCATACAAATTTGAATGGGAACAAAAAAATGTCACAACTTACTTAGTACTTTTTGCTTCTAGACCATTTAGCGTACGCTCTGTCTATCTTACACTTGCCTGACATTGTATACAGCCATCCCATTTGAATCATGGTGAAACAAAGTTTTGCATTGGGAATTTACGGAACCCCATGCCCACATGGCATTTCTTGTGTTCTTCTTTATTCTATGCTAGTAGCATTGAATATTAACAAGATCTCCCTGCATTATTTATGTTGATATTGGAAATACCGTTGTTATATCATTTACATTGCTAATGTCATTTAGGTTTATATTCTACTAATGATACTAACCTGCGTGTCCTTTAACCAAGTATAGATTGCACCTAATATTAAAGAATTTCCAGATGTGACTGTGAATGTGTCTGTGGTCCCCAAGCGGGAGAAGAAAATCACGGCCCTGGAGGCTGCCCTGGCCCCCTACGGCCCCTGGGGGTACCTGCTGCTGGGGACCCTGATATGTGCCATGATGATGGTTCTATTTGCCATATGGGAGTGTTTCTGCCATCACATCAAGACGCCCCAAGCGCCCATGCCCCCCGACTGCGAAGCCCCCGCAGCCGTGGTGCTCGGCAGCCCCCAGAGGCCCCCTCGGCGCCCCACCCAGGGCCGGGGGCCCCCGCCGCCCACTTACGAGGAGCTCGAACAACCCCCGCCCCCCTACAGCGTCCTGTTCCCCCGTGCCAACAAGACAAGCGCCATCACTGAAGAGGATCTGGCAGAAGCTACTACTTCCACAGAAGGAATTTTATAATCAAAATGTCCACTACATATTGTTATGTGTTTGCATTGCTTGTCCACATGTCGATATTATTTCTGTATTGCATCGTGATGAAATAGGATAATGGATTTAATGTCCATGCAAAAGAAAAAGAGATACAGTAATTGATTTTAAAAATTACTACATCAATGCTATTTGGTAGTGAATTGAAGAAACGATAGTGCATTGCCAACACCCAGATGGGCGATAATAATTTATCAGATTTGGATAGATATCTTCTGAATATGCCATGTTTCTGGACTTGTTCACCAAACTTCAAGTTCATGTGACAGTGTTTATCTAGTGAATGCCCTCTAGAAGGGTGAACTGCGAACCGAACCATAGTTTTATGTTGTATATTTTTGTTTACACCACTGCAAACAGCAGTATTGTTTTCAATGAGTGAACGAAATCCATTTGTGGAGCGGTGAGTCTAGCAGGATTTTAACTTTATTTTTATTCTGATAAATGTTTTATATTATTGATTCCGTTGAAATGCTGCTTCATAGGCAACTACTAGTTGTTGAAATAGACATATTTATAAGCATTACTTACACGATTTTATTAAGATCCCAAGTCTGTGCAGTAACCAAATACAAATTGTATTTAGCATCAGATATATATCAGATTAAATTAATGAAAGATTATAAAGTTTATTTAATGAATATTAACATGGAACATTGCAAGGTGCTCTCCTAGTCTGCCTTAAAAGATTCATCCATACATTGATGACAGACCCTGTCATTTTAATTTTTTTCTTCTTATATGCTTAAAATTTACATCAAAATTGAAAGAAGTGTATTTTTATAAATTTTTAAGAAGATGACTCTTGAAAAATTCTTCTAAAACCATCTACTCAAGATTATTATACTACTTTTAGAATCTCAAAAGCTTTTACACAAAAATATAAATAAATTCTAGATAATGCTTTTTACATTTTTACAAATTTATTCAAATTGAATCCTTTTGGAATATTCTTAAAAACATTTATATATTTGGATGTACATAAATGTTTTGTTTTGAAGTTCATGCTTCAATGCTTCCTTTTCACAAGTTTACAGTATATTGAAGTTTACTCATTTACAGAACATTATATTTGAAGTGTCTTCCTGTTTATAATTATATGTAATTTTAATAAATGGATAGTTTTTATAGCGCCGTTTTTATGAAAAATCACTTCAAGGGTGTATTTATATTACATGTGTTTTACGAATCTTTTCACTTACGCCCACAACTTTGATATGCCATTATATTATGAATGTCGTAATTATTTCAATTCAACGCCATTGCGCCAGTAATATTTGTTAAGTGACACTACAAAATATTATATTTTGCAGAATAAATTGTATAAAAAATTGCGACATTGTTGAGCAAATGTATTCTAATTTCATTTTAATTTTATAATTAAATTTTTAAAAAATTTATAACATGTTTTTAAAAGATGATGAAACTTATAGAGGATTTTTGAAATGTCACTTAACAGATATTGCCGGCAAAATTACATAATTTCCTATAGTCATATTATGTTTGTTCAGTGCGGAAATCTCATTTTAATGAATGTCACTATTTGTAATTTATGAATTTTTTCATTACAACGTGTTTTATTATACTGATTCATCACTTGCTTAAATTACTGGGTAATTCTCCTGGAATACTAATTTCTACTTTGCTAAAAATAAATTTACTATTTAAATGGGCGCTAAAATCATTATGTAGGAAGTTTTATTAAAAAAATATTATTATATACAGGGTGGCGCAAAATTAATCATCCAATTTTGTTTTTGAATAACTCTTTTACTCAATAAAAAAAAAAAAGATTTTGAGAGATGAAAATCTTTATTTGAACCTTTAAATTTTTTTCTGTTAAGTGGAAAAGATGATATCCATCAAATGTCAAATATGATTGACGTACGACGCCATTTGCAAAAATTATAACATCTTCCGATAGGGTGATTAATTTTGCGCCACCTTGTATAAATGTCTAACAACTTGTCAGTAAGTCAATTGAAAATGCTAAAAAAATGATTGCCATGAATTAAGCGTATTTTAACGTATTATTAACTAGATCCAGAATTTATAATACATTTTTTAAATGTTTTTAATACATGCCTACTGGTATTTAATTCGTAAAGATCTGATTTACAATGAATAGTAATTAAATATTAATTGTTACACGATATTATCATATATTACGGGCAGCTTAGTCCAGGTGCAGGTGTGCCAATGATATTTCAGGATGCAATTATAAAGATTGTTCTTCAATATAATATTAATTGCAACTACTATATTCACTAGAACTAAAATATTTCGTACCATAGTCTGGTTTTCATACAATAAATGTAATCGATGGGTGCCTTGTAAAAAACAAAACAATCTGTGCGTAGAGTAATATTTTATTTGTTGGCCTCCATGACTATTTTTTAAGTAAAAAAAGAGTTTTCTAGTACCTACTCTTTAGATTGTATATTTTAATTATGAAGATCTTGTGTAAAAAAAATAACATTGTCAACAGCAGCAAATTTTTGTTAATCTGTTGTCTTTCAGTCGCACAAAAGTAGTAAATGCACAAAATACATATTTTTGCTTTAAAAAAAAATATTTACAGAGTATATTTACATTAATTTAGCGTAAGTATTTGTTCATTCCACTTAAAATTGTATAATTGAGCTTGATTAAGTGTAAATATTTCAATTATATGAGAATTATTGTGTATAATATTATGTAGAGTGTAAGCTATTCATTTTAGACCAAGAAAATACACTTTGTGGGTACTTAACGTACTTGTCCAAACATTCCAAAGATGCCTTGTCAATCGTCCACTTATGTAATATTTTTAGTCCCTGTGAGAAGGTAATTCATAAAAAAAATTAAATTAGGTACCTACTTATTCAAACTATTTCATTGCATATTATATTGCAAGTTTATCTGTGTAATTTAATTCTTGTTTCAAAATAATATTTGACAACTTTTCTATGGTATGAAAATAAAATACTTGATTATCATCCTGGCAATACTTTTTACTTTTGCATTCATAAAATAATATCGAACTTTGGTTATCCCCAACCAATGACATAACAAACTCATAGACGTGTTATTATCTCGCAAAATGTGACAAGTAACAAACGTACTTACCTTTCCAGTAAATTCTTAATTAAAACGTTGGTCATGTATGGTAAAGATAAACATACAAAAAATATGTGTATATAAACGTAATGGCAGCGTTTGCGTACTTAAAAGAATTCTACGTCACGGGTGTGATCGATATGGTATTACGCTAAGACGAATACGGACTGCTGTATGAGATGACCTACTGCCAGTAGTTTGTCATTTTACGTATGTGTTGCTATCTTGTTTTCTCTAATAGCACTTAAAATCTTTGGGAAATAATTGTATTATTTATAATAAGTAATTTGTGTGTATTTAAGACATTCAAATGGTATTTGCCATCTAACGAAAACGATGTTTCTCATCACACACTAGGGCATTTTGTCACTTTTTTACACAATTTGGTTAGAGATAGCACACAACTGTAATGCGTGAAAGTTTAAGCGCCTCCGTACATGGAGCTACTTACAAGCTATTCGAGCCTGACGCGCGTAGCACGCACACCGCTCGTGGGTACCCGCCATACAATTTTGCTGGTGTTCGTACACGGCGCTACGCGACGGATGTCAGGTTGAAGTCGGTAGCGCGCTAACGACGGTGCTGGTAGCCCGCTACGCGTTGCAGCATTCGTGTCTACTACTTTCGTTTGACGTTTGACAGAAATGGCGCCTGAACATGAAAATAATGTTAGATTTGTTCTGGAAGTGAAAAAAAATGTGTGTTTACATAACTTTACATTACCAGAATACGCAAGAAAGGATTTAGTGAAGAAGGCATAGATTAATGTTGGAAAAAAAGTCATTTGACATCGTTCGACATCGTGTTAACTCCACGGCTGCACGTGAAAAATGATCAAGTTCAGTATAATTCGGGTAGCGCCGTGTACGGAAACCAGCTTTAAAAAGTAGTACATCTGCAGGGTACTTGTGGTTGTGTCACAATCACGTAGTTTGTAAGTATCTCCATGAACGGAGGGCCTAATACTAAATCGAAAGGACGGCAATTACCATATCTTTTGCTTGACACTGCGAGATCTCTACAACTTGTCTATAAGTTTTGTAATGTCATTCTCAACTAAACAATATTTATGGCTTAAAAGAATTCTCATTGGGTAATTATGTATGTAAGTCATTCTCGTGAAGCCAGTTTATTTACTTTTCAACTAGTCCTACTTTCAGAGCACATTGATATTATATTTCAATCATAATTATTATTGTTTTAAGGAGCAACCTATTTATTCAACTCCACACACACCTGATGGATTTTTTTTACTTTTACGACCTTAATTTAGATGCCTAATTCTAGTTACAAAATTCCAAATGATTGTGTTCTTTGTTCTAAGATTTGAGGATTGAATTGGGTGATTTATTTTGGAGACTATATTCTACAAAGGCCATGCTCAATTGAATTCACTTACATTGATTAATTTTATTTTTACGTCATCTTTATTATAATAATTTCTTTCTTTTATAATACTTAACGGGTAAGCTAAGGCTGGAATCTCACCTGATCTATTCTATGAACTATTTGATAGAATTTATGAAACAGATAAGTGAGAACAGATTTTTATGGAATAGAAATCCAAAGTGGAATTGACTTGAACTTTACAGTTATTTTTTAGGGTATTATACCATATTGCGCTACCTCCTTCTTTAGCCAACGTTTCGGACAGCATTACAGTGCCCATCGTAAGGGCAAATGTGTAATCGAAGATTGTGGTGAAGCGTATGCTTATGTATGTATGTATGTATGTAGATGCAATACCATGTTGCCAGATTCAATCCTCTACGAGCTGGTATAACAGAATAACCATTTTAAATTATTACAATCTTTAATTACACATCTGTCCCAACGATGGCAACTGTAATACTTTCCGAAATGTTGGCTAAGGAAGGAGGTAGCGCAACACGGCATAATACCCCAAAAATAAATCACGATAATACTTTTAGCTGTGAAAATCTCAAATCATGTCTGACTTCAACTTTCATTCTCTCATGCAGTGTTGCCAACTCAGAATTTCCATTCCCGCTAAAACCTAACTTCTCCACAAATTTTCGTCTCCATAAATATAGGCTATTTTCGCCTATAAAATGAAATATTTGTTCCTTTATTCGATACCGCCAGGAAATCTGTCATCCTGTGAATTCTGTTAGACTCAAAATTCTCCCGTTCTCCCTTCTGATGTGATGGGAAATCCGTCAAGTTGGCAACACTGTTCTCATAGAATAAGTCAGGTGGGAACCCAGCATAACAAAATGGCCTCCAGTTTGTAAGCGTCCATTTGAAAATTTGCAATCATAATTTCCAAGGATTATTGCAATTTTGTATCTATTTTAATGTTTCTGAGATAAAATATGTAACCTACAGGCATTATTAATTATTTATAGTCCACTTGTGTCCTTAAATAAATAATGTGTATCAATGAAATTAAAAACTATCTTGTTGTAATATCATCACACATATTTTTATAGCTATGTTTAATAGAATCTTTTTAATAAATAATGACTGATATATAAAATCTTAGATATTGTAAATTTATCATACCTGTTAGGAAGTTAGAATGTTGTTGATTTAAGTAAAATTGTGTAAGTATTTTTGATACCTATTAAATTATTTTAAATGTGAAAAGCTTTTCATTTAAACCTTTTAAATTTGATATAGCACCTATAAATAAGTGCACCCCAAGGTTCGTAGAAAATACGTTTAACAAGGTTAGCTCAATAAGGGGGAGAGCGATAATTAAATAAAAAATTTGTGATGTAGCTTGAAATAGCGTTGAGTAGGTTCAGCCGGAATGGGTTCTTGAACTCGAGTACTTTGCGGGAAGCAGATCCCAATCCCAGTGCATGTCCCGGGTCCGAGTTCTTCTGCGGGCTCTATCCAGGGCCGCCTCCGAGTTCTTGTCCGAACTCGTGCGTCCCGCCTCGGTGCGCCGTCCCAGCGCCCAGTCCGCAACCAAGAACTCGAACCCGGGACCCGCTCCTAGAACTCGAGTGCTTTTAAAACAAAGCACTCCTCGGAGGCCTCCGGCAAAATGCAGAACTTACCCACCTCTAGCTTGAAATCCATGTGCCACTGGGAGATTTGAATTAACTGCAATACAATGTCACGTATTTGAAATTTCAAAAGCGGCCTGACAAGTTTTTGTTTTTTCACAACACATTTTCTACGAACCTAGAGTGCACCTACAAATTTAACAAAGATAATGAATGAATTTGTTAAAAAAGGAATGATTTAGTTTTTGAATAAAACAAAAGCCTGATAACTAGCTGTCATGGATTGTGCTGTTAGTAAAATATTGCACTGAGCACTAATAAATTAAGGAATTTAAAATGTCACGGATTGTTGTAACATATGGTACTGTTGCTGTTGGAACAACGAGCTCCGCCAGAGTTTGTCTAAAAAATGAGGAATTAGTAAGTTACTTTCAAAAGCATAAAACAATCAAAATAAATCATCAAGTTAAATTCAATACAATATTTTATTATTTTAGCATGATGTGAATTACACCTTTACATACCCTTGCAACAAATTGAATTTGGATTATGTTTTCAAAGTGGATTTTCCTAAAGTTCTTACCATAAAGCCAGGAAGATGCTACGAATTCTGCGTTTCTTTCTCCCCTAAAATAGCGGGACAAGATTACATAGAGTATTACACTTTAGACGATAAACAATTCCATAAGAAGGTGAAGTTGATAGTTCAAGGATCTAGCACAGGTTAGTAATAATTATTGGTGAATGTATTGAAAATAGGCACGCTTGATACGCACATTTTATTTTAAACTCTTAAGTATTACAGTTTCCGAAAGAGTAAAATAATGCATTTAGTAACAATTTCGCTAAAAAAATTGATAGTTTGATGTCTTTTCTTCTCGCCGCCACCATTTGTCATAATAATATTGAAATAGTTATTTCAGGCTAGTGTTTTGTATTTATTTTTAATGAAACTGAAATTAATAATGTATTTTAGGATCATAGATTAATATTTTGGATTAAATAAGAGAAGAAAAAAACTAGCCTTAAAACTTTGACCTCAATAACAATGGCAGCCAAGTGAACATTCGATTTTAATTTCAACGAAATAGGTTTTTTTAATTTTTATATGAATACTGCACAAGAGTCCCAACTGCTCCCGTCTGGAGCCAGTGAGGCTATGGCATCCCCAATCGGGGTATTTTGTGAGACTGAAGGAAGTGGGGAGGGGAAGGAGTTAGGGAAGAGAAAGGTGGGGAAGTACCTGGCTATTCAGATCTGGTTACCAAACACGGCTAAAGCCTGAGTATTTTCCACTCTGGAACGCAAATCTTAATATATATATTTCTTCTGTCCGTGTGTATGTCACTGAACTCTTCCTAAACGGCTGGACCGATTTTGATGAAATTTTTTGTGTGGGTTCAAGGGGATTTGAGAATGGTTTAGATTAAAAATTTGGTCCACTGGAAAATGTTCTTTTAATTATTTTTTTTATTTCTAAGGAGTTGTTGATTTTGAAATGTTTTACATTGGATCCGGCAGACTGCGCTACCATCGCAGTATTGAATATTCAATATTATTCTATTTTAATTTTAGTTTGTCCCGACAGTTGTGTACAGGACAACGTCTGTCGGGTCCGCTATAAATAAATAAAATAAATTGTGGAACACTCTCGAATGTTGTCCTGAGCGAAGCCGGGTAACCCAGCTAGTATACTATATATTTTAAATGAATTAATTGTGAAATAACACAAATTAATCAAATAAAATTTATTTGTCACGCCGGGATTCGATCCCGCGACGTTCGGATTCGGTATGTATAGCACATACCAAACTTTATTACCGACCTGATATTGATATACAAATCATCGCAACAGGTGAGTTTAACGTCTGAAAAGTGGCATGTGGCCGTGGCGAAAAGTGAAAAGTGGCAGTGGCGTGCGACTGAAAAAGGCACCCTTGCCTTTCTCTGTCCCACGCATGTTTTTAGGCATCTTTCTCTTTCGCTCACGGTCCATGTAAAGTCAGCAAAGTGACTGTACCCGCGCAAGAATAGATTGTGTCAAGTTCAAAAGAGATTTTAAGTTTGGTACATACTGTAACTATTAAAATGCATTTTTTTTCCTTTTTCGGAAGATGAAATACTTACTTCTCATTATTATCTAACTACTACGAAGTGTTTTTTCTTTATTATTTTAAAGCCCATATTACCAAATCCCTATGTTTTTGAAAAAACATTTTCTTTCACCAAGATTCAGAGGGTAAGTCAATGATTGACAGCCATTTTATCATAGTTTGTGATTTAACTTCCTAAAGGTCCAAGAATCTCTTTCAATCCTGAAGAAATACTCTTTTTACCAGCTGACGATGCAAGCTATAAATTGAAGAAAAATATTAAATTAACCAATAATTCCGTGATGATGGGATATTTCAAATGGTTCATAAATCCTGGTGGGCAGGGACCTTTTAAAGTAAGTAGCAATGCTATTTATTTCATTAATATTTTGTTTCATTTTTCATAAAAAATATCAAAACTAAACACTATATTTCTTGATCTCAAAAACAGTAAAAATGCAGAAACGAAACTTTAAACAGCTCTACTGCAAAACCACAGAATCGCACATCCGATGTTATTCTTCGGGACCATTGATTTATTCAACTCAATTTTTATTCTACAATCTTTTCTTACTTCAGATTTTGAAGCAATATGGGATCATAGAACCATTTCAGTCCATGAGCTTTTCTGTAGTTTTTAACGAATCCTTCAATGGAACATTTGAAGAAGATTTAATCTGTCTGATTCATCAACAAGTGAGTAAAACGTAGCTTACATAATGTGTACCCAATGCATAGAAAACTACATTATTTCTTTAAACTATTTAAATTTCATTCATTGTTTAGGAACCTCTTATATTACGAGTAAGAGGAACCAGGTCTAATTTAGGCATAACTGAAATTGAAGAGGAAGAAAATACATCGGGAAAGATTTTAAAATCAATTTGTAATTTCACCACTGTCATGGAAGATACTTTAAATGTTAGAAGCGATTTGCCAATGGTGTCTGTCTCTTCAACATTTATAGATTTTGGATTAGGAAGTGCTTCCGACGTAACATGGAATATTACTCAGCCACTGAGCATCTGTAACCACTCTGATGAAGATGGAAGTATACTTTGGTACCAAGGTACAAAATATTGTATTTAATTTTATTGGAATAACTTTTAAAGGTCATATGTAATAGGTTTTTATAGTAATCATCAGAAGAAGATATAATAATAATAAATCTAAACTAAACGGAATCTGACAAGGAACATTAAAAAGTAACAAATCCAGGATCTCTCTCTTACCAGGACAATGCCACTAACCACTCAACATAAGATTTTAGGCACCCTGCGTTCGATTCCCGGTTGCGACCATTACTTTTTATGTTTTGTGCCTTGTTCTGTTTCGTTTAGATTTAATAAAATTATGTTATTTTTCAATGATTATTATTACATAATTCAACTAATTTTGTGTACCATGTTTTTGTTTGTGCAAAGCTTGTTAGATTTGAATTATTAGTTTTATTTTCTTCTTCAGACTGTGAAGAAACTTTTACAATCAATCCGGAACATTTAACTATAGAAGCGAAAGGTGTCAAAGATTTTGCTGTCAAATTCAGGTAATATTAAAGCTACAAGCCAATGCTCGCACTGCTAGAAAAGTGTCAAATGTACAGACCGATTCTGTTCAGAAAACATTATTATTTTTAAATGATCATGTGCAATTATTAAAGTTATTTATTTCCAGACCGGAGCATTCTGAAAGACGCTATAGTTCAATATTGTTTGGGATCTTTAAGACTGCCAAAAATGGCAAAATACCGAATGCCCGGCACACATTCAGAATACCAGTTATTGGCCACACTTGTTCCGGGCCGTACCCTCTAAAACCAAAATGTCACTTGGCAAAGAGGATATTTTTTCCACCCACTGTCCCATATTTTGCAACATTTACTACTTTTTTGCTGAACAGTTGTGGAAGTTCGCCCATACTTTATAAGTTTATACCTCCTGAAAAGTCGTGAGTGAAAATTCTGTTGAATAAAGTTATGAAATCATTATAATCTTAATGACTGTACAGTTTGGATTGTTGTAAATGAAAGTGTCATCCTCTGTTATTTTCAAATTATTACCTTTCTCACTGTAACTTGGTTGAATATTATTCTACTGACATTCACCTATGTAATTGTGTATATTGTTTTAAGATATGTTACCGTGATGCCAATGTGTGGATTAATCGATCCAGAAAATTGGGCCATCATTTTGGCTGCTCTACATCCAACTTGTTCTGGTTTCTACGTCGAAGAATGGAAAGTTATAATTGATTTTACCACTGAGGTTGGTTATTTTTTCCTTTACGAGTGTGCACTATATTTTTCATCTTCATCCATTAATAATTATTTTTCTAACTAATGGTTTCTTTTAGCTAAAATTCAAGTTCTATGGTTCTGCAGATACAATTCAGTATTCAGTTACTATTCAAAATCAACTAGACCTATTGGGTGCTAACTATTATTTTTCAGAGGATATAATATACCCATCTTTGTATGAAGACAATATTTCCGACGTGCAATCAAGAATAACTAATAATTCTCAAGATATTAGAATGAAAAAAGAGATTTCCTTTGATGTCACCAGCCCTGGGAGTGAATCGAAATCTATGATCGTCATACAAAACCTTACTAGGAATTATTTGCAGTAAGTAGTGAAATGTTTATTAAAAAATGGAGTCGGCTCATTTTAATATTAACCTAACAAAGGGTTACTATATATATTGATCTAATAAATATATTAAAGGAAATTAAAATCTCAGTTTCCATTTTCTCAAGGCTTAAGGTTAAACGCAACGTACGTTATAATCTACGCATTCACAGATGGCGCCAATAAAATTATTTTAGGTTTTAAACACTTTTGCAAGTTATGCTTTAAAATATTAAGAATAATTAATTGTTCGCGCCATTACATATGCAATATGAATATAAATAAATAGTTTTGTCCATAAAAAAACTATTTATTCATATTCATATTGCGTATGTATGGGTGCGAACAATTAATTATTCTTAATATTTTAAAGCATAACTTGCAAAAGTGTATAAAACCTAAAATAATTTTATTGGCGCCATCTGTGAATGCGTAGATTATAACGAACGTTGCGTTTAACCTTAAATCTGAAAACCCAAAGCTTATGCGCATATTTGACGCCTGTTGATGATGGATTCTGCAATCTACGTAACTTCCAAGCTACGCAAATTGCGCGTACTATGATAGCAAGGCGCATTTTGGACAATAAGTATGCTAGTCTCATAATATATGTGGGCTCGGCATGTTTTACCATGTCACTCTCATCTTTCCAATGGGAATGTATGGCGAGCGAAATGGTAAATATAAGAGTGTACGGCTCTTGTGAACTTAGCTTTAATATTAGTACAAAATATACCAGGAGCAGTTGGATAGGTATCAACATAACTTTTTAATTAAGATTTAATTTATTCTTACTAGCTAGATTTATGTGCTCCTGGCTCATTCTGCACTAATTTACACCCACCAAGTGAAATATAAGAGTTTTACAACTAAAGACTCAAAAATTTTAATATAAAAATCCAAGCTCAATGCTTAAATCTCAAAAGCTTGAAGCTCGAGAGCTTTATCTCAAACGTTTAGATCAAGAGGTTATGCCTCGAAAGCTTACATCTTAAAGCATAAAGCTTAAAACTCAAAAGTATAGAGCTCAAATGCTAAACCCATTAAAGCCCAGACTAAGCTTTTACCGCAATTCTCTTAGGTTCAAAGCTCTCTCTTAGAAGCTCTCTCTCTCGCTCCAAAGCTCAAAACTTAACTAGGTTATTAATAATGTAATATTACGTGTTGTGCTTAAAGTATTCGACTACTGGGGAACATGAGTTGGGTTTACGCTGATGGTGGTGAAGAAGTCATTATTCGACCCAATGAAGTCAACCCATTTTGCCTTACTTTCAAGCCTGCTCTTCCGGGAAATTACAATTCAGTTATAACTTTCTCTGCTATTGCATTACGTAACGGGTAATTTTTATTATTCAAAGTAAATAATGAATTTATAAAATGGATGCATTTGAAATATTTATTAATGTTTCCTTTTCTCCTATAAGGAAACCGATTGGAGTACCATTGGACACTAGTTTGTTGATAAATGGACACTGCAGTATTTTTCAACTAAAGGTACCCTAATAATTGATTTAATTCTATCAAATAGATTTTCTTCCAACTTATCAAAAAATGTACCATTCGAAATTGTTGAATCTATTGTTTAAAATATTATTTGTAAAGTAGCCTGTCTCGACACAAGATATCCCTAGTGAGACACACAGAGTAAAAAATATATGTGAACCCTTCTTATGTATAAAGATGTACCTAATAATGGTAATAATAAACAATTGAGTAGACTTTAAGATATTTTTATTATTACCACCAAACTAGAAAAATCAATCTATTGATATAAAGTTACATAACAAAAACAAATTTATTGTTTATCCAAGGTTTTACCAAAGAGTTTGGATTTGGGACAACTTGAAGTTGATCAAAAGGTGGAAACCAAATTTTCCCTAATCAACACAGGAACTTGTCCATTACACTTTCAAATGAACCATGTTCAAAAAAACTTGCGATGTGAAATTGTTGAATTTAATCAACTAATATTACGACCAAATAGAGTAAGTCATATTTTTCAAACTTTTTTTATTCACATGTCAGATTGATACAATCATTTATGAATTATTTATTGTCAGGGAACTCTTCTGGGCGGTAATTATTGCAACATTAATATTAGCTTGATCCCAGAAATATGTGATGATTTCTACATTGAAATATTTTGCGTCCTACGTAAAAACATGTCCTCAGATATCCCCACACCGACGGAGCCAAACAATATAATGATTTTCCACTTTCACTTTGAAGGAATCTTTCCCACGATTCAGGTACACAATAAGTAAGGTAATAAAATTGTCGAGTCTAATTTTAACATTCATTGGAATAATAAAGATATTGATTTTTAGGTTCATGGTATTCAATCTATACAATGTAACAAGAAATTTTCTGAAGTTATGCTTTGGCAAATGCTTAATATTGATCAGTAAGTATTTAAAAATATTATCCATTCGAGTGACAGCGTCCCAAAAATCACCGACATTTTTTTAAAATTAAAAACAATAAAAATATATTTCTTTCATACGTCGCAATTGAGTAGTCGGATATAAGGTCGGCGGGTCGCATGGTAAGCGCTATATCTCTTCCCAGCAGCACGGTAGCACCAAAAAAGCGCATGTGTCACGTGATCACGTTGCGATGTGTAGAATTGCGATCTGTGGCGACGTGTGATTGAAATATTTTTTGTTTTTAATAGAAAAAATATTATATCTAACTGCTTACTGTATTTTATCCCTCATTGGCGGTGCTACCCAAAAAGCTTAAGCTTCGAGCTTTCTTTGAGGGTTTTTATTTAATTTCGGAGATTACAAATGCTTTTACGACGAGCGAAATTCTAGTATCGCTTTTCTATTATTATTTTTATCAGTTTTGAGCTTCGATCCTCCTACTTTCAGCTTTGAGCTTCAAGTTTGGGATTTGAGTTTCGACCTTTGAGCTTCGATTTTATAGGCATTGGCATTGGCATTGGCGGTGATACCCAAATTTGGGTAGCTTTCGCTCATCTGGTTAAGTAAGAATTGCAATAAATTAAAAATTGCATATTATATTCCTTTATTTTTCATTTAAGGCTGAACAAGGCTCTGAAAAAAGTGGCACCGGAGAGTGCTATTAGAATTGATATGGATGTCCCGGCCAACCAAGTGAACTCTTGCCCTACTATCCTGGGGCTCCTGTTGAAGGGAAAATACTCAGCTCCATGCAACTTCTCTCTGACCCGCAGCAAACTGTGCAACTGTCCTCTTCTGAGGCAATCCCGGAAGATGACTTTTGTTGAACATGTTTACAAATGTCCGCATAGATCTATTTTGCAACTGTGTCCGAAAAACGGAGCAATTAATGTACGTCAACAATAAAATAAAACATAATCCTGCCAAAATAAAATTTATAAACAAAAAATTTTTGAGTTACTAGCTTCATGTCAACCAATTCGAGGGCTTAATGTCAAACAATTATTATGATTGGTATGTTTTTTGTAGATAACATTGTTCGACTAAACCCTTGAATTATTGGTATTTTTTTTTTTATTGACTTAAAGCCCCAGAATTTTTGGTAGTTTTTTTATAGATAAAGTTGTTTGACGTGAAGCTTTCAGTCTCGTGACAATTCTAACAATAATTAACTAGGTTAAGTTATGATTGATTTGAGCAGAACAAAAAGGTTTCAAAATGTGGACTGCTAACAAACTTAAAAATGAAACTCCATTTTACAACAGTAAAACGGCGCATTTAACGCATGATCTGAATTTGGGAGATGAGAAACTAATAAGTAGCAAACTTTGAACAAAAGTTTCAGATTTCATTTTACCCAAGATTTTTTTTGTTTTACAGAAAAATAAAATATTTCTGCTAAAAATTGAGATTAAATACTGTCTCACTGGAGAGCACCCACTTGCTTACGATTTAGCACTTCTTCCGAAAAGAAGAAACATTCTTTTATACTTCAATGTAAAAGTGACGGAGGAAATATCCACCTGGCTGTGGCCGCTTTACCACGCTGATGAATGGGATGAATTGAAGGAACATGACAAAAGCATATTTTACCTCAATGTTGGAAAAGTTTACATTGGAAGTCAAGATCCTGTTTTTAGAGTGAGTGTGTTTGAACCCCTATATGCCTTTTCTTAACCCTTCAGACTAATTTGTTCGCTTTTAGGAACAACTCATATGGGTCTTGTAGAAACCGTTGTCTTCCTTACGAGCGTGGTGAGAAATATGATCTAAACAGTATTAGAAAGAGAAAAACACCATGTTTTGTATTCAAATTTAAAAGTTAACCACAAAATGATTAAAATGTACAACTTTATGAAACCAAAGTTTCTAGTCGCAATTTGAAAAAAAGTGACAATAACATTTAAAATATATTTGTCTAATAAAATATGTATGTATTTTTTTAATATTTATTATAAATAATTTTATTTAGAAAAAACACAGGTGAGCCATTTTTAATACTTTTTGTTTGCGTTAAAAAATTTTATGTTTCAAAAATTTGTTAATTTGAAATGGTATTTTATCACCTTTCGAAAACAGTTTTTAGTTTTCGGATATGTTCAGAAATATTCTGTTTATTTTGATTTTTATGCAAAGCGGAAATATTTTGACCTTCTGATAAAACATGTCTGAGGCCTAAGGAGTTAATTTTTGTAATGTGTAATTGTAATTTGTCTAATTTCAAAAATATACTTCCAGTGGTTCATTCTGCACAACACTATATCAGAGACAGTGAGGTGGCAATTGTTGAAAGCGAACACAAGTCCTTTTGCTGTAATTCGCTGCGTGACAGGCAAAACCAAGGCCTTGTCTGATAATCCATTGTGTGTCATGTTTTCATTTAAGCCAATGGAATCTATCTATTACGAGGTTCAATTATAATTATTCCTTCACTTCAAAAATTAATAATCAATAATAATAAGTTTGATAGCAGCTCTCTTATTTTTGTTATTGTTTTTGGGGTGTTATGCCGTGTTTCGCTACCTCCTTCTTTAGCCAACGTTTCGGACAGCGTTACAGTGTCCATCATCAGGGCAGATGAGTGGCAGAGGCAGATTCAGTGGCAGAGGCAGAGGCAGATTCACTCATCTGCCCTGATGATGGACACTGTAACGCTGTCCGAAACGTTGGCTAAAGAAGGAGGTAGCGAAACACGGCATAACACCCCAAAAACAATAACAAAAATACTTTTTGGCCGTGAAAACCTAAAAACAGCTCTCTTATTGTTTATTATATACTAGCTGCTAGCTAGCTCAGGGAGGATATGAGATTGAACTAACGTTCGAACCCATACAAAAGAGGATTCAATGGTCCACAATGTTCCAGAACATTCAAGAGTGTTCTGAAACGTTCCACAAAGTTCCAGACTATTCCCGAACATTCCAGAATGTTCTGGGAACGTTGTGGAATGCTCTCGAATGTTCTTCCTTATATCTTCAAAAGCACGCCCTTCAGGTAAAAACGGGAACCTTCTTCATGGATGGGGATAGAGGGTTACCACACCATATAACTCCCTTGATTGTACCGGGACTTGTTTCTGAGTTTTAGCAGCCCCGCACATTGTAGTATACTTTCTTTTATAATATGTGTTAATTATATACTAAATTGTGGCTTTTCCAGGAAAAATTTATGGGTATTTTAAATTATCGAAAGGTTTTTATTGTTGTGCACGGTGAAGGTACAACTACTCGTCCTGTAAATCCACCAATACAAATTCCTAAGAATATTTTACAACAGAAGAGATATTTACCTACAGCTAATATGGTAAGAATTTGTTACTTTTCTTTAATTCTTTAGGTATTTATTTGTTTGGCAACATTACAGACTTTGTTGGTGAAATTAGGAAGATATGTATTATTATTGAAAATTGATGTAAAACAAGAACAAAAACTTTTTACCTTTTTGCAGGTTAATATATCGAAAGACCATTTTATTATTGAGAACTTGATGACAAATAGAAAAGTGACGAGAATGTTTGCAATCAACAACCCAACTTCTAAAGTCATAAGACTTACATGGGATAAGTATGTTAAAATTTCAATTTTTTTTAATGCGAGCACTGCACAAAAATCCCATCAGGAGCCAGTGAGACAATGGCATCCCCAATTGGGGTATGTTGTTAGGCTGAAGGTAGTGAGGAAGGGAAGGAGATGGGCAAAAGAAGGTGGGGAATTATCTGGCTATTGATCTGGTCACCAAACACGGCTAAAGCCATTTCAAGCAAAGTTTCAATTCTGAATGGTGGTCTAACACCAGGGCGACTCGGAGATTACCTTCGGTATTATTTTTAATGAATAAATTAAGAAATAGTATTTTTAATGAATAAATTATAAAATAAAATTTAATAAATTATAAATAAAATTTATTTGCTCCCGCGGATTGCTAATCCTTACCCCTCAACTTTAAATTTTTGAGAAAAAATATTTTTTTGTTTCAAAATATATGATTTATTTACAGGCTAATATTACCACGTTCACTAAAGTGCTTCATAACTCCAGATAAAAAACATATTATTCAGCCCAATGAAAGAAAATGGTTACTTTTGAATATATGTGCGGAAAATTTTGCAACTAACGTCACGTAAGCATTATGGATAATTTATAAAATCATCTACTGGCTGTTTCACAGAATGCGAACAATTTATCAAATCTCAAGTTCTATTATTATTTCAGTTGAATGAAACAACTGACCAATAATAACAATAACAATAATTATTTAAAAAGGGAAGGAACCATTTTAAAGAATGTCTGAAGTCAACAAATTAAGTTAATATGCTTTATTATTATTTTTTACATTCATTTTTTTTTTAAATCTTTTGCTAGTTAATTAGCATAATAATAATATTCTCATGCCTTATTTTCAATATCTTCACAAGTAGTAATCTTCATTCATTTATTTATTTACCTATTTTTAACTATTTTATTTAAGCGAAACAACCGCCTACAATAAGATTGGTCTTTTGCTTATGCGTTATACTTAATTGAGAAATCACTTAAAGAATTCCTTGGTATACAAAAATATTGTACTTAACAAAACTATGTATATATTAACCAAACAAAAATTCTTATATTTATATAATTATACATTCATCTTTCGACTACCGTAATACGGGCATGTGCCTAGCGTGGTGCGTGGTAGTCGAATAACCAGTAAAACTGTATAAATAGTTATATGATGAATAAAGAAAAAGTAAATAATATTATGATATCAGAACTTTTAATATAACCTTCCAGAACTTGAAAATTAACTTTGAAATTTGATGAATTGTTCAAATTCTATCAAACAACCTTTCCTCCTAATACACAATTAATGTGAATGAAGCAAACAAAGTTCTTCCCGCATATTTATTTTAGACAGAAGAAGCAAATATAAAAATAAACTCTGATGAAATTAAAATCATGAAATAATACATCTTTTTTATAGAATTCAAATGAGATGTGATTTATTGGACCTCACTGAAAGACGGTACATCAAGAAGAATCGAGACTTGTATCAAAAATATGAAGAATTCAAATGCGAACAAAGTTCTGAAACTTGTTGCATAGAGGAGGTAAACAAAATATTCCATTAAATATATAATTCTCACTGAATAATAAAACACAACAATGTGTTATTTAAACTAGACTAAGTCACGGGGCAAATGAAAACAAACCAGTTGGCAACTCAAGTCTCTACCCTGTTTATTTCAATGGCATCTACACACTATGCAACTTAGTAAAGACCAGATTCAACGCTGACGCAACCAGTCACTCGCAACTTGCCATGCTTGTGGCCGGCGCGTTTCAGTTGCCAGGTTGCCATGGTTACTCCCGATGGGCTGTCAGTTTTCGAGTATTTTGCGATATGTCCGAGCAGGAAGATATCGATTTTGTTCAGGAGATTGATAAATTATCTTGCATTTATGACGATAGGCTTCCTAATTATGTACGAGAGACACACAACATTATGATTTCAGTAATTTGTAAAGTTTAATTAGTAATTTTAAATACCTAATATAAAATAATATAAATACCTACAAGTAGATAAAATTAATGAAACCTTAAAATCGATTTGCGTCGTGAGAGAAGCTCGGTTGCCAACCAGTTTGCAATCCGCAGTTGCCAACTAGTTTTAGTTTGGCTTCAGTTTCTCCATGACTGAAGGGCCTAAAGCAATTATTTTGGAAATTAACTGATTTAACATTAAAAATAAATATTTTATGTAATGATAACTCCAGGTACAAATAAATAAGAATTTGGAGAAGAAATGTGTTTACCTGACACTAAGCATTAATACAATTAGTCCCCGTGATGCTTTCAACCCCATAAAAGCGTCAGATGCTTATTTTTGGGTAAGCAGAACTTTTTAAAATGTAATTCAATAATTTTTTACTTTTTTAATAATTTTGTAAGGTTGTACCATCAACGTAATTATTCAAGAAGATATTATTGATAAATCTAAACGAAACATGAAATGAGAAAAATAAAAAGGCAACAGTTGCAACTGGGAATTGAACCCAGCTAACATATCCGACCGTTACCTTTTTATTTTTGTGTCTTGTTCTGTTTCATGTTTTGTTTAGATTTATCAGTATCATCTTTTACTTCCATGATAAAAAAATTACTTTAAATTTTGCTTAAGAAATATAATAAATTTGCTAACCTATTTAGAGTCCCTGCCAGAAAGAACCAGCATTCAAAAGGTGCAATAACATAATGCAAATGAAATATGCTACAAATATTTTGGAAAAATTAATTTGGTGAGTTTGCATATAATTAACATGTACACAAAGAAATTGTGATCACTTTTGCATCAAACATTATTACCACTTTACATTTTAAAGGTCTGCATTGAACTGTGAAATCATAAAAGAGAAGCTAATGAATCTGAATAATTCCAACAATCCTACGTATATGCAATTTGTAAAGGCTCCCAAGGAGAAATCTCATCCCATTTTGGATAACAGGTGAAACCTAACATTAATTTAAAAAAAAAAATTTTTTTTTTTAAAAAACCCGGCTTATAAAATATGGAAACCAGGAATGTAATGCCTTTACTCACTTAATTCTTAATATTTCAGAAATATTTGCAATATTTTTGATGGATTAATTTTCGAAACCTTACAAAAGTACACACAGCAAACGGAATAAAGAACCCGCTAAAGAGAGCCACTTCATAAAATGAATATGTAACTTATTTTGAATTCGTCTTCTTTTTGGTGGCAATCTCATTTTGCGATATAAAATAGAGGGTGACCAGATGACTCAAAATGAACTCAACGCCTCCTTTGAAAAGTCATTAAAAGTGATGAAAAATATATTTAAAAAAAAATTGGTTAAATAGGTTTCGTTAGGTCCGGTTTTGGGCTATTTTTCAATGTTTTATTTCATGGCTTTTAGTGACTTTTCAAAGAGGTGTTGAGTTGAGTTGAGTTGATTCTGAGTTTTCATGGAACCAAAATAAAGTACCTCCTTTAACGTGTAGGTATTCAGTCCACTAAATAATTAATATAATTTTCTTGCATTAAGGGCATGGGCGTGGACGTATGCCACTTTTCGGAACTTAAAACTCGCCTTTAGCGATGATTTCTGTATCAACATGTCCGTTCGGCATTAAAGTTTGGTGCTTACTATGCAAACATTTATTAATTCAATAAAGGAAAATAAAAAGTTCCGCAAAATTTGTTTAATTTTATTTTCTTAACTTTAGAAAAGTGAAATAGGCCACTTTCCACCTGCGTAATAATATTTTAGCTATAAAAAATATATCACATAAATTGTTTCAAAAAGTACATAATAAACATTATGTAGGCCTTATGAAGACCAATGCCAAAGAGTTGTTGTTATAATTATTTTAACACAATAAAATGATAATTTTTTCAACAGAACAATAAATGTTAATTTTGAAAAGAAGTATTGTTAGGCTGGCTTTACATTTGTAAGATTTTTCCCATAAATCGCTTGTGTAAGCGATGTGTAAGCGATTTATATTTAACGTAATTTATAAGCAAGTTACAGAAGCTGTTCTTTCGCAAGTTTTTTGACAGGCCTAATCGCGTCCGCGTGAACTTCCAGCCTTCTTACAGCTTATAAAATCAGTTTGATAAGCTGAGAGACTTTCCGCAAGAAATGGTACCAAAATGCGCCGTTTGCTAAAGGTCAAAAATTAAAAGACAGTTGTTTTCGTAGGGTTTTTTTCGAATAAAACAAGAATTTATTTACACTTAAATTTAAGTTTTCTGAAAATGGGCATCCTTCTATTCAATTATCAGTCCAATTCTTTCTTTTCTCAATATTTCTGTTTTTAACATTACATGTTTGAATTCGAATTAGGTTATGTCATTCGGATAAAATGAAAGAACTCCATTAATTTCCGACTTTGACGACACAAAAGTACGTGGATAATTGTTTAATTAAAGCCATATGCTATTTTAACGCTTTATTTGGGCCTTTTCATCTTTATTGAAAAAATTGCGTATTTTTGACAGTAGCAGATCTTTGTTGACAGGAAGCGTTGTTGACATCTTAGTGCAAATAAATTTACAGATGTAAACATTCGCATGAGCATTCAATCTGGGGTTCAGTGTGTCCTGGTCATCCGCCTCCAAGACCTAGACAAACCTCACCCCATGAACCCGGGCACCCCTGCTAAATCACTAAACATGGCGAACCACTTGGGGTGACCTATGGCAGATATATATGTAAACGCTCCTGTGAGTAACTTGTCAAAAACTTCCGTTAAGTAGTAAATTTTACTTACGATTGTAAACCTAGCCTTAGGCTGGCTTTACATTCGTAATTTTTTTCCCGTAATTCGCTCGTGTAAGTGAATTATGGCCAAATTACCAATGTAAACGACACCAAAAGTCACTTAACGTAATTTAAAGCATGTTACAGAACTTCTTCTCCCGGAAGTTTTTTGACAGGTCTAATCGCGTCCGCGCGAAATTACAGCCTTCTCACAGCTTATAAAATCAATTTGATAAGCTGAGGGACTTTTTGTAAGAAATAGTACCAAAATGCGCCGTTGCGAAATGTCAAAAACCAAAAGACATTTGTTTTTATTGGATTTTTTTCTTATAAAACTAGTATTTATTTCCACTTATTTGAGTTTTCTGAAAATGAGCATCCTTCTTATTCAATTATCGGTCCAAACCTTTCTAATCTCAATGTTTCTGTTTTTTAAATTACGTATTTGAATACGAAGTCGGTTGCAGTCGGCAGCTGTCAGGTAGCTGTCATTCGAATAAAATGAAAGAAATCCATTAATTTTCGCCTTTGACGGCACAAAAGTGCGTGGAGAATTGTTTAATTAAAGCCAAAATCTATTTCAGCACTTTATTTGGTCCTTTTCGTCTTTATTGACAAAATCGCGTAAATTTGACAGTAGCATGTCGTTGTTGAAAGGAAGCCATCTTACCGCAAATACATTTACAGATGTAAACGGTCGCATGAGCAGTTACACAGGTCGAACTTCCGAAAAACTTCCGTGATCATTAATTGTCATTAAGTCAGATTCATATGTAAACGCTCCTGGGAGTGACCTGTCAAAATATTACGTAATCCGTAATTTTTAATTACGAGTGTAAAGCTAGCCTTACAGTAGTATAGAGATTCATAATTACAAAATAATTGTATAAATCTTAACAAAACAGTTTAGTCAAAAGAAAAAACTTTGTAAAAAAATTATATAAATTCAATGTAAAGTCAGGATATAAAAAATATTATAAAATAACTTTAATAATAAAACAAACCATAATTTAACACAGGAATGAACTTCTCACAGAAATCAGTATTTTGTTGGTTGATTTTTAGGGTTTTCAGTCATTGTGCTGTGACTTATGACACATTATCACTGATACAGAGACCCACTCCAACATGCTTGGGCTCTGTATTCATATCAAAAACTGTTAACAGAAGTACATCAGAAATTATCCTTTGGGGGATCAAGTGTCCGAGGAATCAACTGGCAGAGGGATCAACTGTCTGGGGCTCAAGCGTCGTGGAATCTCTGCACATCTATCCGGTGGACATGGAAACATTGACCCAAGAAGGTAGCACAACACAATAAATACCTCAAAATTCAAACAACAAACTATCTGACAAACTACTATTTGTTATCTATCGACAAACTACCATCAGTGGAGTTATTGAAGGTCTAGATGATTTCATCCAGTTTCAAAGGCAGTCTTTTATCAGTGAGTACAGGAATGACAGTGACCATGACCCTCTCTCCCAGCTGAGGGATGCGGAAACCGTTCATTTGACTGACGTGTATGAGGCCGTCTCGCCCAACTCCGCAGTCCACAAAACTGCCAAACGGAGTCACATTGCTCACCACACCTGGAATTTATATAATACACTCATTAGCGGCTACTCAAATCTAGCTTTAAAATAATGGTAATAGATTTCAATAAGTTTTGAAATGCATTCACCCCATTTAAGGAAAGACCTAGTTCCCCAAACTAATACATTTGTCATACGTAGAAGGTAAATTTTCATGTGGCCCGCTTTTCTACCCTACGTACTGGAAATAATTCTCACAATTATGTAAATCACTTTTGATTTCAAATTTGAACTAAAAATATATTTAAAAATAATATTTACTACGAACCAAAAAATAAAAAAAATATATGCACTATTATTTGTCAAAATTTTACATGTTGAAGTTGAAGACCATCCATACTAATATTATAAATGCGAAACTGCTCGAGTTCGTTTATGACCTTTTCACGCATAACACAATATAAGACTTTAATAATTCTTTCACCAATATAAAGCTAAATTATATGCACAGACTACAGGTTGTATATGATGGTAAGCTCTGGCGTTATGAAATTATAAATATTAATATATTATATTTGTTATACGTTTTCGTCGCTAACAAAAGTGAGTTTTTGCTAACATCAGAAAAAAATATTTTCTATGGAAACAATGTTGATATATTTTTGGGCTCTATGCTGGTAGATACTCAGTCTACTGGTCAGCTACTACTGCAGAAAATTCAAATATCAGAATTCTTTTTTTTTTTGAACAAGCTTCTGTTTTGCAATAAAAGTCAGATAAGAGTTCCTACATTAAAAATATAATTCGTAACGATTATAAAGACTGAATAATAAATAGTGTAATTTTTTAATTATATTAACAAACTTCCAAATATTTAATTAAAAATAAACATCCGAAATGTTTGTGAGCGCATAAATTCCGAACGAATTAACAAAATTGGATAATTCTTTTTTTCTTTGAGCTATAGCTTTATGAAATTTAGGTGGCAGGCGAGATGTTTAAAAACTGAATGTAAGGGAATGAATGTATGGAATGCGGGAGGGGGTGGGGGTGAGGAGAAGGGGGGATAATTGATAAGTTCAACCGCTACAGTAATTTCCCGTTATACCATGCGAGCGAAGCCGCGGGGAAAAGCTAGTATTTTTAATAAATATGAAATGTTTCTAGAATGACTCACAATATGACGTTTGTTCCTCATAATTTCAACTGCCACTTATTAAACCATAAATATTTTTTTACAACCTCAAGCGAGGGCTATCTTACATTTTTTCCTGCTAAATTACAAATGAAATTTGCTTTGCAAATATGGTTTGCGATCCATGAAAGCACTTGTTTTTCCAAGAAGGACTTGTGTGTATATTGTTCACAAACTTTAGTTTCTCAGTATTCAGTTATGCTTTCATCCTCAGTCATCATCTTTAACTTCACCGTTGCTGTTATTTTTTTCATCGCATACATCTTACAGTTTCACTATACATACAATCAGATAGATAATTTTTAAATAAATTGTAATGTAACCCTTTGCTTGGTTTTTAAGGTAAGACTTTAAAAAATTGGTTGGTAAATAAACTGTTAAGAAGTTCCCACAAGAAGTGTTCGTGCTTAAGAATTTTGTTTTTGCGATTCCTTGGAGCATGAAATAAAAAAATGGCCTAATTTATCCCACGTGTAAGGTTTTCTCACATAAGAAGCTTTTTTCCGGTCCCTTGAAAAACCAGTAAGAGAATTTCATTGTGGGCAGTAGAATTTTTGTAGAGCTACACAACCAGGACCCAGAGATGTCGACACAAAACATGATCCTATGAAACAAAGTATGTTCGTTACGCAGTATTGCTTTCATGTCGTGACACAAAATAAAAAAGAACTGTTAATTTAAATTTTAGTAATTTTAGATAAAAAGTTACCTGTTAGTTTTGCACCTTCCTTCAACTGGCCTATGTTGTTGATGGCCATGGAGTAGATAGGTTTATTATTTCTAAGAGGATCTTCGTGAGGAGATTGGCTCAGAGCCTCTACTATTAGTTGGGCATCACTCTCAGAACAGCCTAGTTTAGAAGACAGGGTGGGAACTCCTACAGCAGACGTTTTGCTTTTAAAATCCTCGAGAAACTCAGGCGTGCCAATATCTTTCAGTGATAATTTAACTTCTTTGAGCAGTCTAGAATATAAAGAAAGTAAACATTATTAACTTTTGAACAAGGCAGAATAAATTTTATTATTAATTGTTGTAAAAATAATTTGAAGGGTAATTACCTCTTTGCTAAGTCGTAGCTCTCAGGATGTATCCAAGTGTTGTCAAGTTTATTTTCGCAAACTGGTATCCTGAGGAAACCAGCGCACTGCTTGAATACCTTTGGACCTATTCCGGTCACCTTGAGCAGCTCTTTTCTACTGCTAAAGCTGCCATTCTCTTCTCTATACTTAATAATGGATTTAACTCGTGTTTCTGTTAGTCCGGCGATTTTCCTACGAATATGTAATAATAAGCATAATTAATTATTCCCAAAATTTATGGTAATGGTTATTATACATTGACCCTTTGGAATATAAAGTTCCAACTCACAGTTACGTCATGCAATAATGGGGTATATAGTAAGCTACTTTAGAGTTCGTTATTGCATGACGTTACCGCAACAGATGGAATCTTGTTATTCCAAAGAGTCGATATTACATATTATGTACATATATTATTAAACAAGCAAACTAAGCTTGATTTAAAAAAAAATTAAATTCACATGCGGTAGAAGTGAAACCATCAGAAAACCAAAGTAGACAAGAGGGAGGTTACGAAGCACTGCGCCAAGAGGAGACAGATTAGTCTATCTCATTCTTTGGCAGACTGAATCCTACAGATGTATGTGTTTGTCTCTTTTTAGTGTCACTATTTTTCGTTCCATCGAGTTTCAAATCACAACAGTACCAAAGAAGTTTTCACTTTAAAAAATTCAAAAGAATTACATATTGAAACATTTTTAACAAATAGATTTTTAACTATTTATCCATTTTAGCTACATTACTCAGAAGTATCAAATTAAATTAAACATCAAATTGATACATGGTTAAATATTGATCTATTACATTTTATCAGTTTCATATATTTAAGCGTAACTTTTTTATTTCTTAAAAGAAGGTTATTTGAAAGGAAAGAAAAATTTCAAAAAGTTTAAGCTCTAGTTTGTGTCAGTATTTTCACCAGAGAGACCTGCAAAATTATTACAAGACTTTTAGCTTCTTGAAAACTGACACGACCAATTACATAATTTGGAACTTATACCTATAAATGATTTTTTGTTTGTACGGTCCCTTGAAAAACCTTACTACAGTTGTATTAAATTAGTATTTGTACCTCAGCAACGCCTCGGAAGCCGTGTTAAGGTCTGCCCCAACGAAGCTAGCGCAACTGATGACGGTATTGTTGAGAGCTTCGTTGAGCAGTTTGGGCGGGGCATCGTGCTGGTAGAGACCCACTCCAACATGCTTGGGCTCCACCTTCACCAGCTCGCTGAGGGGATCCAGGGCCCGCCTGGCTATGGAGATGGCTGATATTAGGTTGGGATCCATTCCAGGATGTTCCTAGGGTCAAATAAACTCTTGCTTTAACTTTAAAACAGATAAACAACTACAAGTCTAATGAGTATAACAGGCTTTCTCTAAAAATTAACTAAAACAGAAGAACAGGTTTATACAGAATTTTAAATCTCGTAGAATAAATAATTTTGGAAATTTCAAAGCAAAAAAAAAACTATTTTGTACAATACCCTGAATAGTGTTACCCAGTTGATTAGTCAAACCTACAAACTTAAGGTAAATGCATTAGCTTTAAGCGACATTCTTTCATATCAATATTCGGAGACATGATTTTTTTAACGAGCGCAGGTGAATTCAACGTATGAAAATATCCTGCACACAATTTTTTGTATATGTCTCGGCACTCCATTGGATAAATAATATTGATGACAAGTTAAAGTTACCTTTGCAGCTTCTGGGCTGCAAGAATAAATGGAAGCACCCTGCTCGGGGACAATGACCATGGGCACTTTCCTGGATATCCCCCATTTCTTCAACCACTGTTCTGTTTCCCGGCAAGCCGTTCCGTTGCCCAAAGCAATTACTTCACACCTAAACAAAACAACACAACAATGAAAGATGTTGTAAAAAATATGAATCTTTTGGATCAATCTGAATATTTAAAACAGCGGCTTCTTCTAATCGGCTAGTAAATTCATAAGCTGACTTCTTACATTCCTACAAGCATAATTTTACTATTCTCAAATAGGAAATATTTATTTTTAACAAACTTACTGGTGGATCTCAATGAGTTGCTGAATTTTCTGTGACTCCCGATCGAAAACTGCACTTGGATTAAAATTTGGATGCAACACGTAAGTATCCATAACTTGTCCCAAAGAATTAATAATTCCTACTTTACACCCATGCTTGAATCCAGGATCAATCCCCAGGATGTTAGTGCCCTTTATTGGAGCAGTCATCAGAAGCCTCTTGAGATTGGACGCGAATACCGCGATGGATTCCTTCTCCGCCCGCGCCGTCATCTCAGATCTAGCCTGCCGGGTCAACCAGCGTTTAATAAGTCTTTTGTAGGCATCCGATACAGCATTTTTTATTAGAGGTCCTCGCCATATTCCTAAACAAAACCTATAAGAAAATTTTACTGAATTAGTGTAATATTGGTTGGAGCGGGTTTTTATCTGCCAATCATTTTTTATTAATATAGTGAAACTAATCGGTACTCAGCAGACACCATCATTTGATTACAGCATATTTTGTACTATTTTTTTAATCAGAAAAATGTAGAAAGATATTTTATTTATGTTTGGCAGATAAAAAAAAATTGATTGATCTTCGACAATGCATATTTATGGGACAACCACTAAAATAGAGAAAAATCAGATAACTTAAATCTCGCAGCACTTTAACTTCATTCCATTAAATAAACAATATTAAGGAATAATTTTGTTACATAAATAAAAATTCCAAAACTTATTTAATATTGTTGACAAATCATACTTTCATAACCCCTCAGACTAATTTGTTCGCTTTTCGTAACAACTCTGCAATTCTCATAGAAATCGTTGTGTGATATATTATCTAAACATGATAAGATGGTATTGAAAAGGGAAAACACCAAGTTACATTCAAATTTAAAATTTAATTACAAAAATTTTAAAATGTACACCTTTATGAAACCAAAGTTTCCGATTTCAATTTAAAAAAAAAATGAAACTTTGTGAATTTAAAAAAATTATTTTTACGTGAAATGACAAAAAGATGAGGTGATGATAACGTTTATAATTCATTTTTCCGATAAAATATTTTTTTTATCTAGAATTAGTAATTTTAGCTAGAAAACACGTAAGGTGATTTTTTAAAACTTTTTAAAGTTTGCATTAAAAAAATTTTATATTGAAAAAAAATACATTTCTAAAAATAAAATCTGATTGGGTATTTCATCACCTTTCAAAATCAGTTTTTAGTTTTAGGATACGTTCACAACTATTCCATTTATTTGGATTTTAACGCAAAGCAGAAATATTTTGACCTTTGCACAAAACAGGTCTGAGGCCTGAGTGGTTAATAATTTAATAAGAGTGTATGATTTGCCAAGAATGTAGTCGGATGTATAAGAGGCCATTCAGCTAAAATATAAAAGTTGCATGGTTGGTTACCTTTCAAGATTATTATAGAACCAATCTGGGATTTCTATTTTTATGGATAGAATTTTAGCTGCTTCTCCTCTGTTCAAAGCCAAAGTTTGATGAGGTTTGATGTAGTCAACTCTCATCTTAAAGTCCATGTAAATATTGAATTTATCTTCATCTAATTCCCTTTTCTTGGGCAGCTTTGCTTTTGTTGCATCAGGCTTTTTAACTTTTGTTGCCCGGGCCTTCGAACTTTCAACATACATTTTTGTATCAGCCTTCCTATAAACATTAAAAATCATTTACATGCTAAAATAGGAAAACATGAGATATCTTTATTAAAATCTTTATATATAAAAATCAAAATATGTTTGCTCTTGTCTATGTATTGATAAACCATTCATCCGATTTCGATGACACTTTGGGGATTTGAAGTGCGCATGCCCGCGATGGATTCTATATACTATGCTATACTATGCCCGCGATGGATTCTAATAGTGAGTTCTGGCATCATGAAATTATGAATTGCTAACCGTTCATCCGATTGCAATGAAACTTTGGGGATTTGATGTGCGCATGCCCGCGCATGATTTCTATATATATATATACTCTGATGTTATTAAATTTGTATAAAAAAATTACAATAGATGGCGCGTGAATAGTTTGAAGAATGTGTGTATTTCATGTAGATTAGTGGCAGGGAGGGAAGGTGGGAGGGGGTGGGGAATCCGAGAGCGGTGGAGAGGTATGAAGAAGGGGGAGGGTTCTAGGGAGCGAATGCAAGGAAGGTGGAGGGATCACGTGCAGGAGGGAAAGGGGAGTGGGAGGGGAGGCGGAAGAGGAACGGAGACAAATGGGAAAGGACACGCAGGGAGAAACAATTTCTTTGTTTAAGTTGCATTGCAATGCACTCTGGGAACTTGCTAGTTACACTAGTTTTCCAAGGGACCAGAAAAAACAAACTTCTTAAGCAGGAAAACCTTATATATGGGAAAAATTGGGTCAATTTTGGGCCGAGGGACCGAAAAAACCAAATTTCTTAAGCCACGTAACGTCTTAACAGAGAACTTCTTGAGAGGATTTCACTGTATTTATAATAATGAAATAAAACTTACAGCATTCTTATTTTCTCCAAAACTCTTGAATCTTTATAAATCATCTCTGCTAAAAGGTGAACAATGTTAGCCTCTACCTCTTCGGGAGTTTTGAGTCCGTCCACTTCACCGTTACACAACGACGGGATGTAAACATTACCACCATTTAAAATATCCACAGCAGCGGACTCTAATCCAATTTCCCGTGCCTTGTCTACTAGTGTTCCACTTCGTTTTTTCAATGGTTCATACTAAAATAGTGTACAAACAATAATACATAACATTTCAAAATAAGAAATAAATCACATAAGTCAAAAGCCAAGCAAATTGTCCAACTTCCAACTCCAAACATTCATTATCTGTTGATGTGATAGCTGCGACTGCGTTGTATCTTATCGCCTACAATTATTATGCAAAACTATTGACAACAAAATTATTATGTATTTACAGCTTTTTTTTGTTTATTCACGTATAATTTAAAAAAATATTTATTGTTTTTTTATATACTGTTCTAAAATGAAGAATACTTGTAAAAATGTAAGTAAACAAAATTCCACAAAAGCATAAATTTAATTTTCTTTAATTTGAACTTTGAATGAAATGAATCGGTTAAAAATTCAATGAGCTACGATTCCAGCCAACTTGAAAAACTTGGTTTTGAGAAAAACGCTTCCAACGTTTTTGCTTATAACCGGGCCACTCCGTTTTCCAATCTACCTGCTTGGCACGCACCGCTCCTAATTAAATTTAAAAGCCAGCCGAATTTGATGCTATAACTTTAGGAATGTGTTCTCCAGCAAAAAAAGGCAACTTTTTGAATCTGCTGGACCAGACCCCCCCCCCCTTTAATTTGTCCACTGGCTTATTCACGGAGGCTACGCTTCATGACCAAGCATCGTGTAATGACACTTCATTTTTGTGCAGTGCTTTGCGTAATACTGACTCAAAAAATAATAATTGTTATACCAATCTTCCATAATAATATTGCCATGTTAATGGCATGTCTATCTCAATTGCCTGTCGAGCGCAGACTGATGTGTAACTCCTTTGATTCGGGTGTTGTTTACCACCTTCAGCGCAATCCGGGGTCAACTCAAACTCCAACCTACAAACTCGATCTTCCGTACTTTCGGAGTTGAAAAGTTGTCCATAAGAGGTACCAAAGAGGCCACAGGGATAATCAAGTATTCACGATGCAAAAATTCTCTACTGAAATCACGAGATCCGCGTCCCTACCATTCATTCATAAAATACTTAAATCAAGTATCAGATACTTGCGTATTTCTGTGATAGAAGGGTTAAACTTACCAACATGTCAAGTTCAGAAATATTTCTAGCGCATATAATAGATTTTTCCAGATCAGGACTCAACTGGCCACTATTTCTAAGGATCTTCATAATACTGAGAGCTTTTTTCTTCAAGGCGCAAACATTAGTGAAGCAATCGTACAGGTCCTGTAAACTAATACAACAAATAAATTACAAATAAAGTAAACACATGTATGTACAAGAAAAGAATAAAGTAATCAACACCCGAACATCAGAGTAAATGTATTAATTCAAGTATATTTATCAATACTATATAAACAGCAAAGTGTGATATTTTATTTTACGAATTTTCAAAATGAAAGAAAACAACAAACCCTGTGTTCTTTCATACATATTCTCGCGAGTTTGTAAAACCAGGTTGACACCACGCAGTGAATTCACAAAAATATCTCCGTATCCCAAATAGCCCCTCCCCGTAGAGATTGCATTCGACACCAAAATATCCCATCTCGCCTCCTCCGTATGACCGCAACGAAAAACTTCAAAATACTACAAGCTGTTATTAATTTTAAATGTAAACTTGCAAAACGTGTGATGTCACGCTAGGGGGGAGGGGTCTCACAAATGTGACAGCGTGTGACAGGGACGGGGGGGTGTAAAAAAATCATGAAATTCGTGTGACGTAATTTATGGATGGCCCTTTAGAGCTGGTTCACACTCAGTTATCAAATATAAAAGATCATAGCACGCCAAATAACACTCTCCATACAATCCCTTCAGACCGTTCACACCTAAGCGTTTTTAAGCGCAGATCAATCATAGACAATACACATCTCAGACGTAACCGCTCCAGACGCGATATCCCAGAAGATAACTCTCCCCTCCGACTAAAACAGGAGAGGGGGTCATTGTAATTACGGAGCTGCCTAGACCCGTGGATGACAGATGTCAAGTTGACAGATTTCAGTACAAAAAATATGCGTTCCGTTGCCGCTCCCTAATTCGACTGACCCCCTCTCCTACCACAGAAAGAAATATTTGATAGCCTCGTGTGAAAAGACAAAAGATAAGCGCTCGCGAATCAACAGATATCTGCTCGCAGATATATAGCTCAGTGTGAACTAAGCATTAAGAATTTGACCAGTTTTTTTGATTTTCATATTATTATGAACTTTACTATTTATTGTCTCTTGTAATTTTGGAGAATCAAAGACCATTTCACTTTAGAGGCCGGCCGCCTCGGGTTAATAATATGATACATTTGGAATTAGAACTATAAAATATATTCACCCTTCTGGAGTCATGTTATCAACCATGGACTTGCGGTACCTAGCGATAAACGGCAATGTGTTATCGTCTTCCACAAGCTGGACAAAATTTGCAGCCACCTCTTGAGAAACACCAGAAAGATTGGCTAGAACAATGCTGGCGTCCCACATTGGAAACACAGAGTCATCTATATCAATTTCTACACCCTGCAAGTCATCAACTTCATCTGTGTCAACTGTAATTTCTTTCTTTTTTACTGCTCTTTTAACAGGAGCTTTCTTTGTAACTTTTGACACAGCACTACTTTTAACAGGTGCTTTCTTTGTAACTTTTGACACAGCACTACTTTTTTTCACTGGCTTTCTCTTTGTGTTAGATGGCAATTCAAATGTTGCATCAATTAATTCATCTTCAGAAAAATTATCTGAAGAATTGTCCAAATTAACTATAATTTTTTCTTTAACAGCTCTCGTTCTTTTAGGTGCACTAGCCTTTCCAGCCTTTCCAGCCTTTTCTATTATATCTTTCTTGATAATCTTCGGCTTAGATATCTCAGAGGGTACCACTGACGAGTCCTCATCTTTCAGTGTCCTTTTTCTACTGGATTCCATCTGTAAATGAAGTTTTTTATAGACTGGCATTGGCTCACATATTACAGAATCAATGTATTATTAAAACACAAAATAAGTTATTAAACAACTTACTATACGTAATAAGTTGTTTTCTAATAAAATAGGTATATAAACATAACTAACCATCACGCCGTTTCCAACAGGTGTAGGCAGAGAGGACCGACCGCCAAACAACTCTGCGTTGGTACACACTCCTTGCTTCATTCACATTCATAAGTCGTCTTATACATGCCTATCTGTTATTCTGGCTCTTGACATGGCCCGACTCAAGTATTTACAAACACAATCTACGGTTATCGTTAAATAATAATAATAATAATAATAGTAAACTAGGTGAATATGGGTATAAATATTGATGTTGTAAAAACGTGCATTGATAAAATAAAAACATCGTAACATACCTTAGACTTTGGAGAATCTGTAATTAGCCAGGAAACTTGAAATTATTATAAGATAACAGATACAGTGAGGCGGTTGCTCAAAAGTATGGCCAAGGGAAAACAAAACGAAACAGAACGCGAGAGTTGAAAAATGTGAGCATGAATAAAACAAACCACTCACATTCTGATTATGTAAAATGTGAGTTTCAACTGTTTCGAACTTTCGAACATAAACAAAAGAATACTGCATAAATAAACCAATCCCTAAAAATTACTGCTTCGAACCACATAAAAATAAACCGGCAATACTTTTCGAATGAAAACTGAAATGACAACGTCCAACTTCTGTAATGTTGCCATGTTTCAAAATTGAAAAACCATGTTTCAGGGATAAAAAAAAACACATTTCACAATATTTTGAAGGATTAAAAAAAAATGTTTCTCGATGTTTATTGAGAATATAAATAAGAAAATAACGGTACCTAAGTAAAGAATCTATGATGCTTTATTAAAAACAATCATTTTATACGATGTGAACTGATAAATATTATTTCTTTATTACTTTGATTAGGAAAAAAAATATATTTTTTTAAAAACATCAGCAAATATATAAATATATGTATATATATTTTTAGGAAAGAGTTTTTACTTTAAAAACGAGTTTTTTTTAGGTTTTCAAGTTTAATTTGTAGTACCTACTAATTAAAATGTAAATAACTTCTTTATAAAAAAGTTTTTCAGGTGGATAAGTTTTTAAAGTAGCTAGCCTACCTAATTAAAGTTACCTACATTACAAGCATACTGATTTATTTTTATTCTCTTAAACGAGTTCAAGAACTATATTCCTCCTTTCAAGATTTCCCCTTGCGACCCTTGTTAAAAAAGCATATCACACTAAAAAAACACACTTTAGTTGATCGGCAAAAAAATCATGTCTTGTTGAAATAACCATGGAGGTGGAAATGACCCAAAAAACCGTGAAAACATGGTAAAAATCATGCATATGCAACACTGAAATGTCAAACTAAACGGTCGTACAAAAGCAGAGAAGAAAATTATTTGTAGAAGATTTAAAAATAATTTTGCGTTCGTAAAATTATCCATAAACCGTCGTAGATATACTTTCGTGTACATAAACTTGTTTAGATAAAAGATAAAACATATTGATAGATCAAAGACAAAGAACTGTCAAAAATTCTATTCTGTTTTTTGTTTTGTCGAAATTTAAGGTTAAGTCTAAGTTTATATTTTCTTTCAGTCAGTTGGAAAAGCGATGTTACTTTTATTTATTTAGTCAGTAAGCTCGCTTTTTGTTAATTTGTTTTTAATATGAAAAATATAAAATGTTTTGTAAGCTATCAATAAACTCTTTAAAATTCGCGGTTACTCCAGAAAAGGTTATTTTTCATAACTTTGTTTTAAATCGTGCTGAAGGAATTTCCAGATATTCTACTGCCAATAAGGTATTATTTTGAATAGTTTAATAATTGCGTATAGTTTATTTGATAATATATATACCTATTTGAAAATAATTTACATCTTATCATATTTCAGCTCAAATATGATCAAAACACATTTGCCGAACAATTTAACAATGATTTTAACCAAGGTATGTGAACAAACAACTTTTTTATATTTATGAATATTATATTATGTCGATTTATTAATGTAAAATAGTCATGTCATAAGCGATAAACTTTTTAATCCTACAGTGGTCACATGGTCTACATACACATGTAATCCACTCACGCAAAATTAAGATTTCCTTAAAAATGGGTGCACCAAGCATTTGATCTTCCGTGTACTATAAGTTAGATATCTCGCGGATGCGCCCTGTGCAGTGCAAAGCACCAAGCGCGCATGCTTGTATCACAGAATCTCCGCAAACTCCGCGGTCAACCTGTAAACCGCGCTATCAACTACGTTAGTAATGTTGATGTACAATTTTTCTTTCTTTCGGCGGTTTTTTTTACTTTGATTGGATTTAACTGACCAATTATTGAATTTTACTTTGATATTATTTTACTGACCAATAATTGTTTTTAAATGTCTAAAATACGAGAGCTGTCCATAAAATAAGGTCTCCAAGGGGCTGCGGCCGCGAGGAACGATTTTACGCGCGATCCGGCAACACTGGCTTGTAGTCTGGTTCCCCACACCAAATCCCCATTTGCTGCACTCTCTGCGATGCTTAATTTGGGCATGGCAGCCGTTCACAATGGAACTTCCACTTGCCGCCCCCGCCAGGCGTGAATTACGCTCTGTAAATCATTTTTTGTATGCAAAGAACAAAACCCTGGTAAACATTTTTTCTCAGCTACGTGAAGTGTACGGAAAACAGTGTATGAGCGCAAAAATGTGCGCAAATGGTTCAGAGAATTTAAAAATGAACCTACAGACGTCTATGATGAAAAGCTTGCCGCACGGCCAAGGGTTTCAGACGAAACAATTGCTAAAGTAGAAAAAGCAATGCTTGAAGATTGATGGGTGACTGGTGTTTGGGAGCTCTGTGACATGATGCCTGATGTCAGTAAGACCACTATTAACAAGATTTTGACAGAACTTTTGGGATACCACAAGTTCTGGGCAACGTGGGTTCCAAAAATGCTCACCGAAGATCAAAAACAACAATGGGTTGAAGCAGCCCGCGTATTTCTTGAGTGTTATGACTTCAATGGCAAGGAATTATTGGACTCGATTGTGACTGGGGACGAGACCGGGTGCATCATACGACACCAGAGACAAAGGAACAATCCCATCAGTGGCATCATTCAGATTCGCCGAAGCCGCAAAAGTTTAAAAAAATTACAGAGCGTAATTTACAACTGGACAGGTGGAAGCTCCATCGCAAACGGCTGCCACGCCGAGACTAAGCGTCGCAGAGAATGCAGCATGGTAGGGATTTGGTATGGGGGAACCAGGCTACACTTAAGTGTTGTAGTATTTATTTTAGAAACATCATGGATAATAGACAACCATCTCAAACTCGAGAAGTACCTCGAGAATTTCGTATGGCAGGAGAAAATCCAATATGCCCTTTGAAATTTGGCTTCCACCCACCATGTACATTGGTATCCCATGTGCCAAAGCCTAAAAAAGTGGTTATTTTGATGTCAAAAATACACAACAACGCAGCAATTGATGCCGATACAAGAGATCATCAAAAGCTTGAAAAAATATCATATTATAATTGTATGAAAAATGGTGTAGATCTGGTAGATAAGATGACTTTATAACACATTATAACATGCGCAGGAATTCAACAAGATGGCCTCTAATTGTCTTCTTCGATCTGCCCGACCTTTGTGCCCTTAATACAATATGCATGCATACTGTGAACAAGAACTACGAAGCAGTTCGATAGTGACTTCCTCACCGACCTGCCTCTGGCTTAGATGAAACCACTGGCTCAACGAAGATTGCAGAAGAAAATGTTGCCAAGAAGTCTGTCTTTCAAAATAAAAGACTTTCTTGTCATCCCTAAAGTTTAAATCGAGCCACCTACCTCGGGATCGAATTGGAGAAATTCTGTGGGTCACTGCCATGACTGCAAAAGAATGTGCATTAGAAGCATTCGAAAAGTGTGTAATGCTTGCAAAAAATTAATATACTCTAATCATTTCAAGATTTCATATTTCTTCTGCTCAATGGAATTAGCAATTAGCATGTTTGAATAGTTTTTTTATCTCAATAAAAATTAAAGATGTGATTTTTAGTTCCAAAAATAAGTAAAGTTTTGGTTGATTGTTAAAAACATGGAAGATATATTAATTACTTTTAATTAAAAATATTTAGGAGTGGTTCTTTAAAAAAAAAATTACAATTGAATCAAATTTTTAAGTTAATTTTCAAGCTCTATGTAAGTTCTATTCAAGTTCTGCTATAATATCATTACAGGCCACTTGCATCATAAAACTGAAATCATAGAACTAGAAAATTAGATTATAAGATTAAAAAATAAATAAACAATAAATAAATAAAAATCATTTCATGTCATTTTTTTTGTAAAAATGGCTTCCTAAGTAATGCAAGCGCCATTGATGTTTCTTTTTAAAGCGCAACCACTGTAGGGTTAAAAAGTTTCTATTTTTTTTTTACCACTAGAGAAATAAATATTTATTTTCTTTTAGCCTCTGCATATCCCACAGCCCAACATGTGCAATGCTTAAGATCCAAATTTGGTATCGACCATTTCAAATCTCCGCAGTGGAGGGTGATCAACTCTCTAATGGAAGAGAAAAGAGATAACTTTGTTATAATGCCCTCCGGGTATGGCAAGTCTCTGTGTTACCAGTTTCCCGCTGTTTTTACAAATGGATTGACTGTGGTCATATCACCATTAATATCGCTGATGCAAGATCAGGTTAAGTCCTTACAGGTAAAATTATTGCTTTATGTATTTTGTTTATCACTGATCATTTATGATAATTAAAAGTTATTTATAAATTGTGTAAATCAGATTATACCTACCTTAGATGTACTTACTTTGGAGCAATGGCAGCTAATCTGGAAAGCTCGAAGCAGATGGCGCTGGTGTGGTTGAGTGTCATCTGCATGATATGACAGCTTTGTGATACGGTAAAAGATATTGTTTTAAGAATTAAGGCTTTTTTAAATGGTTGATAAACATAGTGGTTGGAGTATCAAGGAGAAGATGAATAAAGGAATTGAGAAATATAAATGCAAAAGTAATTGGGAAAAAGGAAGACTTGGTTTATTTATAACCGGAATCTATTTCAGATTATTTTCCTATTAACATATGTATCTCCACATACTTTTAATAAAATAAGATGAGAAATTAGTTGTGCTGTTTTTTCAGATTGGCGGCTTGGGGTAAAAATATAAATTTCAAACGATTTTCTTAACTAAAATGTTGATGAGGTTAACTCAAGTTTTGAAAAAGTGCTTATTTATATTTGTATTGCTATTAAAATAGCTTTTTGTTCAAATTAGACTACGTATTCTTACGATTATAACAGATCAATTTGGGAGGCGGGAATGAGTACCGCCGCCCCGGGAACCTTTATTGGATAACCAACACCTCTGCCATAGATCTCCTCAAGTGGTTTGCTACGTTTGGTGATTTAGCAGGGGGGCCCGGGTTCATGGGGTGAGGTTTGCCTAGGTCTTGGAGGCAGATGACCAGGACACACTGAACCCCAGATTCCTACCCACCCCTTAAACCCTTTTCCTTCCCTGAATTCTCCTTTCCCCCTTTTCCTTAAAAAAAACCCTCCACACAGCATCCCCAAGAGTGACATAGGCCCTGAGGGAAATTATTTTCCTCAGGGCCTCCTGTGTAGAGCTCACGTAAAAAAAAAAAGATTCCGGAGACATCAAATAGTCTGATAAAACAAAATGTTTGTTATAAATAGCATGGCTTTAAAAATAATTGAAATACACAACATGCTACAACAACAGTAACCGACTTTATTAATTTCAACCTTGACTCAACAAAGTAATTTCACTTTACTTAGACTTAGTAAAGCTTTCAATACAATATCTCACAATATACTTTTTAATTACAAACCTAACTTACTGTAAAATTTTATCTCAGAGAGAACTCAACAAGTTATTATCAATAGTGGGAAAAGTCAATCCCTTTCGGTCAGTTACGGAGTGCCCCAGGGTAGTGTACTAGGTCCTCTAATGTTTCTTATCTACATCGGTGATCTTTGCCAATTAAATACAGTAGGAAACATTGTAACATTTGCTGATGATACTGTAATACTTTGGTCAAACTGATTCATGGATCAAGGCATTCCTTAAAGCTGAGAAATGTCTGGATATGGCTCACTGAACTCTACTGAACTCTAAATACAAAAACAAAACTAAATTCATTACACATAGTACAAACTGATTCATGGATCAAGGCATTCCTTAAAGCTGAGAAATGTCTGGATATGGCTCATGGCTCACTGAAAACAAACTAACTCTAAATACAAAAACAAAACTAAATTCATTACACATAGTACAAACTGATTCATGGATCAAGGCATTCCTTAAAGCTGAGAAATGTCTGGATATGGCTCATGGCTCACTGAAAACAAACTAACTCTAAATACAAAAACAAAACTAAATTCATTACACATAGTACAACACAAAGAGGTCAACCTCCTCCAATCTTCGTTCTGAAAATACATGACTGCTTACAATCCTCAACATGCTATTGCAAAAGCAAACAAAATATCTAGGCGTGTTAATTGGCGGAATGACCACATTAACTTAATAACAATCATACTCAAGGACGGGTTGTTTCAAAAAATTTAACAATTCATCAAATATTTAAAGTTCATTTTCACATTCTGTGTAAGTTCTACTCAAGTTCTATTATTGTATCATTACATACAGGCCAGTTGCTTCATAAAACTGAAATAATCACGGAACTTGAAAATTAACTTCAATTGTTCAAATTTAAGATATATCTATCTTTCCCAATCTCTAATCACATATTGTCTACCGTCTTGGGGAACTGCAAATAATATTTCTCTGGATCCCCTAGAAAAAGCACAAAAGGCAACTATTAAACTGATTATTCAGGTACCCTTTGATACACATTCTGAAAAAATTTATAAGGTGCTCTTTTCGGCTTAACTGCTCATTATGTTTTTTATGTTCACTTCATATAATATCCTTTTCTTTTCTTTTTACTACACTGTATTACATAATATTATATTTTACATCATATTATTGTGATACACTGTAGTTAACTTTTGTATACAATGTTGTCGCCGTGGGACAATATCATTCTTGACAATATCAACGAGGATAATGTGTTTTTACTTATGACATCAGAATTTGATGAATTGTTAAAATTTTTTTAAACAATCCATCCTTAAACATGTGAACACCCAGCACAGGTTCTCCTAGTGAGGTGTTCACAAAACATTATTATTAAACTTTCGTAAAAAAACTTTCACCATTGCATAAGAAAAATGGCCAACATGAAATCCAACTACACCAGCGCCAACAGCTAGTTCGAGCTTTTCAGATTACCTGCCAAAAGTTGTATGAATAATAATTACATTAACCTTAATTTTTAGGCACTTAATATTCCTGCCTGTTTTCTTGGACCCGCTCAACCAGACAAAACTGTTTATCAGAAGCTGTTGAATGGACATTATAGGATCGTTTATATTACTGCGGAATCTGCACTCTCAGTCAATGGTAAGAGTATTATTTTAAATATCATTTTATTGAAATATCTAAAATCATCCAAAATTAGTTGGCCAGTGCAGGCTTTTAAAGCAGTGGTTTACAGCCAGCAGATTGTTGTTAGCAAAGGACCCGGGGAAAAAATATTTTAAATTAAGCATGAAAATGATTTAAAAAATATGGAGACACATTCGTAAATCACTAAGACCTCAAAATTACATTTCCTAATATGCTAAAATATGGCTGATTTACTTAAAATTAATCTAATCCGTAGAACCCCGTTAATTCAAAATCCATAGGACATCAAATATAAAATTTCGAATTAACGAATTCCCACGTAATTCGAAATTTTATGAAAAAAAAAATCGTAAAAAATCACCGAAAATTGAGTTACTCAGCCGCAAATTCAAATTCGGGTAAGTTCTTTGGAGTATATCAGTAATAATACGACTTATACCAGTGTCAATCGAATTTTCGCAGGCATTTACCGTCGCGGTCGGCCATATATTCGAAGAAAATTCATAAAAACACGATATTTTCTGCACAAATCAAATTTTCGCGGCCGATTACAGTTGCGCCCGTCCTTTTAAACTCATATAAATGTGATATATTTTCGAGTACATCAAAATTTTGCAGCTGATTTCCGTCGCAGCCGACTCTTCACGGCCGAATTGAAGTAAATTCATAAAAATACAATAAATTTCCTCCTAAACCGAATTCCATCGCGGCCGGCCCTCTAAATTTAGACACCTATTCAAAATAAATTCATGAAAAACGATATTTCTGCGTAAATCAAATTTTCGAGGCAGATTTTCGTTGCAGCTAGCCATTCTAATTCAGATATTCGAAGTAAATTTGTAAAAGTACTATAAATTTCCTCATAAACTGAAATTTTGCGGCCGATTTCTGCCGCAGCCGGCTTTTTAAATTCATATAATCGAAGTAAATTCATAAAAATACGACATTCCAATGTAAACCGATTCACAAAATAATAATATGAATTAGGACGATGTTAACCTTAGCATTGCTCACCACCTGAAATGAATGTATTCATAAAATCTATGTTGGTTAATCATATTTCATATTTCAAAGGCACATATTGAGGTTTCATTTTACAAACCTGGACATTTCAAGGAATATATCCCCATCCTATTGACATGTATTGTGTGGCGTTGCCCACAACTTTCCTTATTTTAATACGGGTACAGTCAATCGCACCCATTACTCTGGGAAAACGTTTTATTCCGTAAAACTCTGCAGCAGTTGATTGTTGTTCTTCAATGCCGTGTGGCATTTTAATGTGCTGTGGAGCAAGGCTAGCAAATGTTGCAACCCTTTTACTGATACGGTACATCGTTTGCTGACTAAATCCGTGGATGTCAGCACAATCATCCTGTATCTGCGAAAAAATGTATTAATAAGTCTGTTTGGCCATCGATTTTGCTGGTTTGTTTCACAGGAATGATTATTATAAACACAATCTTACCTCGTTCTGACCCCAGTATCGCACACCATATGTAATATTAAAATAACTGAATTAATCGGATATTAATGACAACAAAAGATTACATATTAATATTAAAAATTAATATTATTAATTGGAGAATTTCTAGAAACTCCGCCGCACCGTGTGCGTCCATACTCCTTTACGCATATTTTTTTATGGACATACACGGTCCGGCCATACTCTCCTAAAGGTTAAACAAATATGTAGAACATAAAATTTCTTACAACTTTTTTATTCACAACTTTACTATATACTACCAATCTTTAAAAGGTACCGATATATAAAGTCATAAAAATTCATATAAGTTTGCAAATACAAGTAAATTGCACAAATAGGTTTAGTTTTTCGTGAGTATCTCGATTCCAGTGCAATTTTGAGAAAAATACCAACTTTATAGAGCATAAAATTTCCACTTGTACGCCTCTACGATCTTCAATGTTGTAACTTACAGGTTTGGATCTTTTGGAAACACTACATTATCAAGTAAAGATAACTCTCATAGCTATTGATGAAGCTCACTGTATCCTCCATTGGGGAAATGACTTCAGGCCGGCTTATGGAAACTTGGACATCCTCAGAATGAAGCTACCCTCAGTGCCTGTGATAGCCCTTACTGCCACAGCCACCCGAGAGGAAAAATATGGGATATTTCACATGCTAGCCTTAAGGTAATTCTATTTTTGTGAAAACCGCATGAAAATCCATTCAGTAGTTTTTGAGTTTTTCGCGAACAGACAGACAGACAGACGCGCCAGAGGACTTTAATTTGTAATATGTAGAGATAGTGAAATAGTCATGCTGAGATTAATTATGAAATTGATGTCGGCCAAATGGTCGTCTCGCTGTGGTGGCATATGTGGTGGCCCTTTTGATCAAATTTTGGAAGGATTATGATTCTCATTGATGCTCTTACTCACGACTTCTATGTTTTTGGCCGACTGCACAGGACGAAGACGTGGTAGAGTTTGTTTATCCACAGTTGAACCTATTTCCTCAAATTTTTTATTAATTTTTTATTGAACACTATTGCTACAGATACTGTCAAATGTTAGGGTTGCCAACTTAAATATTTAAAAAAATGTTGGGAAATTAAATCTGGCCTACCTGACTCTAGGCCACTCTAGTAGTGCAGCCTCTACCAGCGATATTCAGAATCACAATTCTTTTTTTAATATATTTTTTAAAATTAATTGCATTATGTTATGTATACTTTTCAGAAATCCACAAGAAGTGTGCTCAGGATACGATCGTACAAATCTCTATTTTATGACGAGAGAAATGACTAAGGAACCCTACGGGGATATTTCTAAAGTTTTGTACGAAGATAAAAAAAGATACTCAATAGAAGATGGATCTGTGATAATTTATTGCCTTACAAAAAAAGGAACCGAAAAATTAGCTCACTTACTGAATGGTAATTAATCATTCGCTTACAATATTTATGAATATACTGATTTTACCACTATGTTTTTCACATTTAAAAATAAAATTATCTCAATAAATGCATGTAGATCTGGATGCAAATATTTTTTGTACATTTCGAGGTCCCGAAGAACAATTGGACATCAATTGGCTTATTTATTGGCTTATTTTGTTGATTTAAAAGCCTGTATTTTCGGATTTTTTAATGAAATGAAATTAAAATAAAAGATCAAAACAAAACTACATTTTTTGATTACAGTAAAAATACAGAAACGATACTTAAAAAAGCTCTACTGCAAAACTACAAAATGGCACATCCGACATTGTATTTCGGGACTGTCGATTTTATGATGTAGTTATCAGGGAAAAGATCAAGGCTTGATTAAGATTTTCCAATTTCTATTACTATATTGTAAAATGTGAGTGCTCGGTTAATTGATGTTTTTTAATAACTCAGGTACGCCTCATACGTATGTCCAGTAATGTTACATTGTCGTGTAAACAAGCTTATGGGTCCAAGTGGTTAAATGTATTTTTATTATTCCCTGCAGGTATGGGAATCGTGTGCCGTGCTTACCATGCTGGATTGAACAATGTTGTACGAAAAAGTATTATGGATGATTTTATTAGCGGAGAAACCAAGGTCATTGTTGCCACTACTGCTTTTGGAATGGGCATCAATAAACTAGATGTGAGGTAAAAATTATTAAACTTGCGTATTATTTATTGATTATTCAGTCATGTCCACTGGAGTGTTCCGCTATATAATCGATTTTAAAGTTGAGAGCTACGGAATTTTTTAAACTTTGGTTCGGAAATTTCCTGCCGTTTTTCAAAAAATCATACCTCCAAATTTTAAAATGGTGACATATAAACTATGTAAAGTGTTGTAGAGCCATACATGTAACCGTTAATCCCATATATTTAGGATTTTAAAGTAAATAATCTGCATATTGTACTTTAAAATTAACATATGTGGTACCTATTTGGAGAATATGACATATTATGACTTCTGTGTATTGTTTATGGCCTAGTTGATAATCACAGAAAAAAAATTAATTTGAACAGTATTTTTTAATATGTAAACATATTATTATCAATGATTTGTAAAAAAAATATTTCAATATTTTCAAAATGTCAATAAATAATTCAGAAGAGAGGTGAGACATCTTTTTTTTTTATTTTTTTTTATTTTTGGGGTGTTATGCCGTGTTTCGCTACCTCCTTCTTTAGCCAACGTTTCGGACAGCGTTACAGTGTCCATCATCAGGGCAGATGGTAGCGAAACACGGCATAACACCCCAAAAATAATAACAAAAATACTTTTTGGCCGTGAAAACCTAAAAACATAAGAGACATCTCTTGTTAAAAATTGAAAATACTAAATTATCTTTGTGATTAATCGAAGTATAAAACACACGGGAATTTTTGAAATAACTCTAATAAATGCTTTAAAATATCTCTTCAAAATGAAATTCTTTCTTTCTAGAATTGTTATTCACTACGGAACATCACTTAGTATCGAAGGCTATTACCAAGAAGTGGGTAGAGCAGGAAGAGATGGTAAACCTGCATTGTGTGTCATGTACCATTCCTTGGCCGACTTTGTTACCCATAGGTAAACATTGTATTAATTATGTTTTTAGTACATATTTGTTTGCGCTCAAAAAAACGCTTTTACTTAGCTCCTCACGTATGTAAGACACACTTATTTTCTTAGAAATTTTCGACGACGCAGATCGACGAAGAAACAAAATGGAGATAAATGGTATAATATAATAGATATTTAACTCATTTTTATATTTATTATCCTTCACAGCATTTCAAATTTCTGCTTTCTATGTTATAATCGCATGTCAGTAGCTTGACTTGTCACAGGACGAGTGTAGCTGTCATGGCTCAGGCGAGTAGCTATCGTCCGAGACTGTAGATATTTTGACCGACGAAACAAAAAAAGAACACGCAAGCATAGGCCCGGGTACATGAGCTACTGATCTTTCGCAAAATCAAAAATAAGAAAAATAAAATCAAAAATAAAAAAAAAGTAAACGGCCTAATGATGTGCGAGCTACTGCCCTATGACGTGGTGAAGGAAGACGAGTGGCGAGTAAAACAAAACATGTTGTAGTAACTCGTATATGAGCTAATGACCGACTCGTATATGACAGTAACTCTTATAATGCGGCCACACGGTGCGAGTAAGCGCTGCAGTAACTCGCATGGCCAACCCGCACGCTAGTTCTAGCAGTGTAACCAAGCCTTTAGAAGGCTACCTTGCTAATAATAATAATTTGACTGATTTAAATCACCTCAAAGGCTCTAGACTTACCTCTAATTGTTCTATCACTAAGGAGCCGAGGATGAAGAAACCCTCCACTTAACTAACACAACAGCTCCCTACATACTCAAAAATCTGTGTTGAATACTGTGCCATTGCCTTTTGAACTACATAATGGAAGAAAAAGAATATTTGTGTTAAAAAATTATTGGATTACATAATATGGAATGTATTACATTGCACCACCCCTGCATACATTTCATTCCTCATAATTATTATTATTATTATACATTATGTATGTACATGCACGGAAAAATCGAGTGGCAACATCAAAACCAAAAAGAATACTGGTCAATGTGCCTTATAAAACCACATATTTATTATCTGTCCAAATAATTAATTCAATCTTATTTTCTTTTGCAGATACATTAATGTTGCAAATTCCAAATCTGAAACAACTTACTGCAGTGCGGAAATGAGAAATAACATAATGAAAAGATATGTCTCAACAACATTGTGTAAAAGGCAATTCATTGGTAATCATTTTGACAAAACCTCTCCGATTGCATATCCCGCCCCTCAATCATGTTGTGATAATTGTTCTAAGTAAGTTTTATGGATTGATAACATTTTATTTCTTTCTCCTCTGCACTTATTACGAGCATGTACATAATCTCCAAAGCAAAGTACTCTAGCTCCGCAATTTCTCAACCCATTTTCCCGCCTAAACTACTATGTAGGTACCTAAATAATAAATAATAAACCATTTCATTTTGTACAAGCCTTTCTTTGCTTAGTTTCATTTAATATTATAGCACACTTATAAATGACTGAAAATATTACTGAATAGTACCTAGGTACCTTAATATTATTTGTCAGTTTGGTTGTAATAATCAGCTGCTTTCTCTAGCGTCGTTTTTTCTCAGTAGGTTAACTTATTATGTTTGATATTTTCAGCAACAATGGATACCCAGCTTATTTACATGATCTCACCGATGATGTAGAGCTTTTCTTGAGAGGAATACAAAGCTTCCACCCAAAATCTTTTGGCCCCAATATGATTGTTTCATTATTGATGGGATCAACTGATAAAAACAAACTCAAGTTTTATAAAGACAATGCATATTTTGGAACTGGCGCCAAAAGAAGTGAGCAATGGTGGAAACAAATAGGTATGTACATATTATTTCAAAAACAAAAATCAGCTTGTCATTCATGACAAAACACATCATTGCAAAATTATGTGATGAAATTATTTGATTTGAAATGCATATATGTGTTTTTGTTATTGTTTTTGGGGTGTTATGCCGTGTTTCGCTACCTCCTTCTTTAGCCAACGTTTCGGACAGCGTTACAGTGTCCATCATCAGGGCAGATGAGTAAATGATATAGGTGAGTGTTTACTTATGTGTGTCGAAGCGATACCGTGCTGCCAGCTCCATTTCTCTACGAGCTGGTGTTAGAAAAAATTTCAGCATGGTTTTTTGCATTTAGCTTTGGTGTAGCCGTCAATTACTGGATACCAAAAACTATTGAGCTTAGCTCCGTCGTCTCTGTTAATATTGATGGGGTTTTTATGGATTTCAATTGCCTCCGTAATTAGGCGTGCCCAAAACTTACAGAGCACGCAGAGAAATGGAGCTGGCAGCACGGTATCGCTTCGACACACATAAATAAACACTCTCACCTATATCATTTACTCATCTGCCCTGATGATGGACACTGTAATGATGTCCGAAACGTTGGCTAAAGAAGGAGGTAGCGAAACACGGCATAACACCCCAAAAACAATAACAAAAATACTTTTTGGCCGTGAAAACCTAAAAACATACCTGCGTATATGTGTACTAATTTATTTTCTTTTGCAGCATTCATTTTAGAAATGGAAAAATATATCAAGATTACAAATATTATTGTTGGTTCAGCACTGTTTTCCAAAGTGATATTGGATGCAAAAGGAAAAGAATGGCTAAGAGATAAATTTAATAACAAGACTTCACCAATCAAATTGCCATTGTCAAAAGAAATGCAGCAGTTATTAAATAATAAGATTTCCTGATACCTAACTTGTTTCATTTGTTTTGAAAAACATTATCAACCTTAAGAATTATTATCATTTACCACTGTATTTTTACTACATAAAATGCACACCGCATTCATTATTCACTCATATTGTACAGCAAAATATATGGACGTTGGAAAGGAAAGATGTTAAAGATGAACCTACTCAATAAGCTATATTGTTTTTTTGTGCTTGTGTTCATCAAATCAAGTTTTCTAGAATTTTCCAGGGCATGTCGGAAAAAACAAAATAGCGTGAAAGCTCATTACATATGTTTATCCACACATAGTTGACAATGAAAATAATTGGAGAAAATTTGTATTTTTAAATAATAATACTTCAAATTTAATAATTTCAAAAAATGCCAGCTATGTTGACAATGAAAATAATTGGAGAAAAATTGTATTTTTAAATAATAATACTTCAGATTTAATCATTTTAAAAAATGCCAGCTAATAATATCCAACCAGCATTTTATACTAACAACAAATTACAAAAATTATATATTAAATAACAAGATAATTTTTTTAAATAAGTCTGGGGGTTTATAAATTAGTTTGCAACGATTGTACCTTTTTTATATTCCGAAGACTTCTAGAAATTTTAATACTAGAGTTAAGGAGCACCTACGTTGTTTAAATAATTATTATTACTAGCAGTTAAAAACCCGCTCTGCAGGTTTTTGCTGCTAGGCCTTGCTGGCGGCTTTTAGTTCGGCTTCGCCTAGTTTGAGTGTTGGTGACCATTCTATAAATCCGATAAAAACTGGTTCCAAAAATAGCCAGTTCCTCGGATCCACTGTGATCCAGTGACAGCTAGTCACCGAGACAAGGTAACCATGACAAGTAACCGAAACACGCAATGAAGTCATATGTGATATACAGCATATAGCCGCATGATACTATTACTCACAACTCGTTGAGTATCATCTTTCCATACCTGGAAAGACACTTTAATTCTATAAATCCTTAGTACATATACCTGGGTGGAAACGTCCACATGCGAGCTGCTGACGGAAGTAGCGACATCTTTTGACAGATTCTTGAATTAAAAGCCAAATTACAACGGTAGCTTTGAAATTTCATGAACACAGATGTTATTTGTGGCGCGGCGCATAAGGCGTGGCGTCAGATATGCAATCGAAGTCGGGTTCTGAAATTCAACCACGCAGATGCAAGGGTATTAATACTGTTTGATTCTGAATTTGCCAACAAATCATTATTTTGATATAAATAAAAGGTTAAAAATTTTAATTTCTAAAGGCGTGCTGGGTTGCGATCACAGAACATCCGTTCGAAAAGTAGGCCTCAATGGCAAACACACTTCCTCACTGTTCCAACGCATGATGGCGACTAAACTATGTCGGAAAAAACTTTATAGTTCCGCCTCTCGAACGAGATCACTAGCGCTCCGCTACGACATCAACCGACTGAAAGGCGCGCATTTTATAAAGAAAGCTATGTTGCCGCACCCTGCATATTAAAAATAATCAATCAAATTCGTAACCTAATGTAGGTACTTATTTAAAATAAACAATTTTTTTATGACAAGGGGTATGGGGGGGTCATCAGCTCTGTGACGTCACATGCAAAAATCTAAATTATTAAAATGCAAAACTTAAATGTAAACGAGAAACTTAAATATTTTTTAATAGAACAAATATTGAACTACTATTTTTATTATTTTTAGATGTAAAATTGCAAAATATGTGACGTCACACTAGGGAGGAGGGGGTCTCACAAATGTGACGGGAGTTGGGTAAAAAAATCATGAAATTCGTGTGTCGTAATTTACGGATGGCCCCTTTGATCGAACAATCATTCTTTTACACCAGGGTTTCCCAAACTTTTTATGGAACCCTTTGCAAACCAGTAAATTTTAATGGAACATGTGGCTAATTTTTTAGATTACACAATTTCTAACAGCAAAAATGAAAAAAAAGTTATTAAGCACATTATTTATCATTTATATTCCTTTTTTTTGTTTAAATATAAATTCATTAAAATTATTTATATTCTATATTTTGTTTACGTATTATATAAATGAAAAAATGGAATACAAACAAACAAAAAAATTAAATAAATAAAGCACGTAATGACTTGGATGATTTCGAGTACATTGATTGCATTTCTTCTTGACATCAGGCACAATATTGGTAAGTTGGATTCTAATATCTGGTGTGGCATCGAGCCTATTCCTGCACTTTGAATTCGTTGCAGCATAGTTAGAAAATCTCTCTTCGAATAAATAGGTTGTAGAAAATGGAAGTAAAACATTAATTACTTATTTTCATAAATTGGGGTACTCTTCTGACAAACTCGCCCAAAAATCATTAAAGGCTGATCTTCTACCTGAAAGGGTACTAAGGTAAGGGTACTATATAAATAAAGAACTATTGGAAAAAATTTATACAAATAATAATTTCTTGTGAATAATGTCAGTAGTGTTAGTTGTAATATGAATATGTGCGCCTACACTATATTAAATGAAATTCTTCTGAAAAATTGTCGCGGAACCCCTATACAGGTTCAGCGGAACACAGTTTGGGAAACCCTGTTTTACACAATGTCTCTCAAATTACGACTTTTTTTTAAAGTTTCGTAAGAGTTTTTGTAGTGATTTAAAAACTTTTCAGATTTAGTATCATTGGAGGTTATCCACCACATACCCGCCCTGGTATAAGTAACATATGGTTACTCCTTCAAGGCTCTCGCAAGATACTATTTTTTTTTGTTAAACGAAGCTACATTTATTTATTTTTGAACGAATCTAGACCTCCAGTGTCCCTGCATACGTTGTTAGTAAGCAGTATGCAAGTGCTTAACAGGAAACAAAATGCAAAAAATGTTAGTAAAGCAAATATGAATTAAACAGGGCAAAATGAGAAAAAAAAAACTCATTCATGAGACTCCGTGAGGCGGCATTGCATCGTGTAAAAAAACCTGCAAGCACCTGTATAAAATGGAGAACATAAAAAATACAATAAATCTCAAATCAATAGGCAAGTACCAACAAAAAATGTGAATGGCATTCGGTCTGACCATAAACCACACTTAGCTTCCCTGGCTTGCGATTCCCTATTAAATTGTGATAAGACAACTAGTTTTTCCAAGACAACGGCTGTCAGATTTGTGTTATTGTCTATTGCTGTTGTTTGCTTTTCCTGCTTGTGTCAGGCCGACTTAGCCGATTTTAAATAGTTTAAAACACGAAATACAGTAAATATACATGATTATTTATCCACTTAACGTATGCTTAAAGTTGTATACCATTGATTTGACATATGCGAAATTTCTTTTCAATCAAATACGCGTGAATTACTTAGTTTGTCAAAATTAACCTAAAAATCTACTTTCTGCACGTAAATAATTGTTTCTTGTACTAATTTTTGAAATGGAGTGTAATTTCCATAATCTTTGCATAAAAGTGCGGCGGTTAGTGGTTTTAGCGGTTAGCGGTTAGCGATTTCGTCCCCAAATATTAAATTGTGCTGTAGTTGTGGATTTGTAATGGAGATATGTTTTTAAGTTAATTTAACGAAACAATTCTTTAAATTAAGCTCCTATTTCTCCAATAGATGTCTAGGAGGCATGCGACGAGCGGGCAACTCGAGATGTTGGTCAGTCGGGTAGAGTGGTCATGTTTTCAGTTGGTTGTTGGTCATTCACCGATCCATAAGGTTTTGGAAATGGAGGGATAGGTACATTTATAAATTAAACAATCTCTTGCTATACAAATGTCTCATTTATTGCAGTAAATGAATCCACACTACTAGAAAAAGCTTTAATCTCTTTGTGGATGGATTTGGCAGTTAATTTACTGATTTTAAATCTATTTTTGCTACTACCACCTCTTTCTAAACTGTCTGCCAATGAAAATGCACGCACGCTTTGTCAAAGAAAGTTTGTTGAATCTAAACTCTTAACTGTAACCTTTGATAAAACTAGAGAAAAACATCATCCACATAGAGATTCAGCATTAAAAACCTAGGCAGAAAGTTACATATTTTACATAAATAATAGAATAGTTCACAGTTTACAGGAACATAGTATTATAATCATAACAGTAAATAGCAACACCAATACGTCGGAGTGACCAATCACAGGCATCCAGAACGTTGGTGTTGGCAGCTCTCTATGCCGTGAAGGAGCGCACGTAGTGGAGTATCATTGTTCCTTGTTCATCAGGGCGTTTGGAGTGGGAGTCGTGTCGGACCCTTGGCAACAGATGAAATGACTCAAGAAGCGACATGAAAGCAAAACAAGAAAGATTAAAAAGTACACATAAAAGGCATTCGTATTGATATTGGTCTGTGAAGCTATTGAACGACGATCAATTAACAAGAATCATCATTATGAAAGAAAAGAGTTCTCACAAAAAATAAGTAAAAGACAACAGAATATGGGGAGAATTCAATATTATTTATCTTGATACACATACAAATATGCACATTATACTAACACACAAAGATTATTATCAGTTATTGACGGCCTCCATGGTCGAGCGGTGAGGCTCTCGACTAGCAATCCGGAGGTTGCACATTCAAATCCCGGTGTGCGCAAGTAAATTTTATTTTTATTACTTTGCGTTATTCCACAAAATATTCAGTTAAAATAATAAATAGTATATTTGCAGCACATTCCAGAGTGGAAGATACTGTTGTAACACCACCATTCAGAATTGAAACATTGAATGAAATGGTTTTAGCCATGCTTGGTGACCAGCCAGCCAAGTAATTCCCCATCTTCCCCTTCTCCTCCCCAGTACCTTCAGTCTGGATAATTGACAATAGATGTCTTCTAGAAAACGTGCAACAAATGGCCAAATCGAGAAGCTTGTCGCTTGGATGGAGGTCTGGAGGAGAGGCCGGCAATGGCTACGGGGCGCCACGATGGAAGAGATGGCCGCATCAACAACAAACTGGTGTGGCGCTCCCTGGCGGTGGCATTAAATGCCACGGAGTTGGGGTATGCAAAGACAGGTGAGAGGTGGCAACAGGTATGCACTAATTATATTATAACCACTATCATGTTTCCATTGTTACAACAAGGTACGGACTTCAATTTATGGATTCAAATAAAAATTATACATTTCAACATTCTTTATTAATATAATTTGAATTTTATTATATTTTCTGTAGTACAAAAATGTGTCTTTGTTTCAGACTTGGAGGGATTGTAGGAACGCGGTGAAGAAGAAGGTATCCGGATTGAGGACAGAGATGGGAGGGACCGGAGGTGGCCCAAGCAAGGCACAGCCCTTGACACCTATAGAGGAAAGGGTGCTAGCGGTGATAGCACCCAAGGCGGCATATGCCTTGGAGTCAACGCCAACTTGGCCGCCACGGAGTCCGTACCTGTAAGTTCTAATTATTATCATCATATGGAAGTATTTCACCATCCTCTTGATAGCTTTGGATAACTCCATAGGAATTTGTATATTTTCGATTTGCAATTTAAGATTTATTTAATTATGAAGTCGGAGTTTACTATTCTATACCTACTCGAACTTGTAAATGGTGACTATAAATCGGATAAGTTAGCCAAGTTTTCTACCTATAGTGGAGTATTTATTCATTATTTATTAGTTTATATTATCCTATGGATAAGCTATCAAGAAGATGGTGAAATACACCGTAAGTAAGTTATTATCATCTCTTAAGCTTAATAATACAAGTATATTATTTAAAAAATCGTGTTGACATAAAAATGTAGCTGGAGAATATGTTGTATTATAATAGACTGAGTTGTTTGGCGGTCCGTTCTCTCTGCCTATCCCTGCGGAGAAATGGCTTGATTCAGTTAGTAAATTATCAACGGTTCCTGCTTTTAGTTGCAAATTGTTTAGAACTTCATTGTTGATATCAATCATCGACATGCAATATAAAAGGATGAATATTTGATGCGGCTTTCAAAGAAAATACAAGGGTGGGCATTGCTTGCTTATTTTTACAATGATATGAGAAAAGCTAATACCTTTTGACTGTTGTTGTAGATTCATTTCATATCGGAATCGAGGACTCCGTCATCATCACCATCACTGGAAATGGAGCAAGTTAACGTGGTCCCACATTCCATAATAAGCACCGATAATAACTTACGTCTTTAAACTTTGCAAATGCACTTTAATACATTTTTACTTAATGAAAACAAATGACTTTGTATAAACACCACTATATAATCAATATTATCAACACGTTTCTATACGTTCAAATTGATTTCTCGTTGCAGGTCCCTCGCAGCTCTAAAAAAGGCGTGGGACAATCTAAAATGAGATGCCCGAATGCAGAGGGCGAGCATTTGTTGCCAGTTATTTGGAACTGACGGAGGGCCCAGCCAAGATACGGAAGATCCAGTGCTGCTAAAGATTGAACCAGCAATTGAATTAAGTTCTTCCGGGCTGGTAAATCCGTAAGTTAAAATATTTTGTGTTTAATTATTTTATTATTAACGTCCTTTAAGGGGTCTTTACATAAGAATATTAAAAATGTTACAGTATTATACATAAGTGAACTGCCTCAGCAACAATATTTAGTATTTGGTGATGACTGAACATGTCCACTGAGTCAGCATTAGTAATCCATGCGAGGCAATGAGGAATACATTACGTATACGGTATTTAGCAGTAGTCCCAGAATTGTTGCACTCAAATAAACCCTCACTTGTAGTACTACCTTTTCTGTGTGGAATCCAAAAGCTTATCGATACTTTGGCGTTGTAGTTCAACAATAGCTGGAATGCGCATTCACGTTACTTATGACTTGTTCATATGAATTTCTATTGTATTTTGAAAGATTTGATTCAAATGGTCCTGCCGTCCAAGATGATGGTCAATTATCCAGACTGAAGGTACTGGGGAGGAGAAGGGGAAGATGGGGAAGTACTTGGCTGGCTGGTCACCAAGCATGGCTAAAACCATTTCATTCAATGTTTCAATTCTGAATGGTGGTGTTACAACAGTATCTTCCACTCTGGAATGTGCTGCAAATATACTATTTATTATTTTAACTGAATATTTTGTGGAATAACGCAAAGTAATAAAAATAAAATTTACTTTCGCACACCGGGATTTGAATGTGCAACCTCCGGATTGCTAGTCGAGAGCCTCACCGCTCGACCATGGAGGCCGTCAATAACTGATAATAATCTTTGTGTGTTAGTATAATGTGCATATTTATATGTGTATCAAGATAAATAATATTGAATTCTCCCCATATTCTGTTGTCTTTTACTTATTTTTTGTGAGAACTCTTTTCTTTCATAATGATGATTCTTGTTAATTGATCGTCGTTCAATAGCTTCACAGACCAATATCAATACGAATGCCTTTTATGTGTACTTTTTAATCTTTCTTGTTTTGCTTTCATGTCGCTTCTTGAGTCATTTCATCTGTTGCCGAGGGTCCGACACGACTCCCACTCCAAACGCCCTGATGAACAAGGAACAATGATACTCCACTACGTGCGCTCCTTCACGGCATAGAGAGCTGCCAACACCAACGTTCTGGATGCCTGTGATTGGTCACTCCGACGTATTGGTGTTGCTATTTACTGTTATGATTATAATACTATGTTCCTGTAAACTGTGAACTATTCTATTATTTATGTAAAATATGTAACTTTCTGCCTAGGTTTTTAATGCTGAATCTCTATGTGGATGATGTTTTTCTCTAGTTTTATCAAAGGTTACAGTTAAGAGTTTAGATTCAACAAACCTTCTTTGACAAAGCGTGCGTGCATTTTCATTGGCAGACAGTTTAGAAAGAGGTGGTAGTAGCAAAAATAGATTTAAAATCAGTAAATTAACTGCCAAATCCATCCACAAAGAGATTAAAGCTTTTTCTAGTAGTGTGGATTCATTTACTGCAATAAATGAGACATTTGTATAGCAAGAGATTGTTTAATTTATAAATGTACCTATCCCTCCATTTCCAAAACCTTATGGATCGGTGAATGACCAACAACCAACTGAAAACATGACCACTCTACCCGACTGACCAACATCTCGAGTTGCCCGCTCGTCGCATGCCTCCTAGACATCTATTGGAGAAATAGGAGCTTAATTTAAAGAATTGTTTCGTTAAATTAACTTAAAAACATATCTCCATTACAAATCCACAACTACAGCACAATTTAATATTTGGGGACGAAATCGCTAACCGCTAACCGCTAAAACCACTAACCGCCGCACTTTTATGCAAAGATTATGGAAATTACACTCCATTTCAAAAATTAGTACAAGAAACAATTATTTACGTGCAGAAAGTAGATTTTTAGGTTAATTTTGACAAACTAAGTAATTCACGCGTATTTGATTGAAAAGAAATTTCGCATGTCAAATCAATGGTATACAACTTTAAGCATACGTTAAGTGGATAAATAATCATGTATATTTACTGTATTTCGTGTTTTAAACTATTTAAAATCGGCTAAGTCGGCCTGACACAAGCAGGAAAAGCAAACAACAGCAATAGACAATAACACAAATCTGACAGCCGTTGTCTTGGAAAAACTAGTTGTCTTATCACAATTTAATAGGGAATCGCAAGCCGGTCCCTTAGCCAACCACTCAGTGAAGCCTCAAAGAATGTTAACTGAATATTTGGGGTAAAATACCCGAAGACTAAAAGAAAATTCAGCATTGAGTAGTCAGAGGCAGGACAATGGACAGTCAAGGTCGCCTGATCAAGCCTCAAGCCTACACATGTCATTGGGGGAGGCGCAAAGATTTGAGAGGGACCTGCAAAACAGATAATGTAAGTAAATATGAAGCAGGAACGAGGTCCATCACACCCCCATACGGGGATAGGGAAATAAAATAATAAAAAATAAAAAAAATAAAAGTTGGAGTTGGAGATTTAGTATCAGTATTAAATTGCTGAAACTCAGCGTTCAAAAGAAAAAAAAATCCATGGTTGTATCTTGTTCATTTATGCCCCTATTATACTTTCGCTGGCTAGTAAGAATCTTCAAATTACGCATTAAGTAATGTATGTATGAAAACAACGCTTGTCAACTGTCATTTGAAAAAGGCGTTCGCTCCTTTTGTTTTCTTTGTGGCTCGGTTAATTCTTTGTCAAAGTTTGAATAAATAATGGCAGATACCCAGATAAACGATCAGGTAAATATTTTCTTTTATAAAATGTTAATTTATTTCGTTTTCGGGTATAGATTTCAGCATCAATGACCCCGTCTGTCAAATTATCTAATAATGATTACCAATCGATGAAAATATCACATATCATTATTTTATTTTAGGAAAGGCAAGTCAAAAAACTAAAGCGAAAATTGGAAGGATGGCGAGAAGCAGTATTACCGCTACATTCAGTTTTGATGTGGGAGAAGCAATGGTACCCAGCCCTCATTTTCGGCGTAATTAGTACCATTTTCGTCTTCTTCTGGCTGCTTGACCCTCCAATATTCACCATCGTAGCTACAACGGGAATCATAGTGACGTTGATGGATTATTTCGTTCCTGTACTGATCAAACATCTCTACACGCCCGACTCATGGAACAAGAATAAGGAAAAGCTGTTTGAAGAAATCTGCAAGAACATGGTTCTGTATTACAACTGGATGTACTATACAACCGAATCATTCTATAAAATGAGGGAGTCCAGTCCACGAATGGTGAGATCCTTTATAAGCCTTTCTTTATTAACTTCAATTGTCTAACATTTCAATTATTGATCGTATGATTCATGTTGCGAAAAGTATTTTTATATTTAGATTACTTAATCAAAAGATTGCAGATAAAATAAAAAAGTAAATCTCAGAATGTTACTTTATTTAATATTGTATTAATATTACTTGTTATCAGAAAGTTACGAACTAAATTGAATCCGATAATAATTTTCCTACCTACGCTACCCTTTCCTTCTAGGAAAATAATTTCCCCCAGGGCCTATGTGATCTTTGAAGATGCTGTGTGGAGGGTGTTTTTGAGGAGAGGAAGGAGTGAACATGGGTCTTGAAGAGACCCATGTTGTAGGAGGGAGGAAACACAGAGGCCGGCAAATCGCACAGAACAACGACCCATTCTCATGTGACTAATGTCAACCGTGTACAAAGTTGGGCGCGTGTTTGGCGTGTTTCCCAACTTTGCACCGGTGCCGAGGGGATCAATGACGCTAGTTCCTCGGAGCATCTTCCATTGTAATACCGGTAGAACAAGGACAGCATTCCCACCTGACGCCTGTTCTCTAAAGATTGCTATTCGTTTGTTAAATTAGGAGAATCTATCATACGGACCGCCCGTTTCTGCACGGAGTCGGGGGTTTTTTAGGTATTTTGGGGCTCCAGACCAGAGGTGGCTGCCAAATTCAACCGTGGGGCGCACTTGTGATTTGTACAGGGTTAGCAGTTGTGCACTATTAAAGTATCTGCGGGCCCTGTACAGTATGCCCAGTTTCTGAGAGGCTAACTTAACTCGGTTTCGATGGAGCCCCCGTACTGTTCTGAGAAAGTATTCACCGTTCTGAGAAAGTATTCAAGAATTTTGAACAATCTTTATGTTTGATGACTAATTGAGCCCTTGCCCGGAAGAATGTTGTATCCAACAATATTCTTGTTCCGAGAAAAATTAAAAAAATTAAACGAGTTATGTTTCATTAAATTTTATATTTAAAATACATAAAACAAACAATTCTGAAGAGTTTTAATTGAAAGTCATATAGAAAGGCAATTAAATTATAATTTATTTCCAGATTTTACGCTGAATTTGTGGAATAACGTTGTATATAAACAATTTCACAAACAACGTTATTCCGTTTTATTTTACTCTTCATACCTTACAGAAAGCAATATGTTCTTTAAAAAATATGTACACATAACTGATGTATTTGAGCTTAAAAAGCAAAAAACGGTATGAATAAATGAAACCATTTACGTTCTAGATATTGTCTTGAGGTTAACATACAATATTATTCCACAAAACTGTTTCAACGGCTAAAAAGCAGACTTAATAATATTTTTTCTGGACAAATTCTACTTTTCTGCATTCTTCAGCTTCTTGGCTTTCAAGACTTTCTAGTTGAAGCCATAAGATGTTTGTTTTCTCCATTTATTCCAATAAATTAAACCATTTTAAATTTTTATGAATATGTTTTTTATTTATTTCAAATGGTAATGGATGTGTATTGAGGTAGAACTTGCAGACAAGCAGCCATGTTGCAGCTTCGCGGGATTACCTATTTAAATTGCCAATTCTATCTGTATTTGTTAAGTATGTTTTGTTAGAAATAATAATAAAAAAAAATAAAATAAAAAAAATGCACCGTGATTTTGATAACTGGCATTATACAACATTCTTCTACAAACCAAACTTCAAAAGGCTGCCACCGGCTTAAAAAAAATTTCATTACCCATAATCCCTACCTTAAAAGATGCATATTAATATGCCCAATATTATTCCATCAATAACTCAACATTGATAGTTTTGTTGGATACAACATTTTGGGCAAGGGCTCAATTGTTTACAAATTTAAAGTGCAAATTTGCAAAATCAAATTGAAATAATAATTATTATGATTGAGTTTTACATCGGCTTCCTTCCTTCCTGTGCTAAAATTCGATAATTCTGTGTATATCATCTTTCTTAGAATCTGTGCAAAAGATTTCTTTTTTGAATGAATATTGTTGTAATTTTTCAGTATTACGCCTTCCTTATAATGGGCCTGAGCAGTTTTGCCTGGGTGGGGGCGAACACCAGCAACATGCTGCTCACCTACCTGACGGTGCTGTACGTCGCTTTCCTGCCCGGCCTGCTGAACAACAACCTGGTGGGGGCACACCTCGTGTATCTTGGCAACAGCATCAGCAACATCCTGCAGCCGCAGCAGGTCAAGCTCGAATAAGGCCGGTCCAACTGAAGAGAGAAATAAACCCACCCAACCAAAATAACAATACTAACTTTTGAGATGAAAAAAGTAAACCAAAAATTTGCAGAAATGATGTTAAGCATATTTTTAAAAATTTAATATTAAATCAAAATTTTCATTTTTGCAGTTCTTTTTAAATGACTTAACTTCGCAAGCCCCATAAGCACTCTTTGGATATGAAAAATTTGTATCCGTTGAGCATTGACGTATCCATGAGTAATCTGGCGTTAATGCATTCTCTTGGTGGGGTTTTTTCCCTCAGCTTACTAATGAGGTTTTAGGTTGCGGGAGCTCATCTTTCCAAAAGTTAAAGGGCGAATCAGCCGCCATGCAAATTAATAATTACGAAAAATGATTTAATACTAATTAATTAAAACTATTGTGGAGTTCTGCAAAACTTGAAAGAAAGTTAAAATGTATGTAAGTATGATATCTTATGGCAGTAAAATAAACATTTCTTTGTAGATTTTAGATTTCTGTGAGTTTATTCTCGCTTGGTAAGGTAATGACTATTAATTTATGCATTTATAAACACGACAAGTATACCGTGAAGATGTCACTCGAATGGTTTATTTCACTCATCAAATATTATGTATTTTAATAATATTCCTAAGCTTCTTCTGAATGTGTGCAATTTTTCAATTGTCGCTTACCGCTTGAAGTTTGCTATATTGTATGTCAAAGAATAAGCCATACTGCCCAAATAATGTCAATAATCATCAACAGTTCAGAAAGGCTATTCCCTAAAATTTGTGATAAAGAGATCGTTCTCCCGCGAGAAGTGCTGTCAGATTTGTGTGATTTTCTACGGATGTTATTTGCTTTTCTATCGATGTCAAAATTTCAGCTGTGAGCTGTCACATATTTTAGTTTGAGTCGTTTTAAACACGAATTCCTGCAAGTATGCATGATTATTTATTCATTTAACAGCTGTAGAAAATCACACATCTGATGACAGCACTTCTCGCGGTAGAACGATCTCTTATCACAAATTTTAGGAAATAGCCTTTCTGGAGTTAGTAAAACTAATTGGGTTTTAAATGAGATTCCTTGCATCTATTTACATTATTCATTGTTTGTTTTTACTTAAAAGCACCAAAAAATTATGCAGCTTATGTGGAATCCGGTTTTATTTTTAGTGTCAAGGCAAAGAAGGGCAGACACTTGTTACTTGTTTGGTGTTGTGAATTTGTTAACTATTGTTACTTGTTTGGTGTTGTGAACTATAATCAATATATATTATAAAAGAAAGTCCAAAAAAACGTGTGGCTCGCAAAAAATTCAGAAACGAATCCCGGTACGATCAATGGCGTTATATGGTATGGTAGATCTCTACCCACCTCCAGGATGACGGTTCCAGTTTTTACCTAAAGGGCGTGCTTTTGAAGATGTAAGGGCTGAAAGTTTCGCCCTCTTGAAATTTCTAGAACAATCTTCCGGAAAATTCTAGAAGGTTCCATAAGAACTCTAAAAAGTTCTGGAAGGAGTGGCGGAGTTTGTCGTGGAACGTTCGGGAATAGGGAATCGGAAACATCATTGTGGAAAATTCCAGAACACTCTCGAATGTTGTCCTGAGCGAAGCCGGGTAACCCAGCTAGTATAGTATAAATGTTGATGGGTGAATTGATTAATTGAATTCCATGAAGGAGAATATTCATTGTGGTGTCTTGGGCAGTATTGTTTATCTTCTTTGATGATGTTTTGTGAAGTTTTGGCACAAAACCGTTGATTTATGTATATTTTGGGTTGTGGATTGCTGTGCATGACTTGTGTGTTCCTATTTTTAATACTCTGATTCCTACCTTTTATACTTTTCTACCATTTCTACAGCTTTGCCTGGAGGTTACCATCTTAGCAGCTTATATTTCAAGTATGAATGTTAACTTGGATTGGTATCTCAAGTTCCCATTTTTAGTACAAGTGTTACATATTTTTATTATTCTGTAAAAACGCTGCTAAATTTATTATTATTTCTATGGGGATAAATCTCAATATGTGTAATGAAGGGTGAATAAATACTATTTTGTATCTATATGTCAACTAACTTGCCAAATTACTAACTGTAAGAGAATAAATATATTTAGAGAATATGCAATACCTTAAACAAAACATCAAGTTGTAATACAACAGTTACCCGTACTCACATTTGGAACATTCTACAGTTTGTTGAAAATTCATTTTATGTAGATGTTTCTAATGACTAAAAAAAATAATCAAGAGAAGGTCTCGGCACACGATCCAAATACATACCGAACATTCTATGCAAACAGTCATACAAAAACGGCAGTGGTTTCCATGGTCATTATTTATATATTAGTTTATATGATAAGTAAGATTAAGATTGGTTCCATCTTGGCTGCCATTTTTGTATAATCATTTGAACAGAATGTTATTGGTGTGCAAGTCTCCTCTCTTAGGATATTTTATTTAATCATCGAGATGTTTCTCAGAAGGTATATAAAATAGCTATTCCTGATTTAGTAATCCCCTCTTAATGCCTTCAGGATGATTTGCCGCTAAGAAGCTAGTTATTTCCAAACTATATTAGCCTTTAGGAATTTTCCAAATGAATTTTAAGTTAAGTTTTGACTGTAATTCAACTAGTCTTAAAATAAAAACGTTATTATTTTACTTTAAAAATAAATATTTATAAAACAATAATCTCTTTTATTTGTGCCACCGTTCCTACACCGTTTTTTATGAAATTTTCTGAAATTCTGCGGCATAATGCCTATACGCTTGTCAACAATCACAAAGTCCATCATCTCCCAGGAAAGGATTCATAAAATAAAACATAATAATTCATCATTCAATATTTATTTTCCGAGAACATTATTTTTTTTTATCTACAATGGCAGAATGTTATCTATAATCACAAAAATTCTAACCTCAGTACAATGGTTTGCGATAATGTCTCTCAGAGTTCAAAGCTCCCACTCGTGCTCAATATAACATATTTATAATAACCTTCATTCGTAGAAGATATTCCACTATTCACAGCCTCTTCAACTTCAGATTAAGACTTATTGCTTCAAAGTAATATTGAAAGCAACTCATGAAGTACTTACCAAGGATTAAATCTATCCAACATTTCCAATAAGTACGTGTGTCATAATGCTATTTATACCTTCTAGATTTGGATAATGCCGGGACGCCAATGGGATACTTTTAACTAAGTGATCCCATGTAACTAACTACATGTAAAATTAAGTAAAAGAAACAAGTTTAAATACTAACTACATTTTGCAAGAAAGAGGAACATTGTGAATTTATTATTAAGGCGGCTAATACGTTACTTTTTGTTTAACCTAGAAAATGAGGAACAACTGCAAATTTTTAATGGACATTTTGTTTTTAATGCAATATACACAAGTATTGGACAATAATTGACTTAATCGTATCTTTTGTTTTAGACGCAAGCAGTCAATGGGAATCCATCCCCGAGTTAGCGGTCATATTTGGCCACTTTTTATGGGAAAAAAATTCAGCAATAACATTGAGGAGATTTGCAGATACTATTATTGTTGTAGGATCATCCCCATGCTTTGGAAAGATGTAAATTTATTTCTGCTGGAAAAGGAATATTTATGTAGTAATGTGATGTAGGCTTGCAGTAATGTGATGTATGCGGTGATAGATTCGCTATATTTGCGAGACAATATTTAAAATTTTAAAGTATAAAAGATAAGGCAGAGCATGAAAATAAAGCAACTAAGTCAAACAACAGCAAAAGCCTGTCAACTAGATAAAAAGACATCAGTTTACAAAGGCAACAACCTTAAACATTTTTAATCTAGTTAACTACGTTGAATTATTATGGTATTATAAATAAATTCTACAATCACAGTGATTCTATTTATACAAATAAATTCAACAAAGTGCTTTCGATGTAAATCTCCCTAAGTACTACGGCGTGTTAGAATTGATTTTAAAACCTTGAGCTATTACTATGTCGGTGGACATTGTGACTTTAGGAGTGTTCAGTGATTCACTAGGAGTGGCCACCGAGGGCGAGGGCGAGGCCTGAGGCTTCAGAGAGAAGACAGACTCACTGACGGGGGTGGTGGTAAACCTGCTGCTTCTCTTTGGACTCCCGCCAAATCCCACACTTTCCTGAGAGGATTTGCTGCTAACCTTCGGACTGTCTCTCCCTCTACTCCTAGATGCTTCTATTTGTTTTTCTGACTCTAAGGGACTTCCACAAGTGTTGATTTGCAAGTGTTGGCCCTCACTTGCTCTTCTGAAAGCTAAAGAAGTATTGGCACTTTGGCTTTTCCCGTGGTAACTCTTTGATACTCTGGCCATCTTGACTGGTCCTTCTTTTGGAAGAAGCGCTACTGGATCGGGATCATGAATAATATCAGGATCAGAAGTCGGAGAAGTGCTCAGTGAAGCGACGCAATCCACATTCAATTTCCGTAGCGGTTTCGGCTTAATACAAATTGGACTAATGTGTTTTGAGGACATGTTATCACACAGACCTTTTTCATAGTTTGAAAAAAAGCTATTTGGATCTGCCGAAGAAGAAATGGAGGGGTCGTTGATTATAGATTTATTTGAAGGAATAACTAATGGTTTGAAGGTGGATCTGGCAGGTTCATTATTGATGGAGGAGTTAGACAAGGAGAAGTCCTGGTCTCCGGCAGTGAAACTTGTTTCTGCTGATATTGTTGTTTCTTCCTCCTCTTCTTCCTCAGTGCCCTGGGAAATACAATACATTATGTTAAACAGGATTTAACATACTTTTTCTATCAGTTTAACTCAAGGAATATATGCTCACCGTAATATCATGCTCCGTGGTAGAACCGATGGTGGCCTCGTTGGTATTGAACTCCCACTCAGAGCTGGTGGAGACGGGGGTAATGTCACCACTCGTGCTCCGGATCCCAACAATTCCCAGCCCTTGGTAAATAAAATAATCTTATTAGTTTGCTAATTGAATTGATTGATCTGAAAATAAACAGTCCTCTTTTGCAAAACTTTATTGGCAGGTCAGGTGTGGGTTTATTTAAAACTGGTGCAAAACAATTACATAAAAATTTGATTAGAAAAATATATAAAAATTAGTATGTACATACATATACATTTTAATTTTAATTTATTAGGGAAATAAACAGTTACACATATTTTATTAAGGTAATTACAAATTACATGGTTATGATTTAATCATCACTTTGTTTCCATTTTGTCATAGGAAATGTACATGAATCCAATATGTTTTTGTTGCAAACATTAAAACATCAATGACCAAAGAGGCAGACAAATTAATAAGAAAAATTTGAAGATAAAATTTTCAACACAGCAAAACAACACAGAAACTTTACAATATGGCTAGAGTAAATGGATTATGTTACACCTTAAATGTTGAAAATAGTATTAAAATAAGTACAGGGTGTTCTATTGACTAATTAATGATATCTGTCCTAGTAAAAATGAAGATACCTGTGATGCTAGATACACTAAGGGCGTGAGATTGAGATCCAAAGGTTGGATACAAATCAGCGTCTAGATCGGCGCCCACCGAACTAAGCTCTTGCTCGAGCTCCGGGAACATGTGCGACATGGACGGTAAGCCCAGAGCTCCGTATCTAGAAATATCAATGTACAAGCCATATGTTAGCAACACTAAACCTAGCGGGGTGAGGGTGACGGAGTATTGCCATAATACAAACTATGCGGGTGGTGATATATAATGGTTACTTTTGAGACTGAAACTTTTTAACAAATTTGCGGACACAAAGGATATACCATAAACTATTGACGTTTGTATGAGATGTGACACGACACAATGCCTATTGATATTGTTTATATGAGATGTGATATGATAAGTCAACGCCTATTGACTTCATTTAGAGGAGATGTGACATGACACGATGCCTATTGGCGTCATTTGGAGGAGATGTGATTTTATATGTCATATCACGCCATATAACACCGATTATTTCGTTTAACTCGTCTCATGCCGTTCGATCACCGGTGATCAATCGACGCAAACCAAAATAATCACTAAAAAATAATTTTGTTATGCGATTTTAACCCTTATGTATAAAGAAAACGTGTGAAGAAGAAGGTCAGAATCGCTTGGGGCATTCTTGTTCATAAGGTATAAGATACCATGAACCCACCTAGAGCAGCGATATAATTTCTTTGAGATTGTTTATGACACGGCCTGCGAGGCTGCGCGTCGCCCGGCTGGACAAAATGGCGGCTGTGAAGTCTCGCGTCGCGGGCGACGAAATGATCGTAAAACGTATAAATTCATCGAATAAACGCAAGTAATATTGTTCTTATGTATAGTTTAGTATTCAAGGAATGTGTTTCAGTAAAGATTACATAAGATAGCATAAAAATTAACCTGCAAAATATTACGTAAAAGTCAAAACATCGCGAAATTTTTTCGTTTTTTCCGTGTTATTTGAAACGTAGTAAAAAGTATAAATTCATTGAATAAACGCAAGTAATATTGTTCTTATGTATAGTTTAGTATTCAAGGAATGTGTTTCAGTAAAAATTACATTAGATGGCATAAAATTAACCTGCAAAATAATACGTTAAAGTTGACGTTTTTTCGTTTTTTCCTGGCTCGTCAGGGGTTAAAGGAGATGAGATATGACACAAAGCCTATTGACGTATTTTAGAGGAGATGTGACATGACACAATGCCTATTGACATCATTTAGAGGAGATGTGATATGATATGTCAATGCCTATTGATGTCGTTTAGGGGAGAAGTGACATGACACAATGCCTATTGATATTATTTAGAGGAGATGAGATATGATATGTCGTATCACACCATATAATGACTACTGGTGTTATTTATATGAGATGTGAGATGACACAATGTCTATTGACTTTGTTTATATGACACAATGTCTATTGATGTCATTCAGAGGAGATGTAATGTCACAACGCCTATAGACATTATTTATATGAGATGTGATATGACACAATACATGTCGCTTAGACACAGTGCCTATTGAAATCATTTAGAGGAGATGTGATATGACGCAACACCTACTGACTTGTGAGATGTGACGGGACACAATGCCTATTGACATCATTTATATGAAATGTGATACAGCACAATGTCTTTTGACGTCGTTTAGAAGCGATGTGATATGACACAAAGCCTCTTGTTGTCGTTTAAAGCAGCGTTTCCCAACTGCCGGTTCATCAATCCAGTAATCAATTTAATTTTACACTACATTTTGGTTGGTATTTACAATAAAATTGTCTGCAAAAATTATTTCTATACCTGTTAATTATAACAGGTATATTAATAATATTTAAAACCAACGAACAAAATACTACATTAATAAAAGTTTTGATTCTTGCATTACCGGTGTGCAAAATTTTTCTCCTATTTTTACGGGTCCGCAGGCTTAAAAATTTTGGAAAACGCTGGTTTAGAGGAGAATAGAGATAGGACACAATGCCTATTGATGTTGGGATGTAATGTAATAATGCAATGTGGGATGTTTTGTGAAATCAATTCAAAGGTGAATAAAATACAATATTTAAGATGCAATAAACTCTAAGGCCCAATTTTTTCGCAGAATTTTATGTGTAAAGGTGGATCTCTTCCGTTCGTTAACTTAAACAACTTAAACAATTTGACAATTGCTTTGACATTACTGTAAACATTTTTTGTTTTCCGCCTTGAACACTTGACGTTTGGCATTTACATGAATGTTAAAATGCGTTCTCATGAAGAAGAAATGCTAAATCAGGGAGAAAACACAGATATTTTAATATATTTATTTATCAGGAAAGATTTCCGACTAATATCGATTATTGCACCTGCAGCATTGACCTCAAGTTACAATTTAAGAATTTCGGGTCCATAATTAATTACGTAGATGTCATAAGTCGAGTTCAGAATTTCGAGTGCGTAATTAAATACCTAGATGTCAAAAGTTGAGTTCTGATGTGAAATTTAGCAATAAGATTGTAGGCAAAGTATCAAGGAGAACACGCAGATTCATGTTAGACCTTACTATCCACCTCGAATTTTTATTAGGTATTTAAATAAATATCAGGAATTAAGAATAGAATACCGATTTTAATTGGTCAATTTCTTCCGTGTCTCTGAAACCGATTTATAAATTAATACACTTTATTAACAAGTGAGTTCACGAAAGAAATAATCATCCATTACGGCAGTATTTATTTACTTTATAATTATTAGGCTCGCATGGTTGACATAACCCTAAATCTCATTTGATTTATTCTCCGCTACCAACCGCTCGGCTCGGATGGGAATGTTTTCCATTGCCAATGGAAAACTCGAAACACAACGAGAATTGTCAATGTTTGTGATGTGGCAATGTCAATGGTAATGTTTAAGGGAATGTCAAAGCAAAAGTTAATGGCGGAGCTTGCAAGAGACGGGCCTTAACAAAGTTATCAAATGTCTAATCAACGCCATTTTGTTTTTTGACAGTTGAAAGATTTCCGTTAAATAATTAAATTGCCTCTAAGTCCTTTTCAGCTTTTGAATAAATTATGGTCGGCAGAAGAGGACAACTATCATGTTTTTAAGCTCGTTAGCTTATTACAATTTGACAGAAAACTGAAACACAACTAAAATTGGCATTTAATGGGGACCTTTTAAAAAACAAAATGGCGCTGAATGGCCATTTGATAACAATGTCAGATTTGAATTTCTGCAAATAACTGGGCCTAAGAGGTGTATAAATGAATGTGAATATGGTACTTTAACTTGTTAGCCAACTACATTTTTGAAAGATAGGAAATATTGCACACAAAAACTGGTAAATTTAACAAAGGTTGGGTGTTGAGTTATAAAAATGCTGTTAGTCGGGAGCTCTACAGGATTAACACAACTCATTACACAAAACAAACAATTTAGCTTCCGTAGAGTTTGTACATCATCATGACATTGCGGGTTCCGGCGTCTGACGAAAGCTGGGTCAGGTTGGGCTAGTAGGCACATCTGCACACAGAACAGAAAACACGAAAATCACAAGTTGGTCTGATTTAGGGTTTGTTAGTTTGTTACCCGTCGGTGCTCAGCTGGCTTGCAGACATGTCGCTGTTGGCCCTCTCGCAGAAGTCGGACAGGCAGTTGGGGGAGGAGGGGCCGCTGGAAGAGCCGGCGCTCGGGGGGCCCCCGGAGCTAGAAAGCAGGCTCGGAGGGCCACTCCAGCCTACACCTGAACACACAAAATCCATGTTAATGAAGTTACATATTTAATCATTTAAATGACTGCGGAATTGACAATCATTAACAAGCATCATGAGCAGAGGCTGTAGGACATTCAATTCTGAAATTGAAATCCAATTGACACTAATTTACTATCACTAATTAGTAAAAAGACATTTGTATTTCTATTTGCAATCCATCCAAGCAATGCTCCTAAAAATTTTAACATTGTCATACATGACAATACTAAAACTCACAGCAAAAATTATTACAATTCAAACTGTACAATTTTAAAAACCACAAATAAAATTGAATATCTGGGAGTAATTATCGATAAAAATCCGAAATGGAAGGAACAAATATATCAAGTAGTAAAAAAAAATTGAAAATTAATACATATATTTTTAAGAAATTTTTGTCGATAAAAATCTACATTTAACCTACTATGCCTTAGTTCAATCCACTCTACAGCACGGTGTTATTAGTTAGGGATCTCTGCTCATGCTCTCTGTCAAGAAATATTTTACTGCCACCTAAATTAATCTTACAAATATCCTTTATTTTCCATATATCCATAACATTCTTTCTTTTTTCAAAATACATACATAACAAATATATTAATTTTTATTAACTTCAATTTTATTTTCTTACTTAATAGAAATGTCACTTTATTACTGCATCAAATTTATTGTACATCTTTATTATTTTCCATCATACCAATATGAGCTTACTACAGCACACAAGTATACTTTTTTTTTTAAAGAAAGACAAACATTTCCGGGTTACGAATAACCCAACAATGGTTGAAAATCTCCTACTACCACCACAGTAAGCCGAAAATGCTGCTTGAATCGTGATGGAGGACTTAGCCAGCCGAGGAATCGAACACGGGACGCCCGGGTGGGACCCAAACGCGATGCCTACTCAACTGCTGACATATATATGTACAATTAATTAAGTACTAACTAATACACAACTGCATTTATGTACACTCCCCTTCCATACGCAAGCAAATGCTTCTAATGGAAGAGTAGAAAAAAATCTAAGATGATATCATATAAAACATATTGTTAAAAATTATTAAAAAAAAAAATTAAAATGTGATCCACATATTATATTACATAGGTAGGTATCTGATTTATCAGTATATTAATACGTAAAGCAAAAACTTTGTACCCCTTTTAACGAAAATTGCGCGGATGGAGGAGTATGAAATTTCGCACACTTGTAGTTTATATAGAGAAGGAGTGCAGAATGTTAATATTTTTTTTAAATTATGCATAAATCAATAAAAAAAAGCATTACATATATGGTTGAATTTCGACCATTGGGCGACCACTAGTTCTTATTAATTCTTCACACAATCCAATTTTGAAAATGACTCTAAATTCAAAACAGATTTGAGTTTATTGAATCAGACTCCACAAAAGACTAAAGCACAGCTCAGACAACCAAAAGTAGCGTGTTTGGCAAAAATTGAAAAATTGATAGAAAATAACACTTTTTTCATAAGTTTATTGGAGTTTACATTTATTAATTTGTGAATGAACCGCCGCTTTTTTAATAGGCACAGATTTTGAAAAGTACACTACTTTTAAACTTAATTACCGCAAGAACCATCGTTTTCAGTCAAGATAGGCGAAAAAAATGTGCATTGAAATTTATATTTCATAAAAACTTTTTTGTATGTAATTTTTCGTTAACGACTGTCATTTCTTGTTGAATTCCTTCACAAATCGAGCATTTTCCGGGGTACCAATTGTTAAATATTAAAAAAGATTGCCATATCGCAAAAATCATTACGCCTAGTTTTTTTTTTAAATAAGAAAATATCGAAAATAAATAAAAAAAAAAAAAATTTCTTACTTTTCAAAATGTACGCCTATTTAAAGTGTGGCGAGAAGCGGCGGTTCTTTCACACTTCACCAAACATTTTGTTTTGGGGCGTGCACAGTTTTTACAGCCTCAATGAACTTCAGTGTCTACTGACTGCGTGATGAGTGTTTTCAGGAAAATATTTTAGAATTTAGCTTCACATTCTACCACTTGTGCAAAATAATATAACTAGAAGTCGGGTGAGGGCGAAAAAAACATTTTATAGAGCTATGTTTATCATTAAATAAACATATTTGGACCGGTCAGTGGTTGAGTGGGCATCGCATTTGGGTCTCACCCGGGCGTCCCGTGTTCGATTCCTCAGCTGGCTAAGTCCTCCATCACAACACAAGCAACATTTTCGGCTTTCTGTGGTGGTAGTAGAAGATTTTCAAACATTGCTGGGTTATTCGTAAACCGGGAATGTTTGTCTTTCTTTAAAAAAAAAAAATATATATATATATAACTTAATATTGTCATTATATATATACATTGACACACACTTGACCAGTGATTCGTAAACCCGTTATTAGCAATGGCCATTTATTCAAACTCCTACACATGCATTCCCCATCTCACTCTTCCAAACTCACGCGCACTACAGTTAGTCCAAAATAAGGCTCACTGTTGGTAGGGGAGGGGCGCTTGCGGAGCGGGGCGGGCAGCGGGGTGGAAGGGTGCTTGGGGGGCGAGGAAGCCGGCGTGCGGAACAGCGGCACACACGTCATCTGCTCCAGAAACACGTCCAGCTGCTTCAGGCTCAGCGCGTTGTGTAGCGTCTCCAGTGGACGGATAGGGGGCACTCCGCCAAAACCGTCCAAAGCTACAACCAGCGTAAGGGGAATGAGTCACACTTTTTCAAACTGGGAAAATTATATTAAATTTTATAATATAATTTAAGGCTATACAATGTAAATTTTTTCTTTTAAGAAGTTGATACTATTAAATCTAAACGAAACTTGAAACAATAGGACACGGAAAATAAAAAAGTAACAGTCGAAACTGGGAATCGAATCGAATCCCAATCGAATCTTTTACCTCTAACCACTTGGCCACTGTGACCTGATTTTTTGTCGATCTCATATTTTTTATCTAATATTATATTGCGAACATTACTTTTTTCTATTTTCTGTCTTACTTTTATAGTATCATCATGAATATTTTATTCAATTGATAAACAATGTATATGTGAAAACCTTACTAATCAGAAACTGACAAAAAATAGTTCATGGAAAGATATATACTTTGCTCTTCCAGCCAAAGAGGGTTGTTCATCTGTTGTATCCAATATTATAAAAAAAAATTCATTACCAAATTTCGGAATTTTCCAAGGTGTTTTAAATAGACATTTACACACTTATTTGATGACATATCGGCAAGTAAATAAATGCTAGGCTTTAGATAGATTTTTGCAAGGAAATAGAGAGTGGTTGGTTTGCTGAGAGAGAATGGCTGTGTGACTAGTGAAGGTGATGGAGTACTTACTGGATGCAGAAGCCGTGTTGGGGATCATGTCCCGGAGATTGGGCGCCGAGGAGCTGCCGCTAATGACGGCCGTACTGAAGAGAGAGTTGGTGGATCCGCCGCCCGCGCCCAGCTTGTTGCGGCTGTATGCTCCTCCCAACCCGAACCCCAGCATTTTGAAATAGCTCATCTGGCCGGCAATGCTGTGCCTCTGGCGTCGCACCGCATTGGGCTCTAAGAAGGGGGCATCACATGTGAGGGAGGAGTGGGAGGGTGACAACACTCTACTGGCTACACTGTGCTCGCAAGTTAGTCTCGACCGCTCGTCTGTGTTAACGCTCAAGCTATCGGAACTCCGGCGGTGGTGGCTGATGTCTGAGTCCGACGCGGCTTTCCACAGGACTTGCGTGGACTCAGACAAGGGTGGGGACAGAGCACTGATGGAATGACGTGCAAACACGGGGGAGGACAGCGGGAGTTCGTTAGTGGCCGACGGGTTGTCTACTTCGGGGGGCTTAAGGAGAGACAACCCTCGAGAGGATTTAAACGATATGGCAGATAGTGGTAGTTCGTTAGTTGAGGATTCCGGCACCCCGTCGAAGTTTATCTCGGGAGTAACAGCTTCCGTTTCGCTGTTGTAACGTTTCAGGGCGGGGGTGATCTTTACAGCCGGGCATGCAACCTTAGTTTGGGGTGAATCGAAAGTGATCGGTGAAGGTGTCAGTAGGTCTGGAGGATAACACGTGATGATGTCAAACAGATGATCGGCAAGGAACATTGATATGACACGGTGAACGATTAGGTTATTAATTAAAACATTGTACGTACGCAAAGCACAAAAGCATTTTGACAAATAATCGATTCGGAGAGAAGGGTGTAAGTATTATTATTATTGATGAGAGGAGAGAACATCAAGGAAGAAGAAAAATAAACAAAAATATAAGTAATAGAGCATACCCATATCATAAAATAAGATAATAATATAAATATATACACTTTCACGAGAGAAATGAACAATGGCTAAAGGTTGATTAAATGATGTTAAGTACCACATACCACCAATTATAAAATACAAAGGGCAAACTGAGCAACACAGAGAAGGGAAACAGCAGAGTGCGGGCGGCAGTGAACCTGAAGAGGTTCCGTCACCAATTCGTCCGCCCGCCACTCTGTGTGCACTACGTCAGATGTCAGATGAAGCAGATATTCTTAAAATCAATCTCGCTACAAACACCGTAGAGAGTTTGGTTTTAAAAACACCAGAGTTACCATGAATACCAATGCCTCACAAGTCTACTCGCAAAGAAATGAACTATTCACTATAGTCAATCTCCATTTGAATAAAAGTTTTAAGGGTAACTATTCACACACATTGATTTCCGAGATTTGTATTCAACATTTTGAGACAATTTCAGGTCATTTCAAAAAGGAGAAAGAAACTCAAAAAGCATGCAGCACGAATGAGAATCTCTAAAGACTTTCATTGAAATATCAGACAAGTGTGAAAATTCAAGACTCAACTACAGTTCTCGGTAAGTGATCTTGCAGTGCGAGGTAAAGTGTAACGGGTGACAGGTGGATGCGAGAGCACAGTGACGTGGATTCCAGCGGTACGGCATTATCGGTCAGATGGCGCTAGTTCAACATTCTGAAGGTTTAACGGCATTCAGCCGGTGTTATTGTTTACTAATTGCATACTTCTTGCAGAAATTTTAATGGGAAATGAAAATAGAAAATTATTATTATTAAACATGACAATAATTGCCCCGAATGCAGAAAATATCTCAGCATTGCTCCTACAAACACCAAAAAGTATTATTCAAACTTCCACAAGGAAGATTTTTTATAAATTAAAATAAGAATAAAAAAATTGTGATATTCTACAAAAATCTGTGTAAAATTTTATATTGCATTATGTATTATTATTATTTTCTCAAGAAAAAAATTTATTTCACATGATTTATATATGCATAAGTAATTTTTTTTAAACTCTTAAACTCATATTATTTGCTAATGTAAATTATTATTTGCCATTCAAAAATGCCTATTGATTAGCTATTGACTTAGCTTAGGCGTTAGGTTTTAAAAGTACACAAAAGGGAAAAGCATAATATTTTTTGTATTTACATTTTAAACCCATTGACCAAAATCCAATAAAATATATATTTTTAACATTGTTGCATCTGGCAGTTGCTCAGGGAGCATGTTTCCACAAAGACACTGAAAATCTACCTCCTACATATTTATGCCGATTATTTTAGAATTATATTACAAAATTTCATTTTTGTACATTCATTTTTGTGAAATAAATTGCCAGCGCCACTAGTGGCCAATCGGTTAATAAAATTAAATAAAAAAGAATTCAAAATACATTATTGTGTAAGTATTCTAAGAAAGCTAGCAGAAGCATATAAATTTACAATAACAATTAGTTTATCTACATATTTAGAAATAAAGTTACCTACCTACAATAATTTATCACTGATTGCGTAGCATATTGATTACAGAGAAATTCTCAATAAGAATGTGGACAAAGCTTGTAAGTGTGCAATGTAATGAGAATATTCTGACAGTTATGTCTTCAATGCATTGCTGTTTGAAAATAATGTATATTATGACCGTGTCTCTCCATTCTTCCTATAAGAAGCCAGAGTTATTGTGGATTTGCTCTGCCGACAAAATTTGGTTTATGTACATATAAATCCATGCCAATTTAACAATTATCTTTTAGATGCAGTGGTGTCATGTGACTTTTCATAAAATTTCCCGAAAATAAAGTTTCTGATAAGTATTTTTACACTGGAAAACTTTTAATGTGGAAAACGCAGAGTATGAAGTTGAAATTTGAGAAAAATAAAAATTATTTCAGTTTTTAAATTACAAACCAGAAAATTTTTGTTCTCTAAAATCGGATGAAAAATAACCGCATGTCCCTGTTTAGTTGCTAAAGAAAAATTATAAATTTACATTTTCAAACATGCTGTGGTATGTTCGAATGCTAATTATTTTGCCTAAAGATGTAAATTTTACAAAATATAATAAGTAGATAATATATTATGTACAGTGAAATTTCATTCTTTCTATAGAAATAAATGATACAAGCGAGAAACTGAATATATACATTTGGAGTCCACTTTGTGGTATAACTTTTATTGATTTGAGCTTTCTTTTTCGAGTAAATCAAGTCCAAAGTTAGAATTTTAAGACAATTTAAAAAAAAAATTGATCTGCTGTTTATTGCCTTAAAAAGCGTCAAAGCGCAGAACCGGCTTCAAAGTTTTTTAACTGAAGAAAAAGGAAAAAAAAATTAAAAAATCGAAATGCTCAGAATCCCAAAATTTTTTTTTTGTTTCTTTTTGTGAAGTTGATGTACCAGTTTCCCACTTGTACCACTAGTTTCCGGACACCTTGTATTATATATTTAATATCAAGTCTATTTAAAACTGCTGACTGAAGTTTCACTGTATACATGATGTATATAAAAATTAGTTAGAAAGATAAAATAAATTAAGACAACAAAAATAATAAATTAACACGGATGGAAAATAAAATGTTTTCTTCAGTGACAGATTCCATGCAGTGAGGAACATAACCACAAATAATCGGGGTCTACTAATTAGATAAGTCAGTAAAGAGGGGATTTGTATTTGAATATGTAACAACACTATATTCTGATAATAATGACTGAGGATGGAGGGTTCTATGGTTTATTGTGCGTTATTTTCCGCACAACTTCCTACTCTTAGCTTGTGTGGTACATAGTGACGTTTGGGAAATCTCCCGACTTATCTTGGACACCGCTTTTTAATAAATTCTAAGTGAAGGGTGAACATTACTTCACCAATTTTGCGGAATATGTAGTTTCACTTAAGTGCGATTAACTGTGATACAGTATTCACTATGTTTCGTACGGGGCAATGAAGATTATGTTATGTGTTTTTTTAGAGTAGTTAATAAAAACAACAATCATTAATTATTATTGACAGTTCTAAAATAACTCATTGAAATAAGGTTTCAAACATTTTGATAAATTTCATGAAATAAGGTCTTTACTAAATTTTATATTGATCATTTAAATGACCAAAAAATATTCAACTTAATGAAACTGCAATTAATGAATTCCAGATTAAAATAGTGGTCCATTTGAAATAGAGCATTCAAAGATTCAAACTTTGTAAGACTCATGATGTGGCCTAAGGTTTTTTAATCCTGTCTGGATGCGGTATTACATCATGAAAAAATCAGAGACATCGGTTAGAGGGGAATGGATTTGTTGGTATACCTGCAGTCTCATGGTGTGGCTTTTGTTGATCCAGGCTTCTAGCCCTGGGTTCAGGGGAGTGTACCTTCTGCCGGGTGGGGTCAGGGGAGCCCTGATGATGTATCGCATGGCTGGAACTCTGCAGTTCCTCAGTGAGGCGCTTGGCCAGCTCCATAGCCTCGTGACCGCTGACAGTGTGATGGATGTTGCTGTTAATATAAGTTTCAAATAAAACACAATACATATTTAAATTTTTTATTCATAAGTGATCTCCTAGCTTGGGTAGGTACCTACTTAATTAGATAGGATATTTTTATAGCTGGCAATGTGCAGTAGGAAAATTCCATAGAGAAAGTCTAGTGTCAATGTTCTATTTTTTTGAAAACTTTTCTAAGCAGAAGCAATTTCTTTTGTTTTATGAATTTTCTCACTTTATTTGCTGATTGTTATTTTGTATTTTTAACTACACTTAGTCAGAAATCAATTAAATAAACTTGTCTTACTCCGATTCACTGTTAATATGAAATATTTCTAATTTAAATAGTTAGATTTAGCTTTATTATAACAAAAAGTGAGTATTTATGTCAGGGGAGATGAAAAAATATACTTTTTAATTTTGTTAAGATTAATACGCAAAGTGTTTGACGCCATGATTGGCCAAGTGAAGCAGACTTACACAACTTAACCATCAATCATTGCCACTTTGTTTCAACAAAGACAGTCAACAGGTTTTAAGGTTGATTGATATTCAATCTATTCGTTTAATGATGCCATCACACTTAAGTGTGTTGTTGGCTACATACTTTTATAGAGTAAATAGGTATATGAAGTAACATTTACCATATGGGTATCGGAGCCGATGCTTTCAGATGAGCCCGTGACTTCTTCACCGGAGTTATATCAGGACTGGGTCTACCATCTTCTGCATTGGGCTACAAAGAGAATCAAAGTAAAAAAAATACCATCAAATCAGTGCCTCATAATAAATTGTTACATCTATACTAATATTATAAATGCGAAAGTGCGTTTGTTTGTTACGCTTTTACGCATAAACCAATAAACCGATTTTAAAAATTCTTTCACCAATAGAAAGCTACATTATATGCGAGTATTATACGCTATATATAATTATAAGCTCTGCCGTTATGAAATTATAAATATTAATATATTATATTTATTATATGTTTTCTGTCGCTAACAAAGCGAGTTATTGCTAACGTCAGAAAACAAATCGTTGCCGTAGAAAAAATGTTGTTTAATTTCAGGCGTCGTAGTTAATAACTATCTATTCTGTGAAATGTTTGTACACGCATAAATTCCAAACGAATGCACCAAATTGCATAATTCTTTTTTTTACTACTGGTGAGCTTTGGCTTTATGAAATTTAGGTGGCACACAGGCTATTTGAAAAACTGAATGTACCGGGAATGAATGTATGGAATGCGGGAGGAGGGAGGGGGGGAGGGGGATAATTGAAATTAATTGATAATTGGTGCAAGCGCTACAGTAATTCCCCCCTAATACCATGAGAGCGAAGCCGCGGGTAAGAGCTAGTAATACATAAATCAATATTATTATTTTACCATCAGAGTTTCTTGACTAGCCGTTTGATCTTCATCTAATACGAATTCATTTTCTTCTTCTATGCATTTAACCTCTTCTTCGGAGCCCTGAAAATAAAATAAATAAAGTTTTAAATAAGTATCCATTTGGAATGAAAAGCTTCCATCATTCCAACGTCTTTTTGCAGCTGTTATTTTTTTGTTGCAACATTGCCAGAACAGTTTTTGAAAATGTTCCATTATTAAACTCAATGAAAATAGTAGGTAAAGGCAGGTACTAAATAATTTACTTGCAAAAATTGGTTGTGCAACATTTTATAAATTACAAAATATAAAGTAACTTACTGAAGTATTGGCATTTGTGGTATCATTACGGCTATGGGGCCTAAATCCAGGGCCAGGTGGCAAATTCTTCTGAACACAACAATTAACTCCTGGACTGAAATGCAACTCAACGTGAAATCTGAAAATGATACATTATTTATCAAGCCGAATAAATAATCTAGTAACTTTTCACAAGTACATACATATTAACTTTTATTTTTAATTTTTATTACCTTTCCTCTGAAAACGGATCTTTGGTTGGATCTTCGTAGAGCATTACCACAACCTGTGACATGTAATTTAACTCTGACACCATCGAGACATATTCCATTGCCCGCCTCCACTGTTCATCTGTTAGCACCTGAGAGAGAAACCATTGTACAGATTTAAAATATTTTTTTTTTACTATACAAAAAATTTACAATACATTTCCATTTACCGCAGATACTAAATCCCCTGAAATTGTGATATTTGGGATACTTTAATTGTAAAAGTATGAAAGTCTTACATCAAGCAGTCCTCCATATCTCAGAACTGTCAGCAGAGAGTGAACGTGGCTTTCACTGGTGAAGTAGAGGCGAGTGCGCACATGTCTACCCGGACTGGACACACCGTGGCTGTACCTGAAATTCAAATATGTAAATTATAATCCAAAAAATAGTTTTGATCCATGTAAATAAGAACTATGGCAGCGTTTCATAATTATTACAATAAAACTGAGGTAGGTACTTTCAAGAAAAATTTTATATCACATTATAACGTGTTCTATTTTTAAAAATAGAATAAACAAAATTCAAGCAGTCTTTTTGACAATTGTATTGTGGAGGGAAAACAGCGTGATTATTAAATTATTTTGAGATTTGTCAGAGGTTGGAGTTCTGCGGTTGGAGTGTTATGGAAATGATGTCAAAAATGTAATTTTAGTAGAATATGCACAGAGAGAAAATGTGCAATTAGTACATTTCATGTTATACATTATGTTATAGTTTTTGATTGAAATTTACCTAGGGTTTAATCTATTGACAGTTTCCTCTCCAGATTCTTCAATATTCCTCTGCAGGTCTGCTCGTATTTTCTTCAGCAGAGGGGTACAGATTCCTTGACCAATTGTCAACTTCTCTTGAACTGTGAGACCATATTCCTATAACAAAACAAATATTATCAAACATCATTTTACACTTGTTGCACTTCATTGAATCGTGCAGTACGGTGTTGTGAATGAAACTGGATATTGTACTTATTGAATTACTGAATTTATTCTTTGCACACTCTTGGAGCTTCCACACAATGACAATTAAGTTATTCATGTGTATTTGAATCCCTTTATACAATAATTAAATATCTGCCAGAATGTAAATAAGATGAATGACTGAAAAAATCTAAATCAATAAATTCACTTAATGCGGTTGGTTAATCAATTGAATTTGTAGTGTAATTTACCTGTGGAATAACAATATCAGCCAGGTACTTGGCATAGATGTAAAGAGTCTCCGCAGACTCGAACTGGAGTGTGTACTGGTTGTGCTGCAGGTCGTACTTGATGCAGTCGTAAATATCAGGAATCTTGGAAATATCAAATGATTTGTTCTTCGTGCAGAAGTCTTTTTCAATCTTTCCCCATCTTCTGCCCATCAATTCCCAAGTTTCACCGTGGTATAGGATGGCGTCTAAAAATTAACAAATACAGTAATGTGAAACCACTTTTTATGTTAAAATGTATCAGGCCATTAAAAAAAATCATGAATAGCAAATATCAAGTAGGTGCTTAGATTAAAGTTCAAATTTTGATATTAAAAATGGTGGTGAATGTATACATGGTGTTTCACACTCGTACTGCGAAACTTTGGGGGGCGATTATTCAAGAAAAAGTTAGCAAAGACTGTAGACATTTTTTTCATCAGGGCAAAATAAAAAAAGTTATGATAAATTTCTTATTTTTCTGTGGTTTTTAGCGTTCGTATAAATCTTAATAATCGTTTTTTCTTCCCACTCGATCAGCTGTTCTATTTAAGATTTGAAATGTGAGGGTGACTATATGTTATCAGAACACGGATATTACTCACGAAAGTAAAGCTACACAATTTGTATTGTTTTTTTAAAATTAGAATTGCTTTGTTTAAAAAATCTTCATTAACATTTTTTTCTTAGATTAAGAGTTTTGCAATACGAGTGTGGAACTCGGGATATGTATATGTACATAATTTTAGGTTGTGGGTCGCTCTTTTAGCTAAGTCCCCCATCGTTGCACAAGCATCACAAACATCGTGCGCTTAAAATGACGATAGTAGGAATTTTAAAAATATTATCAGGTTTTTCGAAACCTGGAAATGTCTGTCTTGCTATTATAAAAGAAATCTAAAATATGTATAATATTTTTCACACCTTTGGTTTTAGGGTCTTCCTTCTTCAAATGGACAATATTCATGAGCGATTGTATGAGAATGTGCACATCGGCACAGCACCTGACGGGGTTCTTGACAAAGTCCAGGGCTTGGTTGATACTCAGAGCATTTCCGGGGTTGATCTTGGCGCGATCCTCCGCCGTGAAGTCCCTGTTCTCTTGCATTATTTCGTGGAGTCGTGCTTTGGCCCTGAAATACCACAACATAACGCGTAGTACTACTTATGGAATATTAATTTAACTATGGGATATGAAATACATAAAAAAATATCTCATGAATTTCCAGTGCTAGGATAACAAGTCTTGTTTTCTGTAATACATTTTTTTAATTTGCAAATTTGTTTTCATATAAATGAGTGACCAGAGTTTATAAAGTTGTAAGATATTCTTAGTATCATCCTGGTAAAACGACCAATGTCATTTCAAGCAATGTTTCGATTCTGAATGGTGGTTTTTCACCAGGGCGATACTGAGAGTATCTTCCACTCTGGTCACAGAAGTCATTCACTCTCACAACATTCAACAATTTGAAGATGCCATAATATTACTAACTCTGGGCAATATACCTTGAGAGATATAATATATTAATACAAAATCTTCAAAATTAAATAATTTCTGATAATAATTGAAGACAATAAATTTAAAACGATTTTAAAGATTTGGTCGTATCTAGGAATATATTATCTGATTTTTCCGTTTCAAAATTTCAATTCATGTTGTCTTCAATGACTAAATATTAAAATTTGAGGTTTCACTCTAATGAGTGCCTTAATAGGCATTCCAAAAAATAAAAATGAAATCTGATAATTTCATTCTGTGATATCAATCTTTGGATTAATCTTAGGGTTAATTTCTTGCAACATTTTAATATTTCTTACATGTTTTGATATTTGCTGGAATCGCAGTCATTATCCAGCAGGCCGTTGGTGTTGGCGCTCTTGACCATCTGCACGAGGATGGGCGTGAGCTCCCCCTCCAGGGCCAGGAGCCCCTTGGCAAAGGCGGCGGCCGTCATCTGCACACGGCCCTCGTCCGATGCGTAGATCTTCAAGTCGTGGCGGAAAGTGGAGTGCAACCGCAGCAGTCCTAGACCCTGTGCGCCCGCATACTCGCCTGGGGGAGGATCACAATATAAACTCTTATATATGTATCGAAATTTTTGCGTTAAATATTACCAAAACTAGGCATTTTCATTTTTAATATCCAATTTTTATTTCAAATAATTGAGCTACATACCACATTTTCTTAGAGAGTAATGGCACATTCTCACATCTATTATATGATCTATTTTATAAAATCTGTAGATCAGTGAGAAAAGACTTTCTAAGCCTTAGAATCCCGGATAGAAATAGAAACCCAATGTTGAATCAGCTTCAACTTTTGATCTATTCTATATTTATAGAATTGACCATAGAATAGAGCAAGTGTGCAACAATTGCTTACCACTTTGAAACAGTTCGTTCTATGAAATATAAGGTAAGGTTGGAATGTTTCAAAATCTGTCACATTTGAATGCGAATCAACATTCAGCAATCAATTTTTACATTTGTTTGATTCTCAGTCCTTTTCAGCTATTTATCAATGACTATTATGCTTGAAGTCTGACACAAGGATTTTAGCTCATCTTTAGGTCTTTGAATTAGATTTTTTTTCCACATGTTTTGGTAATATTTAAGATTATTTCATTATAAAATCAAAATCCACAACAATTATTTCATTAAGTCATAGACACAAAAACAATTGAGACGTATGTAATTACAAGTTGCAGGTTACATATTATGATTTCTTTTTTTGGGTGGAAGTTGGTTTAGTTAAAGTAAAGTTCTATAAACTTTAATGAATTTGCAACATCAAATTCTTACAGTGTGATTCATTATAAAAATCAATCAAAAGAGTCATTTATCCATTGTCACTGTTTATTTCCATTTCATATTCATAAATGCTTTAATTTAAATAATTATTTATGAATAAAACAGAGTGGCAGATCCAAAAGACCATTTTGTTAATCGGATCAAATTTATGAACACTTGACATGAAATGGCTAATAAAAATGTAATTTCTATAAAACAAAAAGGACATAATTTCCCCTGGGTTTAACATAATCTAAATAATTCCATATTGCTTAACCATTTTTGTTGAATTGTGTAAAATACCCATCAATACACATTGAATAAATTAAATTGTGCATTAACCACTCAGGCTAATTTGTTTGCTTTTCGGAACAACTCATGTATGTAGTTCTCATAGAATTCAGTTTCCCTTACTCTCATGGTTAAAAATATGATCTCAAAAAAAAACACCACACTTTATATTAAAATCTAAAAGTTAACCACCAAATAATTTAAATGTACACCTTAGTTAAAGTGTACATTTGAATTATTTTAGTCAAATGTAAACCAAAGGCCGCAATTTGAAAAAAAAAAATGAAACTTTGGGAATTTTTTATTAATTATTTTTACATGAATCGACAAAGAAGTTTATAAAACATTTGTCTAATAAAATGTGTATGTGTTTTTATATTTTTCATTATCAGTAGTTTTATTTAGAAAAAAAATAAGGTGAGTTATTTTTAAAACTTTTTATGTTTGCATTAAAAATTTTTATATTTCAAAAATTACATGTCTATTTCGAATTATAAAATTTGAGAGCGTATTTCATCCCCTTTCAAAAACAGATTTAGTTTTTGGATACGTTCAGAAATTTTCCACTCATTTTTATGGAAAAGTGCAAATATTTTGATCTTCTGACAAAATAGGCCCGAGGCTTGAGGGGTTATATTGTCAGTTCATGATAACTGCCAATTACAACTTTTTAAATATTTTTATCAGATTGATTGAGTACACTTTTATAAATCTATGAATTTATCATTTTTTTTAAAGCATATCCGTGAAATGATTACTGAAAGTGCAGTTTTGTGGATCCACTTGAACTGTGTAACGTTTTTAACGGGTAATAAAAATGGCAGAAAAATGTAGGATTAGGAGTAATTTTTTAACAACAATGCCAATTTACTGCCTTTCAAGAGTGCTGGGTTTAGCGCCCTATGTTTACAGCCAAAAGAAAATGAAAGTTGACATGTTTGGAGTACTGTTACAAATTGTATGGTTATCTCTGAAATTAATAGGGGGTAATGTGCCGATATACAAGGTAGAAATGAATAAATTGGCAAGCAAGGGGCTTGACGATATCTCTCGCTATGTAGGAGTAATCAGAATAGGCATCGGAATGACAATGATGGTTGTTGGAACTATTAAATCACTCCTCGAAAGAAAGGAAATGTGCAATTTTTTCCACAATCTTGCTACTTTCGATACTGAATTAAAGAGATTGAGAGTTTGTATCAAATATAAAGAAACATCTAAAAATATTTTAATAACGACTTCAGTAACATATATTTTTTTTTTAATAATTTTGGCTATTGACTTTGGGGTGCTTTTTAGTGGAACAACTGAAATTATCTTTTACTTGTATTGGTGCACTTGCGTCTTTATGTTTCTCACAAATATCATGCCTATTCTCCAGTTTATCGGTTTTGGCTATTTGATATACAAAAGGTATTGTATACGCCAACTAATTTATCCTTATAAAATTATAGTATTACAAACATTAAAAAAACACTGTGGAATATATTATTGAACAATGCATGAATTATTTTTAAAACTCCTCAAAATTGATATTCCAGATTTTCTATCATCAACAAATACATTGTACAAGACTTAGAAAGAACAGAACTGTTTGAAGTTCAAAAGGAGCGTAACCAAAACTCTTCTAAGAAAATGATATTTCACACAAAAATGGCAAGAAAAGTGTTCCCAGTTATTGAATCTTCAAGGTTTTTTCCACTAAAGAACCGCATCCTTACAATAGCCAAATTGCATGATAGTTTGTGTGAACTGTCACGGAAGCTTAATGCTATGTTTGGTATTCAGATACTGCTGGTGAGCGGATTCTCCTTTATGTTGGTGATAATTCAACTTTACTCCTTATATTTGTTAGTCAGCGGAAAAAACCCACAATATGAGTTCACATACGCAAAAGCCTGGACATCAACAATATGGGGCTCTATGTATTCTCTTCTACTTTTCGTCATATGTTTTACGAGTTCCAAGATAGAAGAAGAGGTTAGTTACCAAAGAGCTACAATTTTACCTGAATTTAATATTATGTATATAATTAATAATAATCTGTTGTATATTCATTTATTCAATTAGTCAACAAAAACAGGATCATTACTTCACAATGCAAATAACAGTGCTATAAGCGATCAAGACACAAAGTCTAGGGTAAGCATTTGAATGATACATATTCTTTAATTTGAAAAAAGAAAGTGCTTAAATTAAAAAGTGTCACTTTTAAATTTCAGATTGAAATACTTAACCTTCAAATTCTCCACCAAAAACTGGAATTTACGGCTTGTGGATACTTTCCAATCAACTTCAAGCTGATCAATCTAGTTGTTGAAACAATCATAACATATCTTCTGTTTGTCATCCAGTTTGAAATAGCCATTCGAAATAAACACGGGTGAAAGTGAAAAAATATAAAAAAATTCTTAGAACTGGACCTTCTTATACTCATCCCAAAACACCAATTGTCTACTAATTACATTACATACAAACATACAGAGACTATTGTATCACAAAATTAACACTAAATGAGGGAAGTGACAAACACACTTACCTTTCCACAAAATCCTTAATTCAAATGTTCATCCATGTATAACAAAGATATTAAAGAATGTGTGCACGAACGAAATAGACATAGGATGGAGCAGTGTTTACATACTTAAAAGTTGCGTCGAATAATACATTCATCACAGGTGTGATTGAGATGACACTACACTCACTCGCTTTCACTCAGACGAATATGGAACTCTATACGAGAAGACCTACTGCCCCTAGGTTGTCCTTCATATACTTATGTATTGCTACATTTGCTACCACATGTTCTCTAATGCACTTAAAATCTTTTGGAAACAATAATTGCATTATTTATAAAAATAAGTAATTTGCATATACATATTGACAAACGAAACGTTTTTCCCTGGCTTTTACTAGTATTTTCCATGCAATGGAAACGCATTCTCATCACACAATCTCATGTGACTCGTGATATTTTAGTACTAAATCGAAAGGACAGCCATTACCATATCTTTGGAAACACATTTTCATCACACAACCTCGTGACTCGTGATATTTTAGTACTAAATCGAAAGAACGGCCATTGCCATATCTTTGGAAACACATTCTCATCACATAACCTCATGTGACTCGTGATATTTTAGTACTATATCGAAAGGACGGCCGTTACCATATCTTTCGAAACACATTCTCATCACACAACCTCGTGTGACTTGTGATATTTTAGTACTAAATCGAAAGGACGGCCGTTACCATATCTTTGGAAACACATTCTCATCACACAACCTCGTGTGACTTGTGATATTTTAGTACTAAATCGAAAGGACGGCCGTTACCATATCTTTGGAAACACATTCTCATCACACAACCTCGTGTGACTTGTGATATTTTAGTACTAAATCGAAAGGACGGCCGTTACCATATCTTTGGAAACACATTCTCATCACACAACCTCGTGTGACTTGTGATATTTTAGTACTAAATCGAAAGGACGGCCGTTACCATATCTTTGGAAACACATTCTCATCACACAACCTCGTGTGACTTGTGATATTTTAGTACTAAATCGAAAGGACGGCCGTTACCATATCTTTGGAAACACATTCTCATCACACAACCTCGTGTGACTTGTGATATTTTAGTACTAAATCGAAAGGACGGCCGTTACCATATCTTTGGAAACACATTCTCATCACACAACCTCGTGTGACTTGTGATATTTTAGTACTAAATCGAAAGGACGGCCGTTACCATATCTTTGGAAACACATTCTCATCACACAACCTCGTGTGACTCGTGGTATTTTAGTACTAAATCGAAGGACGGCCGTTACCATATACTTAGCTTGGCACATTGAGATCTTGAAACATCATTGTTGTCTACTCTTTTAATTAATAATTTTTTCACCATTTCAACTTGTTAGGCTGGCTTTACATTCGTAAGTTTTTTCCCGTAATTCGCTCGTGTAAGCGAATTATGGCCAAATTACCAATGTAAACGACACCAAAAGTCACTTAACGTAATTTAAAGCATGTTACAGAACTTCTTCTCCCGGAAGTTTTTTGACAGGTCTAATCGCGTCCGCGCGAAATTACAGCCTTCTCACAGCTTATAAAATCAATTTGATAAGCTGAGGGACTTTTTGTAAGAAATAGTACCAAAATGCGCCGTTGCGAAATGTCAAAAACCAAAAGACATTTGTTTTTATTGGATTTTTTTCTTATAAAACTAGTATTTATTTCCACTTATTTGAGTTTTCTGAAAATGAGCATCCTTCTATTCAATTATCGGTCCAAACCTTTCTAATCTCAATGTTTCTGTTTTTAAAATTACGTATTTGAATACGAAGTCGGTTGCAGTCGGCAGCTGTCAGGTAGCTGTCATTCGAATAAAATTAAAGAAATCCATTAATTTTCGCTTTTGACGGCACAAAAGTGCGTGGAGAATTGTTTAATTAAAGCCAAAATCTATTTCAGCACTTTATTTGGTCCTTTTCGTCTTTATTGACAAAATCGCGTAAATTTGACAGTAGCAGGTCGTTGTTGAAAGGAAGCCATCTTACCGCAAATACATTTACAGATGTAAACGGTCGCATGAGCAGTTACACAGGTCGAACTTCCGAAAAACTTCCGTGATCATTAATTGCCACAAGTCAGATTCATATGTAAACGCTCCTGGGAGTAACCTGTCAAAATCTTACGTAATCCGTAATTTTTAATTACGAGTGTAAAGCTAGCCTTAGACTGTCCCTCTGTGTTATAGTATTTAATGGACTTGTAATTTATTTAGTTATTATACTGAGAAATTAACAGATTGTTACATGTGTGTGAGATTATAATTATAATCCAAATGTAATGATTAATAAAAAGCACTGGACAAAACAAATCAATACTTTTCAAGAAGACATTCACGCTTTCATGCAAAAGATTCACTGCAAAATAAAATTGTCGTATCAATTCATTTTTGTTTTGTTGATATTGAAGCATTCAATGCCACAATCAAAATTTTACTGCTGACAAAATAGCTATTCAATTTGGGCTAAAGAAAGAATGATGTTGTTTGGTGTTGTCCTTACTTACTGGAGAGGTAGTAGCATGAGACGAGGAAAACATGAAAAGCAAGCTTACCTCCAATATGTCTACCTTGTCCACCGGGATACATGCAGCGGAAGATGCGGCCCAACTCCTCGGCCTGGATCCGCCCCGCCGGGGTCAGTTCGCCACCCCACTTCAGGATCAGCACCAGCGACGGGTCTCCGGGGGCATCCGCTGGAAGGGACCGACTCAATATACATATCATCAGAATAACAGTAATCATTTGTGTTCTGCGTACTTTGAATTTTTATATAATTTTTACAGTACTCTCAGTAATCCGCCGCTAGATTGAAAGCCCAATATCAAGCTCTATAATTCGCCAGTGTTAGTATGCCAAATTCAGTAATCCGCCGCTTGCGTAGACTCAAGCGCCAAGCTTTGTACACCAACAGGTTGGGTTATCTTACTCCACGCTCAGTTACTATACCGCCGTCTAGCTTGCTAGAGCTGATCATTTTACCAGTCACCAAGGTTCATTACTGTTGATTTAGGATTTCGGTTTCCTGTTAGTACTTTTGTGTATTCTAGCAGCAGTCGCGTATATTATGTTTCTGTTTGTTTCATTCTGCCATGTTTTTGTTGGGATAAGTTTACAAAATGGAGTCTTCTTGCAAGTGTAAACATGACACCTTTACATACCAAAAATTGAAAATTTGATGAAAGTTCAATAGCATGGTATGATAGTTTGTTTTCACGAAACAGCTGCTTTAAGGGGTTAGGCCACCCTAGAGGCCAAAAAATAGGCTATTTTAGGATTTTTTTCCAGAAATACTACAAAATAAATCGAGATTCCAATATAAAGCATTTATTATATATATTTTAGTGACTGTACATAAAAAATTTTTTGAAGCGATTAATTTCAAAATGGCGGCTGTACAGCGTTTTTCCGATGACGTCTCTGTTTTTTTAGGGTCCACTGCCGGACACACAACTCCTGTAATTTTTGAATTATAAAAATATTTTTTTTTATTTTAAATAGTAACTGCTATAGAAGTACGTAGGATTTTTTCAATATATTAATTTTTGCCCAAATGGCGCACTTTAAAGTGAAAAGTTGCAAATTTGCCTAAAAAGTCATCAGGTAATTGTTAATAACAAATGAACCATGCAATATTAAAAAAAAATCCTACGTACTTCTATAGACAATGTATTTTTGAAGATATATTCAACATTTCAAGTAAATCGGTTGAAAATTGTCTGAGTTACGTTTCCGGCACACTTAAAAAATGCTGTTTTGAGATGCACGCGTTTGAAGTTTTGAGTAGTAGTAATAATTTTGCAATACCTTCAATCTGCGATGCCCGCACCATACAACTGGCTTTCTAGATTATCATCCTGCTCTTGCTTTTCTTTTCTGCTTGATATTAAAGCGATCCTTGTGTCTTTTACCCGTTCAGACAGCGATCTCTCTGAATGCTTTATGCGCTGTTTATCGATTACTTATGTACTAAGTACTAAACTAAGTACTATGTACTAAAATTAAAAAAATCGAGTACTTAGAGATTTTTTCCAACCATAATCTTTTGGGACATCATTTTGAGGTCTTAGGGGACAATTTAAAAAAATAAAAATAAAAACGATTTTTCGAAAATCCTAGGGTGGCCTAACCCCTTAATTTTTAGCATATTTTGTATGTATTCACTATAATCTGCCGCTTTCATTATTGGACAATTGCCCAGTTTTTGGGGTGGCGGATTAGTGAGAGAGTACTGTAATTTAAAAGTAATATTTATAGTTCAGACCTTTCCACTAAGCATAACATGTTCTGAAAAGAGTAATGTTGGGAATTCGGTCAGATGCTAGCCTCAAACAATATTATATTTAAAAACTAATCACACACCGTGTATTAATACATAAACGCATTAATAACAAAAAAGTTTTATGTTTAAATTACTACAAAATATATTTCACAAATTAATGAGTAGTAAAAAGATGTTTGTTTTTAATTATCTTTAAATCTCTAGATCAGTGGTTTCAAACAGGCAAGACCCCTTCATTTGAACCATAAATGAAGAAATGTTATTTTTTTTTATACACCAAATTTTTCCTTTTTATTTCTTTCTACATAAAATTAAATTAAATGTTACTCACATTGGAATAATTTTTTAGAAAAAAAAAAAAAAAAATTTTAACCCTCCGTCCGTTGTCTTTTTTTAAACCCGAGGTGTCTGTGGGATCCCCAAGGACCCCAAAAATAAATATTATTAAATTGTTGTTGTAGAATACATTTTATGTGTTATTTTAACTGATTATAGTCAGGTGATAGGGGCTGCTTCGAAATAAAAAGAAATAATTAAAAATTTGATATTGATTTCCAATATAAAAGCTTAAAAATCAACAATGAACATTTATAATTTTGAATGATACTTTTTTAATAGTAAACTTTAAAAAAAAATTTAAAAAATTTCTATCAAACTTATAAAACTATTTGAGATTGATGCAGACTTATTATAATTACAAAAAAAAATCAACAAAATACAATGAAAAAATATGTAAACTTGGTTTTTCATTGTATTTTGTTGAGCCTCATGCCGAAACACACGTCTGTATCTCACAGCGCACATGCGCAGACTGAATGTCGGCGGTGCTAGCATCAAGTATGGTCCCTTTTAGGATGCTACCTAAAGTAAGGAATCAGTGGGAACATTCAAAATGTACGTAATTAGCATTTCTGTAAAAGCTGGGCTTTTAAAGACCCCACGCGACGGGTCGAGGGTTAATATAATATACCTGGTTGCTTCCAGGCCGTCGAAATGGTATGCAAATTTTGCTTTAGGGCAGGCCTATTTATTCTGACATCAGTGGATAAAATATTGTTCCTTTAAATCAAATATCATGCGGCCTGCATAAATTTTGAGTTTGAGACCACTGCTCTAGATTATTATATATTATTTACAATATTATGCAAATGGTGCCCAAACTTTTCAAAACATAAATAATTTTAATTTGAAAAAAAAAACATGTTCCTTTTATTCTACACACAAATGAAGCTTTTGGAGTAGCCAATAAATATTAAAGTAAAAGCATTTTTATACCAACAATAATTCTAACAATATGGACGAAACACAATTAATTTGAAAAGGCAAAATACCAGGGACTATCCAAAGACCACAAATATGTACATACAAAGCAATAAGTGTTTATAGGGGATGTGAATTAATGCCAATGCTTTACAATGAAATAAAAATATGTCATACCCTTTTGTTAACAATAAATGTGTTGGTGTACAGACAACATACTTCTCAACCATATTTGCATTCAGTCAAGTTTCTGAAAATATTTGAATGATAACTGCAGGTTTAACCACTCGAGCGATAGCTACCTAAATTTGGGTAGCTGTAGGTAGATCATTTTTATGAAATAAAATTTATTTATGTTGAACTTCCCGCAATCAGCTAATATGTTTAGTTGCTAGATGAAAAAGCTTCTATCGAATTGACGAAAAAACATCAGTAATGTTCTTCTCTTGGAATATTATAGATAAGATTCTAGGTAGAAGCCATTTTAATTTGTTTTATATATTCAATATTTCCCTAAATAAGTTCAAGGTAGGGCAATTTCGGTATATATATAGAATTCACGTGTTTATAAATTTATGTATAAAGAAAATGTATGAAGGACAAGATCAGAATCGCTTGGGGCATTCTTGTTCTTGACGTAACAGATGTCATAAACACACCTAGCCACTTGAAATAAATTTTATTATATTTATCCACGACTTCGACGCTTCATTTTTCCCACGATTCGAGCTGTCAAACTGTGAGCGTCGTGGGCCATGAAAAGATCGATAAACCTATCAATTTGTCAAATAAACGCAAGTAATGTTGTTTTTATGCATAGTTTATTGTTCAAGGAATATGTTTCGGTAAATATAATATAGACAGCATAAAATAAACCCACAAAATTTTACGTCAAAATCAAAACATTGCGAAATTTACGGGTTTCCTCCCTGGCATTTGACGAGTTAAATCATAGTAAGCAGTTTATGTTTCCGTACTAATATTCAGAGGCACGATTTTTGGAATGAGTGCGGTAAAATCCAAAACTGAACACTCAGAAATCTCTGTTCCTCAAGGCTTTTTTTTTTTAAATATTTTCGTATGAGTGGATAAAATAAATTCTTTTGAGCACTGGCATCTCCATTATTCAACTTGGAAAAAAAAGGAACTGATTCAGAACGGATTGATTGTACATATTTATCAGTTTAACTCAAAATCAATTTATAAGTTTAAACAAAGTAGATAAGAAGCTTGGGCTAGTTGCAGAAGGCTGCATAAGTATCAATAGCATTCAGATATTACCAGAAAGAAGATTGTACTGAATGCAGATGGGGTTAAGATATATAATTGGCTCAGTGTTAGCACAGAACATAGACTATGGGGAAACTAAAGAAAGGTGCATACGGCTGATGGTGGTGTTACCATCGTCAGAGCTGGAGCCGCGAGGCCGGCCCATGGGCTGGTATTTCATCTGCACCTTGCGGTTTATCCCCGAGAAGTGGCCATACCTGAATGAACATAACAAACTATTCAAAAAATATATTATTTATTAATTATTATTATAGTTCTTTGTCATACGGTGGACAGATCAAACATGAAAGTGGCAGTCAGGTTTAGCAGCCATACTCTGGCTGTTGAGGATCCAGAACAGCGAGTTATCCTCAGAGATTTTACAATTTTATCTACTGAATTTTCAAAAAACCTGTCATGACATAACATATCTCAATCCGTCCCTCCTGATTATAACTTCAGATAAATGAGTCAACTCACATTTCTAATACGCTCTTGAGTTGTTCCAGCTTGCCCTGTTTTTCCTCCAGTTCTGGGTCAGCATGCCTGGTGTGTATTTCTGCCAACAGGGCTCTGGAGATGTCCAGAATCTCCTGCAACTGCTTCGGCCTCTTCAACTTCACGTGGCCCTGCTTGTATCCATCGTACTTCTCAAAGATCTCAAAGAACCTGCAAAAGAATATCAATATTGTAGTGTGGACAAAAAGCATTTAAACAGGTAAAAAAATAATATATTTAAATTAGAGATGCAACGGTTAGTGAATTCGTCATACATGTTCTGAGTGCAAGAAATGATATTATGTTCAAGAGGGGCGCATGCGCGGCGTGGTCAGAAGCGGGCAGCATGGCAAGGTTGATGGCACGAAATAACGATCAATTGTGTGACTTCTTTCGCCATGTTTGGTCATCGTATTGATTATTAGTGTAATAGTTTGTACTTTGTGTAACTTGAAGCTTGTCTCTATTTACTCTAAATTGCCATTAGTAAAAATTAATTACTAAGTACCTAACCAGCCATGGTTTGTGATAAATAAAACAGCACAAAAATAAAAATATGTTTTATTTACTTTTCAACTCCCAGCTTCAGCCTGTCACTGTCTGGCATCTGGCTTATTAGGTCTATCAGGTTGCTGTCTGGCATCTGGCTTATTAGGTCTATCAGGTTGCTGTCTGGCATCTGGCTTATTAGGTCTATCAGGTTGCTGTCTGGCATCTGGCTTATTAGGTCTATCAGGTTGCTGTCTGGCATCTGGCCGGTTAGTAATAAAGTGGCCGGATACCGGATAGTAACCGGATATCCTTTGCATCTCTAATTTAAATACATACATCTGAATTCAATCTGCTACTTACTTTGGATGCCTGACTTCAACCTTCATCTTTTGCTTGGGGGTTCTATCTCCGTGTCGTATCACAGCCACCACACATCGCAGTTCCATCATTTTACCAAAGGTGGTGGGCACGATGGGAGGGTCGTCCAGCTGGAAGGGCACGGACCAGGGGATGTGGAGGGTGGGAGCAAGCTCTCGGAGGATCATGTTGCCCAATATCTTGGCGCAGTCGTCATAATACTTGTTGGAGTTCTTTACGAAACTGAAGCCGTTCACGTCGCATACAAAGGACTTGCCACTCGCTCTGTCAAAAACAATTCAAAATAGTTATTTGATGTTTCATTAATGATTTGCTAAGTTCTACGTATTCTCAAGTGAAACATTTAAAATGATAATAAAAAAGTAAGTAAAGAAGTTACCTAAGCAAATCGAATCCACAAACTGTTTGCTTGAATGCGAGGCATACTTTTCTGGAGATGAGCTTCTCTTGATTGGATAGAATGACAGGGTAACGTATTTCTTTTCCTTCAGAATCCCTTTCCACCTTTCCGTCCAAAGCCGGACTTTTTCGAGCTTCAGCGTGAGCATAGTCCGGCCCCACAGTGTAAACTTTGACATCAGTACCTGTAAAACAATCATGTGAAAACCATACAAAAAAAGCAAAGAAATTTTATATAGTAGTCTAAAAATATTCATCTAAATAATTGTGTGAACTAACCATCAGTAGGCATGAAGTCTTCATAGATAAAGGACCCAGTCTTTCGGACTCTCGATTCTGGAGAGTAAATACTACTTCTGCTACCAATCTACAAAAGAAGTTATTGTTATAATAATTATAATAGTTACTTCTTCAAACTTTGCAAATACACTTCGTGGCGTCATTTTTAACACATTGTAATCGGATCACGTATTGATACGTTTTTAGCAAATTAATGCTAGAGAGCGGATCACGTATTTATACGTTTTTGATAGATTGTTAGTGGAGCGCGGGTCACGTTAAAATACGGGTTCCAATATACTTGAGTTTTCGCTATATAGCGTCTGTAGGGTTGTAGCTATGCAGGTAAAAACCTTTTGAGAACAATAGATGGGGTGTACGGTGGGTACCGAGGTAGTGTTATAAATCACAAAAATAGTCGAAGATAACGGTACATATAACGGTATACATGCAACACTAAGACGAAGAATAATATTTTTTTTAGTTTATTTCACTACTCTTTGGTGGTCGGACGTTGCTAAAAGCTAAATATCGAGTACATAGATATTATATATATATTACGTACATATTTACATTTTATTTTAGTGGTTAAAAGTTAAAATACTTTTGATAAATTTTCGATGAAACAGACATTTTTACCACGATTGTGATTGAAAGTTTGTTATTTTTTTTAGTTAGTTATATTATTATATTGTGTTTTATCCCATAAGAAAAATGTCTCACCACAATGAAGATAGTGACCAAGAAATATACGCCGACAATTTATCCGACATATCGTGTGAAAGTGATTTTGATAGTGATGATAGCGATCAAGTTGATGATGAAGATATTATTCCACTGCCTACAACATTTACCCGCAGGACCATTTCGTCCAGTTCTGACGAAGAAGAGGTTGATGGTTGGTCTATAAATGATAATCCCCCAGTTCTTGAAGATTTTTTGGGTATTCCTGGAATTACCTTGAATAATCCTCCAAAAACGCAGATGGATGTGTTGAAATTGTTCATAGACGACGATTTTTTTAAGTTTTTGGTTATCGAATCCAACAGATATTATTATCAAAACATCGATCGACATGTGATAGCCAAAATTGAAAGCAAGGGAAAGAAGAAATTTGTTCAAAGGAAATGTCGTGTCTGTTCAGCGCGCAAGGTGCGTAGTGAAACATGCTTCATATGCAAATTTTGTGAAGTTCCCCTACACAGGGGCAAATGTTTTGAAAGATATCACACCCTAAAACAATACTAATTTTTATTTTACATTTAGAAATATTTTTTGTGTATAATTTGTAAAATAAAGGATGTTATGTAAAAAAATTTTTTTTTTTTTTTTTCAAAACTTTCCTGCTTTATGTGAAATTCTGCACTAGTTTAACGATGAAGAATACATTTCTAAATATAATAAAATAAAATAAATAATTTGCAAAAAGAATTATTGAAATCAAACAAATATTTTTGAAGTTATCGCAATTTTTCTAGAGGTCTACGTTAGCGCGAAATTACGCGAAAAATCACCCGTTCGCAGCACTAGTACGCGGCCGAAAACTGCCCGATCACATTGTGTTAATTAAATGAAAACAAATAACTTTGTAAAAACACTACTAGAAAACTTAGTTTTCGAAACATGTTTATAATATAATCAATATTATAAACATGTTTCGAAAACTAATTTTTCTTTGTCAGTATAAGATTATTATTAAAATGGTTGGTTTTCTTCATCAGGATAAAATTAAAATTAAAACTTAGTTTTCAAAATATGTTGATAATATTGATTATATAGTGGCATTTTTACAAAGTTATTTGTTTTCATTTGATTATAATAATACTCAACCAGTAATCGATAAAGGCTAGTTGAATATTTTTCTGACTAACCACTTGAGCAATAGCTACACAAATTTGGGAAGCACCGCTAACGCCCTTGAGCGATGGCTACCCAAATTTGGGTAGCATCGCTAACGCCCTTGAGCGATAGCAACACAAATTTGGGTAGCACCGCTAATGCCCTTGAGCGCCGCTAATTGTGCGATGAGCGCCCTTGAGCGATAGCTACACAAATTCGGGTAGCACTGCTAACGACCTTGAGCGCCGCTAATGCCCTTGAGCGATAGCTACCAAAATTTGGGTAGCACCGCTAACGCCTTTGAGCACCGCTAATGCCCTTGAGCGATAGCTACACAAATATGTGTAGCACCGCTAACGCCCTTGAGCGATAGCTACCCAAATTTGGATAGCACCACTAACGCCTTTGAGCGCCGCTAATGCCCTTGAGCGATAGCTACACAAATATGAGTAGCACCGCTAACGCTCTTGAGCGATAGCTACCCAAATTTGGGTAGCACCGCTAATGCCTTTGAGCACCGCTAATGCCCTTGAGCGATAGCTACACAAATATGAGTAGCACCGCTAACGCCCTTGAGCGATAGCTACCCAAATTTGGGTAGCACCACTAACGCCTTTGAGCGCCGCTAATGCCCTTGAGCGATAGCTACACAAATATGAGTAGCACCGCTAACGCTCTTGAGCGATAGCTACCCAAATTTGGGTAGCACCGCTAATTCCCTTAAGCAAACCAAATTTGGGTAAGTGAATTAAAATTTATGAATTAAAATTAATTTATCAATTTTTTTTATAAAACCTAAAAACATAGGATAAACGGTGAAATAAAGATGGATTCATCAGCTATTAATATTTGGAGGTATGATGAGTGATAAGGATGATGAGATAATAAGCATGATCGAATCTAAAACTGGAAATCTCCATCGCTCATTTTTTTTTAATACACTATTGCTCAAGTAGCTAAACAGCTGAAGTAAATACCTTCCTAAACAATCTCTGACTCCCCCCTCCGGCAGAAGTGGGATAATATATGTAAATGTTGTGGTCCTCAGCCGAAACAGGCTTCTCCACAAAGGGCTTATTAAATATAACACCATTCACTTCCACGTGATCTTCTGACTCAACTAACTCGTGATCTGAAATTCAAAAAAAGGGAAACAAAATTACTATGCTGTTTAAAAATATATATTTAACCAATTATTTAAGTGGAAAGTAGCTTACGTTTTGGATCCGGGGAATCTCTATCTAAAACGGCATATCTTGGTATTTCAATACCTTCACTTTCTAAAATCGAATATACTTTTCTACGATCCTGGAAAAAACAAAATTAAAAATTAAACACTTGTACACAGGGTCCGGAAACTCATAATACAAGTGGGAAACTCGTGAATCTACATCACATCTGATCTGAACATTTTAGTTTTCGTTTTTTTTTTTTTGCAGCTAAAGGGTTAATAAAATCTTTTGGAGTCGGGTGTATTTTAAAAGACATTAAACAACTGATATTAAACCTCTAGCAACCGATTTGTATCAAATTTAAATTTAAAAGTTCAGATTTTTTCTCGAAAATGAAAACTCATCAAAAAGTTATACATCACAAAATTGACTCCAAATGTGATATACATATAGATTCACTAGTTTCTCGCTTGTACTACGAGCTTCTGGACACCGTTTATATTATTATATTTTTATTTTTTTATTTTTTATTATTTATTAAATTACAGAAAAACATTTTGTACAAGAATTTGTATACCCACAAAGCTGTCATATAGCAGCTTGTCTGCAGGTTCTAACAATTAAAACATTCATAATAAAATATCTAAGAAAAAATTTGTAAATACATTTAAAGTTTTAAGGAAACATTAGAATAGATAGTAGTATGAGATAATTTAACTTACAACTATAAATATATAAGATATTTCAATATACCTACCTAATAAAAGATATGTAGGCAGCTATATTAAGATATACAAAGATACATGGAGTTTTCGTTCATTAACCATAGTTTTATCATTTTAGGACTTAGTCTCTCATTTTTTTCAAATTTTATGTTATTATTGATTTTATTGAAAATCACTGGTATTAGATATTCAAGAGTACGGCTTCCATATTTATTTAATATTCGAGGAGTTTTTAGGCCCTTTCCTTCTCTAAATCTTGTGGTATGTTTGTGTACAAGTAGGTGTTTGTAAATATAATCATAGAGATAGTATTTTTAAGTGTAGAATGGGGAAAAAATAATTAGATATATTTTTTTACATGTTAGTAGGCTCAACTTACATACAAAACATTAAAGTGTACAAAGGTATTTAAGTAGGCATACATCGTATACCCCTCATTTTACACATACAGATACAGGATTGATTGACAACAATATAAGATTGACACAATCATTAATATTAATTGAGTGCTTAATTGAAGTCTTATGATAAATGAAGAAATCTAGTAGTTAATATTAATTGAGGGCTTAATTGAAAACTTATGATAGATGAAAAGTGGTTACTTAGGGCCGTCTGTTTCAACAGAAAGCTAAATCGTGAACTAAAATTAAATTTTAACCATCAGTTAAAGTAACAAGGCTGTTAAATAGAACCACGCGCTGTTTCAAGTGTACTTTTGCTAAAGTAATAATTGTTAGTGTGGCCAGTCAGAAGCAGAATACTCCTCAAAATTATGTGAAAAAACGCACCGCACTATTTTTTGGTGCAGCCACACCATAAATTAAATTTGAAAACCAGAACAACTGTCAAAATATCTGGCTGTATTTTGTTTCGCGTCGTTGAAGGATCTGACAACTTTGATCGATCTTATAAAAGTATTTGTATAAATATTTAAAAATAAATGACGACCTATTATAATATATATGATATTACATGGAAAAAAAACTATTTACTTTCCAGTAGATGTAATATCTCCTTGAATTTGATATTTCACTAATTTTACGCGACATGCGAAGCAGTGCCGAAAATTCGGGATCGTCCCAAATAACCATATTATTAACATGGGGTCAAAATGTTTTTGCTGCAAGACATACTGGATGAGGAATTCATCGTCACTATCATCAGCTTCTATAATATAAATCGTGATTAATAATTAATGTTGTAGCGCGCAATTTTTTACCATACCTCCAAAAGAACCGTCAAATATTTCAAAATGGCCGAGTAACTCTGGTAAGTATCGGGTTTTAGGAAAATAAAAAACAAAAGTTAAAAGAGACATAAAACAGGCAGTTAAATTGTTTGAAAAATTCGTTTTTGTGATATTTAACAGTAGCAATATCTTTTACTCTTGCTTTAATTTTAGCAACCATTGAAACAGACGACACCTAGTAGTTAAATTATTTGAGTGCTTATTTGAATTCTTATGATAAATGATAAGTGATTACCTAGTAGTTATAAACATACATCTTGTAAACTTACTTGAATATCGTACTGCATGTGTAGATTGTTTATAACATAGGGGTTCCTTAGTTTCTCATATTGAATAGCTTTGTCTAGGGGGAATCCTTTAGAGTGAAAGGAGATCAGGCAATCACACATTGGCCACTCATCCACTGGGAGCTGAGGACAAAAAACATTTATTTTGATTCTATCGGAACGCAGGAAAAAAAAAGGAATATAAGCTCTGCCGTCGAAGGCAAAAAGGCAGTTGGATATTTTCAATGGTCACATTCTGAAACACGAGATCTTTCATGTTTATCAACCTATTATAATAAAAAGTACATCAGAATCCTGTGACTGTTGAAAATTTCCTGCCTTTTTGCTTATGGAGGCAGAGCTCTTGTAAGTCCATGCACTATTTTAAAAACAAAATCATAAAATAGCAAAATTAATTTATATTACAAAAATGGATATTTTATAAAGTACTGTAATATGAGGTGACTTTTGAATCAGGGGGTGACTTCGCTCAGCGCGGACATCTGCATAATTCTCGCTACAACTCAGAAATTACTTGTCTCTTTAAAATGTTTTGTTCGAGCAATGGGAATACAATGACGCTTCGAAAATAAGTGTCAAATTAGTTTGTCTCTAGTAATATTCAAACGTCTGGTCAGTTGAATTGTGATGCTGTTTTTTTGATATTTTCAGACACAGAAAAATGTCATTTTTTTATATGTTTCTCAACGATTATCGTTTATTATTATTTATTATTTTAACTTTATGAGTAAAACCTCAAACTGTAATATTTAATTAAATGAAGACATTATGAGCGGAATATAGCCCAACCCGGAAAGTAGGGAGGTCCTGGGTTCGAGTCCCAGAGGTGCCAATATCTTTTTCTGATTTTTCTGTTTCCAGATTTTCGATTGAGTTTCGCTCATAATGTCTTCATTTAATTAAAGATTATCGTTTATATTGAAAAGTACATCAGTGACTATCGATATTTATAACTACCGCTTTAAATATTCAAACTAACATTTTTTTCTACAATTTTTTGAGATTGGTGAATTGTCATAATAAGCTAATAAAACAATCAATGTCACCTTTGGTCACCATTTTTTTTTTACTTCAAAAACATATACCATATATTTCGTTAGTTTAAACATGCGCAATAAATACGACATGAAAGTTGCCAACACAAGTGTTTTTATAAAAAAAGTTATTAAGCTGAAAATTGATCAGTCACCCCATTTTACAGTAATGTTTTAAAATTTATTCTTTTCAATGGTCTAAAAGTAAAGAAAACATATTTATTATAGGTAATAATTTAGATAAATATAAGAATGTTATTGAATTAGAGCCAAGTAACTCAAGGTTCATAGAAAATGCTTTTAACAAGGTTAGCTCATAAAGGGCCTTTATCAAAAAAAAACTCGTCGGGCAACTTTCGAAATTTCAAACGCGTGACGTAGTTTAAAATTCCAAAACAAATAATATTTTTTTACTAGTATTGCAGTTAATTCAAATCTCCCGCTGGAACATGAACCCCAACGTCACTAATTTTTACGCCAATCACCGCTCTAAGCGGTAAGCTAACCTTGTTAAGCATTTTCTATGAACCTTGCAAGTAACTCTCAATAGTTAAAAATATGTAGGTACAAAAAATAGAATACAGGTACACAGTAATAATACACAAAATATAATAATTATTAATTTAGGGTGTTAGTATATAAAGAAATAAATACATGAGTTTAGACCAAAGTGCAACACATGCCAGAATTCTAACAATTCCAATCTTATCGTAAATGTGACTAATATGTAGTAAAAGAAATATGTCATGCAAATATAATTTTTTTTATATAAAGCAGAAACTACTAAAACTATGTTATACTTTTTCATGGCGTTAACTTTTACAGGAGAGTGATTTGTACTAAAAATGATTGGTCACATGCGGACAACAAACTAGGGCCAGTTGTTTCGCAGAAATTCAAGTGTAACATTGTCATCAAATGCCCTTTCAGCGTCATTTTGTTTTTTACATTTGAAAGGTCCCCATTAAACGCCGATTCTAGGGGTGTTTCAGCTTTCTTTCAAATTGTAATAAGCTGAAAAGCTTAAAAACGTGATAGTTGTCTTCCTCTGCTGATCACAATTTGTTGAAAAGCTGAAACGGACTTAGGATGGGTTGTTTCAAAAAATTTGAACAAGTCATCAAATTTTTGAGATTAATTTTTACATTCTGGGTAAGTTTTGTCCAAGTTGTTATTATATCATTATAGGCCAATTGCTTAGTTTTGTCAAGTTGTTATTATATCATTATAGGCCAATTGCTTCACAAAACTAAAATTATCACAGAACTTAAATAGAACTTTAACTAGAAAATTAACTTAAAAAATATGATGAATTGTTCTAATTTTTTGAAACAACCCTTTCTTAGAATTGGCTTTTAACGGGAACCTTTTAACAGCTAAAAAAACAAAACGGCGCTGAATGGCCATTTGATGATTTTGTTGTAAATGAATTTCTACAAAATAACTGAGCCTCAGAGTTTTTTCATCAGTTTATACTACTAAAACTAATTTCATTGCTTTTAAGTAATTTTAAGTAATAAAAACAATAATGTTATTTATAACAACCTTCTATTCCAACTTAACTTAGGTAACTTAAATATGTACTACGGGCATGGGACCCAGTGTAATGCATTATGCATTAACTTTCCATGTGCCATCTAACAATTTATTGGCAATTAGTTCCCATTTTATGAGTTCATCAAGGTACTGGCACCATTTAAACTATTTAATATTCGCTTTATGTCTAATGCACATACAATTAGTTTTATGTGCAAAATTCTTGTAATAGAATTTAAATTTATTATAGCCATCAATGCGCAGAGTTTAAAACTAATAGTTCTGCGTACAGTAGAACTTCCGTCCAAAAAAAAATTATTTCTAATTTTCTCTAATAAATCAAAACCAAAATTTTCTCCGAAATACCTACCTGCGTAATTATAGACCATTATATTTTGTAACATTTTTATTTCAAATAAAGAATTTATCTCAATGACAATTCTTTCTTAAAACTTTTTTCAGGCATGTAGGTACCATAACATTAAAAAAAAATGCGAATAAGGTCCAAATAAACATGATGATTTCATATTTGAAAAAAGAATCTTTACTGAGCCATTAAAATGGCCTCCATTGTGAAAAGAAACTTACAAACAAATTTAAAGACAGACGAAATGCGAAAACAGGACTCCGGTATGCTTAATCGATAAACTTTATATATACGTGATTTAATCTGCTCAGAAGTTAATCAGTAATTTTTAAGGACATTTACAGTCGTAGGCAAATAATCTCACTGCAAAGAAAAGCAGAATCATGTTTGAAAGTATAAAATAGAGTTTTGTCAAAAAATACCAATCCCCATGATTATACAAACATTAAACCAATATACTTATCACTTGGATTATTATGTGTCGTAACTGGGTTGAGTTAAGATTAATAATACTTATACGTAGATGAAAAACGGATGATATTTTTACCCACATGCAATAATAATAGTTACAGATTTTTATATAATGTAGGTGTACTTTTCCTTCATTCTTATTTATTTAAGAACTCGAGCGATAGTTATCCAAATACGGTAGGTGATTTTTATGAATAAAAATTAATTATAATTTTCTATGAATAAAAATTATAAATTATAAACGTTTGAGTGAAATTTTTTATCATAGCACAACACATTATTAGGTCACATAATATCAATGTTTGAATAATGGTTGGATGTTCGTAGAACTCGTGGAATGCTTTTTGTTGACTTTATGAACCAAATGGTTTGATAGCATGCTTTGGTCAATAAACTACAAGGGGCAGTTGGGTGGAACAAAATTCAGAGAGTTCACGAAACAAAATCTTCAGAAAAAATCTAGTTTTAGAAAGACAAGGTATAGAGCACGCTTAGACAAAGGAGAGGAAGTATCACAAGACTCATTTTTTCCAGAAAAAAAACCAAAATGATATTTAATCCAGAATACAGCTTTATTCAAACTTTAGGCCATTTCTCTTAAAGCCTGCCATAACTATTTATGGTTTAAACTCCTAAATTCTCCAGTCTTCCAAAAATAAAAAACCAATTCTACTTTTGCCACTAATCTTCTCATAAATGCAATACTAACAGTGATGAGGATAGCAAATGTAAAATCGTGCAATGTCCAGTGTTTTAAATATAATGTCCTTCGTGTGCAAAGTCGTATCTTCTCCAACTTCTAAATAAAGGGTATTTATCGGAAGTGACCTGCCAGGTAAATATATTTTGTTTCTACTTGTAAATAATAAAATTAGATAAAGCCTAAGAATTCATAATAAATTGTACAGCGCACTTGAGGTGATTTTTCACAAAAACGGCGCTCTACAAATTATCCAATTATCATTATTATTTAAAATAAATAAATTGTTTGAAGTACATAGTACTATATTAGCGAGCTATCTACACATCTACAATGACGTTGTTTTCCTTGTTTTTTATTTTTTTATCTATATAAAGTATGTTTACATTGGGTTTTTCGATGCCTTTCTCACTAGGACATATCTGTGTCGAGACAGGTGTAGAGATACATAAATAAATATCGTAGTTGCAAGAATATTTAAGGTTAAATACATATTAATTTGAATACAATTAAAACCGAAATGTTTTAAAGGTGGGGTGTGCAAAATTCTCTATTCAAAAACTGCCTGCCCGCCTGCCATAAACAGACACTACTTTAGACTTACTACTTTAATATTATACAATTAATTTAATACTACTAATTACTTATTATTTTCTGCTAATAATTAGATTGATCTTTATAAACTGGTGGCTTTCTTAAAAAAATAGATTTCAAGTACCTAGATATTATCTGAAATAGACCAATATTAAATAATAAATGTGAATGTGCTACTTCCTCCCATTCGTTGCCTAAGTGTTTGCACAAAAGAACAAATAGAAGAATTGACAGTCTTACAGCACCAGGAAGTGGAAGAGATTTAGAACCACAAGCGGCATCTTGTTGCACCCAATTTCGTTAGATTTTTTTTTATATTGAGAACCTGTAAGATAACCTCCTCGGGGAACACCAGCATCTTCAGGTACTCGAACTCGCCCAACCGGGTCAGGATCTCCTTCATGGGCTTGGACTGCGACTTCTTGGCCATGGCGCACACTCCCACCACCACCTTCTTGCAATTGTCTCCGTCCGATTCGCTGCCATCGCAAGAGTCCAGGTCTCCCTGCAAACAAAGGACATGCACGTTTCATTCGTGGACACTAATCGCAAACAATAAGCAATGCTTTGCATGACTGATAATCTATTATTTTTAAAGCAAAAATAAATGTTCAAAATCTTCTTAACCCATTGCACCACAAAGCCGGCGAATCGCCAGTTTAATACTTAAATTATCAACGGAAATACTTTATTTTTGTCAATTTCTTTGAAATATTGAACAACTGTCTAAAAACCAAAATATCTTAATACAATTTAAAAAATGTCTCATATATCGTCATTGATCCCACAATAGTATGTGTATGAAAAAAAGTATGTGAAAAAGAAGTGTTTTGTTTCTTTGGTGGATAAGTATCCAAATTAGTGATCTTCACATCGTATCAAAATATTGTATGTCTAAAAACAGTATATTTTTTTTTTAAAAGAAAGACAAACATTCCCGGGTTACGAATAACCCAACAATGTTTGAAAATCTCCTACTACCACCACAGAAAGCCAAAAATGTTGCTTGTGTTGTGATGGAGGACTTAGCCAGCCGGGGAATCGAACATGGGACGCCCGGGTGGAACCCAAACACGATGCCCACTCAACCACTGACCGGTCTAATATACCTATAGATTAAATGGCACTCTGTTATTTCTCAAGATGGTCTCACCATGGATAATCCAATTCGATACTTGCCAGGTGACTTAAAATGCATTGTAGTATCAACGACAATACGTCTTTTTGTAATTTTTATATTAATTTTTTAGTTTTGCTGTCCAGTTAGTAAAATATTCTAACAATCAAACGGTGTGTTTTACTAGAAAACACGTGTTTTAATTTTCAGTGCAATAGGTTCGATTAAATTGTGGCAATAAATTACTGGGACGAATTCAAACATAACAACTGTGATGAAGTTAATAGAAGAAAGTATATATTTTCTCAATCAGTATTGAAATCTAATTACATATGTTTAACGAGTTTTCTTGTAGCATTCTACTTTATGAGCCATGAATTTATTACAAATATCTATCTAGAAAAATTTGAAATCAATGTTTGTTTCTAATACACGTGTAACCATATTTTTGAACTTGAAGAAACAGATTTATATAAAAATTTTATATTTAATTTGTAATAAATCGTGTATTTGTCTGCTTACGAATTCCCAACAGCTGTTACAGCATTGACACGATTCAAATTTAGACAAATAATAATCTAGATTGAAATATATACCCATTCTGTCAATACAAAATACTCAACCCTATTGAGGTAGAAACAGATTTCGCAATATCTTTGAGATTTAAAAATCACACCAATGCATTGCTTGTTGTTTATAAAAATACTAAATAAATTAACTAATTCGGTCTTAAAACTACGGGATATGACAATGTGGACTTGGATATTATGTTTGGAGATCATATTGATGCTGGAAAGGATAAATGACTAAAGTGCCGTACTGCTAAATGATGTTAGCCATTTATCCTTTCCAGAGACAATTTACTTCACTCTTTACTGTGAAAATAATTTTGGGCAGCAGTTGCATGCCTTTTCTTTTCGCCAATTTTCCAGTTGGTTTCTTCATACCCAAAAAAATAATTTTTTCGTACATTTAATAAGTAAAAAGTTAGTAGAGATTAATCTCTTTAAGGAAGGGAATTACTTATTCGATGTTTTTTCAAAACAAGAAGTTGATCAAAAAATCAAGCACATCTGTTTTTATTTTCTATTTTTATTGTTGCATTATCAGTACAGTGTCATAGTGTGGCCAGTCCTATGCAGGTGTAACTGGAGCAGTCCACTCCGAGCACGGATTTGCCAAGGAGCCAAGGCGCTGATAAAACCTAACACAGCGTCTTTGAGGTTTTGACCGCTAGGCGTCGTTCATCCAAGTGTAGAAAGCATTACAAATAATGTCTAATTTTCAAAAGATTCATTCTGGTATGTTCCATTAAAATAACTGTCTCGTGGCAGAGTGAAATAGACCTATGTTTCTTGCAATACATAAATATGTTTCAGCAAAAAATAGCAAGCATCGCAAAACAAATGCAAAAAATAGGTATTCGGACATGCCTACTTCCTTTTACTATTCAAATAACAAAAGTTGGCAAATAAGGATTAAGTTTGTCATATCCTGTAGTGATAACACACAATACTCAATGGTGTACAAATAATATGAAATGAGTTCAAAATGTATTCATTAATGATTACTAAAAATGCTGGATTGACAATATTAGAATAAATCAAGGAGATTACTAGGCCCAAGAACAAAAAGCATGCATATAATTACCACAACATTACTGATAACAGTGGAAACGTATGTGATAATTGCGAAATGTATGTTTTGTTTGTGTATATAATTTAGTAATAGTTCATGAGGCCTATTCAATGTTCACACATCCTAAAAATGAAATTGTAATTCATGATTTGGATGAAGAGCGTAGTGTAACATTTAATGTAATATTTTTAAGGAAGTTACAAATATTAAACCAAAGTATTTGCAAATTCATATACATAATTATATAACTTTTGCAAAATATGTAACTCAGAATGCAAGCAATCATATTCCGAAAAGCCGGAGATTAGATACTCACACAGCGAGTGCAATAACAGACACTTTGAATTAGATAAGTTAAACATTTTATTATTGCACAGTCACTTTACAAGGGTTAAATTAATATAAAATGATGGAAGTGAAGTTAAACAATAAAAAACTAAAGACGTTTGTATGATTTGTGAGATGTTTGAGGTTAAATAACAGTTTATTTACTAGGTATTGTTTACTAGAATTGCCCAAACAGGGCATTGATTGTATTGAAATAAAGTAGCACTAGAAGGTGAAGAAGAACTAACATGGTTAAAACACTCGTCACAGTAACAAATGTCCTCCTCGGGCACTGACCGAGTCTTCTTCCATCTCTTGAGGCGCCACCAGTCCTTCAACCATGACCATTCCATCACAAGGTGACAACTGGCACTACTGCCACTACCAGCACTGGCAGCACAACGGATCACACAGTGGACAGAGAACACTTATATGCGGAAATTATCTTTTTCTCAATCGGGAGAATGTCATTATCTGCGATCAATTTGACAGACTACTAAACACCTACAAGAAATACACACACAATTGAAGGAAACCTTACAAAGATAATGAATGACACCATTTAGTGTCTGTTAGTAGTAACTGTACACACTAGACACAAACATAGATACATATACAACTTAATTGCTTCCATTATACATGTGTATGTACACTCTCACACCAGTGTGATAGACATGCCAGGAGATTGATGTCAACTTACAAACAGATCTATTGTTTCAAATGCTAATTTATCCATTTTCGCTTACAATCATTTCCCAGTGGTGACCACTACCCACTTGTATTGCTAAGCTGCCGGGGGCGACTGCTGAAAGCAAATCCGATTTTAAGGCAGTTGCCATCAGAAGACTAATATTTAATCCCAATATTTGCTCCAGATCTGTGCTAACAGAAACACCGACTTCCAAACACGGGTTATTGGTATAATTATATTACTGGTAAACTAACACTTGCGGCTGAGCTTCATATTGGATTTAAAAACCACCAATAGCAGATTAACAAATACGTAGCTTTAAGTCTGGTGTCTTAGGACGGGTTGTTTCAAAAAATTTGATGGATTCATCAAATATTTGATGTTAATTTTCACGTTCTGTGTAAGTTCTATTCAAGTTCTGTGATTATTTCAGTTTTGTAAAGCAGCTGTCCTATAACGATATAATAACAGAACATGAATAGAACCTACACAGAACGTGAAAATCAACCTCAAATATTTGATGAATCCAAATTTTTTGAAACAACCCATCCTTAGAGTTATTGTATATTCAGTAGATCCCAAGATTAGCTTTCTAAACAAATGGGGAAACAAACTCCGTTACAGTATACAAGAAAAATATGTACATACAAAAATAAATACAACTTATTCATAGAACTACAACAACTACTCTTACGAAGTAATGTATTTTTAAGTGATGTATTTTTTTGGTTAATCTAATGTAATTATGTTATTCTCTACTTTTTTAAAACTGTTTATATAAAAAGTTTGTATAACAAAATTTTACCAACTGTACCAAAAAAATTGTTAATAAAAAAAAAAAAAGAAGTATGCAGAGAGACTCATTACTACATAGTTGCTAATTGAATGAACAAACTTAACTGAATAAACACCTAAAATTCATTGTCCAATGTACACTATAAAAAGTTATTACACAATATTTAATCTGAAGCAAACCCAGAAATTGGGACACAAAATCAATGATTCCATATAAATTAACATAATGTATGCACATGAATTGACAAAATTCTAGATAAACCACTGTTGACTCAGCTCACTTTCCAAATGAAGCAGTGGAATATATTACTCGGTAAGGTATTTACAAGTTTTTACTACTTTTCTTTGTATTCTATAAATTACTGTTGACTAATCACTTTCATTTTTTCTTAATGATCCTTCACAGGCTTATGGCTGCATTGATCGCAGATGATAAATATAATTTCTCACAACTACGTTTTGGCAAATTAACTTTCATACACCATTCAAATATATTGTTTGAAACCAGCTTGAGATTTGGAAAACTGCCAAATCTGGAAAAGCCGATATACTATGTACCATAGATATTATAATTTTCTTCTGATCACATTCCAAATTTAAATATAAATAATATTTTATATGAATGACCAAAACAAGTAGGTTGATGATATGATTGATAATATATTTGCCTCTTCGAAATTAAATTACGGATATATTATTATAAGTGTGAATTGAAACAACTAAATTTAAGAGAACAAAGGACTGCAGTAAAATCCTTTTGGGTAACAAAATATTGGCAAGAGAATTACAACCATTGCAAAAAAAGAAATGATAAACTAAAATACTTCAGCAAAGTAAACAGCACGTTAAACATCTAATAATAGCCCATTTTGTACAACATGAACAATATGTCACTTCTCACAATTCTTTTCTGTTCAAAATATACGTGCAAATTTAAATGTCTACATAAAACTAATTAATTTTATTTATTATTAAGAGAAGTTTTAAACTTCTAACAATAACATCACCCAGAACATATTACATTGACAAAAGTTAAGTATTTTATCATAATGTAATATTAAATAATATTTTACAATAATCACATTAATCCGGTCTGATTTCAGAAAATATTACACATTATTAACGTGTGAGTTAAAAGGTGAGAATTATTATTTGTAAATGTGTGGAGTGTACAAATTACTGCGTAAAGTGTGAAACGGGATTTCAAAAGATAACCAAAACAAGCAGTAGAGTTTTTACAATCATTGTTGCGAGAGATAGCAGTGTTATCTTATTTGATAAGATAGCCTAATTATTATTGTTCATGGAAAAAATCTACAAACTATTTTCTTTATTTACTTCAGTGCGAAAACACAGAGAATTGGTGCAGGTGATAAGGAGATATTTTATATTGTGGATAATCAGATCACCTACAGAATGGTGATTGCCGATAGCTTTATTACAATAAAAGTAAAGTAGGTTCCTAAAATAATATTGTACATTATGGTGATTTATTTTTGGGGTATTATGCCGTGTTGCCTTCTTCTTTAGTCATCGTTTCGGACAGCATTACATCACATTACAAGTGTCCATCATCAGGACAGATGTGTTTTCGAAGATTGTGGTGAAGTGTTATTTAGTTGCCAGCTCCAATCCTTTGTGAGCTGGTATTACAGCATAATTTAAAATTACTTTCTGCATTTAGTTATGGTGTGGCTACCAATTACCGGATACCAAAAACTATTGAGCTTAGCTTCGTTGTCTATATTAATAGGATTTTTGTGAATTTCAACAAATCCCAAAGTGGCCGGTTGAAATTAAATGCTTGGCAATTGCTGATTTGTCATGTTGGTCGAGTTTACACGCTCGAAAGTGTTCTGATATCCTTGTAGAGATCGTCCGTTCTGTCTGGTCTACACAAATCTTGTTACATCCAGAACAGCTGAGTTTTTAAACTCCATCGTCTCAAGAGGAAACTTGGTTTTTGCAGGCCTCAGTAGGTCTTGTATTTTTGTTGTAGTTCCAAAGACAGTCTTAGTGCTTTCTTTTCTCAGTATCCTGGCAATTGTCTGTCACATTGTGAACATACGATAAAAAAGCGCAGCCTTTTGACTCTTGTTCAATTCTGTTTTTGTTTGGGGTAGATTTGACTATTATGATTTGCATTGCCTTCTTGCGGGGTAACTGTTCCGCTTTAATTCGTCAGCTAGCTTTTTAAGCTCCAATCTGATTTTTGTTTTTTCACATATTTTGGTTGCTCGGATCACCAATGCTCGGATAAGTCCTCTTTTCTGCACTTGGTGGTGATACGATTCAGCGTGTTGATACCGATTCGTATGAGTTGGTTTTCTATACATGGTGCGCCCTAAGCTACTATCTTCTTTTCGCATCAATTTTTACATCCAGAAAAGGCAGGATTTTATCTTGGTTTTCCAGCTTCATTGTGAACTTAATTTAACTGTGGAGTTAATTAAGATGGTCCTGTGATTTGTTCAGTTTCTCTGTTCCATGAGGCCAAATGGCGAAGACGTTATCGACGTAGTGCCACCATGCTTTAGGAACAGCCGTAGCTACTTCTTCAAAACTTCTCAGTAAAGAAGCTGGCTAGTACTGGCAATAACGGACTGCCCATCACAACACCTTACAAACATTTACTACACACACTCTTCGATTATACATCTGCCCTGATGATGGACACTGTAATACTGTCCGAAACGTTAGCTAAAGAAGGAGGTAGTGCAACACCACATAATGCCCCAAAAATAAATCTAAAATGAAACAGTTGATTTGGGTACAAGATGTCAATGTTCTACAGTTACAAAGACGTAACAAAGTCAGTTCGATACGCATAGCATAATCTTATTGTTTGCAACCAATTCTTTGGCAAAGTAACATTTTTTTTGAAGAAAAAAGAAAATAAAAAAAAAACAACTAGGATTCTGACTGTTACCGAATCGAAATGAGCATGCTCGTGAGAAAACCTGTTCATCCGTGCTTAGAGCACTTGCGAACAGCCGGCTGTTGATTTGTGTGCATGCTCAATACTAGCAACGTCACACACACACGCCACTAAGTAGCATTTAGCATAGCACAAGAGCATGCTACTAACGAGCATGTCTGTGCTGAGCATCATAATGCTAAATCACGATTTTAGACTAATCTTTCCTACAAATCGGTTCACATTATTAATATAAAAAATACACTTTGGATAAATTGAAGCTTTTCCTACTGTTTCCGTTGAGTAGAAAAAAATAATTAATTAACATTACAAAAGATATAAGCATAAACTACAAAAAAAAATTTTTTTTCATTAGCAATGTATGAACGCATAAGAAACAAAATACAATTTTATGGCTAAAATTATCTGAGACAGTTTCCACTGATTAAATTTTTTCTTTCTCATAAATTCTCACAAAATAAGTTAAAACCACTTTTGATATTGAAACGCCTATTACCTAAATTTGTGGTGATATGAGGCGCACTAAGAATTCCTACATTTTTGGCTTGCGTCTTTCGAAACCAATGGTTTCTTCGCCAGGATAAACATAAAATTAATATATATACATAGATACATGTATACAGAGTGATTTATTTTTATAATATTAAAATGATGTCACAAACTGAATTTGCGATTATTGAAGAAATAACATGAATTATTTGGGATTTGCAAAATATGAGCATTGAACTTGGGAGACGTTAATATATTTATAAATAGGCATTGGATGCTTATTTTGGCAAAGTAAAGTCACAAATAGATATGTACAATATTGACATAAACAGGTTAAGTTAACTTGTGAAAATCAATGATTACTAATTTTTGTAACGATTTTTTAATAGCCAGATTCCGCGCTTCATGCCACAGGACAAACAATTAATTAGTATTACAGAGATGGAAGCAATAAGACGTGTCACATCTGTGTTGATGTTAGATTCTTTGTAAATTGGATAAAAATTAAGAAAAAAAAACCTGTTTCCAATGCTGTTCAGGATTGCACATTTGGAATGCCAATTTCTTGTCAGTGTTTTAGATATTTTCTGTGTGGCCTATTAATAGAAATTTGCAGCATTTATTTTGAGTGTTCCATGTAAAAATAATGGTTTAGCAAAGACACTTTTCCAAAAGATGAGACAGAGTTTAGCCTTTTGCTTTGGAATAACAATAATTTGACCTTTAGATTAAAAAAAACGGAGAGCGTTTCAAATGATCTTTAGTGAGACAATGTGGATATAATTCAATAGGAATGTATAAATGCCTAATATTACAGGGATTTTATTTACGAAAACTCGTTTTAGTTGAATCGCAATGAATATAAGAGCAGCGGTCGAGCGGTGTTGCCTCAGTTAATAGCATGATTCAACCATTCAAGGAAAACTATTTTAACATTTTGAAGTCTTACCGATGACCTCAAAGGCACTATATTTCCATCGTCACCTACGTAGAACTGCGGAGCGTTGGCAGCATGTCTTAGGTCTTGATAACCATGTTCCAGCTCCGTGTATGACATTACAATATCAACACATAAAAAGCATTACATCTAAACCAGTCTTTGATTTGTCTACCTATTCTGATTACACGATTTTGTATTAACGATCAATATAAACCAATAACAACGACCCAGAAATCTGCCAAATTTTGGCGGATAACGCAGACGCAGAATCTACTTCGGATTGGCAAAAGCGGGAACTGGCGGCGGCGGGAACTCTGAAGTCTTTCGGAAGAAACATATTTGCGTATTTAGTGTTCCATACTTTTTAACGTCGGCCTAGTAATTAAAAACACAGAGTACAAAATTCAATAACATTTAAAATTGGACTCTTGAAGTTTTTTCATCTGAAAATGTACGAAAATAAACTATGAACGGTCTATCGCCTTTTGTCTATTCGGAAATCTCTGAATCAAGGTAGTCGTAATTTGTAATACCGCCCGATTGGTTTATTTATGCCCCGCCCCCTATTGTAACTTCCGTAGTAGATCTTGGACACCAATCCGATCTTGTTTCTGAAGGGAAATTATTATAATCGAACTGATGCTAGCATGTGGGTGCAGCTAATATGATGCTAGGTTTATAAGGCTGATTGGATTGGTTTATTTATGCACGGTGCTATACTATCAATCAGAATCCAGAAAATGTTCGCCCTCTCAATGCTTATTATTATTAGACCATAAACAATGTCAATCGTGCCAGGGAGAGATAAAACACAAATTCAATTTCATTTTTTTTCCAATTTTCTCAATTTTACCAGAAGCACGGAAAAAATTGAATACTCCTGCTTACGGACGCGCTCACAACTAGTCACGTCTACCAATAAAGATGGGGGCCACACACAGCTATAAAAGATAAATCATCGCACGCCAAAAACGCTCTCCACTCCCATGACCTGTCACACCCATAAGAGCTGTTTCACACACAGCTATAAAATATAAAAGATCATCGCACGCCACATAACGCTCTCCATACAATCCCTTCAGACCGTTCACACCTAAGCGTTTTTAAGCGCAGATCAATCATAGACAATACACATCTCAGACGTAACCGCTCCAGACGCGATATCCCAGAAGATAACTCTCCCCTTCTCCGACTAAAACAGGAGAGGGGGTCATTGTAATTACGGAGCTGCCTAGACCCGTGGATGACAGATGTCAAGTTGACAGATTTCAGTACAAAAAAAAAAATATATATTTTTTTACATTAACTCCACACAGGAGGCCTTGAGGAAAATAATTCCCCTCAGGGCCTATGTCATCTGGGATGCTGTGTGGAGGGTCTTTTTGAGGAGAGGAAGGAATGAACATTGGTCTTGAAGAGACCCATGTTGTAGGAGGGAGGAAACACAGATGCCGGCAAATCGTTCCATAGCCGAGCTGTTGAACTCAAGAACGAGTCGAAAAAACGACCCGTTCTCATGTGACAAATGTCAACCGTGTACATATGTTGGGCGCGCGTTTGGCGTGTCTCCCGACTATGCGTTCCGTTGCCGCTCCCTAATTCGACTAAACCCCTCTCCTACCACAGGAAGAAATATTTGATAGCCTCGTGTGAAAGGACAAAAGATAAGCGCTCGCGAATCAACAGATATCGGCTCGTAGATCTCGTAGCTCGTAGATCAGTGTGAACTAAGCATTATGCGCGAATCAACAGATATCGGCTCGTAGATCTCGTAGCTCGTAGATCAGTGTGAACTAAGCATTATGCGCAGATCAACCATAGACAATACAGATCTTATGCCGTGACCGTTCCTGAGGCGATATGTGTAAAATTACGTGACCCCCTCTCCACGGTAAACAGGGGGTAATTTTAATTACGGGGCTGCTTAAACGGGTGAATGACAGCTGTCAAATTGACAGATTCAGTACCCAGAAACGGCATTTCGTGGCAGTTTCCCTCATTCATCTGACCCCTTCTCCTACTACAGGAAGAAATATTTGATAGCGTAATGTGACGGTACAACACATAAGCGCTCGCGGTTCAACATATATCTGCTCGCACTTTTATAGCTGTGTGTGTCACCTACATTATTTCTTCAATTTTAAAAACCATGAAAACTTATTTCTCGTTCTATTCACCAAATAATAATACGATAACTCGAATGTTCGATCGCGCATTCACTATTTTGTGTTTCATGTTCGTATGTTTTTCGAGTATGAATACTTCTTCACATGGCACTCTGTTTAGGGCCTTAAAGCCGGTTCACATTACGCTATCAAATATAAAAGATTATAGCACGCCAAATAACGCTTTCCATACAATCCCTTCAGACCGTTCACACCTAAGCGTTTTTAAGCGCAGATCATAGACATTACACATCTCAGACGTAACCGCTCCAGACGCGATATCCCAGAAGATAACTCTCCCCTTCTCCGACTAAAACAGGAGAGGGGGTCATTGTAATTACGGAGCTGCCTAGACCCGTGGATGACAGATGTCAAGTTGACAGATTTCAGTACAAAAAATGTGCGTTCCGCTGCCGCTCCCTAATTCAACTGACCCCCTCTCCTACCACAGGAAGAAATATTTGATAGCCTCGTGTGAAAGGACAAAAGATAAGCGCTCGCGAATCAACAGATATCTGCTCGCAGATTTATAGCGTAATGTGAACCAGCTTTTATACAAAAAAAAAAAAAAAATTATTTGTCTATGATATTAGTCTCTGGATTTGAAATGTCAAAAACGTCACGATCTGTCAGTTTTTATATTGTTTTGTGTGTCTTTCTCGTTACTACTGACTACTTCTGTTCACAATCTACCTGCAGCCTGGTATAATAATAGGTTCTCTCGAATGAGTTGTCAAGATTTCATCAGCATAATACCGTGTAATTGATTATTATAAAAGTATAAATATGAGTTTTATGAAAACAAATATTTGTTTGTTAACGATCTTAATCGCCGGTGGAGAATCTTTTAACATCGAATTTAACAGTTCGTATTTTTCAATTCAATCTTTATAATATTGCCATTTATTTTCAGATTAATATGTAAAATAAATAATAAGGGTGGAATTGTAAATGTGAATAATGACTCGATTTTATTTTCAAAGAAAATCCCTCTACACCGGAAACATGGACAGGAAGATGGTTTCCCGGAAAGCCAACCGAGTCGCCGGAACCCCTTCAACATGACACGAGAATTCCCATGGGAGTGGCCAATGCGGATTGCGATGATGCTCAGGTAAGGATTATTATTAATGGCTAAATTTTTAGTAACCTCTGTACTAGTAAGGCCCTTCATCCACCGGGATAATCATCCGATACTTACGTTGCAAACAACTTGTCGCACACAATCTGTACACGTCTCTACTGTTTCGCATCGCCACCAACTATTGTTGATTTTTCTGAAAATGTCAAAACTAGACAAAAGCTGCCTTTATACTCTTTAAGTTTTTCAGGTAAGTCGCTCACATAAGAGATTTATGGCCAAATTACCAATATAAACGACACCAAAAATCACTTAATGTAATTTATAGCAAGCTACAGAAGTTGAAAAAAATATTTAAAAAAGTAGAATGAAGCACATAAAGAAAAAACACTGTCTAAGATATAAAGAAGTTGATACAGATTGATATAAAATCAACTAATCAAACTAATGTACTAATCTTGGTATACAAAAATCCTATGAAAAGTGCTAAGACTTGTGGCTTTCTTTGTGGTTTTTAGAAATTTTGTTTTGTATTTTGTGTAAAGCACTCTGTTATTCGTTCCTACTAGTCTTGGGTAACTGACCAGAAATTCAATAACATAACCAATTGGTTATTAGTATGTAGATAACTGGTTATAAAACGGTTATTTGGTTATTTCAGTTATCGCCGGTTACAGTTGATGCTCGCTAATTGTCTAGGTATTAGTTATCAGTAGTAATCATGGTAATGGAGTTATGGAGGTATTTGGTTTTGTCCGTGGGTATTGGGTATCGGGTGAGTTTTTGACCCACGAAAAGGGACAACGCTGTGTGAACTATCTAATGTTACCGTTCCACCTCACCACAGAAAAATAAAGACAAAACATGTGACCCGTATAGCGCTGTCCATTTTTAACGAATATAATCACCAGTTACAAGCAGGGCAGCAATCAGAAATCTCTTAGAAGGGAATAAAATAAGTTAAATTAAATTTTAAATAAATACCTAAAATGGAAAATATATTATAAGCTTACAAAAATGTAAATTTATTACAATACCTTGATAAATCGAATTTGCAGCGAAATTTTACACAACTGCTGTAACAACAAAGATTACAATAAATAAAAACTGAAAATTACTCAAAAGAAATACATGTAAATGTAGGTAAATAGCTAGTTGCCATTATTACATAGTTATTGCACATGTCAACTACAAATATTTTTACAAAACAATATAATATTTATTTACGTTTTTTCCCAAGTGCAACTAGTAAATAAATCGTTAATATTTTGACAAAAAGTTATTATTATGAACAATATTCCGGCCAGAGTAATTACCAAATTACTGGAAATCTAGGAGTTATAATACCTTAGCAATTAGGATGGGAAATTCGACAGTAAACACACTTTCTTCCACCAAGCAAAAAGGCTGGAAACTATCGATGAACAAACCTATGTCGATTTTTCCCTTTTGCTGTGCGTTCACCTTTTTTGGTCCTGATGAAGTAGATTGAGCATCATAAAGTGAAACGCTTTGTTCAGGCGCTTTAATAATGGCGTTCAGCACTGTAGCACTTTTGATCGCAGGTAGTGAGAACGCATTTTATTCAGCAAATGCAGAAATATGTGTTGTTTTTAGATGGGAAGTTTAATTTGCCGTTGAATTTTAATAACTCAGAACGAGTTTACACAATTTAAACGGCGCTTTTTTATCCACGTTATGTTTGTCAAATCGGCCCAAATATTGCCTGCAATATTTACAATGTCACAATTTTTTAACAAAACTTTCATAAATTATAAATAAAATATATTAAACTTTTACACTTACGTAATAATACCTAAATATACCTATAATGTTCTAAGCGAAGCAATAAAATAAAATAATTAAACACTATTTTTTACTTCTAAAAAATTCCGCAATCTAGTTTATACTAACTATATATATTATTATATTAACTATATTTATAAAGTTGGTTATGTTATACAGCTACCAAGACTAGTTCCTACGCATGTTACAGGTAAAATTAAAAATATAATATCCGAGTTAAAAATAAATGCCTACATACTATTATTATAATGATTTTACAATATTATCGGTAAAATAACATAGGTATTATGCGAACAAAACAGATTGATTTTTCATAAGTCGTCATTTTGCAAGAACATCATCCTTAATCCAGGTCTATTGATAATACTAAACATTCACAAAAATGATAATTTAAAATGCCAAAACCAAATAATTTTAAAGTGTTAGATGTTTCAGATTCAATGTATTTATAGAAATTATTCAGGTGTCGTTAAAATGTCGTTAATAAAAAGCCTGGCATAATAATAATGTAATATTTATGTAGTGCAGTTTAGTGTTATTTCACTTCAAGTGCGCATGACAATCTTAACCATTCACCCCCTACCGTGCTAATCATTACCCCTAATGACTACATTCAAAGCGCGTCTCATGCTTTTTCTTCTCTTCCATAGCTTTTAGAACGTATGTATCATGTTTTCTTTGAGATTGCGGATGGATTTAAAAAAAAAATGTCTGTAATAGGCGCTGCATTGATTTCAGCGAAGGCATTTTCGAACGTTTTACGTGAATTTCCTATATGTATTTCATATAGAATTAAAAAGTGTACTGTTAAAAAATTTCATTCACATGTAACTTTAGACATTTTTCTAACTACCCCAATAGAATTTTTAAATAAACTAGTGGTCGCCCAATGGTCGAAATTCGACCATAATTGTAATGTTTTTTTTATGTTTGACATTCAGTAAGACCATAGACAAATAATATTAAAGACAAACAATATTAATCTATTCTCAATTTGACCATAGACTTTAACAATAAACAATATAGTAAAGACGCGAGTGTGTGTGTGTCAAATACATGGTAGTGTGTGTAATGTTTTTGTTATTGATTTAATCTATTTTTATGCATAATTTTTAAAAAATATTAGCATTCTGCACTCCTCCTCTATATAAACTATAAGTGTGCGAAATTTCATACTCCTCCGTCCGCGCAATTTTCGTAAAAAGGGGTACAAAGTTTTGGCTTCACGTATTAATATATTGATTATTTGTAGTATTGCTTGTACTGTGGTGTTTAGCGCTATTTTTAGCCTCAAACACTTCATTTAAATGTAGTGAGCAATACACATTGAAAGTCAAAGAAATTTTTATGTAATAAGGTATTTCGATCAATAATAACACGTTTTATGCATTTTAATCGATTCATTCATAAGTCTTGAGTACAATAAACGCAAAATAAAAGAGAAAAGAAAAAATAAAGCGATTTTTCCATAAATCAATATTTTATCAACAATCAATGTTTTATCAACAAAAATTTCCATAAAATATTAACAAATAACACAATGCAAAAATAAAAGTTTATCACCATAGCAATGACAAATATGCCGAACGCCGATTGCACAAACTGTCAGTTTTTGTTGTGATTGTGATGTAGCTTAGTGGGGCCGGGGGGAGGGGGGGGGGGGGGCACCCTGGGCGGCTCTTTTCAGAGGTGGCAAAATTTCACAATAAATAATAGTAATATCTTGTAAAAATTTGAATCATCTCATTTCGTATTTTTGTCGCACCGACGATTCGGACTGATTGAAATGAACACAGAATTTTTAATTATTTTTTCTATGACGAAACTGGGGAATCCCCTTTTGGGTGACACAACAGTAGCTTAGTCACAAATTATCATCCGTATCCAGACTGGAGAAATTAATGAAAATGCAAATACAAGAGTACTTATGCCTGCCAACTGACGTTCCTCATGCTAGCTGTTAACGTTAGTGGTGCCATTTTTTGGTATTATTAGCTACTTGCTTTAAATCGGTTCTATTACGATAGTAGTTTAAGTCACAAACTTCACATTCATAGATGGTTTCATATGGCGCGGCGTCAGAGTTGTACTCGGAGTTGGATTCTTAAATTTCAACCGTACAGTCGCTAGGGTATTAATAACGTCCGATGTGGGCCTCACTACTGAGGCCCCCATTTTACAATTTAATAAAATTCTATAAAAAGATAATATTGAAATAAACTAAAATGAGATGAAATAGAATAAAATTAAAGGCGGTAGTGAAAAAAATTGAAATGAGGGGAATTATTTTCCTCAGGGCCTCCTGTGTGGAGCTAATATATATATATTTTTTTTTTGAGGGAGACGGTTTATATATAGTTCCTGAGCCCTTAGGCCATCATTTAGAAGCTAATGTAAAAAAATAAATAACTGGTATTGTGTATTACGCATATACGCTTTATTATTTTACATTATAACTAAGTATTGTTTTCGTGAATAAATAAATGAATGAATGGAAATCTTGGAAGTGGAGAATAAGAGGCCATTCAAGTATTACGTAAGCTCTACGGGGGGGGAGTACGAGCTTTGCTTACTTCTGCTGACGAGGGGGAGGGGGGTTAATAATTGCATAAAATCTGCTTACGTAATATTTGAACGGCCCCTCACCCACTTCCCGACATCCGATCCGATCCGACCGAAACTCGGCAAAAAGACTTGTTGTCAATGACAAACCATTTTATCAGCTTTTGATGGCAATCATGCACACACACACATACGCATTTCTCTGAAATTGGCTACTAGGCAGCCCAACAGATGGCGCAACTAGGTTGCGTCCTTCGATGCGTAGGACCGTGGCGGAAAGTCGAAACTGTTTCACTACATAATAAAAAAGAGATGTAATATAGTAAAAAAAAAATTGTTTGGTTTTGTTGAAATGCTTTTTGTTTTCCTCAATTTTTGAACCTAGTGAGATTGTTGAATGCTTTTATTGGCTGGTATTTGTGGTGTCTGTGTCCAAAGCTTGTCAAGAGTTTATTAGTTTGCCTAACTGTCAATAATCTGTCAACAATCCACCGGTCCGATGATGAATATCTCGACTCGAAGACAGTATTTTGTTGTAAAACTGACAGATAATGAAATATTTCAGAACCACTTGGAGGTTGACTGGTTCGATGATACTGTAAACTACACCTGTTATGACCACCTTTCTGATTACGGCCCTGACCGAGGCAGACGACCGATCTATGAAATTGAAAACATTCCTCCATCATACATGGTAATAAACTTTCTGATATTTTTAATTGGAAAATCAAGTCAATTATTAACACAAGCTTATACATACTCCTAAATAATAATAAAAAAATAAATAAAAAAAATCAATTAAAAACAAAGAAAAAAATGAATTGGACATTAAAGTTAATGTGTTAAATACATTTTTCAATTAATTTTTTTTATATGTTTTACAAATTATCTACCTTAGTTTACATAAAATTAATCTTTATTTATTACAACACATTAACTCCCAAGCAAACTAAATAAAGATGGATTTATATTTGTAGATGTGCTCTGACGTGATGGCTAGCATTCACATCTATACATTGTTCGACGCTTCTGACAATATTTTGAATCAATACAGTCGTCGCAACGCAGCACTGGCTCGTGCACTCTTTTGTCAGATCTCTCAAGATGCGGCCGCTCCCTCGCCTCCCCACCTCCATCGCTCTGATGAAAATCGGGATCGCTTCTGACGTGACAAGGCATCACGGCACATAGCGACACACTTATATAAATCTCACCATACTAAATGTATGAAATAGATGCCGTCGCTTCATGACACGACACGTCAGACAAATATAAATCCACCATAACTTCTCTAACCTTTGTTTACCTTCCTCTGTGTACATCTTTCTGTCAATAATCCACCAGTTAAAACCAACTTCCTAACTTTTGTTTATTACTTTTTTTTTATTTTTACATTAAGTCCACACAGGAAACTCCGAGGAAATAATTTCACTCAGAGCCTATGTCATCTTTGGGGATGCTGTGTGGAGGGTCATTTTGTAGCTTATTGGGATTAGCAAGAAATACAAATTTAATGCTTTTCAAGCTACAAATAAAAAAATTAAAAAAGGAGAGGAAGTTCAGGGAAGGAAAAGGGTATGAGGAGTGGGTACGAATCTGGGGACCAGTGTGTCCAGGAGTGACGGACGAATGAATCCATCTCTCCCACTGGGGTTCAGTCGATGGGTAGAGAGGGTCTCTACTGAAGAAGTCAAAAGGTCTCTCAACCAGTCTTTCCCGATCCAGACCTCATGAACCTGAGCACCTACGCTAAGTCACCAAACATAGTCACTTTGGGTGACCTACGGCTGAGGTGTTCGTTATCCAATAAATGGTTCCAGGAGCGGCGGTACCCAGTGACTTGCACAGAGTTTTTAATCAGAGTAGGGCAATAGGAAAAAAACGAAATAATTCACCACAGACGTGATAAGTTATTCTTCACTTGTGCATTTTACAAGCCAATTACTGGATTATATGAGATTTCCACATTTTTTTACCGCACAATAAAATTGCATGAAAGAAAATCATGATAATTATTTAGTTAGTAAAGTTGTACTAATTAAAAGAAGTGCCAACAGATGGCGCTGATTGCTAAATTTGTGATTTGTGCCAAAACCAACACCTTTGCCATAAGTCACTCCAAGTAGTTCGCTACGTTTGGTGACTTAGCCGGGGTGCCCGGGTTCATAGGGTGAGGTTTATCTATGTCTCGGCGGCGCATGCGTTTGCCCACCTACTGCGTGGCGGGTCGGATCGGGAAAGACTGGTTGAGGGTAACCTAGACCTCTCTTGATCCATCGCTTTGCGCCGCAGGGATGGAATCATACGCCCATCGCTCCTGGACACACTGACCACCAGATTCCTACCCACCCTCGTACCTTTTTCCTTCCAAGAACTTCCTTGCCCTAAATAGACCTTCATACAATATCCCCAAAGATGACTTAGGCCCTGAGAGAATTCTTTTTTTCTCAGGGCCTCCTGTTTGGAGCTAATGGTGATATTACACGGTTCGTTTCTGCAATTCAATTTGGATAAAGCAACCAAATTTAATCATGTAATTATAAAAGTGAATGATTCAACTTCATTCTTAAATCGCATTGAAATTATTGAACAAGCTCAACGTTCAAAATTCAACGCGGTTGAATGAGAAATGAAAGTGTAAACACAAGTATTGAATGATTCACTCAATCTTTATTTGTGCGCGTCGCAGCCATGCGAAAATTTGCATTGTCAACGTAGTCAAAATGGTTTATAAATGGTAAGAGGAGCATACGTCTCTATTTTTGGAACATTTTAAGAAGTACCTTAGCTTGTGGAATATTAAAGCAGAGGGTTTCATTTAACTAATTAGTTGTTTAAACAATTCCAAATTAACATAATTCCCAAGCGACCTGATTTGAAGACATCCACAGCAATGTGAATTGAATATTTAACTTCTTCAGGATATATGTAAACAGCATACCCTTTCACTTCTGCAGCATTCAACCAAAGTGAAGCAATTTGGTTGAACTGCGTAATATAGCTGTAATGTAAAAAAATGGCATGGCTTTTTTCGAAACTACCTCAACCAGTCGTTCCTTGAATGATTATCACATATACATGTACATTTTTATGTCGAAAGAAGACAACAATGCTTTGCATATATGATGTGTGGTCGTTTGCACATTTAGTTCCTGCCTTTGATAGCTTGTAGCAGTAGGTGTTATATAAATATTAATTATATTTTTAAATAAGATGGACTACACTCTCCAGGTGATACCCAAAGCCCCTCGTATTTAAATGTGGTTAGACTATCTATATATCATTACAATATTTGTTTTTTATCCATTATGCATTGCTTTTTCATCAGTTCATTTGGTTATTCAGCGTTAACAAATATATTCATCCTTTTCTTTTAGGCAGCACATGTTTGCATGAATGAATCGATTTCCTATGACCAGATAATACCAACATTGTAAGTTAATTTGATTTTGTATTGACTTTAACCATTTCTGTCTTTATCTCAGATTTGTAGATCTATTTTTGTTAAAATTTTGACTATTAGATGTCTTACGAACTGGTAGTTCGATCAGTGCTTTTTTCTTGACTTATCTGTGTGATACGATTTTTTTTTTGTTAACGGGAAGCTTGTAGGCATTCTAAGATTTCATTTTATTAAATCAGAATGATAAAAATACATTTTGTAAACCATTGTAAATATTAAAAAATATATTTTGATTTGAATTCAACCATTCCAGTGGCTCGCATCGCCCTCTGTGGCCAAAATGGGGCGAGTATAAGTTTGCTCCGAAGCAGCGCTGGCTCCATAACCTCGAGCACGGGGGCCTGGTGATGCTGTATCACCCGTGCGCCAACAAGGGTCAAGTCAAAGCGCTGAAGGCCCTGGTCAAGAATTGCCTCTACAGGCACGTCATCACACCATACAATTTGCTGTCTCCAGAGAGGGTATATATTTTTCATTACTAAAATAAGTAACGTTTCAGGAAATTTAAAAAATATATATTTAAAAAGTATGCAATGCATAATGCATTGTATTCCCACGAGTTAATAAACTTATTGTGGAATCCTATCATATCAGAGTTTAAGACCTATAACATCCTACCATACCTAAATGCAACATGACAGCTGCATAACATCATTACGAATATCTAGAACCTAACCTATTTAACCATTTATCTAATTTAATAAAAGGTGAGAAATTTTTCATTTTCAAAAGGATATCCAACAAACTGATAGATTTTACCGATGATTTTTGAGATATATTCTGTGGCTATTGTACGTATTTTTACTTATTGTCCAAATTTTTTTTTATATTTTAAGCCTCGATGTTTAAGTTTAATAAGAGTTTTAATTTTATAAGTTTACAAGCTACTATCTGGGAAATTCACTATCTGTTAGTAAACTCGCTCAGTGTCATCGTATTACTTGCTAACTAGCAGATTGTGGGCAATCTACGAAAAAAGTTGAAAGGTGGTCAACTTTACTCGCTCAAGATGGCGGCCTACCAACAGCTGATTTCGTAACTGTCAGAATTAGTTCGCGCGGGAGCCGTAACTCTCGCTACTGGCTAGCGTGTGGCGCTAGCTGCGAGCTCAAGTTTTTTTACAAAATGTCGACCGAATTGGTTTGCAATTTTAGCTTTATTTCGTTATTTTAGCTGCTACTGTCGCTACTCAGCGAGTAGACAGTTTTGCGTGTCATCATGACAATCTCACTTGCCGATTCATCCGCTTTTAAACTTACCGTCTAGTAGCTTGTAAACTCACTTAATGTAATCGAGGCTTTAGATCAGAGGTTCCCAAACTTTATTTTCTCGTAGACCACTTTCAAAATTTTACTGGTCACGGTGGACCCCCTGCTGGTACATTTCTACCATATTCCCAAAACTCGACACGAGGTGTAGTCTGTCACAACGGAGCAGTACCGGATCTACGACTTTTTCAAACAGGGGCAAAATGGACCAGTATTCGAGATTATATTTGCCACGACGGAGGGGGCGTAATAGAATATGGGACGGGGAAGGTATATTCCCATCCCAGTACAATATACCCATATCCCATTACGCCTCCCCCCCCCTTGCCTAACTGGGCGTTTTAATATCTCATGCATAACCGGTACAACAACATGCCCTGAACGCCAATCGCTCTGTTATGGATGGGGCGTAATGGGGTATGAGACGGGGGTTGGGATGGGATATGGATATGGGGCATGGGTCTCAATCGAAACCAGTCCGTGGACCCCCATTTCTATATCGCGCCTACGTGGACTCCCATGGACCCCTAGGGGTCTACCTGGACCACTTTGGGAATCACTGCTTTAGATACTGTTTTTTTTTAATATTTCTTAACTATGCCTACAATTTATAAGCAGTATGTTGTACCTTTATTATTTCTATGTATGTATTAGTAAATGGACTAGCTTCTCAGTTAGATCTGAGATTATTTCTCTCCAATGACATAATATTGTACTACAGTGCCGTCTCACAAGCTGAGACGTTGGCGCACTCGAATCTTTCAAACTTAGCACTCTATCACACTCAAAAGTCAAGAGGCGCTCCACTGTTGAGACGGCCCGGAGAGAGTCTCTTCAGGCCTCGACCGTATTATTTCAGAGGGTCAAAATAAAATCCAGATAAATGGAATATTTCTGAATGTATCCGAAAACTAAAAACTGTTTTAGAAAGGTGATAAAATACCCTTTCAAATTTTATAAATCGAAATAAACATTAATTTTTGAAATATAAAAATTTTGCAAGCAAACATAAAAAAGTTTTAAAAATGGCTCACCTTACGTTTTTTCTAACAAAAAATAAAAAGACATACATATTTTATTAGACAAATGTATTATAAACTTTATTATCACCCCGCTTCTTTGTCGTTCCTTGTGAAAATAATTTATAAAAAATTCCCATAGTTCCATAAATTTATTTCTAAATGCGATTCGAAACTTTGGTTTCATAAAGTTGTTAATTTTACTTCTTTTGGGATTAGTTTTTGTATTTGAATATAAAGCTTGGTTTTTTCTCTTTCTAACACTGTTTATATCATATTTCTCACTATGTTAGTAAGGGAGATACAACCATTTTTATGAGACCTGTATGAGTTGTCCCTTAAAAGGGACAAAAAGACTCAGGGTTAGGGTTTATGTTTAGAATTTTATTTGAAATTTTTAGCTAAGCAAAATTTCATTTGTGAAGGCAAATATAATTACATACAACAGAAAGGTACATATATGTGTAGGGCTAACTAAACTATGATTGCCCACAAGTTGATAATATGTAAAACAAAATAAATAAGTGTGTATTATCTTCAGGGTGTTTTGTTAAAACACTAAAGTGGACAATCACTCTACATTTAGAAATAATTTTTTGTTAATTTTAAAAATTAATTTATGGTGTAATATAATCGATGGAAGGATTTCGTAGGTAATTGATTATATACAGGATATATACAGGATGCGGCAGCATGACTTGCTTTTTTAAAATGCGTGCCTTTCAGTCAGTTGATGTTGTAGCGGAACGCTAGTGATCTCCTTCGAGAGGCGGAACTATAAAATTTTGTCCCTACACAGTTTAGTCGCCATCATGCGTTGGAACAGTGAGGAGCATGCATTTGCCGTTGAGGCTTACTTTTCGAACGGATGTTGTGATCGCAACCCAGCGCGCCTACAACGTGCGCCTAGGACGTCACCTACCTTATTTGAGCTCCAAAAACTAAATAAAACAAAACTTTAGGTATGTGGCCTACATTATAAAAAACAAATAAATTTTTTCTGATTCATACAATGGGTTTTATTAAGTTTTGAAAAAAGGAAGTTATGCTGCCGCACCCTAAAGGCGCGGTGGGTTGCGATCACAAAACATCCGTTCGAAAAGTAGGCCTCAACGGCAAACGCGCGCTCCTCACTGTTCCAACGCATGATGGCGATTAAACTTGTCGGGACAAAACTTTATAGTTGCGCTTCTCGAATGAGATCACTAGCGCTCCGCTACGACATTAACCGACTGAATGGTGCTCATTTTTAAAAAGGAAGCTATTCTGCCGCACCCTGTACTATGCAACTATTTATTGTTAAGTAATATTGTGGGTAGGACCAAATCTACTGCCATTCATTTCATTCCTTGAGTGGGCAATTATTACATAATTTACCGCCACACTATTCAATTGGAACACGAAAATTAGTCATAATACATTATTATAATAATTTAGTAATTTGTTAGTGCCTTTTCTGTGTAACTGGGAGGGAAAATAACAAATATTATGTATGACGCCTTTATTTTTTGATTTGGTTGGTTGATTTTTTTACTTAAAAATATTTGTTATTTTGTTGTCCAGCCGTTGGCTCTGGTCGCGTGGGGACGTCGACTCCAGATGTCCGTTGTGTCCAAGAAGGTGGTGGTGACATTCATCAAGGAGGCTGCCCTCAACGGGCCGGAGCACACGGCCAAGCAGGGCCAGTACAATCACGGCCTGCTGCAGGACGCCAAGCTCGTCTCTACACTGACAGACGATCTCCTTTGCCCCGACTTGTTCTAGATATAGAAACTCGCCACCAAATTATGGTTCCATGACAAATCAGGACAGTGACAAATCAAAGCTTGAAAAGTGAAGAAAAAAAAATTAGCTTACAAACCTAACGTAACTTTTATAAGTTTTTTTCATCACTTTTCAAAAGAATGTTGATTTGTAGGTTTTGAGTTGTCCGGTTACCCAAACCATGAGGTTCAAATATAATGTTTATTGTGATATGCACACTAATTTGTTGCTTGTTAATACTAAGTCGTAGAAAATGATTTCTAATATATAATATTATGTACTTAGTACGTTTGTCTAAATTTCTATACTATATTTTTGACAATTTTTAATTAAGAAAATTTCTGAACAATTTACAACTGAATATAAAGTTTACTCCGCATAAGCAGGGTGGTGGTCTGCATTCGTTTGATCCATTGTTAAAATACATGTGTAAGCATTAGAATAAACAAAAATATGTAACTTTTAATCGTTGAAGAAGGAGATATTGCCTACTAACAAATCTAAACAAAACATGAAACATAATAAGACAAAAAAAATAAAAAGATAGCGGCAACTGGGAAATACCTAATGTCACCGTTTTATTTCCTGTGTCCTGCTCCGTTTCATTTAGATTTGTTAATTATTATTATTTTTTTTAAAATGCTGCTTAGTTCTGTTTTTTTTCTTCATTTTTCTTAAATATTCTAGTTTCATTCAGTTAGTTTTTTTTCTAACCTATCTGTGAACATTAATAACTGGTCTGTTTTTTTATCACCCTCTTATGTATATTATATTACTAAGACTCTTTATGTTGCTTAAATAAATAAATATTATCTTCTTCTTCAATGACTTAATATTACATCGATGGGTATTCTCAAAGAATAATACAAGAAGTGCTTTGTGGCCGTATAATTATAAACTGTGTTCAACCATGATTACGAAATGCAAATGGGATGACGATATACAATTTCAGGCAAGTATAAGAGAGACAGACCACTTGCTAAATGGTCTAGAATCAAAACATACTACGTCAATGGCACATTTGTATGGAAGGCACTTCTAATTTTATATCCTTCAAACATTCTTCCAATAAAATGAAATATGTAACTATCTATGTTAAATGAATAAAGTTTATAAACGAATGGATTGTTTTTAGTAAAGTGGAAAGGGATTGGACTGGCGGGGTGGCGGGGAGCAGTAAACAGTAAAACATCAGTAGAGTAGAGAGATATAGGCAGAAAACACCGTTTATTATGATTATTAATGAGAGAATTTGGAAGTATTCTTACTACACATACATGGTTTCCTATAAAATCAACTATTTGACACTGTGGCTGATGGTGATGACGATGCAGTTGGTTAGTCTGCTGACTCGTACAGTGTGAATGTTACAGGACTAGTGTTGGTGTTGTAGTGATGTAGTGATGTTGTAGTATTGTATGTAGTGAGATTACAGTATGTTGTGGTGAACACAAAGGTCAAGGTTTAATCTCGCTGTCACTCGCCGCTAGCCATAGCCATTCTTGACTTCAACAATTACCTTATATTGATGCAATAAAATGCTACAAAATTGACACATAAGAATTTGGGCTAGACCAGTAAGTAACTTACAATTTATATATTAATCTGTTTGCCCAAACTGGCAAAGAGTCCATTTCCATTTCCTTCCTCTGTTTCTTCTACTCTATGTTCATATTTCTGTCCACACTTGAAATGAAGGCATTAGTGTTTTATTAAAGTAATGAATAAACAAGTGCTGAATACAAATGATATTCTCAATGAACTATATTATAATGTAATAATTGATTTAAGTATATATTTAAATCTAACTTTATGGTATTGAAATAGAGATGGAAAGCCGACTAGAACATTTTATATTAATTTATGTACAAACCTAATAAGACTAGATACCTAATAAAGTTTATCATGGATTATGTAACAATTTCATATACAATAATAATACAATATATGTATAACTTAAAGAAACAGCGCTCAGTTATTAAATACACATGTATGTATTGAAAGTTGCCTCGGCAACTAGTTGTGGGGCAATCAGTTGTGCATTTGACTCACGAGAAGCGGGGCTGGTTTGGCTGGTTAGTTCGCAACTGGCAACTCATAACAGGACATTCTCCTCTCAACACCTTTCTCTCTAAACCTCTTTCCGTCAACTCTCACACACTCCTCTTAATTCTACTTTATATAAAGGCATCTAGATAGAAGTCTACATTTATATCCAAAATGTTGAACACTTCTATGCGATTGCTTTTAGCTTTGCTTATTATGTGAAACACACGAGAAGTTCTACGAGTTGAAGCAGACGACACAGAAATTAGACAATAAATGGTACATTTTCAGCGGATCTACGCGCCTTTGCGAAAATGTCAATCACAATTAGATTGTTGTGAATAGAAGATGGATACAGAACGGATACAGCGATGGGTTGGTTGCTCGGTTATACATACACCAATGGTTGGATTAGGCCAAGTTACTTACTTAGTTAGCTAAGCTGCGGTGCAACACACGCACGCACACACCATACACCACTTCGCCAATCAATTCACTATTTCCTATCGTTATTATAGAATATTGAAATATAATTAATATCAATATATTATGTAAGTATGTATGTATATTATTTGGAGAACACTTGAGTTTTAAGTACATATAACAGTTTATTAAATGTATATAGAACAGGTTAGATGATAACCACAATTACAACTAAAAGAATAATTTAACTTTATGACAATTTAATGTTAACATTCTTTCCAAACAAAGTTTATAAGGGATCGTGCTTCAAGGTTCTGCGGAGATTCTTTCTCGGTTACTTCTTCAGCCCAGAACCACTCGTCCATACAGAGAACCAAGAAATTCTATAACAACTACAATTCCATAACTGTACAGCTTACAAAATGTTCACCGCATTTGAATAATTACCAGATAATGTTAGACATTTTATTCAAGATCGTATTTATTCAAATATGGCGTGTCGCTATATAAAAAAAGTATTAATTTTAAGTAAATATTAAAATTCACATACACAGTAACCATTATTAATGTAAATATTACTGTTTATAATTAAATTAACAAAACAACAACTGCTTCTATATATCACACTTTTGAAGATAAATATTTTACACATTTTCAGTAAAATTATTGCTACAGCAAGATTCATATATACCTATATTATAGAAGGGCGCTGTTAGACAAACTGAAGAGAGCTGCAGTTGTATTAATTTGTATTTGTGCAAGGCAAAGTTACACGTCGCATACAGAGCGAGCGAGCTAAGCAGCGCGTCACGCATCGTGCGCCATGCGCCATGTAAACCTCAACTGGCCTCGCAGCAGCCGCGCATAATAAAGGTATTACTCAAGTGACAGTATGTAGTAAAGAAATGTTAGTTACGGCCACTGACAACTGACAGCAACACAGACTTGGCAGTGGCCCAGTCAAACAAACAGCTAAATCAAGTGCATCGCAAGATACAGATAATGTAATGAGACATTGCCCGCTACGGATCTTGCTGGGAAGGTGTACTACATGTCGGGGACTGGCTAAGCCAAACGGGGTATCGGAGATATGTAGACCAGGAGTGCTCGGGTGATCGGATCGGAACACAAACCAGAGTGAAGCCACACAATAGCAATACCAGGTGGAGCCACACAAATACTGGAACGTGGAGTGTGAAAGTACAGGGCCGGACCGGACCGGGAGTGGAGCCTATAAAACAATCACAGCCAGTCAGTCTACAGACATCCCGCACTATGCTAGACATAACAGACAATACAACAAACACAACACACACGTTGTCTATCTACTGTAAACACTGTTCTAAACAACTTTTTTTCGTTTTTTTTTTTTCATATTCGCATTCAGTAGAATCCTATTAATCTTTTCCTAGACTTGAAATATTTATTAAAAAAAATATATTTTTGGATTTATTTAAACAGACAATGAAAATTAGTCCTAAGTAACAAATCACGTAATATTGTAAGTGTTCCTATAAATATTATACTTTTACCTTGTTTTTTTAGTTTAAAGCCATCATGTACGTGTTTGGTACAGTTTTAAATTCTAAATTGTCTAGGACTCTCCCTTGAATATAGACGTCTATCTTTATTTATTTGAAGTTAGTTGAAATTGTGCATGTAAAACAATCCTCAACGTCACAATGGTTAGGATTATGTTGCACATGACCGTGAGCAGTCCTAATGCCACAACCCATTGGGCCTCCACCGTATTATTTCAGAGAGTCAAAATAATTCCGCTTTACATTAAAATCTAAATAAATGGAACATTTTTGAAAGTATCTGAAAACTAAAAACTGTTTAAGAAAGATGATGTTATAAATGGAAATAAACACATACTTTTTGAAATATTAAAATTTTGCACGCAAATACAAAAAAGTTTTTAAAAAGGCTCACCTTACATTTTTTCTGACTAAAATTACTGATAACGAAAAAAAAAAAAACACATACATTTTTTATTAGACAAAATATATTATAAATATTACTAAACTCAATTTTTTGTCGTCCCATGAAAAAATAATTTATAAAAAAATTCCCAAAGTTTCTTAAATTTATTTCAAAATGCAATTCGAAACTTTGGTTTCATAAAGATTTACATTTTGCCTCTTTTGTAGTTAGTTTTTATATTTTAATATAAATCATGGTCTGTTCTATTTCTAACACCGTTTATATCATATTTCTCACTATGATAGTAAGAGAAATATTTCATAAAGATTTACATTTTGCCTCTTTTGTAGTTAGTTTTTATATTTTAATATAAATCATGGTCTGTTCTATTTCTAACACCGTTTATATCATATTTCTCACTATGATAGTAAGAGAAATACTTTTTTAAAGTCTATTTGACACCTTTAGGTGTCTAAGACTTTTAAAAAGTATTTAAAAAAATCTGATAAATAAACATTATCGTTATTAATTATTTTTGGGATAATAAACTGTGTTGCGCTATCTCTTTCTTTAGCCAACGTTTTGGTTAATGTTTCAGACATCTGCCCTAATTATGGATACTACAACACTGTCCGAAACGTTGGCTAAAGGAGGAGGTAGCGCAGCACTTGTAAATAATAATACTGCAAAAATAAATAACGATAATTCTTTTGGCCATCAAAATCTAAAATCAGATCACACAAAAAACATATTAGGGGCCATCCATAAATTACGTCACACCTTAAGGGGGGGGGGGGGGGGAAGTAGAGAAGTGTGACAAGGGGTATAGGGGGGTCAAAAAATCATGAAATTCTAGGGGGGAGGAGGTCTCACAAATGTGACAGGACGTAATTTATGGACGGCCCCTTAGAAGAAAAGCAAACATTAATTACTTCCTCACCTCTGCTCACTCTTTTAGGTGACGGAAATCAGAAAAAATGCTCTCCTGGACTATTTACCGTTTGTTGTTTAGGACAGTTTTACACTAGATGGACGACATGTACATATAGTCACATGCTTCCATGTAATGTTTGCATTACACTGGATTCATGTGACTGTATTTAATGGGTAATGCATGGACGGAGTGAAATGTAAGGTTCAATTGAACTTGGATTGTGACCATTTTATTCACAGACAAAACAATATGAAACGTCTTATAAATTCAAATGAACTTGGTTTTTGTTAATAAATTCACAAACAGAACAACAAACATGCGCTTGTGTTTGTTCCAATTGATCCAAGTGAATTTTCCTAAGAGTGCAGTCAAGTGGTCCCGGAATTTAAAAAAATGACTTATTGGAATTTTAACAATTTAAGTGTTGTTTTTTCTGTATCAGCAGTAGGTTAAATTAAAATAAACACTCAAACTTTTGAATAAGAAAACAGTGATAATAATTGAATATTAAAATGATGAAATGAAAATCGTGTAATATTTTACATTCAAGTGGTTGTGATTCAGGCAACAATCTTTGGTGAGGGTTGCCATTCCAGTGAAGATTTTGTACCCTTTGAACTCCATAATATATTAAAAAAATTTTGAAGACGAAAAATGGGAAATTTGAAGGCGTATAAATTACAGCATTATTTTTTACAAAAAATATTGCATTTGACAGACCATTCTGCATTCAGCCATTTATAAGAATCTAGTTGAGCCAAGAATTTGGGAGCCACCTCTGGGCTGGAGCCCCAAAATACTTGATAAACCTGCTTGATTCTGTGCAAAAGAGGGTGGTCCGTCTGACTGACAATCTGTATCTAATGCACAAATGCAATGTAGGCATGCTATGTCTGTTCTACAGGTATTTTAATGGAGCCTGTGGCTAGCATCATTTATCCCCTGGGCACGTGCGTGAAACTCGACAGACAGTGGAAAACTCATTCACAGTTGTTTCATGAGAACGGGTCGTTTCTCTTCGGCTCGTATGTAAAACGAGCTACTGGCGTCTGTTTTCCTCTTTTATATAATCCGACCTCTTCAAGTCCCGCATTGGTAAACCCTTCCTACAGGGGGCTGTAAGGTAGGGGTACCTTAACCCGCCTCACAACATTGCTCAACCGGGTGGTGATACAATTCCCCCACACTGTCTTTACACTGTTTAGATAGGGACGCTCTTGTGAGGTGTCACATAATTTTTTTTTTGGATATTTTAGTTTGCTTCGAAAAGGCCTAGAATTATAGAAGTATTAAGCCCCGTATTCATGGTAAACATTAGTTTAGCAACATTTGATCAACATTGTTGATGAGCAGAGAGAATGTTGCTGGAAACTTTGTTGAAATAAATGTGGTTGTCTACACACCAGTCTGCGTTAAAATGTTGCCCGAGGAAGTAGTGTTGTTGTGTTCTCTGTATCTGATGAATAGGATATTAATTTAAAAAAATAGAAAAAGATGGTGGATTCGAAACTATCTTCTGCAAAGAGAAAATTTGATGAGTGACCTCAGAATGACAGATGGATCATTTATTAACTTTACGAGAATGTTGAAAAGTGATTTCGAACATCTTCTGGAAATGATTGGTCCATCAATAGCCAAAAGGGAAACAAATATTCGTAAGCCAGTTTCACCTCAAACGAGGCTGGCTATTATATTACAATATCTTGCATCTGGAGATTCGTACAGTTTTCTTTCATACACATTCAGAGTATCAAAAAGTAAACTGAGTACGCAGTACATGTATTTTAGTTTCCACGTCTTTTTTAGGCACATTTAGGGCTTGAGAAATTTCTTCGAATGCATCGTTCTTTTTGTTTCTATCTTTGTATTCTTTTATAGAAGAATCCCATAATAATGGTTTAGATTGAAACAATTCTATTAATTGGATTATTTTATCATTGCTCCACACAACTGCCATTTTTATAAACTGTTGCAAACACGTCCACACACGTCAACATTTGTCGCTAAACTGATGTTTACGCTCGTCGGGCGTAAGCTTGTCAACATGCCGTTATCAACTCCGCAACACGCAGTGTTGCCAGCAACATGTTGACAGCAACCCCGCAACACGTTGATTCAACTTTGTTGCTGAAGAATGTTTACCATGAATACGGGGCTTTATTGTTGTGTACTGTGCATATTAGTTTTAACAAATTGTAGAACAATATGCATATTTCAAACGTTAGTGTCAAGACTTCAAATGTGTGAAGATCCTTTGAAATGTTAGAGAATTGGCAATGAAAGATTATAATTAAATTTGTGTAGAGGTGTAATCAAAATAAGCTCAAGAGGAAAGGCTGCTTAAATTTGGATTTGAGGCCAAAATATTTGACAATAAATAATAATTTTCTTAATCAAAAGGCATAGCAAATATCTACTATAAATATATGCTACTTTATTTATTTGTTTTTCAATTTATAAAACATAAGTCATTAAAGAAATCGATTTTTCACGATTTTGGAGGCAACTTTGGCAATTATTTGTTAGTTAACCGTCCTATACATACGAACATACGTAATACGTCCGCAATATTGTCGCCCGAATGCAACAAACTGTATCACGTACGTTCCGGTAAACAAAAAAAACTATACCTGAAACCCACAAAACGTGCGCAATACTTTCGTATATATCAATTTTGTTCGTGCGCTATCGCGAAGCTAAGGGACATGGGACGGGTATTTTCGTCTCATGTACAAATAACGCTGCTAGTCAGCGATACTCTCTACGCAAGTGGCGCGGTTTATAAAACTGTTTAAAAACCCCGATGTTTTTTTATCTACTTTTTGAAAAATAACACTAAGGTAGGGCGGTTAATGATAATTATTTAAAAAAATAATTTTGCCCAAACTTCTACATAAATATAACGAAATACGAAAAAAAATATCAGCAATATAAAATCAAAAAAATAAAATCAACAAAAAAAAGCATTTTCATGGGCTTAAGTTGATTTGCATGGAAACACAAATTTGTCGTTGCTTTTTGGGTCGAAATTTCAAATTTATATGTCACAAAAGTTTTTTTTTTAACAATATTTTATTTTATATTTCATTATATTTGCATATTGAGTTGGGCAAGATTAATTTTTTGATAATTACCATTATACAAAAAATTGTCAAAGTTGACCCTAAAATCATTAAAAAAAGTATTTTTTAATGGCCTGAATTTTATAATTTGAAACACAAATAAATAAAGTAGCACATGTCCGTACTAGCAATTTGCTACACCTTTTGATAAAAAAAGAAATATTCAATTTGGTCAAGTATTTTGGCCTCAAATCCAAATTTAAGTTTTGCCTGAAAAAGACCGCGCAGTTGTTTCGCTTAAGACTGAAAAAAAAAAGAATAATGCGTGTTTCTGTTCACTTGCGGTTGAATTTCATAATATGTAAGATTAAGTTCATTATGCGTAATTGTTTTGTTAGTCAGGAGAATTTGTTTGGTTGAGAATTGGACAAAGCATTTGGTCTGTTGGGAGGGTTTGTTTGTTTGTTTGTAATAGTGGTAAGGTAAAATATACAACACAGAGTGGCTGGTTGAACAGGGTTGGTTGTCAATGGACAAGACGTAACAGTAACAATAACAGTACATAACATGAACAAAGGAAAGTGTGAAGCTGAGGAGTGCTCACTATTGGAGTCGTGGATATAAAATACTCATCCCGGTAGAACCAAACCTTAAAGCAACTTCACATTCCAAAGTAGCCGGCGAGAGTTGATGCCAGTACCACCGCCAAAATGGACAGGCAAATCAAAATCATGATCTTCTTCTGCTCGTTCAAACAAAGGACGCAAACAACAAATGATTAGTAAAGTTATACAAACAGTAGAGTGGTTACCTGAGGCGTAGCGGGGCTTATATGAAGTAACTGGACACATAACTGGCAACCAATATCCCCAACACCGTCAGGCAGATTAGGATCATGATCTTCTTCTGCAGGGGCAAAATCATACATCACAACCAACACAACTCTAATCACAACTGCTTCTCTTCCTTTCCCTTCCTATGGCACTTCTAAACAAGCACAGACTTCCCTGCACAGACAAGCAGATCTGCGCATTGATTTCTTCAATTACATCAGGTACCAAAATATGGGGTGACTTTGATCATCGCATGTATCTGCATAAATACTCGCTTCTTTTTAATGATTTTTTCTTTCGGCAACGTAGATACAATGTCGCTTCAAAAATATGTGTCCAATTAGTTGGTTTCTAGTTATGCACTTCAAAATATTAATGGTTGTTGAATAGTGAAACTTTAGATATTTTCAGACAGGGAAGATGTTTTTAAAATTCCTCAACGATTATAACAGTTTTGTGACATTTATTTTTTGAATTTTCTTTTTACAAAATTTTTGTTATTGGCTTATCAATGTAATAAGTTAATCAACTCGGACGATGAAGATTTCTGTGTGTTCAGTATTAAATTCGGCCATTCGATTTAATAAATATTGAACTTTCAAATATTAATATGAAAACATACAAACTGAGTAATACTTGGTTTAGCCAACGAATCTACCTAGATTTCACCACCATATTTTCAGGTTTCATAAAAAAAAATTATAATTCATTTTAATTTTTTTAAATCACCTACTTACCTAAATTTGGGTAGCCATCGCTTGAGTGGTTATATAATAATCTATCAAAGTCGCCCCATTCCGAATGGTGACTTTGATCACCATGTGTTATTTTTTTTTTTTACTAGCCCAACGTACATTTATACATATTATATACATACATTTCGATAGTTCAACATGTGTAATAAATATGACACACGGATGATTTAAAAAAAAGAAGTTATTTAGTTTCAATGTTGAAAATTGATCAAAATCACCCCATTTTACGGTATTCAAATATGACTATTTACAATCACAAAATAAAGTAGGGATGCTTTCCCACAAACGGCGATAACATATAATTATTAGAGTTGTGCCATAGAGGAAACTGCTGTGGAAGCGTTATCATATAATGCAATTAACAAACAACTACCTTGTTATTATTTATCAATTAACAATATAATGTGGGTGGTGTTGTTTCCCAAGGACATAGCTAAACATTTGTTTAAATTATTTTGCCTTTGTCTGCTAACAGGATATTCAATACGTACCAAAAAGACGTTAAAAAAAAACAACTAAATAAAAAACCAACATAATTTGAAATAAAATAAATATAATTACAAAACATATTATATACAGTATGTATGAGTAAATAATTATAAACAGTTAAATCAAAATAAAATAAAATAGGGTAAAAAATAACAAGCGAAAAAAATTATTACGTTTTCAATCATATTATTACAAAAACAGATATTTTGTCACAACACATTAATTATATGGTGTGCTGATTATTATGTAGAGATGTAAAAAATATATAAGATAATATACTCTCAGGTTATTTTAACTAAACCAATGCTTTTCAGAATGATAAAAAGATTACCTCGAAAGTATAACAAATAAGTATGTAGCCATAATTTTATCATGTTCACTCAAAGACATCGTAATTGATAGACTTTCCCTAACATGAAATCTGTGTATCATTTTGACATGCTGGAGACCAATGTTGACCATCGAAGAGCACACATTGAAAAAATCAAAACCCTCCACGGAAAAGTTAAGTTTGCTAACGTAAGGCAACAGGTTTGCAGCACAGTACATTGTGGGACTTTTCTGCGTACTTGCGTTGTACGAAACAAGCCCAAACTTTTGTTCACCCGAATTGGGAATTGTATTTAATTTTTTTACGCAGTCAGCTATTTACGCGCCAAAAAGGTCTCGTAATTCGTAAGCAGATTTTATTTTTGCAGTGGTGATCTTACAATGTCACATTAATTTATTGACAAATACAGAAAAGTAGACAATCACATCCGCTACTCACTCCGCATACCTTGGTTTGATCCCCTGATGGGCTCGTTCTATCAATTTGAATGTCTATGTGTTCACTAGCGTTCTTACAGCGGTACCTACCTACCAACCATACTTGGATTTTTTTGCATTTCAATGGTTTCAATTCTTATGTTGTCCGCCTGCTAATATGAAAACTCCAATCAGCTATTGTACAAAATTCCATTTCAACATGTGTACAGGATTTGGTAGGCATGAAAAACATAACTAACTTATTTCTTACTATTGTTTAGCTTCAGAATGCGGCTTTGTTTGAGAAATTTTACAACAGTTTGGTACATAATCAAGAAGCATTTTTATGATCATCATGACTGAAAATAAATCATGATGGAAAATTAAAGTTGTTTTGAGAGGTTATCGAAAATTAATTTAAGAAGGTCCCATTGAGCAACCTTCTTGCATAAAAACTAAAAAGAATATTATGTACAAAATGAACCATTTTGAAAACTTAAAAGTAAAATAATTGAAAAAGTAAGTAAGTAGTAAATACTTTGAACAAAATATTCTTAGGGATAAATTATTAACAAACTAAGCATGAGATTTATTAATGAGTCAAGTGAAAACATATAATGCAGGACATCCATTTTATTTCATCATTACCAAATTTTTATCATACTTCTTGTTCAAAACATTTTATAAAACACGAACATATTTTCAACAACAAGGCCTTGCAACATTAAGGAGAAAATACAATTCTCATGGAATGGTAACAAAAATAGTTGAATTGTTAGTCCATTTTAATTTTTGGTCACACAATCGGAATAGTGAAAAACTTGACTTATTACCATGGCGTAGTACAGTTGAAATGGCCATGAACCAAGCTTAACTATACCAGTGCATAATAATCTAATTTGAAAGACGGTTAATGTATATTGAAATCAAACAACGCACTCAGGATCAGAATGGAATAAGCCACGTCAGAGTCCAACAAAGTGGGTTCATTGAATTGGTGACAAGGATAAGGTTTATGAAAAACAAATAATTTGTTCAATCAACTCAAATAACAACTTAACACCTCAGTGGCACACTCCCACAAACAGAATGAATGAATATGTCAGATTACAATATAGATATGCCAATTTTTTTTATATCCAATGGGTAGTAATTCAAAGTTAAACCCTTAGGTTCTTGGCGTCTCTTTTGTATTTAATGTCCTGCTTTACATTAAAAAAATGAGGAAAATATAATACAATGAAAAATACACTAAAATAAAATACTCTGCTATTATTTTTGCATTAAAAAATAATGGCTAATCCAGCCGGGTAACAAACTACAGCACAGTGTAAAATGCACCCCTACTTTTGTGACCTCACAAATTTCAAGAACTACACATATAAAATGGGTTCTGCATTTTACACAATGATTGTGAAACAAAGTAACAAAACATACTTATTTATTGAAAATGCTTTGTAATAAACTACATAATAATATATTATAAAATATTGGCTTTAAGAATTTGGCAGGTTCAAGCGATGACATTTTTTAATGAAGAGTAAAAGTTGGCAAATACAATTGGCAAGTTTTTAAAAAGAACAGTAGGTACAAAATGACGATAACTTCTAAAGATGTATTGTATGTACCTGGGAACAAGATGAAATGGAAGTACTTTATGATCATGTATATTTTACTGTACCTGCTTTTAACAAAAAAAATATTACTTAGAAAGTTTACATATTATAAATAGAACACTAAAAATACAATATTATAATTGCAATTTTTTATTAATTCAAAGCCAAAGAGCGGATAAATGCTTAGTTTTGATGAAAACATATTATAAAGTTGTTTAAATTACAATTAGACTATCTTATTTCAAGCTAGAAATTGAATAATTGCAAATTTTCAAATTATAATAATTTTATTTACACAAATAAAACACTTTCACTTGTTTCACGCGCCACATCAATATCCTTCACGGTAATATTGCTTATTCCTGGCTTAAAATAAAATGAATCTGAAAAGCCAACACTTTACAGGTGTTTTTATTATGCAAACCTCTACTCGACACAGAACACCCACAGCTGGTTCTATGTGATAAAATGTCTAAATTGGATCAAAAAATAATATGAATTTTTAACTCTTAAAATGACTACCGTTTACTTTTTGAAGCAGTTTGAAGAATGCAATTTACTTCCAAAGCAGTTCCTACATTGATACATTGATACATTCTATATTCTAGGTGAATTATAGATTCAATGAAGGATATGATTTTATTTGGACATTTGGCTAATAATTAATGAGGCATGAAAGTTATCTAAAATAAACAACTTAAATAGTTGGAATTTTTTTTAATGGTTTAAGAAAGAGTAAGTTATGTTATTTCCTTGTAGGTACCGAACACTAGAATAATATTTGCTGGTACCTACGCAAAATATAATCAAAGAAAATACTGATATTTACGACTATAACCTTAAAAAATAGTCTGTAAAAAAGTCATACACACCAGTGGCAGTCCGTGACATCTCAGTGTACAAGAGTAGTAATTTTGAAAAAACACAATGTTGTTGTAGCTGAAAACATTTAATTTTTTTTTTTTTTAAGAATTCAGGATTCTTTCAGTTTGGGGAAGTGCAGCATCCCCAAACTGAGAAATCTTCATACAAAAAATTGAAATTAAAAAGTAAGGTTTTTCAGCTACAACATTATTTGTGTGGTATTTTTCAATCTTATTACTCTAGCTCAGTGAAAAGTCACGCACCGCCACTGATACACACACTGTGTAAAATCAGTAGGAAGGATTAAACCCAAATTAATAAGGTTCAATAAGTGAAAAAGCATTCTCTTTAATTTGTTAGAATGGTAAGTTGGTATTGTATTCACAGATGTCCGAAAAGGAAGTGAGAACAAAACCATTAATGGTTATTCTATTGTCTTAATCAATTGATAGGGAATTAGTGTCCGGCTTTCCAAGGAACAAGATTAATAATAATTGCCATAGGTTTTCCTAAAGAGGCACATTTGGCCAATTTCGCTCAATCAAAATGTAATGTATCCAAAAATGTAATCTCAATGTAAACCATTACATTGCTGATTACGGATAGGAATATAATATGTAATAAGAACACAATATTTGATCTAAATTAATGAAAATAATGTAAATGAACACAAATCAAAAAAAAATGAACACAAAAAATAAAATGTATGGCAAAGCTGGCCAACAATGAATTACTTTGATAACTGATTTAAAGTATTTAATTTACAACAATCTTAGGTCACCAACACATAAATAATATTCTTAAGCTAATAATGAACAACATTGAGTTCTTTTGATTTTTAAATAAATAAAAATAAATCTACTTTGAAAGTCCATCATCAGTCAGTCTAACGAAAGAAAGATAGAGGAGGAAACATGTTAAATACATTTAATATTCAATATTAACAATGATATGTAAATATTCACCCGTCGACCTTGAGAACAGCACCAGTGGAGTGCAGAGTGCACCACACCAGTACGACAGTGGAGTGGAGCACAGACACCTTCCAACAGGGAATACAGACAATGAGTGACAGGCGCCGTCCAGCCAACGACGCCCCCGGTAGGTGCAATCAATCACTACAGACGTTACTTATTCTAAAATAAGCAGACCACAAAGTTCCACGGAGATGACAAAGCCACGAAATGCGTACATCAATTTATTGTCATTACAATCACTTCATTCTAAATAAAAATAAAACTAACTGCAACATTCAAGAGATGGAAAGCGACACAAGACTTAAGCGTAACTCCATATTATCTCCTGCGACAGAGATTAAATACTTAAGCAATATGGAACTAAAGCGGCGACTGTGGGTTTCAAGGAAGATGATTTTGTTCATCCATTAAGACGGGTGAAATTTACACAATTGAAAGAACCAACATAGGTAGCTATAATAAAATATTTTGGTTGTGCAAAATGTAATGCTTGGTGCCGCAGTGGTGATCAGGTCCTATGGACTATGGACTCCTCAGGTCAGGGTGCTCGCCAGCACGATTATTAAAATAACCACCGTTACTGATAGGCAGATAATGATGAAGATTTTTTTCTGAAAGCAAAAATAAATTCAAAGGTGATACCAAGTTATGGGCAGATGCATCTGAAAGACAAGCAATCTATGATATGGTAAACTAACTCATCTACTGCATGCTTTCTCTGATCTGGGAACCTGTGGACTCTAATTCAATCATGGAAATCTCTGAATCTCCGCACCAGGATAAGACACCACTGTTTACATTTAGAACTGTGATGCGCAGTTGGGAAGGAAGGTGAAAGGATATTCCTTGGCGCCCATATTAGAGAAACATGCATTTTTCATACTGTACTAGTATATGTATATTTAATGCCAAAGTAGAGATAATGAAATGGTAAATGTTTTAATAATTTATTTTGTAAAGGAGGAATTCATCATTTGGTTCATCGTAAAAAATTTGACCATCCTGCAAATTAAGTTACTCTAATATTTTGCACGATTTTACAAGGTTCAAATAAGTAAGGTGTGTTGCAAAGGAAAAGGCTTTCAATATTTATGTTGAATGCAAGAGTTTGAGGAGCGCATCAACAAGTTGGGAATGTTTGTGTAATGGTTACAATATTAATTCATTATCGTGAGTAGTTTAGAAGCTAAGGAAACATTATTATTATTATTAAATAAGCAGGTTGCTCATTCAAAATCACTGACAGATCAATAAATATTTTGAGAACAAATTATAAAGTATTACGTTAGAAAAGCATTTTTTATAAGCAATTTAAAGCAAAAGCCATAACCCAATTTTGTAAGCCTTCCACCACAGTTGCTATAGGTAACAAAGATGTATCATATTTTTATTACCTGACAACGTTTTCATTTTTCAATTGGAATATTATTTTCAATTATGTGTGTAGTACTCTCTCAGTAATCTGCCGCTCTATTATCCGCTACTACTGCAATCCGTCGTTATTTTTACTAGTTGAAAGCACAAAATCAAGGTCTGTATTTCACCAGTATTCATATGTCCAATTCAGTAGTTTGCCGCCGTTTAGAGTTGAGCCCAAGCTTTATGCACTGTCAGAATGGGTTATCTTACTCTTACATTTCAGTTACTGTACCGCCATCTAGTTTACCAGTCACTAGGATTCAATATAATGTTGTTTTAGGACATTTTGGTATTCGGTTGGAATAAATTTACAAAATCTTTTCGCAAAACGTGTAAATACGACACTGTAACTTTAAACAAAAAATTAAAATTTTTCAAAAGATCGATAGTGGTGTTTGTTTTTATGAAATAGGTATGTATTTTATATGTATGCACTATAATCCGTCATTTTTACTAATTGGAAGCTTGCCTGATTTTTGGATGATACTTTGGATGATTTTAGACACTACTCTTCTAATATAATACTTAACTGACATCTGTTGGGATATAGCAAAACTTCATATAACTAATTATACTAACGACATCTATTGAAGGGTGTTGAAACTAGATGACTAACCTATACATTACAATTACAAACGGATTAGTGAGAGAGTACTGTAATATATATTTACAGCGCCGATTGGAGGAATTCACTAACCTTTTCATTGCATTCCCGATGTATATTTATAGAAAGAGACTTGCGAGCTTCGACCAAGTATATCAAGACATGCCCTGTGAAATTAAAAATGACGCCAGAAACCAAATAAAACTGGCTCAAGGCCCATTTATGAAAAAGTGCGAGCACTGTTTCGTACTATTTGGATCGCATAGTGCTTTGTGTTTTACCTTTTATCGGTCCACACTGAAACTAATTGCTGTCCCAGCCGTCCTGACGGAATTAATTTTTTCAAACACAAAAATATCCTACTTCCGAATATTGTACAAGGTACAGTCTGCGGACTTTATTTTCGATAATGTAACCAGCTATCTGAATACATAAAAAAAATTATGCCTTACCGATAGCTTTAAGGCAGCGTTTTAATAAATGTAATAATATTGACGTATTATTTTTTTGGCAAGCAAAGTTTCTGACGTCACTTAATCACCCAAATGCTTGTGACGTCACCACACACCGATACTAACACATAGACGAAAGGCTGGCATCACGAAATGGCAGTGGTTTTTAAACTTTTTAAAAACGCGACCCGGTTTGTATAAAACGGAAAACTTTAAAATACATTAAACGCAGATCTTAACAAAAAACCGCTGCACTATTCTTCAATTAAGGTCGAAAGTTAACCTATCTTAAGCCATAGCATTCCGAATTTCTACCGTTTTACAACATATTTCTCTAAAACACTTTAAGTTTTTAAGTTTCTAAAAAAAATATATGTTGTTTTTGACGATAACATCTATACATTTGCCATGCCGAAACGGTAATTGAATGAAATTCTTCCGATAGAAGAAAATCGTATATTTCGAAAATTATTATAAGCACTTTATTTTTGTTACATTACAAGTTATATATATGAAAAAAATCATAATTCATTTTTTCTTTAAAGCTATGACATTTCCCGCGAGATTTTGGTTCTATTTTATATATAGTTTAAACGAGTCATGTTTTATTAAACACTTTCACAATTTTCGCTTAAATATTATCGTGTTCGCGCTCCCTCTAACATTCGTATTTACATATCTCACCTTCCTCTTCTTTTTGAGCGCTTACTAACGGGCTTTAATTAACTACGAATTTCTGTCATTTTTTAATTATTACCTATACACAAAAAAAACTTAATGATTGAGCAGCTGATTCAAAACTTTTAAGAAAGATTATAGTTTTCGGCTAAGACATTTTGCAAAACAGAACAGAAGCCTTTGAATATTTTTTAGCGCAATTTTTTTGATATTTTTTGTAGTCAAAAGTCCGGAAAGCAGTAAAAGGGCTTGCGGGCTGCTGGTTGCTCATCACTGTGTTAATGATAAGCGACCAACCTGGGCAGCCCACGGTGCGTGGGCGGTAAAAGGGTCAATTTTTCGTAATTATTTTCAAGCAAACGATGAATGGATTTTTTTTTATTTAAAACTCATGATCAATATATACATATACGGGACTGTGTACAAGTTTTTGTACACGAATCTAAAGTATGGTTAATCTAAAGAGTGTACACCGCTTTCAACAGGACACTTCGACGTAATTGCTGCTTGGTGGTTGACAACGAGCCATACGGTTCATCAGAAAAATAAAATTAAAAAATCATCAGACGCATCCGCCGCCAAGACCCGGACAAACCTCAATCCATGAACCCGGGCACTCCTGCATAGTCACCAAACGTAGCGAACCACTTGGGGTGACCTATGGCAGAGGCGTTGGTTATCCAATAAATGGTTCCCGAGGCGGCGGTACCCATACTCGCCTCCGAAATTGAATCGCTTGTCATAATAAAGTAAAAAAATATTTTTGTCTAATTAAATTTATGAATGTCTCGCGATCCCCACTTTGAAAACCATTTATATACAACACAGCTTGTCGAAACATCACGCATGCAACACGTGTTCACCTTTTGAAGTGTTAGTTCGACAAATCACACAATGGAATTAGACGGTGCTCAGTTTTATATTGCCGAGAATTCGCGTGCAAGACGGCGGAATTCGAAGGAGAGTTGTATTGCGAAATTACTGATACTTGGGGTTATTTTTTTCTGATTTTTACTATGAGACGGCTTGTCTAGGGTATACTAGGTCAATGCTTGCGAGGCACAGTTTATTCATACATCATAATATCATGAAAGAAATTTAAACCTCCAAAGAATTATTATGATAAATTTAAACAATTGTTTACCAAGTTAGGGTAAACATTATAGTAATTACGTACCTGAATAAAAATCCTGTATATATTTGAAGTGAATATTTATGTTCATGCTATAAATTATACATGCACTAAATACTGACAATGCCTACTCTATGCAAACAGCCAGAGAAGGTCAAGCTACAGTTGAAGGTGAAATGGTTTGCAGTTTTTTGAGAGGTACAGTTTCAATAATACATCAGGTGAATTCCATGTTACAAGTGACTAAAACTATCCATATTATATTGTCTAAACCGTATCTTACCAAATTTCTTTAGATGACTGTTTAGATTACTGTTGAAGTACGAAAATAAGAAAAAAATTTCAATACAGCATGAGTTTGGGTACAAAATTATTCATAAACGAACATTACTAATTTATCGGTGCAAGGTAGGAATATAATTTTTTTTTTCTAGAGACATAAAAAGTGAAGCGGGTGTGTAGAATCATATCTTCACAATTTAAACACCTTATTTAAAAATATATATATGGATTCATTCTCAACAAAATAATTAATAAAAAAAAATTCAGTGCGTATACACTGTAGCTACGATTACGAGGAGCTGTACCGAATTCATTGAACTTAAGAAGCCAATGTCCACCAGTAAGCTGATTTATAGAATTCACTGGGTGACGACCGGCAGATGTCCATCACCTGGATGGAGCAATTTTCAAAGACCGCTGACGAAGCGGTCGAGTTCAACAGAGGGTGATGGAGTTTAAACTCAATTCTGTGTTCAATGGATAACAAAACTCATCAGTAGTAGTAGTGGTAAGGGGGATTTTTACTGCATAAGGCTTAATTTTAATGAATATAATTCATTATAATATTTGTATTTTAGAAAACAAAAACACTGCCGATGCCCGTCTTCTGTTCTTGTTCATGCCTCTTCTTATTGGAAGTGAGGTCACAATGAACTGTTCAAGTATCGTAACTTTCTATCAAAATGCTTATAATAAAATATGTATTTTTCTAAAATGGCATATAAAACTACATAATTTCCGAAAATTTGATTGTAACATGGAAAACACCTATAACCTGTATATTATTGTGACAGTTCTCCTTGTAGCCTTTGTTTGGGAGATGGTATCTCCATAGTAATTGTTGCAAGTCTTCGCAGAAGGAATGTATGAATCTAGTTGCTTGCAAGGCGTTAGCTGATTACCTTTCGGGCCTTCTGCTGATAGTGTTCTGCCGTTTGCAGCTGTCCGCGGGCGTCGTCCACATGTTCTGTCGTCTGGGAAACATGGTACTCCACCCGGTTGACCAGTTCACCCTGTGGGAGGGGGGGCGGTGGGAGGTATCGAGGGGGAGAGGGTTCAGGGGGGCTGGAGGGAAGGGACACATCTCTACCCCGGGGGGGCAAGTGGTAGCGACCAGAAGGTTAAAGGTTAATTTGGTTATTCAGCAGCGAAAAGAATTCGATTAGGTGTTTCAAAGAGGAAAATAAAATCCCAAGAAATTAGATTTAGTTTGAAGATTAAATAATTAATTGTTGTTTTGTTTAAATTTGGACAAGTACAACAGATATAAATATTAAGACAACATCAATTCAAAAGTATTCAGTACAAGAAAAGATTGCATTACACAACAGAAAGCGACCATTTGCGACATTGTAAAGAATTTAGACATGAAATGAGATTTTTTTTAGTTAGAGATAATCGAGCACACAAGATGGAGAAGTAATTTGGAGATTCAAGAGATGAGATCCCAAAGGAAGTGTAGAAGTGGAAGGAGAGAAGGTAAAGAAGGGCGACGACAGAGGAGAGATGAAGGCACAGATCCAAATGAGGGTTTCCCAGTTTCCGTGTGGTTTGTTTAAACAGCTGATAGGTTGGTAGAAAGTCACAAAAGCGATATTTCACAACATGTAGACTTACCGGAGGATATAATATTATGTTATAGTAATAATATATGATGTACAGTTAACAGTAATGCACATACAGTCATAATATAATACACAGTCATAGAAATAATAATAATAATAATACATATTATAATGTTGGTACAGAAGCACCGTGGTCAGATAGAGAATATCCAGATTTATGACAAAGGCAAAATACAAACACCAGAATAAAGGTTCAATGTTAATTGTTTTAGGAAGAGTTAAAATATAGGATATACACACATTTGTCGTAATAGATGAATACGGTAGTTATAGAAATAAAACAGACATTAATTTGTTAATCAGTGTTAAAATAAAAAATAAAGGAAAAATAAATTAAAAATAATTAATAAATAATACCACATGGTAGATCCACCAAATAAAAAGTGTTAGGTGCGTTAGGACATAAATAAAAATGTTCAGGCGAGACGGGCACAGGGGTGCGGGGTGAGGGGGCAGGGAGTTTGGACAAAACAAAAAGAAAAAAACGCAAAATTAGCAATGCGTGTTCAGTTGGGGCGGTTGCGGTTCACTCACCCGACGGGCCTTGCTCTGATATTTGAGCGCCTTCTTGGTTTCCTGTGTGGCCGTCTGGACGTAGTCTACAGCGTGTTCCACATGGTATTCTATGCGGTCAATCATCTCTCCCTGTTACATGGAAGGATCACCTTAAACTTGTGCACTTAGACCATGGCTGATATTATTCGATAAACTCGCTTTCAAAAGCAGTAAGAATGAAAAGTTTATATCAATTTAATACGAGATTAATCAGTTCAAAATAATCCCCAAGGTACCGTTCTAGGACCATATTTTTCTCAGTCCATGGCCAAATTATTCCTCCTTTTCAAGGCAATATTACAGACAGTCTTCCAAGTTCAACAACTAACAGAGCAGATCTGCTCTGATAATGGATGGACACTGGAAAGCAGTATGAAACCCTGTCAAATGGAATCACAATATGACTCAAAACCTCAAAAGTCAATCAATAAGAAGATTGATTACATAATTGATTGAAGAATAAGTTACAAAGATAACTCACAGATTTCTATCAAAAGTTATGTTTATTAAACAAAACCTTGCAAATGGAATAGTGGAAGCATGGAACAAACTTCCACAACATGTCATCGATGCTAGTAATATAAACCAATTTAAAGCTCGATTGGATTCTTATTGGATTCTTTTCGATTGGATTAACTTCTTTTAAATTTTAAAACTCAACTCAATTGCTGTTAAACTTATTGTGATATCAGATATGAGCACTGAGCATCAGCAGAATGCTGCCTGCTCATTAAATAATCGTAATAAACAGCAGTCAAATTCTGCTTTTAGAACAAGGTAGAACTTTCAATGTTCCTTTATGAAAACCTTCTAAATTAAAGCAGTGTGCTCTGTATGAGAATTCGGAAATTAGAAAAGACTATCCTGACCTGGCTCTCGACAAGCATGGCCATGTCCATGAACATCCCGTGCAGTTCCTTGATGGAGTTCTCCAGTTTGATGATGTCTGCATGTCGAGCCTCGATGTCTGCAAGTGTCTGCTTGGCCTGCTGGGTCTCCATTATGATCTGGAATCATACGAAAATATGGTTGAAATATCATTTTAAAAAAATCTATCAGAAATTGAAATGAATTTTAATAAAACAATTTTGAACTTTATTCCACTTTTATCTAACAAATTGATATATGAAAAATTATTAGAATCAGAAATAGAAGCAATACACCCAAAAGTAGGAAAGAAAACGGAAATCTATTTATATGTAAAGAGCTCCTCTTTTTTGATAAGATTTATACATGACCAAAAACTACCTTTAATATAATATATACGTAACCCATATTTTTTATATTACAATAAAAAAAATTAAAAAAATGTAAATAAGATTTGTGTGGCGGGCGGGCGGACACCGGGCGGGAGGCAGTTGTTTGATATTTATACAAACCTACAGTTTTATTCCAAGATTGATGAAATTTTGTACACCTGACCTTCAAAACAGGAGGAAGGTCACTGACTAAATCTGATTTCGAAAAACTCTGTGTAAAGCCTGGGCAACGCCGGGGACTTCATCTAGTTTATCTATGAGACCGTATCAGGCTGGGAAATATATCTCCCAAAAAAACGACAGCTCTTTATATAAAGATGAGTGGATGCGGCGGGCGGGCGGGCGGCCGCGTGGCAGACACCGGGTGGGCGGCGTGGATATGAATTTTATACAAATCTACAGTTTTATTCCAAAACCTTCCTTTTATTCAGAAAGCTTAATCCATCAAAAAGGAATCAAATACATCGATCAAAAGTTTAAAATTAAAAAAAAAAAAATCGAAAAAATGGTGATATTCGCGAGGAAGCAGAAGAAATACACAAGAAGACAATCGATCAAAATTAAAAAGCATCAAAATCATGAAAATTGAAAAAATAGAAACTGACAACCGGACAAAAGGTATTTTTGAAATGGATTCTGTTGCCTTCGGGGTGATAGGGTTTCTGGAAAAGACTATTAAGGGGTCAAGAGATATGGCTCACCCCCTGCGTGAAGACGGCGGGATTCCCCTGCTCCAACATCTCCTCCAGCTCCTCGTTGGTGGTGGTGCGGCCGGTGATCTCCAGCTGTCTCTGTATCCGCCCCTTGCAGCGCTCCCTGTAGTCCGTCTGCGTGCGGTTGTACTCGCTCATCACCTCCACGAACTTGCGGCTCAGCGTCGAGTGCTGCGTCTTCCTTATTCTCAGGTCGGCGGAGGACTTGTTCGTCTGCTCTTCCTGGTCGATGTTCTGCTCTATCACTGTAGCGGATCAAACAAACAAATTCAAACAGCAAATCATAACCCTAGAGCCTCTGAAATTTTGCAATGTTCTTCTCATACTTGTATGTGAACTGTCAGAAAGCAGATTGCGTGGAAAATTTTGACAAATTTTTAAAGTTTTTTGAGGCGGATATGGACATGGATGCGGATATCATTTATTGGATAACCAAAACCTCTGTTCCCCAAGTGGTTCGCTACGTTTTGTGACTTAGCAAGGTTGCCAAGGTTCGTTGGGTGAGGTGTGCTCAGGTCTTAGCGGCGGAGCACCTGCCCACCAGATGTGACGGGCCGGTTTAAGGAAATCCATTTTCCGCACTAGCTGATCTCTCTCGACCCATCGTCTTACACCGCAGCGAGAGGGATGGATTTGTACGTCCGTCACTCCTGGATACGTGACCCCTAGATTCCTCACCTCACCCCTCATATTTTTTCGTTCCCAGGACTTCCTTTCCTTAAAAAGACCTTCCACACAGCACCCCCAAAGATGACATAGACCCCGAGCGAAATTATTTTCCTCAGAGTCTATTCTGTGGGGTGGGGTGAATGTAATTTTTTTTTTTTTTTCAATGCTAAATGTTGTTTCATAGAATTATTTCAAGATTTTCGAGAGCGTCCATGGTAAATTTTATACGCAAACTGAAAGCAAGGTATTCTCTCTTTCTAACACAACATGAGACAACACAACTTTCATGAGAAAGTGTCAGACTGGAAGATATATCACAAAATTATCCAAGGGTTTAAATCAATAATAAATTATATTTAGTTAAATTGATTTCAGATAAACGTCAATCAGCCATCATACATAGCTCAAGTTGAGAAAACTTGCGAAAATTTTCCATAAGTTAGAAGTTTGGTAGCTAATGGCTCTAATTGGCAAACTGTTAAAAATCAAAGTTCAGTAATCAATCATAATTTAATGTTACTGGATGATTAATTCAAATATTAAAATATTCACGACAAAAGTAAACAAATTGAAGATGATACAAACCTTTTAACTTCGCCCTAACTTTGTTGGCCGTTTTCTTAATATCTGCCATTAGATCTTCTAGCTCTTGCTTTGTTTCTGTAACAAAGAGAAAAGTAACATCATTAATTACAGTACTATCGTCTTTAATAGCCTCCTTCCTCTTCCTCTTCTTCCTACTTCTCCTTCTTATCTCGCTGGTCTTGGAGAAATGTGACACAGGATTAACACACCACCCACTAGAGACAAAATGTAACAATGCTCACATTTCTTTTGATGCCTCCACCCCAACTAAGGTAAGTGTTTTTGAGAGGAAACCCGGTCGCCGAGAAATTTGAACAATAGGTATTTTACCAAACTGTTGCTGTTACTGCAGCTCTAACTCCTCCAAATACTGAGCGAAAGGGACAACTACATCCCAGGCCGATAAAACCTAATTAAAATCATCAAAACGGAGATTTTGTATTCCCCATTTTTCTCCTTTAAAACTGGACCAATTTTTAAGACGTTTTTGCCAACTGTATTAGAAGAAAATATTCTTATGTCTGTACGTTTGCTTTTTTAAAACATACATTGTCTAGTTTGTATACTGGATGTCTGTTGATGGCGTTTAAACCAGGCAATTTCAGCGATTTTTGTAGGAGCCTAACTCCTAAAATAAGTAATTTATCAAAAAAAGCAAAACGTACTAACACGCTAGTGGTCGATACCTCCATTACATTAAAAATATATATTTGCAGTAGTGTCAAAATCCAGAGAGCAAATGGGGGGATGCGTTTGCACGGACAAAACGCCGCCCGATTTTCCCTTAAAACAGTGTCCTCTGGGTGCAAAATTGTATATTTTTCAAACTTTTTAATAATAGGGTGTTTATCGGAAGTGACCTGCCAGGTAGGTAAGTATTTTTCTGTATCTGTTTGTACATAATAAAATTAGATAGACCCTAGGAACTCATAATAAATTGTTCCATCGTCCTTTAGGTGCTCTTTCACAAAAACGGCGCTATACAAATTATCCAATTATTATCATAAAGGGTGATTATTGTTTCGTTGACTTCGAAAAGATAAAAAAATAAATCTTTTCGGTGTGTACCACTCATTCGTTATTTTTTTTTTTAATTTCGAAATGTTCGATTTTTAAAATAAAGTCTTTCGAAATATTTACCCCCAATTTTAACAATTACTAATATGTTTTTTTCTGTTCATTTCGAAAACTACCTGCGAAAGGTTTTGAAAATCGAAATAATAATATATGGGTTCCATGACGGCGTACTTACATACAATGTGCAATCGCTTTAGGGAAAATACGTTATGCCTAATGACTCAAAATATAACTAAGTGACCCCGTAGAGATGTGCAGAGAGGATTCACCGCCGAATAACAAAATAATAAAACATATTTTCATTCAAATGCATCAAAGAAAAATCTACTTCTCTATTTACTGCATGTACCAGCGCATAAGTACAAAAAATCGACACTGTGTATAAATTCCTTTGATATTCATACTAACTTATTATTAAGGGTATTTTTAAAGTCTAACTGAATATCTTTTAAGATGAAGCTATACGTGAAATCCTATTTAGATTAATCTTTAAAAAGAATCGGTTTACATTATGAACATCAAAAAATATGCTACCGATAAATTGAAGCTTTTACTAGCTTTTCTGTGTATTGGAATTACAATAAAATTATTATTTATATAACAAAAAATATATGCGTAAACCAAAAAAAAAAGTTTTTTCATAACTTAACTAGTATACATGAAACAATTTTTAAAACATACCCCCCTAAGACTATTTTTAAGGTTTTGTATGTTTTAACATTTTTCAATCTTATGAAATTATGCAAAAAATAAATAAAAACCACTTTTTCGCTTACTTGCCTCGTGCAAATAAGACGTTCGATTTCAAATTTTGAAGGCATGAGAATCGAAATATTTCTAGCGTTTATATTCCTCTTAAGTTTGAAATTGGTAAATCATGCACAAAAAATTATAATTTTATAATTAATATAATTTTGGGGGATCAATCGGGTCACCTAATATATTGTGTGCGCAACCGTGAAAAACAAATAATAGCTATTAGCAATAAACAACACGATTCAAAATAAATATACACAAAAAGGGCGATTGCCAAATCGGCCGATAGAGGGTGCAAAAAATAATATTCGTAGAACGTTTCGCAACTTGGGCAGGTCGTGGTGATTTCTAACTAGCGACTATGGCGACGTAAACAACTTGACTATTTTTGGGAAAGGCGCTATTTATATCGCCGGGAAAATCTTAAGACGTCTGTCTCGTAAGGACATCGCTTCTGGTTGCCACAAGTAAGAAACAGTGAACAGAGGGTGGGGCGGGGTAACACCCACACTATTTACGAGTATATTATTATTGCGACAGCGGCGTCGATTAGTGGGGGAGGATTTACAAGTATTTCTGTTTAATCAATATTGAGCTGTCTAGCGACATAACTAGATTGACTAAATAATAATACATCACGAATTCATCATTTATCAAAGAAAATTAATTGAATAAGTTAGTCATTCGCTCACGATGGTTATAAATCGATGGGTTTATGTAGAGTAGGTTAGCCGCAAATCTATTACATACCTACTTAAAATAAATTGTTCAGTTTTGTAAAATCTTATGAATCAAATTAAGAAATTTATATTATAAAAAAATAAAGACAATAGATGTTTTCGTAGTTTAACATAAAATATGTATTTTTTAAATTAATACCATTCAAAAAGGAAAGCCACCGTTCCGTTCCAGGAGTGGAGGCTTTTCCTGGAGGTGGCCAGAAATGTACGTATGGTATGGGAACCGACGCCCCGGGAACCACTAATTGGATAACCAACATCCCTGCTATAGGTCATCCCAGTTGTTCGCTACGTTTGGTGACTTAGCAGGGGTCTCAGGGTTCATGAGGTAAGGTTTGTCTAGGTCTTGGCGGCGGACTCTTTTGCCCACCTACTGGGTGGCGGGCCAAACCGGGAGAGACTGATTGATGGATGGATTCATGCGTTTGTCACTCCTGAACACATTGACCCCAGATTCCTATCCATCCCTCATGCTTTTTCTTCCCAGAACTTCCCCTCCTTCCTTTCCCTAAAAAGACCCTCTACACCAATCATCCAAAAGATGATATAGGCCCTGAGGGATTTTTTTTTAATGGAATAATTGGAAATGTCAATAGTTCTGAAGAATGTATGACAACACTACGAAAAATAAATATAAATTCGCTCTAATAAACGTAAATCCCGTCAAAATAGTAAAAAAAACTTTCAATTTTAACGTTATTAATTGACGCCAATTAAATAACTTTCAAAATTAATTGCGAGCAAGTATGTAAGAAACTGTGATATTAATGATATATTATTTAATTCGTATAGAGACGGAGCTTTCAATAGCGTGAGAGAAACGACATGATAAGGCGAAACGACGCCGCCTAAAGAAATTTAATAAATTCCGTAGTTTTTCACAAACCTACCCCACCGCGTTTTTTTACCCCACCCTCCCCACAGTTTTTCAGAATCGGGGTAGGCAGTCACTACATGTTACATAAGCCACCGCTGGCTGAATAATGGCTTTCCACTAAGCCGATAGGTCTCCATTCAACTCGAGACGCGTTGGGGGAGTGACGCCCAACGCGACAAGGGGGCACAGCAAATCCATGCTCGTTTATAACACTTTCCCCTTTGAAAAGAGGAAAGATTAAAAATCATTAAAATTCTTTAGTACCTACTTCCTACCCACCCACCTTTCCCCCAGAATGAAAATAACTTGAGGGGTTTCTGTGAAAAAAAAGTCGAGTTATGTAACATTTAATACAAACTTTATCGCCCCGTGTCGGCAAGAGGCAATAAAAGCGTAATAGCTTTTTGTTTTGATAGTTGGTAGGTACTCTAGGTAGGTACCCATACCGGGAATGAGTAAGTTTTAGACGTTGGCAACACAATATTATTACATCTAGAACTTAATTCCATTTTTGAATATCGATAAGAGAAACAATTATTATTAAAGTTAAAATAGGGAGAGGGGGGGATAATAAAGCAGCCGGGAAAGTTTTTTCTTGTAAGATTGGCTTGATGATAAATTGACACGAGTTACCGAACCGAGAAAATGGCTGATAAGGCAATGTGATTTATTGATGCTGGGATTTGAGAGAAATATAATAATCTGTCATTCGAGATTAACGACATTTGAAAAACTGAAAATTGGCGAAGTTTTTAGAATACTGAAGTAAAGGAAATATATAATATAGACAGAGAAATAAGTACCATTTACACACAGGGTTCGGAGCGGGACGTGCCCCGCGCCACTTCAGGCCGCCGCGCAGAAAAGTAAAGACCGAAAGTAAGATAACGGTTTACAGCGCAGTTCACTGTGAGACTTTTCTGCGCGGCGGCCTGGTGGCGCGGGGCACGTCCCGCTCCGAACTCTGTGTGTAAAGGGTACTACTTAAGGATTGTTTAACAACACATTAAAAAAATTGTTTAGTGTACAATTTTATTTTGTACAGTGTGCCACTTTATTTAAGTAGGTATAAAGAATACTAACTGGTTTTCGATAAAGGAAGTGTCTACATACGAGTAAAATATAAAAATAAAAAAAAAATAAAAAAACAAAGGTTTTCCATATATTCCAATATTGTCTAATATTCAATAGAAAAATCCAATGGAAGAAATCCAAGAAATAATGAAGTAAATTTTCACTGAGCCTTTTTGGCGTCCACCGGCTGATGCAAACACTTCGGTTACAATTAAAATCGTTTTATGTAAATCGGGTGTTGAAAATCGGTGTAGTCAAATGGAAATCAGCGTTAGAGGCGATAATTAGGCAGAGACACGCCGCGGTAACACGGGTCTTGTCTCTCGTACCCCTCTTGTCTCTTGTCGTGGATCTTGTCACCGGAAAACTCTCCTAACTCTTACAATATGTAAGTTAAGAAATACTATTATGTAGATAGATTAAGAAAGATTCGGTTAAGAAAGGGAAATATATATATTAAATATTTATTTTAATTTAATCTAATATCTACAAAGATGATTGTGTGGCAGGTGGCGTGGATTTGTTTACAAATCCATATTTTCATTCCGAGGTTGATGAAATTTATAACACTTGACCTTCAAAACAACAGGAAGGTCAACGTTTATATGAAATTTCGAAAAACCACCCCACCCCTTCTCCGACCCCTTAAAGCAATATTCTGATTCTTTTGATGAAATTTCGGTTCAAAATTAGAGGAAAATTACTGTCTACGTCTGATTTCGAAAAACTCTGCATAAAACCCGGGCAACGCGGGAGACATCAGCTGTATATTATCTATTACTGGGTAAGGAGCAGTTGGGGCTCTTGTGCGGTACTCACTTATGTTTGGAGAAGGATTTTATTTTGGTATGAAAACGGACTATTTTGAATTTGATGACAGTCGACACGTAGGAGAATCTTTAATTAATTAGAATGAAACAATTTGTGAGGTTTATCCGAGTCTTGGTGGTGGATGCAACTGCTCACCGTGGCAGGCCGGATCAGGAGAGACTGGTTGAGGGAGACCTTCAGCAGGACTCTCTCAGAACATAGCCTCGCACCGCAGAGGGAGGGAAGGATCTGTCACTCCTGGAGACACTGACCCTAAGAATCCTGCCTACCCGTCTTACCTTTTTCGTTCCCAGAACTCCATATCCTTTCTTTCCTCAAAAGACCCTTCACACTGTCCCCCAAAGATGACATAGACCACGAGGGGAATTATTTTCTTCAAGGTCTTCTGTGTGGAGCTAATGTTAAAGAAGTGGAATAAATGCGTGGAAGTAGATTGGATTGGAGCAGTGGTTCCCAGAGTGGTCCCTACGGACCCTTAGCGGTCCCCAGGATCATCCAGGGGGTCCCTGAACAACGTCAGGGGGTCCGCGCAAGGTTTAATATACAATTTAAAAATGTGACATTTTTATTCATACGGAAGTTATGTTAAGTTATGCTAATCAATATAGTATACTCCAGCTTTCAAAATTGCAAAATAGAGATGAAGAGAAGATTTATTTGCTTATTGTAAACACTTAACGGCGTTTAACGGGAGGGGGTGGGGGTGCGTGGGCGGAGTTTGGGAAAGGGGTCCATAGGCCAAAAGAGTTTGGGAACTACTGAATTGGAGGATGGTAGGATGGCTTGACGACTGGAGACGAATGGCGACAGACCGGAAACATTCACGGAGCAGGCCAAATCTCACCCAAGATAGCGCCGACGGTGATAGTTGCAATAGGAAAAAGATGATTCTCGAAAAAATAAAACTTCATTCATTTCGGCGTATCGAAGTTAAAAGGGTTAGATCTAGGCTGGGTCGAAAAACGAGAAAAGTTTCAGGACATCGATTTGGCGAAACTTCTCGGCGACATTTCCACCATTGGGCGACAGTTTCGGCGAACGCTAACAATGATCCGAGACGCGGGGAACTTTCGACGACAGAAATGTCGACAAAGCGTTTCGCATTTAGTAAATCCCATCAGGATTGGGTGTATCGTTACACGCGTAATAAACCGCATTAAATATCTTTTATTTACTGGGTGAACTTTATCTGCGGCAATTCTAGTTTGGGAGTGAAGACAATCTATGTACCCGCCCAATTTCTAACCAGCGACAGACGAATATATAAAAAAAGTGTGAATAAAATTTTAACCACCCAGGAGCTTTCATGGTTAAATCGATAACTTTACAGTATCGGATTGATAGGCATAACTTCCGATGATTTTATAACGATGTCTCGAGCACGGTTTCACAATTGACAGCCGAACTGATATTGACAGGGTATAAACAAGAAAACGATATACGCTGGCAACACTTAAAGTGTTTTCTATGAATTGGCAAGATCGAATTGAAATACTAACCTAAATGTGCATTGGCAGTCTGCATTTACTTTAGAACACTAAACTGGAATTAATTAAATAATGAGGTCTTTAATCATATTTCAACCACTTTGTTTTCTCAAGGATGGAACGGAATAAAATCGTCGCGTCTTATAAGTTTTTAGATTTTCACGGCCAAAAGTATTTTCGTTATTTGTTTTTGGGTTGTTATGCCGTGTTGGCAGATCTGCCCTGCTGATGGACACTGTAACGCTGTCCGAAACGTTGGCTAAAAAAGGAGGTAGCGCAACACGGCATTCCATCACAAAAACAAATAACGAAAATGGTCGCGTCTTAGTCGAATTATTTAAGTCTATGGGGATCGCATGTACGACTTCTTTCAATTCTAAGAGCTTCGTTAGTTGAACTCCATTCATTAATAAGCCAGTAATTTTTCATAACAAACGACATTATCGAAACAAATGCGCATTTCGGCCTCCATATTATCGACATCGATAATCGATACTACGGAAACTAGGCTAAAATTTATCAATCGTCGGTCGGATTGTCTCTTACCGATTTTTGAACGTGCACGCAAATATTGATAACTGACCATAGATGACGAATGTAGTCAATATCGTATTGATGTAGGGTTTTATTCGTCCATGCTAGGCCTCCAGGTGGTCCCTACCGGGATAACTAAGTTCATGTCGAAAAGAAATCATTATTATTATTAAAAATAATAAGTTCGGTTATGATTCTGTCTGTAACTCCAGTTCAATGAACTCTAGAACTTGAATTTGCTTTGAATTTAAGTGCCATTTTCAAAATTGGAACAGATTGTAGAAAACATTCAGACAGGCGATAAACAAGGTATCAATATTAAACTAGTTAAAGAATATGTTTATTTAGGTGTAATTATTGATCGCTTTTTCAAATGGGATTTACAAATAAATAAAGTTTGTGAACGACTCAGATCTGTTGTTAGCAGATTAAATAAATTAAAATTTTATGTTTCGATTTACACACTTCGAATAATTTATTTATCATTAGCTGAATCTATTATAAGGTATGGAATTACAGCTTGGGGACTTTCCTGTAAAACAAACGTAAATCGTGTTCAATCAGTTCAAAATTCATTAGTTAAATTATTAGCTATGAACTATGCCGCCACGGTTGGGCAGCTGTGTGGCGGGTTAAGAGAGGTGCTGTGGGGATTTATTAATACGGATTAAACAGATGCCGGTAGCTCCATAGTTCCACACATGAGCCGACATTGCTAGCAGCATTGATACTCAGTTGATACATATATTCTCTAAAAGGTAATAATATAAGAAGATCAGATCAGATCTCTGTAAATATAAAGTAACAAACGTGAGAGCGCACACAAACACAAAGCTAAGAAAAATTGCTAAAAACAAGGCACATCCATAAAATTTAAAACACTTTTTATATTATCAACTTCGGTGGCGGAATAATTTAATTTTTCCAGCGGGGACGCAGCACTTTATCATGGCCGGCATGGCGCATAAACAACTTTACAAACATTATAATGTATACAAAATACAAATTCATCCCTGGCCGGCGGAACAAACAAACAGGCGGCTCGTCTTGCGCCCTTAAGACAGGGAAGCAGATGGCATCCCGAGGCCTTTTACCACCCCCCGCCAGCCCGGGACAGGAGCTGGGGAGTTAAGTCTCAGATAATGACACCGATTCAACCCAAGCATTGCCAAGACTGATGGCCGCATATTATAATGTTTATACTCCTTCAAAAGTAAGATCGCGTCAGTAAAGCGGCCATCTTGTAAACAAAAGAAAACAAAAGCGGTCGTTGCGTTATAAGCTCGCATTCGTTGATGTTTCTATAATACATACACTAATAGAGAACGGCACGCAAATACCTAATGATATCTATATTTATTATTGACTAGCGAGTACCCGGCATGCGTAGCAATGCCACATAAAGAAAGAAAATGTTTCTTTCTGCGTGTCCTTTATCATTCGTCCCCTTTTCAATAAAATCATCAAAATCGCAGTTTTGTATTCCCCACTTTTCTCCTCTGAAATTTGACCGATTCTTAAGATTTATTTTACTAAGGATGGGTTGTTTCAAAAAATTTGATGGATTCATCAAATATTTGAAGTTGATTTTCACGTTCTGTGTAAGTTCTATCGAAGTTCTGTTATTACATCGTTATAGGACAGTTGCTTCACAAAACTGAAATAATCACAGAATTTGAATAGAACTTACACAAAATGTGAAAATTAACTTAAAATATTTGATGAATCCATCAAATTTTGTGAAACAACCCGTCCTTACTGTATTAGGTGAAAATACTCTGTGACTGGGGTCGTTCTTCTTTTTAACCTACAAAAAGTTGCTCCACCAGTTAGTGGAGAAAAATTCAACAGAAATACCAATATTATTGTTTTATAATTACTTTAAAATCTACTGCACTAAAGACGTAACGACTGTGTGCGTTTAAAAAAAATATGTGTTTACATTATTTGTATAGTAAAAATTACGTTACAAAGTTTTAACTTCTCGAGTATTTCATACAAATCACCGTTGTCTCCTGCCACCTCGTATATTCTATAATGTTAAAAAAATGATATGACGACATAAAATATAAAACTATTTTTAAACTCCAAAAGGTATAACCTATCAAGTAACAGCGATTATTATTTTTAATGATGTTTAATACAATATTTTTTCAAATCTCAAAAACTTGTCTCCTACAACTTTTATGTCGTACGTTAATTCTGTCATGTGGGTTGTCATTCGAAAAGGTACACACACGCAGCTCGTGTTTGTCACCCCCAAAAGGCATTTTAGGCCTCCTTACCCTCTTGCTACAATTTCCCTTCTGAGATCCAGAGAGAATTCATTTATAGTAAAAACACAGTGGTGGAAATGTGACAGAGTAGTAAAAGTTATGTGGGTTAAAAAGAAGACCAACCCCTGCATGTTTTGCTTTTTTTTAAATACTTCGTCTTGTTTGTATACTTAACGTTTGTTCATGGCGTTCCAGGCAAATTTTAACGTTTTTCGGAGGGTCCTAACTCCCATAAGAACTAACTGATCAAAAAATCAAAATGTACCGACACGCTAGCGGTCGAATACTATATTATATGTATAAAAAAATGTTTGCACTGGGATCAAAATCCAGTTTATATAGACAAAGCGCCGCCCGATTTCCTTTTAAAATGTAAATAATATTCGATGACAGCAGACATCGACAGTGAACATATATTTTTCCTCCCATTTCCGATTATTATATCACAAAATATAGGTATGTAATTTCGTAGAACGTATGAGCATATTATTTATGAATATTCTACGATGCAGAGTATAATAATAAAACAAATTCGTGGGAACTAATCAAACATTCACAGGAAAATACTGAGAAGTCGAGGGACGTATTTTCCGTGGATTTATTTACATAAGTGCCGATTCTCGTGAATATTTTAAAAACAAGCCTCGGTTAGACAAGGAATATCATTTGTACAACTGAAAAGAGTTTCCCGGACTCTATTTATTTTATCTCTGCGCCCATCGGACTAAAGTCACCCGCTACCGGCCACACCATTCCATCATCCGTCCTCAACTTAATTATTCAAATGCTTTTTCTTTTTTCACTTTATTGTCTTTTTAAGTTTCTGTGGCACTACAAATTCCTGAATACATAAAAATTTGCACATTCGTTGTGGCAATGAATAGATTTTATAAAAAAATGTATATCTAGCACAGACTCGTGAAAAATCACGGGATATTATAATTGTAGGATTTGTGATTCATATTTATAAAATATCTGCATCGGGATCAAAAATAAACATTGCCACTTCAGAGACGATCAGAAACTTACCTTTCGAACGAATACCGTTAGTAAACTTTAAAAATCGATAAATCTGTTAAAAACTTGGAGAATTATAGGAAGATTACCAAACTGTTGCTGTTACTGTCGCTTTTACACCTCGAATACTGAGCCAAAGGGTGAACCGCATTCCAGGCTTATAATACCTAAATAAAATCGTCAAACTCGAGCTTTTGTATTCCCCATTTTTCTCCTCAAAAACTGGACCGATTTTTATTTTTTTTTACCAACAGTATTAGAAGAAAATATTCTATATCTGTACGTTTTGCTTTAAAAAAATACTTCGTCTAGTTTATATACTGAACGTCTCTTGATGGCGTTCAAACCAGGCAATTTCAACGATTTTTAGATCGTAGGATCCTACTCCTATAAAAAGTAACTAATAAAAAAAGCAAAACGTACTGACACGCTAGTGGTGGATATCTAGAGTACATTAAATAAAATATTTACACTAGTGCCAAATCCAGAGAGGAAATTGGGAAAACGTTTGCATGGAAAAAACTCCGCCCGGTTTTCTCTTAAACGAAATAATTACACTTTTTAAATATAGAATTACTAATAAACTAATAAAAATTACTTAATTTTCTGATTAAAGATAGGTAGGTACCTACTTTATCGCTTATCTGAATTATTCTTCAAATAATCCGTTCAAATTGTAAAAAGAACTGAATTCTAAACAAATCACAGTTCTAGAATTCATTGAACCAGTTACGGAACAGATACACAACCGAAATTAGTATTTTTGATATTATTTACAAACATAGCAGACATATCGTCAGTTCACATTTGCATTTATAAGTAAATACAAACTTGAATATAAACTGTAAAAAAATTATAAACCACATTCTATATAATCAAGGACTTAAATTCAAAGACCTCTATGTTTAAATCTGAACAATTTCACAGTATCGTAGTCCCTACCATCAGCATACCAAAATATGTAAATGCCGCTATTCATTGTTTTAATCCATATTTATGGCAATTTTACAAAATCAGAAAGATATTTTCGAATTCTGAAAAGCACCCTCGAGAGACTATAATGATATTCAACAAAAATGGTGCTAAATAATCCATGTATTATTTTTACTGTACCCAGGACGTTATGATATCCAATGAATGTTAATATTTTAAGTTTACAGCAAAAGTTTCATGAATAATCTAACCAGCACGGCTTTTCATAGTTCAACGTAATTCAGAATAACGGAGGAAATCTTCACACAATCCTAAAATAACAACTTTAAAAACAAATCAGAACAAACATTTTAAATATCATATAACCCACACTGAATATCTTCAAGCCAATAAAATTAACATTTCCAAATTGAATATGCATCATGATTTCTGGAAATATGTTTTTGGAAGTATCTCAATTTATTAAAATATTATTAATAGGTACCCACAGTAGTTTAAAAGGCCCAATTTTACCGATAAAATTGCCAAGAGGAATAGGCGTAATAAACTTGGTAGACTTAGTTTAAACGATTTAGTTCTTACTCAGCCAAAACGGAATAAAGGTCTGTAACAACACGATGTCATGAACGCAACCACAGGATTATACAAAAGCATTGATAATCACGATCTTACAACGATCTCACTAAATCACACTCTATAATAGATATTTTTGTGAATAGTTTTACTTGTTTTATCTCCATGATTTGTGCAACTAAAATGTTGTTTTATTATTTTTAATAAACACTTTAAATATTATGTAGCTATCACGTATTTCAAATTTTCTATCTAAGTTTCTAAATTATGTAAAATATACTTACATTGTTTTTCATGTGTCTGTGAATACGCTAATGTTATTACTGTAGACACATTAGTCTAGGGATATTTATATTTGTATCTTAATTTGTTATACATTAACCAAAATAATGCTCTGTAAATATCCTGTTTGTGTCTCAAATAAATAAATAAAACATAATAAAAATAGGATAGGGGTAAATAAAATCGTTTAATTAAGTCTTCTCAATGTGGGCTAGCCACTGTTTGATAATGCCTTTAATGCCGAAACAGCTTTCACATTAATAAATACTAAAATACTTGCAATTAAAATACTAACATTAAATTCGATAAACCTTAAATTTAAAAAAAAAAAACGTTGGTATGTTAACTCTTTTCGATCTTAATTAAGACAAGCTTTCACCTTGCCTTACGCAACATTTTAAATAAAATGAGTTGGAAAACTCTCCAGACCATTTAACGACGTTTTCTTGCTGCGTGAAAAGAATCGCTATTTTATCTTCCAAAACTATATAAATAAGTAATGCGATAATAAACAATTGACCGGTCAATGACTGAATTGGCATCGCGTCTGGGTATCTGACTATATTTGAAAATCTCCTACGACCATCATACTAAGCGGAAAATGTTGCTTGTGTCGTGATGGACAATGCCAGTCGAGGAAATGAACTCTCCCAGGCGTCGAAAGTTCAGGTCCTCGGCTGGCTATGTCCTCTATCACGACACGAGGAACATTTTCTGCTTCGTGTGATGGTGGTAGGAGATTTTCAAACATTGTCAGAACTCGTAACGAATTGGTGCGATCACACTCTGACAATGAAGTGAACAGTTTTGTGAAGTACGTTTTAGAAGATAATTAACTGTGGCGGTTCCTAACAGCATATAATTTCCCCGCCCCGATCAACATCCTTCGTTTAGTGTCGTAGTTGCCGCGTCCTTCTGATATCAATTATAGTCGTTTAAGTTATTCGTTTGTATTCAAAAAAATTAAGCTGTGTTAAGTCGAGTCGTCTTATTATACTTCCCTCACAGGGTAATAGAGTCATTATACAATACACCCTTTCATTTCATTACAGACATTCATATCGTTTAAGTTATTCAATAAACCTTTAATATCATTTCATACATTCATACAATAAACCTTTTCATATCATTTCATGTATTATGACGGCCTCCGTGGTCCCGAGGCAAGACTCTCGACTCACAATCCGAAGGTCGCGGGTTCGAATCCGGCGTGCGCAAATAAATTTTATTTGATTAATTTGTGTTATTTCACAATTTATTCATTTAAAATAATAAATAGTATATTTGCGGCACGTTCCAGAGTGGAAGATACTATCAGTATCGCCCTGGTGTAAGACCACCATTCAGAATTGAAACGTTGCTTGAAATGGCTTTAGCCGTGTTTAGTGACCAGATCTGAATAGCCAGGTACTTCCCCACCTTCTTCTTCCCTATCTCTTTCCCCTCCCCACTACCTTCAGCCTCACAACATACCCCAATTGGGGATGCCATAGTCTCACTGGCTTCAGACGGGAGCAGTTTGGGACTCTTGTGCGGTATTTCATATAAAAAAAAAAAAAAAAATTCATATTGTTTAAGTTATTCAATTAACCTTTGATATCATTTCACTCATTCATACAATATAAACCCTTTCATATCATTTCATTTATTCATATTGTTTAAGTTTTTAATTTGTATTCAATAAATTAAGCTGTGATAAGTCGAGTCGTCTTATTATACTTCCCTTACAGGGAAACAGAGTAATTATACAATACAACGTTTATATCATTACAGAACTAATTACAAGCCATTATTGAGTAGACAGGTACCTACTTATCGATAACAGCATAATAGTGAGCGCTTTTGACGCCGGAGAATTCAAACGGAAAATGCAGCAATTTTTCATAATACATCCAACCACGTGAACTGAAATGTTACTAATTTATTTTGTTTAAAAGAAGCGAAGCTAGTAGTCCCCAGTGGAGTGCTGCTTCCTACCCGAATATATGGCAGTGAAGCACGGAACTGACGGAGTAATGATTAAAGTAGACTGAATGCTGTACAAACGAGAACCCTGAGGCGTATGTGTGTTAAACCATGTACAATCGTGTGAGAAATGCGGAGATCCGCAAAGAATGCAAGGCTGATGTGAGCGTAATGATAAGATCGAGAAAGGGACGCTTAGAAGTTTGAGCACGTTGAGCCAATTAATGAAGAAAGGAATGTAAGGAGAATATATTTATTTATTTATTGTCTGAAACATTTACAGAGTGTTCACAATTATTACAATAATAGAATTGCCGTTGGGATGTACATAGAAACTAACACTCCAATAAGAAATGTTCACATCGTGAGTAATCAATGTTTGGTTGTTACCAGACAGAAATGCTTGTAGTGATAACAGAAATAACGATAATCAAAATGAAATATAAAACACAGTAGTGTCAAATATAATACATAACCTGCAGAGAAAGAGAAAAAAGAAAGAAAGAAAAAAAGTGTCATGGTAGGAGTTTGATAATTTGTTTTTTGAAATATGTGAGATTGTTTGAATGAATGAATATGAATGGTATAAGAAGTCAGGGACGCCCGAGAAAGACACGGCACGATCAAGCGAATCAGATATTTGAGTCGGGCCACATCAAGAGTCAGAATAATAGAAAAGTAGTTGTATGAATGTGAATAAGGCAAGGCGTGTGTGCCAAGACCGAGTTGTTTGGCGGTCCGTCCTCTGTGCCTGCTCCTGCGGAAACGTTGTGATGATTAGTTAGTTAGTTATATTGTTTAAATTAGAGTACAGCGACACCCGCTGTCCTCTGTTTTGCGAATGAATCGTTTGTATAATGGAATATCGCCCGGGGTAGTTCATTCCATTCCGAATGTCATTTTTCTAAAGTACTTCGTGTAATAATTTAGTGATTACATGTATCCCGTACCTACTAACGATTGTAATCAAATCGACAGATTAAATGCCATTAATGAAAACACGAAACAAACTTTTATTTATAAGGTTTCATTCAGTCGAATCGGCTGAATAAATAATCATTTGTACCGCCCACCTTCTAATTCAGACGATCCAACAGTATACTACTAAAAGCTTATTATTATTTATAGCCGTAAAGCTCTGCCAATTGGATTTAAATCCACACTTCACTGGAGAGGGATATTTTTTTATTTGTTGTTGTTGACTTTAATTTTTATTAATTTAAATAAATTTAAAAGTGCTATTATTAAGTTCTTCAAATATGTATTATAGTTTTTATTATTGTGATAGCTGTTTCGGCGTTCAGAAGTTTGGGTAATTCTGAAGGGAACAATAAATATTTTAAAGTTGTTTGCATGCTTCTTCTTCTAAAGCTGCACTTTCGTCAATAACAATGCGCAATCTCGCATTTCGAAATGTCAGAATGAGCACATTTTCATGTCGTTATAACAAGGTTCTGTTCGTTAAGGGGATACAAACAAGGCTTCGATAAACTAGGCTGTCCTCCAAAAACAACTGTCACTTCAGTCGATCCGAGTTTAATATGAAAACGGGAATAAAGTAACTGGGGAAGTGATTGGCTGTACTGTCAGGCAATATTGTGTATTTTTCAAGGAAACAGAAAGAGTAAGCGAAAAGCAAACTAATTTCGATTCGAAGCCAAAGGTTGTTTAGCAGTCACTTCAAGTGATTGGGTTGTTCTTCAACCGAAGAATGTTTCACCATATTGCCTTTTTGGAGAGTGGTGTTATTGAAATAATAAAATAATATGAACTATTGGTAGAAGCAAGCTACAATATTTGTTACTTTTGTAATAGTAATAAGACTAAGACGTGTACAAAATGTACCCTTAGAAAATGCCAGATCTTAGCAACTGGTTTAAGGATACCGTTTTATGTCCTGCGGCTGGCAAAGAAGGTCTAGTGGAATAGCCGATCGATAGAATTCCCAGTACAAGAGTTACGAGCAGCAAGCCCAAAATTGGCAGACACTTTGGAAAATAGAAAACACTAAGGGATTCAACAGCTGAAGTAGAAGAGGGTTGCTCGCAAACGTAGTACGTACTTATTTGGGGAAATTTCGTTCTCATTACACAACTCTCCCTATTCTGAACGAGCCAGGATGAAGTAAGGTTAAACGATTCTGCTTTAAAAAAATCTTAATAAACCCCAATTTCACAAGGCTCAGTTCACAAAAAGTAGTAGTGTCGCAAGTCGCAACCCTTAGGCGACAGATCGCCATCATTTAAAAGTTTAGAATACTAAGTAGTATAGGCTTCGCAGTTTATGAGTTAAAGGTCACGGCGACCCGGGGTAAACTCGTCCCCGGTTAATGGGGGTTTTTCCGATTAAGCGGAGGTTTACGGCTGGGGTTTATCGGCCCGCCTCGCACAGGTTACCCCCCGGGCCAACTTGCCCCGGACAGTAAAACACCCCGTTTTATGATTCAATGGCCAATGTCCACAGCGGGACTAATACCTGATAACACCTATAATCTTTAAACACCACTTCGGTAAAGTACTTACGATAACATAATGTCGCCACGCGATCTGAATTACAATACTGTCCTAGGAATATTGTTCTATCACTAGGTACTGAGAAGCGCACTAACGTTTACATAGTCTTGGTCATATACCCAGATTGTACGGATTGTCCGGACCTAGAGCTCTGTGCGTTGCGTAAACGTCTGGAGAAGGACTAGGCAAACAATAATGACGCCGTCTCATTTCAATTAATTAATTGTATAAACGTTACTCTAGGCATTTTAGCAACCCTAAATTTATAGAGCTTCACTTTAACACAGATCTTCCTTTTTTATTCAGGTCAATTTTATTGAATCATCCAATTAATTAATTAGTCGACTATGTTTCCTCTTGTACAGAAGCTAGATAACCTAAAAGAAAAACGGAAACTGGAACGCAAAATTCTAACTGATATACCAAGAAGTCAGAATTTTCAGAGTATCTATCTAATTTGAATGTCAGTAAACGCCAGAATTACAGGCAAACAAAAGAAAAAAAAGAAAGTAGCTAGGGTACGCCAGGTTCAAAAGTGTGTGGCGTTAGATCCTCTATGTCTACAAGACGTGATATTAAGTTAGTTCTTTTACTATCAACAGGTACGGCCCATACAACAACCTAAATCTGCGTAAGCAAAAAGATATCATAACGATAGCGGAAATTTGAAACCCTGTAAAGGACAATAAATCTAAAAATGAGTTAAATTTGCCATTTTTATCCGGTTTTTTTTTTCTCTTTCGATCTGCGTGGTCGAAATATTTCTAGGAAAATAAGTACGGCTTTTAGGACGTGCATTTTAAGAGGATATTTTTTTGAAAAAAAAAATTAAATACTGTGATAGAAATTTACAAAAAAATGTTAAGTATTCTGAAATATCTATTCGATTTTAATTTATAATAAAAATTCATAATTATAGATCTAATAAAGCAGGAGAGATGATTTTTCTTTAAATAATTTTCACTCACCTGAACTGTTAAAAGTTTGCCCTTTACAGTATTTCGAGTTTCCGTGACCGATTATATTCAGTGTTTGCATTTTAAAATTTTTTATTATTTTTAATAAAACATTTAACAAAATACATAATTTAGACAATAGATAGGTAGTCCCGCGAAGCTGCCATATGGCTTCTTGTCTGCATGTTCTAACCTCAATATACATTCATTAATATTAGAAGTAAAATTAATTTATAATAACTTTCTTTTTCTTCTTTATTTATTTTGCTTTTTACAGATATAGATTTTTCATTCATAAGACACATTTTTACAATTTTCATGCTTTAACTATCATTTTCCCCAAAAGCAAATTTATTTTTAAACTTATTAAAAATCACTGGTACACAGTACTCCAGCGTTCGGCTTCCATACTTATTTGCTATTTTAGGTATTTTCAGGCCTTTTTTCTGTAAGGCATGTGCTGTGACTATGTACCATTGGTTTTTTATAAGTTTTCCCCAGTTATCCTTAATGGTAAGGAACCAGAATATACCTTTTATTGGGAGCAGGCCCTCAGCACAACACAAGAGTTGCACATTGTGTCTTTGTCATGTATGTGATACAATTTGTTTATTGATAGAGGTTTGCAAATTTTGTGCATACCTACTTAATAAAAGTCATTGTATTTCCCCAGCTTCGAATTCATTCTGATAGAAATATTATTAAATTATGTGTCGGAAGATTATTCACGAAGTTATGTCTGCAAATGTATTGTTAATGAGGCATTTCTAGATTTAGTTTGATTAGCAATCTAATCGCCTCATTGTGAGTCACGTCAATGACAATAATAAAGTGCCATAAACAATACGAGTAATATTGTAACCGAAGCCCATACAACAGAAATGGCGTGATGTGTCTCGCAAATATTCTGAAAATTCGTCAAAAACGTATATCATAATGATAAGATTCTATTGTTTCAGTGCAGATATTCACATAGCAAAATCAACGTGAGAATTTAATAAAAACATCGTAAATAATATCCATTATCAATCATTAAAAACAATAATATCATTTTACAATAAATAAGCTTCATCAGGCTCTATAAAAATATATTTTTAAAATCAAATGAAATATTTAAAGACGGATTACTTCGATTTATTGGTGAAAAGTAATAGATTAAAAAATAAAATTAATTTTCAAACCATAAGAGGGAACCGAGCGTCGTTTTGTCTATTCAAACTTATTCCCAAATTTTCTCTCTGGATTTTGACACTACTGCAAATGTTTTTTTAATATAATATAGTTATCGACCAGTTACGTGTCGGTAAGTTTTCCTTTTTTTGATAATTTACTTCTTATGGGAGTTAGGACTCTCCAAAAAAAAACGTTAAAATTGCCTGGTTTGAACGCCATCAACAGACGCTCAGTATACTACCTAGACAAGGACAAGGCAAAACATACAGACGTAGAGTATTTTCATCCCAACGGGAATGTATGGCGAGCGATATGCAGAAATAGGTCAAGCTACATCTTTTATAGCTGTGTGTGAACACGCTCTAATACAGTTAGTAAATAAGAATCGGTCAAGTTTAAGAGAAGAATGGTGAATGCATAACCTCGACTTTGGTGATTTTAATTAGGTATTATCAGCCTTATTATATTAGTATTCGGAGGAATAAGATCGACAGTGATAGCAATAGCTTAGTAAAATACCTGTTGTTCAAATTTCTCGGGGACCAGGTTTCCTCTTAAGTCAATTTAATTGATTGCAAACTTAAAGTAATGATTGCATTATCTTTTATAAAGGAAAATTGACTCCACATTAATATTGTCGTGTAATAGAATATGTGAGAATAATTGATTAATGGAAGGAAACAAATTACGAATATCAGGAGATCACAGCCATTGTAACGTGAATATTTTTAACTCCACATTAATATTGACAGGCAGCTTTCAATTAATTATTATTAAAAGGTAATAGTTAAAATTTATAAGAAGGCTTCATATAAAAACATTCTGATATAACGCTTTAATAATCATATTAAAATAACCTTCCATGAAGTTCCAAACCAAAAAAGTTTTAATAACAAAGTTTGGGCAGTGAGAAAGTTTTCAGTTTTAGTTGGAAATGGAGTTTTGGGACAGCGTATTTTAAGTTGAGTAGGTATGCTATAATCCACCGGACCTAGAAGCCGCAAACACAACATTCATAAGCCGGGCTCATGTAAAACACGACCTAAACATACAACAACAAAAAATCATTTCACTATCCTTTGTGTATTAGTGTGCTTACTTAACATTCTAACAAAATACTCAGGTTCCGTCGATTTTTATTTTAAACACAAATACGAACGTGACGTCTATAAGCGTCACAGAGCGGAAGGAAGTAAAACAAAAACAATATAGGAAACGTTGCACCATCCCGCATTCTGTTCTAGATAAAACAACTTTTTAGTTACGTTGGTAGTAGGTACGTCAGATGCATCAGAACTACGAACAATAAAATTCGCAGATTAAAAAACTTTGCAATATGCAACAAAGATATTTTATCAAGCCGATTCTAAAAGAAAATACGACACTACGAAACTTTTGTGATCGGTAGAATTCCACTGAATTTTTCGGATGGCATTGCCCTGATTATGGCCAACATTCGATACCAAATTTATCATTCAGAAGTTTAGGTACTCAGTCCCTAGGGTTATTTAGATGTCTCTTCTTCGCTATCCCATCGTCTTCGTGGGGGTCACGTCTGGCCACTGTGCCGCTGGGGATGGTGTGAAAGGTTTCAAGGACCACCTTCCCGTTCCACTGCTCACTGTCTCTTGTCAGGAATTCCTGTGGCTTGCCAGAAGCTGCAGATGCCATTTTTGTGTTGTTCACTGCCATGGGAACGCGTTTGAATTTTCTTTTCATTTCTATTATCCCTTTCTAAGTCCATGTCCTTATTTTCAAATGTTGTCTCTCCACTAGCTTCCAGATGAGAAAACTTAAAAGTTTTTGGTACGTATAAATACATATTACTTATATGTTGTGCCGTGCGTGTCCCGCAGGAGATTAATTACACAATCATTTAATAATAACAGCTTCGATTTTTTAAAAGAAGTTACGACGTGATGATATCTGATAGAGGGACCCATCTGCTCCTTAAACTCATTCGGGAAAATGATGGGTGCCCTGGACTGTATTCAGAAGTTTCGGTTAGTATTAATATCGGTCCGTTTGATAGACACCTCTATCTTGCGATCTCTAGAGCACAGGCCTCGGGTAGGAATGCTATCCTTGTTCTACTATATCTATACCGGTATTTCAATGGAAAATGCTCTGAGGTACTAAAGTCATTGATACCTTCCGCACCGGTGCACAGTCGGGAAACACCAAATGCGCGCCCAACATTTGTCACACGAGATTGTTCGTTCCGACCTTGGGTTCAAGAGCTCGGCTATTAATCGATTTGCCGGCCTATGTGTTTCCTCTTTCCTTCAACATAGGTCTCTTTAAGACCCATAATGTTAAAAAAGATATATTTTTCCATTTAAATTCCAACTTTCATGTTGGAAAAAACAAATGAAGACGTATCTTTGCTGAAAGCGTCTGTTATTCGCACGGATGGCATTTACTTCAACTATTTTCAGAAAAATCAGCGCCCAAAGCTAGTTCTATCCTTCGAATTAGTATTCGATGCAGTAAAACCTGTAAATCAATCCGGGATAAAGAATTTGATTCAGATGGATGGCAATGTTATCTGCATATCCTCCGGGATGTGGGTCAGACATGTGGGAGGTGGGGGGCACGTTGAATGTCGAGACGTGAGAAGCTAGGGGTGAATCTGATCAGTTGGGGTAGTGACGGGACGGGTGACGCAAGCGCCCGACGGAACCCCGACTCTGACGCAACCGACACCACCCTCCCCCCTCAGATACAGAACTCCGAGTAATTTATTCGACGGCATTATTTGTTCGACAACTTTGGGCCGACGTATACCATATGCGAGTAATTTGATTATTAGATTAGGTAGTTTTCGGTTGATTGCTTTCCGTTGAGGTTGTTCGGCCTGACCCAAAGCTGACGCTCTAAAGACGAGAATGCCTTGAGAAGGGTAGATTCAAAATACCATAATATATATTCAAACAAGATGCCAATCGTGTGACAGCCGTTAAATGGCGTACTCTCCTCCATTTTTGTTTATCCCTCAGGGAAAACTTCGTACACGTGATAGTATGAATGTCTACGTTAAAAAAAAACCTTTTCAAATCTAAAAATTTAATTATACGTATTCACAAAATGATCTCTAAAATCTACTTAGTGCAAAATCCGTAGTAGGTACAGATTTATTTCACCGACCTATGCAGTGTCTGCAGTAGGTTAACATTTCTGCTACCACATCCGTAGTATGTACTCGTATAGCATTCTGTTACCACCTCCATAGTATGTATAGCATTCTGTTACCAACTCAGTAGTAGGTACGGCTCCGCCCGGTGACCGTGAATTTTCACAGCCTTTGTTCTTTGTTAGGCGTTTCCCGCGCAACCGAGTGGCGGGAAATCAGTTTCCCATGAATTTAAAGACCTGATTCTGCCCCCATCGACTAAGCTTCGATAGAAGATACTTAACTAATGATGTGTAAGACTAATGACAATTGGCCGGTATTTTTTAATAAAAAAATTACGATGTATCCCAAATTCCTACGGAGGCATTCTAGGAATAAGAAAGCAATACGTAAAAATATAAGAGGTCTCTGTTTTAACAGGGAATAACCAGACAAAACCGGAAATACATGTGTCATTTAAATCAAATTTTAGACGTTTTGACTCTTTTCCACAAAAAAATATAAATTGATTTCGAAAGACTTTTCTTTTATCTAGTAAAGCTATTTTTAAAAATTTGAGAAAATATGTTTACAATAAGGTTTTACCGTAGGTCGTTGGCAGATTTGTTAAATTTTCAAACCAAATTTTGTATTATACAACAAACATTTCAAATTATAATCAGTAAATTATTTGGGAAAGCCACTTTTCAGAATTTTAATTTTAGTTCAAATAAAATCATAAAAAAAGATCCGCGCCCTTGTTTTGTGACGAAAATGCTTCAGTTTGTCTATTTATTTACGTTCTTACAAACTAATATATTAAAAAAAAATTACATTCTTATTTTGCTTAGACATTATTGAAAAATGATAAATACTTATGATCAAAAAATAATTACAATAAGAACATAATTTTAATCGTTTTATCATCACGATTTTGAGCATTTTTAAATTTATTTATTTATTTTATTTTATATTTATTAACGCCCTAGTGGGCTTTTACAAGAAAAGAAGCAAATATATAATTAACAATATTAATTACATGTATTACATAATCAATAAAACAGAATAAATATGAATGCAATCGACTCGTTATGTAAAGAATATTACAACATTAAAAAAAAAGAAATGAAATAGTACAAGTTGTACTTACAAAAAACTAAAACAATTCAGCTTTAAATATTTGTACATATTATTAATAATAAGACCTGGCATAGAACAAAGTGTAAATAGAACCGCAAAAATATTATTAAGTAAGTATACATTTTACTGGTGAGGTTTAGATGAGAAAATATTTTATGAGAAAAACAAAAAAATAATAAAAGTTAATTATTAGCAGATAGAATCGAGATTAATTGATTTTTGAAACATTCAAAACTGTCAATACTAAATATATCTATAGATTCGCAGTATTTATTCGCAAGGTTATGGATTCTTGGAATTGGCGAGTATATAGAGTAATTAGTGTTGAGTTTATTGTTGCATTTAAAAATATCTTTACTACGAGTTTGTCAAGCGGGTATGCTAATGCAAATTAGTTCCAACAATTTAGGGCTGTCAATTAAAGATTTTAAAATTTTGTATAAAAATAATAAATCAATTAACACTCTTCTATCTGATAATTTAAGAAGTCTGGTTTCAGCGCGTAAGTAATTATAATTTATAAATTCGATTGGAATTTTCATTTTAAAATTGATGTACCGAAGAAATTTGTTTTGTACCTTTTCCAATGATTGAGAATGAACATTGTAGTATGGTGACCAAACAGAGGAATTGTATTCTAATCTGCTTCGTACTAGTGAGCAATACAGATGTTTTAATGTTAACATACTTTTAAAATTTGCCCCCATTCTCAAGATAAAACCTAGTATTCTCATTGCATCGCTTGTTATTTCATCGATGTGTACATTGAACTGTAGACTCTCGTGGAATATAACACCAAGATCACGAATCTGCGATACACGAAGAAGATTTACACCATTCATATCATAAGAAAAGTTAAAAGGATTTTTACCTTTGTAAAAACTAATAATCTGGCATTTACCAATATTTAGTTGTAAATCATTGACAGAACACCACGCGCATAGTTTGTTCAGGTTTAACTGCAGAATGGCGCGATCGTCATCGTTTCTAATTGTTCTGTAAATCTTCAGATCATCAGCAAATAATAGGACTTTAACATTACTAAAAATATTAACTATATCATTTATGAATAAACAAAATAATATCGGGCCCAAATGAGATCCCTGTGGTACCCCACTCGAGGCCGCAAATGTATAAGAAGTAAACGAATCAACTTTGACCGCTAAGTACCTTCCCAACAGATAACTCTTAAACCATTCCAAAATACTCCCTCTCATTCCCAACAACTTCAGTTTTCGTAATAAGAGTCTGTGGTTAACCTTATCAAATGCCTTACTGAAATCAGTATATATGGAATCAGTTTGATGTGATGAAGTCAGGGCATTAACAATGTCATTCGTGTATGATATTAAATTGGACAGGGTTGATCTTCCTTTGATAAATCCATGTTGAAGCGGTGAGATGGTGCGATTGATTTTGGATATCAATTTGTCTAGTACCAGGCTTTCAAAGAGATTGGGTAATGTAGACATGGTGCATATTGGCCTATAGTTTGTTACGTCGCTCTTATTTCCTTTTTTTAAAATGGGTGTCAAAAGACTAAACTTCCAAAGGTCAGGGAACACACCTGATGAGAGTGACTTTGTAAATAACTTATGTATGGGATACGATAATGTATGCATACAATTAACTAAGAATCTGGGTGGAACTTTGTCAGGTCCTGCGGATTTGCGGGAATCGAGACTCTTCAGCTTGGATATAATATCATCTATGGTTAGAGTACAATCAGATATATCAAGAATCTCAACTAAATTAGAGCAAGAGATATTGCTATCTACATTTGCATTAACATATACACCGCTAAAAAAATCGGCGAACAGATTAACAGTTTCCTGAAGATTTTGGGAAAGTTTAGAATCGAATGACATAATACTAGGTATACAAGTACCGTTTTCTTTTTGGGATTTAACATATTTCCAAAAGAAATTTGAGTCGTTCATGATAGAGCCTTCAACATCACGTATGTAAGTTTTGTAACATTCTGCAGAGAGCTTATTGCAGTCTCCCCTCAATTTTTGAAACACGGAATAATCGATAGCCAGGCGACTTTGTTTGAATTTCTTATGAGATATTTTTTTGAGGTATATTAAGTCTATCAGGTCTTTTGAGAACCAATTTGGGTATTGAGTTTCCCTGTAAGCCGTAAAAGGTACAAATTTTTCAATTGCAGAATTAATAATGGAGTAAAAAAAGTTAAGGTGTGCATTGATATCAGCCTCGCTATCCAAGAATGTTTGAGATAGTTGGAAATTTGTACATAGTCTGCTTTTTTAAAATTTCTAGTTTTTACTACCCTTTTTTCAATAGGAATTGGTTTGAGGTTAGACATGCATATTTCTAGTGGTGGATGGTAAACATCAACAGGTAATATCAAAGCAAATTTGGAATTAAATAAAATTGATATTGAATGTTAAAATGCTGGTATGGAGAATAATTAATCTTTCTCATCGGAACCGCCCTGCACCGTTGCAAGGGTACAAACGCAAGATCATCGTTCGATGAAATTTAAATACTCCGCCGCTGATTAATGGCTCTTAATAGTAATTTTGTATACATTTTCGAAATACTGAATGGGGGCAATGTAACCATCAAAAATAACCGGAGAGCGTCAGGGAAGACATGGACATAAATCATTGATGCAATAACACAAGAGAGAATAATTCATTACTCGATGTTTTGCGCTCGGCACATTCAGAATTTGAGTGCTTGGGAAAGAAAATATTTACCCCAGACATTATAGGTACTACCGCCAAGTAGAAAAAGTATGCTGTGAGTTTTCGTTTTATTTGCAGGGCATATTAAGGCCCGCTTCGAGGCTTTACTGTCAACATTAAAATAAGCAATATTTATAAGTTATGGTCCGAGTGCCAGATATTCTTCCTAGTATGAAATTAAAATAGCGAATGGGCCCGGTTTATGGGCACTCTAGGCAGGATCAGGGGAACCCTTCTGGCTAGCGGCCAATCAGAGGGGAAAAGAAAAACACAACGTTCCGCAGGAACCTTCCCCGAATAGCAAACAGCAAGGCTATATCGTGGTCGGCTAAACACGTTATGCGATATGTGATACGATCGATTTTAGTGTTAAACTAAGAATAAAAATAAATTTATTCTAGACCCTATTCGTTTTCTTGGAATTATGTGTTTTCCATTTCGCTTCATCGATAAACACGTAATTCAGTGTCGATATACTCTTACGTAATTTGACCTCAATGTGACTTGAATTTGAATAAAAATTTCGGCGAACCATATCATGTCGCTAAAACTTTTTCGAATGCCCGACGTCGCCTAAAAACAATACAATATTAAAATGATCAGCTGAGGGAGAATGGATTTAGCTCTTTGCGAGGTCATAAAACCGATTTCAACCCGCAAAAAAACGCCATTCATCCAGTATATTTTTTATCCCGGTTCCTAAAAAGATTCCTGCTACACGAACAAAAATAATATGGGTGGCAGAAGGTGGTAGTAGAAGGTTCGCAGAATTCGCAAAATACACACTAACCTCCGTGGCCGCCCCGACGGTTGGCCTTGAGACTAATTCGGGAGGGGGAGAACCTCGAGGCGAGGGGGGTGGGTTATCCCTCCCTCAACTCCCCCAGGGGAAGAAGCTAGTTACGGGCGGGAGCTATAAATAATGTACGACAGAGGAACGGAATAGAATCGGAAGAACTTTTCTCTGTAAATTACGAAATCTGATTTACGGTGATTGTCAACCGAGCGGGCTGTATCGAGAGGGATAATCGTCCATGTCTTTGGAATGCGCGAGCCTCCATGGCGCCCAATAGCCCGAAGCAGGCTTTACTGGGTAAGTACTGGGTAGGTACTAGGCACTAGGTACTAGACCGAGGGAGGAATTCCGGCGCTTCGGGGAATTTAAAGAGACACGCAACGGAGACCCAAATCCTAATAAGCACGTGGCGGACAAAAGATGGGGGCTTCAATATTTCAATTAGGTGGGGAGAATTTGCGTGGCAACAACAGGTCTAGCAGTCAAGGCCGAGCTTTTCAATGAAAAGGGGTTTAGATGGGTATGTCTTGTATCTACTACACGCAGTTTTCTACTTACTATTCAGAAGGGTTCATTTCTAACTTCGTCGATCCTCCATGAATGCAATGCCGTATGGACTAATCTCTTTAGCTGGTGATTTGGTTATTTGCAGGATGTTAGATAGACACTGCGTCGCCTTTGTTCGTAATTGCCCAAACGACCATTAGAAAATTTTAAAGGAGGAGAAGGTTTTCTTTCATTATTTAAATGGAACATTATGATAGGTGTTTAAGATAAAGCTATTTCCGTAAAGGTAAAGGTCACATTAGTTTAAATAATTCTTAGTTTAGTGATTGAATATCATTTTTTATACTTTATTTTTAATTTTAAAGTAGAGATTGAACAAAAACTAAAATGGTCGTTTGGATAATTAAGAACTAAGGCGACGAATAGTAGCACTTCTTAAGGTGTTGTTGAATATTTTCTCTACTCTTTTGGTTACGAGTTTCTACAGGTTTTCATGGTTATGTGAAGATGTTTCTGTCTCTGAAGAGCTGTACACATTTGTGCAAATTGCAAATGTGCAATACTATATCTCGAAATATTTTCTGCTAACTAAGGTCTAGGAAATTCAAACTATGCGTATAATAATGTTTATTCACGATGAATAAATAACAAACACCAATGAAAACAGAGTTCACTTACAGTAATTCTTAAATTTAATAGCAAAACTTGACAGAAAAACATGGAGATAAGTGAAACTCTTCACAAATCAGATGTGAGAGATGGGGGGAGGGGTGGTAAGGCGAGTCTGCTAACAGTTGAAATGAAGCCGCTTAATTAGTTACTAATAACCTGCTACTACTAAAATTAGCACATACAAAGGCTAAATTTAAATTGGAAGGGAAGCTCATTCATACAAGCAACACATTACTAGAGTAGTTCTAAAAACAAACTAATTTTTTAGACAGAAGAGAATCAATGGAACTACCTAGCGTTGTTCTGAAAATTTTGAAATTGCGTACACGATTTCTATGGCTTTTTGGTAAGGGACACGGGAAAGGTAATAAATTACGTTTTTGAAAGCGGCTGTCAAAATAACTTTGTAACGCTAAGTGCGCGGGAGGCAAACCTCTACACTTTGGAGGAGGCGATTGATTTTAGTTTATTTTCATTGGAGTATTTATTGGTTTTTTTCTATGGCTTTTCACCCCAAAGGAGTGTTCTAGCCATGCGTATTGGGTTAATTTAATACGAACTTTTATTTTTCATAAAGTAACAAGCGAGTTGTTTGCTAAATAAAGTAACTTGCGAGAAATTTTTTCTCCCTACGTGTCCTTTCCCTCTCGTCCCCGCTCCTTCATCTTCCCCGCCTTCCCCGTCCCGCGCATTCCGATCCCCCCTCCTACGTTCCCCTTCCACCTTTCCCACCTTCCCTCCCCATGTCCCACTCCCGCGAGCCCTCCCTTCCTCTCAGCCCTCCCAGATTCCCCTCCACTTCCCTCCCTGCCGCTAAACCATACGAAAACATGCATTCTTCAAACTACTCGCGCGCCAACTATTACAATTTTTTATGCAAATTTCATAACGCCAGAGCTCATATAGAAAAATTCGCGGGCGTGGCACAACAACTCACCAGAGTTTCATCGCAATCTGATGAAAAGCAAAGGAAATAATCTCATAACGCCAGTGCTCAATATTATATATAGAAATCATCGCGGGCATGCGCAAACCAAATCCCCAAAGTTTCATCCCAATCGGATGAATGGTTGAGGAACGCATAAGGGACAAACAACGAAACATTCATTTTCATATAAATATTAACAATTTTATTTTAATTCTACTCAATGGAAACGATAGGAAAATCTTCAATTTATCCAAAGCAAATTTATTTGTATTTATAATGTAAACCGATTCGTAGTTAAGATTAATTTGAAATAGTGATTTAGCATTAAGCTTCACGTTAAGATATGCTAGTGTTTTAATTTTACCGCTGTTCGTGAATTGGGTCCTTAGTGAATGCACAGTGATTTAGGTGTTGCGGCTTATCGCTTTATATCGACTTCTTGCACGAGAAACCAACCCTCTGTTGTCAATTTATATTTCCCGGCTAGAGTTACCCGACCGATCGTTCCACTAGTCCATTTTCGAACAAAATCTATTTATTTCGTGTAACCGACGAGGGTTGGGGGCAATTCATTAGCCATTAGGTGTTTTTAGGCAGAGAACTTTAGCAATGTAATTAATGGCAAGCGATTATGTTGAATTCCATTTGTCGGGGACAAAAATAAAACGGATACGACTTGGGCGATAAAAAAATTGTATTGGAGATAGCAATATATTTTATAAACAAAGCAGACATTTATGTTTAAAAGTTTGTAGGGTTGTAGATGCGATTCGCAATTTATTACATTGATTTTACGATTTGATTTGTATTATTAATTTATCTTTATTAATTCTAGACTTACAATTTCAATGTCCTATGCCCGTCTCACTAGAAAAACCTGTGTTGAGAGCAGGCGCTTTAAAACATGAACAGTTTAAGGAGGTATTCTAGTCTAGCAAAAAAAAAAACAATTTATTTTTTCTTCATATTTCCAAAGTTAAAATATTCAAAAAACCAAAATTTTGTTCCATTTAATTATAACCAAAATTTTTGAAGGCATTTTTCTAAAAACCACTTTTTTCGAGACGGTTGACACGATATCTCAAGTTCTACTAAAACAATTTACTTGAAATTTGGTGTGAGCTTTCTCTATACATTCCTCCATGGCGGGAACTAGAACTATAACAAAATTTCAATTTTTACTATTTTTAAAAAATTTGGAAAGTCAAAAAAACTGGTACAAGAACAATAAAAAAAAAAATGGTACAAAAACGTCTTTTTTATTTCAGACAGCCGCCATTTCGCGAATTTTTTTTTCTTTTCCTTAGTCCGGGCCATAGATGCATTTGTTTGGATTAAGAATTTTTTTTTTTTAGATTACTGGGAGGGTTGCAATCGTGTCAACCAGGGCGCGCCATTTTTTGGAGACCCCCCACTTCAACACCCTGTAACTTTTGAATTTTTTCGTTTGACTCTTTTTTTAATGGATTCTTTAATGTTTAATAAATATTTGATAAAATAATAGTTGATAAAAATATTATTGTTTTTTTTTGGTGCACCTGAAAAAACACCTACAATTCGTGCTTCTAGACTAGAATACCCCCTTAAGATACATTGGGTTTTGTCTAATGGTCAGTGGTAGTGCATTGTACAGTTTTGTTGCAAATTATCTAAAATTTCTTTGGCCAAAAGTTGTTTCAGCAAAAGGGATAAGTAAGAGATTATGCCCTTTGGTTCTACTATCTCGAGCAGTTTGAACATTTTCAAAGGTAGTAGTAGTTCTGTGTTTGAAGAGGTAAGCTACTATGTTTTGGCATAATATTGTATAATGTCCAAGACACAGATTCTCCAGAAGATTTCATCCGAACTGCTTGTGATCTGTAGTTTTAATATAATCTTTTTAATTAGTTTCTGAGCTTTAAAAATCGGATAATGGCGGCAGCGTTAGCCCTTCCCCAGGCTACAAACCTCCTTTAGGGATCGGGAAGACTTCAACTGATTAAACAACCATTTACCCTACATTAATTAATGATTGTTTCAAAGTTGTATTTAAACTCACGTATATTAATTAGTAAGGGGGGTATTCTATTAAAAATTACAGAGTGTAGAAAATACCTTCAGAAGCAAAAGGGTACAAATCAGGATGAGAGGAAGGGGACCACGTTAGCGCACACTTCATTCTACATTCTCATTTATTTATCGTTATCCTGATTTGACATGACCCGACACAACTATTTGATTCACTTGATCGTGCCAAAAAATATTAAAAATAAAAAAATATAATATAATACAGACTGCGTTACGGTAAAAGTATTGTGTTCCGTGACACTCAGAAACATGCAATTTCACCACCTCTTTCAAAAGTCATTAAACTTTATGAAAAAAAAAATTAAAAATAGCCCACTCATCACTTTTCAAAGGAGGTGTTGAAGTTGCATGAATCAGATTTGTCCGGTCACCAAAAGTATTGATTTCTAGTAGAAAAATATGAGATAATATTATTTTTAATCTATAAAAACAGTTTGTTATAAACATGTTCTGTTATGTAATTATTATTACGCGTGACAGCTGATCGCCCTCTGAAGGCATTATCAAACTGTGGTTGTACCACTTACAGACGAAGTATTTATATCATTTCTAGACAAGTGCTTTGATGAAAAAATTCGTTACTTTTATTTTTATTACCTGCGCCTTTATTAATTTCCTAATAAAATGACGCAACATATGAATGGTTCCTTTGAAGTTTATGTTAAGTTTCCCAATTAATGCATTGTTTTAATTTGACTGAAGGTCGTTATTCTGGTCGATAGTACCTGTCTAGAAGTGATATAAATACTTCGTCTGTAAGTGGTACAACCACAGTTTGATAATGTCTTCAGAGGGCGAAACAGTTGTCACGCATAATAATAATTACATAGCAGTACTTGTTGATAATAAACTGTTTTTATAGATTAAATAATAATACTACCGAATATACAAAAGAAATACAAATTAAAATGGAGTTCTACAAAATAAACTTGATAAGAGTAAAATAAAAAATAAATTTTAAAAAAATTAAAAAAAACTCTAAAATGGTACACGAAATAAATATCGAGGAGACGATTAAAGTCGAAAATAATTTATTATTTTCAGTATCTACCCTAAAAATAAAATATAAAATCTTCAACAACATAATAATAGGTACTTCCGTTCTGATGAAATGTCTATCGATTTATGGGGTAGTTTACCCTAGACGGCGTATATCTTGAATCGTAAAATTTTATGAAGTCTTCGCATTAATACGACATGATACTTTTGTTATGCTCTATTCTCCGAAAACAACGGAATGAAAAGCTAGCAAATAAATCGGTAAAATAAAAGTTCGAATGGTATGGAGGTTTAAGGAAGTATTTCCATCAGTCCTTTAGTCGGGTACGCTACGGAGGATTTGTATGCCGGCGTTCCGACGTGGGCGGGTCAGGCGCGGCGCCCACGAGTCTGGGCGGCCGCCCTATCGCCCCGCCACGGGTCTGGGCGGAAACTAACTGCAATCAAAGTTATATTTAGATGTCGGAGATGTCACCGTGCACTGTGACGTCATTAGGCGAGAATGGGGATGATTATATTGTGATCTCCATGCGTCACGGTTTCCAGCATGGAACACATAATGTAAACCCATAGTCCGTCTTACTTAGATAAATTATTAGATTGTTATGCGCCGGTTCATTGGTGGCGCAGGCCATAATTCCGGTTTAAGGCCATTTTAACCATACCTATTAAGCCGTGGTAATAAGTCAAGTATTTAACTATTCCGATCTTACGCGCCGTGTAATTTTCACACCGCGATTATAAGCAAGGTGGATATTTAAGGAATGGTTTAATTTCATGGTTGCAACTCAGTTTTGTTATTTATTGAAGGAATGCATTTCGATCGCAACAAGGCCGACTAGAGTACAGCGAGAGCAACCGTCAAATTATCAATCCTTTCAATTCGATGCTTTCGCTAAGTAAACTTCACTTTCTTTTCGAGGACAGGAAGAAGAGGAAGTTCCGGGAAGGAAAGAGGTATGAGGAGCGAGTAGGAATCCGGGGGTGTCCAGGAGTGACGGATATATGAATTCATCCCTCCCGCTGCGATGGGTCGAGACAGACCAGCTGGAGAAGCTGCCTCTCAATTCGGCCCGCCACGCAACTGGTCGGCAGGCACATCCACCGCCAAGATCTGAACACACCTCACCCGAAGAACCCGGACACACCTGCTAAGTCACCAAACGCAGCGAACCATTTGGGAAGACCTACGGCAGAGGTGTTGGTTATCTAAAAAATGGTTCCCGAAGCGGCAGTGCCCTTACCCGCCTTCCAAAATGAATACCGACTTGATCATGTGACACTTAAAAATCCATCACGCGCCTAGGTTCTCAAACATCGACGTTACCTCCATAACGTTCTTGCAACACAATAGTTAACTACCCGTAAGCCCCAGGTCTATCAAACCAGCAATTATTGGTGAATATCTTGATAAAACTAGGAAAGAAAGGGAAAAGAGGAATTTTGATAAGAATCCAGCCACTGAGTAAATCTTTCACCAGGAACATAGTACACGCATTGGGCTCCAGCATCAATTGAACCTACATATGTCTCATATTCCAATAATTCTCAATCGTTTGATCGCTCGATCATTGCGTTTCAATCAATATTAGAATCGAAATGTTTGGAAAGAATTTTAATCGATTATTTCGAAATGATATCCATACTAATATTATAAATGCGAAATTGCTCGAGTTTGCTAATGACGCTTTCACGCATTAACCAAAAAAAGACGTTGAAAATTCTTTCACCAATAGAAAGCTAAAATATATGCGAAGACTATAGGTTGTATATGATGGTAAGCTCTGGCGTTATGAAATTATAAATATTAAAATATTATATTTGTTATACGTTTTCTGTCGCTAACAAAAGCGAGTTTTTAACGTCAGAAAAAAAATCGTTTCCATGGAAACGGTGTTGATATATTTATGGGCTCTGTGCTGATAGGTACTTGCCCCTACCTAATGGTCGGCTACTGCTCCAGAAAATTTAAATATTAGAATATGTTTTGTTTTTTTTGGACAAGGTTATGTTTTGGAATAAATGTCAAACGAGAGTTCCTACATTAAAAATACAATTCGTAACGATTATAAAGACTGAATAATAAAAAGTGTAATTTTTTATTATTTTTACAAACTTCCAAATATTTAAATAAAAATAAACATCCGAAATGTTTGTAAGCGCATAAATTCATATTCAAAATTCTTTTTTTCTTTGAGCTATAGCATTATGAAATTTAGGTGGCAGGCGAGATGTTTGAAAACTGAATTTAAGGGAATGAATGTATGGAATGCGGGAGAGGGTTGTGGTGGGGGGGAGGGGGGATAATTAATAAGTGCAAGCGCTACAGTAATTTCCCGTAATACCATGCGAGCGAAGCCGCGGGGAAAAGCTAGTTATTCTATAATTCTAACCGCTGCTTTTTTTTCAGTAAATAAATCCACTTACTTTAAACTAACCATAACATTATGTCTCATAATAATAAAGATTTAGAATTCAAATTCGTTAATTGAATTTCTAATCTAACACTCCCGTGTGAAATTTAGCAGGAAAGCTCAAAGATGATTAATAAAACTGATACAAACATTGCGTGTTCAAAAATATGTTAGGAAAGCTCAGGCCAAATCGCACGCCTTGTAAAGTGAAAGAATACATACGGGGATGTTTATTTATTGAATGTAAATTGGGCAGAGGAAGGAGTCACAAACACCCTTAACAAAATAAAGGAGCGTAGAATAGTCGACACTAGACCTTTCTCAATTGACAAACAGCACACAAGATTGTTCTTTATAGAAAATGATTGCATCATTTATAATTTATTTTTGTGATTGCTGCACCAGGGCATCATCAATTAGGTATGTTGAAAGACCGAAGGAAGTGAGGAGGGACCTTTCCCTTTATGAGATGGGAAGGTAAAGGGGATGGCAAGAGAAAGGATAAAGGAAGAAACATGAGATCGGAAGACAGAGGAGATGAGAAGAAAAAGGATAACAAAAAAGATAAATGAGGAGAGAGAGAAAGAGAGAGGAGATAATATGAAGAGAAAGGAAGATGGGAAGAGAAATGAGATCTGAAGAGTTAGGGGATGAGATGGGAAGAGAAAGGAGATGGAAAAGAAAGGTTAGGCCTTGCTTTTCGGATGTAATTTTTAATTCATTTATTTTTATTTAATATAGTAATTTGAATTACTAATTCATTGAACACGATTAAAATAATTTTAAGTAATGTTTCGATTCTAAGTGGAGATCTCTCGTCAGGGCGACGCTGAGAGTATCAACCACTCTTAAATTCCATTCTGATAAGTTTGTTAGTAGGCATAAAGATAATTTATGCCTACTAACAAAATTATCACAATGGAATTTATAAAGTGTCTCCAGTTGCATCCTGCCTAACATAATACAGTAGTGAAGTCAAACTAAAATTAATAATCCTTGGGGAAATCTATTTATTATTACCCTAGAGCCGGTATTTTTTTATTCAAAGTTATCTCTACATAATTTATAATTTATATACTCCTGCATTTAATTATGCATCTAATTTGTCATTTTCTGAACAAGCGGTCAGGGAGAATGGCCTACATAGGAAAGTAACCAGTGAATTCTATGGTGACCGGGCAACTCGAACGAAGTTGCACTTCACCACTCCTCTGAAAACTCATTAAAATTAATAAAAAAATAAATAGAATAAAACCAGATTAAATAGGTAACATTAGGTTAGGTTATGGGCTATTTTTAAAGACTTTCAAGAGGGTGTTGAAAAGCCACTACCAAGAATCCTATATCGAAGGTAGCGCATAAAAATGTCGACTTCTCCTGTCGCACAAATGTCCTCTTCCGGAATAATGGAAAAAGATTTCCCGGAGGAATATCTGGAATCTGTCGTAACACCAGAGGCGAGAGGAGAGAGAGGTCACGGAAAGCAAAGAAAAAGAAAAAAAGGATAAAGGAAAGACAGATCATAAAAATAAATAAAAGACGCAGCCGCCTTGTGGGCGACGTGTAACGGAATCAAATTGGCACTTCATAAAAAAGAGAATAGAGGAGCTGACAAATAACATCAACATTCAAGAAACAAAATACACGACTCTTATTAAGAAAACCGATTTTTTGCGTCTTGCAAAAGAAACAGATAAAATCGCTCAGAAAATATGAATATTTTATTAAGTGAAATTATGAGTCAAATTTATTCAGCTTCCGCTGTAGAAGAGATTTTAACTCTGCGGAGGGAAAGAAACAGAACTGCGTCAAGTGATAATAATATTTCATTTAATTAATTGCCTAACTGCTCTGGTGGGCTTTTCGAAAACAGAATAACAGCGAATATTTTCACGCTTCTACAAATTAGAAACGTGATCACTATTATTTCTTTACATTTTTTCAACCAAGCTCGCTAATTGCTTTAATTATTTTTTGTTTACTAGATTAAAAGGAACATTAGCAAAATAAAGGAAGGCAAAAGGGCTGTAATAGCAAAAAAATATTTTAAACTGTAACAGAAAAAATACCGAATGTTTAATTTTTTTTTGTTTTGAACAAGTAGCAAAAATTTGCCGTAGACCTGTCTACGACCATATTCATGGGCTCAGAATGGCTCAGAGCTAAAAACTGTGGAATGATGAAAAAAAAGTATTTTACAAGGTAGAGGTACTTACATTTGTGACAATAATAATGTAGATTTACATATAAATGTCTTTTTTCTTGTTATCACACGCGAATTTTACGAAGGAAACTCTAAAATAAGCCATGGATTTACCAGAATAAAATTTTAAGAAACTTTTTTCTGATTCTATCTTCTATTTATATATAGAAGAGTGACTGGCGGGGGTGTGGATTTGATTTTTATAAAAATCTACAGTTTCATTCCGATTGATGAAATCTTGCACACTTGACTTTCAAAACAATAGGAAGGTCACTGAGATTTCGATAAACCACTCCCAATACCCTTTCCCACCCTTACAGCAGAATTTTGATACTTCTTGATGAAATTTTTAAATAATAGGAAACTTAACAGTTTACATCTGATTTCGAAAAACTCTGTGTAAAGCCCGGACAAGGCCGGGGATTTCGGGTAGTGGTTAGTAAAACGAGGCAGAGCGTTAAGAGGCAGGGCTTGATTAAAAAGCGTTGATAAAAACACTAGTTCATTTTCCTCGTTCATTACTTGCCTTTCTATCTTGCAATATTTCAGTGGCCTTCGGATCATTGCATGTTCAGTTCTCACTTCAGCTTTTGTATTCCCCAGCTTTATCCGAGGCGACCAATTGAATGTCTTCCCCGGAATAACTGATATAATTCTACGGTAGTCATTCTACGGGCATCCGGAGCAAATTTCCAAGCCAAGTCATCTGGGATTTGCCTATAAGGAGTAGAATAGTTTCGACAATGGGTTCATCTCGAATAGTTGAACCTTTAACTCCGCGAAAAAATAATATAACGACAATTAATAAATGTACTTCATTTAGGATTAACCCTTTCAGACCTGTATTAAAACTGGCAGGGGTAAAACAAATTTGACGCTTGTAAACAATTGATAGAGTTATATGAAAAAGGTGTATTTTTAAAATAATTTAGAAGTTATTGCTACTTTTGTTTCGACGGTCTCGAAAAACAACGTCGGATGTGCGATTTTGTAGTTTTGCAATAGAACTGTTTAAAGTTTCGTTTTGCATTTTTACTGTTTTTGAGATCAATAAATATTGTGTTGTTTTGATATTTGGCATTTTAATCAAAATTCCAAAAATACAGACTTTTAAATCAACAAAATAAGCCAACAGAACGTTTCATATAAAATGACAAAAAATGTTACTCTGGGTACCAAAATTATAACATTTTATTCGATTAAAAAAAATACATAAAGATGAAACATCGAAAAATAACTTTAAAAATGTGATTCGGTTTAAAAAGACACAAAAATCATCTTTCAGAATATAAAAATGAGCTATGTAGTTGCTAAAATTAAAAAAAAAAAATAACATGCAAAGCGAGTTAAACCAGCAATTGAAAAACGAAAACCACCAATTTGTATTCGCTCTAGTGAAGAAAAAAATTTGAAATCTATGTATTTTCAAATATACGTCTGAAAGGGTTAAAGATAATGTTGGACCACCATTTAGAGCTGAAATGATTGTGAGACGATCTGGTATTAACAATATTCTACCAACTTGGGGATCATTCCCAGTGGCTAAAGCAGCGTTATTACGTGCAGTAAGCCGTTTTTTGCAAACGTTTTAGTGAAATATGAAATTAATATATACGAGAATCAAAATAACGGACTAAGCCAAAAAATTGTAATAATATAGAACAAAAGATTTCCTCAGAAGAAAACAAATCTGGTCAAGAAATACCATTAATTCGATATTTTGCTGATAAAGAAATCACAGAACAGCGTTTGCATGGGTTGGGTTGGTCTTTGATCACACGACAGCGGTTTCTATGCGATTCTAAAGAGTGAAATATAAGCACTTCAAAAATGAAGTAAAAAGCTACACCGTTATTCTCAGTGTGTTGGAAATGATTATATTACGGTCCCTTTGGAGAGCGTAACAGTCTTCGGTGGTGTTTTATTATAAAGGGTTGAAAGGCCTGACTGTGACGTCGGCACTTTTATTAAGGGATATTAAAATGATGAAAAAGGCTTTCCAGGGCGGCCCGGAAGCCTCCGGCCCCTAGCTAAAAGTGTGGAATATTATATTTTCAGTTGTACTTGAGACTTGAAAGTTGCCTTACGGTTTTACTAACATTCATTTTTTGGGTGAAGACATACAGGAGTTAATAGTGCCCGAAGTAGTGGGATTACGGCATCCTCAGTAGTGACGAATATTGAGTGGATATGACCAAGGACCATTCAAGGTAGAAAACTTGAATATTCGGATCTATCTGCCAGTCTTTTAAAGCAACATTTCAACTCTGAATTGTGGTCTTTCATCAAACTACTATTGAAATATCTTCCACTACATGAGATTTCGAAAAAGCTCCCCATCGCCTTTTCCCACCTCTCAAAGCAGAATTTTGATACTTCTTGATGAAGTTTGGAACATTTGACGTTCAAAATTAGAGGAATATTACCGTCTACATCGGATTTCGAAAAACAATGCAAGGCGCGGTATACCCGCTCAAAAAGAAGAAATAGAGAGATATGTAAATACGAATGTTAGAGAGAGCGCGCTAATGTTAAAATCGATAATATTTAAGCGAAAATTGTGAAAATATTTAATAAAACACGACTCGTTTAAAATAGAGCAAAAATGTCTAAAACAGCATTTCAAGAAACACTGTGAATTTTTCCAAACATTTAACTTGAAAAATAACTGAAACAAATACGTTTATAATAATTTTCGGTGTATACTTGGCGATTTTTTCTATCGAGGGAATTTCATATAATTTGCGCGTTTCGGCATGGGGAATATATGGATATTATCTTCAAGATTAACATATATGTTTTAAGAGCTTTAAAATTTAAACCGCCTCAATCATAATCGCAGAATAACATAAAACCACGGTAACGAATTGGTGAGGTGAAATTGTCGTACAAATTTCACCTAACCCGTTCGTTTTACCGTGGTATTATCTTATTCTGCGATTATGAGTAAGGCGGAAAGTGTTTAAGGTAAATATGTAATAAATCGGTAGAAATGGGGTAAGCCGCGGTTTAAGCCTGGGCAAGCGGGGGGGGGGGGACTTCAAGTAGTAATAAAATAATATCATATAGCGACGGTTACAGTCGGACACGGACCAATTAAAACAGTAACGCGTTTCAGAGACCCTATATAAATGCGTTCAAAGCCGATTGGATACGGAAAAACTTAAGTAATATGAATCCCCGAATTTGGGGACAAAGTTAGAGAGCCGTGCCTCAGAATCAGGAGTTGGTAAAATGGTTACTGGGGAGATTTAAAGCCGTTACGGGATCGCGGGCTTACACGGGATGCTAATTAAATTTATAGCATTATCTATTCATAGAAGAATTATTATTATTCGCGGATTATGAAGTTCCCGCTTATCCAATCAGGCGTCACGACCAACTGAACAGTATATCATAATGTGCGTAATAAACTAATTAAGTTATGTAAATTGCTTCCATTCGCTGGCACCACCGTCACCGCTTAGAACCTTCCATATCTTTCTCATTTATTTGTGTACTCCTACTCCTCTTTGAATTTATATCCTGTTTGTGACCGAGTCACATTTAGATAATGCTATCCATGGTGAAAGTGTTAGTAGATGGAACAAGAAATCGGCGAAACCCCAGGTATCGATAATGCTATTCAAGGTGAAAGCGCTAGTAGATGGAACAAGAAATCGGCGAAACCCAGGTGTCCGGCTTCGGGGTGAGGTTTGTCTAGGTGTTGGCGGCACACATTACGGCCCACACACTGCGTGGCGGGCAGGATCGGGAGAGAGTGGTTGTTGGAGACATTATACCTCTCCAGCCGGACTCCGCGACCCATCGCCTTGTACCGCAGTGAGAGGGATGTATTAATACGTCCGTCACTCCTGCACACATTGACCACCTTGATACCTTTTTGTTTTCCAGAACTTCCTCTCCTTCCTTTCCATAAAAAGACCATCCACACAGAATCCCCAAAGATGACAGAAGAGGCCCCGAGATTCCCAGGGTAATATAAAAAAAATATGAAGGTAATGTAAAAAAAAGTTACATGTTAAAAAGTATCACTGTTAAAAGCTCATTCTGTGAATAGAAGCCAAACCTCGGGGTTTTTAAATGGCGCGAGAGATTCGTAGACCATTCAGAGCGAAAAGAGGGTAAAATTTAGCCGGCTCTTGAGGGCGGAAGGTTTACGGCCCCTGCAGCCCTGTATCCCAGTACGGCTGTACGTGTGCTTTCCTAAAACGAAGCGCGAACACCCCACCGACATTCGCTGAGGCGATTAGTCATTTAGCTTTATGTGTAATAAAATTACAGGAGACGTTATATAAGACAGGGGCGCTACGCTGGGACCAAATAAAACTCTTGAGATACCTACCTTAAATAATATTATGAACCCTTAAAAAATCGGGCGTATTTTGTCAGAAGGTTAAAATATTTCCGCTGTGAATAAAATCCAAATAGATGGAATATTTTTTGGTGTTCTTTGGTGTGATTTGGGCGTACTTAGTGATCTATATCTATCTATCTATCTATCTATCTATCTATATCTATCTATCTATATATATCTATCTATCTTTCCGATACAAAACTGTGTTTCAAGGGCGGATCCAGGATTTTTTTCTGGGAGAGGCACAAGGGGCGAACGGGCAAAAAAAAATCAACAATTACTGTTAGACAAAACTTGAAGTATCATATTTCAAGTTTATTTCTACAAGTTCAAGTATGTGTAGGAAGGTTTATGAAAGTGTCAAAACAATAGAAAAATTAAATGTTTAATAAAAACAGTTTTCTTTTATGTTTCCTGCTAAAGATGTCCAGCACTTCATTAGCGTCCATTTTTGCCGCAACGTCTTGATGGGTATGCATGTGCGTGAAAGGGATGCAACGAACAAAATTCGCAATTCCAGCCAGAAATAGGCAAGAGTTTCACTGGTGTTCTTTCTGTTATTTTATAAATGTATTTTAACAACTCTTATAATTTGATCTGCTTCTAAGTATGTTCTGTGATGGAATCTCCACAGTACACAAAAATACCGTCTGCCCCCCCCCCTTAAATCCGCCCTTGCTGTGTTTCATCACCATTATGAAATTCAAATGGGGTGGCGATATACGATGACAGGCAATTGAAAGAGTGGGTGCTGAGTGGACTAGGACAAGGTACTAAAGCCAGTGGCGACAGATTTTCATTCAACTACATGGAAGTTATTTCTAGTACGTATTATCTATTCAGCGCAATACGCACTTTAATCAAGCCGGAGTGCCAATTCCGAATTTAAGATAACTGCTAAACTTAATTCAAGCCACTTTGTGGGTTTGAAAATTCGTTAACGAGACATTTTCTTTCGAAAAACATCCAGTCAGCTGGAATATACCCGCAAAACTTTTGTTTACTTTGAACATTCGAGGTTTGCTATTCAATAAACGGACACAAATATGCACATTAAGAAAGGACTAAAAGGCGCAAAGCCTCAAGGCCTGGGGGAGGTGGTTGAATTGTCCGGGAGGAGAGAAGTAGTTATGGGTGGGAATGTGAGGAGGGTGGGAAAGGATGGGCGGGGGGTGTGGTATTAATCCGGGATTTAAATAATTGCTGAACAAGCTATGGCCATTTGAAACCTCAGTGAATGGGAGAGCATTCCACCGGACTCGGGGACTAATCGAATTTTAAATATTGAAAACCTTCCAAAGCTTAAATGAAACGAAATTGCAAACTTGATTCGGATATGAATATTCAATCAATTGAATGGAATACTGAACTTGTTAAATGGTTTATTGTCGGCAATTGGGAGGCAGGTATGGGTACTGCCGCCCCGGAAACTATTAATGTAACCAACACCTCTGCTGTAGGTCACCCCAAGTGGTTCCTACGTTTAACCAGGTTCATGGGGTGAAATCTGGCGGCGGTATCTGCTCACCTGCTGCATGGCGGGCCGAATAGGGAGAGGCGGGTTGAGGGAGGCACTTTGACTTCTCTCTCGACCCATCGCCTTGCACCGCAGTTGGAGGGATGGATTCATACGCCGCCATTCCCGCTTTTGCATCGCGTTTAGGTCCCACTTGTCGCCGCTTGTTCTATTCATCGGCTGGCTAAGTCCTTCATCACGACACAAGCAACATTTTCCGCTTACTGTGGTGGTGGTGAGAGATTTTCAAATATTGTCAGGTTATTCGTAACTTGGGAATGTTTGTATTTCTTAAAAAAAAATGATCAGCCTGTTAACGGCGAACCTCAAGGCAATAGCGTCTTCATTCGCTTACCGTCAATTCAATAAGACACGACATTGTTGTTATTATTGTAAAGTTTACCGCTGTGGCAAAATAATATACGTAGGTACGTAGTGGTAAAATTTCATTGAATTATTTAGAAGCGGAAAGCTCACGATGTGATTGATATCTATAATGTTTAATATCCTATCGCAATGTTTAGCACGCGTACGTCGCGTACATTAGTTGACACACACGAAGCTCTAAGTGAGTTTGATTGATGTAATATAGTAATTTGGTTGGAGACGCCTTGCGCTTGTCTAGCTTCTGAGGAGGATGATTCCTAAGACGAAAGAGACACTTTGATATCAAGATTAATGTACGAAATAAGCGTGTTTCTCGACATTCTCAGAAGAAAAAGAAGGACATGTTGCGAGAAATTGTCAAGGAAGGGTTTTATATGGCACACTAAATCCTGAAATACCGGAATCATAAATTTTAAGGGTGTTTTGTATTAAAGATGTTTTTTTTAATGCAAATACCGCAAGAGTTCCAACCATCTGGAGCCAGTGAGACTGTCATCCCCAAGTGGGGTATGTTGTGAGGTTGAAGGTAGTGAGGAAGGGAAGAAAAGTGGGGAGAGGAACAAAGGGAAAGAGGAAGGCTATTCGATTCTGATCACCAAACACGGCTAAAGTTGTTTTACTGAGAGTATCTTCCACTGTATAAACTGCCACAAATATGCGTAAACATTATTTTTTATTTATTTTTATTTATTCATACACGCCTTGAAGGCTTTTACAGAATCACATCATTAAAGTTACACATGTTATTCAGGAGTATAATTGTAAGCAAGTATATAACATTATAAACTGTAATTTAAGGATACAAACAGGTTTCATATGAACATAGGTATGTAGTTTCGTTATCATTAAAATTGTACAAAGGAGTTAAAAACTTTACATAGTGTAATAATGATTAAACGATTAAATGGTAACAACGCAATTCAATCGAATAAAATTTATTTGCGCACGCCTGGATTTGAAGCCGCGACCTTTGCTTAAGTCGAGAGGTTGTTAATCGACCACGGAGGCAAAATAAAAAAATTGCCAGAGTAATACATGAACCAATGCGAATATCTTAAACTGGTTTCTTATCCTGTTGAACATAGATAAAGTCATCTTCAACTCACTGCACATCTGCCTTGAGAAGGCGTCTAAAAATTCACATTAATTAATTAACTAAAACTAAAAAATACATCACTTTTGGACGCGAGGTCTACTGTTTACAGAACCTTTAGTTAGTGTAAATTAAGTTTATCTTGGCGTGTTGTTCAACCCTTCCACACTTAAAAAAACTCCAGCGTCAAATATACTCGAAAGCCTTTAGTGTGAATACCACTTTTACATTACAGTTGCTTGAAAGCAACTTTTTTAGCTGTAATGTAATTAACTACATTACCGGACAGTATTATAGATCAAACATAACGACAAACATACATTTCAAAACAGTTTATAAATTCATTATTGTTCAGATCGAAAATGTCAATTTATTAAAAAATTCTGACTGAAAAAAACTTTTCTCCCAGTAATAAGGTCGAAAACCTTTCGTAATACTCAAAATATCTTTATCCGAAATTTAGGTTTCACTCCAATTAGTAGCCTTTTTGTAGTTATGCAAATCTGGCGATAAGGATAAATGTTAATGTGTGAAGCGAATTGGACGATTCAAATTAATATCTTGCAGTTAAGCGAAAATTTGAGCTCAAATTTACACTAAACGTAAAACAAGCACTTTCAGCGGACATTAACATTCCAAATGAAGATCAATTCGAATTTCTTAGCGCTGTAAGTACCTAAGAAGTAGGAACTACTCGAAATTATTTTATGAAAGGCGCTCGTGGAAGAAAAACCAGGCGTCAAAAGAAATTCAATTTGTTAGGAGTCCATTATCTAATGTTTTCAGTCCATTATTATTGTAGCTTGGGGAAATAAATAGAAATGGCTGGGTCATTTCCTGAACACAAAGTGCACCATTAAAGCTTGGAGGGAAAGCGTGTTGCCAACGGAGGAGGGGGGGGGGGGGGGGATGCAAATCGCCCGGGAAGAACCGTGAAGGGGTTGGTGCTTTAATTAAAAGCGCTCGATCCGTTGCCGATACGCCAATTGAATAATTCGAGGGAATGCTGAAACTCGAGAGAATTTCATAATTTCAGATGCAACATGGTCACTCTACGTTGATTCAATGTAAATAAATGCAATGAGATGCTCTGCTCCGTTCTGCAAGGACTAATAATTGCGTTGTTGGTCATTGCTTCAACGAGAAAACGTTGGAGGAGTCATTATAATACAGTGGTTTTTAATAAAAAACATTTTCAATTTTTTTTTTTTTTTTATATGAATACCGCACAAGAGTCCCAACTGCTCCCGTCTGGAGCCAGTGAGACTACGGCATCCCCAATTGGGGTATGTCGTGAGGCTGAAGGTAGTGAAGAGGGGAAGGAGATAAGGAAGAGGAAGGTGGGAAGTAGTTGGCTATTCAGATCTGGAAACTAAACACGGCTAAAGCCATTTCAAGCAACGTTTCAATTCTGAATGGTGGTCTTACACCAGAGCGATACTAATAGTATCTTTCACTCTGGAACGTGCCGCAAATATACTATATATTATTTTAAATCAATAATTTGTGAAATAATACAAGTTAACCAATAAAATTTATTTGCCACGCCGGGATTCGATCGCGCGACTTTCGGATTGCGAGTCAAGAGCCTTACCGCTGGATTACGCCGGTCATTCCATTAAATTTACCTTCAATCAATGATGCTTGCAACTTGTACTAGGATAAAATTCAGAATTCTCGCAATACATTCCATTCAAGTAGAACGGTAGTGAACAAGGGTGTACGTAAGTACTAATACCAAATAATTTGGTAGTTATTTATTAATGTTCCTTATTTGATTTATTATAAGGTTATTACAAAAGAAGATGTAATAAACATATACGTTGATCAGAACATTCAGACTGGCAGTATATTACAACACACAACAATTAAAGTGAAGTGCATAGACTCTTACGGAGGCCGTCCAATTTAATTAAAATAAATTGTTTTATAAATAATGTATCTATATTTACGAATGTGGCAGTTCTAATTCATTGAAAAAAGTGTATTTCCTAAAGTAAATATTGAAAGGCACCAAGCTTCAACGATAGCAACAGAAAACTCTGGAGCAGCACGGCAAAAGATTTAAAAAAAATATAGAATAAAAACTCGACGCAAAAGCCGGAAATCTTTGCAATTTCCAGACCGAAGATTTGCTGTTCCAAAACAAATACGGGCGAACAATGGCCAAACAAAAAGCTCTCAGTGGCGAGAAATTCTTTATATTGCCGTAGTTGCCTTTGCACAGAAAATGAAAATATCCACGTGTGGCTTGGTAATAACTCAAAGAACAAAATGATCCTGGAAAATTATACCATGGTTTTTAATGAAGGAAGCAGAAGTGAAATTGGACTGCAAGTTTTGGAAGGTGCTATGTCCGAAGGGGCCAAAAATGTCAAAATAACATTGAGTCAGGCAGTAATTAAACGGTCAAGTAAGTCTACATTTCTGACAAATTCTATTTATTATAAGGAAAAAAGTACATATAACAGAATCCAGAATTTCCCATCCAAACAAGGTTACTAATGGGTAGAGTAATCCGAAACCGTCGAAAACAAGTTATTCAGCATACTCTTGCAGAGAAAACGAAATAAAATATATACACTTTCTTGAACGAATGTTCTTTTGTTTAAGATACATGTGAAGGGTACTTACAAGGAATTAACAATTGCGAACGTATGCATTATGATAGAGATGTATTTATTATTTTGCGTTTAATTCGTTGAATTTAATTTAATTTAATTCTCATTTTTTTATTTAATGTAAATTAAATTTTATAATTAATTGTTAAAACCTTTATTTTAACCATTACCGGTTTCAACCTACCATAGCCATCTTCAGTCGAAACTGGTCCGAAGTTGATAGGCTGCAACCGTTAACGGTCAAAAATAAAAATAATAAATTGGATAAAAGTTTTAATAAATCATTAAAATGAAATTCCATCCCGAATGGAGTATTTTCATAAACTATGAATACCATTAACAATGTGTGTAAGAATTAGAGTTTATTTTTCTGATCCTGATCTTTGTACTAAGAATATGTAATTCTCATTCATAATAATTGTCGATTTGAAAAATGGCACATTCGGAAACGGTTCCAACTGGCTACAACGTCACTGTGACATAGAAAACGCCACTGGCTAGTAAGACGGCTGTCACCAACCTTGCCCGGCGTGACAGCAACGCCACCATATTAACAAATAGAAACGAACACGAACACGTATCGGCGGTAAATCGAAAATGGCACATTTTAAGTCGTGGTAGAAAATTCATTCGTAACCATAAAAATAAAATAAATTGTGCACAATCGTAGTTTTTCTTAATTTCTTTAGAGAATAAAAAAACACTGAAAATATCCTATTTTCAAAATATATAGGTAATGAAACTTTTTTAAATTCGCATTTTATCACAGAAAATAAAATTTTTCATATAATCTATAAGACACAAGAAAAAGGTGCGACAGTGAGTACATTTTTTTTTAATTCATCAGGTTTATTTTATAGTGCGTCTCTAGAAGCAAAAAAGCAAAAGTACTACAATTATTTCAGAGGTTAACGGGCACAGACGAGAAGGGAAGATACAAAAGATAATTAAATTGCATTGCAAGGGTAATATTATGTTACGGAACGTAAGCCGTTCATTATAAATTGAAATCCACAGAGTTTATTTGGTTAATGCAACACACGTTAGGTAGAAATTCGATTCTCGAGCTTTAATCTTGGTTAAGTACACTATGCAACACAAAGCTCCCGGAAAACTAATTTAGTTTTTAAAATCACAAAACTCTCAATGCCCGAGGAAAGGAAAGCTGAAAAATTATTAAAAAGCAAAGCTTCTATTATTAATTCACCGGGGAAAATGCTCCCAAGAATAGCCGCTGAAAAACGAAGATATCATCCCCGCCGAGGGTTCAAGAAGAACGGAGGTAGCTAACTACAGCCATAATAGGTCGGGCTAGCTATAAAAGTGTTTGCTAGCCAAGTTTTTCCACTTCCGGCTTAGCAACGAAAGGCATTGGCGTCTCAAAGTGTTCTGAAGGAAGCCAAAACTTTGTCCTGGTAAGAACCGAGGAGAAGAAGGTGTGATTGTTATGGAGATACTTGCAGTGAATTATGTCACGGCGGTCACTTACAGCAAGCACTTGCAGTCATTATAACTTTTCAAATGGAAATAATGCGATAGTTTTGAAACTTGGTAGATTTGCTCCAAGGCACAAAAAGCTAAAATGTTTAGAGCTTTGGTTAAAAAGTTATATTTGTTTATCCTTTGTAGATTCAGCGCTCGGAACTTGAAAACTCTTCATTATTAAAATAAGCACCTTGAACATTTTTGTTTGACATTTAAAATGCTTAAATTGTAGTAAGTTTAACAATTTAAATATGAACGTAAGAACCGACGATCTCACATTTTTCAAAATGGCATCAATCAAAGTGTAGATAAAAAATATTAGTACCTATTCCCTGAGGAACATAATATTTATGTGCAAAATACCAAAATTCTTAAAAGTGATAGATAATTTATTTATTTTGCAGTCTCCTTAAAACAGTTGTATACCAATATGTTACAGAGGTGAGATTAATAACAAAACCTTCGAAAGTGCGACTTTTACAGTAGACTCATATCAATATTACCTGATTTACACTTGCAAAATATACATGTTTAATTTAATAACTGAACAATTTCCAACATTAACCAAAATCTAAGTAATGGAAAACATGGATTCCCAGAACACTTTCTAAAAATTAGAGTCATTATAAGGAAGTGAACGTAAGTTCTGAATGGGAGCCATTGCATCTATTTAACCACAATGTAAGACTGCACTTCTCGTGACAAAAGCACTCATACTACACAGCTTTTATACAGAAACCAGTCAATATTTTACACGCGCTAAATATAGAGAAATTTTCAAACTGGGAAGACAATTGAAGCTCATTGGCAACCGTACGGCTAACAATAATAAATTCAGTATGAAACTTTTGAACATCCTATTTGTGTAGGTAGACATTTGAAGCTCACTGGCAACTGTCGGATACGGCTACAGCAATTTTCCAACTGGGACAATTGTAGCTTATTGGCAACTGTAGGATACGGCTAAATATAGAAAAATCTTCCAACTGGGACAATTGTAGCGCGTTGACAACTGTAAGATACGGCTAAATATAGAGAAATTTTCCAACTTGGACAATTGCAGCTCATTGGCAACTATGGAGAGAGCACTATAGGCTAAATAAAGAGAAATCTCCATTGAATCAATTGTAGCCCACTGGCAACTATAGGATGCATCACACAATACAGCATACAAGGAAGATACAAGTGTGAACCACATTAACTTAGTCTAAGTGCGCTTTATAATAATCTTTAAATAGTGGTTTTGTAACCCCTTTCAGTGGTATCAAAAATTACTCCTACAGTGCTCCCTCCTTACATTTTACTAAAATAACGGGACATAATAATATAGTCATAGAATTAATAAGAAAACTACTAAGTGCCCTCCACATAAATTTGAATGGAAAAATTTTTTCCATTTAGCACGCGCTTTGTCTCACTTACACTCGCCTGACATCGTAGATTTCCATCCCCTTTGAATTTCGTAAATCATGGTTTTCAAAGTTTTGTTTTAGAAATTTAAAGCCCGATTGGCCAAATATTTGGATCCACGTTTCGTGTGTTCTTCTTTAGTCTTTTCAGTACCTATACACAAAGCGATAAGAGAACTAACGAACAATAACAGTGCTATTACACTATTATAGGTAACTACGTTTATATTTAAGAAGTCATTTTGACTTCCAATTGAAATGTATCTTGCCCCGGCGATTTCTTCAGCTCTCAGTTCTCAGTAAAATAGGAAAATATTTTCCGCGCAATGGAGCTCGGATAAGTGGAACCGGAAGTGGTGGTAGGGGACCCATAACAATACTAGTGCAGCCAAGTAGGAGAATTTCCCGACCGATTACAGGCCAATCGCATACAGGGGACGGAGGACGATTTCAAAGGAAATAACGCTGAAGTTATGAATTTGGAAAACAGAATGTAAAAATATAATCTATAATTTAAGGGGACATACTCTACTAAAAAAGAGAAGAATCTACGAAAAAACATTATAAAAGTAAATTCAGTATGAAACTTTTGAATATCCCTATTTGTGTAGGTACTCTTAGAAAGGTATTTTAACCGAGAGGAGATGCTATCAAAGGGCAAAGGTATTCCTTTAAGCTTGACCCTCTTTGAATTTTTGAACACTTCCGTTTATATTTTACGGAACTATCTTTCAACTCTTTGGCTTTATAGATGTAGAATATCAAAATGCACCAACATAAAGTGTTGTGTGCTGTACGTAAGTCGGGTTGTTTAAAATACATGTTTGACGTAATTTGAATAGATTTAAAACTGATACATGTTTTAGGTAAACTTTCGGAACGACTGGACACGCTTAATCCTAATATTTTTTAGAAAAATACTTTTTGATTCACGTTAATTACTATAAAAGAAAACTATTTGCATTCTTCGTGATGGAAAACTCTGCATTCAAAATTTTAATACAAAATTTCAAAGAATAAGGACATAAATTATTGTAAATGGCTGTCAGCTGTCAAACCTACAACGACGAAAGCAAATTTTCAAATTTAGAATTAACAATGTGAGAGAAATGACATTAAAACTTAAACTAAAAATAATGGCATACTTTGGTTGTGACAACGCGATAGGATGTCTAGTCTCTGGTAACGAAATAATTAGTTGAAAGAATTGATTTAAAAAAATCATATGACACAACTGTACCTTACTTTAGGGGACGCATATTGAATACTGCTTCTCAGATAATAATATATGCCTTTTGCAGCGCTTCTCATTCAGACATTCAAAAGGCTCGTGGGGGGTTCTGTGGATCGGATGCCCTCCTCCGCAACCCCACAGAGCAAGCAAAACCTTCCAGGAAGGCTCGAGGGGTCGTGAATGTCCGATGAAGGTTTCAAAACGGAAATCAGGTTGAACTCGGATTCGTCGCCGAGTAATTCCGAGATTCAGTACATTCAAAGATTCTCTTGGATTAAGAATGTAAATAATAAAAACGAATGTGTTTAATAATTTCTACCTCTCTGTAAAACGGGAAGTATAACAACTACTAAATCTTTCTTCCTGCCATATACCAACAAGAACTACTCGGTAAAAAATTATTTTTAATTGCAACAAAAATATCAGAACGGAGTCATGTAGATACTCGCTTGTGTCTAGATTGAATGCAATTGGCAATACTTTCTCAGAAGTAGTAGATGTATTCTAGTTACAAAAAAGGCTGTAATAGCATGAATAATAACAACAGTGGTAAATAAAAAGAATACGAAGAAAGTCTACTGCGCGTTATGTCATTCTCGAATTGAATATGGAATTACAGGATGGGGATCTGCTTCACATAAGTACGTACATAACCTGAATACAATTCAAAGAAATACTTCTAGCATTTATATTCCTCTTAAGGCGATCGTCCCGGTAAGATGAGAGATCCTGAGTTCGAGACCCAGTCGCGACCTTTAGCTTTTAATTTTTCTGTGTCTTGTTCTTTTTCATATATCGTTTAGATTTGTTGGTATTATCTGATTTTTCAATAAAATAAACATTACTTTTGTATTTCACGCGAGGTTTTTTTTAACATCAAATAGAAATCACAATGCAGTAAAATGAGATGTGTCGTATGTGCTATAAAACTACTTACAATTAAAAAAAGTATTATTGTGATTAATTTTTGAGTTACTACGTCGAGTCCCTTTTCTTTCAACTAGCCAATGTTTCGGACAGCGTCACATTGTACATCAAAAGTTCAGATGTGTACATTTTGCTGGAATGTGTTCATGTATGTTTACAATTGATGCAAGCGTTTATCTTCTTGGGGCCAATATTTCTATAAAACAATCAGTGGAATTAATGTAATTTTCGGCGTTTAGTTTTGGTGTAACCGTCAAGTAACGGATACCAAAGCATTAACGCTGCTCAACCGGGTGGCGACATAGTTCCTCTGTCTCTACACTGTACAGAAAGGGGCGCTTTTGTGAGGTGACACATAAAAAAAGGGATTATCTTCACTCCGGATTACGGATTGAGTACTAATTTCGTATATCACATTCCGCGTCAGAAGTAAAACTCAACGTCCTGATTAGATCCCTTAGCCGTCCTTATTAATTTAGCAAGAGCCCTCTCAGAATCTTCGAAGTTTTGAGGGAAATGAGTAGAATGTACGTTCATAGACGGATACATAGGATTACCAACTTGGTAGTTGGAATATTGATCTCGCGGTACCTGTAAGATGAGAGAACATCTCATTACAGGATTATTAGGATCTCATTTACCTGCCGGAGGCAGAACACTATTTCTTTTCTTAAAGCTTTTGTACTGCATAATTAGCATCCTAAACAAGTTTTTGAATTCCAGGACTACCTGACAGCCAAATGATGTAGCCCGAAGGGATTAAAACAATGAGAACAAACACAATGTAAAAACAACACATATTAAACAAAACCATGTTCATTACAGTAAACAAATTCTTAAATTTTATTAATAATTAAAGTAGATGCTTGAAATTACAAGGAGACTTGAAGAACAATATTGTGGCTGTTATATTCCTTTGTACTTACTTTCTCGCGTAATAAACCAATTGGGGTCGTTTTCGCTGATCCAATGTTATGTTAATGTTTGACGCAATTTCGGAAGGTATTTTTTAACAAGAACATTACAAGTTAATACCAACATACGCATAAAAAAAAGTATTAAAATTATCCAATACAAAATTACGCTTTTTGCAATAAAAAAATGGTTAAAACAAAGATATTGTTTAGGATTAAGGTTCAATTAGAGAGTATTTATATAAAGAAACTATGTGCTGAGTTTGATAACGATTGATTAAAAACTGTAGGAGTACACACATTCGAAAAAAGCAGTTTCGATAAAAATGCGTTTGAAAATAAGAGTGGCAGTAAAAAGGTAGTAGTTCGACCGAGGGACACTCACTCAAATGCTTATAACTTTTAAACGGCGTGGAATTTTGGTTTGAAATTTTCAGAATATATTTTTGAATAGTTCTAATACCGGTTTACGAAAGAAAAAATATTTTTTTGAATCCTGAATACCTATTTCCCTCCTTAAGTGAATAATTTCGTGTAAAATATCATAAAAATGATAAATAGCTGTATTGGTTAGTTGATAGATTTAAAAATTCTGCATCCCAATCAACATTGTTGAGGACATTGTTTTTGACATTTAATGATTCGCTTTTTAAAAAGAGATTAATTGATTTGTTGTTGTTTATCATGGGAGTTTCTAATTCTCAGTTCCCATTAAAAATTATTGATTTATTATGTTTACATTCAGGTATAACAGAGGTAAGCCGCGGTGGTAAGTAAAAACACAGTATCTTCTTTGAGTCTCAATGAATATACTGTGTTTTTCCTTACCACGGCAGTATGTCCACAGGTAAGCAATAAGGTGTGACTAGGCACAAATGAACTGCAAGACAAATTAAGTGCCAAAACGAGATTTTCGCGGGTCGGCCAAACTGAAACCATAACTACAATAACAAATGACCGAATAGAATATTTTTATTTATGTATTCTAGGATAAGGAATAATACACGCATTGAAAATAGTAGAGAACTGATAAAAGTGAAAAAGAGGGCGAACGCACACGGAGGCGGAAATCGAAGAAGCCTTCAAATATGTACAAACTAAAAATAAATATAATGCAAGGAGTTGCATGCGTAAAAGTTGGCATGTTCTTCGGAAAACGTTTCCGGCGACAAATAATCGGATTTTCCCAGCGATAATATATGCGCAACCCTTTCTCCTGAGTTAAGTGGTTGGCACACCAGACCATTAAGATAATTGATTGCCAGTAACGTTGAAATAGAAAATACTGGACCTCTCCGCTAGTTAGTATTTTTACGGCCACAAATAATAGACAATGTAAATTGAAATCACGGATTAACACACAAAAGGGTTTCGATAAACGATTGGCGATGCACTAGTCGTGAATTAATCATTAAATTGTCAAGACTATTTCATATGCGTAATGGAATATAGTTGATCTGACCAATCTTTTGTATTCTGTACCAATGGCGAGTATCGATTGGCTAATGTATACAGCATGTCGGATCAATTTTACTGTATATCGTCTAAAGTGGCTTTTGCAATCATGCAAACGATATGCATCAAGTCAATTATGGTCATATTATACTGTCATTACGGACCGACGTGGCGGCGGAACTCCGTGCGATATGCAATCAAACTGAACGAGGGTTACACACTTTGAGAAAATTAACCATCTTGCAGTATGCACTCCTGGTAATGTATTCATGTTGAGAGGGCCACATGAATTTGCACATCTCGTAATACCGGGAAAACAACCCTTAAAATAGCTCTTACAACACATTAATTTCATGTTAACTGCAACTTTTCTTCACTTATCGCTTCGAAAAGTCACTTTAAGGTGATGCACCACTAAGTAATGCAAATGTGTGTTTTTGGTTTGAAAATTAGATTGTTTAAGAATATTTTAGATGCATTAATTCAATACTGTGAGTAGAACACATTTACCTTTAAAAAAATTAAGTTGTTTTTATTTTAAGAACTCTCTTTTTATAACTTTTGAAGGTTATTCCGATCAATGTAATATATCATTGAAGAAGAAGATAACAATAAAAATCTAAACGAAAATATTAAAGAGAACAAGACACGGAAAAATTATTATTTTTCTATTTTTCTGTGTCTTGTTCTCATTCATATTTTCGTTTATATTATTAGTGTTATTTTCTTCTTCAGTGATATATTACATTGATGGGAATAACCTTCAAAAGTTATAAAAAGAGAGTTGTTCTTATAAAAAATTTAATATTCATTTGGACTTTTATAAAAAGGTCAATAAACGTTCCATAAAAAAAATGGATAAATAAAAATATAAAAAATTGGCATAAATGGCGGCTGTTTTAAATAAAAAAACACGTTTTTGTACCAGTTTTTTTGACTTTCGAAATTTTTTAAATATAGTAAAAATTGAAATTTTGTTATAGTTCTAGTTCCCGCCATAGAGGAATGTATAGAGAATTCTCACAGCAAGTTTCAAGTAAATTGGTTAAGTAGAACTTGAGATATCGTGTCAACCGTCCCGAAAAAAGTGGTTCGGAGAAAAATGCGTTTAAAATTTTTTTCTATTTAGACTTTGGTTAGATTCCGTCTAAACCGCGACATTAAAATGGTTATAACTTTTAAAATAATGCGAATTTCGAAAAATCCTTTTAAGGAGATATTTTTGAATATTTAAACTTTGGAAATATGAAGAAAAAAATGTTTTTTTTTTCTAGACTAGAATACCCCCTTAAGTTACAAACCAGAATGACTTGTTTCCAATGAAAAAGATAGTTGCCTAGCCTATGATATGAAAAAAATAGTCGAAGATAATTTTGTTAATTCTAAAATTTGAAATATTAGATTGACAATTATGACGGTTTGATGGAAGGTGGCAATGGCCGAATTGGTAAAGGCACTCGTCCTAGTTAGGCGAGAAGTTCTGGGTTCGAGTTCCAGTTACGATCGTTATCTTTTTCCATTTTAATTTTGTCTTGTTCTCTTTCATATTTTCGTTTAGATTATTAGTGTTATCTTCTTCTTCAATGAAGTATTTTATTGATTGGTCTTTTTAAATATAAAGCGTCAGGCCTATAAAAACTGCTAAAGTTCAAAATCTCCTACTCACGAATCAGAAACCCCTTTTCGGTAGTGGTTTTATTGAATAATGTGTAAAAATAAATTCTTTAGAAAATGAAAGTAAAATTTTCAAATATTTGTTCCTGAACTTCTCAAAATAAAATAAAGCACGCTTTTTGGCGACGATTTTTTTTTCTAGAATAAGTCTAGTTTTTGCACTGTTAATTCGTGGTGGAATTCCATTGTATTATAATTGAAATTAAAACACTTTAGCACTTTTTTCCACCAATTTATTTACACCAGGACCGGTTTCATGCTACTACGGACATTTTCAGACTGGTCCAGTTTGAAAATGTAGTAGGATGAAACCGGTCCTGGTGTAAATAAATTAGTGGAAAAAAGTACAATAGTGTTTTAATTTCAATTATTTTCTGGAGTAAATTAAAACAGGCGGCTGGTGTTGAACGGGAATATTATCGCCATCTACATAAGGAGTTGTTAGCGGCCTGATCCCGAATTTCACACGTCCTGGTGCATCGCCTTAAGATTGCTCATCTAAGAATAATTTCAAATTCACTACCCCTTTTCCGTAAACGAAAGAAACAGGGACCCATTGCTTCAACAAGGCACTTAAAGTTTGTCTACATTGCTTACCTTAGCCCTGGAAAAAGGCAATACAAGTAAATCGTGGCATGCATTATTATTAGCGTATCGAGTTCGCGCTGTCACTTTACTTGTGGCAACAATGAGTTATTTGGAAGAAACCGACAATATTACGCGCCTACTAGCACGCAAACGCGAATGCTAACTTCTAAGCATTCTCGTGTGATGTAAATAAAATTAGATAAGCATTGCTATTCCGGTGAATATCAACAAGTAAAATAAGTAAAAAATAAACAATCTGAAGAATTGCTGACAAGCTTGAAGTCACGGTATGAAAAATAAACAAAAAATTCCCACGGGATTCAACAAGTCGACTCCGGTATAAAAAATATTGTTAGAAAAATGATAAAATAAACAACAATCCCCTAGGGTTTTTGATGGACAGAATTTTCCCAGCGTGAAAAATTCTTATTTAAGTAAATGTTATCATTTAAATATAAAAATAACACGCTAGCAATAACAGAGTAGCATAAAAACACATTAAATTTTCCTTCCCTCTCATACTCTTGAAAAAGAAATCACGTTTTAAGGGTAGTAAAATGTTTAGACTGAACCTTTAAAAAAAATCTGCTTATACTAGGTATTCAGTTCTTCCCACATTGTTTTCAGGAAGGAGAACTCGAAAATGTGTGGGTTTACTACACTAATAAACAAATAAATAAGCTAGAGAGAAACTCATTTACTTTTAAACTATATTACAAACTTCAAAACATAAAGAGTGTCTCTGGTGGCGTGCTTCGTTTTTTTTGTAAAAATTTAGTGTTTTTCCTAGAATGATGAAATTTGGCACACCTGACCTTTAAAACAAGAGGAAGGTGACCGTCTACACGAGGTCCATTTTCCCATCACTTAATTAATGACAGAATTTTGATACTTACTAATGAAATTTTGCACACTTCGATAATTTACTCTCCACATCTGATTTCGAGAAAATTTGGGTAAAGCTCGGGCAACGCCGGGGACTTCAGCTAATACATAATAAGAATCATAGGATTTACAAAGGAAATACTAACCCGTTAAGCAATTTACGCAATATGGTCTATTGAGAAAAATATAACCACCTATAAAATACATATTTATAAAAAGCATTAACTTTGTGGCTCGCCATAATTTACAATAAAAACACATAAATTTGTTGTAGACCACTTTTATTTTATTACTTAGTTACAATAACATAGTACAGTACAGTACAGTACTTACAGTAACTTAGTTACAATATTCTCCTGACGAAGGAAGGGCGTTTCCGAAACCGGTAGAGTGTAATAAAATAAAAGTGGCCCACAACAAATTTATGTGTTTTTATTGTACCTATAAATTAATTTCGGTGCTTAAAATATAGATCGGGTGTGACCATATTGGATTCCCGTTAACATTACGTAATATGTCTAGCCTTAATTATTAATACGGTAAATCGACATAAAAAAACAAACAAACAAAGATATCAATAACCGGTTTTTCGTTATTTTAATATCACGAGATTATGTCGTGTGAGGAAGTAAAGTTCACAAATCAATATAAAATTAATCAGTGAGGAAGAAAACCTTCAAAAGTTAATCCAATAAAAATCCTTATAAAATGACTTATTATCTACTGGATAAAAAATACTTAACAAAAGTCGACTTGTTGATATTGATTATTGCTATTTATATATATGGCATTTTATAATAATAAATTGATAATTTGAACAGCCCCGTTTTAGTAAAAAATCACCTTAAGGATGTGTTTTCCTCCAGTTAGCTTTTGCCGTGGAAAAGGTCAATGCGTGGGATTCATTTCTTCCATGGGATCAAATATGTCTTTGTAGTTAAACATATAATACTGGGAGGAGTACTTCAAAGATAATAAATTGTCACTATAAAATGTCACTCTTCCAGTAATTTCAGCTCAGACTTTTCTTTTACATAAAAAATAAAGATACAAAGTACTTCCCAGTAAGACATTTATTTTCATTTAAGCACGATTAAAAATCTATACTATATTATTATAAATGCGAAACCGGTGTGCCTGTTTGTTACGCTTTCACGCACAAACCAATAAACCGATTTTAAAAATCCTTTCACCAATAGAAAGCTACATATGTGAGGACTATAGACTGTATATAATGGTAAGCTCTGGCGTTATGAAATTATAAATATTAATGTTTTATATTTATTATACGTTTTCTGCAGCTAACAAAAGCGAGTTATTGCTAACGTCAGAAAACAAATCGTTGCCATGGAAACGATGTTGATATATTTGTGGGCTCTATGCTGTTAGGTACTCCGCCCTCTACCTGCTGGTCGGCTGCTGCTCCAGGAAATTCAAATATTAGAATATGTTTTGTTTTTTTTTTTGGACCAGCTTATGTTTTGGATTAAATGTCAGATGAGAGTTCCTACATTAAAAATATAATTCGTAACGATTATAAAGACTGTATAATAAATAGTGTTATTTTTTATTATATTTACAAACTTCCACATACTTAAATAAACATAAATCTCCGAAATGTTTGTAAGCGCATATATTTCGAACGACTGCACCAAATTGGATAATTCTTTTTTTTTACTACTGCTCTGGCATTATGAAATTTAGGTGGCACGCTAGCTAATTGAAAACTGAATGTACCGGGAATTAATGTACGGAATGCGGGAGGCGGGAGGGGAGAGGGGGATAATTGATATGTGCAAGCGCTACAGTGATTTCTCCCTAATATTATGCGGGCGAAGCTGCGGGTAAAAGCTATTATATTATAAAAGCAGAATCGTCGAATTCTTGAAACACACAAAACAAATCAAATTATTGTAAAATAATGAAACTTATAATCCATGTGGACTCCTTCGTATTTCAATATATTTAGTAATCAACAAAACAAATATATCATTACGAGTACATTAATAAAATAAACTGATGATTGAACTTAGAAGTTTTTCAATTTTCAGCAAACTTGCATCAACAAAAATGGCAACATGAATAAAAAATTCAAGTTACTTCCTACCAGAGATTAGACCTCTATTTAAATCCGTAATTTGAATTATATTGTTATATGTTTACCCTTTGATCGTAAAGTTGATAAGGGTTTGATAGCAGCAGAGGTCAAACAGCTACAAACACATATAACAAAAATATCATAAAAGTAATAAACATCGCTGTTTATCAATATGTAACTATAAGGATAGCAATTTAACACACCGTCCCAAATCTGTCGATGGTAAGATATATGACTTTTGTAAAACGATCAGAAGGGCATTATGCGATTTGATCGGGATCCCCTGACCTCTCTGTAATCCCATCCCAACCGGGTGGGGGTAGTTTGGGGAGTACCCCTTCTCCTCGTCACTGAAGAGAAATGGGTTAGAAGTTGCCCCGCCTTATTGATAAGCCAGTGAGGGTAAGTACCCTGCTGTCTTCCGGTGAAATGCAACCACTTTTTGGTTCAATTTTTGAAAAGTTAAAATGCATTTTTTTTCAAATTTATGAAAATGAGTGGCATGTCAGTTGATGCTGGAGTTCCACTCCCACATATTATAGTCCTGTTAACATCTACTCTCTCCCTTAATACTTCGTAACGAATTTTATGGATGACCTCGTATTTATAGATAGCTATTTTAATATAGAAAACCCTCATCGCAAAATATCACCATTACGAGAGATCAAGGCGGCAATTTCATAGCTTAATAATATTTTATAGAATCTTGAAGATATTAAGGCTTGATGATATCTAAGAAAGCGGGAGAGTCAAGTAACGACCTCTTGTCCTATATATAGTGAACTTTACCAGTATCCCCTGTATCCTGTGAGGGTGGGAGGCTCAGTCACCCCCGCTAACAAGTTCCCGGCCCACCGACATTATCGGCAGGAAGATCTCCGGCCAACGTCCGATACGATCATCTCATGTGAAACACTGTCAAATTCAATCAGCCGGCGAGTGGCGCGGCGGCCATCTTGAGGTTACCACCCCTTCCCAGCCAGACAACCAAATAACCAACCATCCTGAGACATAATCCGAGGAATTAAACACTTAATAAAACGCTCTGAGGTTTTGTTGCAATCCAATTGTGCGATTTATTAAATAAGTAGTACCTACTTGAGGCACGTGCCTAAACAAAAATGTTAGGAGATGCGGGCAGCTAATTCTTCCGTGGCGACTGTTTACAAGTATTTAGAAGACATTATCGAGGGCGAATACGCTGCTGTTACAAAATCTGTCAAATCGAAAAAAAATATCATCAGATACTCACAATAATTTGTCTTTGTGTCCGTTGGTCTCCGATTCGATTCCTCCGAAATTTATTGAATCTATCTATCTTTCTTCTTTACAGGGGGTTAAGGGATGTACCTAACTTTCTTTAACCAGTGATTCATGACATTATTTGGAGTAAAGAATGTAGGTCTCCGGTGACATTTTTGATGTTTTTTTTTCAATTAAAAACAAAGTTCTGCGGTTACTCGGTTGAGTGACACGCGGACGAAAAAAATTTATGTTTGATTTTGGAGAAAATTAAAAAAAAGACATTTAAAAAGTCACCGGAGACCAAAATTTCATTTACATTTTTTGTTCCAAATAATGTCAGGAACAATTGTTGAACAATAAGTCAAGTACTTCCCTTGACACCTTATGTAACTATTTATACAAAAAAGTGTATCTGTGGCGGACGGTGAGGGAAGGGCGGCGCGTTTTTGATTTTTATACAATTCTACAATCTAGTTTTATTCCGAGGTTAACAAAATTTGAACATTTGACCAAACAAGAGGAAGGTTACTGTCTACATCTGATATCTCGCTCCGGTGTTCAACTCTGTGTGAAGCCCGGACAACACTAGAGACTTCACAGCTAGATGTTTTATGTAAATAAGATATATTTTTTTATACAAACCCACACTTCTATTCAGTCACTGATGATATTTTGCACACTTGACCTATTAAGAGGAAGTCATTGTCTGCATGATTTCGTGCAAATACAGCAAAACTTGTATCGAAAAATAATAATAGAAAATGGTTCAAATAAATGAAGTAAGTATGCATTAATGCCTTCAAAGGACTTTGATTAATTCTTCAAACATACAATATGGCAAAACATACACATTATCATAATGTACTACTAGTTAATAATTTAACTCGCAGAACAGCGAGTAATTATACGTATAACGCCGTGCTGCAAGCTAAAGCTATTATTTACTGTCGATCGATAGCACTGCAAACAGAAAGGGTAGTTAACGACTATTCATACCCGACATTAAACTGTTGCAACATTATGTCGAGGAAAGCGGCCGAACACGGCGAGAGGATACCACTTATCTTAATGGCCGAATTTAACGGCTTTCAATAGAACGCGTCAATTTAACTACATTTTAATGTTGTAGATTATCACAAAATCCGTCAGAAACATTAGGTTCATCAGACAAGGCACGAGGCTCATGGACATGTATCGGCAATCAATCAATCAAGTAAGTAAAGTTAAACATATTTGTGCACACCGATAGTATCGAAAGTTTCAAAAAAGTTATTACTTTTAGTATTTTTATTATAGAAAGTCACAATAATTTTTGACGTGACAACGTCTTATAAATCGACGAACGCCGGCAGCACTCACGAAAATGTATGACTCATTGTCACGTTCCGCCTGAGCCGAGCGTGCAAGCGAGATTGCGGAACAAGCGATAGAGAGGCACGATCGGCCTAAGCGTTCGGCTCAAGCGTTCGGCTCGTGACGTCATCACGTAAAATTATCGCCCGTAAACCGACTTTACAGACAACCAAATTTTTGACGTGATAACGTCTTATAAATCGATGTACGCCGGCCGCATTTTCGAAAAAGCATGACTCATTGTCACGCTGTCACGTTCTGCCTGAGCCGGGCGTGCAAGCGAGGACGCGGAACAAGCGTTCGGCCTAAGCGTTCGGCCTAAGCGTTCGGCGAGAGCGCGGAACAAGCGTTAGAGAGGCACGATCGGCCTAAGCGTTCGGCTTAAGCATTCGGCTCGTGACGTTATCACGTAAAATTATCGCCCGTAAACCGATTTTACAGACAACCAAATGTTTTTTTAAAATGGTTGTTTAAATTTCAACTGATATAAGAAGATATTGGAGGGCGAGTTAACGAATCTCTAAATATCAATTTTTACGAGCTTTAAACGTTCGCGGCTTATTTTTCCCCATAAAAAATCCTTAAAATCTGTCCCTGCAAAACCTGGCAACATTTTCCACGTAAGCTTTTCCGTATCCAAACCGTCCTGCCTTGTAATATAATTACGTATTCAAAACTCTTGGGGTGAAAAGTAGAGCGAGTTCCGTGACCTGCTAAGGGTTGCATGTCACTAAAAAAATGCACCCGCTTTTAAGCTCACTTAAAAAAAAGCTTGTGTGAAAAACTGTCCTAAAGAAAATGTGACCTAAATAAGTAATTTTTTTATGAGGTTTAAAAAAACCCAGTAAGTCGGAAGACAAAAATTGTGGAACGCCGTTGCCTAATTGCCACATCTTTGTTTGAAATATGTATTTATACAAGAGGCTAAACATGTTCGACTTTTCTAGAATGAAATGCACGTAACTCCTACTGTCTATTCTCATGGTTACTAGGCCTCATTAAGCAATTAAACATTGTGATGCAAACGAGTTGATTACGCCATCAAGGGGATGTTATTGTAATCGTTTGGAGCAGAGGTTCCAAAGTTTTTTTGCCCCGTAGACCAACCACTTGTCCAATTTTTTTACCTTTCCACGAGGCATGTAAATGAAAAAGCCGTCAAAAACTTTCTTGCGATAGTCCTTAATGCAGGATTAAGCCTCAATTACGTTGAGCGAGTTTACAAGCTACTAGCCGGTAAGTTTAAAAGCGGGTGAATCGGCGAATGAGATTGTCGTGATGACACACAAAACTGTCTTCTCGCTCAGTAGCGACAGTGGAAGCTAAAATAACTACTCCCGTGCGAACTAATTCTGACAGACGAAATCAGCTGTTGGTGGGCCGCCATCTTTAGGCAAACACTGGCGAGTAGCGACTAAAGTTGACCACCTTTCAACTTTTTTCGTAGATTGTCCACAATCTGCTAGTTAGCAACAAGTAATATGATGACACTGAGCGAGTTTACTAGCAGATAGTGAATTTCCCCGATAGTAGCTTGTAAACTCGCTCAACGTCATCGAGGCTTAATTAATAGGTATTTCTTTTTGAAGCTAGAACTGCTGATACCCCTTTCTGAACCATCCCTTAGTTATTAGTGCTTATTCCGATGAGTTCTTCTTGTCATATCCGATTCATTAATGTCATCTTATCGTTCGATAATCCAGTGTGGTAATACCATAGTTAAAACAACCTAAAACGTAGTTTGAAGTCCGTGTAAAGTACATTTAAATGAACATGATTATCACAGTTACTAATCAATGACAAGTTGGGAAATTGGGGAAATTCGCGCCTTCCAAGGTTTTACTTGAATATAATATTAATTCTGACAAGAAAAAGAACATATACTCTATTTAAATACCAAAAAATTAACAATCAAACAAGTAATTTCTACGTCTATTATAAGTATTATGTACATACCCCAAGTGGTTCGCTACGTTTGGTGACTTAGCAGGAGTGCCCGGGTTCATGGGGTGAGGTTTGTTCCAGGCCTTGGAGGCGAATGACTAGGACACACTGAACCACAGATTCCTACCCACCATTTAAACCCTTTTCCTTCCCAGAACTCTCCCCTCCTTCCTTTCCTTAAAAATAAACCCTCCACACAGCATCCCCAAAGATGACATAGGCCCTGAGGGAAATTATTTTCCTCAGAGCCTCCTGTGTGGAGCTCATGTAAAAAAAAAATACAATCCGTGTTAGAAGTATTACGTCATTTGAGAAACGCCTGAATGTCGATGACTAGATGTACCCGCATTTAAATATTGTGGACCCCCAATTTTTTTGTCTCGCTGACACCCTCAGCAAGTCGTAATTGACCCCTAAGGGTACATGCAGATCACATGGGTTAAAAAGCAAAAAGGGTTCCACCTTATATTTCAACATTAACGCCGAAGCTTTTTTTCTTCAAATGGGAAGACTGTAAAACGTTAAAAACGTGCAAAATACGTAGGTTCCACGAGAAAAGCATCTTGTTTAAAGCGAAATGGTTCAAGCACAACAATACATTCATTAAACGATACAACGTGAAAGCACACGGGCCACGGCCATTGTAAAACTCGATCACGTGCCGGATTCGGATTAACCCGCTGTAACTTGGCCGGATAATGCAGAATAATTCGCAAACTTGTTGTGACAATACCCGGCCAGAAACAATGCCGCCGGTCGCTAGTTGCTAGGTGGAACTTTAGACGTCGTAACCCCCTTTGAAGCAATGCCCCGCCCCGGACAGGAAACTAAATCCTGACAACTTTGCTCGCTGAAAAACAAATCAGAAGCGGGGTTGATTGTTGATACTACAACACGAATTACACCATGTAATGATTCAAATATAAACTTGTGGACATTTAAGAGTTCTGGATAAACAATATAATATAATTTGCATATATATTTAATCAAAATAATCGAATGGTTTCGAAATAAACGGTTTCTTCGCAAGGATAAATTATTTTCTTTACACATTTATCACGACCAAGAAACCATAAAACACCATATTTAGTTTTCGGTTGTTTTACACTGTTTCGGTTGGAGATTGTATACGAAACGTGAACGTACGACTCAGGCATAGGCAAAATTACCTACTGATATTCTAGGGACTTACGTAATAGGTGCTACAACAATGTAATAAATTAATTTAAACCTTATAACTTGTATCAATGTACTGTGAATGTCTTAATAAACAAAAAATAAGATTTCTTCAAAATTCGCAAATTCACTTTGTGGCATCATTATGTAATGTAATGAAAACAGATAACTTTGTGTACACCACTATTTAATTAACAATAACTATGTTTTCTTCGTCAGGATGATAAGTTAATTAACTTACGAAGAAAACGTAGTTTTCGAAACATGTTGATATTGTTAATTAAATAGTGGTGTACACGAGGTTATTTGTTTTCATTAAATTAAAAAATAAGATATCTGTAAAAACATAAAATGTCAGTGTTCGTATCTGATGAGCATGGAAAATCTGTATATTATTATATAAAGCACCCAAATAACATTAAGGATTAAATATAAATTGAGAGAAATCATTATTTGGGGAGACTTTTCCCAAAACAGTTGGCAATAAAATAAGAGCCTCATTTATTTCCGGAAGGAAAAGCCTACGGGAAACCCCGACTGTCGCGGTAAGATATCGGATGAAATAATGCATCATAAATCGACAAGTCAATTCGGGCAAAATTAATTACGTGTCGAACAAAATCGATTACCACCAACATCAAAGGAGCGGAATTTGTTGATTACAGATTGGGGGCGAAGGGCGAAGTGACTACTCAGTGTTATGTTAATTAAATTACAATCGGAAATTATAGTAATTATAGAGGCTGAAGCTTCAGGTAATTATATGTACCGCCTTTGAGATAAGCCCGCCGTTCTAGGATCTCTGGGATCTGGGAGGTGTCGCTTTTAGAAGCATCGCGAACAAGGGCATATTAAAAGATCCTATGACGAATTCATTTTCAGGAAAGTGATAAAGCAAAAGCTAAAAATATGAACCAACATTCGCACTGTGTTTTGAGTAGTTATATGTGGGTGTTGATTTTCCCCATACTTTCATACTGTGTGGGAACACGGACACTTAGAGCCAGCGAGAGAAAGCGGATAGACGCCCTCGAAATGTGGTGCTGGAGAAAAATGTTCAGGATCCCATGGACAGCCAAACGCACAAATTAATGTGTCCACTCTGGAAGAGCTAGGCATCCGCAATAGGCTTTCAACTATCTGCCTATAACGTATTTTAAGATACTGTGTATTGACTGCGGGTCCATTTACAATGCACATGTGATACAAACTACACATTTATGGATAATTTAAAGAAATAGTAACATAAGATATATACACATTTTAGCAGATAATGTAATGGGTGGCACTTATATGCATTTTGAATTCTTCAAGGTTACTGTTGAAGATGTCATCAATTTGGGAAGCGTTATTTAATAGCTACACACCTCGTGTCATGCTATGCCGAGCCAGTACGTCCGTTTTGCTATACATAGAAGATCGTGGTACCGTCCCTGGCTGTAGTTGTACGGTACAAACAACTTATAGCGTTCCAGGGGGCACGGGCTATCTATTAAATTATTGATGATTTTGTACGTCGTTACTGCAAGGACCCCACTCCTCCTCGACTGGAGACTTTGGCAACGCGTTTCTGTGAGCAGATCTGCATGAGGCAAGAATCGCGGGTACTCTTCATGCACTATCTAAGAAACTTTTTTTGAATCTGATCCAATTTCTTTTTATACACGTTGCTCGCCAAAATGCAGATTCCAACTTGAAGAAACTTGTAGTCACTTCTACTCAGTGACTACAAGTAGAAGAAGCAGATGAAAGTTACCAATGTGCTGGAGTGACCAAGTATCTGGCGTCCGATAGGTCGGTGTCCACAGCTCCGTGCAGGAGGAGTGGAGGAACCTTGTCCACAATGGATGTTGGAGTAGGGGTCACGATCCTCAGCAACGAGTAAACGGCTAAAGGAGAAGTACGTGTGGTGACCATTTTTGGCACTTGTCCATAGTAACGGCAAAGTATTTAATTAAAGTTTTTTTTCTTTCAATATTTAGTGTACAGTAAGTTAGAGTTTTTGAGGTATTGTCAAACAGATTTTTAATTCACAAATGCCCACGTTAGCCTTTTAATTCAAAAGATTTTGATGGTTTCAAAATGAAATGCTACAATACGGCTAGCCTAACTGTTTGCAAAGCTGATCTAATATCTAATACCGCTGAGCATCCCATTGTTAAAAAATAAACCGCGTCCGCTTTTCTTGAGAGTTTCGGTGGGGGCGGAAGTGCCGTTATTCAGAAGGTCATTGAGAAATTTGCTCCGCGCGAGAGGCCCTCGCTAGTTCCAGCTGTCGCCGGCTAACTGGCACGTATATAGTCCTGCCGATGATAGATAGTATAAAACATCCCAAATAAACGTACAATCCGACAATATGTATCGCTTATTTCACGACGATATTTTAGCATTATTTATTGCAATCGTACACCCATTTTTCTAAGATCTCCCCATCCTTTGGCATCAATAATCTAACATCCAGACTAAGATGTCGTGACTTTACTGTGTTCGGGACCGTTAAATAAAATAATATAACTCACATAATTAAAGAATATATTAATGTAACGTTTATCAACGTTAATCAGCATGGTGGTCAACGGCGAAGACAGGGCTCTCAAACAAGACATGCCTTTTATACCTTAATTCATGTCCAAACAAAGAATCCCAAACATTACTATTTTGTTCCTACTTGGATCCACATTCATTACAGACTTGTACGATTTGAGCTTTTCCGGCCATGCATGTCGGACGCCACGCCGCGCCACAATTAATATCTGCGTACGTGAAATTTCAAACCAAGCTACCATTGTAATTCGGTTTCGCAGCAAAAACCTGCGGAGCGGGTTTTTAACTGCTAGTAATTATTAATTCTGTTATCACTGGAGAGAACTGGAATCGCAGTTAACGTAAAATTCGTAAATGGTTAAGGACAATTACTTATCCTTATACTTAAGAAAACCTTCTACTGAACCGGAATCTCCCATATGATTACTCTATTTTTTATTCATTTTTTAATCAATTTATTTTATTTTCTCTAATTAAGGTCATTATTTCGAATATGTAAAATGGGACGTAATATGTGTAAAAGCTTTCTTGATGTTAAATAAATAAATAAGAACCGTTTTAAGGGCCGAATGCCAAACTACCTCGAGGGGCACATTGAATAACTTTAGATTTCCTTACATTTCCTCACATTTTTCGAGAGGTTATTTCAGATATTCTTATAACATGAAATATCAGAAATACATTTTTACCCTTGTGCATGTTCCCTGTAGATTTGAGCGAAGGCAATTTCCCCATTTTAATTTGGTGTGGTAAGGATTGTAGTGCTGGTGTTTTACTGGTCTTGTTTATATAGATGGGGTGGAAAATAAAGGTTGAAGATATTATCGAAACATCGTCTTTGATGAACACTTCATATTTCAACACTTCACACGTTTGGGGAAAACAAATTCTACCATATTGTAAATTTAACTCTTGTTCCAACAGCTACAAAAAAAATCGTAAACATTGTGAATAAACAAAATGTCATCGTAATATTATAGCAAAAAAAGCCTAGCGTTTTAGGCTCCACGCATAGAAAATCTTTGAAAAAGAAATTTACTGATAGCAGAAGTTGCCACCGTGTAATAAACGCGATTCACATTAATTAGAAATTAGTTGACTCACACAATCTGGATCACGGAAGATTCGACATGGGTATGCAAATGTAGACTTACCTGAAAAAAGAAAACAACATCGTTAACATAGGACAACAACATAGCATTTATAATGGTTTAAATATATACACAAGGGTTGAAATATGTACCCAGAGGTTTAAATTTAAACCTAGGAGTAATATTATAAAGTTGTTTGTATGGGGGAAAAATTAATTGTAAGTTAAGAGAACTATTTATTACAATGATACGATTTCAAAGAAATAAAAAGAAACAAAGATAATTACAACACAACAAGGACAAGGGATGAGAAACAAAAAATGCATACTTCCAAGTAAAAATGTAAAACGCACGCTTTCGTGTTACTACATACTCAGTTTTTAGTAAAAATTAGTCAAATAAATCAAAAAGAATTAAAATAATGTACAGAGAATATATTTATTTTTTTATAATGTAAGAAGCTTGTGGGGGTTTTACACGACGTTTTTTAAATACCGATTCCCTTATGGAAACAATATCGGGACCCATATGAAAAATATTTGCTTTACACGACCATTATTTTTAAATACTGAGAATTAGCCTCCCAAAATATTATTTCAATTTGGGACGGTACTAATATCGTCAAAAATAATAATAATATGGTCAAAAATATCAAAATATGGCAACACCTGGAACATCAACATAGATCATATCAGCATCAAATCAGTCGTTTTTTTTTACATTAACTCCACATAAGAGGCCCTGAGGGAAATTAGTGTGGAGGGTCTTTTTGAGGAGAGGAAGGAACGAACATTGGTCTTGAAGAGACCCATGTTGTAGGAGGGAGGTAACACAGAGGCCGGCAGATCTTTCTATAGCTGAGTTGTTGAACTCAAGAACGAGTCGAAAAAACGACACGTTCTCATGTGACAAATGTCAACCGTGTACATATGTTGGGCGCGCGTTTGGCGTGTCTCCCGACTATGCACCGGTGCCGAATGACGCTATGACGCTAGTTCCTCAGAGCATCTTCCATTGAAATACCGGTAGAACAGGGATAGCATTCCCAGCCGACGCCTGTGCTCTAAAAATTGCAATCCGTTCGTTAAGGTGGGAGAATCTATTAAACGGACCACCCGTTTCTGTAGTCGTTTGCCCTTGCTGACAAAAAATCATCAAAAGTACACGCGAAATACACACGTTCATAGTAATAAACACAATGTGTTTTTTTTCAATATTTTAAAAACGAAATGAACATGCGACATTTCACATAGCATAAATTTGTATGGGCAGTTGCGTAAAACTATGATAGGTGTCCAACAATGTCCGCCATACTAAACTGTACGAAAATCGTTATAAAAATAGAACACGTCCTTCTGTACAACCCAAATCCGTATGAAAATACAACCCATATGAAAACTGCACGTTAAAAAAAAACATCGTGTAGAACGTCCATGAGGGATTATTTTAGTGTCCAGTTTTAAAATTCGAACTATAGAAAAAGAAAAGGAGGTGGCCGCATTATTCCACGTCGGCCCGGAGTTAGTTTAAGAGGCATTTTAGCGCAAATTCCCTTCGTTAGGCGGCGCAGGTGATAAAATGAAAAGTGGCAACCTATAAATCAGCCGGCCCTTAGGAGGGTGGGCGACGGGCCTCGCAAAAGGGCCTCGCCCCTCGCCCTCGGAGGGGGCAGCTAATAGAACAGGGAGACTTATGATTCAAGAAATAGAAACTTGTATGGATTAGCCGTAAGAACGTGCGATATAGGCAAGATGGCGTATGACGTCCTAATTATTATAAATAATCACTAAATCTGTTTTTGATTCGTGGTCAAAATACATTCATCATCAAATATATTGACTTCGGTTGTCCATGCATTGTTGGTCTTTAGTGCAATCTGATTCAATGAACTCGAATTTGATTTAAATTAAATAAAAGTTTCTACCGATTTATAATATGTTTCTATTGAACACTATATATTTTTAAGTTCCTAAAAAAATTGCATGTTATTTTCTAAGATAATATCCATACTAATATTAATAAGATAATATCGTATTTGTAGGACCGAAACGGTAAATATATGAATTTTCCCCCGTAGAAAATAATTGCGAAGTAAAATATTAAAAAAACACATTTTGTTCCGTTATTTAACATGTTAAAGGTGTTAAAAAATTCACAGCTTATTTTTAAATGCAACTAAGGCATTTGGTGAGAGATGTTTTCTCTATTTTAAACGAATCACGTTTTATTAATCAATTTCGCTTTAATTTCTACCTTTTTTATATTAGCAAGCCCCCTCAAACTTTCCAACTATTTTCAAGATTGGAACTTATTGTGTGAGGAATTCAGACGTAAGTACCTACAACAAAAATTAAAAGAATATTAAAAAAAATGTTGAAAATATCAGTTAGTACACAAACAAAACGTAGTGCAATACTACAAACGGTTCCATACCAACTGAGAATAAAGTCAACTCAACACCTCTTTGAAAAGTCATTAAAAGCTATGAAAAAAATAATTTTTAATTAGCCGATAACCCTAACCGAACGTAACCTATTTAAACAATTTTTTATATATATTTTTTTTTATCACTCTAAATGACTTATCTGAGATGGTTCTGAGTTGGCTTCATTCCGAGTTGTCCGGTCACCACTACAAACAAAACATAGTGAGTTCCCCTATTTTTTATGCATTTAATTTCACGACAAGCGCAAAGTCCTTCGTCAGGCATTTACAAAGTTAATTTGATAACGATCAAGCCACATTCACACAAATCGCGTTTGGCATATAAATATTATTCACACGCCATAGTTTTTTTTTTATGTTGAACTGCTGACCAATAATAGCAGCTCTTTGTGACAACAAAGGCGACCTTTTTAGTGGCTGTCACTAGACAGATAAAGACGCAGGAATACTTTTGTGCCACCGTCTGAATGTAGCTGAGTCGAAGAGAATGAAGACAAATATGAAACCCTTTCTCAAGAAATGTCGTTTTGAATCAAATAAATTTTGAAGTTTTACTCCAAAACAGGAAAGCTGTATAATATATATTATTACTATGCTCTTTAAAAGTACTGTCCGACAACGTGAAAGTCTTCCAAATTGAAAGGCCAAAGATTGTCCGTAATAATGTGTTTTCTATATTAAAAATATAAGAACATGCATAAATATATATTTTCTCTATAAAATTATTTAATATCACCCCCTTGCAAAAAAAAAACATAAAAAAATAACCAACTTCAAAAGAAGTATTAAGACATGGATTATGGCCACAGGAAGCAAGAAAATAGAGGTACAATGTTGCAACCTTTTTTTTTTTTTTACATGAGCTCCACACAGGAGGCCTTGAGGAAAATAATTTTCCTCAGGGCCTATGTCATCTTTGGGGATGCTGTGCGGAGGGGTTTTTTTTAAGGAAAAGAAGGGAAGGAGAGTTCTGTGAAGGAAAAGGGTTTAAGGGGAGGGTAGGAATCTGGGGTTCAGTGTGTCCTGGTCATCCGCCTCCAAGACCTAGACAAACTTCACCCCATGAACCCGGGCACCCCTGCTAAATCACCAAACGTAGCGAACCACTTGGGGTGACCTATGGCAGAGGTGTTGGTTATCCAATAAAGGTTCCCGGGGCGGCGGTACCCATTCCCGCCTCCCAAATTGTGAACTAACAAAGATCAACATTTATGTTACGTTTTCTTTTAGATATTGCTTTATAATTTTCAAGTACAAAATATAATTAAAATTTTGGTCTCCGGTGACATTTTTGATGTATTTTTTTTAAAAAAACATAAAAAAACAGTATGTTTTGGACAGTTGAGGGCGGGATAAGAGGTTGGCAGTTACATGGCTGACGATGTGTTCGCTAAGGTTGCAATAATATTCATCTGATTAAATTAATCATTTAACAAACGAATAAAGCGGAGTCTGAAATAAACACCAAAGATATAGAAATATTATTATACACAGTGTCCGAAAACTCGTAGTAGAAGTGGAAAACTGGTGTATCTTTATCAAATTTAGAGTAGAATTTGTGGTAACTTTTTTGATTTGAGCTTTTCAAGTAAATTGAGTCCGACGTTGGAACATTTAGGTCAAATTAAGAGCCATTAACCAGCGGCCTAGAATTAATATTTCGTCGAACGATGATCTTGCGATTGTACCCATGCAACGGTACAGGGCGGTTCCGATGAGAAAGATTAATTATTCTCCATACCAGCATTTTAACATAATGACTCAAAATCGATTTTATTTCAATCCAAATTTACCTCGATAAATACCCACATTCAAAAATGCTCAAACTCGTGATGATAAAACAATTAAAATTGCGTACTTTATGTAATTATTGTTTGATCATAAATATTTATTAAATAAACATTTATTAAATAAACAAATTAAATATTTATTAAATAAACATAAACATACATTTTTCAATAAAGTCTAAGCAAAATAAGAATGTAATTAAAAAAATATATATAAGTGTGTAAGACCGTAAATAAATAGACAAACTAGAGTATTTGCGTCACAAAACAAGGGCGCGGATCTTTTTATGATTTTATTTGAACCAAAATTAAAATTCTGAAAAGTAGGTTTCCCAAATAATTTATTGATTTATTTTACTACATGATTATATTATTTGAAATGTATGTTGTATTATACAAAATTTTGTTTGAAAATTTAACAAATCTGCCAACGACCTACGGTAAAACCTTATTTGTACCAAAATAAACATATTTTCTCAAAATTTTAAAAACAGCTTCACTAGATAATAGAACAGTCCTTCGAAATCAATTATATTTTTTTATGGAAAAGAGTCAATACGTCTAAAAGTTGATTTCAAAATGACATATTTACGGTTTTGTCTGGTTATTACACTATTTAAAAAAATGTTCGCGACTTCGCATTTGTGCTACGAATTTCCGGACACCATGTATTTCATATAGTACCTAAACAAATCTAAATTCAAGCGCGGTTAAATTAAATAAAATAAAAGCACAATCGATCGAACATTGTTATTGCAGCTGTCTTTTTTGGAAAATTTATTAATGTGATTGAATTAACATTCTGTTCCTGAACTTACTTCAGAAAATACACAACTTTTATTATCTTTCCAAGCAAAACAAATGTGAATAAAATTATCTGTGTGATATAAATTATCTGAAATTTTTTAAAAAGCTTTTAGATTATTGCTCGATGCACAATATTTTATTTATTTATTTATTGATCAACGCCCTTTTACAGGGCTTTTACATATTAATGGTAATAAATACAATATTTATTGTACATAACTGAACTGCTTCAGTAACAATATTTTATATTTGTTTAAAGATAAACTGAAGATGTCCACGGACTTGGTGTAATTGTTTCCTTCCATTAGTATTCTGGGTAAAGAGGAATACATATGGTAGTTAGTCCCAGAATTTCTGCACTGAAATAAATCCTGACTTCTTGTATTACGTTGTGGAATCCGGAAGCTTATCAATTCAAGCAATACCGGACTATCAACTAAATCATGTAGAATTTTATATAGAAATACCAAGTCAGTGAAAATTCTTCTGTCTGACAATTTGAGCATATTCATATTATTTAACAGAGTGTTGTAGTTCAACATACTTGTTGGAATCCCCATTTTGAAATTTAGAAAACGTAAGAATTTGTTTTGTATTCTTTCAACAGCTTGTACATGTATGTTATAATGTAGATTCCAAACGGGAGAATTGTACTCAAGTTGACATCTAACATACGCAAAATATAACAGTTTAATACACTTTATATTATTAAAATTTCTAGTTAGCCTAGTTATAAATCCCAACATTTTTAATATAAAAGCATACGTAAGAAAAGCATCATAAATATTGCTGTTTCAATTTCAATGCTGTTGAAATGTTGTTCACTTATCTGTTTTGTACACTGGCTGGTGGCTAGATCAATAGAAAAATATTTCTGGCATTCTGAAATGCTTTCCTCGCGAATCGGGAGCAAACAATGGACCATTTCATTGAAAACCTCCATACAAAATCGCTAACAAAAGTGAAACTAGTTAACAGGCTTTGGCTGCACTGCGACTGAAAATGCAATTTAAAACAAGTTTACATGTCGTCATTTCGATATCTCTACAACGGGCACATTATGCATTGCTAGTTCAGTGCAGTGTATTCAGGGAGATGTATTTATTATCTATGCAATTTGTTAAAATATGAGTATATAATTATGATTAAAAAAAATGTTAATGTTTAAACTCTCCGCTAGTGAGTTTTGGCGAACAAGGATAGTGAGAAGTGATTTTTTTGGTTAATTTTTAAATATTTTTTATAAATTATCATAGATTAATTAAAAATTATATTTTGAATTAAAACGTCATCGACATCAATCCACGAAAATAAACCAATATCGAAAAAAAAACATGTCCTTGCAAAAAAAACTGCTTCATTCCTCTGACGACCGCCAAATGGAGCAAAAAGAATTTTTAATCTAAAACTGTGAAGTCGGTATTGTAGGTATGTCTTCCAAAACTTCGACAAACTACGCTCAGATATTAATAGATGCCAATACAAGTCAAATATTTTCTTTAAATATGACGGCGTTTGAATAGTAGCCGCGGACGAAACGTTTCGGTCATACTCTTCTGGGCATTTTTTCGCTTCGCCGAACCGTTTCGTCCATACTCGTGGAGAGGTTAAATCACAATTATTTTAGACAGCGTAGACTATTTAGAATAATTGTTAATAATCACGGGATATTATGATTGTATGCTTTGTGAGGCTGAAAGAATTTATAAAATATCTGCCTTGGGAAACGCCTTCAAAAAACATTTATATATTTTTTATTTTGTTATAATATCAGTAATTACATTTAAAAAAAAAAAATTAGAGACGATCAAAAATTTACCTTTCGAATAAATCAATTTGGTGGGAGTGTATGGTACCGCCGCCCAGAAACCATTTACGCGCACAACCAACACCTCTGCCATAGGTCACCCCAATAGGTTCTCTAATTTTGGTGATTTTAGTCGGGTGAGGTATGTCCGCGTCTTGACGGTGGATGCATCTGCCCAAAAACTGCATTGCAGGCAGGCGGGAGAGCCTGGTTGAGGGAAACCTTTTGAACTCTCCAGCAGTACTCTTTCGGAACATCGCCTTGCACCACATGGGAGGAATGGATGCGTACATCCGTGTCTCCCTGAGACACTGACCACCAGATTCGTACCTACCGCTCAAATCTTTTCCTTCCCAGAACTTCCATCCTTTCCTCAAAATACTCTGCACACAGCATCCCCAAAGATAACAAAAGGCCCTGACGGGGATTATTTTCGTCGGGGCCTCCGGGGTGAAGCAAATGTAAAAAAAATAAATAGGTAATTAATTAAAAGCGTCAATTTTAAAATAAACTAAACAAGTAGAATAAAAATAGATCTTTTTGGAAGTCGTGTTAAATTTGATCGACACAGAACATGGGCAGATTAACATGCCGGCCGTTATTTTCCTCAAAACGTGATTGAAGGCCTGCAGAGTACTGAGTAACGGCTATGTACGGGCACCGCTCGTTACCGAACCCAACCACGTAGCGCTTTACCATAAAAACCATTTCATTAAGTTACTAACAAAGGAGTAAATAAAAGTAATAATTTGTCGAATGATTCCAAGTATACCCACGAACAAATTTATCAAGTATATCTCGACCGAATTTACCTCTGCCATATTATGTTCCCTCTAGTCATCATTTTTGGAAATAATATACGTTTGCCTGCCGAAAATCTACAAAGGAACATAAATATACCGTAATCCTAAATACGGTTCAAATCGATTATCGATCTTATATGATACAGTGGCGCAGTGGTAGGTATCGGACCAAATCACTTATCGATCTTATATGGTATAGTGGTACAGTGTAGGCATCGGATATATCATAGTGTAGTTATCAGTATCAGTTATTATATAGTATTGGTATCAGTAGTGGGCTTCGGACCAGACCGCTTATCAATCTCATATGGCACAGTGGTAGGTATCGGACCAAACCGTTTATCGATTTTATATGATACAGTGGAACAGTAGGTATCGAACAAATCACTCGTCTATTTATGTAGCACAGTGGGACAGTGGTAGGTATCGGACCTCATATGGTACATTGGCACGGTGGTATCGGACCAAATCGCTCAACGATTTATATGATACAGTGGGATAGTGTAGGTATCTGACCAAATCGTTTATCGACCTTTTATGGTACAGTGGCACAGTGGTAGGTATCGAACAAATCGCTCATCTATTTATAAGGTACAATGGGGAAGTGGTAGAATTCGAACGAAATCGTTTATCGACCTTTATATGATACAGTGGAATAGTGTAGGTATCTGATCAAATCGTTCATCGACCTCATATGGTACAGTGGCACAGTGGAAGGTATCGGACCAAATCGCTCATCGATTTATATGGTACAGAGGCAGTGGTAGGTGTCGGAGCAAAACGCTAGTCGATTTTATATTCATGGTGCGCATAATCGTGCAGTGGTAGGTATCGGATCAAATCCCTTAGCGTTGAACAAATATAAATTTTGCATTTAACATTAAAAAAAAAATCTGCATTTAATACTAAAAGTTAAATATTATTTTTTTTTCTTCAATAGTCGCCAAATCACTTAGTTGCGTCATTTTAATTAAAGGAAAATAAAATACCTTGTATAAACCACTATTTACCTAAAATAATCTACATGTTTCGAAACCAATGGTCTTTACTCAAGTTTAGCATATTATACTAATAATTAGCATTAATACTAAAATTCAAACATATAAGAATAGACCAATAAGTACCCGCAGACAAATCATTAATTAATTACAATAAAATTTCATTACATTTAATGTGATAAAAAGTAAAAAAAAAATAATCAGTATAATTTTATTTAAAACAGTCACATAAATAACATTAAAAATGTTTTATTCTTTAGTGTCCCTATAACAAATACAATTTAAAACATTGTTCAAATCTTTATTAAAAAAATAACAAAACAACGCGGTCGACCAATAATATTCCAGGGTTAAACACCATCAGTCCCCATTTCAATAGGCTGCTATCCGAATTTCCCGTTGTTACACAGTAATGTGGGCGGGAAAACTGACTAGGACATGAACAAAATACGTCATTGTCATTATCCAAAAGAACAATACAACTCGCCGGAGGGCGAAATTCAATTAAAATGCGTATACAACCAAGCGGCCAAAGAGCACAGTTAAACAAATTATAATCACAATTTATAAAAACCGAAATTGGGCAAAAGTAAATGTTCTTTTAATTCAAAGAATAATAGCCCGCTAAAATGTTAAGGGATATTTAAACAAACAAAAAGATTGTACACAAAATTAAAATGTATAAATTTCACGTTTTGGCAGAGAATTCCAGAAAGAAAATTGTTTGGATGGAAGAGGCGTGCGGGTTTTTTTTACAATTTTCCAGTTAAATTTTTAACTAGTTTGTCCTTCTTGAGGATACCATCAATCCTCTGCACATTTGATATTAGTATATTATGAACTAGCTTTTCCCCGCGGCTTCGCTCGCATGGTATTACGGGAAATTACTGTAGCGGTTGAACTTATCAATTAGCCCCCTTCACCCTCACCCCCACCCCCTCCATTCCATACATTCATTCACTTACATTCAGTTTCCAAACATCTAGCCTGCCACCTAAATTTCACTAAGAAAAAAAGAATTATCCAATTTTGTTCATTCGTTCTGAATTTATGCGCTTACAAACATTTCGGATGTTTATTTTTAATTAAATATTTGGAAGTTTGTTAATATAATACAAAATTACACTATTTATTATTCAGTCTTTATAATCGTTACGAATTATACTTTTAATGAAGAAACTCTTATCTGACATTTATTCCAGCTTGTCCAAAAAAAAAAACAAAACATATTCTAATATTTGAATTTTCTGGGAAAGTAGCTGACCAGGGGGCTGAGTACCTACCAGCTTAGAGCCCACAAATATATCAACATCGTTTCCATGGGAATGATTTTTTTCTGACATTTGCAATTAATTCGCTTTTGTTAGCGACAGAAAACGTATAACAAATATAATATATTAATATTTATAATTTCATAACGCCAGAGCTTACCATCATATACAAAATATAGTCTGCGCATATAATTTAGCTTTCTATTGGTGAATGAATTTTTAAAGTCTTTTTATTGGTTAATGCCTGAAAAGGTCATAAACAAACTCGAGCAGTTTCGCATTTATAATATTAGTATGGATATGGATGGATTATGACATATTGCACAATTTACAACGATAGTGGAGGGAATATAGATAGATCACCCTGTATTGGATAGCCCAAAAAAAAGTTAACACGAAAAGTTTTTAATAATCTCGAAAGTAAATAAGTTATGAAAAAATTGGTTGTCTGTAAAGTCGGTTTACGGACGATAATTTTACGTGATAACGATGGAGTGGACGAGAGATAGATGCGTCACAGGCCGAATGCTTGTTCCGCGTTCTCGCTTGCACGCTCGGCTCAGGCGGAAAATGACAATAAGTCATGCTTTTTCGTGAGTGCGGCCGGCGTTCATCGATTTATAAGACTATATCATGTCAAAAACTAGGTACTTCAAAGATCGATTCTATAAGTTTAGAGATATCCAGAAAGAGCATATAATTGATCTGGAAAACTACTCCGACTCCGGACCGACGGACTTGTAAATAATGTATCAAAAGAACGGACATAAACAAAGAAAATCTTTCCTTTGAAGAGTTTATTCCAATGTACAGTTTGTTTGCAGCAAATTGTATTACGTTTGAACGGTTATCGACTTAACGGGTAGATTTACAATGCCACGGGTGGCTGGGAGTTGGGAGTCGGGATGGCAAATCGAGAAATGAATACTCCCCTTCCCCCGCGAGTTGAATGGGGAAGTTACGTGTAACACAGTTAGCTTCCCAATGGAATGCCAAACATCAACAGAACATTAGACACAAGGAAATGCTAAACCCGCAACCAACCCAAGAACGCTGTGTGGGAGAATATCATTTACTTGGATGGAATAAGCAAGAGGAAAGACGCGTGTCGAGAGGACTAATATGATTTTGTATGAATAGGCGAACTTTACAACAAACAGCGGCGTGATATTTGAAACCGACACTTGCGTAGCGTTGTTGGAATTTTTCAAAAGGTCACATTGAAGTATTTCAGTTAGAATTAAGTAAGAGAAAGTCACACACGATATGGAGGAATTTGAGATCTAAGGTAGGTATACCACAAGCAAACAACGCAATTTTTCAAAGGTTCTTATTACATGTCTATTAAAGTATATAGCAACAGTCCAAGTAACAATTCGTTATGTGTTTCTTCCAAAAGACCACGAACACCTTAAATCGCAACAAAAAATTCTAGTAACACGCTGTTATAGCCGAAAGCAAATAGTCTAAAACTGAAATTTCCCTCTAAAACCATATATCACAGGATTACTTTTCTACGACTAACTATCTGGTGCTGTGCCTGTTCGGTCATTGGATTACCACTTGATAATAAAGACTTTAACGGGGTGTAAAAAAAACATTTTTGCCTCTTACAGCGCTATCGCTTTCTTGTAATGAAATATGTAATTCTGCCCCAAGATCACGACATAAAAAAAAACAGGTCACATAAAACAGAGCTCCGCAGTCACATTTAAAAAGAAATTTAGCTTACCGTATGTAATTTGGTACAACTTAAAAGATATGATAGTTTTTATATCGATTATTGACATCAATATTTATTATTGCAAATTAAATTATCATTAAATGTTTGTTATAGAACAATGCTTTGTAATTATTTGTAAGTTATAAAAGTTTCTAACGGATGGCGGTGTGAGTGAATTTATCGACACAACACTTGGTTGTCTAGGTTGGGTAACCATCCAGTAGGTGGCGTTGTGTTTCGATTTCACCTCAGAGCAGCGCGTGGCCGGGTCAGCTAGTTGTAGTGTATACGCTGTAATATAGAGACATCTTACATTGCTATTCAGCTCAAACGCTAGTATTTTTAAATTGTCATATGTAACAAACACTTTTGTGGGTACCTATACATAATTATAATAATTAGAATAAAATAACTTAGCTTGAATACCACTATTGTATATATAATCTTTGATATATAAAACCAACAGATTTCGATTCAACCTGAACCTTCACCATGATAAAACCATATTAAATTAATTGCAGAGTTCCAATGTATTTAATCCGTTTAATCGCAGGAGACCATATTTGTCACAGCTCACATAAGTCTCATAGAAATCGTTGTCTCCCTTATTATCACAATGAGAAATACGATCTAAACGGTATTGGAAAGAGAAAACAGCACCCTATTTATTCAAATCTAAAAATTAACCACCAAATAATTAAAATGTACACCTTTATGAAAGCAAAGTTTCCGACCGCAATTTGAAAAAAAAAATACATTTGTCTAACAAAATATGTACGTGTTTTTATTTTTTTCGTTATCAGTTTCAGTAATTTTAATTAAAAAAAAATGAAAGGTGATATATTTTTTAAAGTTTTTAAGGTTTGCATTAAAAAAATATAAATTGAAAAATTACAGGGTTATTTCTAATTATAAAATTTGAAAGCGTATTTCATCACCTCTCAAGTTTTTTTACGATAGGTTCACAAATATTACATTTATTTTAATTTTAATTCAAAGTGGTAATATTTTTACCTCCTGTCAGAAAACGCCCAATTTTTGAAGGGTTAAAGGTAACATTAAAGAGGGAGAAAGATCGTCAACTTTAGTGGGGGAGGCGAGGGGGCTAGAGTTTTTGTTGTAATTTGCCTAATCCTTGTGGTACGCCGGGCGATGAGCCCTGACATACCTGATCTCGTAGATTATTGTTTATTGGTCACGGAAACAGGCGACAGGTAATTAGTCGCGGTATGACAATGTCTGCATTATGGGTCGAGATAATCAACATAAGTTGGGGAAGAAGCTTGTATTGTCACACAGGAAGAGCCGGCAGACACTTCCAAACAAATGAGTGCCAGTCGATAGGTACAAATAAGTTCGTTTTGTGTTATAAATAAATTATAATTACACAGAATAATATATATATGTATACGAGGGCTGTCAGTAAAATAAGGTCTCCAAGGTGCTGGGGTCGTGAGGAACAATTTTACGCGCGATCCGGCAACACTGGCGTATAGCCTGGTTCCCCCACATCCAAATCTCCACTACTCTGCAACGCTTAGTCACGGCGTGGCAGCCGTCCGCGATGCAGCTTTCAATCGCCGCACCCGCCAGGTGTGAATTATGCTCTGTAATTTGTTTTTGTGAGCAGACATTCATTCTCAGCTACGTGCACAACAGCACTGATGCTAGCATATTAACACTATCAGATTGTACATAGTTAAAATTTATTCATGTTGCTTGCGGCTGTTTGAACTGACTCTGTTATGCGGATGAAAAAAAAACTTTCCCATGGCTGGAAAATAGGAAAAAATTACAATGTCAATTAGAATGATTCTGATGTTCAGAGGACCCTACCCGAGGACTCCATGTAGCCTTTTAATTTATACCACAATCAAACCGGACAGCAGGTAGTAAGGAGCACGATACCTGGGGAGGCCCAAGGTCATTAAGGGGAGAGACACGTAGATGCGGCCGCACGTGGATTGACAATGCCGTCCCCCGCCCGGGCCGGGCTGGATCCAGTCGGGGATAATGCCCGAACCATTCTGTCCACATGGCTGGAGAGCAGGATCAAACGCCACACATATATACTAACAGGAGTGAATAAAAGAAGGTGATTCATAAGGTTGAATAAACTCTTAGAATCTTTAAAAAATATAAACAGAGTGTTGTTAAGGGAAGACTTGACTTCTTTAACTAGTGATTCCTGACATTATTTGAAGTAAAAAATGTAAATGAAATTTTGGTCTCGGGTGATTTTTTCGATGACTTTTTATCTTCAAAATTAAGCAATTTTTTTTTCCGCGTGTCATCTCTGGTCGCTCAGCCGAGTAACCACCCAACCTCTTACTCCCCACTCAACTGTCCAACAATTACTATTTTTAATATTTTTATAGAAAAAAAACATCTAAATGTTACCATGGACCATACTTTCATTTATAATTACATTTTTTACTACAAATAATGTCAGGAGTCAATGGTTTAAGTAAGTAAAGTACGTCCCTTACCACTCTATGTACAGGGTATCCGGGGGTAAAGTGCACTAACTTCGACAAACGTTTCGAAAAAAGTATTTTCGAGAAAAAGGCATTTAAAGTTTTGTTCTATTTAGCTTCTAAGATTCCGTCTATTGTCTCTACACTAAAATGGCTATAATTTAAAAAATAATTCGAATTTCGAAAAATCCTTTTAAAGAGATATTCTTGAGTACCTAAACTATCGAAATATGCAGAAATAATTTTTTTCCTAGACTATTAGAGGGGACCCTTAATAAGAAAGAAACAGTAATTGGTGATTTTGAATAGCTAATTAATCCATTCAACACACGACAAGCCATTGAAACTCATAGACATTTGACAGACGATAACGCACGACGCAACGGTCGCCTTCCGATATCCAACGGATTTTGCCTTAATTGTCTCGTAACCCTTAACGCAAAAGATAACATAGAAGGGTGTTAATAAATAATAAATAAATAAAAGATACAGAATCACCCTTTTAGATAGCTAATATCTACTTTAGTATCGCAAAATCCATAAACTACCTTATTCCTGCGATGTAACATAGGTCTCGCTTTACCGCACGGAATTTAGAAGCACTGGGTGTAAATGTTGAAGGATAATAAAGTTACGTTCGGTTTACAGGGAAAAACATAAAAATGTAGGGTTGGGAGAGAAAATTACAAAAAGGCAAATAACATTGGCATGTAAAAGTAACATTCCGCGTTTAAAGAATCGTACAGAGCAAGGAGAAGCACGTTCACATAATATTAAGTGAACCATTTTTAGCTTAGAATTGCAAACTGTTGTAGTCATGTAGGTATTATTCAGTTTCGGATAAAACGCGATAATTTAATATAATTTTTAAAAATTATAAAAAATTTCGGAAAATAGTTCAAAGCTGGTTTAAAATCAAAAAAATAAGTAAAAGCATTTGCATTTTTATCAAGTGTGAGTAGAACTCAACTTTTGAATTTAATTTAAAGTTTTGTTTAAATATTCTTTTATTTAAAAAAAAAGAAGTTTATTTACAGACAACTTCCGCCATATGATTTATTATTGTGTGACAACTAAAATACCTAGGTAAACATAAAGCCTTTCATAAACTGCTCGTTCATAGATGGTGCTAAAATAGTTAAATAGGAAAAAACTCTTTTTGCAAGTTATGTTTTGAAATGTTAAGATGAGTTGTTTGTTTCCATATGTGCATATGAAATACGAGTAAATAGTTTAGTCAGCATTAAAACTTAAGAGGAACGTATGCGCGGTCCATTTCGGCCAGTTTCATACAAATCTTAAATTTGGATTTGTCATCAAAATACCCAACCAAACTGAAAAATTATTTTTGTAATCAAAATGTATATCAAATATCTAGTACGGACGTGGGCTACTTTATTTATTTTTGCTTTAAATTATAAGATATAGGCCAATAAAGATTTTAGTGTTTCATGATTTTAGAGGCAACTTGGGCAACTATTTGTGAGTAAATGAAAAACATTAATTTTTTTTTTTACTTTAATTTATTCTAATTAATCTATGGCAGAGAATGGAGAATGGTAAATGGAAAAGGTAAGAAAAAAATCCCATCGCCAAAGACGACATAGCAACAAATATGGAAAAACAATACAAATCGAATAAAGTTTAAAGAAAATAAGTAACCCCCGATATAAAAAAAACTCTAAAAAAAGAGCTGATGACCTTGAAACGCCTGAACAGATTTTCATGAATTGTAGCTAAGAACCATCTCGATCACGTCAGCTTTCAAACAAAAAAAACGCATCGTAATCGGTCCATTCGTTTAGGAGCTACGATGCCACAGACAGACACACAGACACGTCAAACTTGTAACACCCCTATTTTTGCATCGGGGTTTAAAATCATGCCCAGATCGAAAAAAGTTTTCCAGTTTCCCGCTTGTATCCATACACAAGAAGCAAAATCGTAAATATATTTTCTTTAAAAATTTCAATATTGAATTTATGCGTGATGAAAAAGAAAGTCTAAATATCTAAACCAACAAGTTTCAGCTCCGTATAAAAATGGCGCTCGACGCTAAACGATAGATTAACAGACTTGTTCGTTTTTAAATCGACTGATTGGGATATCGTGTTGCCGAACGAACTGAAAAAAATACATTATCCGTCCGACGCGACAATAGGCTCACTTGATCGATGTCAAGTCGCCAGTATTGATGGGTGTCTACTACTGCCCACAGTCCACTGTCCGCTGTCCGGCGTTCGTGCGACAAACACAAGGTTTATAATTAATCTCCCCGTGGGATCAATGTGAAATTATCACGCTTTTATCGCCATAGAATGTGAATTTAATGATTCGAGTGAAATGGTAAGCCTGACTAATGGCGACAAAGGAAAACTATCCATTTGTAAATATGGGCGGGAGTATTCTATTCAATGGATTCCGCAAGAGCTATGGTTAGTGCTCACGTTGATAGCCATAGATTATTGGGGTTGAAGATAATAATGATACTAATAATTTCGTAGTTTGTCATCATAACCACAGATAAAGTCATAACGTTGCTCAAGTGGATTACATTCAAACGAAATAGAACAAAAACTTGGAGAGATTTGAGGTAAACGTGAAAATTTTGAAAAATGTGTCGATAATACTTTTTTTTCTCTTATAAATCGATGAACGCAGGCTGCACTTAAGGAAAAATATGACTCATTGTCACGTTACGCCTGAGCCGAGCATGCAAGCGAGCGCGGAACAAGCGATCGGCTTGTGATGCATCTATCTCTCTTCCAATCCATCGTTATTATATGACGTTTTCAAGTAAAATTATCGTCCGTAAACCGACTTTACAGACAACCAATTTTTTTTATTAGTTTACATTTTACACTAGAATTTAAAAATGTTGGCCTCACTGGGTAGCTCACCCGTGCTGAGGCCTTCATTTTATAATACAATATTTTTAATGAAATGAAGTAATAAAATACATTTTGATGAAATATGTAGTTGGCAAAGAAATAGAAAAAAAATATAACATTAAAAAAATATTATCATTTTATTAAATTGTAAAACGAGAGCCAAAGCACGGGCAAAGTACCAGCGAGGCCAATATTATCATATAATTTTTGAAATTGCATAATCAATATATTAATACGTGAAGCCAAAACTTTGTACCCCTTTTTACGAAAATTGCGCGGATGGAGGAGTATGAAATTTCGCACACTTATAGTTTATATAGAGGAGGAGTGCAGAATGCTAAGATTTTTTTTAAATTATGCATAAAAATACATTAAATCAATAAAAAAAAACATTACACACACTACCATGTATTTGACACACATACACGCATCTTTACTCTATTGTTTATTGTTAAAGTCTATGGTCAATTTGTCTATGGTCTTTCTGAATGTCAAATGTCAAACATAACCATAAAAATACCGCTCACTCAATATAATATTAAATCAAATTATGAATAAAAAATACATAAAAAAACATTACAATTATGGTCGAATTTCGACCATTGGGCGACCACAAGTATATGTAATTGTATCAACACAAAAAAATTGGTTGTCTGTAAAGTCGGTTTACGGACGATAATTTTACGTCACATAATAACGATGGAGTGGAAGAGAGATAGATGCGTCATAAGCCGAACGCTTGTTCCGCGCCTTTGCTTGCACACTCGGCTCAGGCGGAACGTGACAATGAGCCGTGCTTTTTCGTGAGTGCAGCCGGCGTTCATCGATTTATAAGACAAAAATAAATAAACTACAACCTACAAAAGCGGTATTGATAATGTAATGTAAATGCAATTAATTGTACCATTATATTTAATAAATAAATAAAAATATAACATTGTAACTAATAGACTCCAAATAAATTGTTTTCACTACTGTTTAAAGTCTTGGTGTTATCTCTTATCGAGGGTGTTAATCATCAAGACAACCTTCATCCGGCAGACTGCACTGTTGGGAAAAAAAACTTGGCAGAAATCGTTGCAGTCATGCAAGCCAATTAGATAACCATTTCCTTCTAAAGATTTTCCGTAACGTGACAAGGTGACCTCGAGGCGAATCACTATATTAGATGAATCTTCTGTGAATCGGTTTACATTATAAATTAAAAAAAATGCTTTGGATAAATTGAAGCTTTTCCTAATAATTACACTGAGTGGAATAAAAAAAAATTGTTAATTACTTCATAAAATTATTAAAAAATAAATAAAAACCACTTTTGCGCTTGAAATCGTTGGCCAAGCGATTTTTAATGGCTATTATCTATATTCTTGGCGATATAAGGGACACTAAGAATACATACATTTTTGGCTTGCGGCTTCCTCTTAATCGATAGTAGGATGAATAGATAGGGATTATACAACTTACATTATCTGCATACTGAATGAGGTGATTAATCGAGAAGTAGACTTACCTGGAAAAGAAGAAAAGAATTGTTAGTTAAGCACATAATAAGAAGTCATTCATCTGAGCAGTGATGAGTAAATTTCCGGGAATTTATTTTTGGGGAATATTCCCGAAACGGGGAATATTGCGGGAATTTTATCGTAAAATGGCGAAATCCATGAGATTGTCTCCTACAACGAATGCTCCTACCTTTATTCGTAGCGATGTGAGGCACACTAAGAATACATACCGGTAATACCATAATATGTAAAAGCCCTGAAAAAGAGCGTTGATCAATAAATAAATAAATATTTCGACCGGTCAGTGGTTGAGTGGGCATCGCGTTTGGGTCCCACCCGGGCGTCCCGTGTTCGATTCCTCGGCTGGCTAAGTCCTCCATCACAACACAAGCAACGGTTTTCTGTGGTTGTAGTAAGAGATTTTCAAACATTGTTGGGTTATTCGTAACCCGGAGATGTTTATCTTTCTTTAAAAAAAATCCGGTTTTGATGCAGTTTTAACGTGATTAATGAAATCTCATACGTTTGTATTCTTCTACGGCAATTCGTTCAATATATCGCGAAGAACATGTTAAAGTAAGACCTGTGCCACACATAGCTATAAAAGATAAAAGATTATGTGTGGCGTATTTCGGCGTATCGCTCGCCGTGCATTCCCAATGGGAATATATGGCGAGCGATATGCTGAAATAGGCCAAGTCAAAGAAGTCAGACACGAGGAAGAGATGGTATGATCAAGTGAATCAAATAATTGAGTCAGAATAACAGAAAGGTATGTATGAAACGATACATGAATATGAATAAAGCTTGGATTGTTGTTGCAAGGCAAGATCGAGTTGTTTGACAGTTCATCCTGTCTGCCTAGCCCGAAGGGGAAACGGCGTGATGGTTAGTTAGCATGCATGAGTCATATCATAACGGAGCTCTCAGCGGCAGAATCGTCGCAATAAAAAAAAATCAGAGAGCAGTTCACACACGAAGTGAAACGTTCAGAAAACTAAAGTGGACAAGAGTGGGGAGGCAACGAAGCACCGCACAAAGAGGAGACCAATTAGTCTGTCTCATTCTCTCGCAGGCTAAATAAATCCTATAGGGTTCCATGCCAACTGAGAATAGTCAACTCAACACCTCCTTAATAAAAAATAATTTTAAATTAGCTGATAACCCTAACCTTACGTAACCTATTAAACCAATTTTTTTGTATGTATTTTTTATCACTCTAAATGACTTATCTGAGATGGTTCTGAGATGGTTTTATTCCAAGTTGTCTGGTCACCATACTATGTCTCTTTTTAGTATCGCTATTTTTCGTATTATCGAGTTTCAAATCACAACGGTACTAAAGAAGTTTTCACTTCGAAAAGTTAGTGTTTTTGGGAGATTCAGGTAATTAGAAGTTATGTTTGTTGGTTGAACACCTGACACCGATTCCCGCAGTTAATGCGACGCGAGCAAGCAATGCGCTGGTAATTATGTATCGTGTAATGCATGATGATAAGGTTCTGGTTGGTTGCTCCGGGCAAGGCCACCTCACGGAGAGGGGGAGTGGAAGGGCGGGGCGGGAGTGTGTCAATGCCTATGATAACGGGCTCACACTATCCCGGCTGCGTGGTGCCAGCTACGAGATATACATTGCATAATAAAAAACAGAAGACCATTCGATGCAGCAGACGGAAATGAAGCAAAATGACTATTAATTAAATATACAAAACATTAAATTATAGTGTTACAACAAAGACACAATCCTACATATAATAATATACTTCTTATTCAGCAAATATAATTGTAGGACACTGAAGCTTGTAAACAAATGCCGTTGACAGATGACAATGATTTTAAGATGAATATTACAATGACACACTGATATCGAGTGCTAGCTATTGTAGGGAACATATTGAGATGTTTTCCGAGGCGACCGGACAACTCAACAACACACAACTTCAACACCTCCTTTGAAGTCATTAAAAGAGAATTAAAAAAAATTGTTTAAATAGGTTGCGTTAGGTTAGATTATGGCTTAGTTTTTTTTTTCATAACTTTTAATGACTTTTCAAAGGGGTGTTGAGTTGTCCTGGACGAAGAATATTCAGTTTTCATTATTTGTTTTTGGGGTGTTATGCCGTGTTGCGCTACCTCCTTATTTAGTCAACGTTTCGGACAGCGTTACAATGTCCGAAACGTTGGCTAAAGAAGGGATAGCGCAACACGGCATAACACCCCAAAAACAAAAAACGAAAATACTTTTGGCCGTGAAAATCTAAAAACTTATAAGAATATCCACTATCAAGGATGCATGGACGGAACCCTTAGGATGGGCGTACGCTGAGACACGGTCGCGCAGCATGTTCAGCGCAGTTGTGGAATGTACGAGAAACATGCACGTCTCAGCGTATGTCGCTCCATACACTACCATACAACACGAAAACCAAAACTATCTTGCGCTGAACATTCTGCGCGACCGATGTCTCAGCGTACGCCCATCCTTATGGGCGTTTTATACGATGATTTTTTTCAAACCGATTCCCGTAGATAAACTATATCGGAACCCATAAATGAAAAATCTTTGTTTTATACGATCATCATTTTACTTACTATTTCACACGGATAGTTGCCATTAGAGGAGAAATAATATTTCGGGTCGGTACTAAATGGTAAAAAAAATGGCAATACCTTTAACATAACTATGGAAAGCATCTGCCGTTGCCTGTGTCACTAACAAATCATCAAAAATAATCAATACCGAACAGCAAAACATTTTCACAATCAAACACATTATTATGGCATTTTGGTCAATATTTTAAATATAAAACCGGACCGGTCAGTTGGCGTCGTGTTCAATTCCTCGGCTGGCTAAGTCCTCCACCACGAAACAATTAACATTTTCCGCTTACTGTGGTGGCAATAGATTTTCAAGTATTGTCATATTATTCGTAACCAGGGTATGTTGACATTGTTTTAAAAGAAAAAATGACTGACGACAGAAATGTCTAGTTATGTCCGCCATCTTAAAAAAAATAGAACACGTCCTTTTTTCATCCCGAAATCCACGAGAAAAGACGACTCATGTAAATTGGACGAAAATAGTCATCGTGTAAAACGGCCCATTATGAAGAGTCAGATTTCCAAATTCAAAGTAGATTGTCAACAATTTGTCTACAAGTTGAACACAATGTATCTTGAGATATTTTGGAGTATGTAATATGTCAATCAGATACACGTCTGAATTAATGTCAATCAGACACGTTCTGAATTTGATTCGTTTGACCTTTGAGGCCCGTTCAGACTACTAAGTTAGTAGTTCAGTCGAGTAACGAGTAATTTAGTAACTAAACGTGTCCGAAACCATCAATTTAGTAAAGTAGTTTAGTCAGTGGTTTAGTAGTCAATCCATTGGATGCCATTTTCATCGGCTGAGTAGGACTCCTCACCATGCGTCACTGCTCATTGGCTCTAACACTATCCGAACTTGTTGTTTTAGATTCATTAGTAGTGCAGAAATATCGTCTCGTTGGAGCGAAGATGCTACTCTAAAATATTTTTATTTTTCTTCTATTAATCCATTTTCGTATCCATAGTTTCTTTACTTTGGCCTCACTAATTTCTTCTTCTACCCCTTCTAAAATACCTATTACAATCAGCTTAATTAGCCTATTTACTTTGTTGCATTGCTTCCCGTTCATCTTCCGATGCGCCACTCACTAATATACTCTACTCGACCGTAATGATAACGCTTTTTGGCCGACTCGCCACTCGACTAAACTACTATCTTATATATAAAAATCAATATTTGTTCGTTCGTATTTTATGCGCTGCCATACCGTTCATCCGATTGTGATAAAACTTTGGTGATATATTGTGCGCACGCTCGTGAAGGCTATAGGCTTTATATAATGGTAAGTTTTGGCGTATGAAGTTTATATAAATGAAAAATTGTGTATTTTAGCGGCAGGGAGGAAAGGCAGGAAGAGGAGGGGAACGGGAGAGGTGGGGTTCGCAGGAGGGGTGACGAGGGAGGGGGAAGGTGGGGAAGGTAGAAGGGGAATGCGGGAGAGAAGGGGACTAGGGAGGGGAACGGAGTTGCATGGGAAAGAATATGCAAGGAGAATGAATTTATTTCTTTTAATGGCATTGCAACGCATGCCGGGTACCAGCTAGTACTGAATAAACTACTAGCCTTAGCAGAAGTCTACGTAAATATTATAAAACATTGTGGGGTTCGACTGTATTAAAATTTGTGCATCTAAAATAGAATTGTCCGAATTGTATAAAATAGAAGTAATTTACGTTCTAGGTTTTCTTCAGTTTCCTTCATTCAGAATTTCGCAACTTCTGCATTAGGTTTCCTCCGGACACGGGTCTCGTTTCTCACACAAGATTACACCGACCAGCATTATGCATAGCCACAATGGTGATTGCTGAACAAACGCAATGTATTGTTCCCACAGGCTGCAGTTAACGAGGTCTGACTCCAACTTGTTAAGAATTGGCTTAGCACCGACCCTATCAGCCGTGACCTGCAGAATAATAGGCTTTTAATTACTACTGAGACAGGAAAACTGCAAATACAATAATACCGTGTACAAAATATAACTAATATCAACACGAACACCGATGCTCGAAATGAAATAGTTTTAATGAATTTATGATTGTCAAGTTTAATTCGAAGAACACGATTATCATTTTAAGTTTTCTCTTATTTATTCAATAATATTTTTATTCTATTTATGAACGAGATCTGCTGTGTAATTATTGTTACGCGTGACAGGTGTTTCGCCTTCGGAAGGCAGAATTTGTTTATAAATAAAATGTTTTCTTTTTATAAATTGAATAATAATATTACAGAATACGTAAAAGAAAAACTTGTACCGATTTTAACTTCATAATATTTACATATAAACATGAAAAAATAATATTATCAAACATAATTGGTATTGAATTTAAATGTCGTTTTCAACTGACTGCATCAAAAAATCAGACAAGCAATAAAGTACCTACGATAATGATATAATTATTTCAAATGTCAGTTTCAAAAATGGAACGTATCCTGAATTCGGACAACCGAAAAAGTACCTACCTAAAAATAATTTTTTTTTTTAGGAAAATTAAGTTAATTTTATTTTGGAAACGGGCATTACTTTTGTTTATTTCTTAGGGTTAATATTGAGAAGTAAAGTCGGATTTTGTGATTTTTCAAGGGTTTGCACTTTTTAGCCAAAACGCCAATTATGAATCCTACAAATTACAATTTCCTGTCTCTTTAGCCAAAAAGCCAATTATGAATCCTACAAATTACAATTTCCTGTCTCTTTTTACATGTCTGCGTTAGCGTAATTACAAAATGTAAACTCAGTATATTGAAACAGAATTTATTGTTAAGTTGAAAGAGAAATACTAATAAAATATTCAATGCACGTGTGGGTTAATCATGGCGGTTGCCTCGATAGCAGAAGGTTCTAGAGTTTAAACTCTGGTCACGGCAATAACCAATTTTTCGTGTTTTTGTAATGCGTACAATTTGACAAATAATATTGTTTCAATATTTGGCTAAGCTATGCTTAGTAACCAGTTCTGAATAAATAAATAGTCACAATTTTCCCAAACTTCCTCTTTCCTCCAGCATTTTTCCCCAACCTCCCAATAGTCAAATAGGATAAATAGTTTTTTTATGAGACCATGGGGTCATATAAAAACTGGCAGTAAGCTTTAAAGTTGCCAGGGAAAACTCAATTTGTTCGGTTATTACAACCAATAACGCTTTTTTATGTTCATAAATAAATGTTTTATTTTTTTATATTTCTTGGGCATTAACTGTGCAACAATTTCTAGACATTTACCCATATGGGGGGGGGGGGGGGGACCCATAGAGAATTTCAGGGATAAAAAATTCTCCATAAATATAGGCTCTTTTCCCCTATAAAGTTATGTATTTTGTTACTTTATTCGAATATAATTTCCGCTAGGAAATCCGTCATACTGTAAATTCCGTTAAATAAAAAATTCCTGACTCGCTTGCACTCGGCAGGTATAAACATGCACTCGGTGCGTACTCGCCACACGGCACACTTACGTTTTGCGATCCATTTTGTCTCGTTAGTTTGCAGCGTCGCAACTGAACTGACCGACTCGGTGCCAAATTAAAAAATACGTGTAAACACTCGTTCACCCAACTCTCTCGGCCTAGTATTATTTTACTGTCTCGCCCATCTACTCGGTACGTGTGATCCAGGCATGAGGATTTCGACACACCAGCAATCTTAAAACAACTTAAAATTTACACAAGTACAGAAATGATTAGATTTTATTAGGTGAGGGTAGTGGGAGGGGTGATTTTGGGGGAGGGGGAGAACGGTGGGAGGAGTCAGCATAACAGAGGAACATTGTCCCACTACCCTCACCTAATAAAAATCTAATCATTTCTGTACTTGTATAAATTTTAAGATTGCCAGTGAATGACACGAATGTGTCGAAACCGATTGAAAATAAACAAAAATTAAGTTAAAAAATGTACATGTGAAAAAAAAACTCTTCAAAAGAAAATAAATCATTCACTTTACAAAGCAGTTTCAGCTTAAAATTGATTACAATAATAATGCAAATAAATAATGAAGGAGTTCTACAAAATGAACACAAAACATAAATGTGATGGATTTAGTCTAGTCTCTGTTCGTAGCGCTGATAAAGTGTTTATTCGTGGGAAGGTTTGAGCTAAACAACATTATGGTGTTTCAGCGACACGAGTTAGGAAACCGAGCAAGATTAGGACATAATGGGCCATGGCAAACACACACACACATGAGCACGTATACCACACATTCCGTACATTCAATATAATATGAATAAAAAGGGAAATCCATAAAGGGGTTATCTACCAGCGCAGGCCCATGAAAAATTGCGAAATCTGACTTTACTTGTTAAAAGAAGTACAAATTTCAAATATAGAATTAAAATAATTTTCTCGTAAAAAAATTACAGGTAGTTACTTTATAGCTTATCTGAATTTTTGACTCATCAGTTCGAATTTTGAAAGACATTTTTTTTAAATCCGAGTTTATCTACTAGCCAGAGTTACAATTTCCGAGAGACCCACAATCGCAATCAGTATTTTTAATAATAATAATGTAATAACACCCATGTCTTACCATTATGGTTACCATTATTGGCTTACCATTACGGCAATTAAAGTAATTTAATAGTAATCACCGATCGATGTAACCAATGACCAGTAATTTATTGTTATTGAATTATCTAAAATACTAACAATACAGCGAAGGCGAATTTTTTTGTATTGTCAATACGCTTAGTAGCTGCATGATATCATGCAGCCAAGCTAAGTGTGCCTCAGTGTTTCGGAGTAATTAACCCTAGTAGCGAACGTTCGTCAAAATGACGACCATTTAAAGGTCATTTCATAAAAATTCTCCAGTCCTGAAGAGTCCTAAATTCAACAGTTTTTAAAAATAAATATCACCTCCACCTTTGGCACTAATCTTCTCATGAATGTAATGGGGTAGCAAAAATGCTCAGTGTTAAATCGAGTGTCCTCCGCGTGCAAAGTCGTACCTTCTCCGAATATAAACTTCTTCGATGAACTTGAAATTTGACAGTTGTCAAATTACAACCAATATTTCACATCAAAACAATATTTATTATCAAATAAAATATTGAAAAGAAGAAATATTGAAAATATTCTCGCTTGTTTCTGAAAATATTTGTAAAGTTTCTTCAGAGCTGTCTATTTCAATCGACGTTGAATATCTCACGAAAAAGCAAAGCAAAAAAATGTCTGAAAATTCCCACCAAATAAGTCCAGTACGCATAATAAAGCTTCGGAAAATGTTGTAAACTCTTAGCAATTATTTCTGATGAGAGGGGTTAACAATACAACTGGAACAGTAATTTAATACGATTACCAAAAAAAGTGAAGGACGTCAAACAAAAGTTCTCAACTGATTTTCTCTTGGCTTTTCAGTCTCATTAAAAAGTTTTCGACCGGCGAAATAAGCTTAATGCAGAGCTCAGTTCTCGAAAAGAATAAAAGATTTACGGCTCTTCCGGAAAAGAGTTTTTCCTGGCCGACAATACACAGAGAAATAATAACGAAGTGGCACTGAAACGAAATGACAATAATTTTAATTGATTGCGGTAAAACCGCGAAAGACAAAGCTAGCCGTTTTATGATTATGTTCAAACTTTCTCGCTTTCGAGAAACAAATGAAATATTCAGACGAGGATAAATAAGACCACGTCACGTACTCAAAGACAAGGGTGATTAAACTTGACATTTTATTTTGTTTTTCAGCGTGTCATAGTAAAACAACTCTATTGACAGCCCATTCCTCTTGGAATGCTATGGCTTATACGTGCCTGAAAGTTTCGGCCGTGGTCGGAGTCATGTTTTGTTCAAGATACCACACGGCAGAGCACGTGTTCTAGCACACATCACAAGGTGCTTTGGAATGAAATTTCTAGATCGGGGAACATATTTAAATACCTACTCTTTAAATAACCCTATAATTTGTAGGCGGATGGCGGAGCCAAAAACATTGGGAATGTATGGCGAGCGATATGTTGAAATAAGCCAAAACCAAATGACCATCGCTCCACCCCCCCTCCAACATTCCATACATTCATTCCCGGTACATTCAATTTTAGAGTTCACCAGTAGTAAAAAAAAAGAATTGTCTAATTTGGTGCAGTCGTTCGGAAGTTATGCGCGTACAAACATTTCGGAGATTCATTTTTTGAACTACGATTTCCCGCAAATATATCAACATCGTATTGCGATGCAACGATTTGCTTTCTGGCGCTAACAATAACTCGCAATTGTTTGCGCCAGAAAACGTATAATAAATATAATATATTGACATTTATAATTTCATAACGCCAGAGCTTACCATTATATACAGCTTATATTATTCGCACATAATGTAGCTATTATATGAATACTCATTATTTTACCCATAATTCAAGAGTCCCAACTGCTCCCGTCTGGAGCCAGTGAGACTATGGCACCCCCAATTGGGGTATGTAGTGAGGCTGAAGGTAGTGGGGAGGGGAAGGATGTGGGGAAGAGGAAGGTGGGAAGTACCTGGCACTTCAGATCTGGTCACCAAACACGGCCAAAGCCATTTCAAGCAACGTTTCAATTCTGAATGGTGGTCTTACACCAGGGCGATACTGAGAGTATCTTCCACTCTGGAACGTGCCGCAAATATACTATATATTATTTTTAAGTAATAAATTGTGAAATAACTCAAATTAATCAAATAAAATTTATTTGCCACGCCGGGATTCGATCCCGCGACCTTCGGAATGCTAGCTTTCTATTGGTGAAATAATGTTTAAAATCGGTTTATCAGTTTACGCGTGAAAGCGTAACAAACAATCACACGCATCGCATCGCATCGCGTTTATAATATTAAGTATATATATTTAAGAATAGATTTAAATAAAATAAATAAAAAATTCATAAAAGTTGATCGTCAATTCGTGCAAAGAACTGTTTATTTTAACACTCACAACAAGGAATAAGGTCAATGTTATCAGGAAAGCGTTTATCCATAAGTATATTTGACAATTAGAGTCAATCTAGACATCGTTGCAGCAGTGATAAGATAAAACTGCTAAGGCAGCCAACTGAATGGAGACACTCATAAACCCAGAGACAAGATGGAATTATTCTAAAAAGTGTGACGAATGGAGATGAGGGAACTAAAGATAACTTTGAATGAGTTCTCTTGAAGGTCGGTTGTATGGCAGACAGCAGACAGCAGGCAGCAGGCAGCAGGCAGCGGGAACAGGACTCGAGACTTGGGCAGTAATAAATGATACACGACCCTCGGGACGATGCCCTATTAGGAGTGAAAGTTTTGCCTTTTCAAGTTTGTTCAACAAGAACTGTCGGTTGGGGTAGTGGGGTGGTGGGGTGGAATTGCCTGTCGCTAATTACCCGGCGGAAGGCTGGGGACAGTCGGCTCGGCTACTCCCATTAATAATATCTGCAATTTATGTTCGCTTTACACTCGACTTACATAAAACAACGGGTAGGCACTAGATAAATTTACTTCTATCAGGTAGAAAAACTTGTCAGCCCGAATTAATGTTCTAGATACGATTCTGCAGATATTTACTTAACTCGTTGATTTATCTTCGTCATTCTATTTTACGATACTACTTTTTTTAAATACTTAATAAATCAGGTACGCCTTATACGTCATACATATCTCTGAAAATGTTATATTATCGTGAAAACAAGATTATGCATCCGACTGGTTAAAATGAAGTGTCCGGCACATTTGAATGTATTTTTATTTATTTTTTTAAATTTGCTCCAAATAGGAGGCCCTGAAAAAAATTATTTCCCTCAGGGCCTTATGTCATCTTTGAGGGGAATTCTGCGAAGAAAAAAGGTATGAGAGGTGGGTAGGAATCTGGGTGTCAGTTTGTCCAGGAGTGACGGACGTGTGAATTTATCCCCCCCATTGCGGTGCTAATCGACGTTCTGAGAGTCCAGCTGGAGAGGTCAAAAGGTCTTTCTCAAACAGTCTCCCCGATCCTGCCACGCAGTTGTTGGACAGACGCATCCGTCGCCAAGATCCAGATAAACCTCACTCCATGAACCCGAGTGTAAATCACCAAACGTAGCGAAACACTTGGGGTGACCTACGGCAGAGGTGTTGGTAATCGGGCTGCTGTAGAAATACCCGCCTTCCAAATTATGGACAACGAACTAATTCCATGTAGATTTTAATAGACGCCAATCAACATTGCGTACTCCGTCTTTCTTACATTGCTCGACATCATATTCGCCATTCCAATTTATTCCATTTAAATTTGCTGAAAGACAAAATTTTTTAAATTTAAGCAAAAATTGGTCAGACTCATGTCATTATTTATTCTATCGAAGTAATGTTAATTAAAGGGTCAAATAAAAAAATAAATCGTGTAGAAGATTGTGCTAAAGAGATCTCGCTAATAGAAAGCACGAACACAAAGTGAAAAAGAAAGAAAACCATTTTTCTGATGATTATCACGACTCATTACACGAGGAAGCCTTTCTACTACACGAGTTCCCGACCAAAGGGAGACCCCCTCTCTGCATGACGCGGTCTGTGAATATTTATTAGCGAAGAAAATTTAATTAAAGCGCGCAGCGCACTCACTGTACGCGAGGTTCGTAGAAGTAGACCTCATTGAGGGTACCAATGTCAAAGGAGATATTAGAACCAAGAGAACGCCACCAACACGAAGAAAAACACGATAAAAATGTGACAATTATGGCGTTTACCCATAGAAAGGGGGGCAAAATAATATGTATAGGTTTCAAGGCCAGATAAAGTACAGGTCTGAGCGAGCGACGTCAGTGCTGTCGCTAAGTAAACTTCACTGTAAAATAGTCCAAGCTTTAACATAAAATAGTTAGAAAACTCGCCGGAATTCGGGTCCGTAATTTACAGCTGAGCAGTGACCTTTTTTCAATATTATCGATCCCACTAGAAGATTTAAAATATATTTTTTTTATTAAAAACGACTTAATGACTTGTATTTGCATTACGAATATTTTACTTTTTTATTTAATTTTATATTATCAGTATTTTTTTTATTTTTAATTGGCAGTACAATTAATTCATGACAAAATTATCTGTCATGAATTAATTGTACTGCCAAATAAGTAAAAGCCCCTGTGCGTTAAATAAATAAATAAATCCAAATATGATATAAAAAAATGACTAACAACTAATAATCTGTTGACAAATAAAAGTAGTTGTTCTTATTATGCTTGCGTAAAACAATATACATATCAGCACTAACAACGAGTATCAACAACAATTGCCGCCTTTTGCAAACTGTCGTTATTCGATGGTGCAGACTTAATCACACGACACTTCAAAATCCGTCGCGCGCTAAGGCCTACATTGTAGTCGGCCTTGCATAGGTTTTAAATTACGTCAATAGTTTTCTTGCATCCCGCGGCTGGTTCAAAGTTTGTTATGAATGTCAGTGACATTTCCGTCTGCATAAAATACTATTAATTTATTATTGTAGTAAAATTTAATAAATAATATTTTGAAATAAGGTCGAAAATTTTCCAACTGTAGAAAAGGTACCTTCGTGGCGGTGTTCCTCTTGTTTCCGACGGTGTTATATTTTATGGTTCCATAACAACTTAGAATCATTCAATTTCAACACCCCTTTGAAAAGTCATAAAAAGTTCGTGTAAAAAAGATATTGAAAAATAGCCCCTAACCTAATGTAATCTATTTAACCTATTTTTTCAATACTTCTAATGACTTCAAAGGAGGTGTAGATGTTGCATGATTCTGAGTTGTCCGGTTACCATATTTTATACTGGCTACATCAAGCGGCCTACCCATGCAACACAAAAGAAGACCACTTTTTTTTAATTAACTTTCTTTTAATAAAACATGATTTTTGCGAGATTGTCGAAGCGTAAATTTGAGATTTTACGTGAATGAGTAAATTCTTGCGAGATGTGTAGATTGTCCGCGTTATTTTAAAAATACTTTTAATTATTTCAGGAAGGTTCATAGGGATTTTTCGTGGTATTTTTAGAAAACAAATCAAGGGAAACGACGCTGTTAGCATTCTTGTATAAAATTGTTATTTTTTTTCCCCCAGCGCCTTAAAGAGAAAAAATATTTTTTCGTAATTTTCCTACGTTTTTTTTTAAATCTCAGATTAACGGGACAGCCGGTCGTTAACCAGTCTTTTAGAAAACAAGTGTACTTGGCCGGACCTTCTATGAAGTTATACAACGAGGAACACGCCTATTGAATTCCCAGAAGAGAAATATTCCCTAATTAAAATATAATAGAAAAGATAAAGATTATACTAAAAAAACGTTAATTAATGGAATGGGAGATTAAAAATAAATCAATTATCCTAGAGGCGATAAAATGAAACAAAAACACCCAAAAATATTTCACCAACCTTACTAATAAAACGACTCTGCCATAGGTCACCAAGTGATTCGCTATGTTTGGTGACTTAGCAGGGGTGCCCGGGTTCATAGGGTGTGGTTTGTTCGGGTCTTGGCGGCGGATGCGTCTGCTTGGCAAATGCGTGGCAAGCCAGATCGGGAGAGACTGGTTGAGAGAGACCTTTCGACTTCTCCGACAGGGCTCTCTCGGAACATCACCTCGCACCGCAGAGGGAGAAATGGAATCATTTTCTCCTTCTCCTGGACACACTGACCGCCAGATTCCTACCCACCCTTCAGACCCTGTCCCTTTCCAGACCATCCTCTCCTTCCTTTTCCAAAAATACCTTCCACACAGCATTATCAAAGATGACATGGGCCCTGAAAGGAATTATTTTCTTCAGGGCCTCCTGTGTGGAGCTATTGTAAAAAAAAACTTATTGAAAAATAAATGAACAAATTAATAAAAATACACCTGGCAAGCCGTATGCTAACCGAACTTTTTTGTCAATTCGTCGTCAATCATAGTCATAAGGTACCTTATTCAGTACCGCTTGCCGTATCGATGAGACGAATCACGAAGACCAAATTGGAGATTCAAGGCACAGTTTTATATTTAAGGAAAACTAACAAGAGGCAAAATCGAACAATCAGGATAAGTGACTACTTGCAGAATACTCCGTTTACATTGTCTCCGGGCGGTAATTAGATACCACCCCATACACAACACGTTCTTATTTTACGGTTCGTTAATATCGAAGGTGCGTTTTCACACTGATTGGATTTGGATGGACTGACGGTAGATTGTGCCCGGATCGAGGTGGATTGTCGAATTTTTAATCCCAGTTTGAAAATATAGAATCACAACACTTGGGATGGAATGTGAGCTATATATGGGAATCAAGATGACATTGGCATGACACAATGACTAGGCAAAAGCTAGAACATTTTAGTACAGAAAACAAACAAACGTTGGGTTCTTAAGAGGAAATAACCAGACAAAACCGGAATATGTCATTTTTAAATCAACTTTTAGACGTATTGACTCTTTTCCACAAAAAATTATAAATTTATTTCGAAAGACTGTTCTTTTATATAGTGAAACTATTTTTTTAAATTTTGAGAAAATATGTTTATTTTTAGTAGAATAGGTTTTACCGGAGGTAGTTGGCAGATTTGCTAAATTTTCAAACAAAATTTTGTATTATATATACAACATACATTTCAAATCATATAATCATGCAATAAAATAAATCAATAAATTATTTGGGAAACCTACTTTTCAGAATTTTAGTTCAAATAAAATCATAAAAAAAGATCTGCGCCCTTGTTTTGTGACGAAAATACTTCGGTTTTTCTATTTATTTACTTGCAAACTAATATACTTTACAAAATTACATTCTTATTTTGCTTAGACATTATTGAAAAATTATAAATACTTGTGATCAAACAATAATTACATAAAGTATATAATTTTAATTGTTTTATCATCACGAGTTTGAGCATTTGTTAATGTGGGTATTTATCAAAGAAAATTTGGAATGAAATAAAATCGATATTGAATCATTATGTTAAATTGCTGGTATGGAGAAATCTTTCTCATCGGAACCGCCCTGTACCGTTGCAAGGGTACAATCGCAAGATCATCAACGAAATTAAAATTCTCGGCCGCTGGTTAATGGCTCTTAAAGACAATGCGTCATCTCATGTGGATAGGGTTCTAACTTCACGATGAGACGATTTCTAATAATTAATATCTATTTACCAAAATCTGATTTTGGGATTGAATCTTGTGTAAAGTATTTTTATGGAACAAATTTTAAAGGAAAATATTTAAATAGGACGTATACTTAACATTTTAGAACATATCTAAACATGCAAATAGAACCATATGCAACCAGCTAGGGCATAATTATTCATTGCACAAGGTTCTAATTACATGTCCCTAATTCCAAGCTAGGGCCACGTCCTATTTGAATATTTTCCATTAAAATATGATAAACTAAAATACTTTACACAAGATTGAACTTCAAAATCAAAAATTGTTAAATAGATTAAGAAAATTCGTCTTTAAAAACTTTGAAACCTCTAAGTTTTAAAAATTATTTTGGTTATAGAAATGAGCAAAAGGAATGGTTTTGCATTCAAAGGTCATTTTTGAAAAAAAATGTCAGAAGCTTGGCCACCTAAAGAGACGAATGGTCAAAAGAAGATTAACATTATTTGTACCATGATTAAATAAAAGTAGGTACTCTAGTTTAGACACAAATGGTACAAAAAAAAAACAATATAAAAGAAGGCTTTCTTTTGGCAAATTTCCAAAGCCAAAGAAACATGAGACAGACTTTCACGGTCTTGCGGCCTAAACGACGTATATTATATATTATTCAATAATTCACATGAATGAGGAGTACGAAATATTATTTCTTAACAGATATGTCGTGCGATAGGAAGACAACTTTTATTAAACTCGAATCGACAATATTTTATAACTTCCATAAATGGTTTACGATATTGAATAGAGCCTTGAACATAAAAACCGAAACCTTATTTCCAACATGTTTTAGAAGAGGCAAAAGGAAAATGATAAATTGCGATACTTTTGGTTTTGAACGTCTGGAATAAGAGCCGGGAAAACCGAAAATAGAAAAGCAGCTTGTAAATATAACGTCTCATGTTATTAAATAGGTTTCTTGGTAAGCGTTACTTTCAGTAATTAAGTGAAAAGCTGCGGAAATATGAACACACTTTAAGTGAAAAAGCACGGGTAAGGCATCAAGTGAAGCCCACTTTATCAAAAGTAATGTTTTGAAATACGTAAAGCTATTGAATCAAATAAACTAAAATAAAATTTGAGAAGGTTTTCGATGGAAATTTGGAAAATCATTTTACATTGAAGTGGGGGAAACGTCTTACAACCGTGTTGTTTCGATGAGTTTCATTTTCATTCACCGTTTAGTTCTAAGCTGGATAGATATTTGTTGAAATTCCTGTGCCTTTTTTCAGTGTGCCTTTTATATAACAAAAACTAAAAGGGTGGCATTTCAGAATTACCCTCAGAGCCAAACTTTTAAAATTGGTTCATAAATAATATGGAAAGGAGAAACAGCGGGATAAAAAGAAATATCATTGACAATTTAACTTGAGGGTAGAAGAGGGATTCATCCCCATCCTTATAATCATTGTATTACGTATTATTCAAAATAATGTGTTGACAATATAAAAAGAGTGTTGTGTCTTCCTTTCTTTGTCACAGCTAAAAAAAATTACACGATATCAATTTAATTAAAATAAGAAAATTGACATTTTAAATTTTTTGTTTTCAAATTTGTTTACGAAGAAAGCGTTAGACAGAAACGTGAATTATGTATAAAATAACACTAGGCATAAATTCTCATGCTTATACAATTGATTGTAGCGTAAAACCGGGTTTCTTTGTCCAAAAGGGTGCTATTTTATATCGCCTTAGTATGAGGCGCTTCTCGAATGGTGCGGTGACCTTGTTATTTATTTATTTACTAGCTTTTCCCCGCGGCTTCGCTCGCATGGTATTACAGGAAATTACTGTAGCGCTTGCACTTATCAATTATCTTCCCCCCCACCCCACCCCCAACCCCTCCCGCATTCCATATATTCATTCCCTTACATTCAGTTTTCAAACATCTCGCCTACCACCTAAATTTCGTAATGCTAAAGCTCAAAGAAAAAAAGAATTACTTATCCAATTTTGTTCATTCGTTCGGAATTTATGCGCTTACTAACATTTCGGATGTTTATTTTTATTTAAATATTTGGAAGTTCAACATAATAAAAAAGAAGTGTTAATATAATAAAAAAATACTCTATTTATCATTCAGTCTTTATAATCGTTACGAATTATATTTTTAATATAGGAACTTTCATCTGACATTTATTCCAAGCTTGTCCAAAAAAAAAAACGAATTCTAATTTGAATTCTCTGCAGTAGTACTGACCAGTAGACTGAGTACCTACCAGCATAGAGCCCAAAAACATATCAACATTGTTTCCACGGATAAGATTTTTTTCTGACGTTAGCAAAAACTCGCTTTTGTTAGCGACAGAAAACGTATAACAAATATAATATATTAATATTTATAATTTCATAACGACAGAGCTTACCATCATATACAACCTGTTGTGTGCGCATATAATTTAGCTTTATTATTTATTTATTTTATTTTTATTTATTTTTATTTATCAAAAGTATACAATACAGAATATAGTATATTATATAAAGCATTGTACTCCCAGGAGTTAATAAACTCATTGCGGGAATGATACGCATTACATGAAACATATAGCTGTATGTATTAAATGGATATATGATGGGGACATACACAACATTATTATTTCAGATAGTCATTAATAAGATGAAGTTGAGCATGTTAGTTTGGGTCTTTTTACATTGACTTGCACGTTTGATCTCGTTGGGTAGTTGATTATATTTTGTGTGAGCTATGTATTCTAGGGATCTTAGTCCATATTTTGTTGATTTGATTTTGATGAAAGAATTATTAAAGTCTTAATATTGTGTTATACGTGAAAAGGTCATAAACAAACTCGAGCAGTTTCGCATTTATAATATTAGTATGGATTTTATTTTAGGGAAATCAACAGTTTAAAACTGGATTAATTTATACAAGTTTACCTATAAGTTTACCTATCTGAAAAACCAATTATAGATTTCTTCATTATACTATTACATTATGTATCTATAATAAAAAGTAATCTTACAATAGTTAAGAAAAATTTCATTATTACAACAAGAGGCAGTACATAATATAAGTCGTTCCATAATATATCATTCAGTTTTGTACTCATTAATACATTTTGAATACATCTTTAATAGATTTTTTATATTTATTTTCATCACAATTGAAAATACAAATTTAATGATATGTATAACTTAACCCCAAGTCACCGATTGCAATGCATTGTAAGAAAACTGTGAGTAGGACAAAATAATCCGATGCGGGTCCTATTTTGTGTTAAGCTTTGACATTAAAAAAGAATTAGTAGATAATAGAAAGGAATTTTAATAATAATAGTAAATAATCTTAAAATGTTGCACATAATCTCATTAATCGTAAAAAAAAATCCATTTAATATCTGAAGTATGAATTAAAAAAAAAACGTGTTGTGGGTCAAAGAAACCCTGATTTACGGTATTGCCAATGAAAAGTGCCCTTTCTATGGTGCAATGTACGTAATTTTAGTAGGTATAAATAAAGCGTTGGACGCAAAACTGGAAAATATAACCGTTCATTTGGGACATCATATTTGCAGAACGTGAGGCGTGAAATTGCGTTATTTCCGCCGCACGTTGGGCGAACCCACGCATGAAAAAATACCTAATTAATCACGCACGGACAATTATTGTAATTTGATTGCAACTGACAATGTTCCCCGGCGGGAAATTCAATTTCCAGATAAACCGAAACGCGCCGGCTGTTATGAATTCGCAAACTAGCGGGGAAAATTGGTGATAGAACCCGATAAGGGATGTTGCATTCGTTGGCGGAAAAACTGTTTCCAAGATGGCGGTCGTATTTTGGTCACTAAATAAATGTTACTGTAATAAGGTTTCAACTTCGAACAGCTAGATTTGACGGTTAACATTTTAATACTTCGTTGTAAATCTTTAAAGTATTAAATTGACTCGTCAATCTCAGTGACTACACTAATTACCCGTTAAACTCCGCAATAAAATTTCGTAAATGGGTTACTCAAAAGATGGTTGTTTCGTTTCTCGTAAAAAAACATCGATTTGACTAACAGTGATTAGAACCTGCCAGAGTAAAGTCATTAAGTTGCCGTAATTTTTATTCCGGAGAGAGAGTGTATAAAAATAAAGTGGACATCATTATTGGCAACTTTGTCACTCCTCAGTTTCACGTTTACGCCAATATTCAATAACAAAGTCAAGGACAATCTGATCTAAATCCGGACGTATGGTAAGTCAGGGTGATATTTTATTTATTTATTCATACGCCTAAAAAGGCCTTTACATACTTAGGAGATTTTCTGTATTACCAACGTAGGAGTAGATAACGTACCAGAAAATCATTTAAAAAAATCAGATGGTATCGAACAGTTATGATCAGATTGGGTGTTTACTCGGCTGATTGACCAATGACGACATGTGAAAGAAAGTTTGTAAAAAAAACTTGTTTGTAAAAAAAAAAAAACCTTACAGATTTCGCCGGAGACCAAAATTTAATTAACAATTTTTACTTCAAATAATGTCAGTAGATCATTGGTTAAAATAAGTCAGGCACACCCTGTATAAATATAAATTGAATTCAAACAAAATAATTTAAAACGAATATAAAACTTTTTTCTATTTAATTTCTTTGTGACCGTGATCGGTTTCAGTTAAGGCCATCTTCAGACCGTTATCTATAAACCAGGAGTAATTATGTTTATTGCTAATAACCAAGTAACTAGAAATCCAATCGTCAAAGAAGACGTGACAACAAATGTGGAAAACCCCATATAAATTGCATAAAATCCTAGTATACCACCCCCTTCCCTCAACCCCATATGTTATGTATATAAACTGTAGATAAAGAAACTATTGTACCAGTATGAAATTGGCCCTAAAAGGCTAAAATCGCGTAACAGTCACAAATAAATTAAATGGAAAAAAAAATTATATTTGTTTTATTATATGATTATAATGGACTTCCACCACGAATTGCCAGTATCAATTAAAGAAATATTAGGAAGAAGGTACGTAATTTCAGTGGAAAAAGTTTGGGTTATGTTTCAACTTGAAAGCTACAGCATTTAGGCATTTGAATTTATTGTGAAACGGTAAACCATTAGAAAATAAATAGCGCGATCCCGAAAAACAAATTACGAAAAATCACGAAGTCTGAATTCACTTGTCAAGATTACCCTGAAGAAATTTAAACAAAAGAAAAACACATTTCAAAAATAGAATTGAATTGTTCCGGTTTCGGCGGAGACATTCCTTCCTCATAATAGCATTCCATAAGAATAGCCTTTACTCACCGTAAAGAGACAAGGCTCCTATGTTTGGTGAGAGAATTCTAACTCTAGATAATAAAATCATTACAGGGCCAGATGTTTCGCAGAATTTGAATAATCCATGAAATTTCAAAGTCGATTTTCAAGTTCTGTTATTATTCCATTATGGGTAAGTTGTTTCACTGAACTGAAATAATAATAGAATCTGAATAGAATTTCCACATAACACTGAAATTCGATGAATTGTTCAAATTCTAATTAATTTTAATTCTAAACAACCCGTAAATTATAGTAAAATATTGTAAATAAAAAATAAGAAAATAAATAAGAAACACGAAAGATTTATCGACTTTTATAACTAGAGCTTTCGCGGAATTAGAAAAACCACCGCAATCTGATTTTGATTCTATAACATGAAATATATAAAAACTTAGACAAAGATATAATTTCTAAAATATAAGTAAAAAACAAATATTTGCGAAATCTCTCGGATATAACCCACTTTTGGGCAGATTTCAATTTGTCGTATAGAAGTGACAGCTTAGCATTTTGAATTAACTCTCAGCCGACGCGAATGTAAATATTTGGATTTTCTGCCAAAACGAAGGACGTTTAGAGGCAAAAAGGGAAGGAAAATATTATCTCAACCGTCATGCGGTTACTATGGCAATTTGAAAGCAAATCCTCAACAATGTCGGCGCGGTACTGAAATATTCATGAAAATATGACTTCATTTTGTAGAGTGAATTCATGTTAGAAAATAAGCTTTTGTACCTATATTACAAGATGTATATTTTTTTCAAGCAAAGCGTCTCTGAAGAAAATTATGATGAAAAAACAATGCATTGTGTTTTTAATCATAATTTAAAATTAACAAAGTAATTCCAAGTAAAATTATTTTCAAAATCATTAATTAGTTCTCTTCTTGGCAGCCCTGTTTATGTGTGTAAAATATATAAAAAATATTTTTAATAAAAAAATGAGTTAAGAAAATAAGAAAGAAAGTTAGTACCTCTTCGTCGAAATATGATATGGTTTAATATGATCGAAAGGTACAGGGTCGAATTAGCTTAGTGGTTAGACCAGAGCCCCGGCAAGGCTAAGATCCCGGGTTCAATTCCTGGATGATAATAGAGACGCGTTTCGTCGTCACGATAAAATATTCGTAATTTCATTATAGTTGATTAAGAAATCCTGATAATTCGCTTCCTAACGAATAAAATGTGAGTTCTTTATCGTGAAATTACTAGAAAGATTCGAATTTTAATGCGAAATTTTAGGAATTTCATGCACACGCGTTTCGTCGTCACGATAAAATATTAGTAATTTCGTTATAAATTATTAGGAAATCCTGATAACGCGCTTCCTAACTTTTATTAGGCCATCTCGTACCGTTAATTCATTCATAAGGCCTGCAATCCCGCTTTCAACCGGAATTACGAATAATTTAAAGAGAATTCTTAATAAATTAGCAATACATTTTTCTCCGTGTATTGGTATGTGAACACTGTATAATAGTTCTGTAATATTTTTTCATTAAAACTGATTTATTCTTTGTTATGGTCTCATTGCAAGTTTTAGATAATTTTAATCAAATTAGTATGTTTACACTGGCAAAATACCTATTTTTGTTATTGTTTTTAGGGTGTTATGCCGTGTTTCGCTACCTCCTTCTTTAGCCAACGTTTCGGACAGCGTTACAGTGTCCATCATCAGGGCAGATGAGTAAATGATATTGGTGAGAGTGTTTACTGGTGGTGAGAGTGTGAGAGTGAAAGGTTGGCTAAAGAAGGAGGTAGCGAAACACGGCATAACACCCCAAAAACAATAACAAAAATACTTTTTGGCCGTGAAAACCTAAAAACATACCAAAATACCTATTGTTCAAATTTCTCGGCAACCAAGTTTCTTCTTAACGCGTGAAATTACGATAGCACACCGACAGCACGAATTGCACTAAAATGTCTTGCGTTAATAATTTTTATGTGAAACTCACAAAAAATAAGATTTTTATGAGGCAACTAGGGAAATGGATGGAGAAGTTTCTTAAATAAATAAATAAAAACTTTGTAGGTCTTATTTTCAGCATTTATCTCAATGAAGTTTACAAAGCTAAGAAATTAAATCGCAAGAGAAAATTTTGAAAACGCAAAAAGTAAAACTTCGTCTAAAGATCGGCAATTAACATCTCGGGAGATTGCGGAAAGCTGCAACACAACTTAAATGAAACTTTTAAAAACCATCAAAGAACCAACAAATTTTACCGCGGCAAGTGTAACGAGATAATCTGATTCAAAAGACAAACGAACCAAAATGCAATACAAATTTTCCGACCTCTTTGTTCCTCCCTACTACACCCATGTATGTACACCCTTCATCTCCTCAAAAAGACCCGCCATACAGTATCCTCAAAGTGTCATATCGAAATTATTTTCCTAAGGGCCTCTCGTGTGAAGTTAATGCGGTATTCTAGTCTAGAAATTTTTTTTTTTTTAAAGTTATAACCATTTTAATGTCGCGGTTTAGTTGGAATCTAACCAGAATCTAGATAGAACAACATTTAATCGCATTTTTCTCAAAACTACTTTTTTCGAGACGGTTAACACGATATCTCAAGTTCTAAGAAACCAATTTACTTGAAAATTGGTGTGAGCTTTCTCTACACATAACTCTATCGCCCCTACCAGAATTATAACAAAATTTTAATTTTTACTATTTTTTAAAAATTCTGAAAATTCAAAAAAACTGGTAAAAAATAACTTTTTATTTCAGACAGCCGCCATTGTGCGAATTTTTTTTTTACTTTTCCGAGGTACAGGCCATAGCAGCCTTTGTCTGGAAAAGGAATTAATTTTGTTTTTTTTTCTGATTACTAGGAGGGTTGCAATCGTGTCAACCAGGGCGCGCCATTTTTTAAGACCCCCCACTTCAACACCCTGTAACTTTTTGAATTTTGATTTTTTTCGTTTGATGTATACTTTAATGTATATTTTTTATTTATACTTTAATGCTTAATAAATAGTTGGTAAAGTAATGGCTACTAAAAATATTATCGTTTTTTTTTTAATTGCACCTGAAAAATACCAACAATTCATGCTTCTAGACTAGAATACCCCCATATTGTAAAAAAATGAATGAATTGTTAATTTTTTTAACTTTTCGAGATCAAATCTATTCGAAACCCGATAAATTAAAATTGAATCGTGTATAAATTTTAATTAGATACAAATAAGGCCAGAGAACGAGAGACAAAATAAACATGGTTTAAAATTAAAGCGTTGTTAATTGAATTAATTGAAGGCGTTACTATTTAATTAATGGTTGGCATAGCACTTTAATTAATTACAAAAGTGTATATAAAACATATAAAGGGATCTCAGCGATAATACAAACCAATAAAAGGACAAAGCGTCAGAAACAAACAGAACACTGCACATAACCTTATCACAAGCAAAATTATTTTTGGGTGTATTTGTGGAGCTAACGGTGATTTTTAATAAACTCATAAATAGATTTGTTATTGAGGAAAATGAGAGTATAAATATGAAAATTGTGAAGATGTGGATTATGAGTGAAAAATCAGTGTGTCTGTAAAAAAAAATGTTCAAAGATGAAAAAGAAAGATTGATGATGTCATGGTTTCTAATTATTAAGAATACCCTTTTCTTGTATGATAGATACAAAGCCTGTTATTATAATTTTTTTATAATTCTTCGGGAAGACTATTAAATATTGTATGCCTTTGTAAATATAAAATGTTGTTTTTTTTTCATTTATTTAATTTCATTAACTGTAAAGTAGGTAGCACCAACCAGTTCATTAGGATTTAGTTGTCCCTATTTGCTTTCTTCTTTACAATTTTAAATATTATAAATACGTTTTTTTACTTCAAACGGTAATGGATGTATATTGAGGTAGAACCTGCAGACAAGCAGCCATGTGGCAGATTCGCGGGACTACCTATTTAATTGTCAATTATATTGTATTATGTTAAGTATGTTTTGGTTAGAAATAATAAAAAATAAAAAAAAACCAGCCAGAATATTATTTAATATCAAATTCAAGACCGTGACTCAACCCCATTGACCTGGTTGCAATTTAAAAATGACATCCATTAATAACTTAAAAGCTTACGACCAGCACCACATTAATCACGTGAAATGCATAGTCACACAATGGCCACCAAAAACGAAAAAGCGACTCCATTATCCCTAATATAATAAAAATATATTTAGACCTAGTGATGAAAAAGTGATATCAATTTTTGAAAAACCATTCAACCATTGTGGTTCATCAATTATAATATTATTTAAGGACGACAAATAATAATCACGTGCAAGGCTTCCCCAACTTATATGTCTTCTTGGTTCTTTGTTTACAGTTTCCACCTAATTTGTTCATTTTCGGTAAAGCAGGTTCGAAGACAAGTCAAGTCCTCTTGGAGATTTCATCGGGTATTCATTCACCCAGATGAATGTATTCTATACATTGCCATTTGTTTTTGGATTAACGAACTATATACCTATATAGATCGCTAATTTGACAGTACGTTTAAGCCATTGCAGACAATATTAGCGACTCTCAAATGAAATTTTGAAACAGAAATATCGGAAAAACAATTGGTGGAATCTAGGAATTAAACCCAGAACCATTGCCGGGCTTTGCTCTATCACTGAGCTAATTCGATCCTATTCCCTTCGGTCACACTGTAACATACTTCGACTAAAGGCTTGTTCAGACTAAGCCAGTAGTTTAGTCGAGTGGCGAGTAACTCACCACTTGACTCGCCGAAAATCGTTCGCATTGCTTTCAAGTAGAGTACATTTATCCCCGCCGACCGTTGCAAAAGGACGGCGGTTGAAGGGCTGCTACAAAGCAAAGTAAATACGCAAATTAAGTATATTGTAATGCTTAGAAGAGGTGGAAGAATAAATTAGTAAAATGAAAATAAATAAACTATACACACGAAAAAAAGTTTAATAGCAGCATTAATAAATAATTTTAGAGTTGCATCTTCGCTTCAACGTCACGACATTTCCGAGCGTCTACAAATGAACTCTGCTAAAACGGCGGGTTTGCGCATGTAGTGCGCAGGGACGCGTGGAGGGGAGCGCTACTCGCCGAAAAATTATAACGAAATGGATTGAATCGACTAAAGAGCTGACTAACCCACTCTACCAAAATTATGGTGTTTGGACGCGTTTAGTTACTACTTTACTCTCCACTCGACTAAAATACTCTACCAATGCGAACGGGTTGAAGTGCAAAATGCAATCTACATAGATAGTGACTTATATAATACATCCATTTTTATTTTAATGTGCGGCATCTATTGGCTTTTCTACAAGTCCTGTGATGATTAATTTTTATTTGTTTTTGAAATAACTTAATGAGTAAAACCTCAACTTGTGGAATCACAGATAAAATAATCATATTAGCAAGTGACAAAATGAGAAGCTCGATTAATATTATGGTACGTTATTTCCTTGCCAAGCAAATAAAACCGAGGAAAGTGCGGTGGATTTCTTGGCACACTAGTTAAGCGGTTGATTATATGATATTACAACATATTAAACCAGTAAGCACTGAACTTATTGACCGGCCACAATAGGGTGGCTGTTTCCCGACGGAGACACAGCGGCATTGTGGCACAGATCCGGAGAGCGATCCCGCATATTATTATCTGTCACGGCAATACGCCTCCGAGCAGCAATCACATCACGAGCACCGCACCGCCTTCCCATTTACCAAACATGAATAATGCAATAAGTCACTAGTTGCGACCATATGCACCCCGGCCCGCTCGCCGCGAACTGATAACGCGTCATATTGGACGGGAATATTGGGAGGCGGGAGGCGTATGAGTGAGATTCTAGGAGATTTTTTTTTTGGTTGACTGCAGGAGAATAGTGTGATGGAAGCAGAATCCCTAGTTAGAAAATTATCACTTTTGCAGTTCAAACGTAAAAATAATACTATTCAACGAATTCTGCACGTCGCTGTACAAAACTGTGGGTAAATTAAACTGCATCTCATACAATAATGCTTCTCGACAACTTTTCCGCCTACCGAGATACTGCAGCGCGGTACGGAAATGTTCCTGGAGGGACGAGTGCACACTTTCAGGGCACTTCTCCGCCACCGCATAGGAAGCTTATGGCTCTGACTACGTCAATCGAAGAATGCAATCATCACTGCCATGTTGCCTGGATGGAGTTCCCCTGCTAGCCCTCTGGAGACGGTCAAATATCCTTAATAAACGACTGCTTGCATTCATTTCTGTGTTTAATATTTTTTAGTTTCATTTTTCATTTATTATTCGTCTTTATTTTATGCATATATCGTTATTTACTTTTTCTTATTATTTGTCTAATTTCTTTTGTTATTTCGAAATACGGAACGCATTGCATTGCACTATCCCTGCGTACATTATGGAATAAACTAATATTAATATAAATGGTTTAATTTGTTACAGCTCTTTTTTTAAAATAGATCCACACAGGAGGCCCTGGGAGGAGGAAAAATAATTTCCCTCAGAGTTTTTAAATGAAATGAGGGAGGGGAAGTTCTGGGAAGGAAAAGGGTGCGAGGAATCTGGGGGTCAGTGGAATGACGGACGAATGAACCCATCCCTCCTACTACGGCAACGCGATGGGTCGAAAGTCCTGCTGGAGAGGCCAAATGGTCTCACCCGTGAACCCGGGCATCCCTGTTAAGTCACTGTTAAAACGTAGCGAAATATGAGAGAGGTGTTGATTATCCAATAAATGGTTCCCGGGGTGGCGGTAACCACACGCCTTCCAAATTGAAGAAGAACATTGTTGAAATGGATAGCGCCTGTTTTGCTAAAACGAAAAGATGCCGTCTTAACAGTATGATGGACTTGGCGGGATTCTTGTTTCGCGCTAGCCGCGAAAGCTCATAAAATACCCGGCGGAATCCCGCTTGATGTTTTCGCTACCCACAGCGGCAGCGAATATCGCTTATATACGAATAGGCCTTAAGATTTAATCGCCCAACGTAACGCATCAATCCGTTTAGCAAAATATCAATAGCTACATTATTGACCGATGAATAATTGTTCTGGAAGTCGTCATGAAGTGAAATCTGAGTAATTCGAACACGTAATCCTGGCATTAGGCGTCATACTCAATGCGGGCACTAGAAACAACACGACTAGATTAATATTAACGTAACACGCTTAATAAACATTACACAGAAGAATTTATTCAATACGTTCTTAGAACGTATTGAATAAATTCTTACATAGAAAGGAAAAACATTATTGATTATAATTTGTGAAGAGTTAGCACTAAATAAAAAACCTTCGAGTGCAAGGGCGTGCGACAAATTTAACGATTTTCCAGGGTTTTTTGTAGCCAAACTTTTTTCAACATTTTGAACAAAAAAAACTTTTCCATACACAGAACATATTTTTTTTACCTGTCCACGCCCTCACTATGCAACCTCAACGTCCCCTAGTTTTCTCTGGGTCTTCTACCGCCCCCTGAAAGTCTCAAACGCCCACAAGGAGGCGTTTTCGCCCACGTTGAGAACATATGCTGTAAAGTGAAACAAAATATTTCCGAAAATAACAAAAAAACTTTTTGTTAATCAATGGAATGCCTTAGTTTTCACCGGTAGTTTGCGATTTTGCACAAAAACAACACTCTGGGTGTTTTCGTCATTGAACTGATAACGTTTGTATAGCGCAATTTTCTCACTTTGAGTGCGCTATGATTGGGATAATTCGAACTTTATCTAAGAAATTTAAAAAAAATTCTTGCGGATTGCAGCAATGAAAAAAAAAAACAGAAAATCTTTACTCTTACAAAGCAACAATCTCGATTCGATCATGAAAGTTTAAAAATGCACGCGAAATAGTTGAATGAAGGGGAAAAGGGTTTCTTTGATACTCTCAGAAGTTAGCAATCAAAACCACTACAGTGGTTGTTGATCCAAAACTGCTTACGAATTACAGCTTCAGGAGCACTTGCAAACGGACTGTAAATACTTTAAATGAAACGAAATGAAATAGTGTTTACAGGAATAGGGTGATAGTTTGTGTGGGAAATAAAAAACGGTATGCAAGAAAAAGGAATGACCAATCACTTACCACCGTATCGTTGTGAAGGAGCACACGACACAACCACAATATATACAGTTCCATCGCGATATCTCGAGGCAATTATCGCCACAACAAAATTAATGAGTACAAAACGATATTAAATACTTCCGAGATGATCAAATTCCTTATTTTTCATTTTATTAAAAGTGGACATTTATTCCTGATGATGTGAACATCGTTCACAAAACATGTATATTGTGAATAATAATAATAATTGGATAATTTGTAGAGCGCCGTTTTGTGAAAAAATATAAAATATAAGTGTATATAAATAAAGTTATGTTAACTAAGTTATGTCTTTTTAATAAAATTAATAATGCCATAACAAAGCGAAAAGTTTTTAGAAGTTTTCTTCGAAAAATTCCTTCCTTCTAATAATAAAATATAATAAAACACAAATATAAAACTTTTTTTCCACTTCATTTATTTGTGACCGTAACCGGTTTCTTCAGCCTGTTAGGCAATCTTCAGACTGGTAAAATTGTTTATTAATCTAGAGTTTATATACATGACATATGGGGAAGACGGAGGGGGATAGTCATAGTACAAGGATTTTATTCAATTTATACGGGTTTCCCAAATTTGTTGGTATATATTGCACCTTTGACGATTGAATTTCTAGTCTTCTTTTTACTTAAAAACGAGATTGTGTACTAGAAAAACACCTACAACTTGCTTTCAAGATAGTTTCAAATCTTCTTTTCAAAATAAATGCAAAACTCGAATTTGCACTATTTTTCTTGCCATTGTTCCAAATTTCAAATAATTTTCCAACAAGGTTATGGTTAGGGAGAGGTAGGAACTGGATAAATGACTTCCCGGTAGGAATTAAGCACATTCTCATTTCAAAACCAAACAATGGTGCTTGCTTAAAGGGCATTGTGTTATTTCTAAACGTGCCTATCAATGAATCAATTCGATAAGACCGTACGTAGTGAGTAATAAAATCACCCCCATTGTATAAAAAAACAAATTTCGGTAAAGGTAGGCAGTACCCACAGAGTCGACAGAGGAACTTTTTGAATTCAGAAATCCCTTTAAAAATAACGACCGGGTCGGGAAATTTTACAAAAGTTACCGGCGCGAATCAGGTCACCATAAATAATTCACACATTGGAATCATAATCCGCAATGGGGGGGAGGGCGTTAATACTGTTTAACATGTTGTGTAAACTTGTTACGTTCCGCTCTACCGGGAAGCAGAAATAAAACCTAAAGGTTATGTACTATTTTTGGATTTGCAAAGGAAGCATGATATGAATCATTTAATTTTTCTTTGCACAACGTCGCGCTAGAAATTAATATCGGATAAGCCAAGCTGTTTTCAAACATAAAACGTAGCTAAATTTGCACGTACGTTTTACAATCAACAGTGCTTCAGGGTAACGGCTGCGGGGCCCATATCCTACAAAATTTTGAATTTGAGGCTAAAATAATATTTTTTTCCAATTATATTTTTGTTTTAAATTATCACTAAAGAAATGAATTTTGAATGATTTTAGAGGCAACTTACGCATTTTTGTGAGTTAATTATAATCATTAAAAAAATAATCTTGCACTACTTAGTAAAAAATTGTTGAAAAATTAAACATAAAAAAGCGTTTTTTCGTTTAGAAATTTTAATTAATTCATATACGACTAATTTGTGTTAACAACGTAAATCGGTCGTAAAATTTATATTTAATCTTATTCCCCCTAGAAAATAAAACAAAATTATTTTTTTAGTAGTTGTCATTAACAAATTATTTTCAAAGTTGCCACTAAAATCATGAAAATTAGAATTCTTATAACCTATCTTACATATAAAAATCAATATTTGTTTGTTTGTTCGTATTTTATGCACTGCCATACCGTTCATCCAATTGGGATGAAACTTTGGTGATTTTTTGTGCGCACGTACGCGAAGGTTATAGGCTATATACAATGGTAAGCCCTGACGTTATGAAATTAGTATAAAGGAAAATGTGTTTTTTAACATATTTTAGTGGCTGGGAGAGTAGGCAAGAGGGGGAGGGTAACGAAGGAGGGAGGGGAACCCGGGAGGGGAAGGGGACGCGGGAGGGGAAAGGGGACGCATGGGAAAGGATAAGCAAGGAGAAACAGTTTATTTATTTGAATGGTATTGCAACGCACGCCGGGTACCAGCTAGTATTTTATAATTTAAAATACAGATGAGTAAAATAGCACACTAGGTACACCGTAAAGCGAAAATTATTTTGTTTTGTTTTGTTTGATGAGTTTTCACAAGAATATAAATATGTCCATGCATGCATGATAATTAAAATTATCAAGGTAATCAAACTTTCGGAAGAGAATAAATTTAAAAAAATATATCGTTAGATGAATTAAGAATTTGTTGTCGGAGATGCTATGGACCATCATTACTAGTGTCTTGTCATGGCTGAGAGACAGCACAATAAAAAATACTATACTAAGTTCAGATGCGGGTCTGTCTGTGATTGTAACTAGCTCAGATTTTTTTAACTGTAGTGTCATCAGTACCTAGCTATCTATATAATATAACATCTTAACAAAAATTTATTTTAATTGTCATTTTCAAAATTGGAACTGATGTGTCAAGAATCCAGACAGGCGATAGTAGTAGTGTAATATTTAAACAGAGAAATATTATAATAGTCGTTTTCAAAATCGGAACTGATCAGTCATCAGATAAGCGATAAAGTATCTGCCGATAAAAAAAATTTTAATTACACGTTTGAAATTATAGGTACTTTTTAGTTTAAATTTCTTGTAGGTAATCTTGACAAATAAAATCAAATTTCGGGATTTTTTAGGGGTCTGTGCTTTTAGCCAACATTTTAATTTTTATTAAAATGTTGGCAAAATTAATAATTTAATCAATCATACTATAGTGAGATTACAGCGTCCCCAATTGGGGTAAGTTGTGAGATAGAGAGGAGGTAAAGGAAATGTGAAGAGGAAGGTGAGGAAGTGCAATCATCAATCCTACAATTACAATATCTCTTGATTTCTCGCTAGTGTAACAAAGACAGAGCAAATTTTGCACGGGTTGATCGAAATTTGATGTTTGACAACATGTCAACCAGTTTATGTTACATCCCATTAAGTGGAAAACTTGGTGAAACCTGGGTCACAAAAGGAATGAATCATGACTTGATCTTATGTGCTTCAAGCCTACAATGTGAAGTTAACATAGGATCATATTATTAAACAAATATGAATTTAATATGAGTCCTGAATATATTAAAATGTAATTCCAGTGTTCAGGATGATAAATTCGTGGGTTCGAAAAGATTTCCGGAAAAGGGTTCGGAAAATAAATGAATACAAAAACCACGAAAATAAATACATTTGACGTCACACACATCACGGGGGATTTCGGGTTTTCTTATTAATCATTCGTCAACAGAGCCGAAATGGAGGAGGGGAAGAAGAGGTTTTAGGGAATGTATTACACCGGACAACAAAATGTATACATTTTTTTTGATGCCGGAAGGCAGGAAACAAAATGCTATTTTGGCAAGTGTTTACCATGGGATTTTCAATTTGCGAGGCGAGTACGGGAACAGTTTATTAGATGTTATGCCCTGCCATAGGTCACGCCGAGTGGTTCACTACATTTGGTAACTTAGCAGGTGTGTCCGAGTTCATGGGGTTAGGTTTGTCTAGGTCTTGGCGGCGGATGCGTTTGCCCACGGATTGGGAGACTGATTGAGGGAGACCTTTTGACCTCTCCAGCAGGATTCTATCGACCCATCGCCTTGCACCGCAATGAGAGGGATGGATTCATACGTCCGTCACTCCTGGTCACATTGAACCCCTGATTCCTACCCATCCCTTATACCTTCTTCCTTCCCGTTCTTAAAAGACCCGCTACCCAGCATCCCCAAAGATGACAGAGAAATTTGATACTCTGGGCCTAAGGGAAATTTTTTCCTCCTGTGGGGGCTAATATAAAAAAAAGATAAAATCGGACGTGCAATTATTAGGAAAATGACAAACGTCGCGTTGTCTCTAATTAGCGAATTTGTGGTGGTTTCAACAAAGCTAATTTAATTGATTTTAAAAATAAGAAATCTAGAATTTTAGAATGTCATATACCCACATTACATCACAACCGAAATTATATTGTTTAATAACAATAGCTTGATTCATGTGAAATATACTACGTACGATGGTCTCATTCACTCACTTTTATGTTGTTTCGATTATTATCACTCGAGGCAATAAACTCCGTGTACGTCGTAAAAGCTATCAAAGCCAGAGTCATACTATAAAAAGCTACGAGAGCCTATTTAAATCGACAACCTTGTTAAAATATTTCCACCAGGAGCTTCGGAAGGTTTATCTCCCGCGCTAAACATCCTGTTTCCTTCGCAGGACGAGTATCCTGCTTATAATAGGATCCACGGACTGGGCGTTTGCTCAAAATTGGACAGGTTGATAAATTGCGGGTAGAAAATTATACCATAACACGCGTGCATAGTAAGAGGAACGGCTGCTTGGCATTTTTCATGCAACGCTTAATTTTGGATTTGAGGCTCGAAAACTGTACCAAACTGAATATATTTTTTTAAATCAAAAGGTTAAATTATTGGTTTTAACTAATCAACATTAAACTACGATTCATTTTCAAATCTATATATTGTACTTGAAAACAAAAGTAAACAAATATGTAGTTGATATTTGCTACAGATACATTTTGATTTTTAAAATACTTTCAGTTTGGTTGGATTTTTTGGTCTCATATCCAAAATTAAATTTTGTATGAAAAAGGCTGTCCAGGGTGTCGTCACACCAAGGCAACCCGCAACCCGCAACATCAATGTCGATAATATCTAGTGCGAGAGAATACGTCGGTCAGGCGTGCAAAATTAAAAATGCATTATAAACCACTTGCTAGAAATCTATTAAGATTAATGTAGCAAATGCTAACCAATTCTAATAATAGAACAACACTTTGTCACCCCTATAAAGATAAAAGACAATGCTAACCAATTCTTATAATAAAACAATACATCGCCACCCCTATAAAGATTGAAGACAATGCTAACCAATTCTAATAATAGAACAATACATCGCCACCCCTATAAAGATTAAAGACAATGCTAACCAATTCTAATAATAAAACAATACATCGCCACCCCTATAAAGATTAAAGACAATGCTAACCAATTCTAATAATAGAACAATACATCGCCACCCCTATAAAGATTAAAGACAATGCTAACCAATTCTTTTTTATTTATTTATTTTATTTATTTATTAAAAGAAGTTTATACAATGAACAAAAAAAAATTGTGTTATTTCATCCGCCATGCGAGGGATGTCCCTGTGTTATAATTCTAATAATAAAACAATACATCGCCACCCCTATAAAGATTTAAGACAATGCTAACCAATTCTAATAATAGAACAATACATCGCCACCCCTATAAAGATTAAAGACAATGCCAATCAATTCTAATAATAGAACAATACACAGCCACCCTTAGAAAGATTAAAAGCAATGCTAACCAATTCTAATAATAGAATGAAACATCGCCACCCCCCATAAGCAAATAAATAAATTTGTTCATTGTGGCTTAACTTAGTGAACCACGATGAAAATCGTAAAATCCTAACACATGCATACAATCATTCGTTTTTGTTAGGGTCGCACGAGCTTCGATTTCTGATTAAAGTCGGGTCTTTTGCTACGAAATCTAGCCCTAGAACAGGTTTATCATGGGAAAGGTTAATATTCAGATTGCTAGAAAAGGGAAAAAAATTGTTTATTTAAGTCACTGCGAGTTAATACGCTACACTCTAGTAGCGTATTGCGGATCAAAATCATAGGGCAGTCTGAAAGCTTGACAAATCAGTTCCAATTTTGAAAATTTGTTAATAATTTTATATTATAGGCAGGTCGGTACCTATGTTATCTCTTGTCTGAATTCTTCACACAATTAGTTACAATTTTGAAAAAGACCCTTAAATTCAAAATATGAGTTCATTGAACCAGATTTCACGCTGGACTAACGCACAGAAAACAGAAATTAGTATTTTTGATGATCCAGTGGAGCGACAGCGCAATTTAAAAAATTTTTCTGCGATTGGTCGACATTTTTTGGTGATCATTTTGAATTTTTTGCGCCCAAATTAAAAAAAAATCATATCTCCGAATTTTAGCGTGGAGACAGACAAACTGATTATAGATCTATACAGCCAATAAATTCACCTATCTTTTGTCGATTATTACACATTCGTAGGATTTATAAAAAAATATTATTAAATCGTTAACTTCTACTTACTTACAAATAAGGAAAAATTTGCCAAAATTGGCAGCAAAGCAATCCGAGGTATTTTAAATAGTGCCATATTGTGGCAAAAGGCACTCCAGTGGATAAATAAAAGTTTACAAAAAAGTACATAACAGAAATTTTACAATACTTGAATAGATTTTCCTTTTTGGTACAAAGCAGACAGAGTAACACGTGGCCGTGCAGGTTGATCGTGAACAAACCCTCTCAAAAGGAAAAAACGGTAGAAATAAAACAAAAATTCCCACCGCTCGATACGGGGTGGGATTTCCCTGGCAGCTTTTAAAACAGACATTGCTCGGCGCCGAGTGACGTCACCGACCGGGGGATATTGAATAGACTGCTCAACTCGGGCGATATTAGGGAGGAACGAGGGTGGATCGAGAGCTTTCTAGGGTGGACAAGTGCAGGGTCAGCGGATTTACTGCTCGGGTGTCAAGTGTACAAAAGGATGGACACTTGTGATGTATTGGATTCAGAAGTACGTACAACTCAAGAGGATGCGCTTTAAGTCTTGTAAGAAAAACCATGATGATCATGATGACACTGATGACCTCTTGGCAGACAGACCATTAGTTATTGATTCAAATTTGATTCCTGACCGATTTCGAAAGTTACTAATATTTCAAGATTTTCCAGAGCGGTTGAATTCATTTTGAGTTACCTGTGTGTACACATTTTCATATTAATTATTAAAACTAAAATAAAGCTTAGAAAATATTTTAATACAATAAATATCAGAAAAATCCTGGTTCAAAAAAAATCTTATTTTCAAACCACTCTGTTAATAAATATTCAGAGCCTTACTAATAAACATGTTTTAAATATTACACGATTGATAAACAACCACTAATGTAGGGTTAATGGTTATTTATCAGTCGTGTTGTTAAAACACGTTTTTTTTACATGAGCTCCACGCAGAAGGCCCTGAGGAAAATAATTTCCCTCAGGGCCTTTGTCATATTTGGGAATGCTGTGTTTTTTAAGGAAAGGGAGGGAAGGAGAGTTCTGGGAAGAAAAGGGGTTTAAGGGGTGGGTAGGAATCTGGGGTTCAGTGTGCCCTGGTCATCCGCCACCAAGACCAAGACAAACCTCACCCAATGAACCCGGGCACCCCTGCTAAATCACCAAACGTAGCGAACCACTTGGGGTGAACTATGGCAGAGGTGTTGGTTATCTAATAAAGGTTCCCGGGGCGGCGGTACCTATTCCCGCCTCCCAAATTGTTAATTATTAACAAGGGTGATAATTATATGGACAGTGCAAATTTCAAATGCCGCAAAGGAAGATAAATCCAAATATTTCTAGGAAAATAGTGCATCTTTTAAGACGTGAATTTTATGAGGATTTTTTTGAAAAATTAAATTAATTAAATACTGTTATTAAAGAAATTTACAAAAAAACTATTCAATTTTATTTTATAATTTAAAAAAAAAAACTAATTACAGGTCTACAAAAACAGAAGATTTGATTATTTGAAAAAAAACTATCTTTTGCTCTCTTTAACAAGTAACATTTTGTTCTTTCTTCTACTCAAGTTGATTCCTTATAGTCGAGGATCATAACCCCTGCCCCAATTTCCATGGTGGACAAGGCTCCTCCACTTCTCGCATCCTGCGCTGCGTGGAGAGCTTTGGACACCGACGTAACAGACGATAGTGATATATATATATATATATTTTTACATGAGCTCCACACAGGAGGTCCTGAGGAAAATAATTTCCCTCGTGGCCTATGTCATCTTTGGGGATGCTGTGTGAAGGTTTTTTTTTTAAGGAAATGAAGGAGAGGAGAGTTCTGGAAGGAAATAGGTTTGATGGGTGGGTAGGAATCTGCGGTTCAGTATGTCCAGGATATCCGCCACCAAGACCTAGACAAACATTACCTCATGAACTCGGACACCCCTGCTAAATCACCAAATGTAGCGAACCTCTTGGGGTGACCTATGGCAGGGCATTGGTAACCTTCATCTGCTTCTTCTGCCTTCCACTTTGCCAGCGACTATGAGTCCATGTCCTTTACAGCATTTCAAATTTCGGTAAACGATATACTCGTAGTAATTTTTTTTAAATGAAGGCAAACGGCTCTTTCAATTTTGTCCACGTGATTCAAATCACACATATCTTAAAACTTTAAATATTAATTATCCTTAATAGTTGATAGTTTTTTGTAATCTTACACGGTCGTCCGCTGAGTAATCGAGTGTGCGTGTTTGTAATTTCCAGAAGTTAAAGAACGGAGTGTGAGGTAAAATGAGGGGATGTTAAAATTTTGACGAACAATGTGAAATTAAGCCTTGAGGTTAGGCTGTTTTGTCAAAGTTACCTTATATTATATTGCCATCGAGTGAAAAATATGTAAATTCTTTTATAAATATGTATAATTTGAAAAGCTTTTTTATTACCAAATAAATTTAGAGAGGAAAAGATTATTATTGACAATAATCATTAATAACAGTAGTGCAAATAAGCCTTTAAACGATTTTCTATAAAAATGTAGCATTCTTTTCAAATACAAGCGTTTATGAGCCATTTTTGCAGCAACTAATCAGCATAATAAACAAAACGTTATAAAAGGGAGATTGTTGATTGGTGCAAATGAAAAAAATGCCAATTGATTTGTAATGTGATAAAAATAAAATGTCGGTTTATAATTTTAACACAAGAGCAATAACATAAAGAAATAGGAATAGCGTGAATATATTTTAAACTAATTAACTTAAACTAAAATTTAAAACTTAAACTAAATTTTAAACGACTTAAACATCATTGAAGGAAATAATACTTATAAATCTAAAAGCAAATATGAAAAAGAAAAGACACAGAAAAATAGAAAGTTAACGGTCGCAATTGGAACATGAACCGAGGATCTCTTGAGTCACCGGGACAAACGCCTTAAACTTTTATTTTTAAGTCATTTTTGTCGATCTCATATTTCAAATTCAGAATTGACAATCGTCGACTAATTTTTCCCATATTTTTGGCTGCTACCTTTTTAAATAATCACAAAGTTCTAAAGAATTGGTTTGTAACCTAGATAGTGTCTCGGATAAACATATCCGATTTTATTTATACGGGATACCATTGACCTTTTCTAAAAGACATTCTTTTTTACGTGAGCTCCACACAGGAGGCCCTGAGGAAAATAATTTCCCTGAGGGCCTATGTCATCTTTGGTGATGCTGTGTGGAGGGTTTTTTAAAGGAAGGATGGAAGAGTTCTGGGAAGGAAAAGGGTTTAAGGGGTGGGTAGGAAACTGGGGTTCAGTGTGTCCTGGTCATCCGCCTCCAAGACCTAGACAAACCTCACCCCATGAACCCGGGCACCCCTGCTAAATCACCAAACGTAGCGAACCACTTGGGTGTTGGTGCAGACTAAATTTTTTTTTTTTTTTTTTATTATTATTTCCAACAAAAACATACTTAACAAATACAGATAAAATTGGCAATTTAAATAGGTAATCCCGCGAAGCTGCCACATGGCTGCTTGTCTGCAGGTTCTACCTCAATAAACATCCATTACCATTTGAAATAAATAAAAAACATATTTATAAAATTTAAAATTGTAAAGAAGAAAGCAAATAGAGACAATCAAATCCTAATGAACTGGTTGGTGCAACCTACTTTACAGTTAATGAAAATAAATACATTAAAAAAAAAAAAAAAACAACATTTTATGTTTACAAAGGCATACAATATTTAACAGATATGTATCTATCATTCAAGAAAAAAGTAATATATTCTTAATATTTAGAAACCATTACATCATCAATCTTTCTTTTTCATCTTTGAACATTTTTTTTTACAGATATACTGATTTTTCACTCATAATCCACATCTTCACAATTTTTATATTTATACTCTCATTTTCCTCAATAACAAATCTATTTTTGATTTTATTAAAAATCACCGGTACACAGTACTGCAGCGTTCGGCTTCCATACTTATTTGATATTTTAGGTATATTTAGGCCTTTTTTTTCTGTGAGTCGTGTGCTGTGACTATGTACCAGTGGTTTTTTATAAGTACTATCTCCCCAGTTATCCTTAATGGTAAGTAACCAGAATATACCTTTTATTGGGAGTAGGTTCTCAGCACAATATAAAAGCTGCACATTGTGTCTTTGTCTATATAAATTAGGTGATACAATATGTTTTATGATAGAGGTTTGCAAATTTTGTACATGCTTAATATAAGTCATGCTTGTATTTCCCCAGCTTCGAATTCCATATCTAAGAATAGATTCTACCAATGAAAAATATATCAATTTAAGTGTGCAATGAGGCAAGACAAATTTTAATTTATAGAAATTGTTCGCTAGAGCTCTTAATTGGTTACATATTTTAGTAACTTGCTTATCCCATTTAAAAGTGTTATCTACTTTTAATCCTAAATAAGTATACTCATTGACAAAGTCAATATTTTCACATTGGCAATTTATAGATATTTTTTTATGGATGCATTCAAAGTTGTGTGCGATTAGTTTCGGAATATTCCATATTTTCAAACTTGGTGATCTGATATACATGCATTTTGTTTTTTTTACATTTATGACTAAACCTACATCATGTGCCCATTTTAGCAGTTCATTAAAGTCGGTTTGTAATTCTTGAATCGCTATTTGAGGATTTTCATTTGATACTATAAGTGCAGTGTCATCTGCGAAAATAAATCTACGCGCTTTACTAAATAGTTTTGACATAGCTATAACATAAATTATATATAATTTTGGACCCAAAATTGACCCCTGTGGGACACCAGATCTTATAAATTTCGATTCGCTCATCGCATTCAATATTTTAAAATTCATTTTTCTATTTGATAAGTAGTTATTAAAGAGAGTAAGCAATTTACCTCGGATGCCAATGGATTGTAGAACGTTAATTATTTGTTTATGACATAGTGTGTCAAAGGCTTTAGAGAAATCAATAAAGAGTACAAGTACATGTTTTTGAGAGTTGAGCTGGGTGTTTATGAAATTAGAAAAATCTTTTAATAAAGTGTCGCAGCTTTTTTTTTTCTGGAATCCATACTGACATTCGTCAATGATACCAAATTTATTTAAATATGCATCTAAGTATGTCGCTATATATTTTTCAAGAATTTTTTCCAAAGCAGGTAATAAAGAAATAGGTCTGTAATTATTTATAATTGAATGATCACCGCCTTTAAAAATGGGTCTAACAATACTAGTTTTTAATCCTTCGGGTATTTGGCAAGTATCAATTATAGTGTTTATGAAATGAGTTATTACTGGGCTCAGTATTTTACCATGTTTTTTAATATCATACATACGTATTTGGTCCAATCCTGGTGATTTTGAGTTTTTCAGTCTTCCGATAATAGATTCAATTTGTTTAACGCTAGCTCTGGGTAGGTACATAGAGTGCGGTGTATCGTCAAGCAAGTACGAAGACGCACGAATATCACATTCGTGTAGTAACTTGTTTACTCCCTCATCGAAGAAATTCGCAAAATTTTCTGTTACAACATCTGTCGAGTTGGTCTTCAAGAAGTATTTAGATATAACTGCGTCACAGCTGGATTTGTTTTTTCTCCCCAATACTTTGTTTATTTCGTTCCACGTTTTTTTAATGTCCTTAAAACAATTTTTGAATTTGTTATTGTAGTATCTTTTTTTAGTATCCAATATTTGCTTATTTAAATTATTCCTGTATTTCTTGTAGTCCTTTTCATATTTCTTGTTTGTTGGCATGTTTTTCCATTTTTTCCATAATTTATCCTTTGTTTGTATATTTTCCATGAGAATATTATTCATCCAAATTTTTTGGTTATTGCGATACGTCTTTTTTATTAATTTTGTGAAACTACTTTTTTCGTATATTGTTTTGAAGTGTGATTTAATATCTTGATATACGATATTAGGATCAGTATGAATTTGAATTGAGTTCCAATCAGTTTGTATAATCATTTCTTCAACTTTTTTTTCAGATAGTGCAGTATTATATTCATGGTGCGATATTTCGCCATTGTCCTTAAGGTATAAAGACACTGCAGTTAAATAGTGATCTGCTATCCTTGTTTCACATACGCAAGAGTAAATTTCAGACTTCTCTTTTTCTCTAATGTATATGTGATCTAGACACGTCGCCGTTGTGTAGGTATTTATCACTGCCTCCCTCGTTATGTCATGTATACATTTCACTAGTCCGTAGTTTGCCATAAGATGTTCGTATTGTAGAATTATTGAGTCGTTTTCACTTAATAAGTTCAAATTAACATCTCCGAGTATTAAAATGGTTTCCTTGATATCAATGTTTCCTATTATGTTTTCTAACTGTTGTAGGAAGGTTTTTTTATTCGTGTTTGGAGGTCGATATAATGCTATTAAATGTATGCGTTTGTGTTTGTTCAGGGAAAAGGTTCCGTAGACACACTCTAATGTAGTAGCCATTATATCCTTTTTTTCGAATATGAAGTTTTCTTTAATATAGACTATAATCCCGCCACCCGATCTTTTTGTACGGCAATAATGAAATGAGTTAAACCCGGATATTTTGTACAGATTTACACTGTTTTCGTCAATAGAAGTTTCACAAAGTATGATTATATCAAGGTTATTTAGTTGACTACAAATACTTAGTGAGAATGTATCCCAGTACTTGGAAATAGATCTAATATTCAAACTTACCACAGTTATCGTTTTATATCCTGTTACATGTTTGAATTGGGACCAGTTCAATAAATATTCAATTTTCATTGGAATAACTCTAGTTATAATAACTTTTGAAGGTTATATCCATTAATGTTGTCGTTATTTGATGAAAAAATGTAATCGAAGTATGCACGTCACAAAATCTAAGAACATGACTTTTAGAACGTAGGTATAAATTGTAATACGATTCTTTAAAAGTTTATGAAAAAATACGTTTTATATCAACTTGTAAATTGTGTTTACTTATATTGAAACAAAAATCATAGGTAACGTAATTTAACAATACTTTTGTGTAAAATTTATTCTGACCAAATTCTGGCGATGAAAATGAGGTACAATGAAGCATTTGTGGAATATTTTGATTATGACGAGCGATCAACTGGTGATATTCCATTATCAGACGTTGCAAATCTCGAAAGGGTCTTACTACTTCTTACCACTTACTTTCATTGACCCCTGTGAAGGTGGAAAACAGATGATACACAAATGTCCAACAAACCCTTGGATACAATGTTACGTTTTTCTTGCACCAATACTTTTGTCAAAAAGTTTTCGAACTGTTTCCATCCTAACGAACATCCATTGTAGATGTGTTTAGGTTCCGTTCTCAGGAAGCTCTGCTCTCGAGCCTTTGAGAGGTGATTCACGCGAATGTGCTCTTTCTTTGCATGGGAGTGAGTGCCATTCAGAACTCAAAACCGGAACATTCCGAAAAGTTCTCTGTTTACCGGGAGTTTGTTCTTGCTTTGATTTCGACACATACGAATCTCGCTCGGCAAAATGTAGGCGAAAGAGATTAAGGAGGATAAGCGGGCGACACAAAGTCGACGAAGATTGCCAAATTTCAAAGCATTTATTTAAAGCAAAGCAATTTCACCAGTGTTTAATTTTAGTTTAGAATATTTCAGACATTTTCCAGACACAGGAGAAAATGAAAAGAAAGTCACTGAAAGGAAAGTAGAATTTAATTTTGATAAGTATGCAAATAAAGCTGTGTGTAAAAAAGTGTTTTTGCTTATGGGGGGGGGCATAATCATATTTTTATCGAAACCATACGAACACCACACTACTAACTGGATCATCTTAAACCATAGTGAACTAACTCACTATTTGCAGTTTCTGAGTTAGAACTTTAAATTAGGGCTATAATACTGTCTTGACCAATCATATATAGTTTTTCTGTGATTGGTTCTTCTTTCTGGCAGAGCTAGATTATGATTTGGAGCCTTCAATTCAAGCTCTAACTCAAAAATTGCATAGAGAGTTAGTTCGTTATGGTTTAAGACGATCCAGCTGTAATGTATCATAATAGTCTATGATTTAGTTCTTACTTTACTAAAAGAGTCTGTGGGCTCTTCGGGTCACACGGTCTCGTTGTCGAGTTGCGCCGAAGTAACGGAGTCTTTAGGTCTCAGGAGCCAGGAGCTCTTGGAGATATAATTTTTGAAATTCAAAATTTTGAATGCAGACCGGTCAGTGGCTGAGTGGGCATCGCGACTGGGTCCCACACAGGCGTCGCGTGTTCGATTCCTCGGCTGGCTAAGTCCTCCATCACGACACAAGCTACATTTTCCGCTTAGTGTGGTGGTAGTAGGTAGGAGCTTTTCAAATACTGTTGGGTTATTCGTAACCCGGGAATGTTTGCCTTTCATTAAAAAAAAAAACAAAACAAAGTTTTAAAAATGACTCATTTACGTTTTTTCCTAAAATTAGTGATAAATAACAAAAAAAAATTATTAGACAAACAAGCGTAATCGTCACCTCACTTTTTGTCGTTACGTGTAAAAAAAATCAATAAAAAATTCCTAAAATTTCATTTTTCAAATTGCGGTCGGAAACTTTGGTTTCATAAAGGTGTAAATTTTAATTATTTTGTGATAAAATTTTAGATTCGAATAAAAATCGTGGTGTTTTATCTTTCTAATACCGTTTAGATTTTAGATCATATTTATCACCATGAAATCAAGGAAGACCCAACGATTTCTATGAGACTTACACGAGTTGTTCCCAAAAGCGAACAAATTAGCTTGAGGGGTTAAACTACACTCGAAAATGAACAATAACCGTTATAGCGAGGGAACTCTTAGGGCCGATTTACATATAAAATCCGACGATTCATACAAAATTTATTGAAACCATTATCTTTTACGTGCAAATCTGCGAATACCGGAATTCTACAATCTCATTTATTTGACCAATCGACGGAGCCCGATTACAATTCAACGGCCGCAATCTCGAGCAACGAGCGTCGTTAATAGTCATTTCTGAAATTTAGACATTCGGTCCAGAAGCCGCAGCTGCGCAAGCATAATTGAAATCAGAAAATACAAAAAATTATGCATTACTTTTTTAAGCATCAAATAAATATGGCTTCACCGGCTGGGTCATAATGATGCTAACATAAAGGAAACAAATTTTTCAGAAAAAAATAGTTATTTGTTTACTTAAGTTCCATTGATGTTTTTCTCGCAAATAAAATGCTTTTCGTGACCTATTCATTCACAAAGGACGAAAATAATATTATCATTAGTACGTTATATCTTTTCTTTCATCTCAAATAATAAATAATTTTGTTTTTTGTTGTTGTGTACAATTGGAAGCTTTTAGCCAAAAAAATAAAAAAGTAAAAACAGCTGGACATAAAAAAAAATTAAATAAATACATTTTGCAGAAATACAACTATATACGGCCGGCGTGGTCGAGCGGTAAGGCTCTTGACTCGCAATCCGAAGGTCACGGGATCGTGGGCAAAACATTTTCATTTGATTAATTTTTGTTATTTCACAATTAATTTATTTAAAATAATATATAGTATATTTGCGGCATGTTCCAGAGTGGAAGATACTCTCAGTATCGCCCTGGTGTAAGACCACCATTCAGAATTGAAACGTTGCTTGAAATGGCTTTGGCCGTATTTGGTGATCAGATCTGAATAGCCAGGTACTTCCCTACATTCCTCTTCCTCTCACCACTAACTTCAACCTCACAACATACCCCAATTGGGGATGCCATAATCTCACAGGTCTCAGATGCTGTGTGGAGGGTTTTTAGGAAAAGAAGACATGGGAAGGAAAAAGGTTTGAGGGGTGGGTAGGTATCTGGGGGTCAGTGTGTCAAGAGTGACGGACGTATGAATATTTCCCCCCCACTGCGGTGCGAGGCTGAATTTATTATTACAATGTAACATTATTTTTTTGTAAATTATGAAACATTGCCATTTCCGAAAACTTTTCACGAACTCAACACCAAACCATGCACAATTTTGTATCTTTTAGAATGGTTAAGTTATTCGTGTTACAAATTGTTATACGCGATAAAGAGCGAATTGCGTTTTGGACACAATGCTGGGTATATTTTGTTGCAGCGCAAAAAAGATTTGTTCTATCTAAAAAAGAATACAAACATGATTAAAAATATAAAAGAACAACGCAAACAGTTACATAATACTATAACCATTCCGGATTCAAACTTTTTTTTTTCTGTGCATTACAGATTAACGTAATCCTATTACAATACACATAAAATATTCATAACTTTTAACGAAAAAAATTACAATAAAACGAATTTTAGAGTTGTTGCCTAAAATTACTCTTGAAACCTCCTAGGCCAATGTTGAAAATGTCAAGGGACCTAGAGATTTCATTTAGCAGCACCATACCTCTTGTCATGCTGTGCTTGGCTAGAACGTCTGTTCTGCCGTGTGGGATACAGAGCAAGTCGTGGTGACGACCCTGGCAGTAGTTGTTTGGTACGAACAATTTATAGCATTCTAAGAGGTATGGGCTATCACTGTAATAGTTCCATGTTAACATTGATTCCATGGCAGTTGATCCCCCGACAGTTGGCCCCCAAGCATATTAATATGCAGTCGGTTTAGGGGAAATACGGTATAACTACCTACACAAAAAATAGCTAAGTGTAACAAAAGGGTGCAGAGAGAACTTCGAATAACAGAAGTATTAAACATGGATAAAACTACTTGCCTATATACTGCGTTTATACCAGCGTATAAGTACAAAAAATCTAGGCTATAAATAAATTTGTTTGATATCCATACCAACTTATTATCAAAGATTTTTTAAAGTCGATTTTAGGTTCAAAATTGGTAAACAATGCACAAAAAAATATAATTTTATAATAGTTATAGTTTCGGGGTCGCCTAAAGTTAAAATTACATACTATACAATTAGCAACTTAATTGACAAAAAACGCATTTATCACTTTAAAGTTGAACCTCATTTACATAAAAAAAAAAAAAATTAAATGGTGATTACAAATTCAGATTGAGAAACACGGTTAACCAATCATGAAAATCCAATTGGGAAATACCCGTCGAATTAATTGTTCGAAGTTCTATTCAAATAATATAATAACGATATTATCAGTGTTGTAGGACTATACTCATTTGGGTACAATGCCGAAAATTCGTCGGAAAAACCAAAATATGGCACCGCTAATCGATAAGCCATTATCTACAAATAACTCCTGAATCGTCGAAAACATACTTATCCAGTGAAAATTGGTGAACCTACGAAAATATTTGGCTTGAATCGAAATTCAGAATATAGCGTACTGTACAGGGCCCGCAGATACTTTAATAGTACACAACTGCTAACCCTGTACAAATCACAAGTGCGCCCTAAGGTTGAATTCGGCAGTCACCTCTGGTCTGGAGCCCAAAAAAACCTGAAAAAAACCCTCGCCTCTGTGCAGAAACGGGCGGTATGTTTGATAGATTCTCCTAACTTAACAAACGGATTGCAATCTTTAGAGCACAAGCGTCGGGCGGGAATGCTATCCTTGATCTACCGGTATTTAAATGGAAGGTGCTCCGAGGAACTAGCGTCATTGATTCCTTCGGCACCGGAACATAGTCGGGAAACACGCCAAACCCATGCCCAACATATGAACACGGTTGACATTTGTCACATGAGAACGGGTCGCTTCTTCGACTCGTTCTTGTGTTCAACAGCTCTGTGTGGAACGATTTGCCGGCCTCTGTGATTCCTCCTTCTTACAACATGGGTCTCTTCAAGACCCTCCACACAGTATCTCCTGTGTGGAGGTAATGTAAAAAAATGTAGAAAAGGGCAAATAATACAAAATATTCTGTTAGAAATATTAAATGGGAGATTGGAGAAGGGTGCTTTCTAGCTTGTCTGACTTCTCGTCTGATTACTTTAAAGTTTATTATAGTTAAGTGCATTTGAAGTGAAATAACACAAAACTGCGCTAGATAAATATTACTTTATTATTACTATTATTATTCTTCACAATTCAGTTTCAATTTTGAAAATGGTACTTAAATTCATTCATTCATTCATTCATTGAACCAGATTTCATGCAGGAATAACAAACACACATCACAGATCACCGAAATAGCATATTTAATTATGTTATATCAATTTATTACGTTTAATTATCGGAAAAATAATGTAAATCAATTTATTAACAAACTGACTATGTGACTGCCAATTATTTTCTAAGGACGGGTTGTTTCAAAAAATTTGATGGATTCATCAAATATTTGAAGTTGATTTTCACATTCTGTATAAGTTCTATTCAAGTTCTGTGATTATTTCAGTTTTGTGAGGCAACTGTCCTATAACGATGTAAAACAGAACTTGAATAGAACTTACATAGAACGTGAAAATCAACTTCAAATATTTGATGAAACCATCAAATTTTTTGAAACAACCCATCCTAAGTCAACAAATATGAAAAAAAAAATTGCGCCTAAATTGGGCCTATTTTTTCGGAAGGTGAAAATATTTCAGCTGTGCAATAAAATTCAAATAAATGGAATATTTCTAAACGCATCCAAATGTTTTTGAAATGTGATGATATATCCTTTCAAATTAAATAATTCTAAATAGACATATAATTTTTGAAATATAAAATTTTTGAATGCAAACTTAAAAGTTTAAAAAATGGCTCACCTACATGTTCACTAACTATAATTACTCATAACATAAAATTAGTGATAACGTTATGGGTCAACGAATTTTTTGTCGTTTATTGTAAAAATTATTGATAAAAAATTCCAAAACATTTTTTTTTTCGAATTGCAGTCAGAAATTTTGGTTTTATAAAGGTATGCATTTGAATTATTTTTTGGATAAACTTTAGATTTGAATATAAAGCGTGGTGTTTTATCTTTCTAACAACGGTTCAATCAAATTTCTAACCACGAGAGAGCCGCAAAGATCTCTACGAGACCTTTAGAGTAGTTCAGAAAAACGAAAAAATTTGTCTTAGGGGTTAAGTTGCACGATTCGTAGATATAACGCTCCTAACAACTTTAATCGGGGTAATGTCCAATGATGATAGTTGCCTGATTAATGATAAGATATAAAAAAATAATAAGAAAAACACCTAGCATCATCTATCTCCGGACACAGTGAACCATCTATCGGCTCTTTTCTGGCTCGATTTTCTACGTAAAAGCTCTTTTTTTACTCTTTAGCATGTTTAAGAACAATGTCTTGTTCTCAGTTCCCGGTTAAGCAGAAAATTTTTGTAGTATTATCGCAACCGAAAAAGCCCGCGCAGCGAAGCAACGGCTGTCGCTGGCACGCGAGTGAGCCGTTACGTCCGGGCATTTATTTTTACGATTAACATATTTTACAGTCAGATGGGAGCCTATTGAACTGAAATCTGAACGATTAGGGCTATCGCTAACGCTTTCATTGTGCTGGAAGAGGCTCGGTGTTTGAAAAGCTTCGGTAAATAAGAGACGTGACATTGCAATCCGAGGCAAGTCGACCTGCTTTAAATTTGAACAGCTTTCACCGCCCTCAAAAAGAAAAATTCATACTTTTATACCATACTAGCAAGTTCCCGGCATGCGTTGCAATGTCACTTAAATAAAGAAATTGTTTCTCCCTGCGTATCCTTTCCCATTCGTCCCGTTCCCATTCCGCCTACATTTTCTCTCCCGCGTCCCTTTCCCCCTCTACCCCCCTCCGGCTTCCTTCTCCCGCGATCCATACATTCAGTCCCTATACATTCAGTTTTCAAACAGCTCGCGTGCTACCTTTTGCAATTTTTTTACACGAATTTCATAATGCCAGAGCTCACAAGTATATATAGAAACCTTCGCGGACTCACGACAACTCACCAAAGTTTCATGGCAATTGGATGAACGGTAAGCAAAGCATGATTTCATGACGCCAGTATATAGAATATAGAATTGTATATAGAAACTATTGTATATAGAAACCATCGCGGGCTTGCGCACATCCGATCCCCAAAGTTTCATCGCAATCGGATGAATGGTATAGAAACGCATAAGAAACATTCATACAAGTAAACATATTTTGATTTTTATATACATAGATGTATGACAATAGTAACGTCTGTCAAATAAAAAAAAGTGCTATTCATACCTTAGGTATAAGAAAACTAAAGTAGATAAGAGTGTGGAGACTACGAATCACTTTTTTTTAATCAATGTGAAGGATGATTTTTCCATATTTTTGTCGTCGAATTCCAGCGCATCTTTTCCTATATATTTGGTGATCTTATTAGTATTTATGTTTTCTTCTTCGGAGTCGCTAGATGTCACTTTCTTTTGTATTTTTGCCTGTTCATTTTGGAGCGGTTTAAAGATTGGATGTTGATTAAACAAAAATATTTTTTTTTTTTTTCATTTCATGATTCGATCCTTGGTCTGTTGAATGTCTGGCCGCTAAGGTTCGTCAGGCGCTTTATATCATTAGACCAAAGGAGAATTGCGTGGGACCATGGATTTATTGTATGAAGGAATATTTTATTTGCTATCTCATTTTCTCGCAGGGTAATTCCTATAGATATATGTGTTGTGTCTCTTTTTAGTATCGCTCGCTTCAGTTTCATCGAGTTTCAAATCACAACAGGGCTAAAGAAGTTTTCACTTAAAAAAAAAACTTATACATTTTTATAAAGGGTACTTTTCATCGAGTTTCAAATCCCAACGGTGTTAAAGTTTTCACTTAAAAAAAACTTTTACATTTTTATAAAGGGTTTTCTCAAAGCAAGGTTTTTTCATATATTAATAACCATATTATGAATATTTTATTGAAATCGGGTTGTGGCCGCATTATTGGCCACTTTTCAATGGATTTCACACTGCATTAAATATCTTACTAGGGTTCAAATCTCTCCGGAATACGATAGTGAAAATAGCCAATATTTTAAAATAAAATTTCGGAGCGTAATACGAATGGAATGGCTGCAATAAATCTTCGGAACAAAAACGGAAAAGAGAGAGTATTTCGTTTACATAAACAAGCGCGGAAAATTGAAAGGAAAATCCCAAGGGAAATGTGAGATCGATACGCGAGGGAGGTGTCTCCGTGGCTTTTACTTAGTCTATACAAACATTTCCTTCAGGAGTGTATCCCTGCCTGCTGAAAAGGGGAATAATCACCTTTCTTCTAGGGATTGCTAATGATAGGTACCTAATAGCGCGCTACCTGTGAATATAATATGAATATACGAGAGATTGGAGGCATTTCCACGCTATTTAACGCAGAAACACCAAAGTTAAGCCGAGGCAACGCTGCGAAAGACGATATATAATCTTCAACTCGAATTTATTTTCCTCAGAGATGGCAACTCAAAGGGGTGGAGTTAAAGGATGTAATTTAGTGTGATATTATTGGTTGTTTCATAAATATAAAAACAATTTTACGGCTTGCCTTGCGAGAAATATTGAATGCTTTCGGTTGTAGTCTATTTTTCATTCTGTTTTTTTTTCTGCAGGTCGCGAAACTTATATAACATTAAGCTTCGTTTGAAAAAAGGAACAATTTAATATTTTACGTGTATTTTGTAGTGCAAAAAGTGGCGGGTCCAAGGATTGAACCCTGAGGACAACCCATGTCCGCTTCTTGTTCAATCAGGTGGTCTCCAAAAGAAAGGATGACCGTTCTGTCGCAGAGGTAATCAGCGCAGATCTTGAACAGCTTTTGTGGACATTTCCTATTTTTGAGCTTCGAGATCGAAGTTCGATTTTGCCTTGACTTCGAAGGCACCAGTAATATCGAGGAAGATTCTTATTACGTACTTCTTTTGGCAAACCTTCACCCATTCTATTCGGGGTTATTTTTTGACATTAACTCTACACAGGAGGCCTTGAGGAAAACAATTTCCCTCAGGGCCTATGTCATCTTTGAAGATGCTGTGTGGAAGGTGTTTTTGAGGAGAGGAAGGAGTGAACACAGAGGCCGGCAAATCGTTCCACAGTCGAGCTGTTTAACTAAAGAACGAGTCGAAGAAACTACCCGTCCTCATGTGACTAATGTCAACCGTGTATAAATGTTGGGCGCGTGTTTCCCGACTATGCACCGGTGCCGAAGAGAACAATGACGCTAGTTCCTCGGAGCATCTTCCATTATAATACCGGTAGAACAAGGACAGCATTACCACCTGACGCCTGTGCTCTAAAGATTGCAATCCGTTTGTTAAGTTAGGAGGTCTATCAAACGGAACGGGATAAAAGCTAGCGAAAATAAAATAAAAAATTCAATTGATAATACGTTTAATTTTCGCTAAATTGGCTTGTGAAAAGTACGTATATAAATGGAGTGCCTCCGATATAGTAAGCCAACAGTCCTCAGAAATCGAATTTTCAGTTGCGTAAATGTATTTCACAAAAGCCGCTAAACATTCAGTGACATGGCGATTTAGGCACAATGCATTTTCACAATGCGGCTAGAGCACAGAGAACCCTGGCTGAAACCTCAGCGGCCCGCGGCTGGAGGGGGTGCGGGGAGGGGATGAAACCAACGCAGGAGGGGGTGGGAAGCGACCGAGGTACACAGGGACGTTAGCAAACAAGTGGAAAGCAAAAAGCGTTCCTGGAACAGGAGGTCACTGCAAATAGAGACAACACTCATTACATTTTCTACCCACCGGGTTATTTCCGGAACAAACGGGCAGCGTGCAACGAACGTCACACCCCCACAAAGAAAAGGTCACCGTGTTTTTCAGAGTACACTTTGCAAAAATATCCTAGAATCTGTTATGGTATTAAATAAGTTTATAAAACTGCAGACTGCATGAACCTTGTTTCCTCGAAAGCTTTTACAACAAAGGGTAAAAAGCAATTTGAAAGTCGCCATGAAAATTTAAACTCAAAAATATCTATAAAATAATAATGTGTGAACGGTTTTCACGTTTTAGGTCTTGTCGTCACGGGCCTTTTATTAACTGATAAAGCAGCGACCATAAATAAGGAGTTATTTCATAAACGAGTGCTCGAATCGTGTAAGTAATGCTGCTAAGGGTAGATGTATTGGTATAATAAAATAAGGGAGAGATTAATGCGGGAGATCGAAAACACACGGAAAATGCTAGTAGATCTATGTACATAATAATATAATACTATGGAAAGGTCATTGTTTTAACAAGTGTAATGCTAACAAATAATCGAAACGGAAACAATGATATTATATTTTATTCCTAACTAGCTGGTACCCGGCATGCGTTGCAATGCCGTTCAAATAAATAAAATGATTCTCCCTGCATGTCCTTTCCCGTGCGTCCCATTTCCCCTCCCGCGTTCGCCTTCCACCTTCCCCCTCTCTCGTCATCCTTCCCACGAACCCCACCTTCCCCGTTCCCCTCCCCTTCCCGCCTTTCCTCCCTGCCGCTTAGATATATTAAATACACACATTTTCATTAATACAAATTTCATAACGCTAGCGCTTACCACTATATATAGCCTATAACCTTCACGGGCGTGCGCACAACAAATCATAAAAGTTTCATCACAATCGGATGAACGGTACGGCAGCGCATAAAATATGAACAAACAAACAAATATTGATTTTTATATTTAAGAATACAGAAGCCGAGGTCGTAATTTTTCTATACAGTTGACTTAATTATTTACAGTTGAGTTGCCTGGGCAGGTTTTTTTATATATACTCATAATGTTTTGATCAGCATCCAAAATATCCTTCCTGAACTTATCTAGCAGGTTAGTACCAACAAAATGGTGCCCTCAACAATGTACAACTTCATCACTCCTTTGAAAAGCCATTAAAAATGATTTAAAAAAACTTGGCTAAAAAGGTTATATTGGGTTAGGTTATGAGCTAATTTAAAAAAAATCATTTAATGACTTGAAATGCCACTTGATGATGATGTTACCTGCCACTGGTCTTGATGACTGGTGACTTGTGGTTCGGTCACTTGGTGATTTGACGGTCTTGGTGACATTTCTTTCGAAATCGCAGTAATTCAGAAAACAACTATTTTTTAAATGTTTTTCAAGTGGTAAACGGTATACAGAGACTAATAAAGACGGCACATAATATTAAATTTTCACCATACAAAAAAAAACCACGTATTTTCGGTGGTAAAATGCCCCTGCACGCCACCGCCAGTAATAAAGAAAAATAAAAATACCAACTTGTACGTGGTTGAGATTGTAGCACAACTGTGATAATGATGGAATAGTACATTTCGTATGTTTCGGGGTCGCAAGGGCATCTCTTGTACATTTTATTTCATTTTGAGAGGTCAACGACGACAAACGAACCATGTACTTTTTACATAAGTTCATAAAAAAATAATACCGTAGGCTTACCGCTTTACAGATTAAAGCAACTAATTTATCGCGATATGAATCAGGCAAGCTCTCGACATAAAATAATCTGATGGTAAGGGTTGACTTTTTAAGGCCTTTATAGCATGCTAGGTATTTCGCACCCGGGGATAAATGTGAAAAATTTCACACAATTTTCGTGTAAATCTGATAAAAAATAAAAATTATCACTTTCACTAAAATCTCCGACAGAAAATAATGAAAGAAAAAGGCAGATATTTCATTTAATAATAGCAAAGTTTATTGTGATTAAAATATCATCGTCGCATAGCATTTGGATCTATTTCGATAAAAATAAATCCAAATGACGTAATTTGGTAAATGTAATATAATCCACGACGAAGAAATGTATTACTGTCCATAATTCTATTTCGATAAGATTTTCTGAGAACTAGAACAAAAATAACAAGAAACTCAACAAAATAGACGAGCAAAAACATTAACTATTGTTCGCAATATTGATTCCAGTTATTGGAGGTTCAACAAAGAAAATTCATTCGTTCGAAGGATATTCCATGTATAAAATATATTACGTGCGAACAGTATTATTTTCTTCAAGTGTTGGTACACGAAACATTCACAAACAAAAATTACTGGAGGAGAGAGTATTATTGAATTGGTTCTCTGGGCTTCTTCGTAATCATTTTAATAACGTTGACAATAAATCAAAGTCGGCGGGAGCCAAGGAGCCAATCTCATTATTAGAGATGCGACAGTTTTTAACTGATGAATATAAAGGCAAGTTTCCCATTAAATACACTTGTTGAAGGCTGAATCTTCGGGATCGAAGGGGTGGCAGACAACGCTTAATTCGCGAGCGCCATCCTCGGCTCCGACCAACGCGCCGGTCTCACCGCCCACCCCCGGCCCGACCGCAGCCCCGACCACCCCAGCTTGGTTGATTTTCCCACCCCTCTGCTCTCGCGACCTTGAGCGGAAAACCCCCTTTCCGAGTTTCGCCACGCACAGGGTCGGTAGTTCACACGTAACCATGTTGCTCCCTCAGTATTACGTTAAACTCGCAAACCTTAACTGACATTCACGAGTGAAACTTAAACGGGATCATTAATTGTGCGCGTAACCTGCAAAGGATTCACCATATGGAGTCATTTCATGTGCCTCAAACGAAAAAAATGGCTGAAACTAACAAAGCACAATTTAAGGCAAAAAGATTTTATTTATTGAAAGGTTCGGCTTAAATGAAAAAGGAAAAGTCCCACAATTAATGGGTAATTTTCAATGAAAGGTGAAAAGGGTCGCCAAAATATGAAGTACAAATAAAGATAAGACCAGAGCTTATATTCTTACAAAAGGATTACCTTTTGCTCTCGGTGATTAGGAAATATAAACTTACGTCTTCAATATCAAATAGTTTATCTCGAATATGATAATGTGACTAGTTTTGGGAAGAACATGACATTGGTGATATTGAAACCCAGGTCTAAAAAGAACAACCCTGCCTGGTGAGAGTTGGGATTTTGCTGGCTCGGTTGCTTGCAGGGACGAATTACACATGCAGCCGACGTACGCAAATGCCTGGGGATTGTAGATTACAGAGGGGCGGTGGAATATATTTCCCGTAACAAAAAAATAAGGGAAATCCGCCAATCCTTTGTTTCAAAATCGATACTCTCCCGTTGCGCGAGAACATTCGGGAAATGCTCGTTCGCTACAATAACGTGGATGCCAAGTCTCGGCGGGAATTCGCGATGTAACTTTGTTAGCGCCAAACGAACGGGATAATATATTATCACAATTTAGGGGTGGGTTTGTATTGTAACACAAAAAAACTAAAACCAAGTAAAAAATTTAATTGTTGTAATTCTGAAAGCGTGATTTATATTCGTAATAACAGAGACGAAAAGTTTATTTTGTAAAGCTAGGTATTTTATAATTCCAGGAGGAACAAGGATGGAATTGTGTGGGTTTTAAAGCAATCCTAGGAAGGTTAGGATCAAGAATAATAATACCTGTTATAATAATTATTCAACGAACTACTCACAACATCTATTCAGCTTCATCGCAGATATGAAATAAACAGAATCACATTAGCAAAATGTGGAAAAGCAAAATTCACGTTGAACCCCTAGAGTCTATTTGGGAGATATTTCTCCCAGCCTGACACGGACGCATAAAGGTAATTTTATTTCATATTACGCTGAGATATAACAAACAGTGTTAGAAAGAGAGAATACAACGCTTTGTATTTGTATTGAAGGTTTACAATAGACGCTCCCGAAAATTTTGATTGGATTCTAGGAGTCAACATTTAGCATACGAAAAATATTTTTCAAGGTTTACAAATTTTAAAATATATTTTTTTTATATAAACCGAGAAAAAGTGAAGTAACGATAACATTTATAAAGTCTTTGTCTAATTAAGCATGTTTTAGGTTTCGTGTAAAGTAGTAATTACACGGTAAGCGACTTTAAAAACTTTATCTATGTTTGCGATCAAAATTTTAATTGCATAAATATGTTGATATTAAACAGTCCTTCATCTGCTTAAAAAAACAGCACCGTTTTGAAATACGTTCAAAAACAGCGGGAATATTTTTTGACACGATATTGTTTTGTCTAGGTCTGAGGGGTTGAACAACAACACATTATTAAAGGGTACTTGCTCAAGTTGTGATACAATACCAACTAGGTAAGCTTTAAGGAATAACTTGTGCCTTAAAAGTTAACAGATATAAGTCGTCTATCCAATATGAAGCCTAATCAAAGGAACTAACTAAACTTAAGTTACGAATAAGCGCGTCGTTAATAATTGATATATGGGTTTTAATCACTGGTTTTAAGTATAAGTCGTAAATCACTAGTTATAAGTTCTTAGTTACTGATTAGTTTGTTAGACTAGGTTTTGATTTAATTCGTGAGATTATAAGTTTCTTTGGCTCATTTGACTAAACCATAAAGCCCGCGAAAAAAGAGACAAAAATAATAAATCATTCAGTGACCTACTAGGTATTAATATAAAAAATATATATTTCCTAAAAGTTAATAATTTTAAAGTTAATAATTTTTTTCCTTTCGGGAGATCGATTTGAAGAAAATTAGTGTTTATTTTGACCTCGTGATCAAAATTCTTGTTTTTTCCTGCATCTTTCACGGGCTTTCGACAAGTCCTGAATAATATCTGTAAAGTTGGTACTATGGGCCTTGCGGGCAAGATGACAAGATGCCGCCAATACAAAACAACGAATCCGCAGGCTTTGAGATAACACTATACCAATAATAATTCCAAACCGATATGATATATTCATGACATCGTCTATCGGGCCGGATGACGTCAGAGGGGGGTTCTGACGTCACGCCCCCGTCACACCATTCATTATCCATTCCGGAAAAGATTCCAAGAGGGATTCTGTTGGATGGATAACTTCATGCTACTTGCCGGGGATAATAAGGAATTTCGGTAGGTTTTTACTAGGAAGATGTGATCACAAGTCGTAAAATGAGAATTTTATTATCACACTTTTTACAGAGGGCGTCCGCAGATCAAAAAAGGCTAGACTAGAAATAAAGTGAATTTTTCGTCCAATCACAACAAACCAATTGGTGTCAGGTAAATTCCGATTGATGTAAAAAAATATAGCAGCAGAGGAATCCTTAATCAATTAAGAAGATGCACATGTAAATTCTACTGTTTTTTTATTCCGATTAATAACTGTGCGGCCGTTACATTACAAAATAAATTCTAAATCGGTAAGCCTAACTAATTTTATGGATTATTTTTAAAAACATCGCGCGGCCGTTACACACAACAAATTGTAAATCGGTAGGCCTAACTAATTTTATGTAGTATTTGTTAAAAACGTCGTGCGGCCGTTACACACAACAAATTGTAAATCGGTAAGCTTAACTAATTTTTAGAAGTATTTGTTAAAAAAGTCGTATTTAATTTACAGGTTGAAATATTAATAGTACGGAGCGTAACCGCATAATTCGGGCATTGGGGATTGAATTTACTAAGACCCTTGCACCTTGACCATCGGGTACTACGGCTGGCGCGTCACAATTCATTCCATTTGCTCCTATGTTATTCTTTACTCTGTTGGGATATTATTTAGTTTAGAAAATTTATGACAATAGAAAATTGCGCGGAAATCATCACTGTGAATGGAGATAAAATTGTCGAACGAGAGCTTTAGTTTTGGGCCAAGGGTCTCGGGTGAGACTCGAAAAAATGTTGTGTTGATAAAAAAGCTATAATTTAAGTAAATTGACTGACCCACAAAACAATTCAACTGCCCGGGCAGAGTTGTGAGTAGGTACGCCTCAATTTTCCCTGGCAATGTCGGGGTTACCCCGGGAGACCTTCAGACAACTGTGGATTGAGTACGGCTTAAAAAAAGAAAGAAATTTCTCTTAGAGTTCTAAAAATGTCGTCAGAACTCTGAGCCGTGAGCGAAATTGTCAACACTTATTTTAAAAATACCTTCACAATAAGGAACTCCAGTGAAAAATATTATGACTTTAAAAAAATATGTTCATAGAGACCAATAAACGCTGATTCTGAATATATAAGTTTTATTAAATAATATTAAACGCAGAGTTTTAAAATAAATATTAAAAAGTCCATTTTAAAACGTGTCATTAAAACACCCTGTCAAGTTGGTATTGCTGGATTTTGGCGGCGTGACGTCACCGCGCCGAGTCACCTGGGTCAAAGTTGTATAGAAATGTAAGACGCAAGCCGTTCGACATTCCGTGTTATTGGTATAAACCTCTATAAAGAAATTTGGACATATAATAGTTTTTGTTTTTATTGAAACATTATTTAGGCCTAAATAATTCAGTATCAAAAATAAAGTATCTCTATTAGTTTATCTATATTATTTAAAATATTCAAAAACTCGAACTGTACAAAAAACGACCATAATGCCCAGTAAAACTCTCCAATGCTGAAATTCAAAATGGCGGGAGTCGAACAGCTGATTCCAGTTCCATACAAAATTTATATTTCGGTTGATGCTCATGCAGCACGATTTCTTATCCTTACAGAAATGGTCACATGATGCGGGTCTTATAATAAATTCAAAAAAAACTAAATTAATGCATATACGATCTCCACATGCCAAATATACCATCACACCTGTAATAAAGTCGCATACATTTGAGTGCATACACAATTCGTCACAGTCCTGCAAATGCGGAACCATTGAACTTGTACAAACATATGTATATTTGGGGATAACTGTAGATATGCACATGAAATGGGATACCCACATAAGCAACATCTGCAAACGCCTAAGAGCTATTGCGGGGCGAATTTACAAAATAAAATATTTTATGCCCATTAGTACGCTAAAAATAATTTATTTGTCACTAGCGGAATCCACTATCAGATACGGAATAACATCTTGGGGAAACTCGTGCAAGACAAATATAGGTTATATTCAAACGATTCAAAACTCTTTGACTAAGCTCTTGGTAAGCAAAAGTGTTTATGCACAAAGAAGGGACATAAAATTACTATATGAATCAGTTAACATATTACCTGTGCGAGGAATATTATGGTTTAAAATTGTATGCCAAAACCTATTGTCGGACTCAATTTACAAAGAAAAAGTAGATCATGAACATGGCACTAGATTTAGTAAAAATGAGGGTTTGTCCGTTCCGAAAATTATAAATAAATACGGCCAACGGACATTCACTTATCTTGTCCCCACCATATTTAATAAGATGCCGATGAATTTCAAAATCGAATCCAATTGCCCCACTGATCTCAAAAGAAAAATTGAAAAATGGCTAATGGGTCAAAACTTTTTGTACTGATATTGTTTGTAATCTTATGTATAAATACTATCTATAATTAATTAAATCTATCAGTAATTTACCTGTGTTATATCTGTCTGTCTGTATATTTTATGCTTTTGTATTGTAGGTACTTAAAAGTTATTCTTCTGGAACTATTTTGCTATTGTGTTTTCTTATAATATTTTATGTTTTAGTGTTTTATTAATATTGTCAAATTGACCCGCTGACAAACTGCCTTGGCAGTTTAGCGGGTGATTAAAATGAAGAATAAAAAAAAAAAAAAAAAAAAAAAAAAAGATCATGATGACGTCACACTAGATTCGGTGGTTTTCGGGGGATCTTGAAAATTTAAGACTTTGAAATTTATTTAAACTATTAAAACTAACTATAAAAATAAAAATAAATATGCAGTTATTTAAGTTAGAAGGTCATTATTCATAAAAAAAAATTAAAAAAATTAGACCGGAGTTCTCTATTGTGAACGAAATACGGTCGAAAATTATTGGTTATTTAGTGACGAAAAAATGGAAACCATAAATACTCTATAAAGTGTCTTTCTTGGGTTTATATCCTACAACAATCGAAGTATGATTAATATAATACATATATTACAGCATTATAATAGTTTAATAGTTACGTTGGTATAACCGAACCGTATATTACAATACATACATGACAACATATATAAAAATATATAAATATAGTAAAAAAAATTTTTAATGTTTTTCATTTACTCACAAATAATTGCCAAAATTGCCTCTAAAATCGTGATACATTTAAATCATTAATGGCCTGTATCTTACGATTTAAAGCAAAAATAAATAGTGGCACATCCGTACTAGATATTTGATGTACCTTTTGATTACAAAAATAATTTTTCAGTTTGGTTGGGTATTTTGATCTCAAATCCAAAATTAAGATTTGTATTAAACGGGCCGCGCGAACATTCCACTTAACATCATAGTTATATAATATCTTAACAATTACTTTGCTTTGAAATATCAATGTTGGCATAATCGATCCATATGTATTATAAAACATTCATTACAGCATTATAATATCTTAATAATTAAGTTGACATAATCGAACCTTATGTACATTTAGTGTTACAAGGGAAATGCATTACATCATTGAGATAGTAGGTAAGTATAAAAATAGCAATTACTATGTTTGTGGTCGTTGGAATTATTTGAAGCTCGGTCTAGACATCGAGGAGTTGCGAGGCACGCGATCCGCATTAAAAACGCATAAAAACTAACGATAGTTATATACCAAAAAAGAAAACGGCAAAGCAAAATTCCGACATGGGATATTAATGTTGGAAACCCACGCTGTCCATTGGGATAATAAATCATACTCTAAAATTAATATTCAAGGAAAAGAAATGGAAAAGGGATAGATGATTTACCCCCTTTTCCCCACAGAAAGCAGTTATAAAAGCCAATATATCCAGTCAAGGGTGGCAACTTGTTAATAAATTGTTAACCCACAAATTATTAATGAAGCAACGAGAAAAACAGTAAGTAAGAGGCGTTTCCAAGAAGAAGAAATAATGGAATCTCAGCAGTGAGCTCGCTTCATCTTACATTGGCACGTGTGCCATTAACATTACAAAGACCTTACTATATATTTTATTACTCCGACATTTTTCCAATAGACAAGCCCAGTGGTCGGCAAACTCAAAAGTCTTGGTCAAAAGAGCCAAATATCAGCTGTATAACGATTTGTATTTTTTTAGAGAGCCAAATTTCTTTACAAGAAATGTAGAAATGTTAGAAATCGATTAAAAAACAAGGACTTAACATACTTTATCAAAATTATATAAAATTTTTAATAATATTTTTTTTGACAAACTGATGTTTTAATGGAGTATTTCCCCAAACTACGAATGCCGTTAAAAATGTGGAAGATTCAAAGGTTATTTTTCTAACTCTGGTTATTGTACTGAAAATGAATAATTTCAATATGTTCATTCATGATTATTGATTTAAAAAATCGCACGTACCAAAACGGTTCCAAATGGCTACAACGTCATTAAGACATTGAAAACGCCAATGGCTGGTAAGACGGCTGTCATCAACGTTTTGGCGGAAAATCGAAAATGGCACATTTCAAAACTTTATAGAAAATTTATTCTGAAGGGCTTATGAACACTTAGGACGGGTTGTTTCAAAAAATTTTATGGATTCATCAAATATTTGAAGTTAATTTTCACGTTCTGCATAAGTTCTATTCAAGTTCTGTGATGATTTCAGTTTTGTGAATTAACTGGTCTATAATGATGTAATAATAGAACTTGAATAGAACTTACGCAGAACGTGAAAATTAACTTCAAATATTTGATGAATCCATCAATTTTTTTGAAACAACCCGTCCTTATATTGCTAATTATAAATCAAATTTTTCAAAATACAGCTTAAACGACAAGCGCAATTGTGCACCCGCAAATATAAAAAATGTAGATGCAAATATTGGAGAAATACAATAAATATTCAACAATTAAACGATTCGCAATAAAACAATTAACCGACTAACCAAACACGTACTATTTAAAATGTCTTGAAAAAATAATCGACAGAAAAGAAATGTCAAATTCCAAACGCCTACCCATAGATAAGGATAGATGGGAAACTTCGGAGGTAAATGCATACCAGAGTAACCGACCACTGCGCATCCTGGCGGACGAGAAAAGAAGCTTTCTCACATGAACGTTTTGACTTATTTGTTACATAAAGTATTTGTAACAAGGTGTGTGTGCACCCCCTTTTACAACACTTTATTTGTGGTCTCGGTGTGTGGCACCATTTGGGCGTTGGTTATATTGCGAGCCCTGCAATATTTTGGAATGCAACAGTTCGCTTGCTGAGGATTGGTTTGTACTCCTGTATTTTTAGATTTTTTTTAAGCCCTGAATTAAGTATATGTTAGTTCGTTCAAAATTCAACCAAATACGTTGTTCTTTTACTTATAGGTAGATTAAACCTTGTATTTTTTTTAAATATTTATAGAAATTAGTTTGAAATAAAGGATATAATTTTTTGAAACTAAAAAACTTTTATTTTTCAATACGATTTTTTGTGGACATAGTACAAACCAATCCTCAGCAAGCGAGTTGTTAATCCTGCACAGATTCAAATAAGCAAATTCGAAAAGAAAGCCAGTCATTCTTTGTGGAACAGCCGAGAGCTTTGGGCGGTCCTCTCAACACGACGGATCCTTTTTTGAAGATCGCTACGATTCTGATCGTCATACTCGCCATCTTGGGAGCTGACTGGAAATCATCCTGGAGGGATGATTGGCATCGAGAATCATCCGCCTCTACTGCTTCCGGAGGGTCCTTTTGGCTGGGAGCCAATTCTCTGGAGTCCTGCCCTTCTCATTATGTGAGATTCGTTTCACAAAAGAAGATTTCATCGAGCGTCATCTCAACTTACCACGGTATCAACATGAACTATTTAAACCTAAGCAAGCCCTTTGCCTTAGTTTTTGTTAGAATGTCATTTTTGTTTAAATATATTTTTGTATTCAAAATACCTTATTTTCTTTGAAAAATCATTAACTTACTCGTTACATCTGCCATGCGCGTCATTTTTTAATCTACCTTGTACATTGTTGCCACCTAATCCCAGGTAACATATTTTGTACCTACCTAATCTAATTTTTATTTTCGATAGATTTTTTTCGATTCATGACATATTATCAATAGTTAAGAAAATAAAATGTATTCTACACATGTCATTCGTCGAAGAGCCGCACTCAATTAGACAAAGAACCGCACGTGGCTCGCGATCCAGTTTGTGACCACAGGACTAGAATCGGAGGGAATATCTACTATTGTCTATTCCTTCATCTCGCCGGGAGTTTATTATATCCCAATAGCGCCGATATCTGGAGCACGATCTTCCAATTTCCGTACCCCTCATGTATCTCCGCGATTTAAATTTATATCTCGGAATTTAACCTTCCACTGATTTTGTCACCCATAAAAGGATTGTGTCCGCCATTTTGGCAAAATGAGGAACAAACAAATGAAAACAAAGCGCGTATATTTCAAATAAGGGTAAATAGGGCGTTTGTCACCCTAACCGCTTAGTTGATGTAACAAATTCCCTTTCCTACCTTAAATTTCTATTTTCCCTGAGGGCCCGGTGTTTATTTGCCGTATACAAGGCACATTGCGGTTTTTGACAATATATTACAGAGAAAGGAGTTCCAACTTACGAGTATAAAGTGTACGTATATGAAATTTGGCGGTGAAGAAGCATGCTGGGATACTGCATAAGGCATATGATAGCGGCTCTTAAAGTCACGAAGAAGATGAAAACTTAACCGAACAAACACACACAGACCCATAAATTCATCTACAAGACAAATAAACGCTATATATTATGCAAGGATTCGCTCACTTCTTAGAATGGTAGTTGAAAATCAGATTTAAAGTAAAATCTAGGGAAATTCTGCAAGCGTTTAAAGTCCCTTAGAGCTCGTGAATGATACGGTCTATAAAACCTAAATAGACTAGCGTCTGTTTCTCCGGAGCGCAAATACTGCCCGGTAGATAGAGAGATGGAGGGATGCAGAGATTCTGTGTTCCCCATTATTCAAGTCTCGCCCCGCGGGGGTCGCTAGTAAAACCCCTACCTACCAATAGTACAATTCACCGAGTAGACGATGGTTCAATTCCCCAGATGGAAGATGGTACAATTCGTTACCCATTTGCACTCTCCTTTTATTCAGTGGGGGGTTACGACCTGTTGTCACGACTGCGACAATTTTTAAGTCGGTCGATTTCCTCTGATGGGCGGCCGCCATGAGACGGCAATATTGGCTCATTTCAAGCGAAACGGAAATACCTCGCTTTCGTTGTATGAACAGATTATTTGTTGGTTGAGTAGGTACTTTCCCTTTCAAACATTTAGTTCAAATATTAGTTCGCCTTTGAAACAATTTAGGTAACTGGAAATTACTAATAACATTTTAAGGAATGCATTTCACGTAATACGCGCCATCGAGCCTTCGAAGAACCCTTCAAGGAACTTTCAAATTAAGAAAACTCAAATTCTGCAATCGTTTACCTACTTACAGCCTTACTAACAAAAAAAAAACACTTTCCAATCGTTAAACAGTATTTTAGTTACACATTAAATAAATACTGTACAAGCTCAGATTCGATTTGGTACAAATGTTAAAATATCTTCAACTGTGTTCCGAAAGAGCTGGCAACATGCATTTTGACAGACCGATAATTTCACTTGTAAAAGAGAGGTTATTTCGGACACATTATTTTTAATTGACTGTTACCGCGTGATTTTAAAAACAATTCTATGAAAGTAATGATTTTTAATAACATAAATATCTTACGCATATGTAGGAATGAATCCAAAACGGTTTTTTTTGTTATTCTCTGAGATTTTTTTTTTCATTGTATAAACGAGATAAAAAGTGAAAGAATAGTTTTCTTGCAGATTCCCTAAATAAAAGGAAAGTGTGTTCTTCATATTCCCTACACATTTTCGACATTTGGAGTAAAAACATAGGCGTTTTTTCAAGCCTTTTCCACGTTTGAAATTAAAATTAAAGTCCTATTCATAAATATTAAAGTATATTTCAAAAACAAAAAATAAATAAAAGCCAATTTATCCAGTATTTAAAATGGTGTTTGTTTTTAAGACATCTTCAAAAAGAAGTAATATACATCACATTTAAAACACCTGAGAAATATTCCGAAATTGATGAAAAACTTCAAGTTTATACAACAGATATACAACCCGGGTTTGGCTGTACAAACTATGTACACAAAATATACATAAATTGTGACCGCGACACGTCGAATTTAAGAGGAACGTTTGCGCGGACCGTTTCATACAAATCAATTTTGGATTTTAGATCACAATGCCCAACCAAACAGAAAAACTATTTTTGTAATCAAAAGGTAAGCTCATATCCGTACCAGATATATTTGATATACCTTTTGATTACCAAAATATTTTTTTCAGTGTGGTTGGGTATTTTGATCTCAAATTCAAAATTAAGATTTGTACGAAACGGAAGATTATTGATTAACCACTATTTTCGGTTAATCTTTCTATTGAGTTGATTTAAAATAGAATTTTTAATTATTTTATAAAAAATAGAAGCGCAAACTACTAACAAAGCTGTTTTTGTTTCATTAGAAATGTACAACTCACATTAAAAACAACTTAAAAAATATATATAATTTTGTGGCTAAAATTATGTGTGACAGTTTCCATTGATTAATGTTTTTATTTCTTTTTAAATTATTCACAAAATAAATAAAAAAAACCACCTTCGTACTTTGGACCTCTACTCCGTTTGCCAAGCGATTTTTATGCCTATTACGTATATTCGTGGAGATAAAGGCCCCACTAAGAATACCTACTCATTTGGCTTGTGGATTCCTCTTAATCGATAGAAAGACGAATAGATAGAGATTATTCAACTTACATTATCGGCATACTGAATGGGGTGATTAATGGAGAAGTAGACTTACCTGGAAAAGATAAAAAAGCATCGTTAGTTAAGCAGATAATTAAAAGACAAAGGTAAATTCCGCAGTGGTGATGGGTAAATTCTCGGGAATTTATTTTTGGGAAATATTATGTATCCGAAAAAAGGAATATTGCAGGAATTTTCACCTAAATGGTGAAATCCTTGAGGTTGTATCGTACAACGAAAATTCAGTTTGCAAATATTAATTAGAACATGCCGATGACAGAACTTTTTGAATTTTTGGAAAATACCGAATGCTTACTACCGAAGAATTTGTATACAAGTCACTAACAACCAGAACATCACCAATCAAAATGCTGTAACATCATTTCATGCCATATTTAAAGTTTAACGTTACAATCCCAGTACTTGAGATTATATTTATTGTACACGCTTTTAAATAATTATGAAATAACTCCTCCACCAAGCTCAAGAGCTAGCTCTCTTAATTGGCATAGAAATCGTTAAAAAGTGTATTTCAAGATTTTGTATATTACTGTAAGAATGTTATAATTTAAACAATAAAAAAAAATGAAAAAAATCTTTTAAATGTTCGGCCGATATGATGGTACGGTACACATACAATGACTGACGCCGTAGTACTGCAGCACTGCCGTTCGAATTTTGAATTGTACTGAATGATGTCTCGCTTGACGTCACAAGACACGATTGTATACGAATAATCCAAGTTCACTTTGAAAGCTCATACCTTCGTCATTTTTTCAGATATCGAAAACTAATTTTAGTGTCACCATTAACTCTTTAAATATAAAGCATTTCACCAAAACGAAATTAAACAAAAAAATAGGAGACAATCTTATTTAGAATAACTTAACCTTTAATTTTTTTGTCAGGTCAACTATTCATCAGTGTCTCCTTCGCTTCCTAATATATTTTCATTGTTGTATAAAAATAAGGAATGGCGAAAAACCAGACACTTATGACCTTAATAAAAAAGGTTTCTAGTTCCTAAGCCCTAAAACTCCAAAAATTAAGTACTTTCGGTCAACTTGGTTAACTTTGAACAAAAAAAGACACCATAAGGAAAAAACGCAAAATCTCATATCTCGCCAAAACCAGGCATCTTACGAACCTCGTTTGTCGAAAAACGTGGAATAAATTGCTTCAAAAACCAGCATGAAGCATCGATTTCCCTACAAGATGAATGTTAAGTGTCCGAAAAATATACATAGGGGAATATGTGTGTACGGGGAAATATGAGCAGACCCAGCAATGAGCACACCCCGCTTTAGTACCCTAGGAAAGGGTCTTGGAAATTATATGCTGGAAGCGAAATGCCTGTGAAACGGCCCGGAAACGAGGCGCTGGGGGTGTGAACGGGGGGCGGGCTTAAAATAAACGAAAAAACGACCTGTCCCAACTTTGACTAGAAAGAGTGGAAAGCCGTGAGATAATATATGAGAGTAGTGTGGGGATAGGGCGTCTTTTCACGCGAATTAAGGGAAATTCATTTTCAAGCTAAGATGGTGCTGGGCGATAAAGAGGAGAAAAAACATGTTTGCTTTAGAGGGGGTAGTGTAACGTGACACGTGATGATAATATCGTCGCTTCTGGAAAATCTTGATAATATTGTAAAAAGATGAACATTTTAGATCTTTGCTTCGTCGTTGGGAAGAAAGGATTTTTTAACACATGGCAGGCAATTTCCCGACGCCCCGGGAACCATTTATTGGATAACCAACACCTCTGCTGTAGGTCACCCTAAATCGTTCGTGACTTAGCTAGATTCATGGGGTCAGGTTTATCCGGATCTTGGCGACAAATGCATCTGCCCACCACTGCGTTGCAGACCGGATCGGGAGAGACTGCTTGAGGGAGATCTTTTGACCTCTACAGCAGGACTCTCAGCAGGATTCGGACCGTAGTGAAGGGATGAAATAATTCGTTCGTCACTTCCGGACACTCTGACCCCCAGATTCCTACCCACCCCTCAGACCTTTTTCCTTCTCAGAACTTCCTGTCCTTCCTTTCTATAAAAACACTCCACACAGCATCCCCAAAGACGTAATAGGCCTTGAGGGGAATTATTTTCCTCAGGGCCTTCTGTGTGGAGCTAATGTAAAAGGCTAGACCGTCATATCAACAAGAAATGAAAAATAATGTATTTTTTAAATTTTACTACAAAACTCTTACAATCGGGAACGAGTTTATAGGATAGCCTGGAGGCCGTCAGTTATTTCATTTGCGCACAAAATCTGTTGCCAGAAATCTAACTGCTAGCCAAACCACGGTTCTGAACACGTGGGGGGATTCTAGTATCTTCTATCTTTTTTTGTTTTAATACAAGACGTGAATAGGGAAGATCGTCGATGACGTCACTTACGACCTCTATCTGGGACTATTTTACTACCGACATCTGTCGTATAAGTCCATATTTTTTAAGTTCTATATATACTAGAGCCATCTATGTCTTGTAGCTCGAACTATCACAAATGCGAGTTGAAAATTTTGAAATGAAATGCAAAACGTGCGAAATAGAGCGGCAAACTTGTGCAATAAGGCTTGTTTTGATCGCGGTTAGAATTACAGCTGAATCACGTGGCTGCCACGAGGGTTTACACTGAACAGAGACGCATTGGTTTATATTATAATTGGAAAAGTTATTTAATTAGTTTTTAAACTTCATGAAATCGTTTGCTTCAAGTAAAACTGAGGCAGTGGTATAATATATAGTCTCCGACATGGCCTTAAATTTATTCGTTACGCAAACCGATCGTTTATCGGCGGAATAGACGGCGACTAGGCACGAATGTCACATTCGGCATGTACAATAACGACATAAAACTATTTTAAAGACTGTTATTCAGAAAACCCAAATATATATATATTTGTAATCGTTGCATTAGGCTGGATTAAATCTAAAAGTACAAGAATTCTAAAAATGTTTTGATATTTAAAAAAAAATGTGGTAATGAAATGGGGAAAATATTTCGACCATAATTTTCACGGACCTCAGGTTTAATGGTGTTTTATAAAGGGTGTTGTGAGTAAAAAAATGAGAAAGAAATTTTGATATCCGGTTACATTTTTATTTTTTCAACTTAAGTCGCCGCTACCCGAATTTCTACCGATTCTTACATATCTCCCTTGAACACTTGAAGTTTTTAAGCTCTTAAAAAATATATGTTATTATTGAAGATAATATCTATACAATCCCCACGCCGAAACGCAAATTATATGAAATTCCCTGGACAGAAAAAATCGCAAAGTATGCTCCGAAATTTTTTATTTTCAAGCCTGTCTCTATTATTTAACAAGTTATATATATGAAAAATTCACAGTGTTTCTTTGAACGTTGTTTTAGACAACCCCCACGAGATTTTTGCTCTATTCTAAACGAGTCGTGTTTTATTAAACATTTTCACATCGTTTGAAATAGTAGCGCGCTCTCTCTAACATTCGTAATTACATATCTCTCCATCTTCTTCCTTTCGAGCTAGGATACGGCGCCATAAAACAAAATCAGTGGGTATTGGACAGTAATGTCAGGTTTTGAAAACAAAATATTTAAAAAAAAAAACACCAAAAGTCACCGAAAACCAAAAGTCACCGAAAACCAAAATTTCACCTACATTTTTTACTAAAAATAATTTCACGAATCACTGGTTTAAGTAAGTCAAGTGTGTCCTTTAAAACCCTGTACATTAACAACTGTTAACCCTTTGAATGGCAGGCGACCAGATTTGTCCCAGCTCACATGCGTCTCGTATAAAT